>OX336388.2:1673494240-1675994240 GCA_946902985.2 Meconema thalassinum | reverse complement strand
GTAACAGTACCTTCGATACTAATTATGACAGGTAACTGTAACTTCGATACTAATTATGACAAGGAACTGTAATTTCGATACAAATTATGGCAGGTAACTGTAACTTCGTTACGAATTATGACAAGTAACTGTAATTTCGATACAAATTTTGGCAGGTAACTGTTACTTCGATACTAATTATGACAGGTAACAGTAACTTCGATACTAATTATGACAAGTAACAGTAACTTCGATACTTAATATGACAGGTAACTGTAACTTCGTTACTAATTATGACAAGAAACTCTAATTTCGTTACAAAATATGGCAGGTAACTGTAACTTCGGTACTAATTATGACAGGTAACAGTAACTTCGATACTAATTATGACAAGTAACTATAACTTCGATAAAAATTATGACTGGTTACTGTAACTTCGATTCTAATTATGACGAGATACTCAAACTTCGTTACTAATTATGACAAGTAACTGTAATTTTGATAAAAAATTATGGTAGGTAACTGTAACTTCAATACTAATTATGACAGGTAACAGTAACTTCGATACTAATTATGACAGGAAACTGTAATTTCGTTACAAATTATGGCAGGTAACAGTAACATCGATACTAATTATGACAGGTAACAGTAATTCGATACTAATTATGACAAGTTACTATAACTTCGATACAAATTATGACAGGTAACTGTAACTTCGATACTAATTATGACAAGAAACTCGAACTTCGTTACTAATTATGACATGTCCCTGTAATTTCGATACAAATTATGGCAGGTAACTGTATCTTCGATACCAATTATGACAGGTAACAGTAACTTCAATACTAATTATGACAAGTAACATTAACTTCGATACTAATTATGGCAGGTTACTGTAACATCGCTACTAATTATGACAAGTAACTTTAATTTCGATACAAATTATGGCAGGTAACTGTAACTTCCATACTAATTATGACAGGTAACAGTAACTTCGATACTAATTATGACAGGAAACTGTAACTACGTTACTAATTATGACAAGTAACTGTAATTTCGATACAAATTATGACAGGTAACTGTAACTTCGTTACTAATTATGACAAGTAACTGTACCTTCGATACTAATTAAGACAGGTAACTGTAACTTCGATACTAATTATGACAAGGAACTGTAATTTCGATACAAATTATGGCAGGTAACTGTAACTTCGTTACTAATTATGACAAGTAACAGTAATTTCGATACAAATTTTGGCAGGTAACTCTAACTTCGATACTAATTATGACAGGTAACAGTAACTTCGATACTAATTATGACAAGTAACTGTAACTTCGATACTTATTATGACAGGTAACTGTAACTTCGTTACTAATAATGACAAGTAACACTAATTTCGATACTAATTATGGCAGGTAACTGTTACTTCGATACTAATTATGACAGGTAACAGTAACTTCGATACTAATTATGACAAGTAACTATAACTTCGATAAAAATTATGACTGGTTACTGTAACTTCGATTCAAATTATGACAAGAAACTCAAACTTCGTTACTAATTATGACAAGTAACTGTAATTTTGATAAAAAATTATGGTAGGTAACTGTAACTTCATTACTAATTATGACAGGTAACAGTAACTTCGATACTAATTATGACAGGAAACTGTAACTTCGTTACTAATTATGACAAGTAACTTTAATTTCGATACTAGTTATGGCAGGAAACTGTAACTTCGTTACTAATTATGACAAGTCCCTGTAATTTCGATACAAATTATGGCAGGTAATAGTAACTTCGATACTAATTATGACAAGTAACTGTAACTTCGAAAGCCTCCGTGGCTTAGGCGGCAGCACGTCGGCCTCTCACCGCTGGGTCCGTGGTTCAAATCCCGGTCACTCCATGTGAGATTTGTGCTGGACAAAACGGAGGCAGACAGGTTTTTCTCCGGGTACTCCGGTTTTCCCTGTCAAAATTTCATTCCAGCAACACTCTACACTATCATTTAATATATCATCTGTCATTCATCTAATCATTGCCCCAGAGGAGTGCGTCAGGCCTCGGCAGCCGGCACAGTCCATATCCTCGCCGCTAGTTGGGGGCTTCATTCATTCCATTCCTGACCCGGTCGGAGACTGGAAGCAGGCTGTGGATTTTCATTCATTCAACTGTAACTTCGATACTAATTATGACAGGTAACTGTAACTTCGTTATTAATTATGACAAGTAACTGTAATTTTGATAAAAAATTATTGTAAGTAACTGTAACTTCAATACTAATTATGACAGGTAACAGTAACTTCGATACTAATTATGACAAGAAACTCAAACTTCAATACTAATTATGACAAGTAACTGTAATTTTGATTAAAAATTATGGTAGGTAACTGTAACTACAATACTAATTATGACAGGTAACAGTATCTTCGATACTAATTATGACAGGAAACTGTAACTTCGTTACTAATTATGACAAGTAACTTTAATTTCGATATTAATTATGGCAGGAAACTGTAACTTCGTTACTAATTATGACAAGTCCCTGTAATTTCGATACAAATTATGGCAGGTAACTGTAACCTCGATACTAATTATGACAAGTAACTGTAACTTCGATACTAATTATGACAGGTAACTGTAACTTCGTTATTAATTATGACAAGTAACTGTAATTTCGATACAATTTTGGCAGGTAACTGTATCATCGTTACTAATTTTGACAGGTAACAGTAACTTCGATACTAATTATGACAAGTAACTGTAACTTCGATACTAATTATGACAGGTAACTGTAACTTCGATACTAATTATGACAGGTAACTGTAACTTCGTTACTAATTATGACAAGTAACTGTAATTTCGATACAAATTATGGCAGGTTACTGTAACTTCGATACTAATTATGACAGGTAACAGCAACTTCGATACTAATTATGACAAGTAACTATAACTTCGATACAAATTATGACAGGTAATTGTAACTTCGATACTAATTATGACAAGAAACTCTAACTTCGTTACTAATTATGACAAGTAACTGTAATTTTGATAAAAAATTATTGTAGGTAACTGTAACTTCAATACTAATTATGACAGGTAACAGTAACTTCGATACTAATTGTGACAGGTAACAGTAACTTCGATACTAATTATGACAAGTTACTATAACTTCGAATCAAATTATGACAGGTAACTGTAACTTCGATACTAATTATGACAAGAAAATCTAACTTCGTTACTAATTATGACAAGTAACTGTAATTTTGATTAAAAAAATATGGTAGGTAACTGTAACTTCAATACTAATTATGACAGGTAACAAGAACTTCGATACTAATTATGACAGGTAACTGTAACTTCGTTACTAATTATGACAAGAAACTCTAATTTCGTTACAAAATATGGCAGGTAACTGTAACTTCGGTACTAATTATGACAGGTAACAGTAACTTCGATACTAATTATGACAAGTAACTATAACTTCGATAAAAATTATGACTGGTTACTGTAACTTCGATTCTAATTATGACGAGAAACTCAAACTTCGTTACTAATTATGACAAGTAACTGTAATTTTGATAAAAAATTATGGTAGGTAACTGTAACTTCAATACTAATTATGACAGGTAACAGTAACTTCGATACTAATTATGACAGGAAACTGTAATTTCGTTACAAATTATGGCAGGTAACAGTAACTTCGATACTAATTATGACAGGTAACAGTAATTCGATACTAATTATGACAAGTTACTATAACTTCGATACAAATTATGACAGGTAACTGTAACTTCGATACTAATTATGACAAGAAACTCGAACTTCGTTACTAATTATGACATGTCCCTGTAATTTCGATACAAATTATGGCAGGTAACTGTATCTTCGATACCAATTATGACAGGTAACAGTAACTTCAATACTAATTATGACAAGTAACATTAACTTCGATACTAATTATGGCAGGTTACTGTAACATCGCTACTAATTATGACAAGTAACTTTAATTTCGATACAAATTATGGCAGGTATCTGTAACTTCCATACTAATTATGACAGGTAACAGTAACTTCGATACTAATTATGACAGGAAACTGTAACTACGTTACTAATTATGACAAGTAACTGTAATTTCGATACAAATTATGACAGGTAACTGTAACTTCGTTACTAATTATGACAAGTAACTGTACCTTCGATACTAATTAAGACAGGTAACTGTAACTTCGATACTAATTATGACAAGGAACTGTAATTTCGATACAAATTATGGCAGGTAACTGTAACTTCGTTACTAATTATGACAAGTAACAGTAATTTCGATACAAATTTTGGCAGGTAACTCTAACTTCGATACTAATTATGACAGGTAACAGTAACTTCGATACTAATTATGACAAGTAACTGTAACTTCGATACTAATTATGACAGGTAACTGTAACTTCGTTACTAATAATGACAAGTAACACTAATTTCGATACTAATTATGGCAGGTAACTGTTACTTCGATACTAATTATGACAGGTAACAGTAACTTCGATACTAATTATGACAAGTAACTATAACTTCGATAAAAATTATGACTGGTTACTGTAACTTCGATTCAAATTATGACAAGAAACTCAAACTTCGTTACTAATTATGACAAGTAACTGTAATTTTGATAAAAAATTATGGTAGGTAACTGTAACTTCATTACTAATTATGACAGGTAACAGTAACTTCGATACTAATTATGACAGGAAACTGTAACTTCGTTACTAATTATGACAAGTAACTTTAATTTCGATACTAGTTATGGCAGGAAACTGTAACTTCGTTACTAATTATGACAAGTCCCTGTAATTTCGATACAAATTATGGCAGGTAATAGTAACTTCGATACTAATTATGACAAGTAACTGTAACTTCGAAAGCCTCCGTGGCTTAGGCGGCAGCACGTCGGCCTCTCACCGCTGGGTCCGTGGTTCAAATCCCGGTCACTCCATGTGAGATCTGTGCTGGACAAAACGGAGGCAGACAGGTTTTTCTCCGGGTACTCCGGTTTTCCCTGTCAAAATTTCATTCCAGCAACACTCTACACTATCATTTAATATATCATCTGTCATTCATCTAATCATTGCCCCAGAGGAGTGCGTCAGGCCTCGGCAGCCGGCACAGTCCATATCCTCGCCGCTAGTTGGGGGCTTCATTCATTCCATTCCTGACCCGGTCGGAGACTGGAAGCAGGCTGTGGATTTTCATTCATTCAACTGTAACTTCGATACTAATTATGACAGGTAACTGTAACTTCGTTATTAATTATGACAAGTAACTGTAATTTTGATAAAAAATTATTGTAGGTAACTGTAACTTCAATACTAATTATGACAGGTAACAGTAACTTCGATACTAATTATGACAAGAAACTCAAACTTCGTTACTAATTATGACAAGTAACTGTAATTTTGATAAAAAATTATGGTAGGTAACTGTAACTACAATACTAATTATGACAGGTAACAGTATCTTCGATACTAATTATGACAGGAAACTGTAACTTCGTTACTAATTATGACAAGTAACTTTAATTTCGATATTAATTATGGCAGGAAACTGTAACTTCGTTACTAATTATGACAAGTCCCTGTAATTTCGATACAAATTATGGCAGGTAACTGTAACCTCGATACTAATTATGACAAGTAACTGTAACTTCGATACTAATTATGACAGGTAACTGTAACTTCGTTATTAATTATGACAAGTAACTGTAATTTCGATACAATTTTGGCAGGTAACTGTATCATCGTTACTAATTTTGACAGGTAACAGTAACTTCGATACTAATTATGACAAGTAACTGTAACTTCGATACTAATTATGACAGGTAACTGTAACTTCGATACTAATTATGACAGGTAACTGTAACTTCGTTACTAATTATGACAAGTAACTGTAATTTCGATACAAATTATGGCAGGTTACTGTAACTTCGATACTAATTATGACAGGTAACAGCAACTTCGATACTAATTATGACAAGTAACTATAACTTCGATACAAATTATGACAGGTAATTGTAACTTCGATACTAAATATGACAAGAAACTCTAACTTCGTTACTAATTATGACAAGTAACTGTAATTTTGATAAAAAATTAGTGTAGGTAACTGTAACTTCAATACTAATTATGACAGGTAACAGTAACTTCGATACTAATTATGACAGGTAACTGTAACTTCGTTACTTATTATGACAAGTAACTTTAATTTCGATACTAATTATGGCAGGTTACTGTAACTTCGTTACTAATTATGACAAGTCCCTGTAATTTCGATAAAAATTATGGCAGGTAATCGTAATTTCGATGCTAATTATGACAGGTAACAGTAACTTCGATACTAATTATGACAAGTAACAGTAACTTCGATACTAATTATGAAAAGTAACTGTAACTTCGATACTAATTATGACAGGTAACTGTAACTTCGTTACTAATTATGACAAGTAACTGTAATTTCGATTCAAATTTTGGCAGGTAACTGTAACTTCGATACTTATTATGACAGGTAACAGTAACTTCGATACTAATTATGACAAGTAACTGTAACTTCGATACTAATTATGACAGGTAACTGTAACTTCGTAACTAATTATGACAAGTAACTTTAATTTCGATACAAATTATGGCAGGTAACTGTAACTTCGATACTAATTATGACAGGTAACAGCAACTTCGATACTAATTATGACAAGTAACTATAACTTCGATACACATTATGACAGGTAACTGTAACTTCGATACTAATTATGACAAGAAACTCTAACTTCGTTACTAATTATGACAAGTAACTGTAATTTTGATAAAAAATTATGGTAGGTAACTGTAACTTCAATACTAATTTTGACAGGTGACAGTAACTTCGATAGTTATTTTGACAGGTAACTGTAACTTCGTTACTAATTATCACAAGTAACTTTAATTTCGATACTAATTATGGCAGGTAACTGTAACTTCCATACTAATTATGACAGGTACCAGTTACTTCGATACTAATTATGACAGGAAACTGTAACTTCGTTACTAATTATGACAAGTAACTGTAATTTCGATACAAATTATGACAGGTAACTGTAACTTCGTTACTAATTATGACAAGTAACAGTACCTTCGATACTATTTATGACAGGTAACTGTAACTTCGATACTAATTATGACAAGGAACTGTAATTTCGATACAAATTATGGCGGGTAACTGTAACTTCGTTACTAATTATGACAAGTAACTGTAATTTCGATACAAATTTTGGCAGGTAACTGTTACTTCGATACTAATTATGACAGGTAACAGTAACTTCGATACTAATTATGACAAGTAACAGTAACTTCGATACTTATTATGACAGGTAACTGTAACTTCGTTACTAATTATGACAAGAAACCCTTATTTCGATACAAATTATGGCAGGTAACTGTAACATCGGTACTAATTATGACAGGTAACAGTAACTTCGATACTAATTATGACATGTAACTATAACTTCGATAAAAATTATGACTGGTTACTGTAACTTCGTTTCTAATTATGACGAGAAACTCAAACTTCGTTACTAATTATGACAAGTAACTGTAATTTTGATAAAAAATTATGGTAGGTAACTGTAACTTCAATACTAATTATGACAGGTAACAGTAACTTCGATACTGATTATGACAGGAAACTGTAACTTCGTTACTAATTATGACAAGTAACTTTAATTTCGATACTAATTATGGCAGGAAACTGTAACTTCGTTACTAATTAGGTCAAGTCCCTGTAATTTCGATACAAATTATGGCAGGTAACTGTAACTTCGATACTAATTATGACAAGTAACTGTAACTTCGATACTAATTATGACAGGTAACTGTAACTTCGTCACTAATTATAACAAGTAACTGTAATTTCGTTACAAATTATGGCAGGTAACAGTAACTTCGATACTAATTATGACAGGTAACAGTAATTCGATACTAATTATGACAAGAAACTATAACTTCGTTACAAATTATGACAGGTAACTGTAACTTCGATACTAATTATGACAAGAAACTCGAACTTCGTTACTAATTATGACAAGTCCCTGTAATTTCGATACAAATTATGGCAGGTAACTGTAACTTCCATACTAATTATGACAGGTAACAGTAACTTCGATACTAATTATGACAGGAAACTGTAACTTCGTTACTAATTATGACAAGTAACAGTACCTTCGATACTAATTATGACTGGTAACTGTAACTTCGTTACTAATTATGACAAGTAACAGTGATTTCGATACAAATTATGGCAGGTAACTGTATCTTCGATACTAATTATGACAGGTAACAGTAACTTCGATACTAATTATGACAAGTAACTGTAACATCGATACTAATTATGACAGGTAACTGTAACTTCGTTACTAATTATGACAAGTAACTGTAATTTCGATACAAATTTTGACAGGTAACTGTAACTTCGTTACTAATTATGACAAGTAACAGTACCTTCGATACTAATTATGACAGGTAACTGTAACTTCGATACTAATTATGACAAGGAACTGTAATTTCGATACAAATTATGGCAGGTAACTGTAACTTCGTTACTAATTATGACAAGTAACTGTAATTTCGATACAAATTTTGTCAGGTAACTGTAACTTCGATACTAATTATGACAGGTAACAGTAACATCGATACTAATTATGACAAGTAACTGGAACTTCGATACTAATTATGACAGGTAACTGTAACTTCGTTACTAATAATGACAAGTAACTCTAATTTCGATACTAATTATGGCAGGTAACTGGTACTTCGATACTAATTATGACAGGTAACAGTAACTTCGATACTAATTATGACAAGTAACTATAACTTCGATAAAAATTATGACTGGTTACTGTAACTTCGATTCAAATTATGACAAGAAACTCAAACTTCGTTACTAATTATGACAAGTAACTTTAATTTCGATACTAGTTATGGCAGGAAAGTGTAACTTCGTTACTAATTATGACAAGTCCCTGTAATTTCGATACAAATTATGGCAGGTAACTGTAACTTCGATACTAATTATGACAAGTAACTGTAACTTCGATACTAATTATGACAGGTAATTGTAACTTCGTTATTAATTATGACAAGTAACTGTAATTTTGATAAAAAATTATTGTAGGTAACTGTAACTTCAATACTAATTATGACAGGTAACAGTAACTTCGATACTAATTATGACAAGAAACTCAAACATCGATACTAATTATGACAAGTAACTTTAATTTCGATATTAATTATGGCAGGAAACTGTAACTTCGTTACTAATTATGACAAGTCCCTGTAATTTCGATACAAATTATGGCAGGTAACTGTAACCTCGATACTAATTATGACAAGTAACTGTAACTTCGATACTAATTATGACAGGTAACTGTAACTTCGCTATTAATTATGACAAGTAACTGTAATTTCGATACAAATTTTGGCAGGTAACTGTATCATCGTTACTAACTTTGACAGGTAACTGTAACTTCGTTACTAATTATGACAAGTAACTGTAGTTTCGATTCAAATTTTGGCAGGTAACTGTAACTTCGATACTTATTATGACAGGTAACAGTAACTTCGATACTAATTATGACAAGTAACTGTAACATCGATACTAATTATGACAGGTAACTGTAACTTCGTTACTAATTATGACAAGTAACTGTAATTTCGATACAAATTATGGCAGGTTACTGTAACTTCGATAGTAATTATGACAGGTAACAGCAACTTCGATACTAATTATGACAAGTAACTATAACTTCGATACAAATTATGACAGGTAACTGTAACTTCGATACTAATTATTACAAGAAACTCTAACTTCGTTACTAATTATGACAAGTAACTGTAATTTTGATAAAAAATTATTGTAGGTAACTGTAACTTCAATACTAATTATGACAGGTAACAGTAACTTCGATACTAATTATGACAGGTAACTGTCACTTCGTTACTTATTATGACAAGTAACTTTAATTTCGATACAAATTCTGGCAGGTTACTGTAACTTCGTTAATAATTATGACAAGTCCCTGTAATTTCGATAGAAATTATTGCATGTAATTGTAATTTCGATACTAATTATGACAGGTAACCGTAACTTCGATACTAATTATGACAGGTAACAGTAACTTCGATACTAATTATGAAAAGTAACTGTAACTTCGATACTAATTATGACAGGTAACAGCAACTTCGATACTAATTATGACAAGTAACTATAACTTCGATACAAATTATGACAGGTAACAGTACCTTCGATACTAATTATGACAGGTTACAGTAACTACGATACTAATTATGACAAGTAACTGTAACTACGATACTAATTATGACAGGTAACTGTAACTTGGTAACTAATAATGACAAGTAACTGTAATTTCGATACAAATTATGGCTGGTAACAGTAACTTCGATGCTAATTATGACAGGTAACTGTAACTTCGATACTAATTATGACAAGGAACTGTAATTTCGATGCAAATTATGGCAGGTAACTGTAACTTCGATACTAATTGTGACAGGTAACAGTAACTTCGATACTAATTATGACAAGTTATTATAACTTCGAATCAAATTATGACAGGTAACTGTAACTTCGATACTAATTATGACAAGAAAATCTAACTTCGTTACTAATTATGACAAGTAACTGTAATTTTGATAAAAAAATTATGGTAGGTAACTGTAACTTCAATACTAATTATGACAGGTAACAAGAACTTCGATACTAATTATGACAGGTAACTGTAACTTCGTTACTAATTATGACAAGTCCCTGTAATTTCGATACAAATAATGGCAGGCAACGGTAACTTCGATACTAATTATGACAAGTAACTGTAATTTCGATACAAATTTTGGCAGGTAACTGTAACTTCGATTCAAATTATTACAGGCAACAGTAACTTCGATACTAATTATGACAAGTAACTGTAACTTCGATACGAATTATGACTGGTAACTGTAACTTCGTTACTAATTATGACAAGTAACAGTAATTTCGATACAAATTATGGCAGGTAACTGTATCTTCGATACTAATTATGACAGGTAACTGTAACTTCGATACTAATTATGACAAGTAACATTAACTTCGATACTAATTATGGCACGTTACTGTAACATCGCTACTAATTATGACAAGTAACTTTAATTTCGATACAAATTATGGCAGGTAGCTTTAACATCCAAACTAATTATGACAGGTAACAGTAACTTCGATACTAATTATGACAGGAAACTGTAACTTCGTTACTAATTATGACAAGTAAATGTAATTTCGATACAAATTATGACAGGTAACTGTAACTTCGTTACTAATTATGACAAGTAACAGTACCTTCGATACTAATTATGACAGGTAACTGTAACTTCGATACTAATTATGACACGGAACTGTAATTTCGATACAAATTATGGCAGGTAACTGTAACTTCGTTACTAATTATGACAAGTAACTGTAATTTCGATACAAATTATGGCAGGTTACTGTAACTTCGATAGTAATTATGACAGGTAACAGCAACTTCGATACTAATTATGACAAGTAACTATAACTTCGATACAAATTATGACAGGTAACTGTAACTTCGATACTAATTATTACAAGAAACTCTAACTTCGTTACTAATTATGACAAGTAACTGTAATTTTGATAAAAAATTATTGTAGGTAACTGTAACTTCAATACTAATTATGACAGGTAACAGTAACTTCGATACTAATTATGACAGGTAACTGTAACTTCGTTACTTATTATGACAAGTAACTTTAATTTCGATACAAATTCTGGCAGGTTACTGTAACTTCGTTAATAATTATGTCAAGTCCCTGTAATTTCGATACAAATTATTGCATGTAATTGTAATTTCGATACTAATTATGACAGGTAACAGTAACTTCGATACTAATTATGACAGGTAACAGTAACTTCGATACTAATTATGACAAGTAACTGTAACTTCGATACTAATTATGACAGGTAACAGCAACTTCGATACTAATTATGACAAGTAACTATAACTTCGATACAAATTATGACAGGTAACAGTACCTTCGATACTAATTATGACAGGTTACAGTAACTACGATACTAATTATGACAAGTAACTGTAACTACGATACTAATTACGACAGGTAACTGTAACTTGGTAACTAATAATGACAAGTAACTGTAATTTCGATACAAATTATGGCTGGTAACAGTAACTTCGATGCTAATTATGACAGGTAACTGTAACTTCGATACTAATTATGACAAGGAACTGTAATTTCGATACAAATTATGGCAGGTAACTGTAACTTCGATACTAATTGTGACAGGTAACAGTAACTTCGATACTAATTATGACAAGTTACTATAACTTCGAATCAAATTATGACAGGTAACTGTAACTTCGCTACTAAATATGACAAGAAAATCTAACTTCGTTACTAATTATGACAAGTAACTTTAATTTTGATAAAAAAATTATGGTAGGTAACTGTAACTTCAATACTAATTATGACAGGTAACAAGAACTTCGATACTAATTATGACAGGTAACTGTAACTTCGTTACTAATTATGACAAGTCCCTGTAATTTCGATACAAATTATGGCAGGCAACGGTAACTTCGATACTAATTATTACAAGTAACTGTAACTTCGATACTAATTATGACAGGCAACTGTAACTTCGTTACTAATTATGGCAAGTAACTGTAATTTCGATACAAATTTTGGCAGGTAACTGTAACTTCGATTCAAATTATTACAGGCAACAGTAACTTCGATACTAATTATGACAAGTAACTGTAACTTCGATACGAATTATGACTGGTAACTGTAACTTCGTTACTAATTATGACAAGTAACAGTAATTTCGATACAAATTATGGCAGGTAACTGTATCTTCGATACTAATTATGACAGGTAACAGTAACTTCGATACTAATTATGAAAAGTAACATTAACTTCGATACTAATTATGGCACGTTACTGTAACATCGCTACTAATTATGACAAGTAACTTTAATTTCGATACAAATTATGGCAGGTAACTGTAACATCCAAACTAATTATGACAGGTAACAGTAACTTCGATACTAATTATGACAGGAAACTGTAACTTCGTTACTAATTATGACAAGTAAATGTAATTTCGATACAAATTATGACAGGTAACTGTAACTTCGTTACTAATTATGACAAGTAACAGTACCTTCGATACTAATTATGACAGGTAACTGTAACTTCGATACTAATTATGACAAGGAACTGTAATTTCGATACAAATTATGGCAGGTAACTGTAACTTCGTTACTAATTATGACAAGTAACTGTAATTTCGATACAAATTTTGGCAGGTAACTGTAACTTCGATACTAATTATGACAGGTAACAGTAACTTCGATACTAATTATGACAAGTAACTGTAACTTCGATACTAATTATGACAGGTAACTGTAACTTCGTTACTAATAATGACAAGTAACTCTAATTTCGATACTAATTATGGCAGGTAACTGGTACTTCGATACTAATTATGACAGGTAACAGTAACTTCGATACTAATTATGACAAGTAACTATAACTTCGATAAAAATTATGACTGGTTACTGTAACTTCGATTCAAATTATGACAAGAAACTCAAACTTCGTTACTAATTATGACAAGTAACTGTAATTTTGATAAAAATTTATTGTAGGTAACTGTAACTTCAATACTAATTATGACAGGTAACAGTAACTTCGATACTAATTATGACAAGAAACTCAAACTTCGTTACTAATTATGACAAGTAACTGTAATTTTGATAAAAAATTATGGTAGGTAACTGTAACTACAATACTAATTATGACAGGTAACAGTATCTTCGATACTAATTATGACAGGAAACTGTAACTTCGTTACTAATTATGACAAGTAACTTTAATTTCGATATTAATTATGGCAGGAAACTGTAACTTCGTTACTAATTATGACAAGTCCCTGTAATTTCGATACAAATTATGGCAGGTAACTGTAACCTCGATACTAATTATGACAAGTAACTGTAACTTCGATACTAATTATGACAGGTAACTGTAACTTCGTTATTAATTATGACAAGTAACTGTAATTTCGATACAATTTTGGCAGGTAACTGTATCATCGTTACTAATTTTGACAGGTAACAGTAACTTCGATACTAATTATGACAAGTAACTGTAACTTCGATGCTAATTATGACAGGTAACTGTAACTTCGATACAAATTATGACAGGTAACTGTAACTTCGTTACTAATTATGACAAGTAACTGTAATTTCGATACAAATTATGGCAGGTAACTGTAACTTCGATACTTATTATGACAGGTAACAGTAACTTCGATACTAATTATGACAAGTAACTGTAACTTCGATACTAATTATGACAGGTAACTGTAACTTCGTTACTAATTATGACAGGTAACAGCAACTTCGATACTAATTATGACAAGTAACTATAACTTCAATACTAATTATGACAGGTAACAGTAACTTCGATACTAATTATGACAAGTAACAGTAACTACGATACTAATTATGACAAGTACTGTAACTTCGATACTAATTATGACAGGTACCTGTAACTTCGTAACCAATTATGACAAGTAACTGTAATTTCGATACAAATTATGGCAGGTAACAGTAACTTCGATACTAATTATGACAAGTAACTGTAACATCGATACTAATTATGACAGGGAACTGTAATTTCGACACAAATTTTGGCAGGTAACTGTAACTTCGATACCAATTGTGACTGGTAACAGTAACTTCGATACTAATTATGACAAGTAACTATAACTTCGAATCAAATTATGACAGGTAACTGTAACTTCGATACTAATTATGACAAGAAACTCTAACTTCGTTACTAATTATGACAAGTAACTGAAATTTTGATAAAAAATTATGGTAGGTAACTGTAACTTCAATATTAATTTTGACAGGTGACAGTAACTTCGATACTTATTATGACAGGTAACTGTAACTTCGTTACTAATTATCACAAGTAACTTTAATTTCGATACTAATTATGGCAGGTAACTGTAACTTCCATACTAATTATGACAGGTACCAGTTACTTCGATACTAATTATGACAGGAAACTGTAACTTCGTTACTAATTATGACAAGTAACTGTAATTTCGATACAAATTATGACAGGTAACTGTAACTTCGTTACTAATTATGACAAGTAACAGTACCTTCGATACTATTTATGACAGGTAACTGTAACTTCGATACTAATTATGACAAGGAACTGTAATTTCGATACAAATTATTGCGGGTAACTGTAACTTCGTTACTAATTATGACAAGTAACTGTAATTTCGATACAAATTTTGGCAGGTAACTGTTACTTCGATACTAATTATGACAGGTAACAGTAACTTCGATACTAAGTATGACAAGTAACAGTAACTTCGATACTTATTATGACAGGTAACTGTAACTTCGTTACTAATTATGACAAGAAACCCTTATTTCGATACAAATTATGGCAGGTAACTGTAACTTCGGTACTAATTATGACAGGTAACAGTAACTTCGATACTAATTATGACATGTAACTATAACTTCGATAAAAATTATGACTGGTTACTGTAACTTCGATTCTAATTATGACGAGAAACTTAAACTTCGTTACTAATTATGACAAGTAACTGTAATTTTGATAAAAAATTATGGTAGGTAACTGTAACTTCAATACTAATTATGACAGGTAACAGTAACTTCGATACTGATTATGACAGGAAACTGTAACTTCGTTACTAATTATGACAAGTAACTTTAATTTCGATACTAATTATGGCAGGAAACTGTAACTTCGTTACTAATTATGTCAAGTTCCTGTAATTTCGAGACAAATTATGGCAGGTAACTGTAACTTCGATACTAATTATGACATGTAACTGTAACTTCGATACTAATTATGACAGGTAACTGTAACTTCGTCACTAATTATAACAAGTAACTGTAATTTCGTTACAAATTATGGCAGGTAACAGTTACTTCGATACTAATTATGACAGGTAACAGTAATTCGATACTAATTATGACAAGAAACTATAACTTCGTTACAAATTATGACAGGTAACTGTAACTTCGATACTAATTATGACAAGAAACTCGAACTTCGTTACTAATTATGACAAGTCCCTGTAATTTCGATACAAATTATGGCAGGTAACTGTAACTTCCATACTAATTATGACAGGTAACAGTAACTTCGATATTAATTATGACAGGAAACTGTAACTTCGTTACTAATTATGACAAGTAACAGTACCTTCGATACTAATTATGACTGGTAACTGTTACTTCGTTACTAATTATGACAAGTAACAGTAATTTCGATACAAATTATGGCAGGTAACTGTATCTTCGATACTAATTATGACAGGTAACAGTAACTTCGATACTAATTATGACAAGTAACATTAACTTCGATACTAATTATGGCAGGTTACTGTAACATCGCTACTAATTATGACAAGTAACAGTAATTTCGATACAAATTATGGCAGGTAACTGTAACTTCGATACTAATTATGACAAGTAACAGTACCTTCGATACTAATTATGACAGGTAACTGTAACTTCGATACTAATTATCACAAGTAACTTTAATTTCGATACTAATTATGGCAGGTAACTGTAACTTCCATACTAATTATGACAGGTAACAGTTACTTTGATACTAATTATGACAGGAAACTGGAACTTCGTTACTAATTATCACAAGTAACTTTAATTTCGATACTAATTATGGCAGGTATCTGAAACTTCCATACTAATTATGACAGGTAACAGTTACTTCGATACTAATTATGACAGGTAACAGTAACTACGATACTAATTATGACAAGTAACTGTAACTTCGATACTAATTATGACAGGTACCTGTAACTTCGTAACCAATTATGACAAGTAACTGTAATTTCGATACAAATTATGGCAGGTAACTGTAACTTCGATACTAATTGTGACTGGTAACAGTAACTTCGATACTAATTATGACAAATAATTATAACTTCGAATCAAATTATGACAGGTAACTGTAACTTCGATACTAATTATGACAAGAAACTCTAACTTCGTTACTAATTATGACAAGTAACTGTAATTTTGATAAAAAATTATGGTAGGTAACTGTAACTTCAATACTAATTTTGACAGGTAACAGTAACTTCGATACTTATTATGACAGGTAACTGTAACTTCGTTACTAATTATCACAAGTAACTTTAATTTCGATACTAATTATGGCAGGTAACTGTAACTTCCATACTAATTATGACAGGTAACAGTTACTTCGATACTAATTATGACAGGAAACTGGAACTTTGTTACTAATTATGACAAGTAACTGTAATTTCGATACAAATTATGACAGGTAACTGTAACTTCGTTACTAATTATGACAAGTAACAGTACCTTCGATACTAATTATGACAGGTAACTGTAACTTCGATACTAATTATGACAAGGAACTGTAATTTCGATACAAATTATGGCAGGTAACTGTAACTTCGTTACGAATTATGACAAGTAACTGTAATTTCGATACAAATTTTGGCAGGTAACTGTTACTTCGATACTAATTATGACAGGTAACAGTAACTTCGATACTAATTATGACAAGTAACAGTAACTTCGATACTTAATATGACAGGTAACTGTAACTTCGTTACTAATTATGACAAGAAACTCTAATTTCGTTACAAAATATGGCAGGTAACTGTAACTTCGGTACTAATTATGACAGGTAACAGTAACTTCGATACTAATTATGACAAGTAACTATAACTTCGATAAAAATTATGACTGGTTACTGTAACTTCGATTCTAATTATGACGAGATACTCAAACTTCGTTACTAATTATGACAAGTAACTGTAATTTTGATAAAAAATTATGGTAGGTAACTGTAACTTCAATACTAATTATGACAGGTAACAGTAACTTCGATACTAATTATGACAGGAAACTGTAATTTCGTTACAAATTATGGCAGGTAACAGTAACATCGATACTAATTATGACAGGTAACAGTAATTCGATACTAATTATGACAAGTTACTATAACTTCGATACAAATTATGACAGGTAACTGTAACTTCGATACTAATTATGACAAGAAACTCGAACTTCGTTACTAATTATGACATGTCCCTGTAATTTCGATACAAATTATGGCAGGTAACTGTATCTTCGATACCAATTATGACAGGTAACAGTAACTTCAATACTAATTATGACAAGTAACATTAACTTCGATACTAATTATGGCAGGTTACTGTAACATCGCTACTAATTATGACAAGTAACTTTAATTTCGATACAAATTATGGCAGGTAACTGTAACTTCCATACTAATTATGACAGGTAACAGTAACTTCGATACTAATTATGACAGGAAACTGTAACTACGTTACTAATTATGACAAGTAACTGTAATTTCGATACAAATTATGACAGGTAACTGTAACTTCGTTACTAATTATGACAAGTAACTGTACCTTCGATACTAATTAAGACAGGTAACTGTAACTTCGATACTAATTATGACAAGGAACTGTAATTTCGATACAAATTATGGCAGGTAACTGTAACTTCGTTACTAATTATGACAAGTAACAGTAATTTCGATACAAATTTTGGCAGGTAACTCTAACTTCGATACTAATTATGACAGGTAACAGTAACTTCGATACTAATTATGACAAGTAACTGTAACTTCGATACTTATTATGACAGGTAACTGTAACTTCGTTACTAATAATGACAAGTAACACTAATTTCGATACTAATTATGGCAGGTAACTGTTACTTCGATACTAATTATGACAGGTAACAGTAACTTCGATACTAATTATGACAAGTAACTATAACTTCGATAAAAATTATGACTGGTTACTGTAACTTCGATTCAAATTATGACAAGAAACTCAAACTTCGTTACTAATTATGACAAGTAACTGTAATTTTGATAAAAAATTATGGTAGGTAACTGTAACTTCATTACTAATTATGACAGGTAACAGTAACTTCGATACTAATTATGACAGGAAACTGTAACTTCGTTACTAATTATGACAAGTAACTTTAATTTCGATACTAGTTATGGCAGGAAACTGTAACTTCGTTACTAATTATGACAAGTCCCTGTAATTTCGATACAAATTATGGCAGGTAATAGTAACTTCGATACTAATTATGACAAGTAACTGTAACTTCGAAAGCCTCCGTGGCTTAGGCGGCAGCACGTCGGCCTCTCACCGCTGGGTCCGTGGTTCAAATCCCGGTCACTCCATGTGAGATTTGTGCTGGACAAAACGGAGGCAGACAGGTTTTTCTCCGGGTACTCCGGTTTTCCCTGTCAAAATTTCATTCCAGCAACACTCTACACTATCATTTAATATATCATCTGTCATTCATCTAATCATTGCCCCAGAGGAGTGCGTCAGGCCTCGGCAGCCGGCACAGTCCATATCCTCGCCGCTAGTTGGGGGCTTCATTCATTCCATTCCTGACCCGGTCGGAGACTGGAAGCAGGCTGTGGATTTTCATTCATTCAACTGTAACTTCGATACTAATTATGACAGGTAACTGTAACTTCGTTATTAATTATGACAAGTAACTGTAATTTTGATAAAAAATTATTGTAAGTAACTGTAACTTCAATACTAATTATGACAGGTAACAGTAACTTCGATACTAATTATGACAAGAAACTCAAACTTCAATACTAATTATGACAAGTAACTGTAATTTTGATTAAAAATTATGGTAGGTAACTGTAACTACAATACTAATTATGACAGGTAACAGTATCTTCGATACTAATTATGACAGGAAACTGTAACTTCGTTACTAATTATGACAAGTAACTTTAATTTCGATATTAATTATGGCAGGAAACTGTAACTTCGTTACTAATTATGACAAGTCCCTGTAATTTCGATACAAATTATGGCAGGTAACTGTAACCTCGATACTAATTATGACAAGTAACTGTAACTTCGATACTAATTATGACAGGTAACTGTAACTTCGTTATTAATTATGACAAGTAACTGTAATTTCGATACAATTTTGGCAGGTAACTGTATCATCGTTACTAATTTTGACAGGTAACAGTAACTTCGATACTAATTATGACAAGTAACTGTAACTTCGATACTAATTATGACAGGTAACTGTAACTTCGATACTAATTATGACAGGTAACTGTAACTTCGTTACTAATTATGACAAGTAACTGTAATTTCGATACAAATTATGGCAGGTTACTGTAACTTCGATACTAATTATGACAGGTAACAGCAACTTCGATACTAATTATGACAAGTAACTATAACTTCGATACAAATTATGACAGGTAATTGTAACTTCGATACTAATTATGACAAGAAACTCTAACTTCGTTACTAATTATGACAAGTAACTGTAATTTTGATAAAAAATTATTGTAGGTAACTGTAACTTCAATACTAATTATGACAGGTAACAGTAACTTCGATACTTATTATGACAAGTAACTTTAATTTCGATACTAATTATGGCAGGTTACTGTAACTTCGTTACTAATTATGACAAGTCCCTGTAATTTCGATAAAAATTATGGCACGTAATCGTAATTTCGATGCTAATTATGACAGGTAACAGTAACTTCGATACTAATTATGACAAGTAACAGTAACTTCGATACTAATTATGAAAAGTAACTGTAACTTCGATACTAATTATGACAGGTAACGGTAACTTCGTTACTAATTATGACAAGTAACTGTAATTTCGATTCAAATTTTGGCAGGTAACTGTAACTTCGATACTTATTATGACAGGTTACAGTAACTTCGATACTAATTATGACAAGTAACTGTAACTTCGATACTAATTATGACAGGTAACTGTAACTTCGTAACTAATTATGACAAGTAACTTTAATTTCGATACAAATTATGGCAGGTAACTGTAACTTCGATACTAATTATGACAGGTAACAGCAACTTCGATACTAATTATGACAAGTAACTATAACTTCGATACAAATTATGACAGGTAACTGTAACTTCGATACTAATTATGACAAGAAACTCTAACTTCGTTACTAATTATGACAAGTAACTGTAATTTTGATAAAAAATTATGGTAGGTAACTGTAACTTCAATACTAATTTTGACAGGTGACAGTAACTTCGATAGTTATTATGACAGGTAACTGTAACTTCGTTACTAATTATCACAAGTAACTTTAATTTCGATACTAATTATGGCAGGTAACTGTAACTTCCATACTAATTATGACAGGTACCAGTTACTTCGATACTAATTATGACAGGAAACTGTAACTTCGTTACTAATTATGACAAGTAACTGTAATTTCGATACAAATTATGACAGGTAACTGTAACTTCGTTACTAATTATGACAAGTAACAGTACCTTCGATACTATTTATGACAGGTAACTGTAACTTCGATACTAATTATGACAAGGAAATGTAATTTCGATACAAATTATGGCGGGTAACTGTAAGTTCGTTACTAATTATGACAAGTAACTGTAATTTCGATACAAATTTTGGCAGGTAACTGTTACTTCGATACTAATTATGACAGGTAACAGTAACTTCGATACTAATTATGACAAGTAACAGTAACTTCGATACTTATTATGACAGGTAACTGTAACTTCGTTACTAATTATGACAAGAAACCCTTATTTCGATACAAATTATGGCAGGTAACTGTAACTTCGGTACTAATTATGACAGGTAACAGTAACTTCGATACTAATTATGACATGTAACTATAACTTCGATAAAAATTATGACTGGTTACTGTAACTTCGTTTCTAATTATGACGAGAAACTCAAACTTCGTTACTAATTATGACAAGTAACTGTAATTTTGATAAAAAATTATGGTAGGTAACTGTAACTTCAATACTAATTATGACAGGTAACAGTAACTTCGATACTGATTATGACAGGAAACTGTAACTTCGTTACTAATTATGACAAGTAACTTTAATTTCGATACTAATTAAGGCAGGAAACTGTAACTTCGTTACTAATTAGGTCAAGTCCCTGTAATTTCGATACAAATTATGGCAGGTAACTGTAACTTCGATACTAATTATGACAAGTAACTGTAACTTCGATACTAATTATGACAGGTAACTGTAACTTCGTCACTAATTATAACAAGTAACTGTAATTTCGTTACAAATTATGGCAGGTAACAGTAACTTCGATACTAATTATGACAGGTAACAGTAATTCGATACTAATTATGACAAGAAACTATAACTTCGTTACAAATTATGACAGGTAACTGTAACTTCGATACTAATTATGACAAGAAACTCGAACTTCGTTACTAATTATGACAAGTCCCTGTAATTTCGATACAAATTATGGCAGGTAACTGTAACTTCCATACTAATTATGACAGGTAACAGTAACTTCGATACTAATTATGACAGGAAACTGTAACTTCGTTACTAATTATGACAAGTAACAGTACCTTCGATACTAATTATGACTGGTAACTGTAACTTCGTTACTAATTATGACAAGTAACAGTGATTTCGATACAAATTATGGCAGGTAACTGTATCTTCGATACTAATTATGACAGGTAACAGTAACTTCGATACTAATTATGACAAGTAACATTAACTTCGATACTAATTATGGCAGGTTACTGTAACATCGCTACTAATTATGACAAGTAACTTTAATTTCGATACAAATTATGGCAGGTAACTGTAACTTCCATACTAATTATGACAGGTAACAGTAACTTCGATACTAATTAAGACAGGAAACTGTAACTTCGTTACTAATTATGACACGTAACTGTAATTTCGATACAAATTGTGACAGGTAACTGTAACTTCGTTACTAATTATGACAAGTAACAGTACCTTCGATACTAATTATGACAGGTAACTGTAACTTCGATACTAATTATGACAAGGAACTGTAATTTCGATACAAATTATGGCAGGTAACTGTAACTTCGTTACTAATTATGACAAGTAACTGTAATTTCGATACAAATTTTGTCAGGTAATTGTAACTTCGATACTAATTATGACAGGTAACAGTAACTTCGATACTAATTATGACAAGTAACTGGAACTTCGATACTAATTATGACAGGTAACTGTAACTTCGTTACTAATAATGACAAGTAACTCTAATTTCGATACTAATTATGGCAGGTAACTGGTACTTCGATACTAATTATGACAGGTAACAGTAACTTCGATACTAATTATGACAAGTAACTATAACTGCGATAAAAATTATGACTGGTTACTGTAACTTCGATTCAAATTATGACAAGAAACTCAAACTTCGTTACTAATTATGACAAGTAACTTTAATTTCGATACTAGTTATGGCAGGAAAGTGTAACTTCGTTACTAATTATGACAAGTCCCTGTAATTTCGATACAAATTATGGCAGGTAACTGTAACTTCGATACTAATTATGACAAGTAACTGTAACTTCGATACTAATTATGACAGGTAATTGTAACTTCGTTATTAATTATGACAAGTAACTGTAATTTTGATAAAAAATTATTGTAGGTAACTGTAACTTCAATACTAATTATGACAGGTAACAGTAACTTCGATACTAATTATGACAAGAAACTCAAACATCGATACTAATTATGACAAGTAACTTTAATTTCGATATTAATTATGGCAGGAAACTGTAACTTCGTTACTAATTATGACAAGTCCCTGTAATTTCGATACAAATTATGGCAGGTAACTGTAACCTCGATACTAATTATGACAAGTAACTGTAACTTCGATACTAATTATGACAGGTAACTGTAACTTCGCTATTAATTATGACAAGTAACTGTAATTTCGATACAAATTTTGGCAGGTAACTGTATCATCGTTACTAACTTTGACAGGTAACTGTAACTTCGTTACTAATTATGACAAGTAACTGTAGTTTCGATTCAAATTTTGGCAGGTAACTGTAACTTCGATACTTATTATGACAGGTAACAGTAACTTCGATACTAATTATGACAAGTAACTGTAACATCGATACTAATTATGACAGGTAACTGTAACTTCGTTACTAATTATGACAAGTAACTGTAATTTCGATACAAATTATGGCAGGTTACTGTAACTTCGATAGTAATTATGACAGGTAACAGCAACTTCGATACTAATTATGACAAGTAACTATAACTTCGATACAAATTATGACAGGTAACTGTAACTTCGATACTAATTATTACAAGAAACTCTAACTTCGTTACTAATTATGACAAGTAACTGTAATTTTGATAAAAAATTATTGTAGGTAACTGTAACTTCAATACTAATTATGACAGGTAACAGTAACTTCGATACTAATTATGACAGGTAACTGTAACTTCGTTACTTTTTATGACCAGTAACTTTAATTTCGATACTAATTATGGCAGGTTACTGTAACTTCGTTACTAATTATGACAAGTCCCTGTAATTTCGATACAAATTATGGCAGGTAATTGTAATTTCGATGCTAATTATGACAGGTAACAGTAACTTCGATACTAATTATGACAAGTAACAGTAACTTCGATAATAATTATGAAAAGTAACTGTAACTTCGATACTAATTATGACAGGTAACTGTAACTTCGTTACTAATTATGACAAGTAACTGTAATTTCGATTCAAATTTTGGCAGGTAACTGTAACTTCGATACTTATTATGACAGGTAACAGTAACTTCGATACTAATTATGACAAGTAACTGTAACTTCGATACTAATTATGACAGGTAACTGTAACTTCGTTACTAATTATGACAAGTAACTGTAATTTCGATACAAATTATGGCAGGTAACTGTAACTTCGATACTAATTATGACAGGTAACAGCAACTTCGATACTAATTATGACAAGTAACTATAACTTCGATACAAATTATGACAGGTAACTGTAACTTCGATACTAATTATGACAAGAAACTCTAACTTCGTTACTAATTATGACAAGTAACTGTAATTTTGATAAAAAATTATGGTAGGTTACTGTAACTTCAATACTAATTTTGACAGGTAACAGTAACTTCGATACTTATTATGACAGGTAACTGTAACTTCGTTACTAATTATCACAAGTAACTTTAATTTCGATACTAATTATGGCAGGTAACTGTAACTTCCATACTAATTATGACAGGTAACAGTTACTTCGATACTAATTATGACAGGAAACTGTAACTTCGTTACTAATTATGACAAGTAACTGTAATTTCGATACAAATTATGACAGGTAACTGTAACTTCGTTACTAATTATGACAAGTAACAGTACCTTCGATACTAATTATGACAGGTAACTGTAACTTCGATACTAATTATGACAAGGAACTGTAATTTCGATACAAATTATGGCAGGTAACTGTAACTTCGTTACTAATTATGACAAGTAACTGTAATTTCGATACAAATTTTGGCAGGTAACTGTTACTTCGATACTAATTATGACAGGTAACAGTAACTTCGATACTAATTATGACAAGTAACAGTAACTTCGATACTTATTATGACAGGTAACTGTAATTTCGTTACTAATTATGACAAGAAACTCTAATTTCGTTACAAAATAAGGCAGGTAACTGTAACTTCGGTACTAATTATGACAGGTAACAGTAACTTCGATACTAATTATGACAAGTAACTATAACTTCGATAAAAATTATGACTGGTTACTGTAACTTCGATTCTAATTATGACGAGAAACTCAAACTTCGTTACTAATTATGACAAGTAACTGTAATTTTGATAAAAAATTATGGTAGGTAACTGTAACTTCAATACTAATCATGACAGGTAACAGTAACTTCGATACTAATTATGACAGGAAACTGTAATTTCGTTACAAATTATGGCAGGTAACAGTAACTTCGATACTAATTATGACAGGTAACAGTAATTCGATACTAATTATGACAAGTTACTATAACTTCGATACAAATTATGACAGGTAACTGTAACTTCGATACTAATTATGACAAGAAACTCGAACTTCTTTACTAATTATGACAAGTCCCTGTAATTTCGATACAAATTATGGCAGGTAACTGTATCTTCGATACCAATTATGACAGGTAACAGTAACTTCGATACTAATTATGACAAGTAACATTAACTTCGATACTAATTATGGCAGGTTACTGTAACAACGCTACTAATTATGACAAGTAACTTTAATTTCGATACAAATTATGGCAGGTAACTGTAACTTCCATACTAATTATGACAGGTAACAGTAACTTCGATACTAATTATGACAAGTAACTGTAACTTCGATACTAATTATGACAGGGAACTGTAATTTCGATACAAATCATGGCAGGTAACTGTAACTTCGATACTAATTGTGACTGGTAACAGTAACTTCGATACTAATTATGACAAATAACTATAACTTCGAATCAAATTATGACAGGTAACTGTAACTTCGATACTAATTATGACAAGAAACTCTAACTTCGTTACTAATTATGACAAGTAACTGTAATTTTGATAAAAAATTATTGTAGGTAACTGTAACTTCAATACTAATTATGACAGGTAACAGTAACTTCGATACTAATTATGACAGGTAACTGTAACTTCGATACATTTTATGACCAGTAACTTTAATTTCGATACTAATTATGGCAGGTTACTGTAACTTCGTTACTAATTATGACAAGTCCCTGTAATTTCGATACAAATTATGGCAGGTAATTGTAATTTCGATGCTAATTATGACAGGTAACAGTAACTTCGATACTAATTATGACAAGTAACAGTAACTTCGATAATAATTATGAAAAGTAACTGTAACTTCGATACTAATTATGACAGGTAACTGTAACTTCGTTACTAATTATGACAAGTAACTGTAATTTCGATTCACATTTTGGCAGGTAACTGTAACTTCGATACTTATTATGACAGGTAACAGTAACTTCGATACTAATTATGACAAGTAACTGTAACTTCGATACTAATTATGACAGGTAACTGTAACTTCGTTACTAATTATGACAAGTAACTGTAATTTCGATACAAATTATGGCAGGTAACTGTATCTTCGATACTAATTATGACAGGTAACAGCAACTTCGATACTAATTATGACAAGTAACTATAACTTCGATACAAATTATGACAGGTAACTGTAACTTCGATACTAATTATGACAAGAAACTCTAACTTCGTTACTAATTATGACAAGTAACTGTAATTTTGATAAAAAATTATTGTAGGTAACTGTAACTTCAATACTAATTATGACAGGTAACAGTAACTTCGATACTAATTATGACAGGTAACAGTAACAACGATACTAATTATGACAAGTAACTGTAACTTCGATACTAATTATGACAGGTACCTGTAACTTCGTAACCAATTATGACAAGTAACTGAAATTTCGATACAAATTATGGCAGGTAACAGTAACTTCGATACTAATTATGACAAATAACTATAACTTCGAATCAAATTATGACAGGTAACTGTAACTTCGATACTAAATATGACAAGAAACTCTAACTTCGTTACTAATTATGACAAGTAACTGTAATTTTTATAAAAAATTATGATAGGTAACTGTAACCTCAATACTAATTTTGACAGGTAACAGTAACTTCGATACTTATTATGACAGGTAACTGTAACTTCGTTACTAATTATCACAAGTAACTTTAATTTCGATACTAATTATGGCAGGTAACTGTAACTTCCATACTAATTAGGACAGGTAACAGTTACTTCGATACTAATTATGACAGGACACTGTAACTTCGTTACTAATTATGACAAGTAACTGTAATTTCGATACAAATTATGACAGGTAACTGTAACTTCGTTACTAATTATGACAAGTAACAGTACCTTAGATACTAATTATGACAGGTAACTGTAACTTCGATACTAATTATGACAAGGAACTGTAATTTCGATACAAATTATGGCAGGTAACTGTATCTTCGTTACTAATTATGACAAGTAACTGTAATTTCGATACAAATTTTGGCAGGTAACTGTTACTTCGATACTAATTATGACAGGTAACAGTAACTTCGATACTAATTATGACAAGTAACAGTAACTTCGATACTTATTATGACAGGTAACTGTAACTTCGTTACTAATTATGACAAGAAACTCTAATTTCGTTACAAATTATGGCAGGTAACTGTAACTTCGGTACTAATTATGACAGGTAACAGTAACTTCGATACTAATTATGACAAGTTACTATAACTTCGATAAAAATTATGACTGTTTACTGTAACTTCGATTCTAATTATGACGAGAAACTCAAACTTCGTTACTTATTATGACAAGTAACTGTAATTTTGATAAAAAATTATGGTAGGTTACTGTAACTTCAATACTAATTATGACAGGTAACAGTAACTTCGATACTAATTATGACAGGAAACTGTAACTTCGTTACTAATTATGACAAGTAACTTTAATTTCGATACTAATTATGGCAGGAAACTGTAACTTCGTTACTAATTATGTCAAGTCCCTGTAATTTCGATACAAATTATGGCAGGTAACTGTAACTTCGATACTAATTATGACAAGTAACTGTAACTTCGATACTAATTATGACAGGTAACTGTAACTTCGTCACTAATTATAACAAGTAACTGTTATTTCGTTACAAATTATGGCAGGTAACAGTAACTTCGATACTAATTATGACAGGTAACAGTAATTCGATACTAATTATGACAAGTTACTATAACTTCGATACAAATTATGACAGGTAACTGTAACTTCGTTACTAATTATGACAAGTAACAGTACCTTCGATACTAATTATGACAGGTAACTGTAACTTCGATACTAATTATGACAAGGAACTGTAATTTCGATACAAATTATGGCAGTTAACTGTAACTTCGTTACTAATTATGACAAGTAACTGTAATTTCGATACAAATTTTGGCAGGTAACTGTTACTTCGATACTAATTATGACAGGTAACAGTAACTTCGATACTAATTATGACAAGTAACAGTAACTTCGATACTTATTATGACAGGTAACTGTAATTTCGTTACTAATTATGACAAGAAATTCTAATTTCGTTACAAAATAAGGCAGGTAACTGTAACTTCGGTACTAATTATGACAGGTAACAGTAACTTCGATACTAATTATGACAAGTAACTATAACTTCGATAAAAATTATGACTGGTTACTGTAACTTCGATTCTAATTATGACGAGAAACTCAAACTTCGTTACTAATTATGACAAGTAACTGTAATTTTGATAAAAAATTATGGTAGGTAACTGTAACTTCAATACTAATCATGACAGGTAACAGTAACTTCGATACTAATTATGACAGGAAACTGTAATTTCGTTACAAATTATGGCAGGTAACAGTAACTTCGATACTATTTATGACAGGTAACAGTAATTCGATACTAATTATGACAAGTTACTATAACTTCGATACAAATTATGACAGGTAACTGTAACTTCGATACTAATTATGACAAGAAACTCGAACTTCTTTACTAATTATGACAAGTCCCTGTAATTTCGATACAAATTATGGCAGGTAACTGTATCTTCGATACCAATTATGACAGGTAACAGTAACTTCGATACTAATTATGACAAGTAACATTAACTTCGATACTAATTATGGCAGGTTACTGTAACAACGCTACTAATTATGACAAGTAACTTTAATTTCGATACAAATTATGGCAGGTAACTGTAACTTCCATACTAATTATGACATGTAACAGTAACTTCGATACTAATTATGACAAGTAACTGTAACTTCGATACTAATTATGACAGGGAACTGTAATTTCGATACAAATTATGGCAGGTAACTGTAACTTCGATACTAATTGTGACTGGTAACAGTAACTTCGATACTAATTATGACAAATAACTATAACTTCGAATCAAATTATGACAGGTAACTGTAACTTCGATGCTAATTATGACAAGAAACTCTAACTTCGTTACTAATTATGACAAGTAACTGTAATTTTGATAAAAAATTATTGTAGGTAACTGTAACTTCAATACTAATTATGACAGGTAACAGTAACTTCGATACTAATTATGACAGGTAACTGTAACTTCGATACTTTTTATGACCAGTAACTGTAATTTCGATACTAATTATGGCAGGTTACTGTAACTTCGTTACTAATTATGACAAGTCCCTGTAATTTCGATACAAATTATGGCAGGTAATTGTAATTTCGATGCTAATTATGACAGGTAACAGTAACTTCGATACTAATTATGACAAGTAACAGTAACTTCGATAATAATTATGAAAAGTAACTGTAACTTCGATACTAATTATGACAGGTAACTGTAACTTCGTTACTTATTATGACAAGTAACTGTAATTTCGATTCAAATTTTGGCAGGTAACTGTAACTTCGATACTTATTATGACAGGTAACAGTAACTTCGATACTAATTATGACAAGTAACTGTAACTTCGATACTAATTATGACAGGTAACTGTAACTTCGTAACTAATTATGACAAGTAACTGTAATTTCGATACAAATTATGGCAGGTAACTGTATCTTCGATACTAATTATGACAGGTAACAGCAACTTCGATACTAATTATGACAAGTAACTATAACTTCGATACAAATTATGACAGGTAACTGTAACTTCGATACTAATTATGACAAGAAACTCTAACTTCGTTACTAATTATGACAAGTAACTGTAATTTTGATAAAAAATTATTGTAGGTAACTGTAACTTCAATACTAATTATGACAGGTAACAGTAACTTCGATACTAATTATGACAGGTAACAGTAACAACGATACTAATTATGACAAGTAACTGTAACTTCGATACTAATTATGACAGGTACCTGTAACTTCGTAACCAATTATGACAAGTAACTGTAATTTCGATACAAATTATGGCAGGTAACAGTAACTTCGATACTAATTATGACAAATAACTATAACTTCGAATCAAATTATGACAGGTAACTGTAACTTCGATACTAATTATGACAAGAAACTCTAACTTCGTTACTAATTATGACAAGTAACTGTAATTTTTATAAAAAATTATGGTAGGTAACTGTAACTTCAATACTAATTTTGACAGGTAACAGTAACTTCGATACTTATTATGACAGGTAACTGTAACTTCGTTACTAATTATCACAAGTAACTTTAATTTCGATACTAATTATGGCAGGTAACTGTAACTTCCATACTAATTAGGACAGGTAACAGTTACTTCGATACTAATTATGACAAGTAACAGTAACTTCGATACTTATTATGACAGGAAACTGTAATTTCGTTACTAATTATGACAAGAAACTCTAATTTCGTTACAAAATAAGGCAGGTAACTGTAACTTCGGTACTAATTATGACAGGTAACAGTAACTTCGATACTAATTATGACAAGTAACTATAACTTCGATAAAAATTATGACTGTTTACTGTAACTTCGATTCTAATTATGACGAGAAACTCAAACTTCGTTACTAATTATGACAAGTAACTGTAATTTTGATAAAAAATTATGGTAGGTAACTGTAACTTCAATACTAATTATGACAGGTAACAGTAACTTCGATACTAATTATGACAGGAAACTGTAACTTCGTTACTAATTATGACAAGTAACTTTAATTTCGATACTAATTATGGCAGGAAACTGTAACTTCGTTACTAATTATGTCAAGTCCCTGTAATTTCGATACAAATTATGGCAGGTAACTGTAACTTCGATACTAATTATGACAAGTAACTGTAACTTCGATACTAATTATGACAGGTAACTGTAACTTCGTCACTAATTATAACAAGTAACTGTTATTTCGTTACAAATTATGGCAGGTAACAGTAACTTCGATACTAATTATGACAGGTAACAGTAATTCGATACTAATTATGACAAGTTACTATAACTTCGATACAAATTATGAGAGGTAACTGTAACTTCGATACTAATTATGACAAGAAACTCGAACTTCGTTACTAATTATGACAAGTCCCTGTAATTTCGATACAAATTATGGCAGGTAACTGTATCTTCGATACCAATTATGACAGGTAACAGTAATTTCGATACTAATTATGACAAGTAACATTAACTTCGATACTAATTATGGCTGGTTACTGTAACATCGCTACTAATTATGACAAGTAACTTTAATTTCGATACAAATTATGGCAGGTAACTGTAACTTCCATACTAATTATGACAGGTAACAGTAACTTCGATACTAATTATGACAGGAAACTGTAACTACGTTACTAATTATGACAAGTAACTGTAATTTCGATACAAATTATGACAGGTAACTGTAACTTCGTTACTAATTATGACAAGTAACAGTACCTTCGATACTAATTATGACAGGTAACTGTAACTTCGATACTAATTATGACAGGTAACTGTAACTTCGTCACTAATTATAACAAGTAACTGTTATTTCGTTACAAATTATGGCAGGTAACAGTAACTTCGATACTAATTATGACAGGTAACAGTAATTCGATACTAATTATGACAAGTTACTATAACTTCGATACAAATTATGAGAGGTAACTGTAACTTCGATACTAATTATGACAAGAAACTCGAACTTCGTTACTAATTATGACAAGTCCCTGTAATTTCGATACAAATTATGGCAGGTAACTGTAACTTCCATACTAATTATGACATGTAACAGTAACTTCGATACTAATTATGACAAGTAACTGTAACTTCGATACTAATTATGACAGGGAACTGTAATTTCGATACAAATTATGGCAGGTAACTGTAACTTCGATACTAATTGTGACTGGTAACAGTAACTTCGATACTAATTATGACAAATAACTATAACTTCGAATCAAATTATGACAGGTAACTGTAACTTCGATGCTAATTATGACAAGAAACTCTAACTTCGTTACTAATTATGACAAGTAACTGTAATTTTGATAAAAAATTATTGTAGGTAACTGTAACTTCAATACTAATTATGACAGGTAACAGTAACTTCGATACTAATTATGACAGGTAACTGTAACTTCGATACTTTTTATGACCAGTAACTGTAATTTCGATACTAATTATGGCAGGTTACTGTAACTTCGTTACTAATTATGACAAGTCCCTGTAATTTCGATACAAATTATGGCAGGTAATTGTAATTTCGATGCTAATTATGACAGGTAACAGTAACTTCGATACTAATTATGACAAGTAACAGTAACTTCGATAATAATTATGAAAAGTAACTGTAACTTCGATACTAATTATGACAGGTAACTGTAACTTCGTTACTTATTATGACAAGTAACTGTAATTTCGATTCAAATTTTGGCAGGTAACTGTAACTTCGATACTTATTATGACAGGTAACAGTAACTTCGATACTAATTATGACAAGTAACTGTAACTTCGATACTAATTATGACAGGTAACTGTAACTTCGTAACTAATTATGACAAGTAACTGTAATTTCGATACAAATTATGGCAGGTAACTGTATCTTCGATACTGATTATGACAGGTAACAGCAACTTCGATACTAATTATGACAAGTAACTATAACTTCGATACAAATTATGACAGGTAACTGTAACTTCGATACTAATTATGACAAGAAACTCTAACTTCGTTACTAATTATGACAAGTAACTGTAATTTTGATAAAAAATTATTGTAGGTAACTGTAACTTCAATACTAATTATGACAGGTAACAGTAACTTCGATACTAATTATGACAGGTAACAGTAACAACGATACTAATTATGACAAGTAACTGTAACTTCGATACTAATTATGACAGGTACCTGTAACTTCGTAACCAATTATGACAAGTAACTGTAATTTCGATACAAATTATGGCAGGTAACAGTAACTTCGATACTAATTATGACAAATAACTATAACTTCGAATCAAATTATGACAGGTAACTGTAACTTCGATACTAATTATGACAAGAAACTCTAACTTCGTTACTAATTATGACAAGTAACTGTAATTTTTATAAAAAATTATGGTAGGTAACTGTAACTTCAATACTAATTTTGACAGGTAACAGTAACTTCGATACTTATTATGACAGGTAACTGTAACTTCGTTAATAATTATCACAAGTAACTTTAATTTCGATACTAATTATGGCAGGTAACTGTAACTTCCATACTAATTAGGACAGGTAACAGTTACTTCGATACTAATTATGACAAGTAACAGTAACTTCGATACTTATTATGACAGGTAACTGTAATTTCGTTACTAATTATGACAAGAAACTCTAATTTCGTTACAAAATAAGGCAGGTAACTGTAACTTCGGTACTAATTATGACAGGTAACAGTAACTTCGATACTAATTATGACAAGTAACTATAACTTCGATAAAAATTATGACTGTTTACTGTAACTTCGATTCTAATTATGACGAGAAACTCAAACTTCGTTACTAATTATGACAAGTAACTGTAATTTTGATAAAAAATTATGGTAGGTAACTGTAACTTCAATACTAATTATGACAGGTAACAGTAACTTCGATACTAATTATGACAGGAAACTGTAACTTCGTTACTAATTATGACAAGTAACTTTAATTTCGATACTAATTATGGCAGGAAACTGTAACTTCGTTACTAATTATGTCAAGTCCCTGTAATTTCGATACAAATTATGGCAGGTAACTGTAACTTCGATACTAATTATGACAAGTAACTGTAACTTCGATACTAATTATGACAGGTAACTGTAACTTCGTCACTAATTATAACAAGTAACTGTTATTTCGTTACAAATTATGGCAGGTAACAGTAACTTCGATACTAATTATGACAGGTAACAGTAATTCGATACTAATTATGACAAGTTACTATAACTTCGATACAAATTATGAGAGGTAACTGTAACTTCGATACTAATTATGACAAGAAACTCGAACTTCGTTACTAATTATGACAAGTCCCTGTAATTTCGATACAAATTATGGCAGGTAACTGTATCTTCGATACCAATTATGACAGGTAACAGTAATTTCGATACTAATTATGACAAGTAACATTAACTTCGATACTAATTATGGCTGGTTACTGTAACATCGCTACTAATTATGACAAGTAACTTTAATTTCGATACAAATTATGGCAGGTAACTGTAACTTCCATACTAATTATGACAGGTAACAGTAACTTCGATACTAATTATGACAGGAAACTGTAACTACGTTACTAATTATGACAAGTAACTGTAATTTCGATACAAATTATGACAGGTAACTGTAACTTCGTTACTAATTATGACAAGTAACAGTACCTTCGATACTAATTATGACCGGTAACTGTAACTTCGATACTAATTATGACAAGGAACTGTAATTTCGATACAAATTATGGCAGGTAACTGTAACTTCGTTACTAATTATGACAAGTAACAGTAATTTCGATACAAATTTTGGCAGGTAACTGTAACTTCGATACTAATTATGACAGGTAACAGTAACTTCGATACTAATTATGACAAGTAACTGTAACTTCGATACTAATTATGACAGGTAACTGTAACTTCGTTACTAATAGTGACAAGTAACACTAATTTCGATACTAATTATGGCAGGTAACTGTTACTTCGATACTAATTATGACAGGTAACAGTAACTTCGATACTAATTATGACAAATAACTATAACTTCGATAAAAATTATGACTGGTTACTGTAATTTCGATTCAAATTATGACAAGAAACTCAAACTTCGTTACTAATTATGACAAGTAACTGTAATTTTGATAAAAAATTATGGTAGGTAACTGTAACTTCATTACTAATTATGACAGGTAACAGTAACTTCGATACTAATTATGACAGGAAACTGTAACTTCGTTACTAATTATGACAAGTAACTTTAATTTCGATACTAGTTATGGCAGGAAACTGTAACTTCGTTACTAATTATGACAAGTCCCTGTAATTTCGATACAAATTATGGCAGGTAATTGTAACTTCGATACTAATTATGACAAGTAACTGTAACTTCGAAAGCCTCCGTGGCTTAGGCGGCAGCACGTCGGCCTCTCACCGCTGGGTCCGTGGTTCAAATCCCGGTCACTCCATGTGAGATCTGTGCTGGACAAAACGGAGGCAGACAGGTTTTTCTCCGGCTACTCCGGTTTTCCCTGTCAACATTTCATTCCAGCAACACTCTACACTATCATTTCATATCATCTGTCATTCATCTAATCATTGCCCCAGAGGAGTGCGTCAGGCCTCGGCAGCCGGCACAGTCCATATCCTCGCCGCTAGTTGGGGGCTTCATTCATTCCATTCCTGACCCGGTCGGAGACTGGAAGCAGGCTGTGGATTTTCATTCATTCAACTGTAACTTCGATACTAATTATGACAGGTAACTGTAACTTCGTTATTAATTATGACAAGTAACTGTAATTTTGATAAAAAATTATTGTAGGTAACTGTAACTTCAATACTAATTATGACAGGTAACAGTAACTTCGATACTAATTATGACAAGAAACTCAAACTTCGTTACTAATTATGACACGTAACTGTAATTTTGATAAAAAATTATGGTAGGTAACTGTAACTTTAATACTAATTATGACAGGTAACAGTATCTTCGATACTAATTATGACAGGAAACTGTAACTTCGTTACTAATTATGACAAGTAACTTTAATTTCGATATTAATTATGGCAGGGAACTGTAACTTCGTTACTAATTATGACAAGTCCCTGTAATTTCGATACAAATTATGGCAGGTAACTGTAACCTCGGTACTAATTATGACAAGTAACTGTAACTTCGATACTAATTATGACAGGTAACTGTAACTTCGTTATTAAGTATGACAAGTAACTGTAATTTCGATACAAATTATGGCAGGTAACTGTATCATCGTTACTAATTTTGACAGGTAAAAATAACTTCGATACAAATTATGACAAGTAACTGTAACTTCGATACTAATTATGACAGGTAACTGTAACTTCGATACTAATTATGACAGGTAACTGTAACTTCGTTACTAATTATGACAAGTAACTGTAATTTCGATTAATATTTTGGCAGGTAACTGTAACTTCGTAACAATTTATGACAAGTAACTGTAATTTCGATACAAATTATGGCAGGTTACTGTAACTTCGATACTAATTATGACAGGTAACAGCAACTTCGATACTAATTATGTCAAGTAACTATAACTTCGATACAAATTATGACAGGTAACTGTAACTTCGATACTAATTATGACAAGAAACTCTAACTTCGTTACTAATTATGACAAGTAACTGTAATTTTGATAAAAAATTATTGTAGGTAACTGTAACTTCAATACTAATTATGACAGGTAACAGTAACTTCGATACTAATTATGACAGGTAACTGTAACTTCGTTACTTATTATGACCAGTAACTTTAATTTCGATACTAATTATGGCAGGTTACTGTAACTTCGTTTCTAATTATGACAAGTCCCTGTAATTTCGATACAAATTATGGCAGGTAATTGTAATTTCGATGCTAATTATGACAGGTAACAGTAACTTCGATACTAATTATGACAAGTAACAGTAACTTCGATAATAATTATGAAAAGTAACTGTAACTTCGATACTAATTATGACAGGTAACTGTAACTTCGTTACTAATTATGACAAGTAACTGTAATTTCGATTCAAATTTTGGCAGGTAACTGTAACTTCGATACTTATTATGACAGGTAACAGTAACTTCGATACTAATTATGACAAGAAACTGTAACTTCGATACTAATTATGACAGGTAACTGTAACTTCGTTACTAATTATGACAAGTAACTGTAATTTCGATACAAATTATGGCAGGTAACAGCAACTTCGATACTAATTATGACAAGTAACTATAACTTCGATACAAATTATGACAGGTAACTGTAACTTCGATACTAATTATGACAAGAAACTCTAACTTCGTTACTAATTATGACAAGTAACTGTAATTTTGAAAAAAAATTATTGTAGGTAACTGTAACTTCAATACTAATTATGACAGGTAACAGTAACTTCGATACTAATTATGACAGGTAACAGTAACTACGATACTAATTATGACAAGTAACTGTAACTTCGATACTAATTATGACAGGTACCTGTAACTTCGTAACCAATTATGACAAGTAACTGTAATTTCGATACAAATTATGGCAGGTAACAGTAACTTCGATACTAATTATGACAAGTAACTGTAACTTCGATACTAATTATGACAGGGAACTGTAATTTCGATACAAATTATGGCAGGTAACTGTAACTTCGATACTAATTGTGACTGGTAACAGTAACTTCGATACTAATTATGACAAATAACTATAACTTCGAATCAAATTATGACAGGTAACTGTAACTTCGATACTAATTATGACAAGAAACTCTAACTTCGTTACTAATTATGACAAGTAACTGTAATTTTGATAAAAAATTATGGTAGGTAACTGTAACTTCAATACTAATTTTGACAGGTAACACTAACTTCGATACTTATTATGACAGGTAACTGTAACTTCGTTATTAATTATCACAAGTAACTTTAATTTCGATACTAATTATGGCAGGTAACTGTAACTTCCATACTAATAATGACAGGTAACAGTTACTTCGATACTAAATATGACAGGAAACTGTAACTTCGTTACTAATTATGACAAGTAACTGTAATTTCGATACAAATTATGACAGGTAACTGTAACTTCGTTACTAATTATGACAAGTAACAGTACCTTCGATACTAATTATGACAGGTAACTGTAACTTCGATACTAATTATGACAAGGAACTGTAATTTCGATACAAATTATGGCAGGTAACTGTAACTTCGTTACTAATTATGACAAGTAACTGTAATTTCGATACAAATTTTGGCAGGTAACTGTTACTTCGATACTAATTATGACAGGTAACAGTAACTTCGATACTAATTATGACAAGTAACAGTAACTTCGATACTTATTATGACAGGTAACTGTAATTTCGTTACTAATTATGACAAGAAACTCTAATTTCGTTACAAAATATGGCAGGTAACTGTAACTTCGGTACTAATTATGACAGGTAACAGTAACTTCGATACTAATTATGACAAGTAACTATAACTTCGATAAAAATTATGACTGGTTACTGTAACTTCGATTCTAATTATGACGAGAAACTCAAACTTCGTTACTAATTATGACAAGTAACTGTAATTTTGAAAAAAAATTATGGTAGGTAACTGTAACTTCAATACTAATCATGACAGGTAACAGTAACTTCGATACTAATTATGACAGGAAACTGTAATTTCGTTACAAATTATGGCAGGTAACAGTAACTTCGATACTAATTATGACAGGTAACAGTAATTCGATACTAATTATGACAAGTTACTATAACTTCGATACAAATTATGACAGGTAACTGTAACTTCGATACTAATTATGACAAGAAACTCGAACTTCTTTACTAATTATGACAAGTCCCTGTAATTTCGATACAAATTATGGCAGGTAACTGTATCTTCGATACCAATTATGACAGGTAACAGTAACTTCGATACTAATTATGACAAGTAACATTAACTTCGATACTAATTATGGCAGGTTACTGTAACATCGCTACTAATTATGACAAGTAACTTTAATTTCGATACAAATTATGGCAGGTAACTGTAACTTCCATACTAATTATGACAGGTAACAGTAACTTCGATACTAATTATGACAAGTAACTGTAACTTCGATACTAATTATGACAGGGAACTGTAATTTCGATACAAATTATGGCAGGTAACTGTAACTTCGATACTAATTGTGACTGGTAACAGTAACTTCGATACTAATTATGACAAATAACTATAACTTCGAATCAAATTATGACAGGTAACTGTAACTTCGATACTAATTATGACAAGAAACTCTAACTTCGTTACTAATTATGACAAGTAACTGTAATTTTGATAAAAAATTATGGTAGGTAACTGTAACTTCAATACTAATTATGACAGGTAACAGTAACTTCGATACTAATTATGACAGGAAACTGTAACTTCGTTACTAATTATGACAAGTAACTTTAATTTCGATACTAATTATGGCAGGAAACTGTAACTTCGTTACTAATTATGTCAAGTCCCTGTAATTTCGATACAAATTATGGCAGGTAACTGTAACTTCGATACTAATTATGACAAGTAACTGTAACTTCGATACTAATTATGACAGGTAACTGTAACTTCGTCACTAATTATAACAAGTAACTGTTATTTCGTTACAAATTATGGCAGGTAACAGTAACTTCGATACTAATTATGACAGGTAACAGTAATTCGATACTAATTATGACAAGTTACTATAACTTCGATACAAATTATGAGAGGTAACTGTAACTTCGATACTAATTATGACAAGAAACTCGAACTTCGTTACTAATTATGACAAGTCCCTGTAATTTCGATACAAATTATGGCAGGTAACTGTATCTTCGATACCAATTATGACAGGTAACAGTAATTTCGATACTAATTATGACAAGTAACATTAACTTCGATACTAATTATGGCTGGTTACTGTAACATCGCTACTAATTATGACAAGTAACTTTAATTTCGATACAAATTATGGCAGGTAACTGTAACTTCCATACTAATTATGACAGGTAACAGTAACTTCGATACTAATTATGACAGGAAACTGTAACTACGTTACTAATTATGACAAGTAACTGTAATTTCGATACAAATTATGACAGGTAACTGTAACTTCGTTACTAATTATGACAAGTAACAGTACCTTCGATACTAATTATGACAGGTAACTGTAACTTCGATACTAATTATGACAAGGAACTGTAATTTCGATACAAATTATGGCAGGTAACTGTAACTTCGTTACTAATTATGACAAGTAACAGTAATTTCGATACAAATTTTGGCAGGTAACTGTAACTTCGATACTAATTATGACAGGTAACAGTAACTTCGATACTAATTATGACAAGTAACTGTAACTTCGATACTAATTATGACAGGTAACTGTAACTTCGTTACTAATAGTGACAAGTAACACTAATTTCGATACTAATTATGGCAGGTAACTGTTACTTCGATACTAATTATGACAGGTAACAGTAACTTCGATACTAATTATGACAAATAACTATAACTTCGATAAAAATTATGACTGGTTACTGTAATTTCGATTCAAATTATGACAAGAAACTCAAACTTCGTTACTAATTATGACAAGTAACTGTAATTTTGATAAAAAATTATGGTAGGTAACTGTAACTTCATTACTAATTATGACAGGTAACAGTAACTTCGATACTAATTATGACAGGAAACTGTAACTTCGTTACTAATTATGACAAGTAACTTTAATTTCGATACTAGTTATGGCAGGAAACTGTAACTTCGTTACTAATTATGACAAGTCCCTGTAATTTCGATACAAATTATGGCAGGTAATTGTAACTTCGATACTAATTATGACAAGTAACTGTAACTTCGAAAGCCTCCGTGGCTTAGGCGGCAGCACGTCGGCCTCTCACCGCTGGGTCCGTGGTTCAAATCCCGGTCACTCCATGTGAGATCTGTGCTGGACAAAACGGAGGCAGACAGGTTTTTCTCCGGCTACTCCGGTTTTCCCTGTCAACATTTCATTCCAGCAACACTCTACACTATCATTTCATATCATCTGTCATTCATCTAATCATTGCCCCAGAGGAGTGCGTCAGGCCTCGGCAGCCGGCACAGTCCATATCCTCGCCGCTAGTTGGGGGCTTCATTCATTCCATTCCTGACCCGGTCGGAGACTGGAAGCAGGCTGTGGATTTTCATTCATTCAACTGTAACTTCGATACTAATTATGACAGGTAACTGTAACTTCGTTATTAATTATGACAAGTAACTGTAATTTTGATAAAAAATTATTGTAGGTAACTGTAACTTCAATACTAATTATGACAGGTAACAGTAACTTCGATACTAATTATGACAAGAAACTCAAACTTCGTTACTAATTATGACACGTAACTGTAGTTTTGATAAAAAATTATGGTAGGTAACTGTAACTTTAATACTAATTATGACAGGTAACAGTATCTTCGATACTAATTATGACAGGAAACTGTAACTTCGTTACTAATTATGACAAGTAACTTTAATTTCGATATTAATTATGGCAGGGAACTGTAACTTCGTTACTAATTATGACAAGTCCCTGTAATTTCGATACAAATTATGGCAGGTAACTGTAACCTCGGTACTAATTATGACAAGTAACTGTAACTTCGATACTAATTATGACAGGTAACTGTAACTTCGTTATTAAGTATGACAAGTAACTGTAATTTCGATACAAATTATGGCAGGTAACTGTATCATCGTTACTAATTTTGACAGGTAAAAATAACTTCGATACAAATTATGACAAGTAACTGTAACTTCGATACTAATTATGACAGGTAACTGTAACTTCGATACTAATTATGACAGGTAACTGTAACTTCGTTACTAATTATGACAAGTAACTGTAATTTCGATTAATATTTTGGCAGGTAACTGTAACTTCGTAACAATTTATGACAAGTAACTGTAATTTCGATACAAATTATGGCAGGTTACTGTAACTTCGATACTAATTATGACAGGTAACAGCAACTTCGATACTAATTATGACAAGTAACTATAACTTCGATACAAATTATGACAGGTAACTGTAACTTCGATACTAATTATGACAAGAAACTCTAACTTCGTTACTAATTATGACAAGTAACTGTAATTTTGATAAAAAATTATTGTAGGTAACTGTAACTTCAATACTAATTATGACAGGTAACAGTAACTTCGATACTAATTATGACAGGTAACTGTAACTTCGTTACTTATTATGACCAGTAACTTTAATTTCGATACTAATTATGGCAGGTTACTGTAACTTCGTTTCTAATTATGACAAGTCCCTGTAATTTCGATACAAATTATGGCAGGTAATTGTAATTTCGATGCTAATTATGACAGGTAACAGTAACTTCGATACTAATTATGACAAGTAACAGTAACTTCGATAATAATTATGAAAAGTAACTGTAACTTCGATACTAATTATGACAGGTAACTGTAACTTCGTTACTAATTATGACAAGTAACTGTAATTTCGATTCAAATTTTGGCAGGTAACTGTAACTTCGATACTTATTATGACAGGTAACAGTAACTTCGATACTAATTATGACAAGAAACTGTAACTTCGATACTAATTATGACAGGTAACTGTAACTTCGTTACTAATTATGACAAGTAACTGTAATTTCGATACAAATTATGGCAGGTAACAGCAACTTCGATACTAATTATGACAAGTAACTATAACTTCGATACAAATTATGACAGGTAACTGTAACTTCGATACTAATTATGACAAGAAACTCTAACTTCGTTACTAATTATGACAAGTAACTGTAATTTTGAAAAAAAATTATTGTAGGTAACTGTAACTTCAATACTAATTATGACAGGTAACAGTAACTTCGATACTAATTATGACAGGTAACAGTAACTACGATACTAATTATGACAAGTAACTGTAACTTCGATACTAATTATGACAGGTACCTGTAACTTCGTAACCAATTATGACAAGTAACTGTAATTTCGATACAAATTATGGCAGGTAACAGTAACTTCGATACTAATTATGACAAGTAACTGTAACTTCGATACTAATTATGACAGGGAACTGTAATTTCGATACAAATTATGGCAGGTAACTGTAACTTCGATACTAATTGTGACTGGTAACAGTAACTTCGATACTAATTATGACAAATAACTATAACTTCGAATCAAATTATGACAGGTAACTGTAACTTCGATACTAATTATGACAAGAAACTCTAACTTCGTTACTAATTATGACAAGTAACTGTAATTTTGATAAAAAATTATGGTAGGTAACTGTAACTTCAATACTAATTTTGACAGGTAACACTAACTTCGATACTTATTATGACAGGTAACTGTAACTTCGTTATTAATTATCACAAGTAACTTTAATTTCGATACTAATTATGGCAGGTAACTGTAACTTCCATACTAATAATGACAGGTAACAGTTACTTCGATACTAAATATGACAGGAAACTGTAACTTCGTTACTAATTATGACAAGTAACTGTAATTTCGATACAAATTATGACAGGTAACTGTAACTTCGTTACTAATTATGACAAGTAACAGTACCTTCGATACTAATTATGACAGGTAACTGTAACTTCGATACTAATTATGACAAGGAACTGTAATTTCGATACAAATTATGGCAGGTAACTGTAACTTCGTTACTAATTATGACAAGTAACTGTAATTTCGATACAAATTTTGGCAGGTAACTGTTACTTCGATACTAATTATGACAGGTAACAGTAACTTCGATACTAATTATGACAAGTAACAGTAACTTCGATACTTATTATGACAGGTAACTGTAATTTCGTTACTAATTATGACAAGAAACTCTAATTTCGTTACAAAATATGGCAGGTAACTGTAACTTCGGTACTAATTATGACAGGTAACAGTAACTTTGATACTAATTATGACAAGTAACTATAACTTCGATAAAAATTATGACTGGTTACTGTAACTTCGATTCTAATTATGACGAGAAACTCAAACTTCGTTACTAATTATGACAAGTAACTGTAATTTTGAAAAAAAATTATGGTAGGTAACTGTAACTTCAATACTAATCATGACAGGTAACAGTAACTTCGATACTAATTATGACAGGAAACTGTAATTTCGTTACAAATTATGGCAGGTAACAGTAACTTCGATACTAATTATGACAGGTAACAGTAATTCGATACTAATTATGACAAGTTACTATAACTTCGATACAAATTATGACAGGTAACTGTAACTTCGATACTAATTATGACAAGAAACTCGAACTTCTTTACTAATTATGACAAGTCCCTGTAATTTCGATACAAATTATGGCAGGTAACTGTATCTTCGATACCAATTATGACAGGTAACAGTAACTTCGATACTAATTATGACAAGTAACATTAACTTCGATACTAATTATGGCAGGTTACTGTAACATCGCTACTAATTATGACAAGTAACTTTAATTTCGATACAAATTATGGCAGGTAACTGTAACTTCCATACTAATTATGACAGGTAACAGTAACTTCGATACTAATTATGACAAGTAACTGTAACTTCGATACTAATTATGACAGGGAACTGTAATTTCGATACAAATTATGGCAGGTAACTGTAACTTCGATACTAATTGTGACTGGTAACAGTAACTTCGATACTAATTATGACAAATAACTATAACTTCGAATCAAATTATGACAGGTAACTGTAACTTCGATACTAATTATGACAAGAAACTCTAACTTCGTTACTAATTATGACAAGTAACTGTAATTTTGATAAAAAATTATTGTAGGTAACTGTAACTTCAATACTAATTATGACAGGTAACAGTAACTTCGATACTAATTATGACAGGTAACTGTAACTTCGATACTTTTTATGACCAGTAACTTTAATTTCGATACTAATTATGGCAGGTTACTGTAACTTCGTTACTAATTATGACAAGTCCCTGTAATTTCGATACAAATTATGGCAGGTAATTGTAATTTCGATGCTAATTATGACAGGTAACAGTAACTTCGATACTAATTATGACAAGTAACAGTAACTTCGATAATAATTATGAAAAGTAACTGTAACTTCGATACTAATTATGACAGGTAACTGTAACTTCGTTACTAATTATGACAAGTAACTGTAATTTCGATTCAAATTTTGGCAGGTAACTGTAACTTCGATACTTATTATGACAGGTAACAGTAACTTCGATACTAATTATGACAAGTAACTGTAACTTCGATACTAATTATGACAGGTAACTGTAACTTCGTTACTAATTATGACAAGTAACTGTAATTTCGATACAAATTATGGCAGGTAACTGTATCTTCGATACTAATTATGACAGGTAACAGCAACTTCGATACTAATTATGACAAGTAACTATAACTTCGATACAAATTATGACAGGTAACTGTAACTTCGATACTAATTATGACAAGAAACTCTAACTTCGTTACTAATTATGACAAGTAACTGTAATTTTGATAAAAAATTATTGTAGGTAACTGTAACTTCAATACTAATTATGACAGGTAACAGTAACTTCGATACTAATTATGACAGGTAACAGTAACAACGATACTAATTATGACAAGTAACTGTAACTTCGATACTAATTATGACAGGTACCTGTAACTTCGTAACCAATTATGACAAGTAACTGTAATTTCGATACAAATTATGGCAGGTAACAGTAACTTCGATACTAATTATGACAAATAACTATAACTTCGAATCAAATTATGACAGGTAACTGTAACTTCGATACTAATTATGACAAGAAACTCTAACTTCGTTACTAATTATGACAAGTAACTGTAATTTTTATAAAAAATTATGGTAGGTAACTGTAACTTCAATACTAATTTTGACAGGTAACATTAACTTCGATACTTATTATGACAGGTAACTGTAACTTCGTTACTAATTATCACAAGTAACTTTAATTTCGATACTAATTATGGCAGGTAACTGTAACTTCCATACTAATTAGGACAGGTAACAGTTACTTCGATACTAATTATGACAGGAAACTGTAACTTCGTTACTAATTATGACAAGTAACTGTAATTTCGATACAAATTATGACAGGTAACTGTAACTTCGTTACTAATTATGACAAGTAACAGTACCTTAGATACTAATTATGACAGGTAACTGTAACTTCGATACTAATTATGACAAGGAACTGTAATTTCGATACAAATTATGGCAGGTAACTGTATCTTCGTTACTAATTATGACAAGTAACTGTAATTTCGATACAAATTTTGGCAGGTAACTGTTACTTCGATACTAATTATGACAGGTAACAGTAACTTCGATACTAATTATGACAAGTAACAGTAACTTCGATACTTATTATGACAGGTAACTGTAACTTCGTTACTAATTATGACAAGAAACTCTAATTTCGTTACAAATTATGGCAGGTAACTGTAACTTCGGTACTAATTATGACAGGTAACAGTAACGTCGATACTAATTATGACAAGTAACTATAACTTCGATAAAAATTATGACTGTTTACTGTAACTTCGATTCTAATTATGACGAGAAACTCAAACTTCGTTACTAATTATGACAAGTAACTGTAATTTTGATAAAAAATTATGGTAGGTAACTGTAACTTCAATACTAATTATGACAGGTAACAGTAACTTCGATACTAATTATGACAGGAAACTGTAACTTCGTTACTAATTATGACAAGTAACTTTAATTTCGATACTAATTATGGCAGGAAACTGTAACTTCGTTACTAATTATGTCAAGTCCCTGTAATTTCGATACAAATTATGGCAGGTAACTGTAACTTCGATACTAATTATGACAAGTAACTGTAACTTCGATACTAATTATGACAGGTAACTGTAACTTCGTCACTAATTATAACAAGTAACTGTTATTTCGTTACAAAATATGGCAGGTAACAGTAACTTCGATACTAATTATGACAGGTAACAGTAATTCGATACTAATTATGACAAGTTACTATAACTTCGATACAAATTATGACAGGTAACTGTAACTTCGATACTAATTATGACAAGAAACTCGAACTTCGTTACTAATTATGACAAGTCCCTGTAATTTCGATACAAATTATGGCAGGTAACTGTATCTTCGATACCAATTATGACAGGTAACAGTAATTTCGATACTAATTATGACAAGTAACATTAACTTCGATACTAATTATGGCTGGTTACTGTAACATCGCTACTAATTATGACAAGTAACTTTAATTTCGATACAAATTATGGCAGGTAACTGTAACTTCCATACTAATTATGACAGGTAACAGTAACTTCGATACTAATTATGACAGGAAACTGTAACTACGTTACTAATTATGACAAGTAACTGTAATTTCGATACAAATTATGACAGGTAACTGTAACTTCGTTACTAATTATGACAAGTAACAGTACCTTCGATACTAATTATGACAGGTAACTGTAACTTCGATACTAATTATGACAAGGAACTGTAATTTCGATACAAATTATGGCAGGTAACTGTAACTTCGTTACTAATTATGACAAGTAACAGTAATTTCGATACAAATTTTGGCAGGTAACTGTAACTTCGATACTAATTATGACAGGTAACAGTAACTTCGATACTAATTATGACAAGTAACTGTAACTTCGATACTAATTATGACAGGTAACTGTAACTTCGTTACTAATAGTGACAAGTAACACTAATTTCGATACTAATTATGGCAGGTAACTGTTACTTCGATACTAATTGTGACAGGTAACAGTAACTTCGATACTAATTATGATAAATAACTATAACTTCGATAAAAATTATGACTGGTTACTGTAATTTCGATTCAAATTATGACAAGAAACTCAAACTTCGTTACTAATTATGACAAGTAACTGTAATTTTGATAAAAAATTATGGTAGGTAACTGTAACTTCATTACTAATTATGACAGGTAACAGTAACTTCGATACTAATTATGACAGGAAACTGTAACTTCGTTACTAATTATGACAAGTAACTTTAATTTCGATACTAGTTATGGCAGGAAACTGTAACTTCGTTACTAATTATGATAAATAACTATAACTTCGATAAAAATTATGACTGGTTACTGTAATTTCGATTCAAATTATGACAAGAAACTCAAACTTCGTTACTAATTATGACAAGTCCCTGTAATTTCGATACAAATTATGGCAGGTAATTGTAACTTCGATACTAATTAGGACAAGTAACTGTAACTTCGAAAGCCTCCGTGGCTTAGGCGGCAGCACGTCGGCCTCTCACCGCTGGGTCCGTGGTTCAAATCCCGGTCACTCCATGTGAGATCTGTGCTGGACAAAACGGAGGCAGACAGGTTTTTCTCCGGGTACTCCGGTTTTCCCTGTCAAAATTTCATTCCAGCAACACTCTACACTATCATTTCATATCATCTGTCATTCATCTAATCATTGCCCCAGAGGAGTGCGTCAGGCCTCGGCAGCCGGCACAGTTCATATCCTCGCCGCTAGTTGGGGGCTTCATTCATTCCATTCCTGACCCGGTCGGAGACTGGAAGCAGGCTGTGGATTTTCATTCATTCAACTGTAACTTCGATACTAATTATGACAGGTAACTGTAACTTCGTTATTAATTATGACAAGTAACTGTAATTTTGATAAAAAATTATTGTAGGTAACTGTAACTTCAATACTAATTATGACAGGTAACAGTAACTTCGATACTAATTATGACAAGAAACTCAAACTTCGTTACTAATTATGACAAGTAACTGTAATTTTGATAAAAAATTATGGTAGGTAACTGTAACTTCAATACTAATTATGACAGGTAACAGTATCTTCGATACTAATTATGACAGGAAACTGTAACTTCGTTACTAATTATGACAAGTAACTTTAATTTCGATATTAATTATGGCAGGGAACTGTAACTTCGTTACTAATTATGACAAGTCCCTGTAATTTCGATACAAATTATGGCAGGTAACTGTAACCTCGGTACTAATTATGACAAGTAACTGTAACTTCGATACTAATTATGACAGGTAACTGTAACTTCGTTATTAAGTATGACAAGTAACTGTAATTTCGATACAAATTATGGCAGGTAACTGTATCATCGTTACTAATTTTGACAGGTAACAAGAACTTCGATACAAATTATGACAAGTAACTGTAACTTCGATACTAATTATGACAGGTAACTGTAACTTCGATACTAATTATGACAGGTAACTGTAACTTCGTTACTAATAATGACAAGTAACTGTAATTTCGATTAATATTTTGGCAGGTAACTGTAACTTCGTAACTAATTATGACAAGTAACTGTAATTTCGATACAAATTATGGCAGGTTACTGTAACTTCGATACTAATTATGACAGGTAACAGCAACTTCGATACTAATTATGACAAGTAACTATAACTTCGATATAAATTATGACAGGTAACTGTAACTTCGATACTAATTATGACAAGAAACTCTAACTTCGTTACTAATTATGACAAGTAACTGTAATTTTGATAAAAAATTATTGTAGGTAACTGTAACTTCAATACTAATTATGACAGGTAACAGTAACTTCGATACTAATTATGACAGGTAACTGTAACTTCGTTACTTATTATGACCAGTAACTTTAATTTCGATACTAATTATGGCAGGTTACTGTAACTTCGTTACTAATTATGACAAGTCCCTGTAATTTCGATACAAATTATGGCAGGTAAATGTAATTTCGATGCTAATTATGACAGGTAACAGTAACTTCGATACTAATTATGACAAGTAACAGTAACTTCGATAATAATTATGAAAAGTAACTGTAACTTCGATACTAATTATGACAGGAAACTGTAACTTCGTTACTAATTATGACAAGTAACTGTAATTTCGATTCAAATTTTGGCAGGTAACTGTAACTTCGATACTTATTATGACAGGTAACAGTAACTTCGATACTAATTATGACAAGTAACTGTAACTTCGATACTAATTATGACAGGGAACTGTAATTTCGATACAAATTATGGCAGGTAACTGTAACTTCGATACTAATTGTGACTGGTAACAGTAACTTCGATACTAATAATGACAAATAACTATAACTTCGAATCAAATTATGACAGGTAACTGTAACTTCGATACTAATTATGACAAGAAACTCTAACTTCGTTACTAATTATGACAAGTAACTGTAATTTTGATAAAAAATTATGGTAGGTAACTGTAACTTCAATACTAATTTTGACAGGTAACAGTAACTTCGATACTTATTATGACAGGTAACTGTAACTTCGTTACTAATTATCACAAGTAACTTTAATTTCGATACTAATTATGGCAGGTATCTGTAACTTCCATACTAATAATGACAGGTAACAGTTACTTCGATACTAAATATGACAGGAAACTGTTACTTCGTTACTAATTATGACAAGTAACTGTAATTTCGATACAAATTATGACAGGTAACTGTAACTTCGTTACTAATTATGACAAGTAACAGTACCTTCGATACTAATTATGACAGGTAACTGTAACTTCGATACTAATTATGACAAGGAACTGTAATTTCGATACAAATTATGGCAGGTAACTGTAACTTCGTTACTAATTATGACAAGTAACTGTAATTTCGATACAAATTTTGGCAGGTAACTGTTACTTCGATACTAATTATGACAGGTAACAGGAACTTCGATACTAATTATGACAAGTAACAGTAACTTCGATACTTATTATGACAGGTAACTGTAACTTCGTTACTAATTATGACAAGAAACTCTAATTTCGTTACAAAATATGGCAGGTAACTGTAACTTCGGTACTAATTATGACAGGTAACAGTAACTTCGATACTAATTATGACAAGTAACTATAACTTCGATAAAAATTATGACTGGTTACTGTAACTTCGATTCTAATTATGACGAGAAACTCAAACTTCGTTACTAATTATGACAAGTAACTGTAATTTTGATAAAAAATTATGGTAGGTAACTGTAACTTCAATACTAATTATGACAGGTAACAGTAACTTCGATACTAATTATGACAAGAAACTGTAATTTCGTTACAAATTATGGCAGGTAACAGTAACTTCGATACTAATTATGACAGGTAACAGTAATTCGATACTAATTATGACAAGTTACTATAACTTCGATACAAATTATAACAGGTAACTGTAACTTTGATACTAATTATGACAGGTACCTGTAACTTCGTAACCAATTATGACAAGTTACTGTAATTTCGATACAAATTATGGCAGGTAACAGTAACTTCGATACTAATTATGACAAGTAACTGTAACTTCGATACTAATTATGACAGGAAACTGTAATTTCGATACAAATTATGGTAGGTAACTGTAACTTCGATACTAATTGTGACTGGTAACAGTAACTTCGATACTAATTATGACAAATAACTATAACTTCGAATCAAATTATGACAGGTAACTGTAACTTCGATACTAATTATGACAAGAAACTCTAACTTCGTTACTTATTATGACAAGTAACTGTAATTTTGATAAAAAATTATGGTAGGTAACTGTAACTTCAATACTAATTTTGACAGGTAACAGTAACTTCGATACTTATTATGACAGGTAACTGTAACTTCGTTACTAATTATCACAAGTAACTTTAATTTCGATACTAATTATGGCAGGTAACTGTAACTTCCATACTAATTATGACAGGTAACAGTTACTTCGATACTAATTATGACAGGAAACTGTAACTTCGTTACTAATTATGACAAGTAACTGTAATTTCGATACAAATTATGACAGGTAACTGTAACTTCGTTACTAATTATGACAAGTAACAGTACCTTCGATACTAATTATGACAGGTAACTGTAACTTCGATACTAATTATGACAAGGAACTGTAATTTCGATACAAATTATGACAGGTAACTGTAACTTCGTTACTAATTATGACAAGTAACTGTAATTACGATACAAATTTTGGCAGGTAACTGTTACTTCGATACTAATTATGACAGGTAACAGTAACTTCGATACTAATTATGACAAGTAACAGTAACTTCGATACTTATTATGACAGGTAACTGCAACTTCGTTACTAATTATGACAAGAAACTTTAATTTCGTTACAAATTATGGCAGGTAACTGTAACTTCGGTGCTAATTATGACAGGTAACAGTAACTTCGATACTAATTATGACAAGTAACTATAACTTCGATAAAAATTATGACTGGTTACTGTAACTTCGATTCTAATTATGACGAGAAACTCAAACTTCGTTACTAATTATGACAAGTAACTGTAATTTTGATAAAAAATTATGGTAGGTAACTGTAACTTCAATACCAATTATGACAGGTAACAGTAACTTCGATACTAATTATGACAGGAAACTGTAACTTCGTTACTAATTATGACAAGTAACTTTAATTTCGATACTAATTATGGCAGGAAACTGTAACTTCGTTAGTAATTATGTCAAGTCCCTGTAATTTCGATACAAATTATGGCAGGTAACTGTAACTTCGATACTAATTATGACAAGTAACTGTAACTTCGATACTAATTATGACAGGTAACTGTAACTTCGTCACTAATTATAACAAGTAACTGTAATTTCGTTACAAATTATGGCAGGTAACAGTAACTTCGATACTAATTATGACAGGTAACAGTAATTCGATACTAATTATGACAAGTTACTATAACTTCGATACAAATTATGACAGGTAACTGTAACTTCGATACTAATTATGACAAGAAACTCGAACTTCGTTACTAATTATGACAAGTCCCTGTAATTTCGATACAAATTATGGCAGGTAACTGTATCTTCGATACCAATTATGACAGGTAACAGTAATTTCGATACTAATTATGACAAGTAACATTAACTTCGATACTAATTATGGCAGGTTACTGTAACATCGCTACTAATTATGACAAGTATCTTTAATTTCGATACAAATTATGGCAGGTAACTGTAACTTCCATACTAATTATGACAGGTAACAGTAACTTCGATACTAATTATGACAGGAAACTGTAACTACGTTACTAATTATGACAAGTAACTGTAATTTCGATACAAATTATGACAGGTAACTGTAACTTCGTTACTAATTATGACAAGTAACAGTACCTTCGATACTAATTATGACAGGTAACTGTAACTTCGATACCAATTATGACAAGGAACTGTAATTTCGATACAAATTATGGCAGGTAACTGTAACTTCGTTACTAATTATGACAAGTAACAGTAATTTCGATACAAATTTTGGCAGGTAACTGTAACTTCGATACTAATTATGACAGGTAACAGTAACTTCGATACTAATTATGACAAGTAACTGTAACTTCGATACTAATTATGACAGGTAACTGTAACTTCGTTACTAATAATGACAAGTAACACTAATTTCGATACTAATTATGGCAGGTAACTCTTACTTCGATATTAATTATGACAGGTAACAGTAACTTCGATACCAATTATGACAAGTAACTATAACTTCGATAAAAATTATGACTGGTTACTGTAACTTCGATTCAAATTATGACAAGAAACTCAAACTTCGTTACTAATTATGACAAGTAACTGTAATTTTGATAAAAAATTATGGTAGGTAACTGTAACTTCATTACTAATTATGACAGGTAACAGTAACTTCGATACTAATTATGACAGGAAACTGTAACTTCGTTACTAATTATGACAAGTAACTTTAATTTCGATACTAGTTATGGCAGGAAACTGTAACTTCGTTACTAATTATGACAAGTCCCTGTAATTTCGATACAAATTATGGCAGGTAATTGTAACTTCGATACTAATTATGACAAGTAACTGTAACTTCGAAAGCCTCCGTGGCTTAGGCGGCAGCACGTCGGCCTCTCACCGCTGGGTCCGTGGTTCAAATCCCGGTCACTCCATGTGAGATCTGTGCTGGACAAAACGGAGGCAGACAGGTTTTTCTCCGGGTACTCCGGTTTTCCCTGTCAAAATTTCATTCCAGCAACACTCTACACTATCATTTCATATCATCTGTCATTCATCTAATCATTGCCCCAGAGGAGTGCGTCAGGCCTCGGCAGCCGGCACAGTCCATATCCTCGCCGCTAGTTGGGGGCTTCATTCATTCCATTCCTGACCCGGTCGGAGACTGGAAGCAGGCTGTGGATTTTCATTCATTCAACTGTAACTTCGATACTAATTATGACAGGTAACTGTAACTTCGTTATTAATTATGACAAGTAACTGTAATTTTGATAAAAATTATTGTAGGTAACTGTAACTTCAATACTAATTATGACAGGTAACAGTAACTTCGATACTAATTATGACAAGAAACTCAAACTTCGTTACTAATTATGACAAGTAACTGTAATTTTGATAAAAAATTATGGTAGGTAACTGTAACTTCAATATTAATTATGACAGGTAACAGTATCTCCGATACTAATTATGACAGGAAACTGTAACTTCGTTACTAATTATGACAAGTAACTTTAATTTCGATATTAATTATGGCAGGAAACTGTAACTTCGTTACTAATTATGACAAGTCCCTGTAATTTCGATACAAATTATGGCAGGTAACTGTAACCTCGGTACTAATTATGACAAGTAACTGTAACTTCGATACTTATTATGACAGGTAACTGTAACTTCGTTATTAAGTATGACAAGTAAATGTAATTTCGATACAAATTATGGCAGGTAACTGTATCATCGTTACTAATTTTGACAGGTAACAGTAACTTCGATACAAATTATGAAAAGTAACTGTAACTTCGATACTAATTATGACAGGTAACTGTAACTTCGATACTAATTATGACAGGTAACTGTAACTTCGTTACTAATTATGACAAGTAACTGTAATTTCGATTCATATTTTGGCAGGTAACTGTAACTTCGTTACTAATTATGACAAGTAACTGTAATTTCGATACAAATTATGGCAGGTTACTGTAACTTCGATACTAATTATGACAGGTAACAGCAACTTCGATACTAATTATGACAAGTAACTATAACTTCGATACAAATTATGACAGGTAACTGTAACTTCGATACTAATTATGACAAGCAACTCTAACTTCGTTACTAATTATGACAAGTAACTGTAATTTTGATAAAAAATTATTGTAGGTAACTGTAACTTCAATACTAATTATGACAGGTAACAGTAACTTCGATACTAATTATGACAGGTAACTGTAACTTCGTTACTTATTATGACCAGTAACTTTAATTTCGATACTAATTATGGCAGGTTACTGTAACTTCGTTACTAATTATGACAAGTCCCTGTAATTTCGATACAAATTATGGCAGGTAATTTTAATTTCGATGCTAATTATGACAGGTAACAGTAACTTCGATACTAATTATGACAAGTAACTGTAACTTCGATAATAATTATGAAAAGTAACTGTAACTTCGATACTAATTATGACAGGAAACTGTAACTTCGTTACTAATTATGACAAGTAACTGTAATTTCGATTCAAATTTTGGCAGGTAACTGTAACTTCGATACTTATTATGACAGGTAACAGTAACTTCGATACTAATTATGACAAGTAACTGTAACTTCGATACTAATTATGACAGGTAACTGTAACTTCGTTACTAATTATGACAAGTAACTGTAATTTCGATACAAATTATGGCAGGTAACTGTAACTTCGATACTAATTATGACAGGTAACAGTAACTTCGATACTAATTATGACAGGTAACAGTAACTACGATACTTATTATGACAAGTAACTGTAACTTCGATACTAATTATGACAGGTACCTGTAACTTCGTAACCAATTATGACAAGTAACTGTAATTTCGATTCAAATTTTGGCAGGTAACTGTAACTTCGATACTTATTATGACAGGTAACAGTAACTTCGATACTAATTATGACAAGTAACTGTAACTTCAATACTAATTATGACAGGTAACATTAACTTCGATACTAATTATGACAGGAAACTGTAACTTCGTTACTAATTATGACAAGTAACTGTAATTTCGATACAAATTATGACAGGTTACTGTAACTTCGTTACTAATTATGACAAGTAACAGTACCTTCGATACTAATTATGACAGGTAACTGTAACTTCGATACTAATTATGACAAGGAACTGTAATTTCGATACAAATTATGGCAGGTAACTGTAACTTCGTTACTAATTATGACAAGTAACTGTAATTTCGATACAAATTTTGGCAGGTAACTGTTACTTCGATACTAATTATGACAGGTAACAGTAACTTCGATACTAATTATGACAAGTAACAGTAACTTCGTTACTTATTATGACAGGTAACTGTAACATCGTTACTAATTATGACAAGAAACTCTAATTTCGTTACAAATTATGGCAGGTAACTGTAACTTCGGTACTAATTATGACAGGTAACAGTAACTTCGATACTAATTATGACAAGAAACTCAAACTTCGTTACTAATTATGACAAGTAACTGTAATTTTGATAAAAAATTATGGTAGGTAACTGTAACTTCAATACTAATTATGACAGGTAACAGTATCTTCGATACTAATTATGACAGGAAACTGTAACTTCGTTACTAATTATGACAAGTAACTTTAATTTCGATATTAATTATGGCAGGGAACTGTAACTTCGTTACTAATTATGACAAGTCCCTGTAATTTCGATACAAATTATGGCAGGTAACTGTAACCTCGGTACTAATTATGACAAGTAACTGTAACTTCGATACTAATTATGACAGGTAACTGTAACTTCGTTATTAAGTATGACAAGTAACTGTAATTTCGATACAAATTATGGCAGGTAACTGTATCATCGTTACTAATTTTGACAGGTAACAATAACTTCGATACAAATTATGACAAGTAACTGTAACTTCGATACTAATTATGACAGGTAACTGTAACTTCGATACTAATTATGACAGGTAACTGTAACTTCGTTACTAATTATGACAAGTAACTGTAATTTCGATTAATATTTTGGCAGGTAACTGTAACTTCGTAACTAATTATGACAAGTAACTGTAATTTCGATACAAATTATGGCAGGTTACTGTAACTTCGATACTAATTATGACAGGTAACAGCAACTTCGATACTAATTATGACAAGTAACTATAACTTCGATACAAATTATGACAGGTAACTGTAACTTCGATACTAATTATGACAAGAAACTCTAACTTCGTTACTAATTATGACAAGTAACTGTAATTTTGATAAAAAATTATTGTAGGTAACTGTAACTTCAATACTAATTATGACAGGTAACAGTAACTTCGATACTAATTATGACAGGTAACTGTAACTTCGTTACTTATTATGACCAGTAACTTTAATTTCGATACTAATTATGGCAGGTTACTGTAACTTCGTTACTAATTATGACAAGTCCCTGTAATTTCGATACAAATTATGGCAGGTAATTGTAATTTCGATGCTAATTATGACAGGTAACAGTAACTTCGATACAAATTATGACAAGTAACAGTAACTTCGATAATAATTATGAAAAGTAACTGTAACTTCGATACTAATTATGACAGGAAACTGTAACTTCGTTACTAATTATGACAAGTAACTGTAATTTCGATTCAAATTTTGGCAGGTAACTGTAACTTCGATACTTATTATGACAGGTAACAGTAACTTCGATACTAATTATGACAAGTAACTGTAACTTCGATACTAATTATGACAGGGAACTGTAATTTCGATACAAATTATGGCAGGTAACTGTAACTTCGATACTAATTGTGACTGGTAACAGTAACTTCGATACTAATAATGACAAATAACTATAACTTCGAATCAAATTATGACAGGTAACTGTAACTTCGATACTAATTATGACAAGAAACTCTAACTTCGTTACTAATTATGACAAGTAACTGTAATTTTGATAAAAAATTATGGTAGGTAACTGTAACTTCAATACTAATTTTGACAGGTAACAGTAACTTCGATACTTATTATGACAGGTAACTGTAACTTCGTTACTAATTATCACAAGTAACTTTAATTTCGATACTAATTATGGCAGGTAACTGTAACTTCCATACTAATAATGACAGGTAACAGTTACTTCGATACTAAATATGACAGGAAACTGTTACTTCGTTACTAATTATGACAAGTAACTGTAATTTCGATACAAATTATGACAGGTAACTGTAACATCGTTACTAATTATGACAAGTAACAGTACCTTCGATACTAATTATGACAGGTAACTGTAACTTCGATACTAATTATGACAAGGAACTGTAATTTCGATACAAATTATGGCAGGTAACTGTAACTTCGTTACTAATTATGACAAGTAACTGTAATTTCGATACAAATTTTGGCAGGTAACTGTTACTTCGATACTAATTATGACAGGTAACAGGAACTTCGATACTAATTATGACAAGTAACAGTAACTTCGATACTTATTATGACAGGTAACTGTAACTTCGTTACTAATTATGACAAGAAACTCTAATTTCGTTACAAAATATGGCAGGTAACTGTAACTTCGGTACTAATTATGACAGGTAACAGTAACTTCGATACTAATTATGACAAGTAACTATAACTTCGATAAAAATTATGACTGGTTACTGTAACTTCGATTCTAATTATGACGAGAAACTCAAACTTCGTTACTAATTATGACAAGTAACTGTAATTTTGATAAAAATTATGGTAGGTAACTGTAACTTCAATACTAATTATGACAGGTAACAGTAACTTCGATACTAATTATGACGAGATACTGTAATTTCGTTACAAATTATGGCAGGTAACAGTAACTTCGATACTAATTATGACAGGTAACAGTAATTCGATACTAATTATGACAAGTTACTATAACTTCGATACAAATTATAACAGGTAACTGTAACTTTGATACTAATTATGACAGGTACCTGTAACTTCGTAACCAATTATGACAAGTTACTGTAATTTCGATACAAATTATGGCAGGTAACAGTAACTTCGATACTAATTATGACAAGTAACTGTAACTTCGATACTAATTATGACAGGAAACTGTAATTTCGATACAAATTATGGCAGGTAACTGTAACTTCGATACTAATTGTGACTGGTAACAGTAACTTCGATACTAATTATGACAAATAACTATAACTTCGAATCAAATTATGACAGGTAACTGTAACTTCGATACTAATTATGACAAGAAACTCTAACTTCGTTACTAATTATGACAAGTAACTGTAATTTTGATAAAAAATTATGGTAGGTAACTGTAACTTCAATACTAATTTTGACAGGTAACAGTAACTTCGATACTTATTATGACAGGTAACTGTAACTTCGTTACTAATTATCACAAGTAACTTTAATTTCGATACTAATTATGGCAGGTAACTGTAACTTCCATACTAATTATGACAGGTAACAGTTACTTCGATACTAATTATGACAGGAAACTGTAACTTCGTTACTAATTATGACAAGTAACTGTAATTTCGATACAAATTATGACAGGTAACTGTAACTTCGTTACTAATTATGACAAGTAACAGTACCTTCGATACTAATTATGACAGGTAACTGTAACTTCGATACTAATTATGACAAGGAACTGTAATTTCGATACAAATTATGGCAGGTAACTGTAACTTCGTTACTAATTATGACAAGTAACTGTAATTACGATACAAATTTTGGCAGGTAACTGTTACTTCGATACTAATTATGACAGGTAACAGTAACTTCGATACTAATTATGACAAGTAACAGTAACTTCGATACTTATTATGACAGGTAACTGCAACTTCGTTACTAATTATGACAAGAAACTCTAATTTCGTTACAAATTATGGCAGGTAACTGTAACTTCGGTACTAATTATGACAGGTAACAGTAACTTCGATACTAATTATGACAAGTAACTATAACTTCGATAAAAATTATGACTGGTTACTGTAACTTCGATTCAAATTATGACAAGAAACTCAAACTTCGTTACTAATTATGACAAGTAACTGTAATTTTGATAAAAAATTATGGTAGGTAACTGTAACTTCAATACCAATTATGACAGGTAACAGTAACTTCGATACTAATTATGACAGGAAACTGTAACTTCGTTACTAATTATGACAAGTAACTTTAATTTCGATACTAATTATGGCAGGAAACTGTAACTTCGTTAGTAATTATGTCAAGTCCCTGTAATTTCGATACAAATTATGGCAGGTAACTGTAACTTCGATACTAATTATGACAAGTAACTGTAACTTCGATACTAATTATGACAGGTAACTGTAACTTCGTCACTAATTATAACAAGTAACTGTAATTTCGTTACAAATTATGGCAGGTAACAGTAACTTCGATACTAATTATGACAGGTAACAGTAATTCGATACTAATTATGACAAGTTACTATAACTTCGATACAAATTATGACAGGTAACTGTAACTTCGATACTAATTATGACAAGAAACTCGAACTTCGTTACTAATTATGACAAGTCCCTGTAATTTCGATACAAATTATGGCAGGTAACTGTATCTTCGATACCAATTATGACAGGTAACAGTAATTTCGATACTAATTATGACAAGTAACATTAACTTCGATACTAATTATGGCAGGTTACTGTAACATCGCTACTAATTATGACAAGTATCTTTAATTTCGATACAAATTATGGCACGTAACTGTAACTTCCATACTAATTATGACAGGTAACAGTAACTTCGATACTAATTATGACAGGAAACTGTAACTACGTTACTAATTATGACAAGTAACTGTAATTTCGATACAAATTATGACAGGTAACTGTAACTTCGTTACTAATTATGACAAGTAACAGTACCTTCGATACTAATTATGACAGGTAACTGTAACTTCGATACTAATTATGACAAGGAACTGTAATTTCGATACAAATTATGGCAGGTAACTGTAACTTCGTTACTAATTATGACAAGTAACAGTAATTTCGATACAAATTTTGGCAGGTAACTGTAACTTCGATACTAATTATGACAGGTAACAGTAACTTCGATACTAATTATGACAAGTAACTGTAACTTCGATACTAATTATGACAGGTAACTGTAACTTCGTTACTAATAATGACAAGTAACACTAATTTCGATACTAATTATGGCAGGTAACTCTTACTTCGATATTAATTATGACAGGTAACAGTAACTTCGATACCAATTATGACAAGTAACTATAACTTCGATAAAAATTATGACTGGTTACTGTAACTTCGATTCAAATTATGACAAGAAACTCAAACTTCGTTACTAATTATGACAAGTAACTGTAATTTTGATAAAAAATTATGGTAGGTAACTGTAACTTCATTACTAATTATGACAGGTAACAGTAACTTCGATACTAATTATGACAGGAAACTGTAACTTCGTTACTAATTATGACAAGTAACTTTAATTTCGATACTAGTTATGGCAGGAAACTGTAACTTCGTTACTAATTATGACAAGTCCCTGTAATTTCGATACAAATTATGGCAGGTAATTGTAACTTCGATACTAATTATGACAAGTAACTGTAACTTCGAAAGCCTCCGTGGCTTAGGCGGCAGCACGTCGGCCTCTCACCGCTGGGTCCGTGGTTCAAATCCCGGTCACTCCATGTGAGATCTGTGCTGGACAAAACGGAGGCAGACAGGTTTTTCTCCGGGTACTCCGGTTTTCCCTGTCAAAATTTCATTCCAGCAACACTCTACACTATCATTTCATATCATCTGTCATTCATCTAATCATTGCCCCAGAGGAGTGCGTCAGGCCTCGGCAGCCGGCACAGTCCATATCCTCGCCGCTAGTTGGGGGCTTCATTCATTCCATTCCTGACCCGGTCGGAGACTGGAAGCAGGCTGTGGATTTTCATTCATTCAACTGTAACTTCGATACTAATTATGAAAGGTAACTGTAACTTCGTTATTAATTATGACAAGTAACTGTAATTTTGATAAAAATTATTGTAGGTAACTGTAACTTCAATACTAATTATGACAGGTAACAGTAACTTCGATACTAATTATGACAAGAAACTCAAACTTCGTTACTAATTATGACAAGTAACTGTAATTTTGATAAAAAATTATGGTAGGTAACTGTAACTTCAATACTAATTATGACAGGTAACAGTATCTTCGATACTAATTATGACAGGAAACTGTAACTTCGTTACTAATTATGACAAGTAACTTTAATTTCGATATTAATTATGGCAGGAAACTGTAACTTCGTTACTAATTATGACAAGTCCCTGTAATTTCGATACAAATTATGGAAGGTAACTGTAACCTCGGTACTAATTATGACAAGTAACTGTAACATCGATACTAATTATGACAGGTAACTGTAACTTCGTTATTAAGTATGACAAGTAAATGTAATTTCGATACAAATTATGGCAGGTAACTGTATCATCGTTACTAATTTTGACAGGTAACAGTAACTTCGATACAAATTATGAAAAGTAACTGTAACTTCGATACTAATTATGACAGGTAACTGTAACTTCGATACTAATTATGACAGGTAACTGTAACTTCGTTACTAATTATGACAAGTAACTGTAATTTCGATTCATATTTTGGTAGGTAACTGTAACTTCGTTACTAATTATGACAAGTGACTGTAATTTCGATACAAATTATGGCAGGTTACTGTAACTTCGATACTAATTATGACAGGTAACAGCAACTTCGATACTAATTATGACAAGTAACTATAACTTCGATACAAATTATGACAGGTAACTGTAACTTCGATACTAATTATGACAAGCAACTCTAACTTCGTTACTAATTATGACAAGTAATTGTAATTTTGATAAAAAATTATTGTAGGTAATTGTAACTTCAATACTAATTATGACAGGTAACAGTAACTTCGATACTAATTATGACAGGTAACTGTAACTTCGTTACTTATTATGACCAGTAACATTAATTTCGATACTAATTATGGCAGGTTACTGTAACTTCGTTACTAATTATGACAAGTCCCTGTAATTTCGATACAAATTATGGCAGGTAATTGTAATTTCGATGCTAATTATGACAGGTAACAGTAACTTCGATACTAATTATGACAAGTAACTGTAACTTCGATAATAATTATGACAAGTAACTGTAACTTCGATACTAATTATGACAGGTAACTGTAACTTCGTTACTAATTATGACAAGTAACTGTAATTTCGATTCAAATTTTGGCAGGTAACTGTAACTTCGATACTTATTATGACAGGTAACAGTAACTTCGATACTAATTATGACAAGTAACTGTAACTTCGATACTAATTATGACATGTAACTGTAACTTCGTTACTAATTATGACAAGTAACTGTAATTTCGATACAAATTATGGCAGGTAACTGTAACTTCGATACTAATTATGACAGGTAACAGTAACTTCGATACTAATTATGACAGGTAACAGTAACTACGATACTAATTATGACAAGTAACTGTAACTTCGATACTAATTATGACAGGTACCTGTAACTTCGTAACCAATTATGACAAGTAACTGTAATTTCGATTCAAATTTTGGCAGGTAACTGTAACTTCGATACTTATTATGACAGGTAACAGTAACTTCGATACTAATTATGACAAGTAACTGTAACTTCGATACTAATTATGACAGGTAACTGTAACTTCGTTACTAATTATGACAAGTAACTGTAATTTCGATACAAATTATGGCAGGTAACAGTTACTTCGATACTAATTATGACAAGTAACTGTAACTTCGATACTAATTATGACAGGGAACTGTAATTTCGATACAAATTATGGCAGGTAACTGTAACTTCGATACTAATTGTGACTGGTAACAGTAACTTCGATACTAATTATGACAAATAACTATAACTTCGAATCAAATTATGACAGGTAACTGTAACTTCGATACTAATTTTGACAAGAAACTCTAACTTCGTTACTAATTATGACAAGTAACTGTAATTTTGATAAAAAATTATGGTAGGTAACTGTAACTTCAATACTAATTTTGACAGGTAACATTAACTTCGATACTTATTATGACAGGTAACTGTAACTTCGTTACTAATTATCACAATTAACTTTAATTTCGATACTAATTATGGCAGGTAACTGTAACTTCTATACTAATTATGACAGGTAACAGTTACTTCGATACTAATTATGACAGGAAATTGTAACTTCGTTACTAATTATGACAAGTAACTGTAATTTCGATACAAATTATGACAGGTTACTGTAACTTCGTTACTAATTATGACAAGTAACAGTACCTTCGATACTAATTATGACAGGTAACTGTAACTTCGATACTAATTATGACAAGGAACTGTAATTTCGATACAAATTATGGCAGGTAACTGTAACTTCGTTACTAATTATGACAAGTAACTGTAATTTCGATACAAATTTTGGCAGGTAACTGTTACTTCGATACTAATTATGACAGGTAACAGTAACTTCGATACTAATTATGACAAGTAACAGTAACTTCGATACTTATTATGACAGGTAACTGTAACTTCGTTACTAATTATGACAAGAAACTCTAATTTCGTTACAAATTATGGCAGGTAACTGTAACTTCGGTACTAATTATGACAGGTAACAGTAACTTCGATACTAATTATGACAAGTAACTATAACTTCGATAAAAATTATGACTGGTTACTGTAACTTCGATTCTAATTATGACGAGAAACTCAAACTTCGTTACTAATTATGACAAGTAGCTGTAATTTTGATTAAAAATTATGGTAGGTAACTGTAACTTCAATACTAATTATGACAGGTAACAGTAATTTCGATACTAATTATGACAGGAAACTGTAACTTCGTTACTAATTATGACAAGTAACTTTAATTTCGATACTAATTATGGCAGGAAACTGTAACTTCGTTACTAATTATGTCAAGTCCCTGTAATTTCGATACAAATTATGGCAGGTAACTGTAACTTCGATACTAATTATGACAAGTAACTGTAACTTCGATACTAATTATGACAGGTAACTGTAACTTCGTTACTAATTATAACAAGTAACTGTAATTTCGTTACAAATTATGGCAGGTAACAGTAACTTCGATACTAATTATGACAGGTAACAGTTATTCGATACTAATTATGACAAGTAACTATAACTTCGATACAAATTATGACAGGTAACTGTAACTTCGATACTAATTATGACAAGAAACTCGAACTTCGTTACTAATTATGACAAGTCCCTGTAATTTCGATACAAATTATGGCAGGTAACTGTATCTTCGATACCAATTATGACAGGTAACAGTAACTTCGATACTAATTATGACAAGTAACATTAACTTCGATACTAATTATGGCAGGTTACTGTAACATCGCAACTAATTATGACAAGTAACTTTAATTTCGATACAAATTATGGCAGGTAACTGTAACTTCCATACTAATTATGACAGGTAACAGTAACTTCGATACTAATTATGACAGGTAACTGTAACTTCGTTATTAATTATGACAAGTAACTGTAATTTTTATAAAAATTATTGTAGGTAACTGTAACTTCAATACTAATTATGACAGGTAACAGTAACTTCGATACTAATTATGACAAGAAACTCAAACTTCGTTACTAATTATGACAAGTAACTGTAATTTTGATAAAAAATTATGGTAGGTAACTGTAACTTCAATACTAATTATGACAGGTAACAGTATCTTCGATACTAATTATGACAGGAAACTGTAACTTCGTTACTAATTATGACAAGTAACTTTAATTTCGATATTAATTATGGCAGGAAACTGTAACTTCGTTACTAATTATGACAAGTCCCTGTAATTTCGATACAAATTATGGCAGGTAACTGTAACCTCGGTACTAATTATGACAAGTAACTGTAACTTCGATACTAATTATGACAGGTAACTGTAACTTCGTTATTAAGTATGACAAGTAAATGTAATTTCGATACAAATTATGGCAGGTAACTGTATCATCGTTACTAATTTTGACAGGTAACAGTAACTTCGATACAAATTATGAAAAGTAACTGTAACTTCGATACTAATTATGACAGGTAACTGTAACTTCGATACTAATTATGACAGGTAACTGTAACTTCGTTACTAATTATGACAAGTAACTGTAATTTCGATTCATATTTTGGCAGGTAACTGTAACTTCGTTACTAATTATGACAAGTAACTGTAATTTCGATACAAATTATGGCAGGTTACTGTAACTTCGATACTAATTATGACAGGTAACAGCAACTTCGATACTAATTATGACAAGTAACTATAACTTCGATACAAATTATGACAGGTAACTGTAACTTCGATACTAATTATGACAAGCAACTCTAACTTCGTTACTAATTATGACAAGTAACTGTAATTTTGATAAAAAATTATTGTAGGTAACTGTAACTTCAATACTAATTATGACAGGTAACAGTAACTTCGATACTAATTATGACAGGTAACTGTAATTTCGTTACTTATTATGACCAGTAACATTAATTTCGATACTAATTATGGCAGGTTACTGTAACTTCGTTACTAATTATGACAAGTCCCTGTAATTTCGATACAAATTATGGCAGGTAATTGTAATTTCGATGCTAATTATGACAGGTAACAGTAACTTCGATACTAATTATGACAAGTAACTGTAACTTCGATAATAATTATGACAAGTAACTGTAACTTCGATACTAATTATGACAGGTAACTGTAACTTCGTTACTAATTATGACAAGTAACTGTAATTTCGATTCAAATTTTGGCAGGTAACTGTAACTTCGATACTTATTATGACAGGTAACAGTAACTTCGATACTAATTATGACAAGTAACTGTAACTTCGATACTAATTATGACATGTAACTGTAACTTCGTTACTAATTATGACAAGTAACTGTAATTTCGATACAAATTATGGCAGGTAACTGTAACTTCGATACTAATTATGACAGGTAACAGTAACTTCGATACTAATTATGACAGGTAACAGTAACTACGATACTAATTATGACAAGTAACTGTAACTTCGATACTAATTATGACAGGTACCTGTAACTTCGTAACCAATTATGACAAGTAACTGTAATTTCGATTCAAATTTTGGCAGGTAACTGTAACTTCGATACTTATTATGACAGGTAACAGTAACTTCGATACTAATTATGACAAGTAACTGTAACTTCGATACTAATTATGACAGGTAACTGTAACTTCGTTACTAATTATGACAAGTAACTGTAATTTCGATACAAATTATGGCAGGTAACAGTAACTTCGATACTAATTATGACAAGTAACTGTAACTTCGATACTAATTATGACAGGGAACTGTAATTTCGATACAAATTATGGCAGGTAACTGTAACTTCGATACTAATTGTGACTGGTAACAGTAACTTCGATACTAATTATGACAAATAACTATAACTTCGAATCAAATTATGACAGGTAACTGTAACTTCGATACTAATTTTGACAAGAAACTCTAACTTCGTTACTAATTATGACAAGTAACTGTAATTTTGATAAAAAATTATGGTAGGTAACTGTAACTTCAATACTAATTTTGACAGGTAACATTAACTTCGATACTTATTATGACAGGTAACTGTAACTTCGTTACTAATTATCACAATTAACTTTAATTTCGATACTAATTATGGCAGGTAACTGTAACTTCCATACTAATTATGACAGGTAACAGTTACTTCGATACTAATTATGACAGGAAACTGTAACTTCGTTACTAATTATGACAAGTAACTGTAATTTCGATACAAATTATGACAGGTTACTGTAACTTCGTTACTAATTATGACAAGTAACAGTACCTTCGATACTAATTATGACAGGTAACTGTAACTTCGTTACTAATTATGACAAGAAACTCTAATTTCGTTACAAATTATGGCAGGTAACTGTAACTTCGGTACTAATTATGACAGGTAACAGTAACTTCGATACTAATTATGACAAGTAACTATAACTTCGATAAAAATTATGACTGGTTACTGTAACTTCGATTCTAATTATGACGAGAAACTCAAACTTCGTTACTAATTATGACAAGTAGCTGTAATTTTGATTAAAAATTATGGTAGGTAACTGTAACTTCAATACTAATTATGACAGGTAACAGTAATTTCGATACTAATTATGACAGGAAACTGTAACTTCGTTACTAATTATGACAAGTAACTTTAATTTCGATACTAATTATGGCAGGAAACTGTAACTTCGTTACTAATTATGTCAAGTCCCTGTAATTTCGATACAAATTATGGCAGGTAACTGTAACTTCGATACTAATTATGACAAGTAACTGTAACTTCGATACTAATTATGACAGGTAACTGTAACTTCGTTACTAATTATAACAAGTAACTGTAATTTCGTTACAAATTATGGCAGGTAACAGTAACTTCGATACTAATTATGACAGGTAACAGTTATTCGATACTAATTATGACAAGTAACTATAACTTCGATACAAATTATGACAGGTAACTGTAACTTCGATACTAATTATGACAAGAAACTCGAACTTCGTTACTAATTATGACAAGTCCCTGTAATTTCGATACAAATTATGGCAGGTAACTGTATCTTCGATACCAATTATGACAGGTAACAGTAACTTCGATAGTAATTATGACAAGTAACATTAATTTCGATACTAATTATGGCAGGTTACTGTAACATCGCAACTAATTATGACAAGTAACTTTAATTTCGATACAAATTATGGCAGGTAACTGTAACTTCCATACTAATTATGACAGGTAACAGTAACTTCGATACTAATTATGACAGGTAACTGTAACTTCGTTATTAATTATGACAAGTAACTGTAATTTTGATAAAAATTATTGTAGGTAACTGTAACTTCAATACTAATTATGACAGGTAACAGTAACTTCGATACTAATTATGACAAGAAACTCAAACTTCGTTACTAATTATGACAAGTAACTGTAATTTTGATAAAAAATTATGGTAGGTAACTGTAACTTCAATACTAATTATGACAGGTAACAGTATCTTCGATACTAATTATGACAGGAAACTGTAACTTCGTTACTAATTATGACAAGTAACTTTAATTTCGATATTAATTATGGCAGGAAACTGTAACTTCGTTACTAATTATGACAAGTCCCTGTAATTTCGATACAAATTATGGCAGGTAACTGTAACCTCGGTACTAATTATGACAAGTAACTGTAACTTCGATACTAATTATGACAGTTAACTGTAACTTCGTTATTAAGTATGACAAGTAAATGTAATTTCGATACAAATTATGGCAGGTAACTGTATCATCGTTACTAATTTTGACAGGTAACAGTAACTTCGATACAAATTATGAAAAGTAACTGTAACTTCGATACTAATTATGACAGGTAACTGTAACTTCGATACTAATTATGACAGGTAACTGTAACTTCGTTACTAATTATGACAAGTAACTGTAATTTCGATTCATATTTTGGCAGGTAACTGTAACTTCGTTACTAATTATGACAAGTAACTGTAATTTCGATACAAATTATGGCAGGTTACTGTAACTTCGATACTAATTATGACAGGTAACTGTAACTTCGTTACTAATTATGACAAGTAACTGTAATTTCGATTCATATTTTGGCAGGTAACTGTAACTTCGTTACTAATTATGACAAGTAACTGTAATTTCGATACAAATTATGGCAGGTTACTGTAACTTCGATACTAATTATGACAGGTAACAGCAACTTCGATACTAATTATGACAAGTAACTATAACTTCGATACAAATTATGACAGGTAACTGTAACTTCGATACTAATTATGACAAGCAACTCTAACTTCGTTACTAATTATGACAAGTAACTGTAATTTTGATAAAAAATTATTGTAGGTAACTGTAACTTCAATACTAATTATGACAGGTAACAGTAACTTCGATACTAATTATGACAGGTAACTGTAATTTTGTTACTTATTATGACCAGTAACATTAATTTCGATACTAATTATGGCAGGTTACTGTAACTTCGTTACTAATTATGACAAGTCCCTGTAATTTCGATACAAATTATGGCAGGTAATTGTAATTTCGATGCTAATTATGACAGGTAACAGTAACTTCGATACTAATTATGACAAGTAACTGTAACTTCGATAATAATTATGACAAGTAACTGTAACTTCGATACTAATTATGACAGGTAACTGTAACTTCGTTACTAATTATGACAAGTAACTGTAATTTCGATTCAAATTTTGGCAGGTAACTGTAACTTCGATACTTATTATGACAGGTAACAGTAACTTCGATACTAATTATGACAAGTAACTGTAACTTCGATACTAATTATGACATGTAACTGTAACTTCGTTACTAATTATGACAAGTAACTGTAATTTCGATACAAATTATGGCAGGTAACTGTAACTTCGATACTAATTATGACAGGTAACAGTAACTTCGATACTAATTATGACAGGTAACAGTAACTACGATACTAATTATGACAAGTAACTGTAACTTCGATACTAATTATGACAGGTACCTGTAACTTCGTAACCAATTATGACAAGTAACTGTAATTTCGATTCAAATTTTGGCAGGTAACTGTAACTTCGATACTTATTATGACAGGTAACAGTAACTTCGATACTAATTATGACAAGTAACTGTAACTTCGATACTAATTATGACAGGTAACTGTAACTTCGTTACTAATTATGACAAGTAACTGTAATTTCGATACAAATTATGGCAGGTAACAGTAACTTCGATACTAATTATGACAAGTAACTGTAACTTCGATACTAATTATGACAGGGAACTGTAATTTCGATACAAATTATGGCAGGTAACTGTAACTTCGATACTAATTGTGACTGGTAACAGTAACTTCGATACTAATTATGACAAATAACTATAACTTCGAATCAAATTATGACAGGTAACTGTAACTTCGATACTAATTTTGACAAGAAACTCTAACTTCGTTACTAATTATGACAAGTAACTGTAATTTTGATAAAAAATTATGGTAGGTAACTGTAACTTCAATACTAATTTTGACAGGTAACATTAACTTCGATACTTATTATGACAGGTAACTGTACTTCGTTACTAATTATCACAATTAACTTTAATTTCGATACTAATTATGGCAGGTAACTGTAACTTCCATACTAATTATGACAGGTAACAGTTACTTCGATACTAATTATGACAGGAAACTGTAACTTCGTTACTAATTATGACAAGTAACTGTAATTTCGATACAAATTATGACAGGTTACTGTAACTTCGTTACTAATTATGACAAGTAACAGTACCTTCGATACTAATTATGACAGGTAACTGTAACTTCGATACTAATTATGACAAGGAACTGTAATTTCGATACAAATTATGGCAGGTAACTGTAACTTCGTTACTAATTATGACAAGTAACTGTAATTTCGATACAAATTTTGGCAGGTAACTGTTACTTCGATACTAATTATGACAGGTAACAGTAACTTCGATACTAATTATGACAAGTAACAGTAACTTCGATACTTATTATGACAGGTAACTGTAACTTCGTTACTAATTATGACAAGAAACTCTAATTTCGTTACAAATTATGGCAGGTAACTGTAACTTCGGTACTAATTATGACAGGTAACAGTAACTTCGATACTAATTATGACAAGTAACTATAACTTCGATAAAAATTATGACTGGTTACTGTAACTTCGATTCTATTTATGACGATAAACTCAAACTTCGTTACTAATTATGACAAGTAGCTGTAATTTTGATTAAAAATTATGGTAGGTAACTGTAACTTCAATACTAATTATGACAGGTAACAGTAATTTCGATACTAATTATGACAGGAAACTGTAACTTCGTTACTAATTATGACAAGTAACTTTAATTTCGATACTAATTATGGCAGGAAACTGTAACTTCGTTACTAATTATGTCAAGTCCCTGTAATTTCGATACAAATTATGGCAGGTAACTGTAGCTTCGATACTAATTATGACAAGTAACTGTAACTTCGATACTAATTATGATAGGTAACTGTAACTTCGTTACTAATTATAACAAGTAACTGTAATTTCGTTACAAATTATGGCAGGTAACAGTAACTTCGATACTAATTATGACAGGTAACAGTTATTCGATACTAATTATGACAAGTAACTATAACATCGATACAAATTATGACAGGTAACTGTAACTTCGATACTAATTATGACAAGAAACTCGAACTTCGTTACTAATTATGACAAGTCCCTGTAATTTCGATACAAATTATGGCAGGTAACTGTATCTTCGATACCAATTATGACAGGTAACAGTAACTTCGATACTAATTATGACAAGTAACATTAACTTCGATACTAATTATGGCAGGTTACTGTAACATCGCAACTAATTATGACAAGTAACTTTAATTTCGATACAAATTATGGCAGGTAACTGTAACTTCCATACTAATTATGACAGGTAACAGTAACTTCGATACTAATTATGACAGGAAACTGTAACTACGTTACTAATTATGACAAGTAACTGTAATTTCGATACAAATTATGACAGGTAACTGTAACTTCGTTATTAATTATGACAAGTAACTGTAATTTCGATACAAATTTAGGCAGGTAACTGTAACTTCGATACTAATTATGACAGGTAACGGTAACTTCGATACTAATTATGACAGGTAACTGTAACTTCGTCACTAATTATGAGAAGTAACTGTAATTACGATACAAATTTTTGCAGGTAACTGTAACTTCGATACTAATTATGACAGGTAACAGTAACTACGATACTAATTATGACAAGTAACTGTAACTTCGATACTAATTATGACAGGTAACTGTAACTTCGTTACTAATAATGACAAGTAACACTAATTTCGATACTAATTATGGCAGGTAACTGTTACTTCGATACTAATTATGACAGGTAACAGTAACTTCGATACTAATTATGACAAGTAATTATAACTTCGATAAAAATTATGACTGGTTACTGTAACTTCGATTCAAATTATGACAAGAAACTCAAACTTCGTTACTAATTATGACAAGTAACTGTAATTTTGATAAAAAATTATGGTAGGTAACTGTAACTTCATTACTAATTATGACAGGTAACAGTAACTTCGATACAAATTATGGCAGGTAATTGTAACTTCGATACTAATTATGACAAGTAACTGTAACTTCGAAAGCTTCCGTGGCTTAGGCGGCAGCACGTCGGCCTCTCACCGCTGGGTCCGTGGTTCAAATACCCGTCACTCCATGTGAGATCTGTGCTGGACAAAACGGAGGCAGACAGGTTTTTCTCCGGCTACTCCGGTTTTCCCTGTCAACATTTCATTCCAGCAACACTCTACACTATCATTTCATATCATCTGTCATTCATCTAATCATTGCCCCAGAGGAGTGCGTCAGGCCTCGGCAGCCGGCACAGTCCATATCCTCGCCGCTAGTTGGGGGCTTCATTCATTCCATTCCTGACCCGGTCGGAGGCTGGAAGCAGGCTGTGGATTTTCATTCATTCAACTGTAACTTCGATACTAATTATGACAGGTAACTGTAACATCGTTATTAATTATGACAAGTAACTGTAATTTTGATAAAAAATTATTGTAGGTAACTGTAACTTCAATACTAATTATGACAGGTAACAGTAACTTCGATACTAATTATGACAAGAAACTCAAACTTCGTTACTAATTATGACAAGTAACTGTAATTTTGATAAAAAATTATGGTAGGTAACTGTAACTTCAATACTAATTATGACAGGTAACAGTATCTTCGATACTAATTATGACAGGAAACTGTAACTTCGTTACTAATTATGACAAGTAACTTTAATTTCGATATTAATTATGGCAGGAAACTGTAACTTCGTTACTAATTATGACAAGTCCCTGTAATTTCGATACAAATTATGGCAGGTAACTGTAACCTCGGTACTAATTATGACAAGTAACTGTAACTTCGATACTAATTATGACAGGTAACTGTAACTTCGTTATTAAGTATGACAAGTAACTGTAATTTCGATACAAATTATGGCAGGTAACTGTATCATCGTTACTAATTTTGACAGGTAACAGTAACTTCGATACAAATTATGACAAGTAACTGTAACTTCGATACTAATTATGACAGGTAACTGTAACTTCGATACTAATTATGACAGGTAACTGTAACTTCGTTACTAATTATGACAAGTAACTTTAATTTCGATTCAAATTTTGGCAGGTAACTGTAACTTCGATACTTATTATGACAGGTAACAGTAACTACGATACTAATTATGACAAGTAACTGTAACATCGATACTAATTATGACAGGTAACTGTAACTTCGTTACTAATTATGACAACTAACTGTAATTTCGATACAAATTATGGCAGGTTACTGTAACTTCGATACTAATTATGACAGGTAACAGCAACTTCAATACTAATTATGACAAGTAACTATAACTTCGATACAAATTATGACAGGTAACTGTAACTTCGACACTAATTATGACAAGAAACTCTAACTTCGTTACTAATTATGACAAGTAACTGTAGTTTTGATAAAAAAATTATTGTAGGTAACTGTAACTTCAATACTAATTATGACAGGTAACAGTAACTTCGATACTAATTATGACAGGTAACTGTAACTTCGTTACTTATTATGACAAGTAACTTTAATTTCGTTACTAATTATGGCAGGTTACTGTAACTTCGTTACTAATTATGACAAGTCCCTGTAATTTCGATACAAATTATGGCAGGTAATTGTAATTTCGATGCTAATTATGACAGGTAACAGTAACTTCGATACTAATTATGACAAGTAACAGTAACTTCGAAACTAATTATGAAAAGTAACTGTAACTTCGATACTAATTATGACAGGTAACTGTAACTTTGTTACTAATTATGACAAGTAACTGTAATTTCGATTCAAATTTTGGCAGGTAACTGTAACTTCGATACTTATTATGACAGGTAACAGTAACTTCGATACTAATTATGACAAGTAACTGTAACTTCGATACAAATTATGACAGGTAACTGTAACTTCGTTACTAATTATGACAAGTAACTGTAATTTCGATGCAAATTATGGCAGGTAACTGTAACTTCGATACTAATTATGACAGGTAACAGCAACTTCGATACTAATTATGACAAGTAACTATAACTTCGATACAAATTATGACAGGTAACTGTAACTTCGATACTAGTTATGACAAGAAACTCTAACTTCGTTACTAATTATGACAAGTAACTGTAATATGGATAAAAAATTATTGTAGGTAACTGTAACTTCAATACTAATTATGACAGGTAACAGTAACTTCGATACTAATTATGACAGGTAACAGTAACTACGATACTAATTATGACAAGTAACTGTAACTTCGATACTAATTATGACAGGTACCTGTAACTTCGTAACTAATTATGACAAGTAACTGTAATTTCGATACAAATTATGGCAGGTAACAGTAACTTCGATACATATTATGACAAGTAACTGTAACTTCGATACTAATTATGACAGGGGACTGTAGTTTCGATACAAATTATGGAAGGTAACTGTAACTTCGATACTATTTATGACAAGTAACATTAAATTCGATACTAATTATGACAGGTTACTGTAACATCGTTGCTAATGATGACAAGTAACTTTAATTTCGATACAAATTATGGCAGGTAACTGTAACTTCCATACTAATTATGACAGGTAACAGTTACTTCGATACTAATTATGACAGGAAACTGTAACTTCGTTACTAATTATGACAAGTAACTGTAATTTCGATACAAATCATGACAGGTAACTGTAACTTCGTTACTAATTATGACAAGTAACAGTACCTTCAATACTAATTATGACAGGTAACTGTAACATCGATACTAATTATGACAAGGAACTGTAATTTCGATACAAATTATGGCAGGTAACTGTAACTTCGATACTAATTATGACAGGTAACAGCAACTTCGATACTAATTATGACAAGTAACTATAACTTCGATACAAATTATGACAGGTAACTGTAACTTCGATACTAATTATGACAAGAAACTCTAACTTCGTTACTAATTATGACAAGTTACTGTAATTTTGATAAAAAATTATTGTAGGTAACTGTAACTTCAATACTAATTATGACAGGTAACAGTAACTTCGATACTAATTATGACAGGTAACTGTAACTTCGTTACTTATTATGACAAGTAAATTTAATTTCGATACTAATTATGGCAGGTTACTGTAACTTCGATACTAATTATGACAAGAAAATCTAACTTCGTAACTAATTATGACAAGTAACTGTAATTTTGATAAAAAATTATGGTAGGTCACTGTAACTTCAATACTAATTATGACAGGTAACAGGAACTTCGATACTAATTATGACAGGTAACAGTAACTTCGATACTAATTATGACAGGTTACAGTAACGACGATACTAATTATGACAAGTAACTGTAACTTCGATACTAATTATGACAGGTAACTGTAACTTGGTAACTAATTATGACAAGTAACTTTAATTTCGATACAAATTATGGCTGGTAACAGTAACTTCGATGCTAATTATGACTGGTAACTGAAACTTCGATACTAATTACGACAAGGAACTGTAATTTCGATACAAATTATGGCAGGTAACAGTAACTTCGATACTAATTATGACAAGAAACTATAACTTCGAATCAAATTATGACAGGTAACTGTAACTTCGATACTAATTATGACAAGAAAATCTAACTTCGTAACTAATTATGACAAGTAACTGTAATTTTGATAAAAAATTATGGTAGGTAACTGTAACTTCAATACTAATTATGACAGGTAACAGGAACTTCGATACTAATTATGACAGGTAACTGTAACTTCGTTAATAATTATCACAAGTAACTTTAATTTCGATACTAATTATGGCAGGTAACTGTAACTTCGTTACTAATTATGACAAGTAACTGTAATTTCGATACAAATTTTGGCAGGTAACTGTAACTTCGATTCTAATTATGACAGGTAACAGTAACTTCGATACTAATTATGACATGTAACTGTAACTTCGATACTTATTATGACAGGTAACTGTAACTTCGTTACTAATTATGACATGTAACAGTAATTTCGATACAAATTATGGCAGGTAACTGTATCATCGATACTAATTATGACAGGTAACAGTAACTTCGATACTAATTATGACAAGTAACATTAACTTCGATACTAATTATGGCAGGTTACTGTAACATCGCTACTAATTATGACAAGTAACTGTATTTCGATACAAATTATGACAGGTAACTGTAACTTCGTTACTAATTATGACAGGTTACTGTAACTTCGTTACTAATTATGTCAAGTAACTGTAGCTTCGATGCTAATTATGACAAGTAACTGTAATTTCGATACAAATTATGACAGGTTACAGTAACTTCGATACTAATTATGACAAGTAACAGTAACTTCGATACTAATTATGTCAAGTAACTGTAACTTCGATACTAATTATGACCGGTAACTATATCTTCGATACAAATTATGACAGGTAACTGTAACTTCGATACTAATTATGACAAGAAACTCGAACTTCATTACTAATTATGACAAGTCCCTGTAATTTCGATACAAATTATGGCAGGTAACTGTAACTTCCATACTAATTATGACAGGTAACAGTAACTTCGATACTAATTATGACAGGAAACTGTAACTTCGTTACTAATTATGACAAGTAACTGTAATTTCGATACAAATTATGACAGGTAACTGTAACTTCGTTACTAATTATGACAGGTTACTGTATCTTCGTTGCTAATTATGTCAAGTAACTGTAGCTTCGATGCTAATTATGACAAGTAACTGTAATTTCGATACAAATTATGACAGGTAACATTAACTTCGATACAAATTATGACAAGAAACTCTAACTTCGTTAATAATTATGACAAGTAACAGTAACTTTGATAAACATTTATGGTAGGTAACTGTAACTTCAATACTAATTATGACTGTAACAGTAACTTCGTTACTAATTATGACAAGTAACTGTAATTTCGATACAAATTATTGCAGGTAACTGTAACTTCGATACTAACTATGACAGGTAACTGTAACTTCGTTACTAATTATGACAAGTAACAGTACCTTCGATACTAATTATGACAGGTAACTGTGACTTCGATACTAATTATGACAAGGAACTGTAATTTCGATACAAATTATGGCAGGTAACTGTAACTTCGTTACTAATTATGACAAGTAACTGTAATTTCGATACAAATTTTGGCAGGTAACTGTTACTTCGATACTAATTATGACAGGTAACAGGAACTTCGATACTAATTATGACAAGTAACAGTAACTTCGATACTTATTATGACAGGTAACTGTAACTTCGTTACTAATTATGACAAGAAACTCTAATTTCGTTACAAAATATGGCAGGTAACTGTAACTTCGGTACTAATTATGACAGGTAACAGTAACTTCGATACTAATTATGACAAGTAACTATAACTTCGATAAAAATTATGACTGGTTACTGTAACTTCGATTCTAATTATGACGAGAAACTCAAACTTCGTTACTAATTATGACAAGTAACTGTAATTTTGATAAAAAATTATGGTAGGTAACTGTAACTTCAATACTAATTATGACAGGTAACAGTAACTTCGATACTAATTATGACAGGAAACTGTAATTTCGTTACAAATTATGGCAGGTAACAGTAACTTCGATACTAATTATGACAGGTAACAGTAATTCGATACTAATTATGACAAGTTACTATAACTTCGATACAAATTATAACAGGTAACTGTAACTTTGATACTAATTATGACAGGTACCTGTAACTTCGTAACCAATTATGACAAGTTACTGTAATTTCGATACAAATTATGGCAGGTAACAGTAACTTCGATACTAATTATGACAAGTAACTGTAACTTCGATACTAATTATGACAGGGAACTGTAATTTCGATACAAATTATGGCAGGTAACTGTAACTTCGATACTAATTGTGACTGGTAACAGTAACTTCGATACTAATTATGACAAATAACTATAACTTCGAATCAAATTATGACAGGTAACTGTAACTTCGATACTAATTATGACAAGAAACTCTAACTTCGTTACTAATTATGACAAGTAACTGTAATTTTGATAAAAAATTATGGTAGGTAACTGTAACTTCAATACTAATTTTGACAGGTAACAGTAACTTCGATACTTATTATGACAGGTAACTGTAACTTCGTTACTAATTATCACAAGTAACTTTAATTTCGATACTAATTATAGCAGGTAACTGTAACTTCCATACTAATTATGACAGGTAACAGTTACTTCGATACTAATTATGACAGGAAACTGTAACTTCGTTACTAATTATGACAAGTAACTGTAATTTCGATACAAATTATGACAGGTAACTGTAACTTCGTTACTAATTATGACAAGTAACAGTACCTTCGATACTAATTATGACAGGTAACTGTAACTTCGATACTAATTATGACAAGGAACTGTAATTTCGATACAAATTATGGCAGGTAACTGTAACTTCGTTACTAATTAGGACAAGTAACTGTAATTTCGATACAAATTTTGGCAGGTAACTGTTACTTCGATACTAATTATGACAGGTAACAGTAACTTCGATACTAATTATGACAAGTAACAGTAACTTCGATACTTATTATGACAGGTAACTGCAACTTCGTTACTAATTATGACAAGAAACTCTAATTTCGTTACAAATTATGGCAGGTAACTGTAACTTCGGTACTAATTATGACAGGTAACAGTAACTTCGATACTAATTATGACAAGTAACTATAACTTCGATAAAAATTATGACTGGTTACTGTAACTTCGATTCTAATTATGACGAGAAACTCAAACTTCGTTACTAATTATGACAAGTAACTGTAATTTTGATAAAAAATTATGGTAGGTAACTGTAACTTCAATACTAATTATGACAGGTAACAGTAACTTCGATACTAATTATGACAGGAAACTGTAACTTCGTTACTAATTATGACAAGTAACTTTAATTTCGATACTAATTATGGCAGGAAACTGTAACTTCGTTAGTAATTATGTCAAGTCCCTGTAATTTCGATACAAATTATGGCAGGTAACTGTAACTTCGATACTAATTATGACAAGTAACTGTAACTTCGATACTAATTATGACAGGTAACTGTAACTTCGTCACTAATTATAACAAGTAACTGTAATTTCGTTACAAATTATGGCAGGTAACAGTAACTTCGATACTAATTATGACAGGTAACAGTAATTCGATACTAATTATGACAAGTTACTATAACTTCGATACAAATTATGACAGGTAACTGTAACTTCGATACTAATTATGACAAGAAACTCGAACTTCGTTACTAATTATGACAAGTCCCTGTAATTTCGATACAAATTATGGCAGGTAACTGTATCTTCGATACCAATTATGACAGTTAACAGTAACTTCGATACTAATTATGACAAGTATCTTTAATTTCGATACAAATTATGGCAGGTAACTGTAACTTCCATACTAATTATGACAAGGTAACAGTAACTTCGATACTAATTATGACAGGAAACTGTAACTTCGTTACTAATTATGACAAGTAACTGTAATTTCGATACAAATTATGACAGGTAACTGTAACTTCGTTACTAATTATGACAAGTAACAGTACCTTCGATACTAATTATGACAGGTAACTGTAACTTCGATACTAATTATGACAAGGAACTGTAATTTCGATACAAATTATGGCAGGTAACTGTAACTTCGTTACTAATTATGACAAGTAACAGTAATTTCGATACAAATTTTGGCAGGTAACTGTAACTTCGATACTAATTATGACAGGTAACAGTAAGTTCGATACTAATTATGACAAGTAACTGTAAATTCGATACTAATTATGACAGGTAACTGTAACTTCGTTACTAATAATGACAAGTAACACTAATTTCGATACTAATTATGGCAGGTAACTGTTACTTCGATATTAATTATGACAGGTAACAGTAACTTCGATACCAATTATGACAAGTAACTATAACTTCGATAAAAATTATGAACGGTTACTGTAACTTCGATTCAAATTATGACAAGAAACTCAAACTTCGTTACTAATTATGACAAGTAACTGTAATTTTGATAAAAAATTATGGTAGGTAACTGTAACTTCCTTACTAATTATGACAGGTAACAGTAACTTCGATACTAATTATGACAGGAAACTGTAACTTCGTTACTAATTATGACAAGTAACTTTAATTTCGATACTATTTATGGCAGGAAACTGTAACTTCGTTACTAATTATGACAAGTCCCTGTAATTTCGATACAAATTATGGCAGGTAATTGTAACTTCGATACTAATTATGACAAGTAACTGTAACTTCGAATGCCTCCGTGGCTTAGGCGGCAGCACGTCGGCCTCTCACCGCTGGGTCCGTGGTTCAAATCCCGGTCACTCCATGTGAGATCTGTGCTGGACAAAACGGAGGCAGACAGGTTTTTCTCCGGGTACTCCGGTTTTCCCTGTTTAAATTTCATTCCAGCAACACTCTACACTATCATTTCATATCATCTGTCATTCATCTAATCATTGCCCCAGAGGAGTGCGTCAGGCCTCGGCAGCCGGCACAGTCCATATCCTCGCCGCTAGTTGGGGGCCTCATTCATTCCATTCCTGACCCGGTCGGAGACTGGAAGCAGGCTGTGGATTTTCATTCATTCAACTGTAACTTCGATACTAATTATGACAGGTAACTGTAACTTCGTTATTAATTATGACAAGTAACTGTAATTTTGATAAAAATTATTGTAGGTAACTGTAACTTCAATACTAATTATGACAGGTAACAGTAACTTCGATACTAATTATGACAAGAAACTCAAACTTCGTTACTAATTATGACAAGTAACTGTAATTTTGATAAAAAATTATGGTAGGTAACTGTAACTTCAATACTAATTATGACAGGTAACAGTATCTTCGATACTAATTATGACAGGAAACTGTAACTTCGTTACTAATTATGACAAGTAACTTTAATTTCGATATTAATTATGGCAGGAAACTGTAACTTCGTTACTAATTATGACAAGTCCCTGTAATTTCGATACAAATTATGGCAGGTAACTGTAACCTCGGTACTAATTATGACAAGTAACTGTAACTTCGATACTAATTATGACAGGTAACTGTAACTTCGTTATTAAGTATGACAAGTAAATGTAATTTCGATACAAATTATGGCAGGTAACTGTATCATCGTTACTAATTTTGACAGGTAACAGTAACTTCGATACAAATTATGACAAGTAACTGTAACTTCGATACTAATTATGACAGGTAACTGTAACTTCGATACTAATTATGACAGGTAACTGTAACTTCGTTACTAATTATGACAAGTAACTGTAATTTCGATTCATATTTTGGCAGGTAACTGAAACTTCGTTACTAATTATGACAAGTAACTGTAATTTCGATACAAATTATGGCAGGTTACTGTAACTTCGATACTAATTATGACAGGTAACAGCAACTTCGATACTAATTATGACAAGTAACTATAACTTCGATACAAATTATGACAGGTAACTGTAACTTCCAAACTAATTATGACAAGCAACTCTAACTTCGTTACTAATTATGACAAGTAACTGTAATTTTGATAAAAAATTATTGTAGGTAACTGTAACTTCAATACTAATTATGACAGGTAACAGTAACTTCGATACTAATTATGACAGGTAACTGTAACTTCGTTACTTATTATGACCAGTAACTTTAATTTCGATACTAATTATGGCAGGTTACTGTAACTTCGTTACTAATTATGACAAGTCCCTGTAATTTCGATACAAATTATGGCAGGTAATTGTAATTTCGATGCTAATTATGACAGGTAACAGTAACTTCGATACTAATTATGACAAGTAACTGTAACTTCGATAATAATCATGACAAGTAACTGTAACTTCGATACTAATTATGACAGGTAACTGTAACTTCGTTACTAATTATGACAAGTAACTGTAATTTCGATTCAAATTTTGGCAGGTAACTGTAACTTCGATACTTATTATGACAGGTAACAGTAACTTCGATACTAATTATGACAAGTAACTGTAACTTCGATACTAATTATGACAGGTAACTGTAACTTCGTTACTAATTATGACAAGTAACTGTAATTTCGATACAAATTATGGCAGGTAACTGTAACTTCGATACTAATTATGACAGGTAACAGTAACTTCGATACTAATTATGACAGGTAACAGTAACTACGATACTAATTATGACAAGTAACTGTAACTTCGATACTAATTATGACAGGTACCTGTAACTTCGTAACCAATTATGACAAGTAACTGTAATTTCGATACAAATTATGGCAGGTAACAGTAACTTCGAAACTAATTATGACAAGTAACTGTAACTTCGATACTAATTATGACAGGGAACTGTAATTTCGATACAAATTATGGCAGGTAACTGTAACTTCGATACTAATTGTGACTGGTAACAGTAACTTCGATACTAATTATGACAAATAACTATAACTTCGAATCAAATTATGACAGGTAACTGTAACTTCGATACTAATTTTGACAAGAAACTCTAACTTCGTTACTAATTATGACAAGTAACTGTAATTTTGATAAAAAATTATGGTAGGTAACTGTAACTTCAATACTAATTTTGACAGGTAACAGTAACTTCGATACTTATTATGACAGGTAACTGTAACTTCGTTACTAATTATCACAAGTAACTTTAATTTCGATACTAATTATGGCAGGTAACTGTAACTTCCATACTAATTATGACAGGTAACAGTTACTTCGGTACTAATTATGACAGGTAACAGTAACTTCGATACTAATTATGACAAGTAACTATAACTTCGATAAAAATTATGACTGGTTACTGTAACTTCGATTCTAATTATGACGAGAAACTCAAACTTCGTTACTAATTATGACAAGTAGCTGTAATTTTGATAAAAAATTATGGTAGGTAACTGTAACTTCAATACTAATTATGACAGGTAACAGTAATTTCGATACTAATTATGACAGGAAACTGTAACTTCGTTACTAATTATGACAAGTAACTTTAATTTCGATACTAATTATGGCAGGAAACTGTAACTTCGTTACTAATTATGTCAAGTCCCTGTAATTTCGATACAAATTATGGCAGGTAACTGTAACTTCGATACTAATTATGACAAGTAACTGTAACTTCGATACTAATTATGACAGGTAACTGTAACTTCGTCACTAATTATAACAAGTAACTGTAATTTCGTTACAAATTATGGCAGGTAAAAGTAACTTCGATACTAATTATGACAGGTAACAGTAATTCGATACTAATTATGACAAGTTACTATAACTTCGATACAAATTATGACAGGTAACTGTAACTTCGATACTAATTATGACAAGAAACTCGAACTTCGTTACTAATTATGACAAGTCCCTGTAATTTCGATACAAATTATGGCAGGTAACTGTATCTTCGATACCAATTATGACAGGTAACAGTAACTTCGATACTAATTATGACAAGTAACATTAACTTCGATACTAATTATGGCAGGTTACTGTAACATCGCAACTAATTATGACAAGTAACTTTAATTTCGATACAAATTATGGCAGGTAACTGTAACTTCCATACTAATTATGACAGGTAACAGTAACTTCGATACTAATTATGACAGGAAACTGTAACTACGTTACTAATTATGACAAGTAACTGTAATTTCGATACAAATTATGACAGGTAACTGTAACTTCGTTATTAATTATGACAAGTAACTGTAATTTCGATAGAAATTTAGGCAGGTAACTGTAACTTCGATACTAATTATGACAGGTAACTGTAACTTCGATACTAATTATGACAGGTAACTGTAACTTCGTCACTAATTATGACAAGTAACTGTAATTTCGATACAAATTTTTGCAGGTAACTGTAACTTCGATACTAATTATGACAGGTAACAGTAACTTCGATACTAATTATGACAAGTAACTGTAACTTCGATACTAATTATGACAGGTAACTGTAACTTCGTTACTAATAATGACAAGTAACACTAATTTCGATACTAATTATGGCAGGTAACTGTTACTTCGATACTAATTATGACAGGTAACAGTAACTTCGATACTAATTATGACAAGTAACTATAACATCGATAAAAATTATGACTGGTTACTGTAACTTCGATTCAAATTATGACAAGAAACTCAAACTTCGTTACTAATTATGACAAGTAACTGTAATTTTGATAAAAAATTATGGTAGGTAACTGTAACTTCATTACTAATTATGACAGGTAACAGTAACTTCGATACAAATTATGGCAGGTAATTGTAACTTCGATACTAATTATGACAAGTAACTGTAACTTCGAAAGCTTCCGTGGCTTAGGCGGCAGCACGTCGGCCTCTCACCGCTGGGTCCGTGGTTCAAATCCCGGTCACTCCATGTGAGATCTGTGCTGGACAAAACGGAGGCAGACAGGTTTTTCTCCGGCTACTCCGGTTTTCCCTGTCAACATTTCATTCCAGCAACACTCTACACTATCATTTCATATCATCTGTCATTCATCTAATCATTGCCCCAGAGGAGTGCGTCAGGCCTCGGTAGCCGGCACAGTCCATATCCTCGCCGCTAGTTGGGGGCTTCATTCATTCCATTCCTGACCCGGTCGGAGACTGGAAGCAGGCTGTGGATTTTCATTCATTCAACTGTAACTTCGATACTAATTATGACAGGTAACTGTAACATCGTTATTAATTATGACAAGTAACTGTAATTTTGATAAAAAATTATTGTAGGTAACTGTAACTTCAATACTAATTATGACAGGTGACAGTAACTTCGATACTAATTATGACAAGAAACTCAAACTTCGTTACTAATTATGACAAGTAACTGTAATTTTGATAAAAAATTATGGTAGGTAACTGTAACTTCAATACTAATTATGACAGGTAACAGTATCTTCGATACTAATTATGACAGGAAACTGTAACTTCGTTACTAATTATGACAAGTAACTTTAATTTCGATATTAATTATGGCAGGAAACTGTAACTTCGTTACTAATTATGACAAGTCCCTGTAATTTCGATACAAATTATGGCAGGTAACTGTAACCTCGGTACTAATTATGACAAGTAACTGTAACTTCGATACTAATTATGACAGGTAACTGTAACTTCGTTATTAAGTATGACAAGTAACTGTAATTTCGATACAAATTATGGCAGGTAACTGTATCATCGTTACTAATTTTGACAGGTAACAGTAACTTCGATACAAATTATGACAAGTAACTGTAACTTCGATACTAATTATGACAGGTAACTGTAACTTCGATACTAATTATGACAGGTAACTGTAACTTCGTTACTAATTATGACAAGTAACTGTAATTTCGATTCAAATTTTGGCAGGTAACTGTAACTTCGATACTTATTATGACAGGTAACAGTAACTACGATACTAATTATGACAAGTAACTGTAATATCGATACTAATTATGACAGGTAACTGTAACTTCGTTACTAATTATGACAACTAACTGTAATTTCGATACAAATTATGGCAGGTTACTGTAACTTCGATACTAATTATGACAGGTAACAGCAACTTCAATACTAATTATGACAAGTAACTATAACTTCGATACAAATTATGACAGGTAACTGTAACTTCGATACTAATTATGACAAGAAACTCTAACTTCGTTACTAATTATGACAAGTAACTGTAGTTTTGATAAAAAATTATTGTAGGTAACTGTAACTTCAATACTAATTATGACAGGTAACAGTAACTTCGATACTAATTATGACAGGTAACTGTAACTTCGTTACTTATTATGACAAGTAACTTTAATTTCGTTACTAATTATGGCAGGTTACTGTAACTTCGTTACTAATTATGACAAGTCCCTGTAATTTCGATACAAATTATGGCAGGTAATTGTAATTTCGATGCTAATTATGACAGGTAACAGTAACTTCGATACTAATTATGACAAGTAACAGTAACTTCGATACTAATTATGACAGGTAACTGTAACTTCGTTACTAATTATGACAAGTAACTGTAATTTCGATTCAAATTTTGGCAGGTAACTGTAACTTCGATACTTATTATGACAGGTAACAGTAACTTCGATACTAATTATGACAAGTAACTGTAACTTCGATACTAATTATGACAGGTAACTGTAACTTCGTTACTAATTATGACAAGTAACTGTAATTTCGATGCAAATTATGGCAGGTAACTGTAACTTCGATACTAATTATGACAGGTAACAGCAACTTCGATACTAATTATGACAAGTAACTATAACTTCGATACAAATTATGACAGGTAACTGTAACTTCGATACTAGTTATGACAAGAAACTGTAACTTCGATACTAATTATGACAGGTACCTTTAACTTCGTAACTAATTATGACAAGTAACTGTAATTTCGATACAAATTATGGCAGGTAACAGTAACTTCGATACTAATTATGACAAGTAACTGTAACTTCGATACTAATTATGACAGGGGACTGTAGTTTCGATACAAATTATGGAAGGTAACTGTAACTTCGATACTATTTATGACAAGTAACATTAACTTCGATACTAATTATGACAGGTTACTGTAACATCGTTGCTAATGATGACAAGTAACTTTAATTTCGATACAAATTATGGCAGGTAACTGTAACTTCCATACTAATTATGACAGGTAACAGTTACTTCGATACTAATTATGACAGGAAACTGTAACTTCGTTACTAATTATGACAAGTAACTGTAATTTCGATACAAATCATGACAGGTAACTGTAACTTCGTTACTAATTATGACAAGTAACAGTACCTTCGATACTAATTATGACAGGTAACTGTAACATCGATACTAATTATGACAAGGAACTGTAATTTCGATACAAATTATGGCAGGTAACTGTAACTTCGATACTAATTATGACAGGTAACAGCAACTTCGATACTAATTATGACAAGTAACGATAACTTCGATACAAATTATGACAGGTAACTGTAACTTCGATACTAATTATGACAAGAAACTCTAACTTCGTTACTAATTATGACAAGTTACTGTAATTTTGATAAAAAATTATTGTAGGTAACTGTAACTTCAATACTAATTATGACAGGTAACAGTAACTTCGATACTAATTATGACAGGTAACTGTAACTTCGTTACCTATTATGACAAGTAACTTTAATTTCGATACTAACTATGGCAGGTTACTGTAACTTCGATACTAATTATGACAAGAAAATCTAACTTCGTAACTAATTATGACAAGTAACTGTAATTTTGATAAAAAATTATGGTAGGTCACTGTAACTTCAATACTAATTATGACAGGTAACAGGAACTTCGATACTAATTATGACAGGTAACAGTAACTTCGATACTAATTATGACAGGTTACAGTAACGACGATACTAATTATGACAAGGAACTGTAACTTCGATACTAATTATGACAGGTAACTGTAACTTGGTAACTAATTATGACAAGTAACTTTAATTTCGATACAAATTATGGCTGGTAACAGTAACTTCGATGCTAATTATGACTGGTAACTGAAACTTCGATACTAATTACGACAAGGAACTGTAATTTCGATACAAATTATGGCAGGTAACAGTAACTTCGATAATAATTATGACAAGAAACTATAACTTCGAATCAAATTATGACAGGTAACTGTAACTTCGATACTAATTATGACAAGAAAATCTAACTTCGTAACTAATTATGACAAGTAACTGTAATTTTGATAAAAAATTATGGTAGGTCACTGTAACTTCAATACTAATTATGACAGGTAACAGGAACTTCGATACTAATTATGACAGGTAACAGCAACTTCGATACTAATTACGACAAGTAACTATAACTTCGATACAAATTATGACAGGTAACAGTAACTTCGATACTAATTATGACAGGTTACAGTAACTACGATACTAATTATGACAAGTAACTGTAACTTCGATACTAATTATGACAGGTAACTGTAACTTGGTAACTTATTATGACAAGTAACTTTAATTTCGATACAAATTATGGCTGGTAACAGTAACTTCGATGCTAATTATGACTGGTAACTGAAACTTCGATACTAATTACGACAAGGAACTGTAATTTCGATACAAATTATGGCAGGTAACAGTAACTTCGATACTTATTATGACAAGAAACTCGAACTTCATTACTAATTATGACAAGTCCCTGTAATTTCGATACCAATTATGGCAGGTAACTGTAACTTCCATACTAATTATGACAGGTAACAGTAACTTCGATACTAATTATGTCAGGAAACTGTAACTTCGTTACTAATTATGACAGGTTACTGTATCTTCGTTGCTAATTATGTCAAGTAACTGTATCTTCGATGCTAATTATGACAAGTAACTGTAATTTCGATACAAATTATGACAGGTAACATTAACTTCGATACAAATTATGACAAGAAACTCTAACTTCGTTAATAATTATGACAAGTAACAGTAATTTTGATAAACATTTATGGTAGGTAACTGTAACTTCAATACTAATTATGACTGTAACAGTAACTTCGTTACTTATTATGACAAGTAACTGTAATTTCGATACAAATTATGGCAGATAACTGTAACTTCGATACTAACTATGACAGGTAACTGTAACTTCGATACTAATTATGACAAGGAACTGTAATTTCGATACAAATTATGGCAGGTAACTGTAACTTCCAAACTAATTATGACAGGTAACAGTAACTTCGATACTAATTATGACAAGAAACTGTAACTTCGTTACTAATTATGACAAGTAACTGTAATTTCGATACAAATTATAACAGGTAACTGTAACTTCGTTACTAATTATGACAAGTAACAGTACCTTCGATACTAATTATGACAGGTAACTGTAACTTCGATACTAATTATGACAAGGAACTGTAATTTCGATACAAATTATGGCAGGTAACTGTAACTTCGTTACTAATTATGACAAGTAACTGTAATTTCGATACAAATTATGGCAGGTAACTGTAACTTCGATACTAATTATGACAGGTAACAGTAACTTCGGTGCTAATTATGACAAGTAACTATAACTTCGATAAAAATTATGACTGGTTATTGTAACTTCGATTCTAATTATGACAAGAAACTCTAACTTCGTTACTAATTATGACAAGTAACTGTAATTTTGATAAAAAATTAAGGTAGGTAACTGTAACTTCAATATTAATTATGACAGGTAACAGTTACTTCGATACTAATTATGACAGGAAACTGTAACTTCGTTACTAATTATGACAAGTAACTTTAATTTCGATACAAATTATGGCAGGTAACTGTAACTTCGATACTAATTATGACAAGTAACTGTAACTTCGATACTAATTATGACAGGTAACTGTAACTTCGTTATTAATTATGACAAGTAACTGTAATTTCGATACAAATTATGGCAGGTAACTGTAACTTCGATACTAATTATGACAGGTAACAGTAACTTCGATAATAATTATGACAAGTAACTATAACTTCGATACAATTTATGACAGGTAACTGTAACTTCGATACTAATTATGACAAGAAACTCGAACTTCGTTACTAATTATGACAAGCCCCAGTAATTTCGATACAAATTATGGCAGGTAACTGTAACTTCCATACTAATTATGACAGATAACAGTAACTTCGACACTAATTATGACAGGAAACTGTAACTTCGTTACTAATTATGACAAGAAACTGTAATTTCGATACAAATTATGACAGGTAACTGTAACTTCGTTACTACTTATGACAAGTAACAGTACCTTCGATACTAATTATGACAGGTAACTGTAACTTCGATATTAATTATGACAAGGAACAGTAATTTTGATACAAATTATGGCAGGTAACTGTAACATTGATACTAATTATGACAGGTTACAGTAACTTCGATACTAATTATGACAAGTAACTGTAACTTCGTTACTAATTATGACAAGTAACTCTAATTTTGATAAAAAATTATGGCAGGTAACTGTAACTTCGATACTAATTATGACAGGTAACATTAACTTCGATACTAATTATGACAGGTTACTGTAACTTCGTTACTAATTATGTCAAGTAACTGTAATTTCGATACAAATTATGACAGGTTACCGTAACTTCGTTACTAATTATGTCAAGGAACTGTAATTTCGATACAAATTATGGCAGGTAAGTGTAACTTTGTTACTTATTATGACAGGTTACTGTAACTTCGTAACTAATTATGTTAAGTAATTGTAGCTTCGATTCTGATTATGACAAGTAACTGTAATTTCTATTCAAAATATGACAGGTAACAGTAACTTCGATACTAATTATGACAACAAACTCTAACTTCGTTAATAATTATGACAAGTAACAGTAATTTTGATAAAAAAATTATGGTAGGTAACTGTAACATCAATACTAATTATGACAGGTAACAGTAACTTCGATACTAATTATGACAGGTAAGAGTAACTACGATACTAATTATGACAAGTAACTGTAACTTCGATACTAATTATGACAGGTAACAATTACTTTGATACTAATTATGACAGGAAACTGTAACTTCGTTACTAATTATGACAAGTATCTGTAATTTCGATACAAATTATGACAGGTAACTGTAACTTCGTTACTAATTATGACAGGAAACTGTAACTTCGTTACTAATTATGACAAGTAACTTTAATTTGGATACTAGTTATGGCAGGAAACTGTAACTTCGTTACTAATTATGACAAGTCCCTGTAATTTCGATACAAATTATGGCAGGTAACTGTAACCTCGATACTAATTATGACAAGTAACTGTAACTTCGATACTAATTATGACAGGTAACAGTTACTTCGATACTAATTATGACAGGAAACTGTAACTTCGTTACTAATTATGACAAGTAACTGTAATTTCGATACAAATTATGACAGGTAACTGTAACTTCGATACTAATTATGACAAAGTAACTGTAACTTCGATACTAATTATGACAGGTAACTGTAACTTCGTTATTAATTATGACAAGTAACTGTAACTTCGATATTAATTATGGCAGGAAACTGTAATTTCGTTACTAATTATGGCAAGTCCCTGTAATTTCGATACAAATTATGGCAGGTAACTGTAACCTCGATACTAATTATGACAAGTAACTGTAACTTCGATACTTATTATGACAGGTAACTGTAACTTCGTTATTAATTATGACAAGTAACTGTAATTTCGATACAAATTTTGGCAGGTAACTGTATCATCGTTACTAATTATGACAGGTAACAGTAACTTCGATACTAATTATGACAAGTAACTGTAACTTCGATACTAATTATGACAGGTAACTGTAACCTCGATACTAACTATGACAGGTAACTGTAACTTCGTTACTAATTATGACAAGTAACTGTAATTTCGATTCAAATTTTGGCAGGTAATTGTAACTTCGATACTTATTATGACAGGTAACAGTAACTACGATACTAATTATGACAAGTAACTGTAACATCGATACTAATAATGACAGGTAACTGTAACTTCGTTACTAATTATGACAAGTAACTGTAATTTTGATACAAATTATGGCAGATTACTGTAACTTCGATACTAATTATGACAGGTAACAGCAATTTCGATACTAATTATGACAAGTAACTATAACCTCGATACAAATTATGACAGGTAACTGTAACTTCGATACTAATTATGACAAGAAACTCTAACTTCGTTACTCATTATGACAAGTAACTGTAATTTTGATAAAAAATTATGGTAGGTAACTGTAACTTCAATACTAATTATGACAGGTAACAGTAACTTCGATACTAATTATGACATGAAACTGTAACTTCGTTACTAATTATGACAAGTAACTGTAATTTCGATACAAATTATGACAGGTAACTGTAACTTCGTTACTAATTATGACAGGTTACTGTAACTTCGTTACTAATTATGTCAAGTAACTGTAGCTTCGATGCTAATTATGACAAGTAACTGTAATTTCGATACAAATTATGACAGGTTACAGTAACTTCGATACTAATTATGACAAGTAACAGTAACTTCGATACTAATTATGTCAAGTAACTGTAACTTCGATACTAATTATGACAGGTAACTATAACTTCGATACAAATTATGACAGGTATCTGTAACTTCGATACTAATTATGACAAGAAACTCGAACTTTATTACTAATTATGACAAGTCCCTGTAATTTCGATACAAATTATGGCAGGTAACTGTAACTTCCATACTAATTATGACAGGTAACAGTAACTTCGATACTAATTATGACAGGAAACTGTAACTTCGTTACTAATTATGACAAGTAACTGTAATTTCGATACAAATTATGACAGGTAACTGTAACTTCGTTACTAATTATGACAGGTTACTGTATCTTCGTTGCTAATTATGTCAAGTAACTGTAGCTTCGATGCTAATTATGACAAGTAACTGTAATTTCTATACAAATTATGACAGGTAAAATTAACTTCGATACAAATTATGACAAGAAACTCTAACTTCGTTAATAATTATGACAAGTAACAGTAATTTTGATAAACATTTATGGTAGGTAACGGTAACTTCAATACTAATTATGACTGAAACAGTAACTTCGTTACTAATTATGACAAGTAACTGTAATTTCGATACAAATTATGGCAGGTAACAGTAACTTCGATACTAACTATGACAGGTAACTGTAACTTCGATACAAATTATGACAAGGAACTGTAATTTCGATACAAATTATGGCAGGTAACTGTAACTTCCATACTAATTATGACAGGTAACAGTAACTTCGATACTAATTATGACAAGAAACTGTAACTTCGTTACTAATTATGACAAGTAACTGTAATTTCGATACAAATTATAACAGGTAACTGTAACTTCGTTACTAATTATGACAAGTAACAGTACCTTCGATACTAATTATGACAGGTAACTGTAACTTCGATACTAATTATGACAAGGAACTGTAATTTCGTTACAAATTATGGCAGGTAACTGTAACTTCGTTACTAATTATGACAAGTAACTGTAATTTCGATACAAATTATGGCAGGTAACTGTAACTTCGATACTAATTATGACAGGTAACAGTAACTTCGGTGCTAATTATGACAAGTAACTATAACTTCGATAAAAATTATGACTGGTTATTGTAACTTCGATTCTAATTATGACAAGAAACTCTAACTTCGTTACTAATTATGACAAGTAACTGTAATTTTGATAAAAAATTAAGGTAGGTAACTGTAACTTCAATATTAATTATGACAGGTAACAGTTACTTCGATACTAATTATGACAGGAAAATGTAACTTCGTTACTAATTATGACAAGTACCTTTAATTTCGATACAAATTATGGCAGGTAACTGTAACTTCGATACTAATTATGACAAGTAACTGTAACTTCGATACTAATTATGACAGGTAACTGTAACTTCGTTATTTATTATGACAAGTAACTGTAATTTCGATACAAATTTAGGCAGGTAACTGTAACTTCGATACTAATTATGACAGGTAACTGTAACTTCGATACTAATTATGACAGGTAACTGTAACTTCGTCACTAATTATGACAAGTAACTGTAATTTCGATACAAATTATGGCAGGTAACTGTAACTTCGATACTAATTATGACAGGTAACAGTAACTTCGATAATAATTATGACAAGTAACTATAACTTCGATACAAATTATGACAGGTAACTGTAACTTCGATACTAATTATGACAAGAAACTCGAACTTCGTTACTAATTATGACAAGTCCCAGTAATTTCGATACAAATTATGGCAGGTAACTGTAACTTCCAAACTAATTATGACAGATAACAGTAACTTCGACACTAATTATGACAGGAAACTGTAACTTCGTTACTAATTATGACAAGAAACTGTAATTTCGATACAAATTATGACAGGTAACTGTAACTTCGTTACTACTTATGACAAGTAACAGTACCTTCGATACTAATTATGACAGGTAACTGTATCTTCGATATTAATTATGACAAGGAACAGTAATTTTGATACAAATTATGGCAGGTAACTGTAACTTTGATACTAATTCTGACAGGTAACAGTAACTTCGATACTAATTATGACAAGTAACTGTAACTTCGTTACTAATTATGACAAGTAACTCTAATTTTGATAAAAATTATGGCAGGTAACTGTAACTTCGATACTAATTATGACAGGTAACATTAACTTCGATACTAATTATGACAGGTTACTGTAACTTCGTTACTAATTATGTCAAGTAACTGTAATTTCGATACAAATTATGACAGGTTACCGTAACTTCGTTACTAATTATGACAAGTAACTGTAATTTCGATACAAATTATGGCAGGTAACTGTAACTTCGGTACAAATTATATCAGGTATCAGTAACTTCGATACTAATTATGACAAGGAACTGTAATTTCGATACAAATTATGGCAGGTAACTGTAACTTTGTTACTTATTATGACAGGTTACTGTAACTTCGTTACTAATTATGTCAAGTAATTGTAGCTTCGATTCTAATTATGACATGTAACTGTAATTTCTATTCAAAATATGACAGGTAACAGTAACTTCGATACTAATTATGACAACAAACTCTAACTTCGTTAATAATTATGACAAGTAACAGTAATTTTGATAAAAAAAATTATGGTAGGTAACTGTAACATCAATACTAATTATGACAGGTAACAGTAACTTCGATACTAATTATGACAGGTAAGAGTAACTACGATACTAATTATGACAAGTAACTGTAACTTCGATACTAATTATGACAGGTAACAATTACTTCGATACTAATTATGACAGGAAACTGTAACTTCGTTACTAATTATGACAAGTAACTGTAATTTCGATACAAATTATGACAGGTAACTGTAACTTCGTTACTAATTATGACAGGAAACTGTAACTTCGTTACTAATTATGACAAGTAACTTTAATTTGGATACTAGTTATGGCAGGAAACTGTAACTTCGTTACTAATTATGACAAGTCCCTGTAATTTCGATACAAATTATGGCAGGTAACTGTAACCTCGATACTAATTATGACAAGTAACTGTAACTTCGATACTAATTATGACAAGTAACAGTTACTTCGATACTAATTATGACAGGAAACTGTAACTCCGTTACTAATTATGACAAGTAACTGTAATTTCGATACAAATGACAGGTAACTGTAACTTCGATACTAATTATGACAAGTAACTGTAACTTCGATACTAATTATGACAGGTAACTGTAACTTCGTTATTAATTATGACAAGTAACTGTAACTTCGATATTAATTATGGCAGGAAACTGTAACTTCGTTACTAATTATGGCAAGTCCCTGTAATTTCGATACAAATTATGGCAGGTAACTGTAACCTCGATACTAATTATGACAAGTAACTGTAACTTCGATACTTATTATGACAGGTAACTGTAACTTCGTTATTAATTTTGACAAGTAACTGTAATTTCGATACAAATTTTGGCAGGTAAGTGTATCATCGTTACTAATTATGACAGGTAACAGTAACTTCGATACTAATTATGACAAGTAACTGTAACTTCGATACTAATTATGACAGGCAACTGTAACCTCGATACTAATTATGACAGGTAACTGTAACTTCGTTACTAATTATGACAAGTAACTGTAATTTCGATTCAAATTTTGGCAGGTAATTGTAACTTCGATACTTATTATGACAGGTAACAGTAACTACGATACTAATTATGACAAGTAACTGTAACATCGATACTTATAATGACAGGTAACTGTAACCTCGATACTAATTATGACAAGTAACTGTAACTTCGTTACTAATTATGACAAGTAACTGTAATTTTGATACAAATTATGGCAGATTACTGTAACTTCGATACTAATTATGACAGGTAACACAACTTCGATACTAATTATGACAAGTAACTATAACCTCGATACAAATTATGACAGGTAACTGTAACTTCGATACTAATTATGACAAGAAACTGTAACTTCGTTACTAATTATGACAAGTAACTGTAATTTCGATACAAATTATGACAGGTAACTGTAACTTCGTTACTAATTATGACAGGTTACTGTAACTTCGTTACTAATTATGTCAAGTAACTGTAGCTTCGATGCTAATTATGACAAGTAACTATAATTTCGATACAAATTATGACAGGTAACATTAACTTCGATACTAATTATGACAAGAAACTCTAACTTCGTCACTAATTATGACAAGTAACTGTAATTTCGATACAAATTATGGCAGGTAACTGTAACTTCGATACTAATTATGACAGGTAACAGTAACTTCGATACTAATTATGACAAGTAACTATAACCTCGATACAAATTATGACAGGTAACTGTAACTTCGATACTAATTATGACAAGAAACTCGAACTTCGTTACTAATTATGACAAGTCCCTGTAATTTCGATACAAATTATGGCAGGTAACTGTAACTTCCATACTAATTATGACAGGTAACAGTAACTTCGATACTAATTATGACAAGTAACATTAACTTCGATACTAATTATGGCAGGTTACTGTAACATCGCTTCTAATTATGACAATTAACTTTGATTTCGATACAAATTATGGCAGGTAACGGTAACTTCCATACTAATTATGACAGGTAACAGTAACTTCGATAATAATTATGACAGGAAACTGTAACTTCGTTACTAATTATGACAAGTAACTCTAATTTCAATAAAAATTAAGACAGGTAACTGTAACTTCGTTATTAATTATGACAAGTAACAGTACCTTCGATACTAATGATGACAGGTAACTGTAACTTCGATACTAATTATGACAAGGAACTGTAATTTCGATACAAATTATGGCAGGTAACTGTAACTTCGTTAATAATTATGACAAGTAACTGTAATTTCGATACAAATTTTGGCAGGTAACAGTAACTTCGATACTATTTATGACAGGTAACAGTAACTTCGATACTAATTATGACAAGTAACTGTAACTTCGATACTAATTATGACAGGTAACTGTAACTTCGTTACTATTTATGACAAGTAACAGTAATTTCGATACAAAATATGGCAGGTAACAGTAACTTCGATACTAATTATGACAGGTAACAGTAACTTCGATACTATTTATGACAAGTAACATTAACTTCGATACTAATTATGACAGGTTACTGTAACATCGTTGCTAATGATGACAAGTAACTTTAATTTCGATACAAATTATGGCAGGTAACTGTAACTTCCATACTAATTATGACAGGTAACAGATACGTCGATACTAATTATGACAGGAAACTGTAACTTCGTTACTAATTATGACAAGTAACTGTAATTTCGATACAAATTATGACAGGTAACTGTAACTTCGTTACTAATTATGACAAGTAACAGTACCTTCGATACTAATTATGACAGGTAACTGTAACATCGATGCTAATTATGACAAGGAACTGTAATTTCGATACAAATTATGGCAGGTAACTGTAACTTCGATACTAATTATGACAGGTAACAGCAACTTCGATACTAATTATGACAAGTAACTATAACTTCGATACAAATTATGACAGGTAACTGTTACTTCGATACTAATTATGACAAGAAACTCTAACTTCGTTACTAATTATGACAAGTAACTGTAATTTTGATAAAAATTATTGTAGGTAACTGTAACTTCAATACTAATTATGACAGGTAACAGTAACTTCGATACTAATTATGACAGGTAACTGTAACTTCGTTACTTATTATGACAAAAAAACTTTAATTTCGATACTAATTATGGCAGGTTACTGTAACTTCGTTACTAATTATGACAAGTCCCTGTAATTTCGATACAAATTATTGCAGGTAATTGTAATTTCGATACTAATTATGACAGGTAACAGTAACTTCGATACTAATTATGACAGGTAACAGTAACTTCGATACTAATTATGACAATTAACTGTAACTTCGATACTAATTATGACAGGTAACAGCAACTTCGATACTAATTATGACAAGTAACTATAACTTCGATACAAATTATGACAGGTAACAGTAACTTCGATACTAATTATGACAGGTTACAGTAACTACGATACTAATTATGACAAGTAACTGTAACTTCGATACTAATTATGACAGGTAACTGTAACTTGGTAACTAATTATGACAAGTAACTGTAATCTCGATACAAATTATGGCTGGTAACAGTAACTTCGATGCTAATTATGACAGGTAACTGTAACTTCCATACTAATTATGACAAGGAACTGTAATTTTGATAAAAAATTATGGTAGGTAACTGAAACTTCAATACTAATTATGACAGGTAACAGGAACTTCGATACTAATTATGACAGGTAACTGTAACTTCGTTAATAATTATCACAAGTAACTTTAATTTCGATACTAATTATGGCAGGTAACTGTAACTTTGTTACTAATTATGACAAGTCCCTGTAATTTCGATACAAATTTTGGCAGGTAACTGTAACTTCGATTCTAATTATGACAGGTAACAGTAACTTCGATACTAATTATGACAAGTAACTGTAACTTCGATACTAATTATGACAGGTAACTGTAACTTCGTTACTAATTATGACAAGTAACAGTAATTTCGATACAAATTATGGCAGGTAACTGTATCTTCGATACTAATTATGACAGGTAACAGTAACTTCGGTACTAATTATGACAAGTAACATTAACTTCGATACTAATTATGGCAGGTTACTGTAACATCGCTACTAATTATGACAAGTAACTTTAATTTCGAAACAAATTATGGCAGGTAACTGTAACTTCCATACTAATTATGACAGGTAACAGTAACTTCGATACTAATTATGACAGGAAACTGTAACTTCGTTACTAATTATGACAAGCAACTGTAATTTCGATACAAATTATGACAGGTAACTGTAACTTCGTTACTAATTATGACAAGTTACAGTACCTTCGATACTAATTATGACAGGTAACTGTAACTTCGATACTAATTATGACAAGGAACTGTAATTTCGATACAAATTAAGGCAGGTAACTGTAACTTCGTTACTAATTATGACAGGTAACTGTAATTTCGATACAAATTTTGGCAGGTAACTGTAACTTCGATATTAATTATGACAGGTAACAGTAACTTCGATACTAATTATGACAAGTAACTGTAACTTCGATATTAATTATGACAGGTAACTGTAACTTCGTTACTAATAATGACAAGTAACTGTAATTTCGATACAAATTATGGCAGGCAACTGTAACTTCGATACTAATTATGACAGGTAACAGTAACTTCGATACTAATTATGACAAGTAACTATAACTTAGATAAAAATTATGACTGTTTACTGTAACTTCGATTCTAATTATGACAAGAAACTCAAACTTCGTTACTAATTATGACAAGTAACTGTAATTTTGATAAAAAATTATGGTAGCTAACTGTAACTTCATTAATAATAATGACAGGTAAGAGTAACTTCGATACTAATTATGACAAGTAACTGTAACTTCGATACTAATTATGACAAGTAACTGTAATTTTGATACAAATTATGGCAGGTTACTGTAACTTCGATACTAATTATGACAGGTAACAGCAACTTCGATACTAATTATGACAGGTAACAGTAACTTCGATACTAATTATGACAAGAAATTCAAACTTCGTTACTAATTATGACAAGTAACTGTAATTTTGATAAAAAATTATGGTAGGTAACTGGAACTTCAATACTAATTATGACAGGTAACAGTAACTTCTATACTAATTATGACAGGAAACTGTAACTTCGTTATTAATTATGACAAGTAACTTTAATTTCGATATTAATTATGGCAGGAAACTGTAACTTCGTTACTAATTATGACAAGTGCCTGTAATTTCGATACAAATTATGGCAGGTAACTGTAACCTCGATACTAATTATGACAAGTAACTGTAACTTCGATACAAATTATGACAGGTAACTGTAACGTCGTTATTAATTATGACAAGTAACTGTAATTTCGATACAAATTTTGGCAGGTAACTGTATCATCGTTACTAATTATGACAGGTAACAATAACTTCGATACTAATTATGACAAGTAACTGTAACTTCGATACTAATTTTGGCAGGTAACTGTAACTTCGATACTTTTTATGACAGGTAACAGTAACTTCGATACTAATTATGACAAGTAACTGTAACATCGATACTATTTATGACAGGTAACTGTAACGTCGTTACTAATTATGACAAGTAACTGTAATTTCGATACAAATTATGGCAGGTTACTGTAACTTCGATACTAATTATGACAGTTAACAGCAACTTCGATACTAATTATGACAAGTAACTATAACCTCGATACAAATTATGACAGGCAACTGTAACTTCGATACTAATTATGACAAGAAACACTAACTTCGTTACTAATTATGACAAGTAACTGTAATTTTGATAAAAAATTATTGTAGGTAACTGTAACTTCAATACTAATTATGACAGGTAACAGTAACTTCGATACTAATTATTACAGGTAACTGTAACTTCGTTACTTATTATGACAAGTAACTTTAATTTCGATACTAATTATGGCAGGTTACTGTAACTTCGTTACTAATTATGACAAGTGCCTGTAATTTCAATACAAATTATGGCAGGTAATTGTAATTTCGATGCTAATTATGACAGTTAACATTAACTTCGATACTAATTATGACAAGTAACAGTAACTTCGATACTAATTATGACAAGTAACTGTAACTTCAATACTAATTATGACAGGTAACTGTAACTTCGTTACTAATTATGACATTAACTGTAATTTCGATTCAAATTTTGGCAGGTAACTGTAACGTCGATACTTATTATGACAGGTAACAGTAACTTCGATACTAATTATGACAAGTAACTGTAACTTCGATACTAATTATGACAGGTAACTGTAACTTCGTTACTAATTATGACAAGTAACTGTAATTTCGATACAAATTATGGCAGGTAACTGTTCCTTCGATACTAATTATGACAGGTAACAGCAACTTCCATACTAATTATGACAAGTAACTATAAATTCGATACAAATTATGACAGGTAACTGTAACTTCGATACTAATTATGACAAGAAACTCTAACTTCGTTACTAATTATGACAAGTAACTGTAATTTTGATAAAAAATTATTGTAGGTAACTGTAACTTCAATACTAATTATGACAGGTAACAGTAACTTCGATACTAATTATGACAGGTAACAGTAACTACGATACTAATTATGACAAGTAACTGTAACTTCGATACTAATTATGACAGGTAACTGTATCTTCGTAACTAATTATGACAAGTAACTGTAATTTCGATACAAATTATGGCAGGTAACAGTAACATCGATACTAATTATGACAAGTGACTGTAACATCGATACTAATTATGACAGGGAACTGTAATTTCGATACAAATTATGGCAGGTAACTGTAACTTCGATACTAATTGTGACTGGTAACAGTAACTTCGATACTAATTATGACAAGTAACTATAACTTCGAATCTAATTATGACAGGTAACTGTACCTTCGATACTAATTATGACAAGAAACTCTAACTTCGTTACTAATTATGACAAGTAACTGTAATTTTGATAAAAAATTATGGTAGGTAACTGTAACTTCAATACTAATTATGACAGGTCACAGTAACCTCGATACTTATTATGACAGGTAACTGTGACTTCGTTACTAATTATCACAAGTAACTTTAATTTCGATACTTATTATAGCGGGTAACTGTAACTTCGTTACTAATTATTACAAGTCCCTGTAATTTCGATACAAATTATGGCATGTAACGGTAACTTCGAAACTAATTATTACAAGTAACTGTAACTTCGATACTAATTATGACAGGTAACTGTAACTTGGTTACTAATTATGACAAGTAACTGTAATTTCGATACAAATTTTGGCAGGTAACTGTAACTTCGATTCTAATTATGACAGGTAACAGTAACTTCGATACTAATTATGACAAGTAACTGCAACTTCGATACTAATTATGACAGGAAACAGTAACTTCGATACTATTTATGACAAGTAACATTAACTTCGATACTAATTATGACAGGTTACTGTAACATCGTTGCTAATGATGACAAGTAACTTTAATTTCGATACAAACTATGGCAGGTAACTGTAACTTCCATACTAATTATGACAGGTAACAGTTACTTCGACACTAATTATGACAGGAAACTGTAACTTCGTTACTAATTATGACAAGTAACTGTAATTTCGATACAAATTATGACAGGTAACTGTAACTTCGTTACTAATTATGACAAGTAACAGTACCTTCGATACTAATTATGACAGGTAACTGTAACATCGATACTAATTATGACAAGGAACTGTAATTTCGATACAAATTATGGCAGGTATCTGTAACTTCGATACCAATTATGACAGGTAACAGCAACTTCGATACTAATTATGACAAGTAACTATAACTTCTATACAAATTATGACAGGTAACTGTAACTTCGATACTAATTATGACAAGTAACTATAACTTCGAATCAAATTATGACAGGTAACTGTAACATCGATACTAATTATGACAAGAAAATCTAACTTCGTTACTAATTATGACAAGTAACTGTAATTTTGAAAAAAAATTATGGTAGGTAACTGTAACTTCAATACTAATTATGACAGGTAACAGGAACTTCGATACTAATTATGACAGGTAACTGTAACTTCGTTACTAATTATCACAAGTAACTTTAATTTCGATACTAATTATGGCAGGTAACAGTAACTTCGTTACTAATTATGACAAGTCCCTGTAATTTCGATACAAATTATGGCAGGTAACGGTAACTTCGATACAAATTATTACAAGTAACTGTAACTTCGATACTAATTATGACAGGTAACTGTAACTTCGTTACTAATTATGACAAGTAACTGTAATTTCGATACAAATTTTGGCAGGTAACTGTAACTTCGATTCTAATTATTACAGGTAACAGTAACTTCGATACTAATTATGACAAGTAACTGTAACTTCGATACTAATTATGACAGGTAACTGTAACTTCGTTAGTAATTATGACAAGTAACAGTAATTTCGATACAAATTATGGCAGGTAACTGTATCTTCGATACTAATTATGACAGGTAACATTAACTTCGATACTAATTATGACAAGTAACATTAACTTCGATACTAATTATGGCAGGTTACTGTAACATCGCTACTATTTATGACAAGTAACTTTAATTTCGATACAAATTATGGCAGGTAACTGTAACTTCCATACTAATTATGACAGGTAACAGTAACTTCGATACTAATTATGACAGGAAACTGTAACTTCGTTACTAATTATGACAAGTAACTGTAATTTCGATACAAATTATGACAGGTAACTGTAACTTCGTTACTAATTATGACAAGTAACAGTACCTTCGATACTAATTATGACAGGTAACTGTAACTTCGATACTAATTATGACAAGGAACTGTAATTTCGATACAAATAATGGCAGGTAACTGCAACTTCGTTACTAATTATGACAAGTAACTGTAATTTCGATACACATTTTGGCAGGTAATTGTAACTTTGATACTAATTATGACAGGTAACAGTAACTTCGATACTAATTATGACAAGTAACTGTAACTACGATACTAATTATTACAGGTAACTGTAACTTCGTTACTAGTAATGACAAGTAACTCTAATTTCGATACTAATTATGGCAGGTAACTGTAACTTCGATACTAATTTGGACAGGTAACAGTAACTTCGATACTAATTATGACAAGTAACTATAACTTCGATAAAAATTATGACTGGTTACTGTAACTTCGATTCTAATTATGACAAGAAACTCAAACTTCGTTACTAATTATGACAAGTAACTGTAATTTTGATAAAAAATTATGGTAGGTAACTGTAACTTCATTACTAATTATGACAGGTAACAGTAACTTCGATACTAATTATGACAGAAAACTGTAACGTCGTTACTAATTATGACAATTAACTTTAATTTCGATATTAATTATGGCAGGAAACTGTAACTTCGTTACTAATTATGACAAGTCCCTGTAATTTCGATACAAATTATGGCAGGTAACTGTAACCTCGATACTAATTATGAAAAGTAACTGTAACTTCGATACTATTTATGACAGGTAACTGTAACTTCGTTACTAATTATGACAAGTCCCTGTAATTTCGATACAAATTATGGCAGGTAATTGTAATTTCGATGCTAATTATGACAGGTAACAGTAACTTCGATACTAATTATGACAAGTAACAGTAACTTCGATACTAATTATGACAAGTAACTGTAACTTCGATACTAATTATGACAGGTAACTAACTTTGTTACTAATTATGACAAGTAACTGTAATTTCGATTCAAATTTTGGCAGGTTACTGTAACTTCGATACTTATTATGACAGGTAACAATAACTTCGATACTAATTATGACAAGTAACTGTAACTTCGATACTAATTATGAGAGGTAACTGTAACTTCGTTACTAATTATGACAAGTAACTGTAATTTCGATACAAATTATGGCAGGTAACTGTAACTTCGATACTAATTATGACAGGTAACATCAACTTCGATACTAATTATGACAAGTAACTATAACTTCGATACAAATTATGACAGGTAACTGTAACTTCGATACTAATTATGACAAGAAACTCTAACTTCGTTACTAAGTAACTGTAATTTTGATAAAAACTTATTGTAAGTAACTGTAACTTCAATACTAATTATGACAGGTAACAGTAACTTCGATACTAATTATGACAGGTAACAGTAACTACGATACTAATTATGACAAGTAACTGTAACTTCGATACTAATTATGACAGGTAACTGTAACTTCGTAACTAATAATTACAAGTAACTGTTATTTCGATACAAATTATGGCAGGTAACAGTAACTTCGATACTAATTATGACAAGTAACTGTAACTTCATACTATTTATGACAGGGAACTGTAATTTCGATACAAATTATGGCAGGTAACAGTAACTTCGATACTAATTGTGACTGGTAACAGTAACTTCGATACTAATTATGACAAGTATCTATAACTTCGAATCAAATTATGACAGGTAACTGTAACTTCGATACTAATTATGACAAGAAACTCTAACTTCGTTACTAATTATGACAACTAAATGTAATTTTGATAAAAAATTATGGTAGGTAACTGTAACTTCAATACTAATTATGACAGGTAACAGTATCTTCGATACTTATTATGACAGGTAACTGTAACTTCGTTACTAATTATCACACGTAACTTTAATTCCGATACTAATTATGGCAGGTAACTGTAACATCGTTACTAATTATTACAAGTCCCTGTAATTTCGATACAAATTATGGCGGGTAACGGTAACTTCGATACTAATTATTACAGGTAACTGTAACTTCGATACTAATTATGACAGGTAACTGTAACTTGGTTACTAATTATGACAAGTAACTGTAATTTCGATACTAAGTTTGGCAGGTAACTGTAACTTCGATTCTAATTATGACAGGTAACAGTAACTTCGATACTAATTATGACAAGTAACTGTAACTTCGATACTAATTATGACAGGTAACTGTAACTTCGTTACTATTTATGACAAGTAACAGTAATTTCGATACAAAATATGGCAGGTAACAGTAACTTCGATACTAATTATGACAGGTAACAGTAACTTCGATACTAATTATGACAAGTAACATTATCTTCGATACTAATTATGACAGGTTACTGTAACATCGTTGCTTATGATGACAAGTAACTTTAATTTCGATACAAATTATGGCAGGTAACTGTAACTTCCATACTAATTATGACAGGTAACAGTTACTTCGATACTAATTATGACAGAAAACTGTAACTTCGTTACTAATTATGACAAGTAACTGTAATTTCGATACAAATTATGACAGGTAACTGTAACTTCGTTACTAATTATGACAAGTAACAGTACCTTCGATACTAATTATGACAGGTAACTGTAACTTCGATACTAATTATGACAAGGAACTGTAATTTCGATACAAATTATGGCAGGTAACTGTAACTTCGTTACTAATTATGACAAGTAACTGTAATTTCGATACAAATTTTGGCAGGTAACTGTAACTTCGATACTACTTTATGACAGGTAACAGTAACTTCGATACTAATTATGACAAGTAACAGTAACTTCGATACTTATTATGACAGGTAACTGTAACTTCGTTACTAATTATGACAAGAAACCCTAATTTCGATACAAATTATGGCAGGTAACTGTAACTTCGGTACTAATTATGACAGGTAACAGTAATTTCGATACTAATTATGACAAGTAACTATAACTTCGATAAAAATTATGACTGGTTACTGTAACTTCGATTCTAATTATGACGAGAAACTCAAACTTCGTTACTAATTATGACAAGTGGAAAGGGGTGATTGGATAGCACCCCAACTGGGAAAAGGGGGATTAGGATTCGGGCACACAGTGAAATTTAAATAGAGTGACGAGGAAGAGACCAAACATTGATAACCAAGGTTCAATACATTTATTTGATTTTTGAAGCAATAACAAACATTTTCATTTAGAATAATAATTAAAGGAAGGTAATAAAAAATGCAATGTTTCTCCAGGAAACTCAGAATAAATAGGAATTACAATAAAAATGCATAAAAAGGCCATATAAATGGCGATTAATAAAGTATTTTTAAGAAAAATATCCAAAAATCAAGCAAGAAGCAAGAAAAAGGCTTAGCCTTGAAGAATGTATATACCACGCGAAGGAAGTTCACGTTACCAATGATTTGATACTTTTATACTTAGTATTTGGCCCGCAGGAAGCGGGTTGTAATCCAAACAAAGGCTTCCTCTAGGATGTCTCGGCATGCCTTCCGAGAAAGATAGATGGTGGCTCCATTGGCGAATTGTACCCCGCAGGAACAGACCTCTTGGTAATGATCTGTCTGGCGGATTACAAGCAATTATAGTTTCTCATCGCCGAGTTGTAGTGAGCTAGCGGGCTGACTTAGTTGCTGAGGTGAAGGTCGTTGACTCATGCCTCGCCTAGCATGACAGAGTCCGAGCGATGAAGCATGCCACTTGGCAAGGTTCCAGCCACACAATGTTTACTAACAGGGCCTTCCCCAGAAGGGCCTTGTTGTGGAACGGCAGGCAGCCATGGTCAGACTGGTTCAGACAGGCAGATGTAGACTCAGCTGCAGGACAGCGAAGCGGAGAATTTATAGTGGAAATGACGACAGCGCGCCGAACATTCCAGATTGAAGGAGGGGTGTCAAACAGCCAATCAACGCACAGCCCCAAGCACATTGCGAATGTTGCCGCTGAGATGAGCACACTACCTCATGAAAAAGTGTGACAGTATGGTGCGTCTAGAAAGACACTTCAGAAAAAAGGTGAGTTGACAATAATAATAAAGAACAGTTCAGATGAAACATAAGTTAAATAAATAAATAAATAAATAAACAGAACACCGCGTTCATACTGCAATTATAAAGGAAAAAATAATGGGGCAGAAATTGAACGTGTGTTTCAAACCGTGCGGGAAACATAGCCGACAAAAAACATTCGCAAAAGCGAACATGCTGGGAGGGGCGAGAAAAAATTGCAGTAAGAAAGCGCAGGAGTTAGGCCTCGCGTGGCAAAGTAGCAATCATGGTGATTGGCCTAAGAAAATGACCAGCAGAAGTCTGCAGCTTTACCACGCGAACCCTACCATCTCTGCCAGGAAAGCACTCAACAACCCTACCCAAATTCCAGACAAGAGGAGGACTAGGGTCTTTCAAAAGCACCAAGTCCCCCACCTGAAGGTTAGAGCAGGAAACAAGCCATTTACCACGCTGCTGAAGCAAACCGAGGTATTCCAACCTCCAGCGGCGCCAAAAATTATTGCGCAAACTTTCAATTTTGCGCCAAGAAATGGCTAAAGAAGATTGAGAATTAGAATATAACAAAGGTGGAGAGGCAGTCAACGGACCACCGATAAGAAAATGGCCTGGCGTTAATGGCAGAAGATCTGAAGGATCATTAGATAAAGGTGATAAAGGACGAGAATTAATTATGCCCTCAATAAAAATGATTAAGGGATTAAACTCTTCATGAGAAAGGGGGGGTTGGCCACAAACACGTCTAAGGTGCTTCTTGGTGAGTTTCAAACAAGACTCCCACCTCCCACCTTGATGAGGTGCATAAGGGGGGATGAAGTGCCACTTGAAATTTCTCTGGTGAGCATAATCAGTAATCCTTTCCAGCGCTGAATTTTGAGTAAGAGCTCTCTTAATTTGCTCAGAAGCTCCGATAAAATTTTTAGCATTGTCTGAGAATACTTCTGAAGGAAGACCTCTGCGAGCTGAAAATCTGGCAAAAGCTGCCAAAAAGTAAGCAGTAGAGGCGTTGGTAACTAGTTCTAAGTGAACTGCTCCGGTGACCATACAAACAGCGAAATATAGAGTTTTCCAAAAATACATTTTTTGGCCTCAGGAGAATTTCTTCTGTAAACAAAAGGCCCGGAATAATCCACCCCCGTAAAGGTGAAGGGTCTAGCAGGCGCGGATCTAAAGTTGGGAAGATCACCCATGAGCTGAGCGGTAACTTTAGGGTTGGATTTAAAACATGGAATGCACTTCCGGATAACAGAGGTAACTTCATGGACTCCGTTTATGGGCCAATACCTTTCACGAATGATAGAAAGTAATGTACGAGTTCCAGCATGAAGATGCTGGTAATGATACTGACGAATGATTAAGGAAGTGACATGATGCTTTGAGGGAAGAATAATTGGATGTTTTTTATCCTCAGAAAGATCAGCCAAAGATAAACGTCCTCCTACTCTTAATAAACCATCAGTATCCAAAAAGGGGGCGAGTGAGGAAAGCCTACTCGATTTCTTAAGGGATTGACCTTGGGACAACACCTGGCATTCTTCAGAGAATATTTCTTGTTGAGTAAACCATAAGATTTTTGTAGTGGCTAAACCTAATTCAGAAAGGGTTAAATATGGCTTAGGAAAAAGAGGTTGTTCTACCACAAAATATTTCCATCGAAGGAGATAAGCCATTACCCTCACCAATTTATGGAAAGAGGAATATCGCTGCAAGAGAAGGGGAGAGTCGGAAACGAGAAGAGAAGATCCAGTAATCTTACCAGAATCCGGCAAGTCTGATAACTCCGGAAGAGGAAAATTAGGCCAAGCGGAAGGTTCTTGCAGAAGCCAACGGGGACCGTGCCAGTATAATGTCAGGTTAGCCAACATAAGAGGGGAACATCCCCGAGAAATGACATCTGCAGGGTTCTCCTTGCCAGATACATGATGCCATTGTTCAAGGTTAGACAATTGTTGAATTTTGGACACTCTATTAGCTACAAACACCTGCCAATGCGAGGGAGGTTTGGCAATCCATGCCAACGTGATGGCTGAGTCACTCCAAAAGTAAGTTTTAATAAATCGGATTTTCAAAGATTGACGGATTTTGACCGATAATTCAACCGCCAGAAGAGCAGCACAAAGTTCCAGTCGTGGCAAGGATAAAGATATAAGAGGGGCCACCTTCGACTTAGCGCAAATTAAATTGGAAAAGAAATATGACTGGACAAAATTACGGCAAACAATATACGCACAACATCCATAAGCTTTCAATGAGCTATCGGCAAAGATGTGAAGTTCATATCCTCCACAGGAGGGAAAGGGAATAATCACTCGCGGGATAATAACATTAGAGAGATCTTCCAAACTATTTCTATAAGAAATCCAATTTTTTTGCAACTCTGAAGGAACTGGTTCATCCCAACCAGTTTTCAAGGACCAAAGGTCTTGCATGAAAAGCTTTGCTGTGACGATGATTGGCGCCAAAAATTGGAGAGGATCAAATATCTTTGCAATCTCAGACAAAATTTGCCGCTTAGTTTGCGGTTTGATGTCACTGAGATTAATTTTGAAAAAGAAAAAATCCTTTTGAGGACTCCAATAGATGCCTAGAGTTTTGATAGAATTATTTTCATGAAGAAGCTCTACTGAGTCGTTATAGACTGAAGTTAATGGAAATTTAGAAAGAAATTCTTCCGAATTAGAGTTCCACTTGCACAAGGAAAATTCGCCTCCCAAAAGCAAAGCTGTCAAATCCTTAGAGACTTGCAGTGCTTCAGATACTGACTCAAATGAATGAAGAAAATCGTCAACGTAGAATGATGATTTTAACACTTCAGAAGCCTTAGGAGAATACAACGGGCCATCCTGTTCAGCAAGTAATTTCAACGCACGTATGGCTAAAAAAGCAGAAGGCTTTAGTCCATAGGTTAATGTTTTTAGCCGAAAAATCTTGACGGGTTTAGTAGGCTCGTCGCGCCAAAGAATTCTCTGAAGGTCGCGCTGTTGTTGATCGACCAAAATCTGTCTATACATCTGCTTGATATCAGATATCACTGCGATAGGGAACAAGCGAAAATTCATTAAAACAGAAGAAATGTCAGATTGAATAGGAGGGCCTGATAATAATGTGTCATTCAGAGAAGTTCCATTGGCATCCAATGCAGAGCCATTAAAGACCACTCTTATGTTTTCCATTAAAATTTCATTCTTCCAAACAGGATGATGATTGAGGTAAATGACTTCAGATGGGGTGTAAGAAGCATCATCTTTCTTGGTAACAACCTCCATGTGATCGAGTGCCTCATATTCCTCCATAAATGTGGAGTATTGAGTTTTAACAACAGGGTCACGTTTAAATTTGCTTTCCACAGCATAGAGTGGTCTAAGAGCCCTAGGGTGTGTTTCAAATAAAAGAGGTGGATTATCCACTCGGGGCATTGTTACGACAAATCTACCCTCTGAATTGCGTTTGGTTGTTTCGCGAAACAGTTTTTCACACATTTCATTTTCAACTGAGGAAGGTGAAACTGCATCTATAGTTTCGATTTTCCAAAATCTTTCTAAGTTGTAATCGAGACTTGTATTGACAAAATGACATTGTGAGAAATTTTGAAACGACTTACGAGGGACCTGACCCGTTACTAACCAACCTAGCTTGGTATGATGAACAAACACTCCTGGTGATATTTTAACCTTAGAGCTAAAGAGACATTGCCAAAATACTTGGGCACTGAGAAGTATGTATACTGGAGCGCTCGTATTAAATGTTGGATCTGCCAACTGAATGTTATGAGGAAATTGCCAATTTCTAATTTCAAAAGAAGTACTAGGGGTATTACTGCCAATAGTATCAATGGCAAGACAATTCAACTGAAATGTTGTGTTACAATTAACAGCATCTTTGATGTGAACACGAACAAAATGCAAAGATTTAACATTGCTATTGTTAATACCGGTAACCTGAATTAATGTAGGTTGCTTGGGAAGACCAAGTTTCTTAATGAGACGCTCACTTATGAAGTCATGGGTGGCGGCATTATCCAATAAGGCACGTGCTTCAAGCCATCTACCAGAGGAATCTTGAACTTTTAATAACACGGTTGATAGTAGCACCTGGGAACTACGAATAGAGCTAGAGCTCTGAGTATAAGATTGCGCATTGGCTCCTGGGGATGTATCTTTAGAACATCCAGGGGAAGGAGCCTGACGTGGCTTTTCAAACCTATGAAGCAAGGTATGATGTTGAGCCTTACAATGGGAGCAAGTATTTTTAGATACGCAATCAGGCACCATATGCCTAGTTGACAGACAGTTGTAGCAATATCTTTTATGAGCTATTAATTTGCGTCTTTTGTCGGTAGAAAGGGCTTTAAAGGCAACGCAGGAATATAACCTGTGAGGCGCTTTACAGAGAATACAATCTGTTGAATTATGTTGAACAGTAAAGACAGCAGATTTGTTTATTTTAGTACCGACTGGCTTCACAACATTAGATTTGTTATCTGCACTTCCTGACATATGACAGGCTACGGCTGATAAAACCTGACATCTATTATTTATAAACGTAAGCAATGAGCCATAGGTATATGAAGCGTCATTTGTTAGTTCCCTCTCCCATGCCTTTAAGGTTGATGAATCAAATTTAGAAGTAACCAAGTGAACTAAGAATAGATCCCAATGCTCGACCGGTTGATTCAACCGTGCCAATGCTCTGACGTGTAGTTGGACCGTGTCACTTAAGGCTCGCAGTGTTGACAAGCTGTCAGCTCGCAATGCGGGCAGGTTAAATAAGGCTTGAATATGCCTCTGTAGGCATAATTTTTCGTTGCCATAACGGCCTTTAAGAAGCTCTATAGCAATGTTATAGTTTTCTCCTGTTAAGGGGAGTTCTCTTATAAGTTGAAGGGGTGGTCCCTGCAAAATGGATTTTAAGTAATGAAATTTCTGAATTTCTGGAAGTGTGGCATTATCATGTACTAATGAACTGAACAATTCAAAGAATGATTGCCACATCTCTTCCTTTCCTGAAAAAAGCGGAATTTCAATTTTAGGTAGCAATGGTTTGATACCATTCCCAAGGTCGCTAATTCTTCCTTGAGTTTCCTCTACCTTCAACGCCAGGGTCAAAGTTCTAACTAATGCCACAGCCTGAGCGTGTGTATCAAAGTAATTACTCTCTACTTCTTCCCTATCTGATTGATGTTCTGGACTTTTGATTTCAATTTCAAGTTGCACGAGATCATATTTCTCGTACGCCTGTTCAAAAGCTTTTAAACGCTGAGATATAATATCAAGGTTTTGTTCCTCTTTCGGTAGAGTAGCTAAATATTTTTGAAAACGGGTGAGTTGACCTTTGTAGGCCGCCCGAGAGTTTAACAGTTTATCATCTATTATTACTGGCATGGCTAGCTTGCCACGGTGGGTGAGTGGTTCTAGTGTCAGACTACCAACCCCAAGCTTGCAGGTTCGCCCCTGGCCATGGTAAGTGATTTTTGAAGGCGACAAAAATCACGACACTCATGTCATACGTTGTTGGCATGTTAAAGAACCCATTTGAATTCAGTAGGCCGTGTTCAATGGCAACATTAATCTCGGGATTTTCCGCCAACACAAAGTTCCTCCATTCTCTACTTGAAAGCGCTGTAGTGTCAAGGAGTTTAGAAATCTAACCTCCTTGACTTTCATAGCGTTCAAAGGAACGACGAAATTCGACATGCAAGCTACCCTCTGGCTGTCAATTAACAAAGCTTGCACCAGGCACCCGAGGCCATACGATAAAAAAAAAACTGGCATGGCTGGGAAGTTGGAATAACTCACTTACCAAAGCTGCTTGCGGCACCAGACAGACCTGCTTTCCAGAAAGAAACCAGTTGTGTAATATGCTGGGATTGTTTCCGCTTTCCCGCAGAACTCCCGCGCTAGCCACGATATACTGAAATGTATAAGACAAATATTAGATTGCACAAGTTTTTTTTTTTTAGAATGGAATTTGTGGTCTCAGAATGAAGGTTCTGGGTTCGATCCGGGGTTGAGGTACCATGGAAAGGGGTGATTGGATAGCATCCCAACTGGGAAAAGGGGGATTAGGATTCGGGCACACAGTGAAATTTAAATAGAGTGACGAGGAAGAGACCAAACATTGATAACCAAGGTTCAATACATTTATTTGATTTTTGAAGCAATAACAAACATTTTCATTTAGAATAATAATTAAAGGAAGGTAATAAAAAATGCAATGTTTCTCCAGGAAACTCAGAATAAATAGGAATTACAATAAAAATGCATAAAAAGGCCATATAAAAGGCGATTAATAAAGTATTTTTAAGAAAAATATCCAAAAACCAAGCAAGAAGCAACAAAAAGGCTTAGCCTTGAAGAATGTATATACCACGCGAAGGAAGTTCACGTTACCAATGATTTGATACTTTTATACTTAGTATTTGGCCCGCAGGAAGCGGGTTGTAATCCAAACAAAGGCTTCCTCTAGGATGTCTCGGCATGCCTTCCGAGAAAGATAGATGGTGGCTCCATTGGCGAATTGTACCCCGCAGGAACAGACCTCTTGGTAATGATCTGTCTGGCGGATTACAAGCAATTATAGTTTCTCATCGCCGAGTTGTAGTGAGCTAGCGGGCTGACTTAGTTGCTGAGGTGAAGGTCGTTGACTCATGCCTCGCCAAGCATGACAGAGTCCGAGCGATGAAGCATGCCACTTGGCAAGGTTCCAGCCACACAAAGTTTACTAACAGGGCCTTCCCCAGAAGGGCCTTGTTGTGGAACGGCAGGCAGCCGTGGTCAGACTGGTTCAGACAGGCAGATGTAGACTCAGCCGCAGGACGGCGAAGCGGAGAATTTATAGTGGAAATGACGACAGCGCGCCGAACATTCCAGAATGAAGGAGGGGTGTCAAACAGCCAATCAACACACAGCCCCAAGCACATTGCGAAGGTTGCCGCTGAGATGAGCACAGTACCTCATGAAAAAGTGTGACAGTATGGTGCGTCTAGAAAGACACTTCAGAAAAAAGGTGAGTTGACATGAATAATAAAGAACAGTTCAGATGAAACATAAGTTAAATAAATAAATAAATAAATAATCAGAACACCGCGTTCATACTGCAATTATAAAGGAAAAAATTATGGGGCAGAAATTGAACGTGTGTTTCAAACCGTGCGGGAAACATAGCCGACAAAAAACATTCGCAAAAGCGAACAACAAGTAACTGTAATTTTGATAAAAAATTATGGTAGGTAACTGTAACTTCAATACTAATTATGACAGGTAACAGTAACTTCGATACTAATTATGACAGGAAACTGTAACTTCGTTACTAATTATGACAAGTAACTTTAATTTCGATACTAATTATGGCAGGAAACTGTAACTTCGTTACTAATTATGACGAGTCCCTTTAATTTCGATACAAATTATGGCAGGTAACTGTAACTTCGATACTAATTATGACAAGAAACTGGAACTTCGATACTAATTATGACAGGTATCTGTAACATCGTCACTAATTATAACAAGTAACTGTAATTTCGTTACAAATTATGGCAGGTAACAGTAACTTCGATACTAATTATGACAGGTAACAGTAATTCGATACTAATTATGACAAGTAACTATAACTTCGATACAAATTATGACAGGTAACTGTAACTTCGATACTAATTATGACAAGAAACTCGAACTTCGTTACTAATTATGACAAGTCCCTGTAATTTCGATACAAATTATTGCAGGTAACTGTAACTTCCATACTAATTATGACAGGTAACAGTAACTTCGATACTAATTATGACAAGGAACTGTAATTTCGATGCAAATTATGGCAGGTAACTGTAACTTCGTTACTAATTAAGACAAGTAACTGTAATTTCGATACAAATTATGGCAGGTAACTGTAACTTCGATACTAATTATGACAAGAAACTGTAACTTCGATACTAATTATGACAGGTATCTGTAACATCGTCACTAATTATAACAAGTAACTGTAATTTCGTTACAAATTATGGCAGGTAACAGTAACTTCGATACTAATTATGACAGGTAACAGTAATTCGATACTAATTATGACAAGTAACTATAACTTCGATACAAATTATGACAGGTAACTGTAACTTCGATACTAATTATGACAAGAAACTCGAACTTCGTTACTAATTATGACAAGTCCCTGTAATTTCGATACAAATTATTGCAGGTAACTGTAACTTCCATACTAATTATGACAGGTAACAGTAACTTCGATACTAATTATGACAAGGAACTGTAATTTCGATGCAAATTATGGCAGGTAACTGTAACTTCGTTACTAATTAAGACAAGTAACTGTAATTTCGATACAAATTATGGCAGGTAACTGTAACTTCGATACTAATTATGACAGGTAACAGTAACTTCGGTGCTAATTATGACAAGTAACTATAACTTCGATAAAAATTATGACTGGTTACTGTAACTTCGATTCTAATTATGACAAGAAACTCTAACTTCGTTACTAATTATGACAAGTAACTGTAATTTTGATACAAAATTAAGGTAGGTAACTGTAACTTCAATATTAATTATGACAGGTAACAGTAACTTCGATACTAATTATGACAGGAAACTGTAACTTCGTTACTAATTATGACAAGTAACTGTAACTTCGATACTAATTATGACAGGTAACTGTAACATCGTTACTAATTATGACAAGTCCCAGTAATTGCGATACAAATTATGGCAGGTAACTGTAACTTCGATACTAATTATGACAAGTAACTGTAACTTCGATACTAATTATGACAGGTAACTGTAACTTCGTCACTAATTATAACAAGTAACTGTAATTTCGTTACAAATTATGGCAGGTAACAGTAACTTCGATACTAATTATGACAGGTAACAGTAATTCGATACTAATTATGACAAGTAACTATAACTTCGATACAAATTATGACAGGAAACTGTAACTTCGTTACTAATTATGGCAAGTAACTGTAATTTCGATACAAATTATGACAGGTAACTGTAACTTCGTTACTAATTATGACAGGTTACTGTAACTTCGTTACTAATTATGTCAAGTAACTGTAGCTTCGATGCTAATTATGACAAGTAACTGTAATTTCGATACAAATTATGACAGGTAACATTAACTTCGATACAAATTATGACAAGAAACTCTAACTTCGTTAATAATTATGAAAAGTAACAGTAATTTTGATAAAAATTTTTGGTAGGTAACTGTAACTTCAATACTAATTCTGACTGTAACAGTAACTTCGTTACTAATTATGACAAGTAACTGTAATTTCGATACAAATTATGGCAGGTAACAGTAACTTCGATACTAATTATGGCAGGTAACTGTAACTTCGATACTAATTATGACAAGGAACTGTAATTTCGATACAAATTATGGCAGGTAACTGTAACTTCCATACTAATTATGACAGGTAACAGTAACTTCGATACTAATTATGACAAGAAACTGTAATTTCTTTACTAATTATGACAAGTAACTGTAATTTCGATACAAATTATGACAGGTAACTGTAACTTCGTTACTAATTATGACAAGTAACAGTACCTTCGATACTAATTATGACAGGTAACTGTAACTTCGATACTAATTATGACAAGGAACTGTAATTTCGATACAAATTATGGCAGGTAACTGTAACTTCGTTACTAATTAAGACAAGTAACTGTAATTTCGATACAAATTATGGCAGGTAACTGTAACTTCGATACTAATTATGACAGGTAACAGTAACTTCGGTGCTAATTATGACAAGTAACTATAACTTCGATAAAAATGATGACTGGTTACTGTAACTTCGATTCTAATTATGACAAGAAACTCTAACTTCGTTACTAATTATGACAAGTAACTGTAATTTTGATACAAAATTAAGGTAGGTAACTGTAACTTCAATATTAATTATGACAGGTAACAGTAACTTCGATACTAATTATGACAGGAAACTGTAACTTCGTTGCTAATTATGACAAGTAACTTTAATTTCGATACTAATTATGGTAGGTAACTGTAACATCGTTACTAATTATGACAAGTCCCTGTAATTGCGATACAAATTATGGCAGGTAACTGTAACTTCGATACTAATTATGACAGGTTACCGTAACTTCGTTACTAATTATGACAAGTAACTGTAATTTCGATACAAATTATGGCAGGTAACTGTAACTTCGGTACTAATTATATCAGTTATCAGTAACTTCGATACTAATTATGACAAGGAACTGTAATTTCGATACAAATTATGGCAGGTAACTGTAACTTCGTTACTAATTATGACAGGTTACTGTAACTTCGTTACTAATTATGTCAAGTAATTGTAGCTTCGATTCTAATTATGACAAGTAACTGTAATTTCGATACAAAATATGACAGGTTACAGTAACTTCGATACTAATTATGACAAGGAACTCTAACTTCGTTAATAACTATGACAAGTAACAGTAATTTTGATAAAAAATTATGGTAGGTAACTGTAACATCAATACTAATTATGACAGGTAACAGTTACTTCGATACTAATTATGACAGGTAAGAGTAACTACGATACTAATTATGACAAGTAACTGTAACTTCGATACTAATTATGACAGGTAACATTTACTTCGATATTAATTATGACAGGAAACTGTAACTTCGTTACTTATTATGACAAGTAACTGTAATTTCGATACAAATTATGACAGGTAACTTTAACTTCGTTACTAATTATGACAGGAAACTGTAACTTCGTTACTAATTATGACAAGTAACTTTAATTTGGATACTAGTTATGGCAGGAAACTGTAACTTCGTTACTAATTATGACAAGTCCCTGTAATTTCGATACAAATTATGGCAGATAACTGTAACTTCGATACTAATTATGACATGTAACTGTAACTTCGATACTAATTATGACACGTAACTGTAACTTCGTTATTAATTATGACAAGTAACTGTAATTTTGATAAAAAATTATTGTAAGTAACTGTAACTTCAATACTAATTATGACAGGTAACATTAACTTCGATACTAATTATGACAAGAAACTCAAACTTCGTTACTAATTATGACAAGTAACTGTAATTTTGATTAAAAATTATGGTAGGTAACTGTAACTTCAATACTAATTATGACAGGTAACAGTAACTTCGATACTAATTATGACAGGAAACTGTAACTTCGTTACTAATTATGACAAGTAACTTTAATTTCGATATTAATTATGGCAGGAAACTGTAACTTCGTTACTAATTATGACAAGTCCCTGTAATTTCGATACAAATTATGGCAGGTAACTGTAACCTCGATACTAATTATGACAAGTAACTGTAACTTCGATACTAATTATGACAGGTAACTGTAACTTCGTTATTAATTATGACAAGTAACTGTAATTTCGATACAAATTTTGGCAGGTAACTGTATCATCGTTACTAATTATGACAGGTAACAGTAACTTCGATACTAATTATGACAAGTAACTGTAACTTCGATACTAATTATGACAGGTAACTGTAACTTCGATACTAATTATGACAGGTAACTGTAACTTCGTTACTAATTATGACAAGTAACTGTAATTTCGATTCAAATTTTGGCAGGTAACTGTAACTTCGATACTTATTATGACAGGTAACAGTAACTACGATACTAATTATGACAAGTAACTGTAACATCGATACTAATAATGACAGGTAACTGTAACTTCGTTACTAATTATGACAAGTAAGTGTAATTTTGATACAAATTATGGCCGGTTACTGTAACTTCGATACTAATTATGACAGGTAACAGCAACTTCGATACTAATTATGACAAGTAACTATAACCTCGATACAAATTATGACAGGTAACTGTAACTTCGATACTAATTATGACAAGAAACTCTAACTTCGTTACTAATTATGACAAGTAACTGTAATTTTGATAAAAAATTATGGTAGGTAACTTTAACTTTAATACTAATTATGACAGGTAACAGTAACTTCGACACTAATTATGACAGGAAACTGTAACTTCGTTACTAATTATGACAAGTAACTGTAATTTCGATACAAATTATGACAGGTAACTGTAACTTCGTTACTAATTATGACAGGTTACTGTAACTTCGTTACTTATTATGTCAAGTAACTGTAGCTTCGATGCTAATTATGACAAGTAACTGTAATTTCGATACAAATTATGACAGGTAACATTAACTTCGATACTAATTATGACAAGAAACTCTAACTTCGTCACTAATTATGACAAGTAACTGTTATTTCGATACTAATTATGACAAGTAACTATAACTTCGATACAAATTATGTCAGGTAACTGTAACTTCGATACTAATTATGACAAGAAACTCGAACATCGTTACTAATTTTGACAAGTCCCTGTAATTTCGATACAAATTATGGCAGGTAACTGTAACATCCATACTAATTATGACAGGTAACAGTAACTTCGATACTAATTATTACAGGAAACTGTAACATCGTTACTAATTATGACAAGTAACTGTAATTTCGATACAAATTATGACAGGTAACTGTAACTTCGTTACTAATTATGACAAGCAACAGTAACTTCGATACTAATTATGACAGGTAACTGTAACTTCGATACTAATTATGACAAGGAACTGTAATTTCGATACAAATTATGGCAGGTAACTGTAACTTCGTTACTAATTATGACAAGTAACTGTAATTTCGATACAAATTTTGGCAGGTAACTGTAACTTCGATACTAATTATGACAGGTAACAGTAACTTCGATACTAATTATGACAAGTAACTGTAACTTCGATACTAATTATGACAGGTTACTGCAACTTCGTTACTATTTATGACAAGTAACAGTAATTTCGATACAAAATATGGCAGGTAACAGTAACTTCGATACTAATTATGTCAGGTAACAGTAACTTCGATACTATTTATGACAAGTAACATTAACTTCGATACTAATTATGACAGGTTACTGTAACATCGTTGCTAATGATGACAAGTAACTTTAATTTCTATACAAATTATGGCAGGTAACTGTAACTTCCATACTAATTATGACAGGTAACAGTTACTTCGATACTAATTATGACAGGAAACTGTAACTTCGTTACTAATTATGACAAGTAACTGTAATTTCGATACAAATCATGACAGGTAACTGTAACTTCGTTACTAATTATGACAAGTAACAGTACCTTCGATACTAATTATGACAGGTAACTGTAACATCGATACTAATTATGACAAGGAACTGTAATTTCGATACAAATAATGGCAGGTAACTGTAACTTCGATACTAATTATGACAGGTAACTGTAACTTCGATACTAATTATGACAAGAAACTCTAACTTCGTTACTAATTATGACAAGTTACTGTAATTTTGATAAAAAATTATTGTAGGTAACTGTAACTTCAATACTAATTATGACAGGTAACAGTAACTTCGATACTTATTATGACAAGTAACTTTAATTTCGATACTAATTATGGCAGGTTACTGTAACTTCTTTACTAATTATGACAAGTCCCTGTAATTTCGATACAAATTATTGCAGGTAATTGTAATTTCGATACTAATTATGACAGGTAACAGTAACTTCGATACTAATTATGACAGGTAACAGTAACTTCGATACTAATTATGACAAGTAACTGTAACTTCGATACTAATTATGACAGGTAACAGCAACTTCGATACTAATTACGACAAGTAGCTATAACTTCGATACAAATTATGACAGGTAACAGTAACTTCGATACTTATTATGACAGGTTACAGTAACTACGATACTAATTATGACAAGTAACTGTAACTTCAATACTAATTATGACAGGTAACTGTAACTTGGTAACTAATTATGACAAGTAACTTTAATTTCGATACAAATTATGGCTGGTTACAGTAACTTCGATGCTAATTATGACTGGTAACTGAAACTTCGATACTAATTACGACAAGGAACTGTAATTTCGATACAAATTATGGCAGGTAACAGTAACTTCGATACTAATTATGACAAGAAACTATAACTTCGAATCAAATTATGACAGGCAACTGTAACTTCGATACTAATTATGACAAGAAAATCTAACTTCGTAACTAATTATGACAAATAACTGTAATTTTGATAAAAAATTATGGTAGGTAACTGTAACTTCAATACTAATTATGACAGGTAACAGGAACTTCGATACTAATTATGACAGGTAACTGTAACTTCGTTAAAAATTATCACAAGTAACTTTAATTTCGGTACTAATTATGGCAGGTAACTGTAACTTCGTTACTAATTATGACAAGTCCCTGTAATTTCGATACAAATTATAGCAGGTAACGGTAACTTCGGTACCAATTATTACAAGTAACTGTAACTTCGATACTAATTATGACAGGTAACTGTAAATTCGTTACTAATTATGACAAGTAACAGTAATTTCGATACAAATTATGGCAGGTAACTGTATCATCGATACTAATTATGACAGGTAACAGTAACTTCGATACTAATTATGACAAGTTACTGTAACTTCGATACTAATTATGACAGGTAACTGTAACTTCGTTACTAATTATGACAAGTAACAGTAATTTCGATACAAATTATGGCAGGTAACTGTATCATCGATACTAATTATGACAGGTAACAGTAACTTCGATACTAATTATGACAAGTAACATTAACATCGATACTAATTATGGCAGGTTACTGTAACATCGCTACTAATTATGACAAGTAACTGTATTTCGATACAAATTATGACAGGTAACTGTAACTTAGTTACTAATTATGACAGGTTACTGTAACTTCGTTACTAATTATGTCAAGTAACTGTAGCTTCGATGCTAATTATGACAAGTAACTGTAATTTCGATACAAATTATGACAGGTTACAGTAACTTCGATACTAATTATGACAAGTAACAGTAACTTCGATACTAATTATGACAAGTAACTGTAACTTCGATACTAATTATGACAGGTAACTATAACTTCGATACAAATTATGACAGGTAACTGTAACTTCGTTACTAATTATGACAGGTTACTGTATCTTCGTTGCTAATTATGTCAAGTAACTGTAGCTTCGATGCTAATTATGACAAGTAACTGTAATTTCGATACAAATTATGACAGGTAACATTAACTTCGATACAAATTATGACAAGAAACTCTAACTTCGTTAATAATTATGACAAGTAACAGTAATTTTGATAAAAATTTATGGTAGGTAACTGTAACTTCAATACTAATTATGACAGGTAACTGTAACTTCGTTACTAATTATGACAAGTAACTGTAATTTCGATACAAATTATGGCAGGTAACAGTAACTTCGATACTAACTATGACAGGTAACTGTAACTTCGATACTAATTATGACAAGGAACTGTAATTTCGATACAAATTATGGCAGGTAACTGTAACTTCCATACTAATTATGACAGGTATCAGTAACTTCGATACTAATTATGACAAGAAACTGTAACTTCGTTACTAATTATGACAAGTAACTGTAATTTCGATAGAAATTATAACAGGTAACTGTAACTTCGTTACTAATTATGACAAGTAACAGTACCTTCGATACTAATTATGACAGGTAACTGTAACTTCGAAACTAATTATGACAAGGAACTGTAATTTCGATACAAATTATGGCAGGTAACTGTAAATTCGTTACTAATTATGACAAGTAACTGTAATTTCGATACAAATTATGGAAGGTAACTGTAACTTCGATACTAATTATGACAGGTAACAGTAACTTCGGTGCTAATTATGACAAGTAACTATAACTTCGATAAAAATTATGACTGGTTATTTTAACTTCGATTCTAATTATGACAAGAAACTCTAACTTCGTTACTAATTATGACAAGTAACTGTAATTTTGATAAAAAATTAAGGTAGGTAACTGTAACTTCAATATTAATTATGACAGGTAACAGTTACTTCGATACTAATTATGACAGGAAACTGTAACTTCGTTACTAATTATGACAAGTAACTTTAATTTCGATACAAATTATGGCAGGTAACTGTAACTTCGATATTAATTATGACAAGTAACTGTAACTTCGATACTAATTATGACAGGTAACTGTATCTTCGTTATTAATTATGACAAGTAACTGTAATTTCGATACAAATTTAGGCAGGTAACTGTAACTTCGATACTAATTATGACAGGTAACTGTAACTTCGATACTAATTATGACAGGTAACTGTAACTTCGTCACTAATTATGACAAGTAACTGTAATTTCGATACAAATTATGGCAGGTAACTGTAACTTCGGTACTAATTATGATAGGTAACAGTAACTTCGATACTAATTATGACAAGTAACTATAACTTCGATACAAATTATGACAGGTAACTGTAACTTCGATACTAATTATGACAAGAAACTCGAACTTCGTTACTAATTATGACAAGTCCCAGTAATTTCGATACAAATTATGGCAGGTAACTGTAACTTCCATACTAATTATGACAGATAACAGTAACTTCGATACTAATTATGACAGGAAACTGTAACTTCGTTACTAATTATGACAAGAAACTGTAATTTCGATACAAATTATGACAGGTAACTGTAACTTCGTTACTACTTATGACAAGTAACAGAACCTACGATACTAATTATGACAGGTAACTGTAACTTCGATATTAATTATGACAAGGAACAGTAATTTTGATACAAATTATGGCAGGTAACTGTAACTTTGATACTAATTATGACAGGTAACAGTAACTTCGATACTAATTATGACAAGTAACTCTAATTTTGATAAAAAATTATGGCAGGTAACTGTAACTTCGATACTAATTATGACAGGTAACATTAACTTCGATGCTAATTATGACAGGTTACTGTAACTTCGTTACTAATTATGTCAAGTAACTGTAATTTCGATACAAATTATGACAGGTTACCGTAACTTCGTTACTAATTATGACAAGTAACTGTAATTTCGATACAAATTATGGCAGGTAACTGTAACTTCGGTACAAATTATATTAGGTATCAGTAACTTCGATACTAATTATGACAAGGAACTGTAATTTCGATACAAATTATGGCAGGTAACTGTAACTTCGTAATAATTATGACAGGTTACTGTAACTTCGTTACTAATTATGTCAAGTAATTGTAGCTTCGATTCTAATTATGACAAGTAACTGTAATTTCTATTCAAAATATGACAGGTAACAGTAACTTCGATACTAATTATGACAACAAACTCTAACTTCGTTAATAATTATGACAAGTAACAGTAATTTTGATTAAAAAATTATGGTAGGTAACTGTAACATCAATACTAATTATGACAGGTAACAGTAACTTCGATACTAATTATGACAGGTAAGAGTAACTACTATACTAATTATGACAAGTAACTGTAACTTCGATACTAATTATGACAGGTAACAGTTACATCGATACTAATTATGACAGGAAACTGTAACTTCGTTACTAATTATGACAAGTAACTGTAATTTCGATACAAATTATGACAGGTAACTGTAACTTCGTTACTAATTATGACAGGAAACAGTAACTTCGTTACTAATTATGACAAGTAACTTTAATTTGGATACTAGTTATGGCAGGAAACTGTAACTTCGTTACTAATTATGACAAGTCCCTGTAATTTCGATACAAATTATGGCAGGTAACTGTAACCTCGATACTAATTATGACAAGTAACTGTAACTTCGATACTAATTATGACAGGTAACAGATACTTCGATACTAATTATGACAGGAAACTGTAACTTCGTTACTAATTATGACAAGTAACTGTAATTTCGATACAAATAATGACAGGTAACTGTAACTTCGATACTAATTAAGACAAGTAACTGTAATTTCGATACAAATTATGGCAGGTAACTGTAACTTCGATACTAATTATGACAGGTAACAGTAACTTCGGTGCTAATTATGACAAGTAACTATAACTTCGATAAAAATTATGACTGGTTATTGTAACTTCGATTCTAATTATGACAAGAAACTCTAACTTCGTTACTAATTATGACAAGAAATGTAATTTTGATAAAAAATTAAGGTAGGTAACTGTAACTTCAATATTAATTATGACAGGTAACAGTTACTTCGATACTAATTATGACAGGAAACTGTAACTTCGTTACTAATTATGACAAGTAACTTTAATTTCGATACAAATTATGGCAGGTAACTGTAACTTCGATACTAATTATGACAAGTAACTGTAACTTCGATACTAATTATGACAGGTAACTGTAACTTCGTTATTAATTATGACAATTAACTGTAATTTCGATACAAATTTAGGCAGGTAACTGTAACTTCGATACTAATTATGACAGGTAACTGTAACTTCGATACTAATTATGACAGGTAACTGTAACTTCGTCACTAATTATGACAAGTAACTGTAATTTCGATACAAATTATGGCAGGTAACTGTAACTTCGATACTAATTATGATAGGTAACAGTAACTTCGATACTAATTATGACAAGTAACTATAACTTCGATACAAATTATGACAGGTAACTGTAACTTCGATACTAATTATGACAAGAAAGACGAACTTCGTTACTAATTATGACAAGTCCCAGTAATTTCGATACAAATTATGTCAGGTAACTGTTACTTCCATACTAATTATGACAGATAACAGTAACTTCGATACTAATTATGACAGGAAACTGTAACTTCGTTACTAATTATGACAAGAAACTGTAATTTCGATACAAATTATGACAAGTAACTGTAACTTCGTTACTACTTATGACAAGTAACAGTACCTTCGATACTAATTATGACAGGTAACTGTAACTTCGATATTAATTATGACAACGAACAGTAATTTTGATACAAATTATGGCAGGTAACTGTAACTTTGATACTAATTATGACAGGTAACAGTAACTTCGATACTAATTATGACAAGTAACTGTAACTTCGTTACTAATTATGACAAGTAACTCTAATTTTGATAAAAAATTATGGCAGGTAACTGTAACTTCGATACTAATTATGACAGGTAACAGTAACTTCGACACTAATTATGACAGGTTACTGTAACTTCGTTACTAATTATGTCAAGTAACTGTAATTTCGATACAAATTATGACAGGTTACCGTAACTTCGTTACTAATTATGACAAGTAACTGTAATTTCGATACAAATTATGGCAGGTAACTGTAACTTCGGTACAAATTATATCAGGTATCAGTAACATCGATACTAATTATGACAAGGAACTGTAATTTCGATACAAATTATGGCAGGTAACTGTAACTTCGTTACTAATTATGTCAAGTAATTGTAGCTTCGATTCTTATTATGACAAGTAACTGTAATTTCTATTCAAAATATGACAGGTAACAGTAACTTCGATACTAATTATGACAACAAACTCTAACTTCGTTAATAATTATGACAAGTAACAGTAATTTTGATAAAAAAAATTATGGTAGGTAACTGTAACATCAATACTAATTATGACAGGTGACAGTAACTTCGATACTAATTATGACAGGTAAGAGTAACTACGATACTAATTATGACAAGTAACTGTAACTTCGATACTAATTATGACAGGAAACAGTTACTTCGATACTAATTATGACGGGAAACTGTAACTTCGTTACTAATTATGACAAGTAACTGTAATTTCGATACAAATTATGACAGGTAACTGTAACTTCGTTACTAATTAGGACAGGAAACTGTAACTTCGTTACTAATTATGACAAGTAACTTTAATTTGGATACTAGTTATGGCAGGAAACTGTAACTTCGTTACTAATTATGAAAAGTCCCTGTAATTTCGATACAAATTATGGCAGGTAAAGGTAACCTCGATACTAATTATGACAAGTAACTGTAACTTCGATACTAATTATGACAGGTAACAGTTACTTCGATACTAATTATGACAGGAAACTGTAACTTCGTTACTAATTATGACAAGTAACTGTAATTTCGATACAAATTATGACAGGTAACTGTAACTTCGATACTAATTATGACAAGTAACTGTAACTTCGATACTAATTATGACAGGTAACTGTAACTTCGTTATTAATTATGACAAGTAACTGTAACTTCGATATTAATTATGGCAGGAAACTGTAACTTCGTTACTAATTATGGCAAGTCCCTGTAATTTCGATACAAATTATGGCAGGTAACTGTAACCTCGATACTAATTATGACAAGTAACGGTAACTTCGATACTTATTATGACAGGTAACTGTAACTTCGTTATTAATTATGACAAGTAACTGTAATTTCGATACAAATTTTGGCAGGTAACTGTATCATCGTTACTAATTATGACAGGTAACAGTAACTTCGATACTAATTATGACAAGTAACTGTAACTTCGATACTAATTATGACAGGTAACTGTAACCTCGATACTAATTATGACAGGTAACTGTAACTTCGTTACTAATTATGACAAGTAACTGTAATTTCGATTCAAATTTTGGCAGGTAATTGTAACTTCGATACTTATTATGACAGGTAACAGTAACTACGATACTAATTATGACAAGTAACAGTAACATCGATACTAATATTGACAGGTAACTGTAACTTCGTTACTAATTATGACAAGTAACTGTAATTTTGACACAAATTATGGCAGATTACTGTAACTTCGATTCTAATTATGACAGGTAACAGTAACTTCGATACTAATTATGACAAGTAACTATAACCTCGATACAAATTATGACAGGTAACTGTAACTTCGTTACTAATTATGACAGGTTACTGTAACTTCGTTACTAATTATGTCAAGTAACTGTAGCTTCGATGCTAATTATGACAAGTAACTGTAATTTCGATACAAATTATGACAGGTAACATTAACTTCGATACTAATTATGACAAGAAACTCTAACTTCGTCACTAATTATGACAAGTAACTGTAATTTCGATACAAATTATGGCAGGTAACTGTAACTTCGATACTAATTATGACAGGTAACAGTAACTTCGATACTAATTATGACAAGTAACTATAACCTCGATACAAATTATGACAGGTAACTGTAACTTCGATAGTAATTATGACAAGGAACTCGAACTTCGTTACTAATTATGACCAGTCCCTGTAATTTCGATACAAATTATGGCAGGTAACTGTAACTTCCATACTAATTATGACAGGTAACAGTAACTTCGATACTAATTATGACAAGTAACATTAACTTCGATACTAATTATGGCAGGTTACTGTAACATCGCTACTAATTATGAAAATTAACTTTGATTTCGATACAAATTATGGCAGGTAACGGTAACTTCCATACTAATTATGACAGGTAACAGTAACTTCGATAATAATTATGACAGGAAACTGTAACTTCGTTACTAATTATGACAAGTAACTCTAATTTCGATAAAAATTATGACAGGTAACTGTAACTTCGTTACTAATTATGACAAGTAACAGTACCTTCGATACTAATGATGACAGGTAACTGTAACTTCGATACTAATTATGACAAGGAACTGTAATTTCGATACAAATTATGGCAGGTAACTGTAACTTCGTTACTAATTATGACATGTAACTGTAATTTCGAGACAAATTTTGGCAGGTAACTGTAACTTCGATACTATTTATGACAGGTAACAGTAACTTCGATACTAATTATGACAAGTAACTGTAACTTCGATACTAATTATGACAGGTAACTGTAACTTCGTTACTATTTATGACAAGTAACAGTAATTTCGATACAAAATATGGCAGGTAACAGTAACTTCGATACTAATTATGACAGGTAACAGTAACTTCGATACTATTTATGACAAGTAACATTAACTTCGATACTAATTATGACAGGTTACTGTAACATCGTTGCTAATGATGACAAGTAACTTTAATTTCGATACAAATTATGGCAGGTAACTGTAACTTCCATACTAATTATGACAGGTAACAGTTAGGTCGATACTAATTATGACAGGAAACTGTAACTTCGTTACTAATTATGACGAGTAACTGTAATTTCGATACAAATTATGACAGGTAACTGTAACTTCGTTACTAATTATGACAAGTAACAGTACCTTCGATACTAATTATGACAGGTAACTGTAACATCGATGCTAATTATGACAAGGAACTGTAATTTCGATACAAATTATGGCAGGTAACTGTAACTTCGATACTAATTATGACAGGTAACAGCAACTTCGATACTAATTATGACAAGTAACTATAACTTCGATAAAATTATGACAGGTAACTGTAACTTCGATACTAATTATGACAAGAAACTCTAACTTCGTTACTAATTATGACAAGTAACTGTAATTTTGATAAAAAATTATTGTAGGTAACTGTAACTTCAATACTAATTATGACAGGTAACAGTAACTTCGATACTAATTATGACAGGTAACTGTAACTTCGTTACTTATTATGACAAGTAACTTTAATTTCGATACTAATTATGGCAGGTTACTGTAACTTCGTTACTAATTATGACAAGTCCCTGTAATTTCGATACAAATTATTGCAGGTAATTGTAATTTCGATACTAATTATGACAGGTAACAGTAACTTCGATACTAATTATGACAGGTAACAGTAACTTCGATACTTATTATGACAAGTTACTGTAACTTCGATACTAATTATGACAGGTAACAGCAACTTCGATACTAATTATGACAAGTAACTATAACTTCGATACAAATTATGACAGGTAACAGTAACTTCGATACTAATTATGACAGGTTACAGTAACTACGATACTAATTATGACAAGTAACTGTAACTTCGATACTAATTATGACAGGTAACTTTAACTTGGTAACTAATTATGACAAGTAACTGTAATTTCGATACAAATTATGGCTGGTAACAGTAACTTCAATGCTAATTATGACAGGTAACTGTAACTTCCATACTAATTATGACAAGGAACTGTAATTTCGATACAAATTATGGCAGGTAACTGTAACTTCGATACTAATTGTGACAGGTAACACAAACTTCGATACTAATTATGACAAGTAACTATAACTTCGAATCAAATTATGACAGGTAACTGTAACTTCGATACTAATTATGACAAGAAAATCTAACTGCGTTACTAATTATGACAAGTAACTGTAATTTTGATAAAAAATTATGGTAGATAACTGAAACTTCAATACTAATTATGACAGGTAACAGGAACTTCGATACTAATTATGACAGGTAACTGTAACTTCGTTAATAATTATCACAAGTAACTTTAATTTCGATACTAATTATGGCAGGTAACTGTAACTTCGTTACTAATTATGACAAGTCCCTGTAATTTCGATACAAATTATGGCAGGTAACGTTAACTTCGATACTAATTATTACAAGTAACTGTAACTTCGATACTAATTATGACAGGTAACTGTAACTTCGTTACTAATTATGACAAGTAACTGTAATTTCGATACAAATTTTGGCAGGTAACTGTAACTTCGATTCTAATTATGACAGGTAACAGTAACTTCGATACTAATTATGACAAATAACTGTAACTTCGATACTAATTATGACAGGTAACTGTAACTTCGTTACTAATTATGACAAGTAACAGTAATTTCGATACAAATTATGGCAGGTAACTGTATCTTCGATACTAATTATGACAGATAACAGTAACTTCGGTACTAATTATGACAAGTAACATTAACTTCGATACTAATTATGGCAGGTTACTGTAACATCGCTACTAATTATGACAAGTAACTTTAATTTCGAAACAAATTATGGCAGGTAACTGTAACTTCCATACTAATTATGACAGGTAACAGTAACTTCGATACTAATTATGACAGGAAACTGTAACTTCGTTACTAATTATGACAAGCAACTGTAATTTCGATACAAATTATGACAGGTAACTGTAACTTCGTTACTAATTATGACAAGTAACAGTACCTTCGATACTAATTATGACAGGTAACTGTAACTTCGATACTAATTATGGCAAGGAACTGTAATTTCGATACAAATTATGGCAGGTAACTGTAACTTCGTTACTAATTATGACAAGTAACTGTAATTTCGATACAAATTTTGGCAGGTAACTGTAACTTCGATATTAATTATGACAGGTAACAGTAACTTCGATACTAATTATGACAAGTAACTGTAACTTCGATATTAATTATGACAGGTAACTGTAACTTCGTTACTAATAATGACAAGTAACTGTAATTTCGATACAAATTATGGCAGGTAACTGTAACTTCGATACTAATTATGACAGGTAACAGTAACTTCGATACTAATTATGACAAGTAACTATAACTTAGATAAAAATTATGACTGGTTACTGTAACTTCGATTCTAATTATGACAAGAAACTCAAACTTCGTTACTAATTATGACAAGTAACTGTAATTTTGATAAAAAATTATGGTAGGTAACTGTAACTTCATTAATAATAATGACAGGTAAGAGTAACTTCGATACTAATTATGACAACTAACTGTAACTTCGATACTAATTATGACAAGTAACTGTAATTTTGATACAAATTATGGCAGGTTACTGTAACTTCGATACTAATTATGACAGGTAACAGCAACTTCGATACTAATTATGACAGGTAACAGTAACTTCGATACTAATTATGACAAGAAATTCAAACTTCGTTACTAATTATGACAAGTAACTGTAATTTTGATAAAAAATTATGGTAGGTAACTGGAACTTCAATACTAATTATGACAGGTAACAGTAACTTCTATACTAATTATGACAGGAAACTGTAACTTCGTTACTAATTATGACAAGTAACTTTAATTTCGATATTAATTATGGCAGGAAACTGTAACTTCGTTACTAATTATGACAAGTCCCTGTAATTTCGATACAAATTATGGCAGGTAACTGTAACCTCGATACTAATCATGACAAGTAACTGTAACTTCGATACTAATTATGACAGGTAACTGTAACGTCGTTATTAATTATGACAAGTAACTGTAATTTCGATACAAATGTTGGCAGGTAACTGTATCATCGTTACTAATTATGACAGGTAACAGTAACTTCGATACTAATTATGACAAGTAACTGTAACTTCGATACTAATTACGACAGGTAACTGTAACTTCGATACTAATTATGACAGGTAACTGTAACTTCGTTACTAATTATGACAAGTAACAGTAATTTCGATTCAAATTTTGGCAGGTAACTGTAACATCGATACTTATTATGACAGGTAACAGTAACTTCGATACTAATTATGACAAGTAACTGTAACATCGATACTAATTATGACAGGTAACTGTAACTTCGTTACTAATTATGACAAGTAACTGTAATTTCGATACAAATTATGGCTGGTTACTGTAACTTCGATACTAATTATGACAGTTAACAGCAACTTCGATACTAATTATGACAAGTAACTATAACCTCGATACAAATTATGACAGGTAACTGTAACTTCGATACTAATTATGACAAGATACACTAACTTCGTTACTAATTATGACAAGTGCCTGTAATTTCAATACAAATTATGGCAGGTAATTGTAATTTCGATGCTAATTATGACAGGTAACATTAACTTCGATACTAATTATGACAAGTAACAGTAACTTCGATACTAATTATGACAAGTAACTGTAACTTCAATACTAATTATGACAGGTAACTGTAACTTCGTTACTAATTATGACAATAACTGTAATTTCGATTCAAATTTTGGCAGGTAACTGTAACTTCGATACTTATTATGACAGGTAACAGTAACTTCGATACTAATTATGACAAGTAACTGTAACTTCGATACTAATTATGACAGGTAACTGTAACTTCGTTACTAATTATGACAAGTAACTGAAATTTCGATACAAATTATGGCAGGTAACTGTTCCTTCGATACTAATTATGACAGGTAACAGCAACTTCGATACTAATTATGACAAGTAACTATAAATTCGATACAAATTATGACAGGTATCTGTAACTTCGATACTAATTATGACAAGAAACTCTAACTTCGTTACTAATTATGACAAGTAACTGTAATTTTGATAAAAAATTATTGTAGGTAACTGTAACTTCAATACTAATTATGACAGGTAACAGTAACTTCGATACTAATTATGACAGGTAACAGTAACTACGATACTAATTATGACAAGTAACTGTAACTTCGATACTAATTATGACAGGTAACTGTATCTTCGTACCTAATTATGACAAGTAACTGTAATTTCGTTACAAATTATGGCAGGTAACAGTAACATCGATACTAATTATGACAAGTGACTGTAACATCGATACTAATTATGACAGGGAACTGTAATTTCGATACAAATTATGGCAGGTAACTGTAACTTCGATACTAATTGTGACTGGTAACAGTAACTTCGATATTAATTATGACAAGTAACTATAACTTCGAATCAAATTATGACAGGTAACTGTAACTTCGATACTAATTATGACAAGAAACTCTAACTTCGTTACTAATTATGACAAGTAACTGTAATTTTGATAAAAAATTATGGTAGGTAACTGTAACTTCAATACTAATTATGACAGGTCACAGTAACTTCGATACTTATTATAACAGGTAACTGTGACTTCGTTACTAATTATCACAAGTAACTTTAATTTCGATACTTATTATAGCAGGTAACTGTAACTTCGTTACTAATTATTACAAGTCCCTGTAACTTCGATACAAATTATGGCATGTAACGGTAACTTCGAAACTAATTATTACAAGTAACTGTAACTTCGATACTAATTATGACAGGTAACTGTAACTTGGTTACTAATTATGACAAGTAACTGTAATTTCGATACAAATTTTGGCAGGTAACTGTAACTTCGATTCTAATTATGACAGGTAACAGCAACTTCGATACTAATTATGACAAGTAACTGTAACTTCGATACTAATTATGACAGGTAACAGTAACTTCGATACTATTTATGACAAGTAACATTAACTTCGATACTAATTATGACAGGTTACTGTAACATCGTTGCTAATGATGACAAGTACTTTAATTTCGATACAAATTATGGCAGGTAACTGTAACTTCCGTACTAATTATGACAGGTAACAGTTACTTCGACACTAATTATGACAGGAAACTTTAACTTCGTTACTAATTATGACAAGTAACTGTAATTTCGATACAAATTACGACAGGTAACTGTAACTTCGTTACTAATTATGACAAGTAACAGTACCTTCGATACTAATTATGACAGGTAACTGTAACATCGATACTAATTATGACAAGGAACTGTAATTTCGATACAAATTATGGCAGGTAACTGTAACTTCGATACCAATTATGACAGGTAACAGCAACTTCGATACTAATTATGACAAGTAACTATAGCTTCTATACAAATTATGACAGGTTACTGTAACTTCGATACTAATTATGACAAGTAACTATAACTTCGAATCAAATTATGACAGGTAACTGTAACTTCGATACTAATTATGACAAGAAAATCTAACTTCGTTACTAATTATGACAAGTAACTGTAATTTTGAAAAAAAAATATGGTAGGTAACTGTAACTTCAATACTAATTATGACAGGTAACAGGAACTTCGATACTAATTATGACAGGTAACTGTAACTTCGTTACTAATTATCACAAGTAACTTTAATTTCGATACTAATTATGGCAGGTAACTGTAACTTCGTTACTAATTATGACAAGTCCCTGTAATTTCGATACAAATTATGGCAGGTAACGGTAACTTCGATACTAATTATTACAAGTAACTGTAACTTCGATACTAATTATGACAGGTAACTGTAACTTCGTTACTAATTATGACAAGTAACTGTAATTTCGATACAAATTTTGGCAGGTAACTGTAACTTCGATTCTAATTATTACAGGTAACAGTAACTTCGATACTAATTATGACAAGTAACTGTAACTTCGATACTAATTATGACAGGTAACTGTAACTTCGTTAGAAATTATGACAAGTAACAGTAATTTCGATACAAATTATGGCAGGTAACTGTATCTTCGATACTAAATATGACAGGTAACATTAACTTCGATAATAATTATGACATGTAACATTAACTTCGATACTAATTATGGCAGGTTACTGTAACTTCCATACTAATTATGACAGGTAACAGTAACTTCGATACTAATTATGACAGGAAACTGTAACTTCGTTACTAATTATGACAAGTAACTGTAATTTCGATACAAATTATGACAGGTAACTGTAACTTCGTTACTAATTATGACAAGTAACAGTACCTTCGATACTAATTATGACAGGTAACTGTAACTTCGATACTAATTATGACAAGTAACTGTAATTTCGATACAAATTATGGCAGGTAACTGTAACTTCGGCACAAATTATATCAGGTATCAGTAACTTCGATACTAATTATGACAAGGAACTGTAATTTCGATACAAATTATGGCAGGTAACTGTAACTTCGTAAAAATTATGACAGGTTACTGTAACTTCGTTACTAATTATGTCAAGTAATTGTAGCTTCGTTACTAATTATGACAACAAACTCTAACTTCGTTAATAATTATGACAAGTAACAGTAATTTTGATTAAAAAATTATGGTAGGTAACTGTAACATCAATACTAATTATGACAGGTAACAGTAACTTCGATACTAATTATGACCGGTAAGAGTAACTACGATACTAATTATGACAAGTAACTGTAACTTCGATACTAATTATGACAGGTAACAGTTACTTCGATACTAATTATGACAGGAAACTGTAACTTCGTTACTAATTATGACAAGTAACTGTAATTTCGATACAAATTATGACAGGTAACTGTAACTTCGTTACTAATTATGACAGGAAACTGTAACTTCGTTACTAATTAAGACAAGTAACTTTAATTTGGATACTAGTTATGGCAGGAAACTGTAACTTCGTTACTAATTATGACAAGTCCCTGTAATTTCGATACAAATTATGGCAGGTAACTGTAACCTCGATACTAATTATGACAAGTAACTGTAACTTCGATACTAATTATGACAGGTAACAGATACTTCGATACTAATTATGACAGGAAACTGTAACTTCGTTACTAATTATGACAAGTAACTGTAATTTCGATACAAATTATGACAGGTAACTGTAACTTCGATACTAATTATGACAAGTAACTGTAATTTCGATACAAATTATGGCAGGTAACTGTAACTTCGATACTAATTATGACAGGTAACAGTAACTTCGGTGCTAATTATGACAAGTAACTATAACTTCGATAAAAATTATGACTGGTTATTGTAACTTCGATTCTAATTATGACAAGAAACTCTAACTTCGTTACTAATTATGACAAGTAAATGTAATTTTGATAAAAAATTAAGGTAGGTAACTGTAACTTCAATATTAATTATGACAGGTAACAGTTACTTCGATACTAATTATGACAGGAAACTGTAACTTCGTTACTAATTATGACAAGTAACTTTAATTTCGATACAAATTATGGCAGGTAACTGTAACTTCGATACTAATTATGACAAGTAACTGTAACTTCGATACTAATTATGACAGGTAACTGTAACTTCGTTATTAATTATGACAATTAACTGTAATTTCGATACAAATTTAGGCAGGTAACTGTAACTTCGATACTAATTATGACAGGTAACTGTAACATCGATACTAATTATGACAGGTAACTGTAACTTCGTCACTAATTATGACAAGTAACTGTAATTTCGATACAAATTATGGCAGGTAACTGTAACTTCGATACTAATTATGATAGGTAACAGTAACTTCGATACTAATTATGACAAGTAACTATAACTTCGATACAAATTATGACAGGTAACTGTAACTTCGATACTAATTATGACAAGAAAGACGAACTTCGTTACTAATTATGACAAGTCCCAGTAATTTCGATATAAATTATGGCAGGTAACTGTAACTTCCATACTAATTATGACAGATAACAGTAACTTCGATACTAATTATGACAGGAAACTGTAACTTCGTTACTAATTATGACAAGAAACTGTAATTTCGATACAAATTATGACAGGTAACTGTAACTTCGTTACTACTTATGACAAGTAACAGTACCTTCGATACTAATTATGACAGGTAATTGTAACTTCGATATTAATTATGTCAAGGAACAGTAATTTTGATACAAATTATGGCAGGTAACTGTAACTTTGATACTAATTATGACAGGTAACAGTAACTTCGATACTAATTATGACAAGTAACTGTAACTTCGTTACTAATTATGACAAGTAACTCTAATTTTGATAAAAAATTATGGCAGGTAACTGTAACTTCGATACTAATTATGACAGGTAACATTAACTTCGATACTAATTATGACAGGTTACTGTAACTTCGTTACTAATTATGTCAAGTAACTGTAATTTCGATACAAATTATGACAGGTTACCGTAACTTCGTTACTAATTATGACAAGTAACTGTAATTTCGATACAAATTATGGCAGGTAACTGTAACTTCGGTACAAATTATATCAGGTATCAGTAACTTCGATACTAATTATGACAAGGAACTGTAATTTCGATACAAATTATGGCAGGTAACTGTAACTTCGTTACTAATTATGTCAAGTAATTGTAGCTTCGATTCTTATTATGACAAGTAACTGTAATTTCAATTCAAAATATGACAAGTAACAGTAACTTCGATACTAATTATGACAACAAAATCTAACTTCGTTAATAATTATGACAAGTAACAGTAATTTTGATAAAAAAATTATGGTAGGTAACTGTAACATCAATACTAATTATGACAGGTAACAGTAACTTCGATACTAATTATGACAGGTAAGAGTAACTACGATACTAATTATGACAAGTAACTGTAACTTCGATACTAATTATGACAGGTAACAGTTACTTCGATACTAATTATGACGGGAAACTGTAACTTCGTTACTAATTATGACAAGTAACTGTAATTTCGATACAAATTATGACAGGTAACTGTAACTTCGTTACTAATTATGACAGGAAACTGTAACTCCGTTACTAATTATGACAAGTAACTTTAATTTGGATACTAGTTATGGCAGGAAACTGTAACTTCGTTACTAATTATGACAAGTCCCTGTAATTTCGATACAAATTATGGCAGGTAACTGTAACCTCGATACTAATTATGACAAGTAACTGTAACTTCGATACCAATTATGACAGGTAACAGTTACTTCGATACTAATTATGACAGGAAACTGTAACTTCGTTACTAATTATGACAAGTAACTGTAATTTCGATACAAATTATGACAGGTAACTGTAACTTCGATACTAATTATGACAAGTAACTGTACCTTCGATACTAATTATGACAGGTAACTGTAACTTCGTTATTAATTATGACAAGTAACTGTAACTTCGATATTAATTATGGCAGGAAACTGTAACTTCGTTACTAATTATGGCAAGTCCCTGTAATTTCGATACACATTATGGCAGGTAACTGTAACCTCGATACTAATTATGACAAGTAACTGTAACTTCGATACTTATTATGACAGGTAACTGTAACTTCGTTATTAATTATGACAAGTAACTGTAATTTCGATACAAATTTTGGCAGGTAACTGTATCATCGTTACTAATTATGACAGGTAACAGTAACTTCGATACTAATTATGACAAGTAACTGTAACTTCGATACTAATTATGACAGGTAACTGTAACCTCGATACTAATTATGACAGGTAACTGTAACTTCGTTACTAATTATGACAAGTAACTGTAATTTCGATTCAAATTTTGGCAGGTAATTGTAACTTCGATACTTATTATGACAGGTAACAGTAACTACGATAATAATTATGACAAGTAACTGTAACATCGATACTAATATTGACAGGTAACTGTAACTTCGTTACTAATTATGACAAGTAACTGTAATTTTGATACAAATTATGGCAGATTACTGTAACTTCGATTCTAATTATGACAGGTAACAGCAACTTCGATACTAATTATGACAAGTAACTATAACCTCGATACAAATTATGACAGGTAACAGTAACTTCGATACTAATTATGACATGAAACTGTAACTTCGTTATTAATTATGACAAGTAACTGTAATTTCGATACAAATTATGACAGGTAACTGTAACTTCGTTACTAATTATGACAGGTTACTGTAACTTCGTTACTAATTATGTCAAGTAACTGTAGCTTCGATGCTAATTATGACAAGTAACTGTAATTTCGATACAAATTATGACAGGTAACATTAACTTCGATACTAATTATGACAAGAAACTCTAACTTCGTCACTAATTATGACAAGTAACTGTAATTTCGATACAAATTATGGCAGGTAACTGTAACTTCGATACTAATTATGACAGGTAACAGTAACTTCGATACTAATTATGACAAGTAACTATAAACCTCGATACAAATTATGACAGGTAACTGTAACTTCGATACTAATTATGACAAGATACTCGAACTTCGTTACTAATTATGACCAGTCCCTGTAATTTCGATACAAATTATGGCAGGTAACTGTAACTTCCATACTAATTATGACAGGTAACAGTAACTTCGATACTAATTATGACAAGTAACATTAACTTCGATACTAATTATGGCAGGTTACTGTAACATCGCTACTAATTATGAAAATTAACTTTGATTTCGATACAAATTATGGCAGGTAACGGTAACTTCCACACTAATTATGACAGGTAACAGTAACTTCGATAATAATTATGACAGGAAACTGTAACTTCGTTACTAATTATGACAAGTAACTCTAATTTCGATAAAAATTATGACAGGTAACTGTAACTTCGTTACTAATTATGACAAGTAACAGTACCTTCGATACTAATGATCACAGGTAACTGTAACTTCGATACTAATTATCACAAGGAACTGTAATTTCGATACAAATTATGGCAGGTAACTGTAACTTCGTTACTAATTTTGACAAGTAACTGTAATTTCGATACAAATTTTGGCAGGTAACTGTAACTTCGATACTATTTATGACAGGTAACAGTAACTTCGATACTAATTATGACAAGTAACTGTAACTTCGATACTAATTATGACAGGTAACTGTAACTTCGTTACTATTTATGACAAGTAACAGTAATTTCGATACAAAATATGGCAGGTAACAGTAACTTCGATACTAATTATGACAGGTAACAGTAACTTCGTTACTATTTATGACAAGTAACATTAACTTCGATACTAATTATGACAGGTTACTGTAACATCGTTGCTAATGATGACAAGTAACTTTAATTTCGATACAAATTATGGCAGGTAACTGTAACTTCCATACTAATTATGACAGGTAACAGTTACGTCGATACTAATTATGACAGGAAACTGTAACTTCGTTACTAATTATGACGAGTAACTGTAATTTCGATACAAATTATGACAGGTAACTGTAACTTCGTTACTAATTATGACAAGTAACAGTACCTTCGATACTAATTATGACAGGTAACTGTAACATCGATGCTAATTATGACAAGGAACTGTAATTTCGATACAAATTATGGCAGGTAACTGTAACTTCGATACTAATTATGACAGGTAACAGCAACTTCGATACTAATTATGACAAGTAACTATAACTTCGATAAAATTATGACAGGTAACTGTAACTTCGATACTAATTATGACAAGAAACTCTAACTTCGTTACTAATTATGACAAGTAACTGTAATTTTGATAAAAAATTATTGTAGGTAACTGTAACTTCAATACTAATTATGACAGGTAACAGTAACTTCGATACTAATTATGACAGGTAACTGTAACTTCGTTACTTATTATGACAAGTAACTTTAATTTCGATACTAATTATGGCAGGTTACTGTAACTTCGTTACTAATTATGACAAGTCCCTGTAATTTCGATACAAATTATTGCAGGTAATTGTAATTTCGATACTAATTATGACAGGTAACAGTAACTTCGATACTAATTATGACAGGTAACAGTAACATCGATACTTATTATGACAAGTTACTGTAACTTCGATACTAATTATGACAGGTAACAGCAACTTCGATACTAATTATGACAAGTAACTATAACTTCGATACAAATTATGACAGGTAACAGTAACTTCGATACTAATTATGACAGGTTACAGTAACTACGATACTAATTATGTCAAGTAACTGTAACTTCGATACTAATTATGACAGGTAACTGTAACTTGGTAACTAATTATGACAAGTAACTGTAATTTCGATACAAATTATGGCTGGTAACAGTAACTTCAATGCTAATTATGACAGGTAACTGTAACTTCCATACTAATTATGACAAGGGACTGTAATTTCGATACAAATTATGGCAGGTAACTGTAACTTCGATACTAATTGTGACAGGTAACACAAACTTCGATACTAATTATGACAAGTAACTATAACTTCGAATCAAATTATGACAGGTAACTGTAACTTCGATACTAATTATGACAAGAAAATCTAACTTCGTTACTAATTATGACAAGTAACTGTAATTTTGATAAAAAATTATGGTAGGTAACTGAAACTTCAATACTAATTATGACAGGTAACAGGAACTTCGATACTAATTATGACAGGTAACTGTAACTTCGTAAATAATTATCACAAGTAACTTTAATTTCGATACTAATTATGGCAGGTAACTGTAACTTCGTTACTAATTATGACAAGTCCCTGTAATTTCGATACAAATTATGGCAGGTAACGTTAACTTCGATACTAATTATTACAAGTAACTGTAACTTCGATACTAATTATGACAGGTAACTGTAACTTCGTTACTAATTATGACAAGTAACAGTAATTTCGATACAAATTATGGCAGGTAACTGTATCTTCGATACTAATTATGACAGGTAACAGTAACTTCGGTACTAATTATGACATGTAACATTAACTTCGATACTAATTATGGCAGGTTACTGTAACATCGCTACTAATTATGACAAGTAACTTTAATTTCGAAACAAATTATGGCCGGTAACTGTAACTTCCATACTAATTATGACAGGTAACAGTAACTTCGATACTAATTATGACAGGAAACTGTAACTTCGTTACTAATTATGACAAGCAACTGTAATTTCGATACAAATTATGACAGGTAACTGTAACTTCGTTACTAATTATGACAAGTAACAGTACCTTCGATACTAATTATGACAGGTAACTGTAACTTCGATACTAATTATGACAAGGAACTGTAATTTCGATACAAATTATGGCAGGTAACTGTAACTTCGTTACTAATTATGACAAGTAACTGTAATTTCGATACAAATTTTGGCAGATAAACTGTAACTTCGATATTAATTATGACAGGTAACAGTAACTTCGATACTAATTATGACAAGTAACTGTAACTTCGATATTAATTATGACAGGTAACTGTAACTTCGTTACTAATAATGACAAGTAACTGTAATTTCGATACAAATTATGGCAGGTAACTGTAACTTCGATACTAATTATGACAGGTAACAGTAACTTCGATACTAATTATGACAAGTAACTATAACTTAGATAAAAATTATGACTGGTTACTGTAACTTCGATTCTAATTATGACAAGAAACTCAAACTTCGTTACTAATTATGACAAGTAACTGTAATTTTGTTAAAAAATTATGGTAGGTAACTGTAACTTCATTAATAATAATGACAGGTAAGAGTAACTTCGATACTAATTATGACAAGTAACTGTAACTTCGATACTAATTATGACAAGTAACTGTAATTTTGATACAAATTATGGCAGGTTACTGTAACTTCGATACTAATTATGACAGGTAACAGCAACTTCGATACTAATTATGACAGGTAACAGTAACTTCGATACTAATTATGACAAGAAATTCAAACTTCGTTACTAATTATGACAAGTAACTGTAATTTTGATAAAAAATTATGGTAGGTAACTGGAACTTCAATACTAATTATGACAGGTAACAGTAACTTCTATACTAATTATGACAGGAAACTGTAACTTCGTTACTAATTATGACAAGTAACTTTAATTTCGATATTAATTATGGCAGGAAACTGTAACTTCGTTACTAATTATGACAAGTCCCTGTAATTTCGATACAAATTATGGCAGGTAACTGTAACCTCGATACTAATTATGACAAGTAACTGTAACTTCGATACTAATTATGACAGGTAACTGTAACGTCGTTATTAATTATGACAAGTAACTGTAATTTCGATACAAATTTTGGCAGGTAACTGTATCATCGTTACTAATTATGACAGGTAACAGTAACTTCGATACTAATTATGACAAGTAACTGTAACTTCGATACTAATTATGACAGGTAACTGTAACTTCGATACTAATTATGACAGGTAACTGTAACTTCGTTACTAATTATGACAAGTAACAGTAATTTCGATTCAAATTTTGGCAGGTAACTGTAACATCGATACTAATTATGACAGTTAACAGCAACTTCGATACTAATTATGACAAGTAACTATAACCTCGATACAAATTATGACAGGTAACTTCGATACTAATTATGACAAGAAACACTAACTTCGTTACTAATTATGACAAGTGCCTGTAATTTCAATACAAATTATGGCAGGTAATTGTAATTTCGATGCTAATTATGACAGGTAACATTAACTTCGATACTAATTATGACAAGTAACAGTAACTTCGATACTAATTATGACAAGTAACTGTAACTTCAATACTAATTATGACAGGTAACTGTAACTTCGTTACTAATTATGACAATAACTGTAATTTCGATTCAAATTTTGGCATGTAACTGTAACTTCGATACTTATTATGACAGGTAACACTAACTTCGATACTAATTATGACAAGTAACTGTAACTTCGATACTAATTATGACAGGTAACTGTAACTTCGTTACTAATTATGACAAGTAACTGAAATTTCGATACAAATTATGGCAGGTAACTGTTTCTTCGATACTAATTATGACAGGTAACAGCAACTTCGATACTAATTATGACAAGTAACTATAAATTCGATACAAATTATGACAGGTATCTGTAACTTCGATACTAATTATGACAAGAAACTCTAACTTCGTTACTAATTATGACAAGTAATTGTAATTTTGATAAAAAATTATTGTAGGTAACTGTAACTTCAATACTAATTATGACAGGTAACAGTAACTTCGATACTAATTATGACAGGTAACAGTAACTACGATACTAATTATGACAAGTAACTGTAACTTCGATACTAATTATGACAGGTAACTGTATCTTCGTACCTAATTATGACAAGTAACTGTAATTTCGATACAAATTATGGCAGGTAACAGTAACATCGATACTAATTATGACAAGTGACTGTAACATCGATACTAATTATGACAGGGAACTGTAATTTCGATACAAATTATGGCAGGTAACTGTAACTTCGATACTAATTGTGACTGGTAACAGTAACTTCGATATTAATTATGACAAGTAACTATAACTTCGAATCAAATTATGACAGGTAACTGTAACTTCGATACTAATTATGACAAGAAACTCTAACTTCGTTACTAATTATGACAAGTAACTGTAATTTTGATAAAAAATTATGGTAGGTAACTGTAACTTCAATACTAATTATCACAGGTCACAGTAACTTCGATACTTATTATGACAGGTAACTGTGACTTCGTTACTAATTATCACAAGTAACTTTAATTTCGATACTTATTATAGCAGGTAACTGTAACTTCGTTACTAATTATTACAAGTCCCTGTAATTTCGATACAAATTATGGCATGTAACGGTAACTTCGAAACTAATTATTACAAGTAACTGTAACTTCGATACTAATTATGACAGGTAACTGTAACTAGGTTACTAATTATGACAAGTAACTGTAATTTCGATACAAATTTTGGCAGGTAACTGTAACTTCGATTCTAATTATGACAGGTAACAGTAACTTCGATACTAATTATGACAAGTAACTGTAACTTCGATACTAATTATGACAGGTAACAGTAACTTCGATACTATTTATGACAAGTAACATTAACTTCGATACTAATTATGACAGGTTACTGTAACATAGTTGCTAATGATGACAAGTAACTTTAATTTCGATACAAATTATGGCAGGTAACTGTAACTTCCGTACTAATTATGACAGGTAACAGTTACTTCGACACTAATTATGACAGGAAACTTTAACTTCGTTACTAATTATGACAAGTAACTGTAATTTCGATACAAATTATGACAGGTAACTGTAACTTCGTTACTAATTATGACAAGTAACAGTACCTTCGATACTAATTATGACAGGTAACTGTAACATCGATACTAATTATGACAAGGAACTGTAATTTCGATACAAATTATGGCAGGTAACTGTAACTTCGATACTAATTATGACAAGATACTCGAACTTCGTTACTAATTATGACCAGTCCCTGTAATTTCGATACAAATTATGGCAGGTAACTGTAACTTCCATACTAATTATGACAGGTAACAGTAACTTCGATACTAATTATGACAAGTAACATTAACTTCGATACTAATTATGGCAGGTTACTGTAACATCGCTACTAATTATGAAAATTAACTTTGATTTCGATACAAATTATGGCAGGTAACGGTAACTTCCATACTAATTATGACAGGTAACAGTAACTTCGATAATAATTATGACAGGAAACTGTAACTTCGTTACTAATTATGACAAGTAACTCTAATTTCGATAAAAATTATGACAGGTAACTGTAACTTCGTTACTAATTATGACAAGTAACAGTACCTTCGATACTAATGATGACAGGTAACTGTAACTTCGATACTAATTATGACAAGGAACTGTAATTTCGATACAAATTATGGCAGGTAACTGTAACTTCGTTACTAATTTTGACAAGTAACTGTAATTTCGATACAAATTTTGGCAGGTAACTGTAACTTCGATACTATTTATGACAGGTAACAGTAACTTCGATACTAATTATGACAAGTAGCTGTAAATTCGATACTAATTATGACAGGTAACTGTAACTTCGTTACTATTTATGACAAGTAACAGTAATTTCGATACAAAATATGGCAGGTAACAGTAACTTCGATACTAATTATGACAGGTAACAGTAACTTCGTTACTATTTATGACAAGTAACATTAACTTCGATACTAATTATGACAGGTTACTGTAACATCGTTGCTAATGATGACAAGTAACTTTAATTTCGATACAAATTATGGCAGGTAACTGTAACTTCCATACTAATTATGACAGGTAACAGTTACGTCGATACTAATTATGACAGGAAACTGTAACTTCGTTACTAATTATGACGAGTAACTGTAATTTCGATACAAATTATGACAGGTAACTGTAACTTCGTTACTAATTATGACAAGTAACAGTACCTTCGATACTAATTATGACAGGTAACTGTAACATCGATGCTAATTATGACAAGGAACTGTAATTTCGATACAAATTATGGCAGGTAACTGTAACTTCGATACTAATTATGACAGGTAACAGCAACTTCGATACTAATTATGACAAGTAACTATAACTTCGATAAAATTATGACAGGTAACTGTAACTTCGATACTAATTATGACAAGAAACTCTAACTTCGTTACTAATTATGACAAGTAACTGTAATTTTGATAAAAAATTATTGTAGGTAACTGTAACTTCAATACTAATTATGACAGGTAACAGTAACTTCGATACTAATTATGACAGGTAACTGTAACTTCGTTACTTATTATGACAAGTAACTTTAATTTCGATACTAATTATGGCAGGTTACTGTAACTTCGTTACTAATTATGACAAGTCCCTGTAATTTCGATACAAATTATTGCAGGTAATTGTAATTTCGATACTAATTATGACAGGTAACAGTAACTTCGATACTAATTATGACAGGTAACAGTAACTTCGATACTTATTATGACAAGTTACTGTAACTTCGATACTAATTATGACAGGTAACAGCAACTTCGATACTAATTATGACAAGTAACTATAACTTCGATACAAATTATGACAGGTAACAGTAACTTCGATACTAATTATGACAGGTTACAGTAACTACGATACTAATTATGACAAGTAACTGTAACTTCGATACTAATTATGACAGGTAACTGTAACTTGGTAAATAATTATGACAAGTAACTGTAATTTCGATACAAATTATGGCTGGTAACAGTAACTTCAATGCTAATTATGACAGGTAACTGTAACTTCCATACTAATTATGACAAGGGACTGTAATTTCGATACAAATTATGGCAGGTAACTGTAACTTCGATACTAATTGTGACAGGTAACACAAACTTCGATACTAATTATGACAAGTAACTATAACTTCGAATCAAATTATGACAGGTAACTGTAACTTCGATACTAATTATGACAAGAAAATCTAACTTCGTTACTAATTATGACAAGTAACTGTAATTTTGATAAAAAATTATGGTAGGTAACTGAAACTTCAATACTAATTATGACAGGTAACAGGAACTTCGATACTAATTATGACAGGTAACTGTAACTTCGTTAATAATTATCACAAGTAACTTTAATTTCGATACTAATTATGGCAGGTAACTGTAACTTCGTTACTAATTATGACAAGTCCCTGTAATTTCGATACAAATTATGGCAGGTAACGTTAACTTCGATACTAATTATTACAAGTAACTGTAACTTCGATACTAATTATGACAGGTAACTGTAACTTCGTTACTAATTATGACAAGTAACAGTAATTTCGATACAAATTATGGCAGGTAACTGTATCTTCGATACTAATTATGACAGGTAACAGTAACTTCGGTACTAATTATGACATGTAACATTAACTTCGATACTAATTATGGCAGGTTACTGTAACATCGCTACTAATTATGACAAGTAACTTTAATTTCGAAACAAATTATGGCAGGTAACTGTAACTTCCATACTAATTATGACAGGTAACAGTAACTTCGATACTAATTATGACAGGAAACTGTAACTTCGTTACTAATTATGACAAGCAACTGTAATTTCGATACAAATTATGACAGGTAACTGTAACTTCGTTACTAATTATGACAAGTAACAGTACCTTCGATACTAATTATGACAGGTAACTGTAACTTCGATACTAATTATGACAAGGAACTGTAATTTCGATACAAATTATGGCAGGTAACTGTAACTTCGTTACTAATTATGACAAGTAACTGTAATTTCGATACAAATTTTGGCAGATAAACTGTAACTTCGATATTAATTATGACAGGTAACAGTAACTTCGATACTAATTATGACAAGTAACTGTAACTTCGATATTAATTATGACAGGTAACTGTAACTTCGTTACTAATAATGACAAGTAACTGTAATTTCGATACAAATTATGGCAGGTAACTGTAACTTCGATACTAATTATGACAGGTAACAGTAACTTCGATACTAATTATGACAAGTAACTATAACTTAGATAAAAATTATGACTGGTTACTGTAACTTCGATTCTAATTATGACAAGAAACTCAAACTTCGTTACTAATTATGACAAGTAACTGTAATTTTGTTAAAAAATTATGGTAGGTAACTGTAACTTCATTAATAATAATGACAGGTAAGAGTAACTTCGATACTAATTATGACAAGTAACTGTAACTTCGATACTAATTATGACAAGTAACTGTAATTTTGATACAAATTATGGCAGGTTACTGTAACTTCGATACTAATTATGACAGGTAACAGCAACTTCGATACTAATTATGACAGGTAACAGTAACTTCGATACTAATTATGACAAGAAATTCAAACTTCGTTACTAATTATGACAAGTAACTGTAATTTTGATAAAAAATTATGGTAGGTAACTGGAACTTCAATACTAATTATGACAGGTAACAGTAACTTCTATACTAATTATGACAGGAAACTGTAACTTCGTTACTAATTATGACAAGTAACTTTAATTTCGATATTAATTATGGCAGGAAACTGTAACTTCGTTACTAATTATGACAAGTCCCTGTAATTTCGATACAAATTATGGCAGGTAACTGTAACCTCGATACTAATTATGACAAGTAACTGTAACTTCGATACTAATTATGACAGGTAACTGTAACGTCGTTATTAATTATGACAAGTAACTGTAATTTCGATACAAATTTTGGCAGGTAACTGTATCATCGTTACTAATTATGACAGGTAACAGTAACTTCGATACTAATTATGACAAGTAACTGTAACTTCGATACTAATTATGACAGGTAACTGTAACTTCGATACTAATTATGACAGGTAACTGTAACTTCGTTACTAATTATGACAAGTAACAGTAATTTCGATTCAAATTTTGGCAGGTAACTGTAACATCGATACTTATTATGACAGGTCACAGTAACTTCGATACTAATTATGACAAGTAACTGTAACATCGATACTAATTATGACAGGTAACTGTAACTTCGTTACTAATTATGACAAGTAACTGTAATTTCGATACAAATTATGGCAGGTTACTGTAACTTCGATACTAATTATGACAGTTAACAGCAACTTCGATACTAATTATGACAAGTAACTATAACCTCGATACAAATTATGACAGGTAACTGTAACTTCGATACTAATTATGACAAGAAACACTAACTTCGTTACTAATTATGACAAGTGCCTGTAATTTCAATACAAATTATGGCAGGTAATTGTAATTTCGATGCTAATTATGACAGGTAACATTAACTTCGATACTAATTATGACAAGTAACAGTAACTTCGATACTAATTATGACAAGTAACTGTAACTTCAATACTAATTATGACAGGTAACTGTAACTTCGTTACTAATTATGACAATAACTGTAATTTCGATTCAAATTTTGGCATGTAACTGTAACTTCGATACTTATTATGACAGGTAACACTAACTTCGATACTAATTATGACAAGTAACTGTAACTTCGATACTAATTATGACAGGTAACTGTAACTTCGTTACTAATTATGACAAGTAACTGAAATTTCGATACAAATTATGGCAGGTAACTGTTTCTTCGATACTAATTATGACAGGTAACAGCAACTTCGATACTAATTATGACAAGTAACTATAAATTCGATACAAATTATGACAGGTATCTGTAACTTCGATACTAATTATGACAAGAAACTCTAACTTCGTTACTAATTATGACAAGTAACTGTAATTTTGATAAAAAATTATTGTAGGTAACTGTAACTTCAATACTAATTATGACAGGTAACAGTAACTTCGATACTAATTATGACAGGTAACAGTAACTACGATACTAATTATGACAAGTAACTGTAACTTCGATACTAATTATGACAGGTAACTGTATCTTCGTACCTAATTATGACAAGTAACTGTAATTTCGATACAAATTATGGCAGGTAACAGTAACATCGATACTAATTATGACAAGTGACTGTAACATCGATACTAATTATGACAGGGAACTGTAATTTCGATACAAATTATGGCAGGTAACTGTAACTTCGATACTAATTGTGACTGGTAACAGTAACTTCGATATTAATTATGACAAGTAACTATAACTTCGAATCAAATTATGACAGGTAACTGTAACTTCGATACTAATTATGACAAGAAACTCTAACTTCGTTACTAATTATGACAAGTAACTGTAATTTTGATAAAAAATTATGGTAGGTAACTGTAACTTCAATACTAATTATCACAGGTCACAGTAACTTCGATACTTATTATGACAGGTAACTGTGACTTCGTTACTAATTATCACAAGTAAATTTAATTTCGATACTTATTATAGCAGGTAACTGTAACTTCGTTACTAATTATTACAAGTCCCTGTAATTTCGATACAAATTATGGCATGTAACGGTAACTTCGAAACTAATTATTACAAGTAACTGTAACTTCGATACTAATTATGACAGGTAACTGTAACTTGGTTACTAATTATGACAAGTAACTGTAATTTCGATACAAATTTTGGCAGGTAACTGTAACTTCGATTCTAATTATGACAGGTAACAGTAACTTCGATACTAATTATGACAAGTAACTGTAACTTCGATACTAATTATGACAGGTAACAGTAACTTCGATACTATTTATGACAAGTAACATTAACTTCGATACTAATTATGACAGGTTACTGTAACATAGTTGCTAATGATGACAAGTAACTTTAATTTCGATACAAATTATGGCAGGTAACTGTAACTTCCGTACTAATTATGACAGGTAACAGTTACTTCGACACTAATTATGACAGGAAACTTTAACTTCGTTACTAATTATGACAAGTAACTGTAATTTCGATACAAATTATGACAGGTAACTGTAACTTCGTTACTAATTATGACAAGTAACAGTACCTTCGATACTAATTATGACAGGTAACTGTAACATCGATACTAATTATGACAAGGAACTGTAATTTCGATACAAATTATGGCAGGTAACTGTAACTTCGATACCAATTATGACAGGTAACAGCAACTTCGATACTAATTATGACAAGTAACTATAACTTCTATACAAATTATGACAGGTTACTGTAACTTCGATACTAATTATGACAAGTAACTATAACTTCGAATCAAATTATGACAGGTAACTGTAACTTCGATACTAATTATGACAAGAAAATCTAACTTCTTTACTAATTATGACAAGTAACTGTAATTTTGAAAAAAAATTATGGTAGGTAACTGTAACTTCAATACTAATTATGACAGGTAACAGGAACTTCGATACTAATTATGACAGGTAACTGTAACTTCGTTACTAATTATCACAAGTAACTTTAATTTCGATACTAATTATGGCAGGTAACTGTAACTTCGTTACTAATTATGACAAGTCCCTGTAATTTCGATACAAATTATGGCAGGTAACGGTAACTTCGATACTAATTATTACAAGTAACTGTAACTTCGATACTAATTATGACAGGTAACTGTAACTTCGTTACTAATTATGACAAGTAACTGTAATTTCGATACAAATTTTGGCAGGTAACTGTAACTTCGATTCTAATTATTACAGGTAACAGTAACTTCGATACTAATTATGACAAGTAACTGTAACTTCGATACTAATTATGACAGGTAACTGTAACTTCGTTAGAAATTATGACAAGTAACAGTAATTTCGATAAAAATTATGGCAGGTAACTGTATCTTCGATACTAAATATGACAGGTAATATTAACTTCGATACTAATTATGACATGTAACATTAACTTCGATACTAATTATGGCAGGTTACTGTAACATCGCTACTAATTATGACAAGTAACTTTAATTTCGATACAAATTATGGCAGGTAACTGTAACTTCCATACTAATTATGACAGGTAACAGTAACTTCGATACTAATTATGACAGGAAACTGTAACTTCGTTACTAATTATGACAAGTAACTGTAATTTCGATACATATTATGACAGGTAACTGTAACTTCGTTACTAATTATGACAAGTAACAGTACCTTCGATACTAATCATGACAGGTAACTGTAACTTCGATACTAATTATGACAAGGAACTGTAATTTCGATACAAATTATGGCAGGTAACTGCAACTTCGTTACTAATTATGACAAGTAACTGTAATTTCGATACAAATTTTGGCAGGTAATTGTAACTTCGATACTAATTATGACAGGTAACAGTAACTTCGATACTAATTATGACAAGTAACTGTAACTTCGATACTAATTATGACAGGTAACTGTAAATTCGTTACTAATAATGACAAGTAACTCTAATTTCGATACTAATTATGGCAGGTAACTGTAACTTCGATACTAATTAGGACAGGTAACAGTAACTTCGATACTAATTATGACAAGTAACTATAACTTCGATAAAAATTATGACTGGTTACTGTAACTTCGATTCTAATTATGACAAGAAACTCAAACTTCGTTACTAATTATGACAAGTAACTGTAATTTTGATTAAAAATTATGGTAGGTAACTGTAACTTCATTACTTATTATGACAGGTAACAGTAACTTCGATACTAATTATGACAGGAAACTGTAACTTCGTTACTAATTATGACAAGTAACTTTAATTTCGATACTAGTTACGGCAGGAAACTGTAACTTCGTTACTAATTATGACAAGTCCCTGTAATTTCGATACAAATTATGGCAGGTAACTGTAACTTCGATACTAATTATGACAAGTAAATGTAACTTCGATACTAATTATGACAGGTAACTGTAACTTCGTTATTAATTATGACAAGTAACTTTAATTTTGATAAAAAAATTATTGTAGGTAACTGTAACTTCAATACTAATTATGACAGGTAACAGTAACTTCGATACTAATTATGACAAGAAACTCAAACTTCGTTACTAATGATGACAAGTAACTGTAATTTTGATAAAAAATTATGGTAGGTAACTGTAACTTCAATACTAATTATGACAGGTAACAGTAACTTCGATACTAATTATGACAGGAAACTGTAACGTCGTTACTAATTATGACAAGTAACTTTAATTTCGATATTAATTATGGCAGGAAACTGTAACTTCGTTACTAATTATGACAAGTCCCTGTAATTTCGATACAAATTATGGCAGGTAACTGTAACCTCGATACTAATTATGAAAAGTAACTGTAACTTCGATACTAATTATGACAGGTAACTGTAACTTCGTTATTAATTATGACAAGTAACTGTAATTTCGATACAAATTTTGGCAGGTAACTGTATCATCGTTACTAATTATGACAGGTAACAGTAACTTCGATACTAATTATGATAAGTAACTGTAACTTCGATACTAATTATGACAGGTTACTGTAACTTCGATACTAATTATGACAGGTAACTGTAACTTCGTTACTAATTATGACAAGTAACTGTAATTTCGATTCAAATTTTGGCAGGTAACTGTAACTTCGATACTTATTATGACAGGTAACAGTAACATCGATACTAATTATGACAAGTAACTGTAACATCGATACTAATTATGACAGGTAACTGTAACTTCGTTACTAATTATGACAAGTAACTGTAATTTCGATACAAATTATGGCAGGTTACTGTAACTTCGATACTAATTATGACAGGTAACAGCAACTTCGATACTAATTATGACAAGTAACTATAACTTCGATAAAAATTATGACAGGTAACTGTAACTTCGATACTAATTATGACAAGAAACTCTAACTTCGTTACTAATTATGACAAGTAACTGTAATTTTGATAAAAAATTATTGTAGGTAACTGTAACTTCAATACTAATTATGACAGGTAACAGTAACTTCGATACTAATTATGACAGGTAACTGTAACTTCGTTACTTATTATGACAAGTAACTTTAATTTCGATACTAATTATGGCAGGTTACTGAAACTTCGTTACTAATTATGACAAGTCCCTGTAATTTCGATACAAATTATGGCAGGTAATTGTAATTTCGATGCTAATTATGACAGGTAACAGTAACTTCGATACAAATTATGACAAGTAACAGTAACTTCGATACTAATTATGACAAGTAACTGTAACTTCGATACTAATTATGACAGGTAACTGTAACTTTGTTACTAATTATGACAAGTAACTGTAATTTCGATACAAATTATGGCAGGTAACTGTAACTTCGATACTAATTATGACAGGTAACATCAACTTCGATACTAATTATGACAAGTAACTATAACTTCGATACAAATTATGACAGGTAACTGTAACTTCGATACTAATTATGACAAGAAACTCTAACTTCGTTACTAATTATGACAAGAAACTGTAATTTTGATAAAAAATTATTGTAGGTAACTGTAACTTCAATACTAATTATGACAGGTAACAGTAACTTCGATACTAATTATGACAGGTAACAGTAACTACGATACTAATTATGACAAGTAACTGTAACTTCGATACTAATTATGACAGGTAACTGTAACTTCGTAACTAATTATGACAAGTAACTGTTATTTCGATACAAATTATGGCAGGTAACAGTAACTTCGATTCTAATTATGACAAGTAACTGTAACTTCATACTATTTATGACAGGGAACTGTAATTTCGATGCAAATTATGGCAGGTAACTGTAACTTCGATACTAATTGTGACTGGTAACAGTAACTTCGATACTAATTATGACAAGTAACTATAACTTCGAATCAAATTATGACAGGTAACTGTAACATCGATACTAAATATGACAAGAAACTCTAACTTCGTTACTAATTATGACAAGTAAATGTAATTTTGATAAAAAATTATGGTAGGTAACTGTAACTTCAATACTAATTATGACAGGTAACAGTAACTTCGATACTTATTATGACAGGTAACTGTAACTTCGTTACTAATTATCACAAGTAACTTTAATTCCGATACTAATTATGGCAGGTAACTGTAACATCGTTACTAATTATTACAAGTCCCTGTAATTTCGATATAAATTATGGCGGGTAACGGTAACTTGGATACTAATTATTACAAGTAACTGTAACTTCGATACTAATTATGATTGGTAACTGTAACTTGGTTACTAATTATGACAAGTAACTGTAATTTCGATACAAAGTTTGGCAGGTAACTGTAACTTCGATTCTAATTATGACAGGTAACAGTAACTTCGATACTAATTATGACAAGTAACTGTAACTTCGATACTAATTATGACAGGTAACTGTAACTTCGTTACTATTTATGACAAGTAACAGTAATTTCGATACAAAATATGGCAGGTAACAGTTACTTCGATACTAATTATGACAGGTAACAGTAACTTCGATACTAATTATGACAAGTAACATTAACTTCGATACTAATTATGACAGGTTACTGTAACATCGTTGCTTATGATGACAAGTAACTTTAATTTCGATACAAATTATGGCAGGTAACTGTAACTTCCATACTAATTATGACAGGTAACAGTTACTTCGATACTAATTATGACAGAAAACTGTAACTTCGTTACTAATTATGACAAGTAACTGTAATTTCGATACAAATTATGACAGGTAACTGTAACTTCGTAACTAATTATGACAAGTAACTGTTATTTCGATACAAATTATGGCAGGTAACAGTAACTTCGATACTAATTAGGACAAGTAACTGTAACTTCATACTATTTATGACAGGGAACTGTAATTTCGATGCAAATTATGGCAGGTAACTGTAACTTCGATACTAATTGTGACTGGTAACAGTAACTTCGATACTAATTATGACAAGTAACTATAACTTCGAATCAAATTATGACAGGTAACTGTAACATCGATACTAAATATGACAAGAAACTCTAACTTCGTTACTAATTATGACAAGTAAATGTAATTTTGATAAAAAATTATGGTAGGTAACTGTAACTTCAATACTAATTATGACAGGTAAGAGTAACTTCGATACTTATTATGACAGGTAACTGTAACTTCGTTACTAATTATCACAAGTAACTTTAATTCCGATACTAATTATGGCAGGTAACTGTAACATCGTTACTAATTATTACAAGTCCCTGTAATTTCGATATAAATTATGACGGGTAACGGTAACTTGGATACTAATTATTACAAGTAACTGTAACTTCGATACTAATTATGACTGGTAACTGTAACTTGGTTACTAATTATGACAAGTAACTGTAATTTCGATACAAAGTTTGGCAGGTAACTGTAACTTCGATTCTAATTATGACAGGTAACAGTAACTTCGATACTAATTATGACAAGTAACTGTAACTTCGATACTAATTATGACAGGTAACTGTAACTTCGTTACTATTTATGACAAGTAACAGTAATTTCGATACAAAATATGGCAGGTAACAGTAACTTCGATACTAATTATGACAGGTAACAGTAACTTCGATACTAATTATGACAAGTAACATTAACTTCGATACTAATTATGACAGGTTACTGTAACATCGTTGCTTATGATGACAAGTAACTTTAATTTCGATACAAATTATGGCAGGTAACTGTAACTTCCATACTAATTATGACAGGTAACAGTTACTTCGATACTAATTATGACAGAAAACTGTAACTTCGTTACTAATTATGACAAGTAACTGTAATTTCGATACAAATTATGACAGGTAACTGTAACTTCGTTACTAATTATGACAAGTAACAGTACCTTCGATACTAATTATGACAGGTAACTGTAACTTCGATACTAATTATGACAAGGAACTGTAATTTCGATACAAATTATGGCAGGTAACTGTAACTTCGTTACTAATTATGACAAGTAACTGTAATTACGATACAAATTTTGGCAGGTAACTGTAACTTCGATACTAATTATGACAGGTTACAGTAACTTCGATACTAATTATGACAAGTAACAGTAACTTCGATACTTATTATGACAGGTAACTGTAACTTCGTTACTTATTATGACAAGTAACTTTAATTTCGATACTAATTATGGCAGGTTACTGTAACTTCGTTACTAATTATGACAAGTCCCTGTAATTTCGATACAAATTATGGCAGGTAATTGTAATTTCGATGCTAATTATGACAGGTAACAGTAACTTCGATACTAATTATGACAAGTAACAGTAACTTCGATACTAATTATGACAAGTAACTGTAACTTCGATACTAATTATGACAGGTAACTGTAACTTTGTTACTAATTATGACAAGTAACTGTAATTTCGATTCAAATTTAGGCAGGTAACTGTAACTTCGATACTTATTATGACAGGTAACAATATCTTCGATACTAATTATGACAAGTAACTGTAACTTCGATACTAATTATGACAGGTAACTGTAACTTCGTTACTAATTATGACAAGTAACTGTAATTTCGATACAAATTATGGCAGGTAACTGTAACTTCGATACTAATTATGACAGGTATCATCAACTTCGATACTAATTATGACAAGTAACTATAACTTCGATACAAATTATGACAGGTAACTGTAACTTCGTTACTAATTATGACAAGTAACAGTACCTTCGATACTAATTATGACAGGTAACTGTAACTTCGATACTAATTATGACAAGTAACTGTATCTTCGATACTAATTATGACAGGTAACTGTAACTTTGTTACTAATTATGACAAGTAACTGTAATTTCGATTCAAATTTTGGCAGGTAACTGTAACTTCGAGACTTATTATGACAGGTAACAATAACTTCGATACTAATTATGACAAGTAACTGTAACTTCGATACTAATTATGACAGGAAACTGTAACTTTGTTACTAATTATGACAAGTAACTGTAATTTCGATTCAAATTTTGGCAGGTAACTGTAACTTCGATACTTATTATGACAGGTAACAATAACTTAGATACTAATTATGACACGGAACTGTAATTTCGATACAAATTATGGCAGGTAACTGTAACTTCGTTACTAATTATGACAAGTAACTGTAATTACGATACAAATTTTGGCAGGTAACTGTAACTTCGATACTAATTATGACAGGTAACAGTAACTTCGATACTAATTATGACAAGTAACAGTAACTTCGATACTTATTATGACAGGTAACTGTAACTTCGTTACTAATTTTGACATGAAACTCTAATTTCGATACAAATTATGGCAGGTAACTGTAACTTAGGTACTAATTATGACAGGTAACAGTAACTTCGATACTAATTATGACAAGTAACTATAACTTCGATAAAAATTATGACTGGTTACTGTAACTTCGATTCTAATTATGACGAGAAACTCAAACTTCGTTACTAATTATGACAAGTGGAAAGGGGTGATTGGATAGCACCCCAACTGGGAAAAGGGGGATTAGGATTCGGGCACACAGTGAAATTTAAATAGAGTGACGAGGAAGAGACCAAACATTGATAACCAAGGTTCAATACATTTATTTGATTTTTGAAGCAATAACAAACATTTTCATTTAGAATAATAATTAAAGGAAGGTAATAAAAAATGCAATGTTTCTCCAGGAAACTCAGAATAAATAGGAATTACAATAAAAATGCATAAAATGGCCATATAAAAGGCGATTAATAAAGTATTTTTAAGAAAAATATCCAAAAACCAAGCAAGAAGCAAGAAAAAGGCTTAGCCTTGAAGAATGTATAAACCAAGTGAAGGAAGTTCACGTTACCAATGATTTGATACTTTTATACTTAGTATTTGGCCCGCAGGAAGCGGGTTGTAATCCAAACAAAGGCTTCCTCTAGGATGTCTCGGCATGCCTTCCGAGAAAGATAGATGGTGGCTCCATTGGCGAATTGTACCCCGCAGGAACAGACCTCTTGGTAATGATCTGTCTGGCGGATTACAAGCAATTATAGTTTCTCATCGCCGAGTTGTAGTGAGCTAGCGGGCTGACTTAGTTGCTGAGGTGAAGGTCGTTGACTCATGCCTCGCCTAGCATGACAGAGTCCGAGCGATGAAGCATGCCACTTGGCAAGGTTCCAGCCACACAATGTTTACTAACAGGGCCTTCCCCAGAAGGGCCTTGTTGTGGAACGGCAGGCAGCCGTGGTCAGACTGGTTCAGACAGGCAGATGTAGACTCAGCCGCAGGACGGCGAAGCGGAGAATTTATAGTGGAAATGACGACAGCGCGCCGAACATTCCAGAATGAAGGAGGTGTGTCAAACAGCCAATCAACGCACAGCCCCAAGCACATTGCGAAGGTTGCCGCTGAGATGAGCACAGTACCTCATGAAAAAGTGTCACAGTATGGTGCGTCTAGAAAGACACTTCAGAAAAAAGGTGAGTTGACAAGAATAATAAAGAACAGTTCAGATGAAACATAAGTTAAATAAATAAATAAATAAATAATCATAACACCGCGTTCATACTGCAATTATAAAGGAAAAAATAATGGGGCAGAAATTGAACGTGTGTTTCAAACCGTGCGGGAAACATAGCCGACAAAAAACATTCGCAAAAGCGAACATGCTGGGAGGGGCGAGAAAAAATTGCAGTAAGAAAGCGCAGGAGTTAGGCCTCGCGTGGCAAAGGAGCAATCATGGTGATTGGCCTAAGAAAATGACCAGCAGAAGTCTGCAGCTTTACCACGCGAACCCTACCATCTCTGCCAGGAAAGCACTCAACAACCCTACCCAAATTCCAGACAAGAGGAGGACTAGGGTCTTTCAAAAGCACCAAGTCCCCCACCTGAAGGTTAGAGCAGGAAACAAGCCATTTACCACGCTGCTGAAGCAAACCGAGGTATTCCAACCTCCAGCGGCGCCAAAAATTATTGCGCAAACTTTCAATTTTGCGCCAAGAAATGGCTAAAGAAGATTGAGAATTAGAATATAACAAAGGTGGAGAGGCAGTCAACGGACCACCGATAAGAAAATGGCCTGGCGTTAATGGCAGAAGATCTGAAGGATCATTAGATAAAGGTGATAAAGGACGAGAATTAATTATGCCCTCAATAAAAATGATTAAGGGATTAAACTCTTCATGAGAAAGGGGGGGTTGGCCACAAACACGTCTAAGGTGCTTCTTGGTGAGTTTCACACAAGACTCCCACCTCCCACCTTGATGAGGTGCATAAGGGGGGATGAAGTGCCACTTGAAATTTCTCTGGTGAGCATAATCAGTAATCCTTTCCAGCGCTGAATTTTGAGTAAGAGCTCTCTTAATTTGCTCAGAAGCTCCGATAAAATGTTTAGCATTGTCTGAGAATACTTCTGAAGGAAGACCTCTGCGAGCTGAAAATCTGGCAAAAGCTGCCAAAAAGTAAGCAGTAGAGGCGTTGGTAACTAGTTCTAAGTGAACTGCTCCGGTGACCATACATACAAACAGCGAAATATAGAGATTTCCAAAAATACATTTTTTGGCCTCAGGAGAATTTCTTCTGTAAACAAAAGGCCCGGAATAATCCACCCCCGTAAAGGTAAAGGGTCTAGCAGGCGCGGATCTAAAGTTGGGAAGATCACCCATGAGCTGAGCGGTAACTTTAGGGTTGGATTTAAAACATGGAATGCACTTCCGGATAACAGAGGTAACTTCATGGACTCCGTTTATGGGCCAATACCTTTCACGAATGATAGAAAGTAATGTACGAGTTCCAGCATGAAGATGCTGGTAATGATACTGACGAATGATTAAGGAAGTGACATGATGCTTTGAGGGAAGAATAATTGGATGTTTTTTATCCTCAGAAAGATCAGCCAAAGATAAACGTCCTCCTACTCTTAATAAACCATCAGTATCCAAAAAGGGGGCGAGTGAGGAAAGCCTACTCGATTTCTTAAGGGATTGACCTTGGGACAACACCTGGCATTCTTCAGAGAATATTTCTTGTTGAGTAAGCCATAAGATTTTTGTAGTGGCTAAACCTAATTCAGAAAGGGTTAAATATGGCTTAGGAAAAAGAGGTTGTTCTACCACAAAATATTTCCATCGAAGGAGATAAGCCATTACCCTCACCAATTTATGGAAAGAGGAATATCGCTGCAAGAGAAGGGGAGAGTCGGAAACGAGAAGAGAAGATCCAGTAATCTTACCAGAATCCGGCAAGTCTGATAACTCCGGAAGAGGAAAATTAGGCCAAGCGGAAGGTTCTTGCAGAAGCCAACGGGGACCGTGCCAGTATAATGTCAGGTTAGCCAACATAAGAGGGGAACATCCCCGAGAAATGACATCTGCAGGGTTCTCCTTGCCAGATTCATGATGCCATTGTTCAAGGTTAGACAATTGTTGAATTTTGGACACTCTATTAGCTACAAACACCTGCCAATGCGAGGGAGGTTTGGCAATCCATGCCAACGTGATGGCTGAGTCACTCCAAAAGTAAGTTTTAATAAATCGGATTTTCAAAGATTGACGGATTTTGACCGATAATTCAACCGCCAGAAGAGCAGCACAAAGTTCCAGTCGTGGCAAGGATAAAGATTTAAGAGGGGCCACCTTCGACTTAGCGCAAATTAAATTGGAAAAGAAATATGACTGGACAAAATTACGGCAAACAATATACGCACAACATCCATAAGCTTTCAATGAGCTATCGGCAAAGATGTGAAGTTCATATCCTCCACAGGAGGGAAAGGGATTAATCACTCGCGGGATAATAACATTAGAGAGATCTTCCAAACTATTTCTATAAGAAATCCAATTTTTTTGCAACTCTGAAGGAACTGGTTCATCCCAACCAGTTTTCAAGGACCAAAGGTCTTGCATGAAAAGCTTTGCTGTGACGATGATTGGCGCCAAAAATTGGAGAGGATCAAATATCTTTGCAATCTCAGACAAAATTTGCCGCTTAGTTTGCGGTTTGATGTCACTGAGATTAATTTTGAAAAAGAAAAAATCCTTTTGAGGACTCCAATAGATGCCTAGAGTTTTGATAGAATTATTTTCATGAAGAAGCTCTACTGAGTCGTTATAGACTGAAGTTAATGGAAATTTAGAAAGAAATTCTTCCGAATTAGAGTTCCACTTGCACAAGGAAAATCCGCCTCCCAAAAGCAAAGCTGTCAAATCCTTAGAGACTTGCAGTGCTTCAGATACTGACTCAAATGAATGAAGAAAATCGTCAACGTAGAATGATGATTTTAACACATCAGAAGCCTTATGAGAATACAACGGGCCATCCTGTTCAGCAAGTAATTTCAACGCACGTATGGCTAAAAAAGCAGAAGGCTTTAGTCCATAGGTTAATGTTTTTAGCCGAAAAATCTTGACGGATTTAGTAGGCTCGTCGCGCCAAAGAATTCTCTGAAGGTCGCGCTGTTGTTGATCGACCAAAATCTGTCTATACATCTGCTTGATATCAGATATCACTGCGATAGGGAACAAGCGAAAATTCATTAAAACAGAAGAAATGTCAGATTGAATAGGAGGGCCTGATAATAATGTGTCATTCAGAGAAGTTCCATTGGCATCCAATGCAGAGCCATTAAAGACCACTCTTATGTTTTCCATTAAAATTTCATTCTTCCAAACAGGATGATGATTGAGGTAAATGACTTCAGATGGGGTGTAAGAAGCATCATCTTTCTTGGTAACAACCTCCATGTGATCGAGTGCCTCATATTCCTCCATAAATGTGGAGTATTGAGTTTTAACAACAGGGTCACGTTCAAAATTTGCTTTCCACAGCATAGAGTGCTCTAAGAGCCCTAGGGTGTGTTTCAAATAAAAGAGGTGGATTATCCACTCGGGGCATTGTTACGACAAATCTACCCTCTGAATTGCGTTTGGTTGTTTCGCGAAACAGTTTTTCACACATTTCATTTTCAACTGAGGAAGGTGAAACTGAATCTATGGTTTCGATTTTCCAAAATCTTTCTAAGTTGTAATCGAGACTTGTATTGACAAAATGACATTGTGAGAAATTTTGAAACGACTTACGAGGGACCTGACCCGTTACTAACCAACCTAGCTTGGTATGATGAACAAACACTCCTGGTGATATTTTAACCTTAGAGCTAAAGAGACATTGCCAAAATACTTGGGCACTGAGAAGTATGTCTACTGGAGCGCTCGTATTAAATGTTGGATCTGCCAACTGAATGTTATGAGGAAATTGCCAATTTCTAATTTCAAAAGAAGTACTAGGGGTATTACTGCCAATAGTATCAATGGCAAGACAATTCAACTGAAATGTTGTGTTACAATTAACAGCATCTTTGATGTGAACACGAACAAAATGCAAAGATTTAACATTGCTATTGTTAATACCGGTAACCTGAATTAATGTAGGTTGCTTGGGAAGACCAAGTTTCTTAATGAGACGCTCACTTATGAAGTCATGGGTGGCGGCATTATCCAATAAGGCACGTGCTTCAAGCCATCTACCAGAGGAATCTTGAACTTTTAATAACACGGTTGATAGTAGCACCTGGGAACTACGAATAGAGCTAGAGCTCTGAGTATAAGATTGCGCATTGGCTCCTGGGGATGTATCTTTAGAACATCCAGGGGAAGGAGCCTGACGTGGCTTTTCAAACCTATGAAGCAAGGTATGATGTTGAGCCTTGCAATGGGAGCAAGTATTTTTAGATACGCAATCAGGCACCATATGCCTAGTTGACAGACAGTTGTAGCAATATCTTTTATGAGCTATTAATTTGCGTCTTTCGTCGGTAGAAAGGGCTTTAAAGGCAACGCAGGAATATAACCTGTGAGGCGCTTTACAGAGAATACAATCTGTTGAATTATATTGAACAGTAAAGACAGCAGATTTTTTTATTTTAGTACCGACTGGCTTCACAACATTAGATTTGTTATCTGCACTTCCTGACATATGACAGGCTACGGCTGATAAAACCTGACATCTATTATTTATAAACGTAAGCAATGAGCCATAGGTATATGAAGCGTCATTTGTTAGTTCCCTCTCCCATGCCTTTAAGGTTGATGAATCAAATTTAGAAGTAACCAAGTGAACTAAGAATAGATCCCAATGCTCGACCGGTTGATTCAACCGTGCCAATGCTCTGACGTGTAGTTGGACCGTGTCACTTAAGGCTCGCAGTGTTGACAAGCTGTCAGCTCGCAATGCGGGCAGGTTAAATAAGGCTTGAATATGCCTCTGTAGGCATAATTTTTCGTTGCCATAACGGCCTTTAAGAAGCTCTATAGCAATGTTATAGTTTTCACCTGTTAAGGGGAGTTCTCTTATAAGTTGAAGGGGAGGTCCCTGCAAAATGGATTTTAAGTAATGAAATTTCTGAATTTCTGGAAGTGTGGCATTATCATGTACTAATGAACTGAACAATTCAAAGAATGATTGCCACATCTCTTCCTTTCCTGAAAAATGCGGAATTTCAATTTTAGGTAGCAATGGTTTGATACCATTCCCAAGGTCGCTAATTCTTCCTTGAGTTTCCTCTACCTTCAACGCCAGGGTCAAAGTTCTAACTAATGCCACAGCCTGAGCGTGTGTATCAAAGTAATTACTCTCTACTTCTTCCCTATCTGATTGATGTTCTGGACTTTTGATTTCAATTTCAAGTTGCACGAGATCATATTTCTCGTACGCCTGTTCAAAAGCTTTTAAACGCTGAGATATAATATCAAGGTTTTGTTCCTCTTTCGGTAGAGTAGCTAAATATTTTTGAAAACGGGTGAGTTGACCTTTGTAGGCCGCCCGAGAGTTTAACAGTTTATCATCTATTATTACTGGCATGGCTAGCTTGCCACGGTGGGTGAGTGGTTCTAGTGTCAGACTACCAACCCCAAGCTTGCAGGTTCGCCCCTGGCCATGGTAAGTGATTTTTGAAGGCGACAAAAATCACGACACTCATGTAATACGTTGTTGGCATGTTAAAGAACCCATTTGAATTCAGTAGGCCGTGTTCAATGGCAACATTAATCTCGGGATTTTCCGCCAACACAAAGTTCCTCCATTCTCTACTTGAAAGCGCTGTAGTGTCAAGGAGTTTAGAAATCTAACCTCCTTGACTTTCATAGCGTTCAAAGGAACGACGAAATTCGACATGCAAGCTACCCTCTGGCTGTCAATTAACAAAGCTTGCACCAGGCACCCGAGGCCATACGATAAAAAAAAAACTGGCATGGCTGGGAAGTTGGAATAACTCACTTACCAAAGCTGCTTGCGGCACCAGACAGACCTGCTTTCCAGAAAGAAACCAGTTGTGTAATATGCTGGGATTGTTTCCGCTTTCCCGCAGACCTCCCGCGCTAGCCACGATATACTGAAATGTATAAGACAAATATTAGATTGCACAAGTTTTTTTTTTTAGAATGGAATTTGTGGTCCCAGAATGAAGGTTCTGGGTTCGATCCGGGGTTGAGGTACCATGGAAAGTGGTGATTGGATAGCACCCCAACTGGGAAAAGGGGGATTAGGATTCGGGCACACAGTGAAATTTAAATAGAGTGACGAGGAAGAGACCAAACATTGATAACCAAGGTTCAATACATTTATTTGATTTTTGAAGCAATAACAAACATTTTCATTTAGAATAATAATTAAAGGAAGGTAATAAAAAATGCAATGTTTCTCCAGGAAACTCAGAATAAATAGGAATTACAATAAAAATGCATAAAAAGGCCATATAAAAGGCGATTAATAAAGTATTTTTAAGAAAAATATCCAAAAACCAAGCAAGAAGCAAGAAAAAGGCTTAGCCTTGAAGAATGTATAAACCAAGTGAAGGAAGTTCACATTACCAATGATTTGATACTTTTATACTTAGTATTTGGCCCGCAGGAAGCGGGTTGTAATCCAAACAAAGGCTTCCTCTAGGATGTCTCGGCATGCCTTCCGAGAAAGATAGATGGTGGCTCCATTGGCGAATTGTACCCCGCAGGAACAGACCTCTTGGTAATGATCTGTCTGGCGGATTACAAGCAATTATAGTTTCTCATCGCCGAGTTGTAGTGAGCAAGCGGGCTGACTTAGTTGCTGTGGTGAAGGTCGTTGACTCATGCCTCGCCTAGCATGACAGAGTCCGAGCGATGAAGCATGCCACTTGGCAAGGTTCCAGCCACACAATGTTTACTAACAGGGCCTTCCCCAGAAGGGCCTTGTTGTGGAACGGCAGGCAGCCGTGGTCAGACTGGTTCAGACAGGCAGATGTAGACTCAGCCGCAGGACGGCGAAGCGGAGAATTTATAGTGGAAATGACGACAGTGCGCCGAACATTCCAGAATGAAGGAGGGGTGTCAAACAGCCAATCAACGCACAGCCCCAAGCACATTGCGAAGGTTGCCGCTGAGATGAGCACAGTACCTCATGAAAAAGTGTCACAGTATGGTGCGTCTAGAAAGAACCTTCAGAAAAAAGGTGAGTTGACAAGAATAATAAAGAACAGTTCAGATGAAACATAAGTTAAATAAATAAATAAATAAATAATCAAAACACCGCGTTCATACTGCAATTATAAAGGAAAAAATAATGGGGCAGAAATTGAACGTGTGTTTCAAACCGTGCGGGACACATAGCCGACAAAAAACATTCGCAAAAGCGAACAACAAGTAACTGTAATTTTGATAAAAAATTATGGTAGGTAACTGTAACTTCAATACTAATTATGACAGGTAACAGTAACTTCGATACTAATTATGACAGGAAACTGTAACTTCGTTACTAATTATGACAAGTAACTTTAATTTCGATACTAATTATGGCAGGAAACTGTAACTTCGTTACTAATTATGACAAGTCCCTTTAATTTCGATACAAATTATGGCAGGTAACTGTAACTTCGATACTAATTATGACAAGTAACTGTAACTTCGATACTAATTATGACAGGTAACTGTAACTTCGTCACTAATTATAACAAGTAACTGTAATTTCATTACAAATTATGGCAGGTAACAGTAGCTTCGATACTAATTATGACAGGTAACAGTAATTCGATACTAATTATGACAAGTAACTATAACTTCGATACAAATTATGACAGGTAACTGTAACTTCGATACTAATTATGACAAGAAACTCGAACTTCGTTACTAATTATGACAAGTCCCTGTAATTTCGATACAAATTATGGCAGGTAACTGTAACTTCCATACTAATTATGACAGGTAACAGTAACTTCGATACTAATTATGACAAGGAACTGTAATTTCGATACAAATTATGGCAGGTAACTGTAACTTCGTTACTAATTAAGACAAGTAACTGTAATTTCGATACAAATTATGGCAGGTAACTGTAACTTCGATACTAATTATGGCAGGTAACTGTAACATCGTTACTAATTATGACAAGTCCCTGTAATTGCGATACAAATTATGGCAGGTAACTGTAACTTCGATACTAATTATGACAAGTAACTGTAACTTCGGTGCTAATTATGACAAGTAACTATAACTTCGATAAAAATTATGACTGGTTTCTGTAACTTCGATTCTAATTATGACAAGAAACTCTAACTTCGTAACTAATTATGACAAGTAACTGTAATTTTGATACAAAATTAAGGTAGGTAACTGTAACTTCAATATTAATTATGACAGGTAACAGTAACTTCGATACTAATTATGACAGGAAAATGTAACTTCGTTACTAATTATGACAAGTAACTTTAATTTCGATACTAATTATGGCAGGTAACTGTAACATCGTTACTAACTATGACAAGTCCCTGTAATTGCGATACAAATTATGGCAGGTAACTGTAACTTCGATACTAATTATGACAAGTAACTGTAACTTCGATACTAATTATGACAGGTAACTGTTACTTCGTCACTAATTATAACAAGTAACTGTAATTTCGTTACAAATTATGGCAGGTAACAGTAACTTCGATACTAATTATGACAGGTAACAGTAATTCGATACTAATTATGACAAGTAACTATAACTTCGATACAAATTATGACAGGAAGCTGTAACTTCGTTACTAATTATGGCAAGTAACTGTAATTTCGATAAAAATTATGACAGGTAACTGTAACTTCGTTACTAATTATGACAGGTTACTGTAACTTCGTTACTAATTATGTCAAGTAACTGTAGCTTCGATGCTAATTATGACAAGTAACTGTAATTTCGATACAAATTATGACAGGTAACATTAACTTCGATACAAATTATGACAAGAAACTCTAACTTCGTTAATAATTATGACAAGTAACAGTAATTTTGATAAAAATTTATGGTAGGTAACTGTAACTTCAATACTAATTATGACTGTAACAGTAACTTCGTTACTAATAATGACAAGTAACTGTAATTTCGATACAAATTATGGCAGGTAACAGTAACTTCGATACTAATTATGACAGGTAACTGTAACTTCGATACTAATTATGACAAGGAACTGTAATTTCGATACAAATTATGGCAGGTAAATGTAATTTCCATACTAATTATGACAGGTAACAGTAACTTCGATACTAATTATGACAAGAAACTGTAATTTCTTTACTAATTATGACAAGTAACTGTAATTTCGATACAAATTATGACAGGTAACTGTAACTTCGTTACTAATTATGACAAGTAACAGTACCTTCGATACTAATTATGACAGGTAACTGTAACTTCGATACTAATTATGACAAGGAACTGTAATTTCGATACAAATTATGGCAGGTAACTGTAACTTCGTTACTAATTAAGACAAGTAACTGTAATTTCGATACAAATTATGGCAGGTAACTGTAACTTCGATACTAATTATGACAGGTAACAGTAACTTCGGTGCTAATTATGACAAGTAACTATAACTTCGATAAAAATTATGACTGGTTACTGTAACTTCGATTCTAATTATGACAAGAAACTCTAACTTCGTTACTAATTATGACAAGTAACTGTAATTTTGATACAAAATTAAGGTAGGTAACTGTAACTTCAATATTAATTATGACAGGTAACAGTAACTTCGATACTAATTATGACAGGAAACTGTAACTTCGTTGCTAATTATGACAAGTAACTTTAATTTCGATACTAATTATGGCAGGTAACTGTAACATCGTTACTAATTATGACAAGTCCCTGTAATTGCGATACAAATTTTGGCAGGTAACTGTAACTTCGATACTAATTATGACAGGTAACAGTAACTTCGATACTAATTATGACAAGTAACTATAACTTCGATACAAATTATGACAGCTAACTGTAATTTCGATACTAATTATGACAAGAAACTCGAACTTCGTTATTAATTATGACAAGTCCCTGTAATTTCGATACAAATTATGGCAGGTAACTGTAACTTCCATACTAATTATGACAGATAACAGTAACTTCGATACTAATTATGACAGGAAACTGTAACTTCGTTACTAATTATGACAAGTAACTGTAATTTCGATACAAATTATGACAGGTAACTGTAACTTTGTTACTACTTATGACAAGTAACAGTACCTTCGAGACTAATTATGACAGGTAACTGTAACTTCGATATTAATTCTGACAAGGAACAGTAATTTTGATACAAATTATGGCAGGTAACTGTAACTTTGATACTAATTATGACAGGTAACAGTAACTTCGATACTGATTATGACAAGTAACTGTAACTTCGTTACTAATTATGACAAATAACTCTAATTTTGATAAAAAAATTATGGCAGGTAACTGTAACTTCGATACTAATTATGACAGGTAACATTAACTTCGATACTAATTATGACAGGTTACTGTAACTTCGTTACTAATTATGTCAAGTAACTGTAACTTCGATACTAATTAGGACAAGTAACTGCAATTTCGATACAAATTATGACAGGTTACCGTAACTTCGTTACTAATTATGACAAGTAACTGTAATTTCGATACAAATTAAGGCAGGTAACTGTAACTTCGGTACTAATTATATCAGGTATCAGTAACTTCGATACTAATTATGACAAGGAACTGTAATTTCGATACAAATTATGGCAGGTAACTGTAACTTCGTTACAAATTATGACAGGTTACTGTAACTTCGTTACTAATTATGTCAAGTAATAGTAGCTTCGATTCTAATTATGACAAGTAACTGTAATTTCGATACAAAATATGACAGGTAACAGTAACTTCGATACTAATTATGACAAGGAACTCTAACTTCGTTAATAATTATGACAAGTAACAGTAATTTTGATAAAAAATTATGGTAGGTAACTGTAACATCAATACTAATTATGACAGGTAACAGTAACTTCGATACTAATTATGACAGGTAAGAGTAACTACGATACTAATTATGACAAGTAACTGTAACTTCGATACTAATTATGACAGGTAACATTTACTTCGATATTAATTATGACAGGAAACTGTAACTTCGTTACTTATTATGACAAGTAACTGTAATTTCGATACAAATTATGACAGGTAACTTTAACTTCGTTACTAATTATCACAGGAAACTGTAACTTCGTTACTAATTATGACAAGTAACTTTAATTTGGATACTAGTTATGGCAGGAAACTGTAACTTCGTTACTAATTATGACAAGTCCCTGTAATTTCGATACAAATTATGGCAGATAACTGTAACTTCGATACTAATTATGACATGTAACTGTAACTTCGATACTAATTATGACACGTAACTGTAACTTCGTTATTACATATGACAAGTAACTGTAATTTTGATAAAAAATTATTGTAGGTAACTGTAACTTCAATACTAATTATGACAGGTAACATTAACTTCGATACTAATTATGACAAGAAACTCAAATTTCGTTACTAATTATGACAAGTAACTGTAATTTTGATAAAAAATTATGGTAGGTAACTGTAACTTCAATAATAATTATGACAGGTAACAGTAACTTCGATACTAATTATGACAGGAAACTGTAACTTCGTTACTAATTATGACAAGTAACTTTAATTTCGATATTAATTATGGCAGGAAACTGTAACTTCGGTACTAATTATGACAAGTCCCTGTAATTTCGATAAAAATTATGGCAGGTAACTGTAACCTCGATACTAATTATGACAAGTAACTGTAACTTCGATACTAATTATGACAGGTAACTGTAACTTCGTTATTAATTATGACAAGTAACTGTAATTTCGATACAAATTTTGGCAGGTAACTGTATCATCGTTACTAATTATGACAGGTAACAGTAACTTCGATACTAATTATGACAAGTAACTGTAACTTCGATACTAATTATGACAGGTAACTGTAACTTCGATACTAATTATGACAGGTAACTGTAACTTCGTTACTAATTATGACAAGTAACTGTAATTTCGATTCAAATTTTGGCAGGTAACTGTAACTTCGATACTTATTATGACAGGTAACAGTAACTACGATACTAATTATGACAAGTAACTGTAACATCGATACTAATAATGACAGGTAACTGTAACTTCGTTACTAATTATGACAAGTAAGTGTAATTTTGATACAAATTATGGCAGGTTACTGTAACTTCGGTACTAATTATGACAGGTAACAGCAACATTGATACTAATTATGACAAGTAACTATAACCTCGATACAAATTATGACAGGTAACTGTAACTTCGATACTAATTATGACAAGAAACTCTAACTTCGTTACTAATTATGACAAGTAACTGTAATTTTGATAAAAAATTATGGTAGGTAACATTAACTTTAATACTAACTATGACAGGTAACAGTAACTTCGACACTAATTATGACAGGAAACTGTAACTTCGTTACTAATTATGACAAGTAACTGTAATTTCGATACAAATTATGACAGGTAACTGTAACTTCGTTACTAATTATGACAGGTTACTGTAACTTCGTTACTTATTATGTCAAGTAACTGTAGCTTCGATGCTAATTATGACAAGTAACTGTAATTTCGATACAAATTATGACAGGTAACATTAACTTCGATACTAATTATGACAAGAAACTCTAACTTCGTCACTAATTATGACAAGTAACTGTTATTTCGATACAAATTATGGCAGGTAATTGTAACTTCGATACTAATTATGACAGGTAACAGTAACTTCGATACTAATTATGACAAGTAACTATAACTACGATACTAATTATGACAAGTAACTGTAACATCGATACTAATAATGACAGGTAACTGTAACTTCGTTACTAATTTTGACAAGTCCCTGTAATTTCGATACAAATTATGGCAGGTAACTGTAACATCCATACTAATTATGACAGGTAACAGTAACTTCGATACTCATTATGACAGGAAACTGTAACTTCGTTACTAATTATGACAAGTAACTCTAATTTCGATACAAATTATGACAGGTAACAGTAACTTCGTTACTAATTATGACAAGTAACAGTACCTTCGATACTAATTGTGACAGGTAACTTTAACTTCGATACTAATTATGACAAGGAACTGTAATTTCGATACAAATTATGGCAGGTAACTGTAACTTCGTTACTAATTATGTTAAGTAACTGTAATTTCGAAACAAATTTTGGCAGGTAACTGTAACTTCGATACTAATTATGACAGGTAACAGTAACTTCGATACTAATTATGACAAGTAACTGTAACTTCGATACTAATTATGACAGGTAACTGTAACTTCGTTACTATTTATGACAAGTAACAGTAATTTCAAAACAAAATATTGCAGGTAACAGTAACTTCGATACTAATTATGACAGGTAACAGTAACTTCGATACTATTTATGACAAGTAACATTAACTTCGATACTTATTATGACAAGTAACTTTAATTTCGATACTAATTATGGCAGGTTACTGTAACTTCGTTACTAATTATGACAAGTCCCTGTAATTTCGATACAAATTATTGCAGGTAATTGTAATTTCGATACTAATTATGACAGGTAACAGTAACTTCGATACTAATTATGACAGGTAACAGTAACTTCGATACTAATTATGACAAGTAACTGTAACTTCGATACTAATTATGACAGGTAACAGCAACTTCGATACTAATTATGACAAGTAACTATAACTTCGATACAAATTATGACAGGTAACAGTAACTTCGATACTAATTATGACAGGTTACAGTAACTACAATACTAATTATGACAAGTAACTGTAACTTCGATACTAATTATGGCTGGTAACAGTAACTTCGATGCTAATTATGACAGGTAACTGTAACTTCGATACTAATTATGACAAGGAACTGTAATTTCGATACAAATTATGGCAGGTAACTGTAACTTCGATACTAATTGTGACAGGTAACAGTAACTTCAATACTAATTATGACAAGTAAATATAACTTCGAATCAAATTATGACAGGTAACTGTAACTTCGATACTAATTATGACAAGAAAATCTAACTTCGTTACTAATTATGACAAGTAACTGTAATTTTGATAAAAAATTATGGTAGGTAACTGTAACTTCAATACTAATTATGACAGGTAACAGGAACTTCGATACTAATTATGACAGGTAACTGTAACTTCGTTAATAATTATCACAAGTAACTTTAATTTCGATACTAATTATGGCAGGTAACTGTAACTTCGTTACTAATTATGACAAGTCCCTGTAATTTCGATACAAATTATGGCAAGTAACGGTAACTTCGATACTAATTATTACAAGTAACTGTAACTTCGATACTAATTATGACAGGTAACTGTATCTTCGTTACTAATTATGACAAGTAACTGTAATTTCGATACAAATTTTGGCAGGTAACTGTAACTTCGATTCTAATTATGACAGGTAACAGTAACTTCAATACTAATTATGACAAGTAACAGTAACTTCGATACTAATTATGACAGGTAACTGTAACTTCGTTACTAATTACGACAAGTAACTGTAATTTCGATACAAATTATGGCAGGTAACTGTATCTTCGATACTAATTATGACAGGTAACAATAACTTCGATACTAATTATGACAAGTAACTGTAACTTCGATACTAATTATGACAGGTAACATTTACTTCGATATTAATTATGACAGGAAACTGTAACTTCGTTACTTATTATGACAAGTAACTGTAATTTCGATACAAATTATGACAGGTAACTTTAACTTCGTTACTAATTATCACAGGAAACTGTAACTTCGTTACTAATTATGACAAGTAACTTTAATTTGGATACTAGTTATGGCAGGAAACTGTAACTTCGTTACTAATTATGACAAGTCCCTGTAATTTCGATACAAATTATGGCAGATAACTGTAACTTCGATACTAATTATGACATGTAACTGTAACTTCGATACTAATTATGACACGTAACTGTAACTTCGTTATTACATATGACAAGTAACTGTAATTTTGATAAAAAATTATTGTAGGTAACTGTAACTTCAATACTAATTATGACAGGTAACATTAACTTCGATACTAATTATGACAAGAAACTCAAATTTCGTTACTAATTATGACAAGTAACTGTAATTTTGATAAAAAATTATGGTAGGTAACTGTAACTTCAATAATAATTATGACAGGTAACAGTAACTTCGATACTAATTATGACAGGAAACTGTAACTTCGTTACTAATTATGACAAGTAACTTTAATTTCGATATTAATTATGGCAGGAAACTGTAACTTCGGTACTAATTATGACAAGTCCCTGTAATTTCGATAAAAATTATGGCAGGTAACTGTAACCTCGATACTAATTATGACAAGTAACTGTAACTTCGATACTAATTATGACAGGTAACTGTAACTTCGTTATTAATTATGACAAGTAACTGTAATTTCGATACAAATTTTGGCAGGTAACTGTATCATCGTTACTAATTATGACAGGTAACAGTAACTTCGATACTAATTATGACAAGTAACTGTAACTTCGATACTAATTATGACAGGTAACTGTAACTTCGATACTAATTATGACAGGTAACTGTAACTTCGTTACTAATTATGACAAGTAACTGTAATTTCGATTCAAATTTTGGCAGGTAACTGTAACTTCGATACTTATTATGACAGGTAACAGTAACTACGATACTAATTATGACAAGTAACTGTAACATCGATACTAATAATGACAGGTAACTGTAACTTCGTTACTAATTATGACAAGTAAGTGTAATTTTGATACAAATTATGGCAGGTTACTGTAACTTCGGTACTAATTATGACAGGTAACAGCAACATTGATACTAATTATGACAAGTAACTATAACCTCGATACAAATTATGACAGGTAACTGTAACTTCGATACTAATTATGACAAGAAACTCTAACTTCGTTACTAATTATGACAAGTAACTGTAATTTTGATAAAAAATTATGGTAGGTAACATTAACTTTAATACTAACTATGACAGGTAACAGTAACTTCGACACTAATTATGACAGGAAACTGTAACTTCGTTACTAATTATGACAAGTAACTGTAATTTCGATACAAATTATGACAGGTAACTGTAACTTCGTTACTAATTATGACAGGTTACTGTAACTTCGTTACTTATTATGTCAAGTAACTGTAGCTTCGATGCTAATTATGACAAGTAACTGTAATTTCGATACAAATTATGACAGGTAACATTAACTTCGATACTAATTATGACAAGAAACTCTAACTTCGTCACTAATTATGACAAGTAACTGTTATTTCGATACAAATTATGGCAGGTAATTGTAACTTCGATACTAATTATGACAGGTAACAGTAACTTCGATACTAATTATGACAAGTAACTATAACTACGATACTAATTATGACAAGTAACTGTAACATCGATACTAATAATGACAGGTAACTGTAACTTCGTTACTAATTTTGACAAGTCCCTGTAATTTCGATACAAATTATGGCAGGTAACTGTAACATCCATACTAATTATGACAGGTAACAGTAACTTCGATACTCATTATGACAGGAAACTGTAACTTCGTTACTAATTATGACAAGTAACTCTAATTTCGATACAAATTATGACAGGTAACTGTAACTTCGTTACTAATTATGACAAGTAACAGTACCTTCGATACTAATTGTGACAGGTAACTTTAACTTCGATACTAATTATGACAAGGAACTGTAATTTCGATACAAATTATGGCAGGTAACTGTAACTTCGTTACTAATTATGTTAAGTAACTGTAATTTCGAAACAAATTTTGGCAGGTAACTGTAACTTCGATACTAATTATGACAGGTAACAGTAACTTCGATACTAATTATGACAAGTAACTGTAACTTCGATACTAATTATGACAGGTAACTGTAACTTCGTTACTATTTATGACAAGTAACAGTAATTTCGAAACAAAATATTGCAGGTAACAGTAACTTCGATACTAATTATGACAGGTAACAGTAACTTCGATACTATTTATGACAAGTAACATTAACTTCGATACTTATTATGACAAGTAACTTTAATTTCGATACTAATTATGGCAGGTTACTGTAACTTCGTTACTAATTATGACAAGTCCCTGTAATTTCGATACAAATTATTGCAGGTAATTGTAATTTCGATACTAATTATGACAGGTAACAGTAACTTCGATACTAATTATGACAGGTAACAGTAACTTCGATACTAATTATGACAAGTAACTGTAACTTCGATACTAATTATGACAGGTAACAGCAACTTCGATACTAATTATGACAAGTAACTATAACTTCGATACAAATTATGACAGGTAACAGTAACGTCGATACTAATTATGACAGGTTACAGTAACTACAATACTAATTATGACAAGTAACTGTAACTTCGATACTAATTACGGCTGGTAACAGTAACTTCGATGCTAATTATGACAGGTAACTGTAACTTCGATACTAATTATGACAAGGAACTGTAATTTCGATACAAATTATGGCAGGTAACTGTAACTTCGATACTAATTGTGACAGGTAACAGTAACTTCAATACTAATTATGACAAGTAAATATAACTTCGAATCAAATTATGACAGGTAACTGTAACTTCGATACTAATTATGACAAGAAAATCTAACTTCGTTACTAATTATGACAAGTAACTGTAATTTTGATAAAAAATTATGGTAGGTAACTGTAACTTCAATACTAATTATGACAGGTAACAGGAACTTCGATACTAATTATGACAGGTAACTGTAACTTCGTTAATAATTATCACAAGTAACTTTAATTTCGATACTAATTATGGCAGGTAACTGTAACTTCGTTACTAATTATGACAAGTCCCTGTAATTTCGATACAAATTATGGCAAGTAACGGTAACTTCGATACTAATTATTACAAGTAACTGTAACTTCGATACTAATTATGACAGGTAACTGTATCTTCGTTACTAATTATGACAAGTAACTGTAATTTCGATACAAATTTTGGCAGGTAACTGTAACTTCGATTCTAATTATGACAGGTAACAGTAACTTCAATACTAATTATGACAAGTAACAGTAACTTCGATACTAATTATGACAGGTAACTGTAACTTCGTTACTAATTACGACAAGTAACTGTAATTTCGATACAAATTATGGCAGGTAACTGTATCTTCGATACTAATTATGACAGGTAACAATAACTTCGATACTAATTATGACAAGTAACATTAACTTCGATACTAATTATGGCAGGTTACTGTAACATCGCTACTAATTATGACAAGTAACTTTAATTTCGATACAAATTATGGCAGGTAACTGTAACTTCCATACTAATTATGACAGGTAACAGTAACTTCGATACTAATTATGACAGGAAACTGTAACTTCGTTACTAATTATGACAAGTAACTGTAATTTCGATACAAATTATGACAGGTAACTGTAACTTCGTTACTAATTATGACAAGTAACAGTACCTTCGATACTAATTATGACAGGTAACTGTAACTTCGATACTAATTATGAAAAGGAACTGTAATTTCGATACAAATTTTGGCAGGTAACTGTAACTTCGATACTATTTATGACAGGTAACAGTAACTTCGATACTAATTATGACAAGTAACTGTAACTTCGATACTAATTATGACAGGTAACTGTAACTTCGTTACTAATAATGACAAGTAACTCTAATTTCGATACTAATTATGGCAGGTAACTGTAACTTCGATACTAATTATGACAGGTAACAGTAACTTCGACACTTATTATGACAAGTAACTATAACTTCGATAAAAATTATGACTGGTTACTGTAACTTCGATTCTAATTATGACAAGAAACTCAAACTTCGTTACTAATTATGACAAGTAACTGTAATTTTGATAAAAAATTATGGTAGGTAACTGTAACTTCATTACTAATTATGACAGGTAACAGTAACTTCGATACTAATTATGACAGGAAACTGTAACTTCGTTACTAATTATGACAAGTAACTTTAATTTCGATACTAGTTATGGCAGAAAACTGTAACTTCGTTACTAATTATGACAAGTCCCTGTAATTTCGATACAAATTATGGCAGGTAACTGTAACTTCGATACTAATTATGACAAGAAACTGTAACTTCGATACTAATTATGACAGGTAACTGAAACTTCGTTATTAATTGTGACAAGTAACTGTAATTTTGATAAAAAATTATTGTAGGTAACTGTAACTTCAATACTAATCATGACAGGTAACAGTTACTTCGATACTAATTATGACAAGAAACTGTAACTTCGTTACTAATTATGACAAGTAACTTTAATTTCGATACTAGTTATGGCAGAAAACTGTAACTTCGTTACTAATTATGACAAGTAACTGTAATTTCGATACAAGTTATGACAGGTAACTGTAACTTCGTTACTAATTATGACAGGTTACTGTAACTTCGTTACTAATTATGTCAAGTAACTGTAGCTTCGATGCTAATTATGACAAGTAACTGTAATTTCGATACAAATTATGACAGGTAACATTAACTTCGATACTAATTATGACAAGAAACTCTAACTTCGTCACTAATTATGACAAGTAACTGTTATTTCGATACAAATTATGGCAGGTAATTGTAACTTCGATACTAATTATGACAGGTAACAGTAACTTCGATACTTATTATGACAAGTAACTATAACTTCGATACAAATTATGTCAGGTAACTGTAACTTCGATACTAATTATGACAAGAAACTCGAACTTCGTTACTAATTTTGAGAAGTCCCTGTAATTTCGATACAAATTATGGCAGGTAACTGTAACATCCATACTAATTATGACAGGTAACAGTAACTTCGATACTCATTATGACAGGAAACTGTAACTTCGTTACTAATTATGACAAGTAACTCTAATTTCGATACAAATTATGACAGGTAACAGTAACTTCGTTACTAATTATGACAAGTAACAGTACCTTCGATACTAATTGTGACAGGTAACTTTAACTTCGATACTAATTATGACAAGTAACTGTAATTTCGAAACAAATTTTGGCAGGTAACTGTAACTTCGATACTAATTATGACAGGTAACAGTAACTTCGATACTAATTATGACAAGTAACTGTAACTTCGATACTAATTATGACAGGTAACAGTAACTTCGGTGCTAATTATGACAAGTAACTATAACTTCGATAAAAATTATGACTGGTTACTGTAACTTCGATTCTAATTATGACAAGAAACTCTAACTTCGTTACTAATTATGACAAGTAACTGTAATTTTGATACAAAATTAAGGTAGGTAACTGTAACTTCAATATTAATTATGACAGGTAACAGTAACTTCGATACTAATTATGACAGGATACTGTAACTTCGTTACTAATTATGACAAGTAACTTTAATTTCGATACTAATTATGGCAGGTAACTGTAACATCGTTACTAATTATGACAAGTCCCTGTAATTGCGATACAAATTATGGCAGGTAACTGTAACTTCGATACTAATTATGACAAGTAACTGTAACTTCGATACTAATTATGACAGGTAACTGTAACTTCGTCACCAATTATAACAAGTAACTGTAATTTCGTTACAAATTATGGCAGGTAACAGTAACTTCGATACTAATTATGACAGGTAACAGTAATTCGATACTAATTATGACAAGTAACTATAACTTCGATACAAATTATGACAGGAAACTGTAACTTCGTTACTAATTATGGCAAGTAACTGTAATTTCGATACAAATTATGACAGGTAACTGTAACTTCGTTACTAATTATGACAGGTTACTGTAACTTCGTTACTAATTATGTCAAGTAACTGTAGCTTCGATGCTAATTATGACAAGTAACTGTTATTTCGATACAAATTATGACAGGTAACATTAACTTCGATACAAATTATGACAAGAAACTCTAACTTCGTTAATAATTATGACAAGTAACAGTAATTTTGATAAAAATTTATGGTAGGTAACTGTAACTTCAATACTAATTATGACTGTAACAGTAACTTCGTTACTAATAATGACAAGTAACTGTAATTTCGATACAAATTATGGCAGGTAACAGTAACTTCGATACTAATTATGACAGGGAACAGTACCTTCGATACTAATTATGACAGGTAACTGTAACTTCGATACTAATTATGACAAGGAACTGTAATTTCGATACAAATTATGGCAGGTAACTGTAACTTCGTTACTAATTAAGACAAGTAACTGTAATTTCGATACAAATTATGGCAGGTAACTGTAACTTCGATACTAATTATGACAGGTAACAGTAACTTCGGTGCTAATTATGACAAGTAACTATAACTTCGATAAAAATTATGACTGGTTACTGTAACTTCGATTCTAATTATGACAAGAAACTCTAACTTCGTTACTAATTATGACAAGTAACTGTAATTTTGATACAAAATTAAGGTAGGTAACTGTAACTTCAATATTAATTATGACAGGTAACAGTAACTTCGATACTAATTATGACAGGAAACTGTAACTTCGTTGCTAATTATGACAAGTAACTTTAATTTCGATACTAATTATGGCAGGTAACTGTAACATCGTTACTAATTATGACAAGTCCCTGTAATTGCGATACAAATTATGGCAGGTAACTGTAACTTCGATACTAATTATGACAAGTAACTGTAACTTCGATACTAATTATGACAGGTAACTGTAACTTCATTATTAATTATGACAAGTAACTGTAATTTCGATACAAATTTTGCCAGGTAACTGTAACTTCGATACTAATTATGACAGGTAACAGTAACTTCGATACTAATTATGACAAGTAACTATAACTTCGATACAAATTATGACAGCTAACTGTAATTTCGATACTAATTATGACAAGAAACTCGAACTTCGTTATTAATTATGACAAGTCCCTGTAATTTCGATACAAATTATGGCAGGTAACTGTAACTTCCATACTAATTATGACAGATAACAGTAACTTCGATACTAATTATGACAGGAAACTGTAACTTCGTTACTAATTATGACAAGTAACTGTAATTTCGATACAAATTATGACAGGTAATTGTAACTTTGTTACTACTTATGACAAGTAACAGTACCTTCGAGACTAATTATGACAGGTAACTGTAACTTCGATATTAATTCTGACAAGGAACAGTAATTTTGATACAAATTATGGCAGGTAACTGTAACTTTGATACTAATTATGACAGGTAACAGTAACTTCGATACTGATTATGACAAGTAACTGTAACTTCGTTTCTAATTATGACAAATAACTCTAATTTTGATAAAAAATTATGGCAGGTAACTGTAACTTCGATACTAATTATGACAGGTAACATTAACTTCGATACTAATTATGACAGGTTACTGTAGCTTCGTTACTAATTATGTCATGTAACTGTAACTTCGATACTAATTAGGACAAGTAACTGTAATTTCGATACAAATTATGACAGGTTACCGTAACTTCGTTACTAATTATGACAAGTAACTGTAATTTCGATACAAATTAAGGCAGGTAACTGTAACTTCGGTACTAATTATATCAGGTATCAGTAACTTCGATACTAATTATGACAAGGAACTGTAATTTCGATACAAATTATGGCAGGTAACTGTAACTTCGTAACAAATTATGACAGGTTACTGTAACTTCGTTACTAATTATGTCAAGTAATTGTAGCTTCGATTCAAATTATGACAAGTAACTGTAATTTCGATACAAAATATGACAGGTAACAGTAACTTCGATACTAATTATGACAAGGAACTCTAACTTCGTTAATAATTATGACAAGTAACAGTAATTTTGATAAAAAATTATGGTAGGTAACTGTAACATCAATACTAATTATGACAGGTAACAGTAACTTCGATACTAATTATGACAGGTAAGAGTAACTACGATACTAATTATGACAAGTAACTGTAACTTCGATACTAATTATGACAGGTAACATTTACTTCGATATTAATTATGACAGGAAACTGTAACTTCGTTACTTATTATGACAAGTAACTGTAATTTCGATACAAATTATGACAGGTAACTTTAACTTCGTTACTAATTATCACAGGAAACTGTAACTTCGTTACTAATTATGACAAGTAACTTTAATTTGGATACTAGTTTTGGCAGGAAACTGTAACTTCGTTACTAATTATGACAAGTCCCTGTAATTTCGATACAAATTATGGCAGATAACTGTAACTTCGATACTAATTATGACATGTAACTGTAACGTCGATACTAATTATGACACGTAACTGTAACTTCGTTATTAATTATGACAAGTAACTGTAATTTTGATAAAAAATTATTGTAGGTAACTGTAACTTCAATACTAATTATGACAGGTAACATTAACTTCGATACTAATTATGACAAGAAACTCAAACTTCGTTACTAATTATGACAAGTAACTGTAATTTTGATAAAAAATTATGGTAGGTAACTCTAACTTCAATACTAATTATGACAGGTAACAGTAACTTCGATACTAATTATGACAGGAAACTGTAACTTCGTTACTAATTATGACAAGTAACTTTAATTTCGATATTAATTATGGCAGGAAACTGTAACTTCGTTACTAATTATGACAAGTCCCTGTAATTTCGATAAAAATTATGGCAGGTAACTGTAACCTCGATACTAATTATGACAAGTAACTGTAACTTCGATACTAATTATGACAGGTAACTGTAACTTCGTTATTAATTATGACAAGTAACTGTAATTTCGATACAAATTTTGGCAGGTAACTGTATCATCGTTACTAATTATGACAGGTAACAGTAACTTCGATACTAATTATGACAAGTAACTGTAACTTCGATACTAATTATGACAGGTAACTGTAACTTCGATACTAATTATGACAGGTAACTGTAACTTCGTTACTAATTATGACAAGTAACTGTAATTTCGATTCAAATTTTGGCAGGTAACTGTAACTTCGATACTTATTATGACAGGTAACAGTAACTACGATACTAATTATGACAAGTAACTGTAACATCGATACTAATAATGACAGGTAACTGTAACTTCGTTACTAATTATGACAAGTAAGTGTAATTTTGATAGAAATTAAGGCAGGTTACTGTAACTTCGATACTAATTATGACAGGTAACAGCAACTTTGATACTAATTATGACAAGTAACTATAACCTCGATACAAATTATGACAGGTAACTGTAACTTCGATACTAATTATGACAAGAAACTCTAACTTCGTTACTAATTATGACAAGTAACTGTAATTTTGATAAATAATTATGGTAGGTAACTTTAACTTTAATACTAATAATGACAGGTAACAGTAACTTCGACACTAATTATGACAGGAAACTGTAACTTCGTTACTAATTATGACATGTAACTGTAATTTCGATACAAATTATGACAGGTAACTGTAACTTCGTTACTAATTATGACAGGTTACTGTAACTTCGTTACTAATTATGTCAAGTAACTGTAGCTTCGATGCTAATTATGACAAGTAACTGTAATTTCGATACAAATTATGACAGGTAACATTAACTTCGATACTAATTATGACAAGAAACTCTAACTTCGTCACTAATTATGACAAGTAACTGTTATTTCGATACAAATTATGGCAGGTAATTGTAACTTCGATACTAATTATGACAGGTAACAGTAACTTCGATACTAATTATGACAAGTAACTATAACTTCGATACAAATTATGTCAGGTAACTGTAACTTCGATACTAATTATGACAAGAAACTCGAACTTCGTCACTAATTATGACAAGTCCCTGTAATATCGATACAAATTATGGCAGGTAAATGTAACATCCATACTAATTATGACAGGTAACAGTAACTTCGATACTCATTATGACAGGAAACTGTAACTTCGTTACTAATTATGACAAGTAACTCTAATTTCGATACAAATTATGACTGGTAACTGTAACTTCGTTACTAATTATGACAAGTAACAGTACCTTCGATACTAATTGTGACAAGTAACTTTAACTTCGATACTAATTATGACAAGGAACTGTAATTTCGATACAAATTATGGCAGGTAACTGTAACTTCGTGACTAATTATGACAAGTAACTGTAATTTCGAAACAAATTTTGGCAGGTAACTGTAACTTCGATACTAATTATGACAGGTAACAGCAACTTCGATACTAATTATGACAAGTAACTGTAACTTCGATACTAATTATGACAGGTAACTGTAACTTCGTTACTATTTATGACAAGTAACAGTAATTTCGAAACAAAATATTGCAGGTAACAGTAACTTCGATACTAATTATGACAGGTAACAGTAACTTCGATACTATTTATGACAAGTAACATTAACTTCGATACTAATTATGACAGGTTACTGTAACATCGTTGCTAATGATGTCAAGTAACTTTAATTTCGATACAAATTATGGCAGGTAACTGTAACTTCCATACTAATTATGACATGTAAGAGTTACTTCGATACTAATTATGACAGGAAACTGTAACTTCGTTACTAATTATGACAAGTACCTGTAATTTCGATACAAATTATGACAGGTAACTGTAACTTCGTTACTAATTATGACAAGTAACAGTACCTTCGATACTAATTATGACAGGTAACTGTAACATCGATACTAATTATGACAAGGAATTGTAATTTCGATACAAATTATGGCAGGTAACTATAACTTCGATACTAATTATGACAGGTAACAGCAACTTCGATACTTATTATGACAAGTAACTATAACTTCGATACAAATTATGACAGGTAACTGTAACTTCGATACTAATTATGACAAGAAACTCTAACTTCGTTACTAATTATGACAAGTAACTGTAATTTTGATAAAAAATTATTGTAGGTAAATCTAACTTCAATACTAATTATGACAGGTAACAGTAACTTCGATACTAATTATGACAGGTAACTGTAACTTCGTTACTTATTATGACAAGTAACTTTAATTTCGATACTAATTATGGCAGGTTACTGTAACTTCGTTACTAATTATGACAAGTCCCTGTAATTTCGATACAAATTATTGCAGGTAATTGTAATTTCGATACTAATTATGACAGGTAACAGTAACTTCGATACTAATTATGACAGGTAACAGTAACTTCGATACTAATTATGACAAGTAACTGTAACTTCGATACTAATTATGACAGGTAACAGCAACTTCGATACTAATTATGACAAGTAACTATAACTTCGATACAAATTATGACAGGTAACAGTAACTTCGATACTAATTATGACAGGTTACAGTAACTACGATACTAATTATGACAAGTAACTGTAACTTCGATACTAATTATGGCTGGTAACAGTAACTTCGATGCTAATTATGACAGGTAACTGTAACTTCGATACTAATTATGACAAGGAACTGTAATTTCGATACAAATTATGGCAGGTAACTGTAACTTCGATACTAATTGCGACAGGTAACAGTAACTTCAATACTAATTATGACAAGTAAATATAACTTCGAATCAAATTATGACAGGTAACTGTAACTTCGATACTAATTATGACAAGAAAATCTAACTTCGTTACTAATTATGACAAGTAACTGTAATTTTGATAAAAAATTATGGTAGGTAACTGTAACTTCAATACTAATTATGACAGGTAACAGGAACTTCGATACTAATTATGACAGGTAACTGTAACTTCGTTAATAATTATCACAAGTAACTTTAATTTCGATACTAATTATGGCAGGTAACTGTAACTTCGTTACTAATTATGACAAGTCCCTGTAATTTCGATACAAATTATGGCAGGTAACGGTAACTTCGATACTAATTATTACAAGTAACTGTAACTTCGATACTAATTATGACAGGTAACTGTATCTTCGTTACTAATTATGACAAGTAACTGTAATTTCGATACAAATTTTGGCAGGTAACTGTAACTTCGATTCTAATTATGACAGGTAACAGTAACTTCAATACTAATTATGACAAGTAACAGTAACTTCGATACTAATTATGACAGGTAACTGTAACTTCGTTACTAATTACGACAAGTAACTGTAATTTCGATACAAATTATGGCAGGTAACTGTATCTTCGATACTAATTATGACAGGTAACAATAACTTCGATACTAATTATGACAAGTAACATTAACTTCTATACTAATTATGGCAGGTTACAGTAACATCGCTACTAATTATGACAAGTAACTTTAATTTCGATACAAATTATGGCAGGTAACTGTAACTTCCATACTAATTATGACAGGTAACAGTAACTTCGATACTAATTATGACAGGAAACTGTAACTTCGTTACTAATTATGACAAGTAACTGTAATTTCGATACAAATTATGACAGGTAACTGTAATTTCGTTACTAATTATGACAAGTAACAGTACCTTCGATACTAATTATGACAGGTAACTGTAACATCGATACTAATTATGACAAGGAACTGTAATTTCGATACAAATTTTGGCAGGTAACTGTAACTTCGATACTAATTATGACAGGTAACAGTAACTTCGATACTAATTATGACAAGTAACTGTAACTTCGATACTAATTATGACAGGTAACTGTAACTTCGTTACTAATAATGACAAGTAACTCTAATTTCGATACTAATTATGGCAGGTAACTGTAACTTCGATACTAATTATGACAGGTAACAGTAACTTCGACACTTATTATGACAAGTAACTATAACTTCGATAAAAATTATGACTGGTTACTGTAACTTCGATTCTAATTATGACAAGAAACTCAAACTTCGTTACTAATTATGACAAGTAACTGTAATTTTGATAAAAAATTATGGTAGGTAACTGTAACTTCATTACTAATTATGACAGGTAACAGTAACTTCGATACTAATTATGACAGGAAACTGTAACTTCGTTACTAATTATGACAAGTAACTTTAATTTCGATACTAGATATGGCAGAAAACTGTAACTTCGTTACTAATTATGACAAGTCCCTGTAATTTCGATACAAATTATGGCAGGTAACTGTAACTTCGATACTAATTATGACAAGAAACTGTAACTTCGATATTAATTATGACAGGTAACTGAAACTTCGTTATTAATTGTGACAAGTAACTGTAATTTTGATAAAAAATTATTGTAGGTAACTGTAACTTCAATACTAATCATGACAGGTAACAGTTACTTCGATACTAATTATGACAAGAAACTGTAACTTCGTTACCAATTATGACAAGTAACTTTAATTTCGATACTAGTTATGGCAGAAAACTGTAACTTCGTTACTAATTATGACAAGTAACAGTAATTTCGATACAAATTATGACAGGTAACTGTAACTTCGTTACTAATTATGACAGGTTACTGTAACTTCGTTACTAATTATGTCAAGTAACTGTAGCTTCGATGCTAATTATGACAAGTAACTGTAATTTCGATACAAATTATGACAGGTAACATTAACTTCGATACTAATTATGACAAGAAACTCTAACTTCGTCACTAATTATGACAAGTAACTGTTATTTCGATACAAATTATGGCAGGTAATTGTAACTTCGATACTAATTATGACAGGTAACAGTAACTTCGATACTAATTATGACAAGTAACTATAACTTCGATACAAATTATGTCAGGTAACTGTAACTTCGATACTAATTATGACAAGAAACTCGAACTTCGTTACTAATTTTGACAAGTCCCTGTAATTTCGATACAAATTATGGCAGGTAACTGTAACATCCATACTAATTATGACAGGTAACAGTAACTTCGATACTCATTATGACAGGAAACTGTTACTTCGTTACTAATTATGACAAGTAACTCTAATTTCGATACAAATTATGACAGGTAACAGTAACTTCGTTACTAATTATGACAAGTAACAGTACCTTCGATACTAATTGTGACAGGTAACTTTAACTTCGATACTAATTATGACAAGGAACTGTAATTTCGATACAAATTATGGCAGGTAACTGTAACTTCGTTACTAATTATGACAAGTAACTGTAATTTCGAAACAAATTTTGGCAGGTAACTGTAACTTCGATACTAATTATGACAGGTAACAGTAACTTCGATACTAATTATGACAAGTAACTGTAACTTCGATACTAATTATGACAGGTAACTGTAACTTCGTTACTATTTATGACAAGTAACAGTAATTTCGAAACATAATATGGCAGGTAACAGTAACTTCGATACTAATTATGACAGGTAACAGTAACTTCGATACTATTTATGACAAGTAACATTAACTTCGATACTAATTATGACAGGTTACTGTAACATCGTTGCTAATGATGTCAAGTAACTTTAATTTCTATACAAATTATGGCAGGTAACTGTAATTTCCATACTAATTATGACATGTAAGAGTTACTTCGATACTAATTATGACAGGAAACTGTAACCTCGTTACTAATTATGACAAGTACCTGTAATTTCGATACAAATTATGACAGGTAACTGTAACTTCGTTACTAATTACGACAAGTAACAGTACCTTCGATACTAATTATGACAGGTAACTGTAACATCGTTACTAATTATGACAAGGAACTGTAATTTCGATACAAATTATGGCAGGTAACTATAACTTCGATACTAATTATGACAGGTAACAGCAACTTCGATACTTATTATGACAAGTAACTATAACTTCGATACAAATTATGACAGGTAACTGTAACTTCGATACTAATTATGACAAGAAACTCTAACTTCGTTACTAATTATGACAAGTAACTGTAATTTTGATAAAAAATTATTGTAGGTATTTCTAACTTCAATACTAATTATGACAGGTAACAGTAACTTCGATACTAATTATGACAGGTAACTGTAACTTCGTTACTTATTATGACAAATAACTTTAATTTCGATACTAATTATGGCAGGTTACTGTAACTTCGTTACTAATTATGACAAGTCCCTGTAATTTCGATACAAATTATTGCAGGTAATTGTAATTTCGATACTAATTATGACAGGTAACAGTAACTTCGATACTAATTATGACAGGTAACAGTAACTTCGATACTAATTAAGACAAGTAACTGTAACTTCGATACTAATTATGACAGGTAATAGCAACTTCGATACTAATTATGACAAGTAACTATAACTTCGATACAAATTATGACAGGTAACAGTAACGTCGATACTAATTATGACAGGTTACAGTAACTACGATACTAATTATGACAAGTAACTGTAACTTCGATACTAATTATGGCTGGTAACTGTAACTTCGATGCTAATTATGACAGGTAACTGTAACTTCGATACTAATTATGACAAGGAACTGTAATTTCGATACAAATTATGGCAGGTAACTGTAACTTCGATACTAATTGTGACAGGTAACAGTAACTTCAATACTAATTATGAAAAGTAAATATAACTTCGAATCAAATTATGACTGGTAACTGTAACTTCGATACTAATTATGACAAGAAAATCTAACTTCGTTACTAATTATGACAAGTAACTGTAATTTTGATAAAAAATTATGGTAGGTAACGTTAACTTCAATACTAATTATGACAGGTAACAGGAACTTCGATACTAATTATGACAGGTAACTGTAACTTCGTTAATAATTATCACAAGTAACTTTAATTTCGATACTAATTATGGCAGGTAACTGTAACTTCGTTACTAATTATGACAAGTCCCTGTAATTTCGATACAAATTATGGCAGGTAACGGTAACTTCGATACTAATTATTACAAGTAACTGTAACTTCGATACTAATTATGACAGGTAACTGTATCTTCGTTACTAATTATGACAAGTAACTGTAATTTCGATACAAATTTTGGCAGGTAACTGTAACTTCGATTCTAATTATGACAGGTAACAGTAACTTCAATACTAATTATGACAAGTAACAGTAACTTCGATACTAATTATGACAGGTAACTGTAACTTCGTTACTAATTACGACAAGTAACTGTAATTTCGATACAAATTATGGCAGGTAACTCTATCTTCGATACTAATTATGACAGGTAACAATAACTTCGATACTAATTATGACAAGTAACATTAACTTCGATACTAATTATGGCAGGTTACTGTAACATCGCTACTAATTATGACAAGTAACTTTAATTTCGATACAAATGATGGCAGGTAACTGTAACTTCCATACTAATTATGACAGGTAACAGTAACTTCGATACTAATTATGACAGGAAACTGTAACTTCGTTACTAATTATGACAAGTAACTGTAATTTCGATACAAATTATGACAGGTAACTGTAACTTCGTTACTAATTATGACAAGTAACAGTACCTTCGATACTAATTATGACAGGTAACTGTAACTTCGATACTAATTATGACAAGTAACTGTAACTTCGATACTAATTATGACAGGTAACTGTAACTTCGTTACTAATAATGACAAGTTACTCTAATTTCGATACTAATTATGGCAGGTAACTGTAACTTCGATACTAATTATGACAGGTAACAGTAACTTCGATACTTATTATGACAAGTAACTATAACTTCGATAAAAATTATGACAGGTTACTGTAACTTCGATTCTAATTATGACAAGAAATTCAAACTTCGTTACTAATTATGACAAGTAACTGTAATTTTGATAAAAAATTATGGTAGGTAACTGAAACTTCATTACTAATTATGACAGGTAACAGTAACTTCGATACTAATTATGACAGGAAACTGTAACTTCGTTACTAATTATGACAAGTAACTTTAATTTCGATACTAGTTATGGCAGAAAACTGTAACTTCGTTACTAATTATGACAAGTCCCTGTAATTTCGATACAAATTATGGCAGGTAACTGTAACTTCGATACTAATTATGACAAGTAACTGTAACTTCGATACTAATTATGACAGGTAACTGAAACTTCGTTATTAATTGTGACAAGTAACTGTAATTTTGATAAAAAATTATTGTAGGTAACTGTAACTTCAATACTAATCATGACAGGTAACAGTTACTTCGATACTAATTATGACAAGAAACTCAAACTTCGTTACTAATTATGACAAGTAACTGTAATTTTGATAAAAAATTATGGTAGGTAACTGTAACTTCAATACTAATTATGACAGGTAACAGTAACTTCGATACTAATTATGACAGGAAACTGTAACTTCGTTACTAATTATGACAAGTAACTTTAATTTCGATATTAATTATGGCAGGAAACTGTAACTTCGTTACTAATTATGACAAGTCCCTGTAATTTCGATACAAATTATGGCAGGTAACTGTAACCTCGATACTAATTATGACAAGTAACTGTAACTTCGATACTAATTATGACAGGTAACTGTAACTTCGTTATTAATTATGACAAGTAACTGTAATTTCGATACAAATTTTGGCAGGTAACTGTATCATCGTTACTAATTTTGACAGGTAATAGTAACTTCGATACTAATTATGACAAGTAACTGTGACTTCGATACTAATTATGACAGGTAACTGTAACTTCGATACTAATTATGACAGGTAACTGTAACTTTGTTACTAATTATGACATGTAACTGTAATTTCGATTCAAATTTTGGCAGGTAACTGTAACTTCGATACTTATTATGACAGGTAACAGTAACTTCGATACTAATTATGACAAGTAACTGTAACATCCATACTAATTATGACAGGTAACTGTAACTTCGTTACTAATTATGACAAGTAACTGTAATTTCGATACAAATTATGGCAGGTTACTGTAACATCGATACTAATTATGACAGGTAACAGCAACTTCGATACTAATTATGACAAGTAACTATAACTTCGATACAAATTATGACAGGTAACTGTAACTTCGATACTAATTATGACAAGAAACTCTAACTTCGTTACTAATTATGACAAGTAACTGTAATTTTGATAAAAAATTATTGTAGGTAACTGTAACTTCAATACTAATTATGACAGGTAACAGTAACTTCGATTCTAATTATGACAGGTAACTGTAACTTCGTTACTTATTATGACAAGTAACTTTAATTTCGATACTAATTATGGCAGGTTACTGTAACTTCATTACTAATTATGACAAGTCCCTGTAATTTCGATACAAATTATGGCAGGTTATTGTAATTTCGATGCTAATTATGACAGGTAACAGTAACTTCGATACTAATTATGACAAGTAACAGTAACTTCGATACTAATTATGACAGGTAACTGTAACATCGATACTAATTATGACAGGTAACTGTAACTTCGTTACTAATTATGACAAGTAACTGTAATTTCGATTCAAATTTTGGCAGGTAACTGTAACTTCGATACTTATTATGACAGGTAACAGTAACTTCGATACTAATTATGACAAGTAACTGTAACTTCGATACTAATTATGACAGGTAACTGTAACTTTGATACTAATTATGACAAGTAACTGTAATTTCGATACAAATTATGACAGGTAACTGTAACTTCGATACTAATTATCACAGTTAACAGCAACTTCGATTCTAATTATGACAAGTAACTATAACCTCGATACAAATTATGACAGGTAAATGTAACTTCGATACTAATTATGACAAGAAACTCTAACTTCGTTACTAATTATGACAAGTAACTGTAATTTTGATAAAAAATTATGGTAGGTAACTTTAACTTCAATACTAATTATGACAGGTAACAGTATCTTCGATACTAATTATGACAGGAAACTGTAACTTCGTTACTAATTATGACAAGTAACTGTAATTTCGATACAAATTATGACAGGTAACTGTAACTTCGTTACTAATTATGACAGGTTACTGTAACTTCGTTAATAATTATGTCAGGTAACTGTAGCTTCGATGCTAATTATGACAAGTAACTGTAATTTCGATACAAATTATGACAGGTAACATTAACTTCAATACTAATTATGACCAGAAACTCTAACTTCGTCACTAATTATGACAAGTAACTGTTATTTCGATACAAATTATGGCAGGTAATTGTAACTTCGATACTAATTATGACAGGTAACAGTAACTTCGTTACTAATTATGACAAGTAACTATAACTTCGATACAAATTATGTCAGGTAACTGTAACTTCGATACTAATTATGACAAGAAACTCGAACTTCGTTACTAATTATGACAAGTCCCTGTAATTTCGATACAAATTATGGCAGGTAACTGTAACATCCATACTAATTATGACAGGTAACAGTAACTTCGATACTAATTATGACAGGAAACTGTAACTTCGTCACTAATTATGACAAGTAACTCTAATTTCGATACAAATTATGACAGGTAACTGTATTTTCGTTACTAATTATGACAAGTAACAGTACCTTCGATACTAATTATGACAGGTAACTGTAACTTCGATACTAATTATGACAGGTAACTGTAACTTCGTTACTAATTATGACATGTAACTGTAATTTCGATTCAAATTTTGGCAGGTAACTGTAACTTCGATACTTATTATGACAGGTAACAGTAACTTCGATACTAATTATGACAAGTAACTGTAACATCCATACTAATTATGACAGGTAACTGTAACTTCGATACAAATTATGACAGGTAACTGTTACTACGATACTAATTATGACAAGAAACTCTAACTTCGTTACTAATTATGACAAGTAACTGTAATTTTGATAAAAAATTATTGTAGGTAACTGTAACTTCAATACTAATTATGACAGGTAACAGTAACTTCGATTCTAATTATGACAGGTAACTGTAACATCCATACTAATTATGACAGGTAACTGTAACTTCGATACAAATTATGACAGGTAACTGTTACTTCGATACTAATTATGACAAGAAACTCTAACTTCGTTACTAATTATGACATGTAACTGTAATTTCGATTCAAATTTTGGCAGGTAACTGTAACTTCGATACTTATTATGACAGGTAACAGTAACTTCGATACTAATTATGACAAGTAACTGTAACATCCATACTAATTATGACAGGTAACTGTAACTTCGTTACTTATTATGACAAGTAACTTTAATTTCGATACTAATTATGGCAGGTTACTGTAACTTCATTACTAATTATGACAAGTCCCTGTAATTTCGATACAAATTATGGCAGGTTATTGTAATTTCGATGCTAATTATGACAGGTAACAGTAACTTCGATACTAATTATGACAAGTAACAGTAACTTCGATACTAATTATGACAGGTAACTGTAACATCGATACTAATTATGACAGGTAACTGTAACTTCGTTACTAATTATGACAAGTAACTGTAATTTCGATTCAAATTTTGGCAGGTAACTGTAACTTCGATACTTATTATGACAGGTAACAGTAACTTCGATACTAATTATGACAAGTAACTGTAACTTCGATACTAATTATGACAGGTAACTGTAACTTTGATACTAATTATGACAAGTAACTGTAATTTCGATACAAATTATGGCAGGTTACTGTAACTTCGATACTAATTATGACAGGTAACAGCAACTTCGATACTAATTATGACAAGTAACTATAACTTCGATACAAATTATGACAGGTAACTGTTACTTCGATACTAATTATGACAAGAAACTCTAACTTCGTTACTAATTATGACAAGTAACTGTAATTTTGATAAAAAATTATTGTAGGTAACTGTAACTTCAATACTAATTATGACAGGTAACAGTAACTTCGATTCTAATTATGACAGGTAACTGTAACTTCGTTACTTATTATGACAAGTAACTTTAATTTCGATACTAATTATGGCAGGTTACTGTAACTTCATTACTAATTATGACAAGTCCCTGTAATTTCGATACAAATTATGGCAGGTTATTGTAATTTCGATGCTAATTATGACAGGTAACAGTAACTTCGATACTAATTATGACAAGTAACAGTAACTTCGATACTAATTATGACAGGTAACTGTAACATCGATACTAATTATGACAGGTAACTGTAACTTCGTTACAAATTATGACAAGTAACTGTAATTTCGATTCAAATTTTGGCAGGTAACTGTAACTTCGATACTTATTATGACAGGTAACATTAACTTCGATACTAATTATGACAAGTAACTCTAACTTCGATACTAATTATGACAGGTAACTGTAACTTTGTTACTAATTATGACAAGTAACTGTAATTTGGATACAAATTATGACAGGTAACTGTAACTTCGATACTAATTATCACAGTTAACAGCAACTTCGATTCTAATTATGACAAGTAACTATAACTTCGATACAAATTATGACAAGTAACTTTAATTTCGATACTAATTATGGCAGGTAACTTCGATACTAATTATGACAGGTAACAGTAACTTCGATACTAATTATGACAAGTAACTATAACTTCGATACAAATTATGACAGCTAACTGTAATTTAGATACAAATTATGACAAGAAACTCGAACTTCGTTATTAATTATGACAAGTCCCTGTAATTTCGATACAAATTATGGCAGGTAACTGTAACTTCCATACTAATTATGACAGATAACAGTAACTTCGATACTAATTATGACAGGAAACTGTAACTTCGTTACTAATTATGACAAGTAACTGTAATTTCGATACAAATTTTGACAGGTAACTGTAACTTTGTTACTACTTATGACAAGTAACAGTACCTTCGAGACTAATTATGACAGGTAACTGTAGCTTGCCACGGTGGGTGAGTGGATAGCGTGTCGGTCTACTAACCCCAAGATTGCAGGTTCGCCCCTGACCGTGGTAAGTGATTTTTGAAAGGCGGCAAAAATACGATACGCATGTCATACGATGTTGGCATGTTAAAGAACCCATTTGAATTCAGTAGGCCGAGTTCATAATGGCAAAATTAATCTCGGGAGTTTCCGCCAGCACAAAGTTCCTCATTTCTCTACTAGAAAGCGCTATTGTGTTCAAGGAGATTAGATATCTAATATCTAACCTCCTTGACTTTCATAGTCAAGGAACTACGAAATTCGACATGCAAGCTACCCTCTGGGTGTCAATTAGCAAAGCTTGCACCAGGCACCCGAGGCCATACGATATTATTATTATTACTGTAACTTCGATATTAATTATGACAAGGAACAGTAATTTTGATACAAATTATGGCAGGTAACTGTAACTTTGATACTAATTATGACAGGTAACAGTAACTTCGATACTAATTATGACAGGAAACTGTAACTTCGTTACTAATTATGACAAGTAACTTTAATTTCGTTATTAATTATGGCAGGAAACTGTAACTTCGTTACTAATTATGACAAGTCCCTGTAATTTCGATACAAATTATGGCAGGTAACTGTAACCTCGATACTAATTATGACAAGTAACTGTAACTTCGATACTAATTATGAAAGGTAACTGTAACTTCGTTATTAATTATGACAAGTAACTGTAATTTCGATACAAATTTTGGCAGGTAACTGTATCATCGTTACTAATTATGACAGGTAACAGTAACTTCGATGCTAATTATGACAAGTAACTGTAACTTCGATACTAATTATGACAGGTAACTGTAACTTCGATACTAATTATGACAGGTAACTGTAACTTCGTTACTAATTATGACAAGTAACTGTAATTTCGATTCAAATTTTGGCAGGTAACTGTAACTTCGATACTTATTATGACAGGTAACAGTAACTACGATACTAATTATGACAAGGAACTGTAACATCGATACTAATAATGACAGGTAACTGTAACTTCGTTACTAATTATGACAAGTAACTGTAATTTTGATACAAATTATGGCAGGTTACTGTAACTTCGATACTAATTATGACAGGTAACAGCAACTTCGATACTAATTATGACAAGTAACTATAACCTCGATACAAATTATGACAGGTAACTGTAACTTCGATACTAATTATGACAAGAAACTCTAACTTCGTTACTAATTATGACAAGTAACTGTGATTTTGATAAAAAATTATGGTAGGTAACTTTAACTTCAATACTAATTATGACAGGTAACAGTAACTTCGATACTAATTATGACAGGAAACTGTAACTTCGTTACTAATTATGACAAGTAACTGTAATTTCGATACAAATTATGACAGGTAACTGTAACTTCGTTACTAATTATGACAGGTTACTGTAACTTCGTTAATAATTATGTCAGGTAACTGTAGCTTCGATGCTAATTATGACAAGTAACTGTAATTTCGATACAAATTATGACAGGTAACATTAACTTCGATACTAATTATGACCAGAAACTCTAACTTCGTCACTAATTATGACAAGTAACTGTTATTTCGATACAAATTATGGCAGGTAATTGTAACTTCGATACTAATTATGACAGGTAACAGTAACTTCGATACTAATTATGACAAGTAACTATAACCTCGATACAAATTATGTCAGGTAACTGTAACTTCGATACTAATTATGACAGGTAACAGCAACTTCGATACTAATTATGACAAGTAACTATAACTTCGATACAAATTAAGACAGGTAACTGTAACTTCGATACTAATTATGACAAGAAACTCTAAATTCGTTACTAATTATGACAAGTAACTGTAATTTTGATAAAAAATTATTGTAGGTAACTGTAACTTCAATACTAATTATGACAGGTAACAGTAACTTCGATACTAATTATGACAGGTAACTGTAACTTCGTTACTTATTATGACAAGTAACTTTAATTTCGATACTAATTATGGCAGGTTACTGTAACTTCATTACTAATTATGACAAGTCCCTGTAATTTCGATACAAATTATGGCAGGTTATTGTAATTTCGATGCTAATTATGACAGGTAACAGTAACTTCGATACTAATTATGACAAGTAACAGTAACTTCGATACTAATTATGACAGGTAACTGTAACATCGATACTAATTATGACAGGTAACTGTAACTTCGTTACTAATTATGACAAGTAACTGTAATTTCGATTCAAATTTTGGCAGGTAACTGTAACTTCGATACTTATTATGACAGGTAACAGTAACTTCGATACTAATTATGACAAGTTACTGTAACTTCGATACTAATTATGACAGGTAACTGTAACTTTGTTGCTAATTATGACAAGTAACTGTAATTTCGATACAATTTATGACAGGTAACTGTAACTTCGATACTAATTATCACAGTTAACAGCAACTTCGATTCTAATTATGACAAGTAACTATAACTTCGATACAAATTATGACAGGTAACTGTAACTTCGATACTAATTATGCCAAGAAACTCTAACTTCGTTACTAATTATGACAAGTAACTGTAATTTTGATAAAAAATTATTGTAGGTAACTGTAACTTCAATACTAATTATGACAGGTAACAGTAACTTCGATACTAATTATGACAGGAAACTGTAACTTCGTTACTAATTATGACAAGTAACTTTAATTTCGATACTAATTATGGCAGGTAACTGTAACATCGTTACTAATTATGACAAGTCCCTGTAATTGCGATACAAATTATGGCAGGTAACTGTAACTTCGATACTAATTATGACAAGTAACTGTAACTTCGATACTAATGATGACAGGTAACTGTAACTTCATTATTAATTATGACAAGTAACTGTAATTTCGATACAAATTTTGGCAGGTAACTGTAACTTCGATACTAATTATGACAGGTAACAGTAACTTCGATACTAATTATGACAAGTAACTATAACTTCGATACAAATTATGACAGCTAACTGTAATTTAGATACTAATTATGACAAGAAACTCGAACTTCGTTATTAATTATAACATGTCCCTGTAATTTCGATACAAATTATGGCAGGAAACTGTAACTTCCATACTAATTATGACAGATAACAGTAACTTCGATACTAATTATGACAGGAAACTGTAACTTCGTTACTAATTATGACAAGTAACTGTAATTTCGATACAAATTTTGACAGGTAACTGTAACTTTGTTACTACTTATGACAAGTAACAGTACCTTCGAGACTAATTATGACAGGTAACTGTAACTTCGATATTAATTATGACAAGGAACAGTAATTTTGATACAAATTATGGCAGGTAACTGTAACTTTGATACTAATTATGACAGGTAACAGTACCTTCGATACTGATTATGACAAGTAACTGTAACTTCGTTACTAATTATGACAAGTAACTCTAATTTTGATAAAAAATTATGGCAGGTAACTGTAACTTCGATACTAATTATGACAGGTAACATTAACTTCGATACTAATTATGACAGGTTACTGTAACTTCGTTACTAATTATGTCAAGTAACTGTAACTTCGAAACTAATTAGGACAAGTAACTGTAATTTCGATACAAATTATGACAGGTTACCGTAACTTCGTTACTTATTATGACAAGTAACTGTAATTTCGATACAAATTATGGCAGGTAACTGTAACTTCGGTACTAATTATATCAGGTATCAGTAACTTCGATACTAATTATGACAAGGAACTGTAATTTCGATACAATTTATGGCAGGTAACTGTAACTTCGTTAATAATTATGACAGGTTACTGTAACTTCGTTACTAATTATGTCAAGTAATTGTAGCTTCGATTCTAATTATGACAAGTAACTGTAATTCCGATACAAAATATGACAGGTAACAGTAACTTCGATACTAATTATGACAAGGAACTCTAACTTCGTTAATAATTATGACAAGTAACACTAATTTTGATAAAAAATTATGGTAGGTAACTGTAACATCAATACTAATTATGACAGGTAACAGTAACTTCGATACTAATTATGACAGGTAAGAGTAACTGCGATACTACTTATGACAGGTAACTTTAACTTCGTTACTAATTATGACAGGAAACTGTAACTTCGTTACTAATTATGACAAGTAACTTTAATTTGGATACTAGTTATGGCAGGAAACTGTAACTTCGATACTAATTATGACACGTAACTGTAACTTCGTTATTAATTATGACAAGTAACTGTAATTTTGATAAAAAATTATAGTAGGTAACTGTAATTTCAATACTAATTATGACAGGTAACATTAACTTCGATACTAATTATGACAAGAAACTCAAACTTCGTTACTAATTATGACAAGTAACTGTAATTTTGATAAAAAATTATGGTAGGTAATTGTAACTTCAATACTAATTATGACAGGTAACAGTAACTTCGATACTAATTATGACAGGAAACTGTAACTTCGTTACTAATTATGACAAGTAACTTTAATTTCGATATTAATTATGGCAGGAAACTGTAACTTCGTTACTTATTATGACAAGTCCCTGTAATTTCGATACAAATTATGGCAGGTAACTGTAACCTCGATACTAATTATGACAAGTATCTGTAACTTCGATACTCATTATGACAGGTAACTGTAACTTCGTTATTAATTATGACAAGTAACTGTAATTTCGATACAAATTTTTGCAGGTAACTGTATCATCGTTACTAATTATGACAGGTAACAGTAACTTCGATACTAATTATGACAAGTAACTGTAACTTCGATACTTATTATGACAGGTAACTGTAACTTCGATACTAATTATGACAGGTAACTGTAACTTCGATACTAATTATGACAGGTAACTGTAACTTCATTATTAATTATGACAAGTAACTGTAATTTCGATACAAATTTTGGCAGGTAACTGTAACATCGTTACTAATTATGACAAGTCCCTGTAATTGCGATACAAATTATGGCAGGTAACTGTAACTTCGATACTAATTATGACAAGTAACTGTAACTTCGATACTAATTATGACAGGTAACTGTAACTTCATTATTAATTATGACAAGTAACTGTAATTTCGATACAAATTTTGGCAGGTAACTGTAACTTTGTTACTACTTATGACAAGTAACAGTACCTTCGAGACTAATTATGACAGGTAACTTTAACTTCGATATTAATTATGACAAGGAACAGTAATTTTGATACAAATTATGGCAGGTAACTGTAACTTTGATACTAATTATGACAGGTAACAGTAACTTCGATATTGATTATGACAAGTAACTGTAACTTCGTTACTAATTATGACAAGTAACTCTAATTTTGATAAAAAATTATGGCAGGTAACTGTAACTTCAATACTAATTATGACAGGTAACAGTAACTTCGATACTAATTATGACAGGAAACTGTACCTTCGTTACTAATTATGACAAGTAACTTTAATTTCGATACTAATTATGGCAGGTAACTGTAACATCGTTACTAATTATGACAAGTCCCTGTAATTGCGATACAAATTATGGCAGGTAACTGTAACTTCGATACTAATTATGACAAGTAACTGTAACTTCGATACTAATTATGACAGGTAACTGTAACTTCATTATTAATTATGACAAGTAACTGTAATTTCGATACAAATTTTGGCAGGTAACTGTAACTTCGATACTAATTATGACAGGTAACAGTAACTTCGATACTAATTATGACAAGTAACTATAACTTCGATACAAATTATGACAGCTAACTGTAATTTAGATACTAATTATGACAAGAAACTCGAACTTCGTTATTAATTATGACAAGTCCCTGTAATTTCGATACAAATTATGGCAGGTAACTGTAACTTCCATACTAAATATGACAGATAACAGTAACTTCGATACTAATTATGACAGGAAACTGTAACTTCGTTACTAATTATGACATGTAACTGTAATTTCGATACAAACTTTGACAGGTAACTGTAACTTTGTTACTACTTATGACAAGTAACAGTACCTTCGAGACTAATTATGACAGGTAACTGTAACTTCGATATTAATTATGACAAGGAACAGTAATTTTGATACAAATTATGGCAGGTAACTGTAACTTTGATACTAATTATGACAGGTAACATGAACTTCGATACTAATTATGACAGGTTACTGTAACTTCGTTACTAATTATGTCAAGTAACTGTAACTTCGAAACTAATTAGGACAAGTAACTGTAATTTCGATACAAATTATGACAGGTTACCGTAACTTCGTTACTAATTATGACAAGGAACTGTAATTTCGATACAATTTATGGCAGGTAACTGTAACTTCGTTACTAATTATGACAGGTTACTGTAACATCGTTACTAATTATGACAAGTCCCTGTAATTGCGATACAAATTATGGCAGGTAACTGTAACTTCGATACTAATTATGACAAGTAACTGTAACTTCGATACTAATTATGAAAGGTAACTGTAACTTCATTATTAATTATGACAAGTAACTGTAATTTCGATACAAATTTTGGCAGGTAACTGTAACTTCGATACTAATTATGACAGGTAACAGTAACTTCGATACTAATTATGACAAGTAACTATAACTTCGATACAAATTATGACAGCTAACTGTAATTTAGATACTAATTATGACAAGAAACTCGAACTTCGTTATTAATTATGACATGTCCCTGTAATTTCGATACAAATTATGGCAGGAAACTGTAACTTCCATACTAATTATGACAGATAACAGTAACTTCGATACTAATTATGACAGGAAACTGTAACTTCGTTACTAATTATGACAAGTAACTGTAATTTCGATACAAATTTTGACAGGTAACTGTAACTTTGTTACTACTTATGACAAGTAACAGTACCTTCGAGACTAATTATGACAGGTAACTGTAACTTCGATATTAATTATGACAAGGAACAGTAATTTTGATACAAATTATGGCAGGTAACTGTAACTTTGATACTAATTATGACAAGTAACAGTAACTTCGTTACTGATTATGACAAGTAACTGTAACTTCGTTACTAATTATGACAAGTAACTCTAATTTTGATAAAAAATTATGGCAGGTAACTGTAACTTCGATACTAATTATGACAGGTAACATTAACTTCGATACTAATTATGACAGGTTACTGTAACTTCGTTACTAATTATGTCAAGTAACTGTAACTTCGAAACTAATTAGGACAAGTAACTGTAATTTCGATACAAATTATGACAGGTTACCGTAACTTCGTTACTTATTATGACAAGTAACTGTAATTTCGATACAAATTATGGCAGGTAACAGTAACTTCGGTACTAATTATATCAGGTATCAGTAACTTCGATACTAATTATGACAAGGAACTGTAATTTCGATACAATTTATGGCAGGTAACTGTAACTTCGTTAATAATTATGACAGGTTACTGTAACTTCGTTACTAATTATGTCAGGTAACTGTAGCTTCGATGCTAATTATGACAAGTAACTGTAATTTCGATACAAATTATGACAGGTAACTGTAACTGCGATACTAATTATGACAAGAAACTCTAACTTCGTTACTAATTATGACAAGTAACTGTAATTTTGATAAAAAATTATTGTAGGTAACTGTAACTTCAATACTAATTATGACAGGTAACAGTAACTTCGATACTAATTATGACAGGAAACTGTAACTTCGTTACTAATTATGACAAGTAACTTTAATTTCGATACTAATTATGGCAGGTAACTGTAACATCGTTACTAATTATGACAAGTCCCTGTAATTGCGATACAAATTATGGCAGGTAACTGTAACTTCGATTCTAATTATGACAAGTAACTGTAACTTCGATACTAATTATGACAGGTAACTGTAACTTCATTATTAATTATGACAAGTAACTGTAATTTCGATACAAATTTTGGCAGGTAACTGTAACTTCGATAATAATTATGACAGGTAACAGTAACTTCGATACTAATTATGACAAGTAACTATAACTTCGATACAAATTATGACAGCTAACTGTAATTTAGATACTAATTATGACAAGAAACTCGAACTTCGTTATTAATTATGACAAGTCCCTGTAATTTCGATACAAATTATGGCAGGTAACTGTAACTTCCATACTAATTATGACAGATAACAGTAACTTCGATACTAATTATGACAGGAAACTGTAACTTCGTTACTAATTATGACAAGTAACTGTAATTTCGATACAAACTTTGACAGGTAACTGTAACTTTGTTACTACTTATGACAAGTAACAGTACCTTCGAGACTAATTATGACAGGTAACTGTAACTTCGATATTAATTATGACAAGGAACAGTAATTTTGATACAAATTATGGCAGGTAACTGTAACTTTGATACTAATTATGACAGGTAACAGTAACTTCGATATTGATTATGACAAGTAACTGTAACTTCGTTACTAATTATGACAAGTAACTCTAATTTTGATAAAAAATTATGGCAGGTAACTGTAACTTCGATACTAATTATGACAGGTAACATGAACTTCGATACTAATTATGACAGGTTACTGTAACTTCGTTACTAATTATGTCAAGTAACTGTAACTTCGAAACTAATTAGGACAAGTAACTGTAATTTCGATACAAATTATGACAGGTTACCGTAACTTCGTTACTAATTATGACAAGGAACTGTAATTTCGATACAATTTATGGCAGGTAACTGTAACTTCGTTACTAATTATGACAGGTTACTGTAACTTCGTTACTAATTATGTCAAGTAATTGTAGCTTCGATTCTAATTATGATAAGTAACTGTAATTCCGATACAAAATATGACAGGTAACAGTAACTTCGATACTAATTATGACAAGGAACTCTAACTTCGTTAATAATTATGACAAGTAACAGTAATTTTGATAAAAAATTATGGTAGGTAACTGTAACATCAATACTAATTATGACAGGTAACAGTAACTTCGATACTAATTATGACAGGTAAGAGTAACTACGATACTAATTATGACAAGTAACTGTAACTTCGATACTAATTATGACAGGTAACATTTACTTCGATACTAATTATGACAGGAAACTGTAACTTCGTTACTAATTATGACAAGTAACTGTAATTTCGATACAAATTATGACAGGTAACTTTAACTTCGTTACTAATTATGACAGGAAATTGTAACTTCGTTACTAATTATGACAAGTACCTTTAATTTGGATACTAGTTATGGCAGGAAACTGTAACTTCGATACTAATTATGACACGTAACTGTAACTTCGTTATTAATTATGACAAGTAACTGTAATTTCGATACAAATTATGACAGGTTACCGTAACTTCGTTACTAATTATGACAAGGAACTGTAATTTCGATACAATTTATGGCAGGTAACTGTAACTTCGTTACTAATTATGACAGGTTACTGTAACATCGTTACTAATTATGACAAGTCCCTGTAATTGCGATACAAATTATGGCAGGTAACTGTAACTTCGATACTAATTATGACAAGTAACTGTAACTTCGATACTAATTATGAAAGGTAACTGTAACTTCATTATTAATTATGACAAGTAACTGTAATTTCGATACAAATTTTGGCAGGTAACTGTAACTTCGATACTAATTATGACAGGTAACAGTAACTTCGATACTAATTATGACAAGTAACTATAACTTCGATACAAATTATGACAGCTAACTGTAATTTAGATACTAATTATGACAAGAAACTCGAACTTCGTTATTAATTATGACATGTCCCTGTATTTTCGATACAAATTATGGCAGGAAACTGTAACTTCCATACTAATTATGACAGATAACAGTAACTTCGATACTAATTATGACAGGAAACTGTAACTTCGTTACTAATTATGACAAGTAACTGTAATTTCGATACAAATTTTGACAGGTAACTGTAACTTTGTTACTACTTATGACAAGTAACAGTACCTTCGAGACTAATTATGACAGGTAACTGTAACTTCGATATTAATTATGACAAGGAACAGTAATTTTGATACAAATTATGGCAGGTAACTGTAACTTTGATACTAATTATGACAAGTAACAGTAACTTCGTTACTGATTATGACAAGTAACTGTAACTTCGTTACTAATTATGACAAGTAACTCTAATTTTGATAAAAAATTATGGCAGGTAACTGTAACTTCGATACTAATTATGACAGGTAACATTAACTTCGATACTAATTATGACAGGTTACTGTAACTTCGTTACTAATTATGTCAAGTAACTGTAACTTCGAAACTAATTAGGACAAGTAACTGTAATTTCGATACAAATTATGACAGGTTACCGTAACTTCGTTACTTATTATGACAAGTAACTGTAATTTCGATACAAATTATGGCAGGTAACAGTAACTTCGGTACTAATTATATCAGGTATCAGTAACTTCGATACTAATTATGACAAGGAACTGTAATTTCGATACAATTTATGGCAGGTAACTGTAACTTCGTTAATAATTATGACAGGTTACTGTAACTTCGTTACTAATTATGTCAGGTAACTGTAGCTTCGATGCTAATTATGACAAGTAACTGTAATTTCGATACAAATTATGACAGGTAACTGTAACTGCGATACTAATTATGACAAGAAACTCTAACTTCGTTACTAATTATGACAAGTAACTGTAATTTTGATAAAAAATTATTGTAGGTAACTGTAACTTCAATACTAATTATGACAGGTAACAGTAACTTCGATACTAATTATGACAGGAAACTGTAACTTCGTTACTAATTATGACAAGTAACTTTAATTTCGATACTAATTATGGCAGGTAACTGTAACATCGTTACTAATTATGACAAGTCCCTGTAATTGCGATACAAATTATGGCAGGTAACTGTAACTTCGATTCTAATTATGACAAGTAACTGTAACTTCGATACTAATTATGACAGGTAACTGTAACTTCATTATTAATTATGACAAGTAACTGTAATTTCGATACAAATTTTGGCAGGTAACTGTAACTTCGATAATAATTATGACAGGTAACAGTAACTTCGATACTAATTATGACAAGTAACTATAACTTCGATACAAATTATGACAGCTAACTGTAATTTAGATACTAATTATGACAAGAAACTCGAACTTCGTTATTAATTATGACAAGTCCCTGTAATTTCGATACAAATTATGGCAGGTAACTGTAACTTCCATACTAATTATGACAGATAACAGTAACTTCGATACTAATTATGACAGGAAACTGTAACTTCGTTACTAATTATGACAAGTAACTGTAATTTCGATACAAACTTTGACAGGTAACTGTAACTTTGTTACTACTTATGACAAGTAACAGTACCTTCGAGACTAATTATGACAGGTAACTGTAACTTCGATATTAATTATGACAAGGAACAGTAATTTTGATACAAATTATGGCAGGTAACTGTAACTTTGATACTAATTATGACAGGTAACAGTAACTTCGATATTGATTATGACAAGTAACTGTAACTTCGTTACTAATTATGACAAGTAACTCTAATTTTGATAAAAAATTATGGCAGGTAACTGTAACTTCGATACTAATTATGACAGGTAACATGAACTTCGATACTAATTATGACAGGTTACTGTAACTTCGTTACTAATTATGTCAAGTAACTGTAACTTCGAAACTAATTAGGACAAGTAACTATAATTTCGATACAAATTATGACAGGTTACCGTAACTTCGTTACTAATTATGACAAGGAACTGTAATTTCGATACAATTTATGGCAGGTAACTGTAACTTCGTTACTAATTATGACAGGTTACTGTAACTTCGTTACTAATTATGTCAAGTAATTGTAGCTTCGATTCTAATTATGATAAGTAACTGTAATTCCGATACAAAATATGACAGGTAACAGTAACTTCGATACTAATTATGACAAGGAACTCTAACTTCGTTAATAATTATGACAAGTAACAGTAATTTTGATAAAAAATTATGGTAGGTAACTGTAACATCAATACTAATTATGACAGGTAACAGTAACTTCGATACTAATTATGACAGGTAAGAGTAACTACGATACTAATTATGACAAGTAACTGTAACTTCGATACTAATTATGACAGGTAACATTTACTTCGATACTAATTATGACAGGAAACTGTAACTTCGTTACTAATTATGACAAGTAACTGTAATTTCGATACAAATTATGACAGGTAACTTTAACTTCGTTACTAATTATGACAGGAAATTGTAACTTCGTTACTAATTATGACAAGTACCTTTAATTTGGATACTAGTTATGGCAGGAAACTGTAACTTCGATACTAATTATGACACGTAACTGTAACTTCGTTATTAATTATGACAAGTAACTGTAATTTTGATAAAAAATTATTGTAGGTAACTGTAACTTCAATACTAATTATGACAGGTAACATTAACTTCGATACTAATTATGACAAGAAACTCAAACTTCGTTACTAATTATGGCAAGTAACTGTAATTTTGATAAAAAAATTATGGTAGGTAACTGTAACTTCAATACTAATTATGACAGGTAACAGTAACTTCGATACTAATTATGTCAAGTAACTGTAACTTCGAAACTAATTAGGACAAGTAACTGTAATTTCGATACAAATTATGACAGGTTACCGTAACTTCGTTACTAATTATGACAAGGAACTGTAATTTCGATACTAATTATGACAGGTAACATTTACTTCGATACTAATTATGACAAGTAACTGTAACTTCGATACTAATTATGACAGGTAACTGTAACTTCGTTATTAATTATGACAAGTAACTGTAATTTCGATACAAATTTTGGCAGGTAACTGTATCATCGTTACTAATTATGACAGGTTACAGTAACTTCGATACTAATTATGACAAGTTACTGTAACTTCGATACTAATTATGACAGGTAACTGTAACTTCGATACTAATTATGACAGGTAACTGTAACTTCGTTACTAATTATGACAAGTAACTGTAATTTCGATTCAAATTTTGGCAGGTAACTGTAACTTCGATACTTATTATGACAGGTAACAGTAACTACGATACTAATTATGACAAGGAACTGTAACATCGATACTAATAATGACAGGTAACTGTAACTTCGTTACTAATTATGACAAGTAACTATAATTTTGATACAAATTATGGCAGGTTACTGTAACTTCGATACTAATTATGACAGGTAACAGCAACTTCGATACTAATTATGACAAGTAAATATAACCTCGATACAAATTATGACAGGTAACTGTTACTTCGATACTAATTATGACAAGAAACTCTAACTTCGTTACTAATTAATGCAAGTTACTGTAATTTTGATAAAAAATTATGGTAGGTAACTTTAACTTCAATACTAATTATGACAGGTAACAGTAACTTCGATACTAATTATGACAGGAAACTGTAACTTCGTTACTAATTATGACAAGTAACTGTAATTTCGATACAAATTATGACAGGTAACTGTAACTTCGTTACTAATTATGACAAGTAACAGTACCTTCGATACTAATTATGACAGGTAACTTAAACTTCGATACTAATTATGACAAGGAACTGTAATTTCGATACAAATTATGGCAGGTAACTGTAACTTCGTTACTAATTATGACAAGTAACTGTAATTTCGATACAAATTTTGGCAGGAAACTGTAACTTCGATACTAATTATGACAGGTAACAGTAACTTCGATACTAATTATGACAAGTAACTGTAACTTCGATACTAATTATGACAGGTAACTGTAACTTCGTTACTATTTATGACAAGTAACAGTAATTTCGAAACAAAATATAGCAGGTAACAGTAACTTCGATACTAATTATGACAGGTAACAGTAACTTCGATACTATTTATGACAAGTAACATTAACTTCGATACTAATTATGACAGGTTACTGTAAATTTGTTGCTAATGATGACAAGTAACTTTAATTTCGATACAAATTATGGCAGGTAACTGTAACTTCCATACTAATTATGACAAGTAACTTTAATTTCGATACTAATTATGGCAGGTAACTGTAACATCGTTACTAATTATGACAAGTCCCTGTAATTGCGATACAAATTATGGCAGGTAACTGTAACTTCGATACTAATTATGACAAGTAACTGAAACTTCGATACTAATTATGACAGGTAACTGTAACTTCATTATTAATTATGACAAGTAACTGTAATTTCGATACAAATTTTGGCAGGTAACTGTAACTTCGATACTAATTATGACAGGTAACAGTAACTTCGATACTAATTATGACAAGTAACTATAACTTCGGTACAAATTATGACAGCTAACTGTAATTTAGATACTAATTATGACAAGAAACTCGAACTTCGTTATTAATTATGACAAGTCCCTGTAATTTCGATACAAATTATGGCAGGTAACTGTAACTTCCATACTAATTATGACAGATAACAGTAACTTCGATACTAATTATGACAGGAAACTGTAACTTCGTTACTAATTATGACAAGTAACTGTAATTTCGATACAAACTTTGACAGGTAACTGTAACTTTGTTACTACTTATGACAAGTAACAGTACCTTCGAGACTAATTATGACAGGTAAATGTAACTTCGATATTAATTATGACAAGGAACAGTAATTTTGATACAAATTATGGCAGGTAACTGTAACTTTGATACTAATTATGACAGGTAACAGTAACTTCGGTATTGATTATGACAAGTAACTGTAACTTCGTTACTAATTATGACAAGTAACTCTAATTTTGATAAAAAATTATGGCAGGTAACTGTAACTTCGATACTAATTATGACAGGTAACATGAACTTCGATACTAATTATGACAGGTTACTGTAACTTCGTTACTAATTATGTCAAGTAACTGTAACTTCGAAACTAATTAGGACAAGTAACTGTAATTTCGATACAAATTATGACAGGTTACCGTAACTTCGTTACTAATTATGACAAGGAACTGTAATTTCGATACAATTTATGGCAGGTAGCTGTAACTTCGTTATTAATTATGACAGGTTACTGTAACTTCGTTACTAATTATGTCAAGTAATTGTAGCTTCGATTCTAATTATGACAAGTAACTGTAATTCCGATACAAAATATGACAGGTAACAGTAACTTCGATACTAATTATGACAAGGAACTCTAACTTCGTTAATAATTATGACAAGTAACAGTAATTTTGATAAAAAATTATGGTAGGTAACTGTAACATCAATACTAATTATGACAGGTAACAGTAACTTCGATACTAATTATGACAGGTAAGAGTAACTACGATACTAATTATGACAAGTAACTGTAACTTCGATACTAATTAAGACAGGTAACATTTACTTCGATACTAATTATGACAGGAAACTGTAACTTCGTTACTAATTATGACAAGTAACTGTAATTTCGATACAAATTATGACAGGTAACTTTAACTTCGTTACTAATTATGACAGGAAACTGTAACTTCGTTACTAATTATGACAAGTAACTTTAATTTGGATTCTAGTTATGGCAGGAAACTGTAACTTCGATACTAATTATGACACGTAACTGTAACTTCGTTATTAATTATGACAAGTAACTGTAATTTTGATAAAGAATTATTGTAGGTAACTGTAACTTCAATACTAATTATGACAGGTAACATTAACTTCGATACTAATTATGACAAGAAACTCAAACTTCGTTACTAATTATGACAAGTAACTGTAATTTTGATAAAAAAAATTATGGTAGGTAACTGTAACTTCAATACTAATTATGACAGGTAACAGTAACTTCGATACTAATTATGACAGGAAACTGTAACTTCGTTACTAATTATGACAAGTAACTTTAATTTCGATATTAATTATGGCAGGAAACTGTAACTTCGTTACTAATTATGACAAGTCCCTGTAATTTCGATACAAATTATGGCAGGTAACTGTAACCTCGATACTAATTATGACAAGTAACTGTAACTTCGATACTAATTATGACAGGTAACTGTAACTTCGTTATTAATTATGACAAGTAACTGTAATTTCGATACAAATTTTGGCAGGTAACTGTATCATCGTTACTAATTATGACAGGTTACAGTAACTTCGATACTAATTATGACAAGTAACTGTAACTTCGATACTAATTATGACAGGTAACTGTAACTTCGATACTAATTATGACAGGTAACTGTAACTTCGTTACTAATTATGACAAGTAACTGTAATTTCGATTCAAATTTTGGCAGGTAACTGTAACTTCGATACTTATTATGACAGGTAACAGTAACTACGATACTAATTATGACAAGGAACTGTAACATCGATACTAATAATGACAGGTAACTGTAACTTCGTTACTAATTATGACAAGTAACTGTAATTTTGATACAAATTATGGCAGGTTACTGTAACTTCGATACTAATTATGACAGGTAACAGCAACTTCGATACTAATTATGACAAGTAAATATAACCTCGATACAAATTATGACAGGTAACTGTAACTTCGATACTAATTATGACAAGAAACTCTAACTTCGTTACTAATTATGACAAGTTACTGTAATTTTGATAAAAAATTATGGTAGGTAACTTTAACTTCAATACTAATTATGACAGGTAACTGTAGCTTCGATGCTAATTATGACAAGTAACTGTAATTTCGATACAAATTATGACAGGTAACATTTACTTCGATACTAATTATGACCAGAAACTCTAACTTCGTCACTAATTATGACAAGTAACTGTTATTTCGATACAAATTATGGCAGGTAATTGTAACTTCGATACTAATTATGACAGGTAACAGTAACTTCGATACTAATTATGACAAGTAACTATAACTTCGATACAAATTATGTCAGGTAACTGTAACTTCGATACTAATTATGACAAGAAACTCGAACTTCGTTACTAATTATGACAATTCCCTGTAATTTCGATACAAATTATGGCAGGTAACTGTAACATCCATACTAATTATGACAGGTAACAGTAACTTCGATATTAATTATGACAGGAAACTGTAACTTCGTCACTAATTATGACAAGTAACTCTAATTTCGATACAAATTATGACAGGTAACTGTAACTTCGTTACTAATTATGACAAGTAACAGTACCTTCGATACTAATTATGACAGGTAACTTAAACTTCGATACTAATTATGACAAGGAACTGTAATTTCGATACAAATTATGGAAGGTAACTGTAACTTCGTTACTAATTATGACAAGTCACTGTAATTTCGATACAAATTTTGGCAGGAAACTGTAACTTCGATACTAATTATGACAGGTAACAGTAACTTCGATACTAATTATGACAAGTAACTGTAACTTCGATACTAATTATGACAGGTAACTGTAACTTCGTTATTAATTATGACAAGTAACTGTAATTTCGATACAAATTTTGGCAGGTAACTGTATCATCGTTACTAATTATGACAGGTTACAGTAACTTCGATACTAATTATGACAAGTTACTGTAACTTCGATACTAATTATGACAGGTAACTGTAACTTCGATACTAATTATGACAGGTAACTGTAACTTCGTTACTAATTATGACAAGTAACTGTAATTTCGATTCAAATTTTGACAGGTAACTGTAACTTCGATACTTATTATGACAGGTAACAGTAACTACGATACTAATTATGACAAGGAACTGTAACATCGATACATATAATGACAGGTAACTGTAACTTCGTTACTAATTATGACAAGTAACTATAATTTTGATACAAATTATGGCAGGTTACTGTAACTTCGATACTAATTATGACAGGTAACAGCAACTTCGATACTAATTATGACAAGTAAATATAACCTCGATACAAATTATGACAGGTAACTGTAACTTCGATACGAATTATGACAAGAAACTCTAACTTCGTTACTAATTAATGCAAGTTACTGTAATTTTGATAAAAAATTATGGTAGGTAACTTTAACTTCAATACTAATTATGACAGGTAACAGTAACTTCGATACTAATTATGACAGGAAACTGTAACTTCGTTACTAATTATGACAAGTAACTGTAAATTGGATACAAATTATGACAGGTAACTGTAACTTCGTTACTAATTATGACAGGTAACTGTAGCTTCGATGCTAATTATGACAAGTAACTGTAATTTCGATACAAATTATGACAGGTAACATTAACTTCGATACTAATTATGACCAGAAACTCTAACTTCGTCACTAATTATGACAAGTAACTGTTATTTCGATACAAATTATGGCAGGTAATTGTAACTTCGATACTAATTATGACAGGTAATAGTAACTTCGATACTAATTATGACAAGTAACTATAACTTCGATACAAATTATGTCAGGTAACTGTAACTTCGATACTAATTATGACAAGAAACTCGAACTTCGTTACTAATTATGACAAGTCCCTGTAATTTCGATACAAATTATGGCAGGTAACTGTAACATCCATACTAATTATGACAGGTAACAGTAACTTCGATACTAATTATGACAGGAAACTGTAACTTCGTCACTAATTATGACAAGTAACTCTAATTTCGATACAAATTATGACAGGTAACTGTAACTTCGTTACTAATTATGACAAGTAACAGTACCTTCGATACTAATTATGACAGGTAACTTAAACTTCGATACTAATTATGACAAGGAACTGTAATTTCGATACAAATTATGGCAGGTAACTGTAACTTCGTTACTAATTATGACAAGTAACTGTAATTTCGATACAAATTTTGGCAGGAAACTGTAACTTCGATACTAATTATGACAGGTAACAGTAACTTCGATACTAATTATGACAAGTAACTGTAACTTCGATACTAATTATGACAGGTAACTGTAACTTCGTTACTATTTATGACAAGTAACAGTAATTTCGAAACAAAATATAGCAGGTAACAGTAACTTCGATACTAATTATGACAGGTAACAGTAACTTCGATACTATTTATGACAAGTAACATTAACTTCGATACTAATTATGACAGGTTACTGTAAATTTGTTGCTAATGATGACAAGTAACTTTAATTTCGATACAAATTATGGCAGGTAACTGTAACTTCCATACTAATTATGACAAGTAACTTTAATTTCGATACTAATTATGGCAGGTAACTGTAACATCGTTACTAATTATGACAAGTCCCTGTAATTGCGATACAAATTATGGCAGGTAACTGTAACTTCGATACTAATTATGACAAGTAACTGTAACTTCGATACTAATTATGACAGGTAACTGTAACTTCATTATTAATTATGACAAGTAACTGTAATTTCGATACAAATTTTGGCAGGTAACTGTAACTTCGATACTAATTATGACAGGTAACAGTAACTTCGATACTAATTATGACAAGTAACTATAACTTCGATACAAATTATGACAGCTAACTGTAATTTAGATACTAATTATGACAAGAAACTCGAACTTCGTTATTAATTATGACAAGTCCCTGTAATTTCGATACAAATTATGGCAGGTAACTGTCACTTCCATACTAATTATGACAGATAACAGTAACTTCGATACTAATTATGACAGGAAACTGTAACTTCGTTACTAATTATGACAAGTAACTGTAATTTCGATACAAACTTTGACAGGTAACTGTAACTTTGTTACTACTTATGACAAGTAACAGTACCTTCGAGACTAATTATGACAGGTAAATGTAACTTCGATATTAATTATGACAAGGAACAGTAATTTTGATACAAATTATGGCAGGTAACTGTAACTTTGATACTAATTATGACAGGTAACAGTAACTTCGATATTGATTATGACAAGTAACTGTAACTTCGTTACTAATTATGACAAGTAACTCTAATTTTGATAAAAAATTATGGCAGGTAACTGTAACTTCGATACTAATTATGACAGGTAACATGAACTTCGATACTAATTATGACAGGTTACTGTAACTTCGTTACTAATTATGTCAAGTAACTGTAACTTCGAAACTAATTAGGACAAGTAACTGTAATTTCGATACAAATTATGACAGGTAACTGTAACTTCGATACGAATTATGACAAGAAACTCTAACTTCGTTACTAATTAATGCAAGTTACTGTAATTTTGATAAAAAATTATGGTAGGTAACTTTAACTTCAATACTAATTATGACAGGTAACAGTAACTTCGATACTAATTATGACAGGAAACTGTAACTTCGTTACTAATTATGACAAGTAACTGTAATTTGGATACAAATTATGACAGGTAACTGTAACTTCGTTACTAATTATGACAGGTAACTGTAGCTTCGATGCTAATTATGACAAGTAACTGTAATTTCGATACAAATTATGACAGGTAACATTAACTTCGATACTAATTATGACCAGAAACTCTAACTTCGTCACTAATTATGACAAGTAACTGTTATTTCGATACAAATTATGGCAGGTAATTGTAACTTCGATACTAATTATGACAGGTAATAGTAACTTCGATACTAATTATGACAAGTAACTATAACTTCGATACAAATTATGTCAGGTAACTGTAACTTCGATACTAATTATGACAAGAAACTCGAACTTCGTTACTAATTATGACAAGTCCCTGTAATTTCGATACAAATTATGGCAGGTAACTGTAACATCCATACTAATTATGACAGGTAACAGTAACTTCGATACTAATTATGACAGGAAACTGTAACTTCGTCACTAATTATGACAAGTAACTCTAATTTCGATACAAATTATGACAGGTAACTGTAACTTCGTTACTAATTATGACAAGTAACAGTACCTTCGATACTAATTATGACAGGTAACTTAAACTTCGATACTAATTATGACAAGGAACTGTAATTTCGATACAAATTATGGCAGGTAACTGTAACTTCGTTACTAATTATGACAAGTAACTGTAATTTCGATACAAATTTTGGCAGGAAACTGTAACTTCGATACTAATTATGACAGGTAACAGTAACTTCGATACTAATTATGACAAGTAACTGTAACTTCGATACTAATTATGACAGGTAACTGTAACTTCGTTACTATTTATGACAAGTAACAGTAATTTCGAAACAAAATATAGCAGGTAACAGTAACTTCGATACTAATTATGACAGGTAACAGTAACTTCGATACTATTTATGACAAGTAACATTAACTTCGATACTAATTATGACAGGTTACTGTAAATTTGTTGCTAATGATGACAAGTAACTTTAATTTCGATACAAATTATGGCAGGTAACTGTAACTTCCATACTAATTATGACAAGTAACTTTAATTTCGATACTAATTATGGCAGGTAACTGTAACATCGTTACTAATTATGACAAGTCCCTGTAATTGCGATACAAATTATGGCAGGTAACTGTAACTTCGATACTAATTATGACAAGTAACTGTAACTTCGATACTAATTATGACAGGTAACTGTAACTTCATTATTAATTATGACAAGTAACTGTAATTTCGATACAAATTTTGGCAGGTAACTGTAACTTCGATACTAATTATGACAGGTAACAGTAACTTCGATACTAATTATGACAAGTAACTATAACTTCGATACAAATTATGACAGCTAACTGTAATTTAGATACTAATTATGACAAGAAACTCGAACTTCGTTATTAATTATGACAAGTCCCTGTAATTTCGATACAAATTATGGCAGGTAACTGTAACTTCCATACTAATTATGACAGATAACAGTAACTTCGATACTAATTATGACAGGAAACTGTAACTTCGTTACTAATTATGACAAGTAACTGTAATTTCGATACAAACTTTGACAGGTAACTGTAACTTTGTTACTACTTATGACAAGTAACAGTACCTTCGAGACTAATTATGACAGGTAAATGTAACTTCGATATTAATTATGACAAGGAACAGTAATTTTGATACAAATTATGGCAGGTAACTGTAACTTTGATACTAATTATGACAGGTAACAGTAACTTCGATATTGATTATGACAAGTAACTGTAACTTCGTTACTAATTATGACAAGTAACTCTAATTTTGTTAAAAAATTATGGCAGGTAACTGTAACTTCGATACTAATTATGACAGGTAACATGAACTTCGATACTAATTATGACAGGTTACTGTAACTTCGTTACTAATTATGTCAAGTAACTGTAACTTCGAAACTAATTAGGACAAGTAACTGTAATTTCGATACAAATTATGACAGGTTACCGTAACTTCGTTACTAATTATGACAAGGAACTGTAATTTCGATACAATTTATGGCAGGTAGCTGTAACTTCGTTATTAATTATGACAGGTTACTGTAACTTCGTTACTAATTATGTCAAGTAATTGTAGCTTCGATTCTAATTATGACAAGTAACTGTAATTCCGATACAAAATATGACAGGTAACAGTAACTTCGATACTAATTATGACAAGGAACTCTAACTTCGTTAATAATTATGACAAGTAACAGTAATTTTGATAAAAATTATGGTATGTAACTGTAACATCAATACTAATTATGACAGGTAACAGTAACTTCGATACTAATTATGACAGGTAAGAGTAACTACGATACTAATTATGACAAGTAACTGTAACTTCGATACTAATTATGACAGGTAACATTTACTTCGATACTAATTATGACAGGAAACTGTAACTTCGTTACTAATTATGACAAGTAACTGTAATTTCGATACAAATTATGACAGGTAACTTTAACTTCGTTACTAATTATGACAGGAAACTGTAACTTCGTTACTAATTATGACAAGTAACTTTAATTTGGATTCTAGTTATGGCAGGAAACTGTAACTTCGATACTAATTATGACACGTAACTGTAACTTCGTTATTAATTATGACAAGTAACTGTAATTTTGATAAAGAATTATTGTAGGTAACTGTAACTTCAATACTAATTATGACAGGTAACATTAACTTCGATACTAATTATGACAAGAAACTCAAACTTCGTTACTAATTATGACAAGTAACTGTAATTTTGATAAAAAAAATTATGGTAGGTAACTGTAACTTCAATACTAATTATGACAGGTAACAGTAACTTCGATACTAATTATGACAGGAAACTGTAACTTCGTTACTAATTATGACAAGTAACTTTAATTTCGATATTAATTATGGCAGGAAACTGTAACTTCGTTACTAATTATGACAAGTCCCTGTAATTTCGATACAAATTATGGCAGGTAACTGTAACCTCGATACTAATTATGACAAGTAACTGTAACTTCGATACTAATTATGACAGGTAACTGTAACTTCGTTATTAATTATGACAAGTAACTGTAATTTCGATACAAATTTTGGCAGGTGACTGTATCATCGTTACTAATTATGACAGGTTACAGTAACTTCGATACTAATTATGACAAGTAACTGTAACTTCGATACTAATTATGACAGGTAACTGTAACTTCGATACTAATTATGACAGGTAACTGTAACTTCGTTACTAATTATGACATGTAACTGTAATTTCGATTCAAATTTTGGCAGGTAACTGTAACTTCGATACTTATTATGACAGGTAACAGTAACTACGATACTAATTATGACAAGGAACTGTAACATCGATACTAATAATGACAGGTAACTGTAACTTCGTTACTAATTATGACAAGTAACTGTAATTTTGATACAAATTATGGCAGGTTACTGTAACTTCGATACTAATTATGACAGGTAACAGCAACTTCGATACTAATTATGACAAGTAAATATAACCTCGATACAAATTATGACAGGTAACTGTAACTTCGATACTAATTATGACAAGAAACTCTAACTTCGTTACTAATTATGACAAGTTACTGTAATTTTGATAAAAAATTATGGTAGGTAACTTTAACTTCAATACTAATTATGACAGGTAACAGTAACTTCGATACTAATTATGACAGGAAACTGTAACTTCGTTACTAATTATGACAAGTAACTGTAATTTCGATACAAATTATGACAGGTAACTGTAACTTCGTTACTAATTATGACAGGTAACTGTAGCTTCGATGCTAATTATGACAAGTAACTGTAATTTCGATACAAATTATGACAGGTAACATTAACTTCGATACTAATTATGACCAGAAACTCTAACTTCGTCACTAATTATGACAAGTAACTGTTATTTCGATACAAATTATGGCAGGTAATTGTAACTTCGATACTAATTATGACAGGTAACAGTAACTTCGATACTAATTATGACAAGTAACTATAACTTCGATACAAATTATGTCAGGTAACTGTAACTTCGATACTAATTATGACAAGAAACTCGAACTTCGTTACTAATTATGACATGTCCCTGTAATTTCGATACAAATTATGGCAGGTAACTGTAACATCCATACTAATTATGACAGGTAACAGTAACTTCGATATTAATTATGACAGGAAACTGTAACTTCGTCACTAATTTTGACAAGTAACTCTAATTTCGATACAAATTATGACAGGTAACTGTAACTTCGTTACTAATTATGACAAGTAACAGTACCTTCGATACTAATTATGACAGGTAACTTAAACTTCGATACTAATTATGACAAGGAACTGTAATTTCGATACAAATTATGGCAGGTAACTGTAACTTCGTTACTAATTATGACAAGTAACTGTAATTTCGATACAAATTTTGGCAGGAAACTGTAACTTCGATACTAATTATGACAGGTAACAGTAACTTCGATACTAATTATGACAAGTAACTGTAACTTCGATACTAATTATGACAGGTAACTGTAACTTCGTTACTATTTATGACAAGTAACAGTAATTTCGAAACAAAATATGGCAGGTAACAGTAACTTCGATACTAATTATGACAGGTAACAGTAACTTCGATACTATTTATGACAAGTAACATTAACTTCGATACTAATTATGACAGGTTACTGTAAATTTGTTGCTAATGATGACAAGTAACTTTAATTTCGATACAAATTATGGCAGGTAACTGTAACTTCCATAATAATTATGACAAGTAACTTTAATTTCGATACTAATTATGGCAGGTAACTGTAACATCGTTACTAATTATGACAAGTCCCTGTAATTGCGATACAAATTATGGCAGGTAACTGTAACTTCGATACTAATTATGACAAGTAACTGTAACTTCGATACTAATTATGACAGGTAACTGTAACTTCATTATTAATTATGACAAGTAACTGTAATTTCGATACAAATTTTGGCAGGTAACTGTAACTTCGATACTAATTGTGACAGGTAACAGTAACTTCGATACTAATTATGACAAGTAACTATAACTTCGATACAAATTATGACAGCTAACTGTAATTTAGATACTAATTATGACAAGAAACTCGAACTTCGTTATTAATTATGACAAGTCCCTGTAATTTCGATACAAATTATGGCAGGTAACTGTAACTTCCATACTAATTATGACAGATAACAGTAACTTCGATACTAATTATGACAGGAAACTGTAACTTCGTTACTAATTATGACAAGTAACTGTAATTTCGATACAAACTTTGACAGGTAACTGTAACTTTGTTACTACTTATGACAAGTAACAGTACCTTCGAGACTAATTATGACAGGTAACTGTAACTTCGATATTAATTATGACAAGGAACAGTAATTTTCATACAAATTATGGCAGGTAACTGTTACTTTGATACTAATTATGACAGGTAACAGTAACTTCGATATTGATTATGACAAGTAACTGTAACTTCGTTACTAATTATGACAAGTAACTCTAATTTTGATAAAAAATTATGGCAGGTAACTGTAACTTCGATACTAATTATGACAGGTAACATGAACTTCGATACTAATTATGACAGGTTTCTGTAACTTCGTTACTAATTATGTCAAGTAACTGTAACTTCGAAACTAATTAGGACAAGTAACTGTAATTTCGATACAAATTATGACAGGTTACCGTAACTTCGTTACTAATTATGACAAGGAACTGTAATTTCGATACAATTTATGGCAGGTAGCTGTAACTTCGTTACTAATTATGACAGGTTACTGTAACTTCGTTACTAATTATGTCAAGTAATTGTAGCTTCGATTCTAATTATGACAAGTAACTGTAATTCCGATACAAAATATGACAGGTAACAGTAACTTCGATACTAATTATGACAAGGAACTCTAACTTCGTTAATAATTATGACAAGTAACAGTAATTTTGATAAAAAATTATGGTAGGTAACTGTAACATCAATACTAATTATGACAGGTAACAGTAACTTCGATACTAATTATGACAGGTAAGAGTAACTACGATACTAATTATGACAAGTAACTGTAACTTCGATACTAATTATGACAGGTAACATTTACTTCGATACTAATTATGACAGGAAACTGTAACTTCGTTACTAATTATGACAAGTAACTGTAATTTCGATACAAATTATGACAGGTAACTTTAACTTCGTTACTAATTATGACAGGAAACTGTAACTTCGTTACTAATTATGACAAGTAACTTTAATTTGGATACTAGTTATGGCAGGAAACTGTAACTTCGATACTAATTATGACACGTAACTGTAACTTCGTTATTAATTATGACAAGTAACTGTAATTTTGATAAAAAATTACTGTAGGTAACTGTAACTTCAATACTAATTATGCCAGGTAACATTAACTTCGATACTAATTATGACAAGAAACTCAAACTTCGTTACTAATTATGACAAGTAACTGTAATTTTGATAAAAAAAATTATGGTAGGTAACTGTAACTTCAATACTAATTATGACAGGTAACAGTAACTTCGATACTAATTATGACAGGAAACTGTAACTTCGTTACTAATTATGACAAGTAACTTTAATTTCGATATTAATTATGGCAGGAAAATGTAACTTCGTTACTAATTATGACAAGTCCCTGTAATTTCGATACAAATTATGGCAGGTAACTGTAACCTCGATATTAATTATGACAAGTAACTGTAACTTCGATACTAATTATGACAGGTAACTGTAACTTCGTTATTAATTATGACAAGTAACTGTAATTTCGATACAAATTTTGGCAGGTAACTGTATCATCGTTACTAATTATGACAGGTTACAGTAACTTCGATACTAATTATGACAAGTTACTGTAACTTCGATACTAATTATGAGAAGTAACTGTAATTTCGATTCAAATTTTGGCAGGTAACTGTAACTTCGATACTTATTATGACAGGTTACAGTAACTACGATACTAATTATGACAAGGAACTGTAACATCGATACTAATAATGACAGGTAACTGTAACTTCGTTACTAATTATGACAAGTAACTATAATTTTGATACAAATTATGGCAGGTTACTGTAACTTCGATACTAATTATGACAGGTAACAGCAACTTCGATACTAATTATGACAAGTAAATATAACCTCGATACAAATTATGACAGGTAACTGTAGCTTCGATGCTAATTATGACAAGTAACTGTAATTTCGATACAAATTATGACAGGTAACATTAACTTCGATACTAATTATGACCAGAAACTCTAACTTCGTCACTAATTATGACAAGTAACTGTTATTTCGATACAAATTATGGCAGGTAATTGTAACTTCGATACTAATTATGACAGGTAACAGTAACTTCGATACTAATTATGACAAGTAACTATAACTTCGATACAAATTATGTCAGGTAACTGTAACTTCGATACTAATTATGACAAGAAACTCGAACTTCGTTACTAATTATGACAAGTCCCTGTAATTTCGATACAAATTATGGCAGGTAACTGTAACATCCATACTAATTATGACAGGTAACAGTAACTTTGATACTAATTATGACAGGAAACTGTAACTTCGTCACTAATTATGACAAGTAACTCTAATTTCGATACAAATTATGACAGGTAACTGTAACTTCGTTACTAATTATGACAAGTAACAGTACCTTCGATACTAATTATGACAGGTAACTTAAACTTCGATACTAATTATGACAAGGAACTGTAATTTCGATACAAATTATGGCAGGTAACTGTAACTTCGTTACTAATTATGACAAGTAACTGTAATTTCGATACAAATTTTGGCAGGAAACTGTAACTTCGATACTAATTATGACAGGTAACAGTAACTTCGATACTAATTATGACAAGTAACTGTAACTTCGATACTAATTATGACAGGTAACTGTAACTTCGTTACTATTTATGACAAGTAACTGTAATTTTGATAAAAAATTATTGTAGGTAACTGTAACTTCAATACTAATTATGACAGGTAACATTAACTTCGATACTAATTAAGACAAGAAACTCAAACTTCGTTACTAATTATGACAAGTAACTGTAATTTTGATAAAAAAATTATGGTAGGTAACTGTAACTTCAATACTAATTATGACAGGTAACAGTAACTTCGATACTAATTATGTCAAGTAACTGTAACTTCGAAACTAATTAGGACAAGTAACTGTAATTTCGATACAAATTATGACAGGTTACCGTAACTTCGTTACTAATTATGACAAGGAACTGTAATTTCGATACTAATTATGACAGGTAACATTTACTTCGATACTAATTATGACAAGTAACTGTAACTTCGATACTAATTATGACAGGTAACTGTAACTTCGTTATTAATTATGACAAGTAACTGTTATTTCGATACAAATTTTGGCAGGTAACTGTATCATCGTTACTAATTATGACAGGTTACAGTAACTTCGATACTAATTATGACAAGTTACTGTAACTTCGATACTAATTATGACAAGTAACTGTAATTTCGATTCAAATTTTGGCAGGTAACTGTAACTTCGATACTTATTATGACAGGTAACAGTAACTACGATACTAATTATGACAAGGAACTGTAACATCGATACTAATAATGACAGGTAACTGTAACTTCGTTACTAATTATGACAAGTAACTATAATTTTGATACAAATTATGGCAGGTTACTGTAACTTCGATACTAATTATGACAGGTAACAGCAACTTCGATACTAATTATGACAAGTAAATATAACCTCGATACAAATTATGAAAGGTAACTGTAGCTTCGATGCTAATTATGACAAGTAACTGTAATTTCGATACAAATTATGACAGGTAACATTAACTTCGATACTAATTATGACCAGAAACTCTAACTTCGTCACTAATTATGACAAGTAACTGTTATTTCGATACAAATTATGGCAGGTAATTGTAACTTCGATACTAATTATGACAAGTAACTGTAATTTCGATACAAATTTTGGCAGGAAACTGTAACTTCGATACTAATTATGACAGGTAACAGTAACTTCGATACTAATTATGACAAGTAACTGTAACTTCGATACTAATTATGACAGGTAACTGTAACTTCGTTACTATTTATGACAAGTAACAGTAATTTCGAAACAAAATATAGCAGGTAACAGTAACTTCGATACTAATTATGACAGGTAACAGTAACTTCGATACTATTTATGACAAGTAACATTAACTTCGATACTAATTATGACAGGTTACTGTAAATTTGTTGCTAATGATGACAAGTAACTTTAATTTCGATACAAATTATGGCAGGTAACTGTAACTTCCATACTAATTATGACAAGTAACTTTAATTTCGATACTAATTATGGGAGGTAACTATAACATCGTTACTAATTATGACAAGTCCCTGTAATTGCGATACAAATTATGGCAGGTAACTGTAACTTCGATACTAATTATGACAAGTAACTGTAACTTCGATACTAATTATGACAGGTAACTGTAACTTCATTATTAATTATGACAAGTAACTGTAATTTCGATACAAATTTTGGCAGGTAACTGTAACTTCGATACTAATTATGACAGGTAACAGTAACTTCGATACTAATTATGACAAGTAACTATAACTTCGATACAAATTATGACAGCTAACTGTAATTTAGATACTAATTATGACAAGAAACTCGAACTTCGTTATTAATTATGACAAGTCCCTGTAATTTCGATACAAATTATGGCAGGTAACTGTAACTTCCATACTAATTATGACAGATAACAGTAACTTCGATACTAATTATGATAGGAAACTGTAACTTCGTTACTAATTATGACAAGTAACTGTAATTTCGATACAAACTTTGACAGGTAACTGTAACTTTGTTACTACTTATGACAAGTAACAATACCTTCGAGACTAATTATGACAGGTAACTGTAACTTCGATATTAATTATGACAAGGAACAGTAATTTTGATACAAATTATGGCAGGTAACTGTAACTTGGATACTAATTATGTCAAGTAACTGTAACTTCGAAACTAATTAGGACAAGTAACTGTAATTTCGATACAAATTATGACAGGTTACCGTAACTTCGTTACTAATTATGACAAGGAACTGTAATTTCGATACAATTTATGGCAGGTAGCTGTAACTTCGTTACTAATTATGACAGGTTACTGTAACTTCGTTACTAATTATGTCAAGTAATTGTAGCTTCGATTCTAATTATGACAAGTAACTGTAATTCCGATACAAAATATGACAGGTAACAGTAACTTCGATACTAATTATGACAAGGAACTCTAACTTCGTTAATAATTATGACAAGTAACAGTAATTTTGATAAAAAAATTATGGTAGGTAACTGTAACATCAATACTAATTATGACAGGTAACAGTAACTTCGATACTAATTATGACAGGTAAGAGTAACTACGATACTAATTATGACAAGTAACTGTAACTTCGATACTAATTATGACAGGTAACATTTACTTCGATACTAATTATGACAGGAAACTGTAACTTCGTTACTAATTATGACAAGTAACTGTAATTTCGATACAAATTATGACAGGTAACTTTAACTTCGTTACTAATTATGACAGGAAACTGTAACTTCGTTACTAATTATGACAAGTAACTTTAATTTGGATACTAGTTATGGCAGGAAACTGTAACTTCGATACTAATTATGACACGTAACTGTAACTTCGTTATTAATTATGACAAGTAACTGTAATTTTGATAAAAAATTATTGTAGGTAACTGTAACTTCAATACTAATTATGACAGGTAACATTAACTTCGATACTAATTATGACAAGAAACTCAAACTTCGTTACTAATTATGACAAGTAACTGTAATTTTGATAAAAAAATTATGGTAGGTAACTGTAACTTCAATACTAATTATGACAGGTAACAGTAACTTCGATACTAATTATGACAGGAAACTGTAACTTCGTTACTAATTATGACAAGTAACTTTAATTTCGATATTAATTATGGCAGGAAACTGTAACTTCGTTACTAATTATGACAAGTCCCTGTAATTTCGATACAAATTATGGCAGGTAACTGTAACCTCGATACTAATTATGACAAGTAACTGTAACTTCGATACTAATTATGACAGGTAACTGTAACTTCGTTATTAATTATGACAAGTAACTGTAATTTCGATACAAATTTTGGCAGGTAACTGTATCATCGTTACTAATTATGACAGGTTACAGTAACTTCGATACTAATTATGACAAGTTACTGTAACTTCGATACTAATTATGACAAGTAACTGTAATTTCGATTCAAATTTTGGCAGGTAACTGTAACTTCGATACGTATTATGACAGGTAACAGTAACTACGATACTAATTATGACAAGGAACTGTAACATCGATACTAATAATGACAGGTAACTGTAACTTCGTTACTAATTATGACAAGTAACTATAATTTTGATACAAATTATGGCAGGTTACTGTAACTTCGATACTAATTATGACAGGTAACAGCAACTTCGATACTAATTATGACAAGTAAATATAACCTCGATACAAATTATGACAGGTAACTGTAGCTTCGATGCTAATTATGACAAGTAACTGTAATTTCGATACAAATTATGACAGGTAACATTAACTTCGATACTAATTATGACCAGAAACTCTAACTTCGTCACTAATTATGACAAGTAACTGTTATTTCGATACAAATTATGGCAGGTAATTGTAACTTCGATACTAATTATGACAGGTAACAGTAACTTCGATACTAATTATGACAAGTAACTATAACTTCGATACAAATTATGTCAGGTAACTGTAACTTCGATACTAATTATGACAAGAAACTCGATCTTCGTTACTAATTATGACAAGTCCCTGTAATTTCGATACAAATTATGGCAGGTAACTGTAACATCCATACTAATTATGACAGGTAACAGTAACTTCGATACTAATTATGACAGGAAACTGTAACTTCGTCACTAATTATGACAAGTAACTCTAATTTCGATACAAATAATGACAGGTAACTGTAACTTCGTTACTAATTATGACAAGTAACAGTACCTTCGATACTAATTATGACAGGTAACTTAAACTTCGATACTAATTATGACAAGGAACTGTAATTTCGATACAAATTATGGCAGGTAACTGTAACTTCGTTACTAATTATGACAAGTAACTGTAATTTCGATACAAATTTTGGCAGGAAACTGTAACTTCGATACTAATTATGACAGGTAACAGTAACTTCGATACTAATTATGACAAGTAACTGTAACTTCGATACTAATTATGACAGGTAACTGTAACTTCGTTATTATTTATGACAAGTAACAGTAATTTCGAAACAAAATATAGCAGGTAACAGTAACTTCGATACTAATTATGACAGGTAACAGTAACTTCGATACTATTTATGACAAGTAACATTAACTTCGATACTAATTATGACAGGTTACTGTAAATTTGTTGCTAATGATGACAAGTAACTTTAATTTCGATACAAATTATGGCAGGTAACTGTAACTTCCATACTAATTATGACAAGTAACTTTAATTTCGATACTAATTATGGCAGGTAACTTTAACATCGTTACTAATTATGACAAGTCCCTGTAATTGCGATACAAATTATGGCAGGTAACTGTAACTTCGATACTAATTATGACAAGTAACTGTAACTTCGATACTAATTATGACAGGTAACTGTAACTTCATTATTAATTATGACAAGTAACTGTAATTTCGATACAAATTTTGGCAGGTAACTGTAACTTCGATACTAATTATGACAGGTAACAGTAACTTCGATACTAATTATGACAAGTAACTATAACTTCGATACAAATTATGACAGCTAACTGTAATTTAGATACTAATTATGACAAGAAACTCGAACTTCGTTATTAATTATGACAAGTCCCTGTAATTTCGATACAAATTATGGCAGGTAACTGTCACTTCCATACTAATTATGACAGATAACAGTAACTTCGATACTAATTATGACAGGAAACTGTAACTTCGTTACTAATTATGACAAGTAACTGTAATTTCGATACAAACTTTGACAGGTAACTGTAACTTTGTTACTACTTATGACAAGTAACAGTACCTTCGAGACTAATTATGACAGGTAACTGTAACTTCGATATTAATTATGACAAGGAACAGTAATTTTGATACAAATTATGGCAGGTAACTGTAACTTTGATACTAATTATGACAGGTAACAGTAACTTCGATATTGATTATGACAAGTAACTGTAACTTCGTTACTAATTATGACAAGTAACTCTAATTTTGATAAAAAATTATGGCAGGTAACTGTAACTTCGATACTAATTATGACAGGTAACATGAACTTCGATACTAATTATGACAGGTTACTGTAACTTCGTTACTAATTATGTCAAGTAACTGTAACTTCGAAACTAATTAGGACAAGTAACTGTAATTTCGATACAAATTATGACAGGTTACCGTAACTTCGTTACTAATTATGACAAGGAACTGTAATTTCGATACAATTTATGGCAGGTAGCTGTAACTTCGTTACTAATTATGACAGGTTACTGTAACTTCGTTACTAATTATGTCAAGTAATTGTAGCTTCGATTCTAATTATGACAAGTAACTGTAATTCCGATACAAAATATGACAGGTAACAGTAACTTCGATACTAATTATGACAAGGAACTCTAACTTCGTTAATAATTATGACAAGTAACAGTAATTTTGATAAAAAATTATGGTAGGTAACTGTAACATCAATACTAATTATGACAGGTAACAGTAACTTCGATACTAATTATGACAGGTAAGAGTAACTACGATACTAATTATGACAAGTAACTGTAACTTCGATACTAATTATGACAGGTAACATTTACTTCGATACTAATTATGACAGGAAACTGTAACTTCGTTACTAATTATGACAAGTAACTGTAATTTCGATACAAATTATGACAGGTAACTTTAACTTCGTTACTAATTATGACAGGAAACTGTAACTTCGTTACTAATTATGACAAGTAACTTTAATTTGGATACTAGTTATGGCAGGAAACTGTAACTTCGATACTAATTATGACACGTAACTGTAACTTCGTTATTAATTATGCCAAGTAACTGTAATTTTGATAAAAAATTATTGTAGGTAACTGTAACTTCAATACTAATTATGACAGGTAACATTAACTTCGATACTAATTATGACAAGAAACTCAAACTTCGTTACTAATTATGACAAGTAACTGTAATTTTGATTTAAAAAATTATGGTAGGTAACTGTAACTTCAATACTAATTATGACAGGTAACAGTAACTTCGATACTAATTATGACAGGAAACTGTAACTTCGTTACTAATTATGACAAGTAACTTTAATTTCGATATTAATTATGGCAGGAAACTGTAACTTCGTTACTAATTATGACAAGTCCCTGTAATTTCGATACAAATTATGGCAGGTAACTGTAACCTCGATACTAATTATGACAAGTAACTGTAACTTCGATACTAATTACGACAGGTAACTGTAACTTCGTTATTAATTATGACAAGTAACTGTAATTTCGATACAAATTTTGGCAGGTAACTGTATCATCGTTACTAATTATGACAGGTTACAGTAACTTCGATACTAATTATGACAAGTAACTGTAACTTCGATACTAATTATGACAGGTAACTGTAACTTCGATACTAATTATGACAGGTAACTGTAACTTCGTTACTAATTATGACAAGTAACTGTAATTTCGATTCAAATTTTGGCAGGTAACTGTAACTTCGATACTTATTATGACAGGTAACAGTAACTACGATACTAATTATGACAAGGAACTGTAACATCGATACTAATAATGACAGGTAACTGTAACTTCGTTACTAATTATGACAAGTAACTGTAATTTTGATACAAATTATGGCAGGTTACTGTAACTTCGATACTAATTATGACAGGTAACAGCAACTTCGATACTAATTATGACAAGTAAATATAACCTCGATACAAATTATGACAGGTAACTGTAACTTCGATACTAATTATGACAAGAAACTCTAACTTCGTTACTAATTATGACAAAATACTGTAATTTTGATAAAAAATTATGGTAGGTAACTTTAACTTCAATACTAATTATGACAGGTAACAGTAACTTCGATACTAATTATGACAGGAAACTGTAACTTCGTTACTAATTATGACAAGTAACTGTAATTTCGATACAAATTATGACAGGTAACTGCAACTTCGTTACTAATTATGACAGGTAACTGTAGCTTCGATGCTAATTATGACAAGTAACTGTAATTTCGATACAAATTATGACAGGTAACATTAACTTCGATACTAATTATGACCAGAAACTCTAACTTCGTCACTAATTATGACAAGTAACTGTTATTTCGATACAAATTATGGCAGGTAATTGTAACTTCGATACTAATTATGACAGGTAACAGTAACTTCGATACTAATTATGACAAGTAACTAAAACTTCGATACAAATTATGTCAGGTAACTGTAACTTCGATACTAATTATGACAAGAAATCGAACTTCGTTTCTAATTATGACAAGTCCCTGTAATTTCGATACAAATTATGGCAGGTAACTGTAACATCCATACTAATTATGACAGGTAACAGTAACTTCGATACTAATTATGACAGGAAACTGTAACTTCGTCACTAATTATGACAAGTAACTCTAATTTCGATACAAATTATGACAGGTAACTGTAACTTCGTTACTAATTATGACAAGTAACAGTACCTTCGATACTAATTATGACAGGTAACTTAAACTTCGATACTAATTATGACAAGGAAGTGTAATTTCGATACAAATTATGGCAGGTAACTGTAACTTCGTTACTAATTATGACAAGTAACTGTAATTTCGATACAAATTTTGGCAGGAAACTGTAACTTCGATACTAATTATGACAGGTAACAGTAACTTCGATACTAATTATGACAAGTAACTGTAACTTCGATACTAATTATGACAGGTAACTGTAACTTCGTTACTATTTATGACAAGTAACAGTAATTTCGAAACAAAATATAGCAGGTAACAGTAACTTCGATACTAATTATGACAGGTAACAGTAACTTCGATACTATTTATGACAAGTAACATTAACTTCGATACTAATTATGACAGGTTACTGTAAATTTGTTGCTAATGATGACAAGTAACTTTAATTTCGATACAAATTATGGCAGGTAACTGTAACTTCCATACTAATTATGACAAGTAACTTTAATTTCGATACTAATTATGGCAGGTAACTGTAACATCGTTACTAATTATGACAAGTCCCTGTAATTGCGATACAAATTATGGCAGGTAACTGTAACTTCGATACTAATTATGACAAGTAACTGTAACTTCGATACTAATTATGACAGGTAACTGTAACTTCATTATTAATTATGCCAAGTAACTGTAATTTCGATACAAATTTTGGCAGGTAACTGTAACTTCGATACTAATTATGACAGGTAACAGTAACTTCGATACTAATTATGACAAGTAACTATAACTTCGATACAAATTATGACAGCTAACTGTAATTTAGATACTAATTATGACAAGAAACTCGAACTTCGTTATTAATTATGACAAGTCCCTGTAATTTCGATACAAATTATGGCAGGTAACTGTAACTTCCATACTAATTATGACAGATAACAGTAACTTCGATACTAATTATGACAGGAAACTGTAACTTCGTTACTAATTATGACAAGTAACTGTAATTTCGATACAAACTTTGACAGGTAACTGTAACTTTGTTACTACTTATGACAAGTAACAATACCATCGAGACTAATTATGACAGGTAACTGTAACTTCGATATTAATTATGACAAGGAACAGTAATTTTGATACAAATTATGGCAGGTAACTGTAACTTTGATACTAATTATGACAGGTAACAGTAACTTCGATATTGATTATGACAAGTAATTGTAACTTCGTTACTAATTATGACAAGTAACTCTAATTTTGATAAAAAATTATGGCAGGTAACTGTAACTTCGATACTAATTATGACAGGTAACATGAACTTCGATACTAATTATGACAGGTTACTGTAACTTCGTTACTAATTATGTCAAGTAACTGTAACTTCGAAACTAATTAGGACAAGTAACTGTAATTTCGATACAAATTATGACAGGTTACCGTAACTTCGTTACTAATTATGACAAGGAACTGTAATTTCGATACAATTTATGGCAGGTAGCTGTAACTTCGTTACTAATTATGACAGGCTACTGTAACTTCGTTACTAATTATGTCAAGTAATTGTAGCTTCGATTCTAATTATGACAAGTAACTGTAATTCCGATACAAAATATGACAGGTAACAGTAACTTCGATACTAATTATGACAAGGAACTCTAACTTCGTTAATAATTATGACAAGTAACAGTAATTTTGATAAAAAATTATGGTAGGTAACTGTAACATCAATACTAATTATGAGAGGTAACAGTAACTTCGATACTAATTATGACAGGTAAGAGTAACTACGATACTAATTATGACAAGTAACTGTAACTTCGATACTAATTATGACAGGTAACATTTACTTCGATACTAATTATGACAGGAAACTGTAACTTCGTTACTAATTATGACAAGTAACTGTAATTTCGATACAAATTATGACAGGTAACTTTAACTTCGTTACTAATTATGACAGGAAACTGTAACTTCGTTACTAATTATGACAAGTAACTTTAATTTGGATACTAGTTATGGCAGGAAACTGTAACTTCGATACTAATTATGACACGTAACTGTAACTTCGTTATTAATTATGACAAGTAACTGTAATTTTGATAAAAAATTATTGTAGGTAACTGTAACTTCAATACTAATTATGACAGGTAACATTAACTTCGATACTAATTATGACAAGAAACTCAAACTTCGTTACTAATTATGACAAGTAACTGTAATTTTGATAAAAAAAATTATGGTAGGTAACTGTAACTTCAATACTAATTATGACAGGTAACAGTAACTTCGATACTAATTATGACAGGAAACTGTAACTTCGTTACTAATTATGACAAGTAACTTTAATTTCGATATTAATTATGGCAGGAAACTGTAACTTCGTTACTAATTATGACAAGTCCCTGTAATTTCGATACAAATTATGGCAGGTAACTGTAACCTCGATACTAATTATGACAAGTAACTGTAACTTCGATACTAATTATGACAGGTAACTGTAACTTCGTTATTAATTATGACAAGTAACTGTAATTTCGATACAAATTTTGGCAGGTAACTGTATCATCGTTACTAATTATGACAGGTTACAGTAACTTCGATACTAATTATGACAAGTTACTGTAACTTCGATACTAATTATGACAAGTAACTGTAATTTCGATTCAAATTTTGGCAGGTAACTGTAACTTCGATACGTATTATGACAGGTAACAGTAACTACGATACTAATTATGACAAGGAACTGTAACATCGATACTAATAATGACAGGTAACTGTAACTTCGTTACTAATTATGACAAGTAACTATAATTTTGATACAAATTATGGCAGGTTACTGTAACTTCGATACTAATTATGACAGGTAACAGCAACTTCGATACTAATTATGACAAGTAAATATAACCTCGATACAAATTATGACAGGTAACTGTAGCTTCGATGCTAATTATGACAAGTAACTGTAATTTCGATACAAATTATGACAGGTAACATTAACTTCGATACTAATTATGACCAGAAACTCTAACTTCGTCACTAATTATGACAAGTAACTGTTACTTCGATACAAATTATGGCAGGTAATTGTAACTTCGATACTAATTATGACAGGTAACAGTAACTTCGATACTAATTATGACAAGTAACTATAACTTCGATACAAATTATGTCAGGTAACTGTAACTTCGATACTAATTATGACAAGAAACTCGAACTTCGTTACTAATTATGACAAGTCCCTGTAATTTCGATACAAATTATGGCAGGTAACTGTAACATCCATACTAATTATGACAGGTAACAGTAACTTCGATACTAATTATGACAGGAAACTGTAACTTCGTCACTAATTATGACAAGTAACTCTAATTTCGATACAAATAATGACAGGTAACTGTAACTTCGTTACTAATTATGACAAGTAACAGTACCTTCGATACTAATTATGACAGGTAACTTAAACTTCGATACTAATTATGACAAGGAACTGTAATTTCGATACAAATTATGGCAGGTAACTGTAACTTCGTCACTAATTATGACAAGTAACTGTTATTTCGATACAAATTATGGCAGGTAATTGTAACTTCGATACTAATTATGACAGGTAACAGTAACTTCGATACTAATTATGACAAGTTACTATAACTTCGATACAAATTATGTCAGGTAACTGTAACTTCGATACTAATTATGACAAGAAACTCGAACTTCGTTACTAATTATGACAAGTCCCTGTAATTTCGATACAAATTATGGCAGGTAACTGTAACATCCATACTAATTATGACAGGTAACAGTAACTTCGATACTAATTATGACAGGAAACTGTAACTTCGTCACTAATTATGACAAGTAACTCTAATTTCGATACAAATAATGACAGGTAACTGTAACTTCGTTACTAATTATGACAAGTAACAGTACCTTCGATACTAATTATGACAGGTAACTTAAACTTCGATACTAATTATGACAAGGAACTGTAATTTCGATACAAATTTTGGCAGGTAACTGTAACTTCGATACTAATTATGACAGGTAACAGTAACTTCGATACTAATTATGACAAGTAACTATAACTTCGATACAAATTATGACAGCTAACTGTAATTTAGATACTAATTATGACAAGAAACTCGAACTTCGTTATTAATTATGACAAGTCCCTGTAATTTCGATACAAATTATGGCAGGTAACTGTAACTTCCATACTAATTATGACAGATAACAGTAACTTCGATACTAATTATGACAGGAAACTGTAACTTCGTTACTAATTATGACAAGTAACTGTAATTTCGATACAAACTTTGACAGGTAACTGTAACTTTGTTACTACTTATGACAAGTAATAATACCTTCGAGACTAATTATGACAGGTAACTGTAACTTCGATATTAATTATGACAAGGAACAGTAATTTTGATACAAATTATGGCAGGTAACTGTAACTTTGATACTAATTATGACAGGTAACAGTAACTTCGATATTGATTATGACAAGTAACTGTAACTTCGTTACTAATTATGACAAGTAACTCTAATTTTGATAAAAAATTATGGCAGGTAACTGTAACTTCGATACTAATTATGACAGGTAACATGAACTTCGATACTAATTATGACAGGTTACTGTAACTTCGTTACTAATTATGTCAAGTAACTGTAACTTCGAAACTAATTAGGACAAGTAACTGTAATTTCGATACAAATTCTGACAGGTTACCGTAACTTCGTTACTAATTATGACAAGGAACTGTAATTTCGATACAATTTATGGCAGGTAGCTGTAACTTCGTTACTAATTATGACAGGTTACTGTAACTTCGTTACTAATTATGTCAAGTAATTGTAGCTTCGATTCTAATTATGACAAGTAACTGTAATTCCGATACAAAATATGACAGGTAACAGTAACTTCGATACTAATTATGACAAGGAACTCTAACTTCGTTAATAATTATGACAAGTAACAGTAATTTTGATAAAAAATTATGGTAGGTAACTGTAACATCAATACTAATTATGACAGGTAACAGTAACTTCGATACTAATTATGACAGGTAAGAGTAACTACGATACTAATTATGACAAGTAACTGTAACTTCGATACTAATTATGACAGGTAACATTTACTTCGATACTAATTATGACAGGAAACTGTAACTTCGTTACTAATTATGGCAAGTAACTGTAATTTCGATACAAATTATGACAGGTAACTTTAACTTCGTTACTAATTATGACAGGAAACTGTAACTTCGTTACTAATTATGACAAGTAACTTTAATTTGGATACTAGTTATGGCAGGAAACTGTAACTTCGATACTAATTATGACACGTAACTGTAACTTCGTTATTAATTATGCCAAGTAACTGTAATTTTGATAAAAAATTATTGTAGGTAACTGTAACTTCAATACTAATTATGACAGGTAACATTAACTTCGATACTAATTATGACAAGAAACTCAAACTTCGTTACTAATTATGACAAGTAACTGTAATTTTGATAAAAAAAATTATGGTAGGTAACTGTAACTTCAATACTAATTATGACAGGTAACAGTAACTTCGATACTAATTATGACAGGAAACTGTAACTTCGTTACTAATTATGACAAGTAACTTTAATTTCGATATTAATTATGGCAGGAAACTGTAACTTCGTTACTAATTATGACAAGTCCCTGTAATTTCGATACAAATTATGGCAGGTAACTGTAACATCGATACTAATTATGACAAGTAACTGTAACTTCGATACTAATTATGACAGGTAACTGTAACTTCGTTATTAATTATGACAAGTAACTGTAATTTCGATACAAATTTTGGCAGGTAACTGTATCATCGTTACTAATTATGACAGGTTACAGTAACTTCGATACTAATTATGACAAGTAACTGTAACTTCGATACTAATTATGACAGGTAACTGTAACTTCGATACTAATTATGACAGGTAACTGTAACTTCGTTACTAATTATGACAAGTAACTGTAATTTCGATTCAAATTTTGGCAGGTAACTGTAACTTCGATACTTATTATGACAGGTAACAGTAACTACGATACTAATTATGACAAGGAACTGTAACATCGATACTAATAATGACAGGTAACTGTAACTTCGTTACTAATTATGACAAGTAACTGTAATTTTGATACAAATTATGGCAGGTTACTGTAACTTCGATACTAATTATGACAGGTAACAGCAACTTCGATACTAATTATGACAAGTAAATATAACCTCGATACAAATTATGACAGGTAACTGTAACTTCGATACTAATTATGACAAGAAACTCTAACTTCGTTACTAATTATGACAAAATACTGTAATTTTGATAAAAAATTATGGTAGGTAACTTTAACTTCAATACTAATTATGACAGGTAACAGTAACTTCGATACTAATTATGACAGGAAACTGTAACTTCGTTACTAATTATGACAAGTAACGGTAATTTCGATACAAATTATGACAGGTAACTGCAACTTCGTTACTAATTATGACAGGTAACTGTAGCTTCGATGCTAATTATGACAAGTAACTGTAATTTCGATACAAATTATGACAGGTAACATTAACTTCGATACTAATTATGACCAGAAACTCTAACTTCGTCACTAATTATGACAAGTAACTGTTATTTCGATACAAATTATGGCAGGTAATTGTAACTTCGATACTAATTATGACAGGTAACAGTAACTTCGATACTAATTATGACAAGTAACTAAAACTTCGATACAAATTATGTCAGGTAACTGTAACTTCGATACTAATTATGACAAGAAACTCGAACTTCGTTTCTAATTATGACAAGTCCCTGTAATTTCGATACAAATTATGGCAGGTAACTGTAACATCCATACTAATTATGACAGGTAACAGTAACTTCGATACTAATTATGACAGGAAACTGTAACTTCGTCACTAATTATGACAAGTAACTCTAATTTCGATACAAATTATGACAGGTAACTGTAACTTCGTTACTAATTATGACAAGTAACAGTACCTTCGATACTAATTATGACAGGTAACTTAAACTTCGATACTAATTATGACAAGGAACTGTAATTTCGATACAAATTATGGCAGGTAACTGTAACTTCGTTACTTATTATGACAAGTAACTGTAATTTCGATACAAATTTTGGCAGGAAACTGTAACTTCGATACTAATTATGACAAGAAATCGAACTTCGTTTCTAATTATGACAAGTCCCTGTAATTTCGATACAAATTATGGCAGGTAACTGTAACATCCATACTAATTATGACAGGTAACAGTAACTTCGATACTAATTATGACAGGAAACTGTAACTTCGTCACTAATTATGACAAGTAACTCTAATTTCGATACAAATTATGACAGGTAACTGTAACTTCGTTACTAATTATGACAAGTAACAGTACCTTCGATACTAATTATGACAGGTAACTTAAACTTCGATACTAATTATGACAAGGAAGTGTAATTTCGATACAAATTATGGCAGGTAACTGTAACTTCGTTACTAATTATGACAAGTAACTGTAATTTCGATACAAATTTTGGCAGGAAACTGTAACTTCGATACTAATTATGACAGGTAACAGTAACTTCGATACTAATTATGACAAGTAACTGTAACTTCGATACTAATTATGACAGGTAACTGTAACTTCGTTACTATTTATGACAAGTAACAGTAATTTCGAAACAAAATATAGCAGGTAACAGTAACTTCGATACTAATTATGACAGGTAACAGTAACTTCGATACTATTTATGACAAGTAACATTAACTTCGATACTAATTATGACAGGTTACTGTAAATTTGTTGCTAATGATGACAAGTAACTTTAATTTCGATACAAATTATGGCAGGTAACTGTAACTTCCATACTAATTATGACAAGTAACTTTAATTTCGATACTAATTATGGCAGGTAACTGTAACATCGTTACTAATTATGACAAGTCCCTGTAATTGCGATACAAATTATGGCAGGTAACTGTAACTTCGATACTAATTATGACAAGTAACTGTAACTTCGATACTAATTATGACAGGTAACTGTAACTTCATTATTAATTATGCCAAGTAACTGTAATTTCGATACAAATTTTGGCAGGTAACTGTAACTTCGATACTAATTATGACAGGTAACAGTAACTTCGATACTAATTATGACAAGTAACTATAACTTCGATACAAATTATGACAGCTAACTGTAATTTAGATACTAATTATGACAAGAAACTCGAACTTCGTTATTAATTATGACAAGTCCCTGTAATTTCGATACAAATTATGGCAGGTAACTGTAACTTCCATACTAATTATGACAGATAACAGTAACTTCGATACTAATTATGACAGGAAACTGTAACTTCGTTACTAATTATGACAAGTAACTGTAATTTCGATACAAACTTTGACAGGTAACTGTAACTTTGTTACTACTTATGACAAGTAACAATACCATCGAGACTAATTATGACAGGTAACTGTAACTTCGATATTAATTATGACAAGGAACAGTAATTTTGATACAAATTATGGCAGGTAACTGTAACTTTGATACTAATTATGACAGGTAACAGTAACTTCGATATTGATTATGACAAGTAATTGTAACTTCGTTACTAATTATGACAAGTAACTCTAATTTTGATAAAAAATTATGGCAGGTAACTGTAACTTCGATACTAATTATGACAGGTAACATGAACTTCGATACTAATTATGACAGGTTACTGTAACTTCGTTACTAATTATGTCAAGTAACTGTAACTGCGAAACTAATTAGGACAAGTAACTGTAATTTCGATACAAATTATGACAGGTTACCGTAACTTCGTTACTAATTATGACAAGGAACTGTAATTTCGATACAATTTATGGCAGGTAGCTGTAACTTCGTTACTAATTATGACAGGCTACTGTAACTTCGTTACTAATTATGTCAAGTAATTGTAGCTTCGATTCTAATTATGACAAGTAACTGTAATTCCGATACAAAATATGACAGGTAACAGTAACTTCGATACTAATTATGACAAGGAACTCTAACTTCGTTAATAATTATGACAAGTAACAGTAATTTTGATAAAAAATTATGGTAGGTAACTGTAACATCAATACTAATTATGAGAGGTAACAGTAACTTCGATACTAATTATGACAGGTAAGAGTAACTACGATACTAATTATGACAAGTAACTGTAACTTCGATACTAATTATGACAGGTAACATTTACTTCGATACTAATTATGACAGGAAACTGTAACTTCGTTACTAATTATGACAAGTAACTGTAATTTCGATACAAATTATGACAGGTAACTTTAACTTCGTTACTAATTATGACAGGAAACTGTAACTTCGTTACTAATTATGACAAGTAACTTTAATTTGGATACTAGTTATGGCAGGAAACTGTAACTTCGATACTAATTATGACACGTAACTGTAACTTCGTTATTAATTATGACAAGTAACTGTAATTTTGATAAAAAATTATTGTAGGTAACTGTAACTTCAATACTAATTATGACAGGTAACATTAACTTCGATACTAATTATGACAAGAAACTCAAACTTCGTTACTAATTATGACAAGTAACTGTAATTTTGATAAAAAAAATTATGGTAGGTAACTGTAACTTCAATACTAATTATGACAGGTAACAGTAACTTCGATACTAATTATGACAGGAAACTGTAACTTCGTTACTAATTATGACAAGTAACTTTAATTTCGATATTAATTATGGCAGGAAACTGTAACTTCGTTACTAATTATGACAAGTCCCTGTAATTTCGATACAAATTATGGCAGGTAACTGTAACCTCGATACTAATTATGACAAGTAACTGTAACTTCGATACTAATTATGACAGGTAACTGTAACTTCGTTATTAATTATGACAAGTAACTGTAATTTCGATACAAATTTTGGCAGGTAACTGTATCATCGTTACTAATTATGACAGGTTACAGTAACTTCGATACTAATTATGACAAGTTACTGTAACTTCGATACTAATTATGACAAGTAACTGTAATTTCGATTCAAATTTTGGCAGGTAACTGTAACTTCGATACGTATTATGACAGGTAACAGTAACTACGATACTAATTATGACAAGGAACTGTAACATCGATACTAATAATGACAGGTAACTGTAACTTCGTTACTAATTATGACAAGTAACTATAATTTTGATACAAATTATGGCAGGTTACTGTAACTTCGATACTAATTATGACAGGTAACAGCAACTTCGATACTAATTATGACAAGTAAATATAACCTCGATACAAATTATGACAGGTAACTGTAGCTTCGATGCTAATTATGACAAGTAACTGTAATTTCGATACAAATTATGACAGGTAACATTAACTTCGATACTAATTATGACCAGAAACTCTAACTTCGTCACTAATTATGACAAGTAACTGTTACTTCGATACAAATTATGGCAGGTAATTGTAACTTCGATACTAATTATGACAGGTAACAGTAACTTCGATACTAATTATGACAAGTAACTATAACTTCGATACAAATTATGTCAGGTAACTGTAACTTCGATACTAATTATGACAAGAAACTCGAACTTCGTTACTAATTATGACAAGTCCCTGTAATTTCGATACAAATTATGGCAGGTAACTGTAACATCCATACTAATTATGACAGGTAACAGTAACTTCGATACTAATTATGACAGGAAACTGTAACTTCGTCACTAATTATGACAAGTAACTCTAATTTCGATACAAATAATGACAGGTAACTGTAACTTCGTTACTAATTATGACAAGTAACAGTACCTTCGATACTAATTATGACAGGTAACTTAAACTTCGATACTAATTATGACAAGGAACTGTAATTTCGATACAAATTATGGCAGGTAACTGTAACTTCGTCACTAATTATGACAAGTAACTGTTATTTCGATACAAATTATGGCAGGTAATTGTAACTTCGATACTAATTATGACAGGTAACAGTAACTTCGATACTAATTATGACAAGTTACTATAACTTCGATACAAATTATGTCAGGTAACTGTAACTTCGATACTAATTATGACAAGAAACTCGAACTTCGTTACTAATTATGACAAGTCCCTGTAATTTCGATACAAATTATGGCAGGTAACTGTAACATCCATACTAATTATGACAGGTAACAGTAACTTCGATACTAATTATGACAGGAAACTGTAACTTCGTCACTAATTATGACAAGTAACTCTAATTTCGATACAAATAATGACAGGTAACTGTAACTTCGTTACTAATTATGACAAGTAACAGTACCTTCGATACTAATTATGACAGGTAACTTAAACTTCGATACTAATTATGACAAGGAACTGTAATTTCGATACAAATTTTGGCAGGTAACTGTAACTTCGATACTAATTATGACAGGTAACAGTAACTTCGATACTAATTATGACAAGTAACTATAACTTCGATACAAATTATGACAGCTAACTGTAATTTAGATACTAATTATGACAAGAAACTCGAACTTCGTTATTAATTATGACAATTCCCTGTAATTTCGATACAAATTATGGCAGGTAACTGTAACTTCCATACTAATTATGACAGATAACAGTAACTTCGATACTAATTATGACAGGAAACTGTAACTTCGTTACTAATTATGACAAGTAACTGTAATTTCGATACAAACTTTGACAGGTAACTGTAACTTTGTTACTACTTATGACAAGTAATAATACCTTCGAGACTAATTATGACAGGTAACTGTAACTTCGATATTAATTATGACAAGGAACAGTAATTTTGATACAAATTATGGCAGGTAACTGTAACTTTGATACTAATTATGACAGGTAACAGTAACTTCGATATTGATTATGACAAGTAACTGTAACTTCGTTACTAATTATGACAAGTAACTCTAATTTTGATAAAAAATTATGGCAGGTAACTGTAACTTCGATACTAATTATGACAGGTAACATGAACTTCGATACTAATTATGACAGGTTACTGTAACTTCGTTACTAATTATGTCAAGTAACTGTAACTTCGAAACTAATTAGGACAAGTAACTGTAATTTCGATACAAATTCTGACAGGTTACCGTAACTTCGTTACTAATTATGACAAGGAACTGTAATTTCGATACAATTTATGGCAGGTAGCTGTAACTTCGTTACTAATTATGACAGGTTACTGTAACTTCGTTACTAATTATGTCAAGTAATTGTAGCTTCGATTCTAATTATGACAAGTAACTGTAATTCCGATACAAAATATGACAGGTAACAGTAACTTCGATACTAATTATGACAAGGAACTCTAACTTCGTTAATAATTATGACAAGTAACAGTAATTTTGATAAAAAATTATGGTAGGTAACTGTAACATCAATACTAATTATGACAGGTAACAGTAACTTCGATACTAATTATGACAGGTAAGAGTAACTACGATACTAATTATGACAAGTAACTGTAACTTCGATACTAATTATGACAGGTAACATTTACTTCGATACTAATTATGACAGGAAACTGTAACTTCGTTACTAATTATGGCAAGTAACTGTAATTTCGATACAAATTATGACAGGTAACTTTAACTTCGTTACTAATTATGACAGGAAACTGTAACTTCGTTACTAATTATGACAAGTAACTTTAATTTGGATACTAGTTATGGCAGGAAACTGTAACTTCGATACTAATTATGACACGTAACTGTAACTTCGTTATTAATTATGCCAAGTAACTGTAATTTTGATAAAAAATTATTGTAGGTAACTGTAACTTCAATACTAATTATGACAGGTAACATTAACTTCGATACTAATTATGACAAGAAACTCAAACTTCGTTACTAATTATGACAAGTAACTGTAATTTTGATAAAAAAAATTATGGTAGGTAACTGTAACTTCAATACTAATTATGACAGGTAACAGTAACTTCGATACTAATTATGACAGGAAACTGTAACTTCGTTACTAATTATGACAAGTAACTTTAATTTCGATATTAATTATGGCAGGAAACTGTAACTTCGTTACTAATTATGACAAGTCCCTGTAATTTCGATACAAATTATGGCAGGTAACTGTAACATCGATACTAATTATGACAAGTAACTGTAACTTCGATACTAATTATGACAGGTAACTGTAACTTCGTTATTAATTATGACAAGTAACTGTAATTTCGATACAAATTTTGGCAGGTAACTGTATCATCGTTACTAATTATGACAGGTTACAGTAACTTCGATACTAATTATGACAAGTAACTGTAACTTCGATACTAATTATGACAGGTAACTGTAACTTCGATACTAATTATGACAGGTAACTGTAACTTCGTTACTAATTATGACAAGTAACTGTAATTTCGATTCAAATTTTGGCAGGTAACTGTAACTTCGATACTTATTATGACAGGTAACAGTAACTACGATACTAATTATGACAAGGAACTGTAACATCGATACTAATAATGACAGGTAACTGTAACTTCGTTACTAATTATGACAAGTAACTGTAATTTTGATACAAATTATGGCAGGTTACTGTAACTTCGATACTAATTATGACAGGTAACAGCAACTTCGATACTAATTATGACAAGTAAATATAACCTCGATACAAATTATGACAGGTAACTGTAACTTCGATACTAATTATGACAAGAAACTCTAACTTCGTTACTAATTATGACAAAATACTGTAATTTTGATAAAAAATTATGGTAGGTAACTTTAACTTCAATACTAATTATGACAGGTAACAGTAACTTCGATACTAATTATGACAGGAAACTGTAACTTCGTTACTAATTATGACAAGTAACGGTAATTTCGATACAAATTATGACAGGTAACTGCAACTTCGTTACTAATTATGACAGGTAACTGTAGCTTCGATGCTAATTATGACAAGTAACTGTAATTTCGATACAAATTATGACAGGTAACATTAACTTCGATACTAATTATGACCAGAAACTCTAACTTCGTCACTAATTATGACAAGTAACTGTTATTTCGATACAAATTATGGCAGGTAATTGTAACTTCGATACTAATTATGACAGGTAACAGTAACTTCGATACTAATTATGACAAGTAACTAAAACTTCGGTACAAATTATGTCAGGTAACTGTAACTTCGATACTAATTATGACAAGAAACTCGAACTTCGTTTCTAATTATGACAAGTCCCTGTAATTTCGATACAAATTATGGCAGGTAACTGTAACATCCATACTAATTATGACAGGTAACAGTAACTTCGATACTAATTATGACAGGAAACTGTAACTTCGTCACTAATTATGACAAGTAACTCTAATTTCGATACAAATTATGACAGGTAACTGTAACTTCGTTACTAATTATGACAAGTAACAGTACCTTCGATACTAATTATGACAGGTAACTTAAACTTCGATACTAATTATGACAAGGAACTGTAATTTCGATACAAATTATGGCAGGTAACTGTAACTTCGTTACTTATTATGACAAGTAACTGTAATTTCGATACAAATTTTGGCAGGAAACTGTAACTTCGATACTAATTATGACAGGTAACAGTAACTTCGATACTAATTATGACAAGTAACTGTAACTTCGATACTAATTATGACAGGTAACTGTAACTTCGATACTAATTATGACAGGTTACTGTAAATTTGTTGCTAATGATGACAAGTAACTTTAATTTCGATACAAATTATGGCAGGTAACTGTAACTTCCATACTAATTATGACAAGTAACTTTAATTTCGATACTAATTATGGCAGGTAACTGTAACATCGTTACTAATTATGACAAGTCCCTGTAATTGCGATACAAATTATGGCAGGTAACTGTAACTTCGATACTAATTATGACAAGTAACTGTAACTTCGATACTAATTATGACAGGTAACTGTAACTTCATTATTAATTATGACAAGTAACTGTAATTTCGATACAAATTTTGGCAGGTAACTGTAACTTCGATACTAATTATGACAGGTAACAGTAACTTCGATACTAATTATGACAAGTAACTATAACTTCGATACAAATTATGACAGCTAACTGTAATTTAGATACTAATTATGACAAGAAACTCGAACTTCGTTATTAATTATGACAAGTCCCTGTAATTTCGATACAAATTATGGCAGGTAACTGTAACTTCCATACTAATTATGACAGATAACAGTAACTTCGATACTAATTATGACAGGAAACTGTAACTTCGTTACTAATTATGACAAGTAACTGTAATTTCGATACAAACTTTGACAGGTAACTGTAACTTTGTTACTACTTATGACAAGTAACAATACCTTCGAGACTAATTATGACAGGTAACTGTAACTTCGATATTAATTATGACAAGGAACAGTAATTTTGATACAAATTATGGCAGGTAACTGTAACTTTGATACTAATTATGACAGGTAACAGTAACTTCGAAATTGATTATGACAAGTAACTGTAACTTCGTTACTAATTATGACAAGTAACTCTAATTTTGATAAAAAATTATGGCAGGTAACTGTAACTTCGATACTAATTATGACAGGTAACATGAACTTCGATACTAATTATGACAGGTTACTGTAACTTCGTTACTAATTATGTCAAGTAACTGTAACTTCGAAACTAATTAGGACAAGTAACTGTAATTTCGATACAAATTATGACAGGTTACCGTATATTCGTTACTAATTATGACAAGGAACTGTAATTTCGATACAATTTATGGCAGGTAGCTGTAACTTCGTTACTAATTATGACAGGTTACTGTAACTTCGTTACTAATTATGTCAAGTAATTGTAGCTTCGATTCTAATTATGACAAGTAACTGTAATTCCGATACAAAATATGACAGGTAACAGTAACTTCGATACTAATTATGACAAGGAACTCTAACTTCGTTAATAATTATGACAAGTAACAGTAATTTTGATAAAAAATTATGGTAGGTAACTGTAACATCAATACTAATTATGACAGGTAACAGTAACTTCGATACTAATTATGACAGGTAAGAGTAACTACGATACTAATTATGACAAGTAACTGTAACTTCGATACTAATTATGACAGGTAACATTTACTTCGATACTAATTATGACAGGAAACTGTAACTTCGTTACTAATTATGACAAGTAACTGTAATTTCGATACAAATTATGACAGGTAACTTTAACTTCGTTACTAATTATGACAGGAAACTGTAACTTCGTTACTAATTATGACAAGTAACTTTAATTTGGATACTAGTTATGGCAGGAAACTGTAACTTCGATACTAATTATGACACGTAACTGTAACTTCGTTATTAATTATGACAAGTAACTGTAATTTTGATAAAAAATTATTGTAGGTAACTGTAACTTCAATACTAATTATGACAGGTAACATTAACTTCGATACTAATTATGACAAGAAACTCAAACTTCGTTACTAATTATGACAAGTAACTGTAATTTTGATAAAAAAATTATGGTAGGTAACTGTAACTTCAATACTAATTATGACAGGTAACAGTAACTTCGATACTAATTATGACAGGAAACTGTAACTTCGTTACTAATTATGACAAGTAACTTTAATTTCGATATTAATTATGGCAGGAAACTGTAACTTCGTTACTAATTATGACAAGTCCCTGTAATTTCGATACAAATTATGGCAGGTAACCGTAACCTCGATACTAATTATGACAAGTAACTGTAACTTCGATACTAATTATGACAGGTAACTGTAACTTCGTTATTAATTATGACAAGTAACTGTAATTTCGATACAAATTTTGGCAGGTAACTGTATCATCGTTACTAATTATGACAGGTTACAGTAACTTCGATACTAATTATGACAAGTTACTGTAACTTCGATACTAATTATGACAAGTAACTGTAATTTCGATTCAAATTTTGGCAGGTAACTGTAACTTCGATACGTATTAAGACAGGTAACAGTAACTACGATACTAATTATGACAAGGAACTGTAACATCGATACTAATAATGACAGGTAACTGTAACTTCGTTACTAATTATGACAAGTAACTATAATTTTGATACAAATTATGGCAGGTTACTGTAACTTCGATACTAATTATGACAGGTAACAGCAACTTCGATACTAATTATGACAAGTAAATATAACCTCGATACAAATTATGACAGGTAACTGTAGCTTCGATGCTAATTATGACAAGTAACTGTAATTTCGATACAAATTATGACAGGTAACATTAACTTCGATACTAATTATGACCAGAAACTCTAACTTCGTCACTAATTATGACAAGTAACTGTTATTTCGATACAAATTATGGCAGGTAATTGTAACTTCGATACTAATTATGACAGGTAACAGTAACTTCGATACTAATTATGACAAGTAACTATAACTTCGATACAAATTATGTCAGGTAACTGTAACTTCGATACTAATTATGACAAGAAACTCGAACTTCGTTACTAATTATGACAAGTCCCTGTAATTTCGATACAAATTATGGCAGGTAACTGTAACATCCATACTAATTATGACAGGTAACAGTAACTTCGATACTAATTATGACAGGAAACTGTAACTTCGTCACTAATTATGACAAGTAACTCTAATTTCGATACAAATAATGACAGGTAACTGTAACTTCGTTACTAATTATGACAAGTAACAGTACCTTCGATACTAATTATGACAGGTAACTTAAACTTCGATACTAATTATGACAAGGAACTGTAATTTCGATACAAATTATGGCAGGTAACTGTAACTTCGTTACTAATTATGACAAGTAACTGTAATTTCGATACAAATTTTGGCAGGAAACTGTAACTTCGATACTAATTATGACAGGTAACAGTAACTTCGATACTAATTATGACAAGTAACTGTAACTTCGATACTAATTATGACAGGTAACTGTAACTTCGTTACTATTTATGACAAGTAACAGTAATTTCGAAACAAAATATAGCAGGTAACAGTAACTTCGATACTAATTATGACAGGTAACAGTAACTTCGATACTATTTATGACAAGTAACATTAACTTCGATACTAATTATGACAGGTTACTGTAAATTTGTTGCTAATGATGACAAGTAACTTTAATTTCGATACAAATTATGGCAGGTAACTGTAACTTCCATACTAATTATGACAAGTAACTTTAATTTCGATACTAATTATGGCAGGTAACTGTAACATCGTTACTAATTATGACAAGTCCCTGTAATTGCGATACAAATTATGGCAGGTAACTGTAACTTCGATACTAATTATGACAAGTAACTGTAACTTCGATACTAATTATGACAGGTAACTGTAACTTCATTATTAATTATGACAAGTAACTGTAATTTCGATACAAATTTTGGCAGGTAACTGTAACTTCGATACTAATTATGACAGGTAACAGTAACTTCGATACTAATTATGACAAGTAACTATAACTTCGATACAAATTATGACAGCTAACTGTAATTTAGATACTAATTATGACAAGAAACTCGAACTTCGTTATTAATTATGACAAGTCCCTGTAATTTCGATACAAATTATGGCAGGTAACTGTCACTTCCATACTAATTATGACAGATAACAGTAACTTCGATACTAATTATGACAGGAAACTGTAACTTCGTTACTAATTATGACAAGTAACTGTAATTTCGATACAAACTTTGACAGGTAACTGTAACTTTGTTACTACTTATGACAAGTAACAGTACCTTCGAGACTAATTATGACAGGTAACTGTAACTTCGATATTAATTATGACAAGGAACAGTAATTTTGATACAAATTATGGCAGGTAACTGTAACTTTGATACTAATTATGACAGGTAACAGTAACTTCGATATTGATTATGACAAGTAACTGTAACTTCGTTACTAATTATGACAAGTAACTCTAATTTTGATAAAAAATTATGGCAGGTAGCTGTAACTTCGATACTAATTATGACAGGTAACATGAACTTCGATACTAATTATGACAGGTTACTGTAACTTCGTTACAAATTATGTCAAGTAACTGTAACTTCGAAACTAATTAGGACAAGTAACTGTAATTTCGATACAAATTATGACAGGTTACCGTAACTTCGTTACTAATTATGACAAGGAACTGTAATTTCGATACAATTTATGGCAGGTAGCTGTAACTTCGTTACTAATTATGACAGGTTACTGTAACTTCGTTACTAATTATGTCAAGTAATTGTAGCTTCGATTCTAATTATGACAAGTAACTGTAATTCCGATACAAAATATGACAGGTAACAGTAACTTCGATACTAATTATGACAAGGAACTCTAACTTCGTTAATAATTATGACAAGTAACAGTAATTTTGATAAAAAATTATGGTAGGTAACTGTAACATCAATACTAATTATGACAGGTAACAGTAACTTCGATACTAATTATGACAGGTAAGAGTAACTACGATACTAATTATGACAAGTAACTGTAACTTCGATACTAATTATGACAGGTAACATTTACTTCGATACTAATTATGACAGGAAACTGTAACTTCGTTACTAATTATGACAAGTAACTGTAATTTCGATACAAATTATGACAGGTAACTTTAACTTCGTTACTAATTATGACAGGAAACTGTAACTTCGTTACTAATTATGACAAGTAACTTTAATTTGGATACTAGTTATGGCAGGAAACTGTAACTTCGATACTAATTATGACACGTAACTGTAACTTCGTTATTAATTATGCCAAGTAACTGTAATTTTGATAAAAAATTATTGTAGGTAACTGTAACTTCAATACTAATTATGACAGGTAACATTAACTTCGATACTAATTATGACAAGAAACTCATACTTCGTTACTAATTAAGACAAGTAACTGTAATTTTGATAAAAAAAATTATGGTAGGTAACTGTAACTTCAATACTAATTATGACAGGTAACAGTAACTTCGATACTAATTATGACAGGAAACTGTAAGTTCGTTACTAATTATGACAAGTAACTTTAATTTCGATATTAATTATGGCAGGAAACTGTAACTTCGTTACTTATTATGACAAGTCCCTGTAATTTCGATACAAATTATGGCAGGTAACTGTAACCTCGATACTAATTATGACAAGTAACTGTAACTTCGATACTAATTATGACAGGTAACATTTACTTCGATACTAATTATGACAGGAAACTGTAACTTCGTTACTAATTATGACAAGTAACTGTAACTTCGATACTAATTATGACAGGTAACTGTAACTTCGATACTAATTATGACAGGTAACTGTAACTTCGTTACTAATTATGACAAGTAACTTTAATTTGGATACTAGTTATGGCAGGAAACTGTAACTTCGATACTAATTATGACACGTAACTGTAACTTCGTTATTAATTATGACAAGTAACTGTAATTTTGATAAAAAATTATTGTAGGTAACTGTAACTTCAATACTAATTATGACAGGTAACATTATCTTCGATACTAATTATGACAAGAAACTCAAACTTCATTACTAATTATGACAAGTAACTGTAATTTTGATAAAAAATTATGGTAGGTAACTGTAACTTCAATACTAATTATGACAGGTAAAAGTAACTTCGATACTAATTATGACAGGAAACTGTAACTTCGTTACTAATTATGACAAGTAACTTTAATTTCGATATTAATTATGGCAGGAAACTGTAACTTCGTTACTAATTATGACAAGTCCCTGTAATTTCGATACAAATTATGGTAGGTAACTGTAACCTCGATACTAATTATGACAAGTAACTGTAACTTAGATACTAATTATGACAGGTAACTGTAACTTCGTTAATAATTATGACAAGTAACTGTAATTTCGATACAAATTTTGGCAGGTAACTGTATCATCGTTACTAATTATGACAGGTAACAGTATCTTCGATACTAATTATGACAAGTAACTGTAACTTCGATACTAATTATGACAGGTAACTGTAACTTCGATACTAATTATGACAGGTAACTGTAACTTCGTTACTAATTATGACAAGTAACTGTAATTTCGATTCAAATTTTGGCAGGTAACTGTAACTTCGATACTTATTATGACAGGTAACAGTAACTACGATACTAATTATGACAAGGAACTGTAACATCGATACTAATAATGACAGGTAACTGTAACTTCGTTACTAATTATGACAAGTAACTCTAATTTTGATACAAATTATGGCAGGTTACTGTAACTTCGATACTAATTATGACAGGTAACAGCAACGTCGATACTAATTATGACAAGTAACTATAACCTCGATACAAATTATGACAGGTAACTGTAACTTCGATACTAATTATGACAAGAAACTCTAACTTCGTTACTAATTATGACAAGTAACTGTAATTTTGATAAAAAATTATGGTAGGTAACTTTAACTTCAATACTAATTATGACAGGTAACAGTAACTTCGATACTAATTATGACAGGAAACTGTAACTTCGTTACTAATTATGACAAGTAACTGTAATTTCGATACAAATTATGACAGGTAACTGTAACTTCGTTACTAATTATGACAGGTTACTGTAACTTCGTTACTAATTATGTCAGGTAACTGTAGCTTCGATGCTAATTATGACAAGTAACTGTAATTTCGATACAAATTATGACAGGTAACATTAACTTCGATACTAATTATGACCAGAAACTCTAACTTCGTCACTAATTATGACAAGTAACTGTTATTTCGATACAAATTATGGCAGGTAATTGTAACTTCGATACTAATTATGACAGGTAACAGTAACTTCGATACTAATTATGACAAGTAACTATAACTTCGATACAAATTATGTCAGGTAACTGTAACTTCGATACTAATTATGACAAGAAACTCGAACTTCGTTACTAATTTTGACAAGTCCCTGTAATTTCGATACAAATTATGGCAGGTAACTGTAACATCCATACTAATTATGACAGGTAACAGTAACTTCGATACTAATTATGACAGGAAACTGTAACTTCGTCACTAATTATGACAAGTAACTCTAATTTCGATACAAATTATGACAGGTAACTGTAACTTCGTTACTAATTATGACAAGTAACAGTACCTTCGATACTAATTATGACAGGTAACTTAAACTTCGATACTAATTATGACAAGGAACTGTAATTTCGATACAAATTATGGCAGGTAACTGTAACTTCGTTACTAATTATGACAAGTAACTGTAATTTCGATACAAATTTTGGCAGGAAACTGTAACTTCGATACTAATTATGACAGGTAACAGTAACTTCGATACTAATTATGACAAGTAACTGTAACTTCGATACTAATTATGACAGGTAACTGTAACTTCGTTACTATTTATGACAAGTAACAGTAATTTCGAAACAAAATATGGCAGGTAACAGTAACTTCGATACTAATTATGACAGGTAACAGTAACTTCGATACTATTTATGACAAGTAACATTAACTTCGATACTAATTATGACAGGTTACTGTAAATTTGTTGCTAATGATGACAAGTAACTTTAATTTCGATACAAATTATGGCAGGTAACTGTAACTTCCATACTAATTATGACATGTAAGAGTTACTTCGATACTAATTATGACAGGAAACTGTAACTTCGTTACTAATTATGACAAGAAACTGTAATTTCGATACAAATTATGGCAGGTAACTGTAACTTCCATACTAATTATGACATGTAAGAGTTACTTCGATACTAATTATGACAGGAAACTGTTACTTCGTTACTAATTATGACATGTAACAGTACCTTCGATACTAATTATGACAGGTAACTGTAACATCGATACTAATTATGACAAGGAACTGTAATTTCGATACAAATTATGGCAGGTAACTATAACTTCGATACTAATTATGACAGGTAGCAGCAACTTCGATACTAATTATGACAAGTAACTATAACTTCGATACAAATCATGACAGGTAACTGTAACTTCGTTACTAATTATGTCAAGTAACTGTAACTTCGATACTAATTAGGACAAATAAATGTAATTTCGATACAAATTATGACAGGTTACCGTAACTTCGTTACTAATTATGACAAGTAACTGTAATTTCGATACAAATTATGGCAGGTAACTGTAACTTCGGTACTAATTATATCAGGTATCAGTAACTTCGTTACTAATTATGACAGGTTACTGTAACTTCGTTACTAATTATGTCAAGTAATTGTAGCTTCGATTCTAATTATGACAAGTAACTGTAATTCCGATACAAAATATGACAGGTAACAGTAACTTCGATACTAATTATGACAAGGAACTCTAACTTCGTTAATAATTATGACAAGTAACAGTAATTTTGATAAAAAATAATGGTAGGTAACTGTAACATCAATACTAATTATGACAGGTAACAGTAACTTCGATACTAATTATGACAGGTAAGAGTAACTACGATACTAATTATGACAAGTAACTGTAACTTCGATACTAATTATGACAGGTAACGTTTACTTCGATACTAAGTATGACAGGAAACTGTAACTTCGTTACTAATTATGACAAGTAACTGTAATTTCGATACAAATTATGACAGGTAACTTTACCTTCGTTACTAATTATGACAGGAAACTGTAACTTCGTTACTAATTATGACAAGTAACTTTAATTTGGATACTAGTTATGGCAGGAAACTGTAACTTCGATACTAATTATAACACGTAACTGTAACTTCGTTATTAATTATGACAAGTAACTGAAATTTGATAAAAAATTATGGTAGGTAACTGTAACTTCAATACTAATTATGACAGGTAACAGTAACTTCGATACTAATTATGACAGGAAACTGTAACTTCGTTACTAATTATGACAAGTAACTTTAATTTCGATATTAATTATGGCAGGAAACTGTAGCTTCGTTACTAATTATGACAATTCCCTGTAATTTCGATACAAATTATGGCAGGTAACTGTAACCTCGATACTAATTATGACAAGTAACTGTAACTTCGATACTAATTATGACAGGTAACTGTAACTTCGTTATTAATTATGACAAGTAACTGTAATTTCGATACAAATTTTGGCAGGTAACTGTATCATCGTTACTAATTATGACAGGAAACAGTAACTTCGATACTAATTATGACAAGTAACTGTAACTTCGATACTAATTATGACAGGTAACTGTAACTTCGATACTAATTATGACAGGTAACTGTAACTTCGTTACTAATTATGACAAGTAACTGTAATTTCGATTCAAATTTTGGCAGGTAACTGTAACTTCGATACTTATTATGACAGGTAACAGTAACTACGATACTAATTATGACAAGGAACTGTAACATCGATACTAATAATGACAGGTAACTGTAACTTCGTTACTAATTATGACAAGTAACTGTAATTTTGATACAAATTATGGCAGGTTACTGTAACTTCGATACTAATTATGACAGGTAACAGCAACTTGGATACTAATTAAGAGAAGTAAATATAACCTCGATACAAATTATGACAGGTAACTGTAACTTCGATACTAATTATGACAAGAAACTCTAACTTCGTTACTAATTATGACAAGTAACTGTAATTTTGATAAAAAATTATGGTAGGTAACTTTAACTTCAATACTAATTATGACAGGTAACAGTAACTTCGATACTAATTATGACAGGAAACTGTAACTTCGTTACTAATTATGACAAGTAACTGTAATTTCGATACAAATTATGACAGGTAACTGTAACATCGTTACTAATTATGACAGGTTACTGTAACTTCGTTACTAATTATGTCAAGTAACTGTAGCTTCGATGCTAATTATGACAAGTAACTGTAATTTCGATACAAATTATGACAGGTAACATTAACTTCGATACTAATTATGACCAGAAACTCTAACTTCGTCACTAATTATGACAAGTAACTGTTATTTCGATACAAATTATGGCAGGTAATTGTAACTTCGATACTAATTATGACAGGTAACAGTAACTTCGATACTAATTATGACAAGTAACTATAACTTCGATACAAATTAAGTCAGGTAACTGTAACTTCGATACTAATTATGACAAGAAACTCGAACTTCGTTACTAATTATGACAAGTCCCTGTAATTTCGATACAAATTATGGCAGGTAACTGTAACATCCATACTAATTATGACAGGTAACAGTAACTTCGATACTAATTATGACAGAAAACTGTAACTTCGTCACTAATTATGGCAAGTAACTCTAATTTCGAAACAAATTATGACAGGTAACTGTAACTTCGTTACTAATTATGACAAGTAACAGTACCTTCGATACTAATTATGACAGGTAACTTAAACTTCGATACTAATTATGACAAGGAACTGTAATTTCGATACAAATTATGGCAGGTAACTGTAACTTCGTTACTAATTATGACAAGTAACTTTAATTTGGATACAAGTTATGGCAGGAAACTGTAACTTCGATACTAATTATGACAAGAAACTCAAACTTCGTTACTAATTATGACAAGTAACTGTAATTTTGATAAAAAAATTTTGGTAGGTAACTGTAACTTCAATACTAATTATGACAGGTAACAGTAACTTCGATACTAACTATGACAGGAAACTGTAACTTCGTTACTAATTATGACAAGTAAATTTAATTTCGATATTAATTATGGCAGGAAACTGTAACTTCGTTACTAATTATGACAAGTCCCTGTAATTTCGATACAAATTATGGTAGGTAACTGTAACCTCGATACTAATTATGACAAGTAACTGTAACTTAGATACTAATTATGACAGGTAACTGTAACTTCGTTAATAATTATGACAAGTAACTGTAATTTCGATACAAATTTTGGCAGGTAACTGTATCATCGTTACTAATTATGACAGGTAACAGTAACTTCGATACTAATTATGACAAGTAACTGTAACTTCGATACTAATTATGACAGGTAACTGTAACTTCGATACTAATTATGACAGGTAACTGTAACTTCGTTACTAATTATGACAAGTAACTGTAATTTCGATTCAAATTTTGGCAGGTAACTGTAACTTCGATACTTATTATGACAGGTAACAGTAACTACGATACTAATTATGACAAGGAACTGTAACATCGATACTAATAATGAGAGGTAACTGTAACTTCGTTACTAATTATGACAAGTAACTGTAATTTTGATACAAATTATGGCAGGTTACTGTAATTTCGATACTAATTATGACAGGTAACAGCAACTTCGATACTAATTATGACAAGTAACTATAACCTCGATACAAATTATGACAGGTAACTGTAACTTCGATACTAATTATGACAAGAAACTGTAACTTCGATACTAATTATGACAGGTAACTGTAACTTCGATACTAATTATGACAGGTAACTGTAACTTCGTCACTATTTATGACAAGTAACAGTAATTTCGAAACAAAATATGGCAGGTAACAGTAACTTCGTTACTAATTATGACAGGTAACAGTAACTTCGATACTATTTATGACAAGTAACATTAACTTCGATACTAATTATGACAGGTTACTGTAAATTTGTTGCTAATGATGACAAGTAACTTTAATTTCGATAAAAATTATGGCAGGTAACTGTAACTTCCATACTAATTATGACATGTAAGAGTTACTTCGATACTAATTATGACAGGAAACTGTAACTTCGTTACTAATTATGACAAGAAACTGTAATTTCGATACAAATTATGGCAGGTAACTGTAACTTCCATACTAATTATGACATGTAAGAGTTACTTCGATACTAATTATGACAGGAAACTGTTACTTCGTTACTAATTATGACATGTAACAGTACCTTCGATACTAATTATGACAGGTAACTGTAACATCGATACTAATTATGACAAGGAACTGTAATTTCGATACAAATTATGGCAGGTAACTATAACTTCGATACTAATTATGACAGGTAGCAGCAACTTCGATACTAATTATGACAAGTAAGTATAACTTCGATACAAATCATGACAGGTAACTGTAACTTCGTTACTAATTATGTCAAGTAACTGTAACTTCGATACTAATTAGGACAAATAAATGTAATTTCGATACAAATTATGACAGGTTACCGTAACTTCGTTACTAATTATGACAAGTAACTGTAATTTCGATACAAATTATGGCAGGTAACTGTAACTTCGGTACTAATTATATCAGGTATCAGTAACTTCGTTACTAATTATGACAGGTTACTGTAACTTCGTTACTAATTATGTCAAGTAATTGTAGCTTCGATTCTAATTATGACAAGTAACTGTAATTCCGATACAAAATATGACAGGTAACAGTAACTTCGATACTAATTATGACAAGGAACTCTAACTTCGTTAATAATTATGACAAGTAACAGTAATTTTGATAAAAAATAATGGTAGGTAACTGTAACATCAATACTAATTATGACAGGTAACAGTAACTTCGATACTAATTATGACAGGTAAGAGTAACTACGATACTAATTATGACAAGTAACTGTAACTTCGATACTAATTATGACAGGTAACGTTTACTTCGATACTAAGTATGACAGGAAACTGTAACTTCGTTACTAATTATGACAAGTAACTGTAATTTCGATACAAATTATGACAGGTTACTTTAACATCGTTACTAATTATGACAGGAAACTGTAACTTCGTTACTAATTATGACAAGTAACTTTAATTTGGATACTAGTTATGGCAGGAAACTGTAACTTCGATACTAATTATGACACGTAACTGTAACTTCGTTATTAATTATGACAAGTAACTGAAATTTGATAAAAAATTATGGTAGGTAACTGTAACTTCAATACTAATTATGACAGGTAACAGTAACTTCGATACTAATTATGACAGGAAACTGTAACTTCGTTACTAATTATGACAAGTAACTTTAATTTCGATATTAATTATGGCAGGAAACTGTAGCTTCGTTACTAATTATGACAATTCCCTGTAATTTCGATACAAATTATGGCAGGTAACTGTAACCTCGATACTAATTATGACAAGTAACTGTAACTTCGATACTAATTATGACAGGTAACTGTAACTTCGTTATTAATTATGACAAGTAACTGTAATTTCGATACAAATTTTGGCAGGTAACTGTATCATCGTTACTAATTATGACAGGAAACAGTAACTTCGATACTAATTATGACAAGTAACTGTAACTTCGATACTAATTATGACAGGTAACTGTAACTTCGATACTAATTATGACAGGTAACTGTAACTTCGTTACTAATTATGACAATTAACTGTAATTTCGATTCAAATTTTGGCAGGTAACTGTAACTTCGATACTTATTATGACAGGTAACAGTAACTACGATACTAATTATGACAAGGAACTGTAACATCGATACTAATAATGACAGGTAACTGTAACTTCGTTACTAATTATGACAAGTAACTGTAATTTTGATACAAATTATGGCAGGTTACTGTAACTTCGATACTAATTATGACAGGTAACAGCAACTTCGATACTAATTAAGAGAAGTAAATATAACCTCGATACAAATTATGACAGGTAACTGTAACTTCGATACTAATTATGACAAGAAACTCTAACTTCGTTACTAATTATGACAAGTAACTGTAATTTTGATAAAAAATTATGGTAGGTAACTTTAACTTCAATACTAATTATGACAGGTAACAGTAACTTCGATACTAATTATGACAGGAAACTGTAACTTCGTTACTAATTATGACAAGTAACTGTAATTTCGATACAAATTATGACAGGTAACTGTAACATCGTTACTAATTATGACAGGTTACTGTAACTTCGTTACTAATTATGTCAAGTAACTGTAGCTTCGATGCCAATTATGACAAGTAACTGTAATTTCGATACAAATTATGACAGGTAACATTAACTTCGATACTAATTATGACCAGAAACTCTAACTTCGTCACTAATTATGACAAGTAACTGTTATTTCGATACAAATTATGGCAGGTAATTGTAACTTCGATACTAATTATGACAGGTAACAGTAACTTCGATACTAATTATGACAAGTAACTATAACTTCGATACAAATTAAGTCAGGTAACTGTAACTTCGATACTAATTATGACAAGAAACTCGAACTTCGTTACTAATTATGACAAGTCCCTGTAATTTCGATACAAATTATGGCAGGTAACTGTAACATCCATACTAATTATGACAGGTAACAGTAACTTCGATACTAATTATGACAGAAAACTGTAACTTCGTCACTGATTATGGCAAGTAACTCTAATTTCGAAACAAATTATGACAGGTAACTGTAACTTCGTTACTAATTATGACAAGTAACAGTACCTTCGATACTAATTATGACAGGTAACTTAAACTTCGATACTAATTATGACAAGGAACTGTAATTTCGATACAAATTATGGCAGGTAACTGTAACTTCGTTACTAATTATGACAAATAACTTTAATTTGGATACAAGTTATGGCAGGAAACTGTAACTTCGATACTAATTATGACAAGAAACTCAAACTTCGTTACTAATTATGACAAGTAACTGTAATTTGATAAAAAAATTATGGTAGGTAACTGTAACTTCAATACTAATTATGACAGGTAACAGTAACTTCGATACTAACTATGACAGGTAACTGTAACTTCGTTACTAATTATGACAAGTAAATTTAATTTCGATATTAATTATGGCAGGAAACTGTAACTTCGTTACTAATTATGACAAGTCCCTGTAATTTCGATACAAATTATGGTAGGTAACTGTAACCTCGATACTAATTATGACAAGTAACTGTAACTTAGATACTAATTATGACAGGTAACTGTAACTTCGTTAATAATTATGACAAGTAACTGTAATTTCGATACAAATTTTGGCAGGTAACTGTATCATCGTTACTAATTATGACAGGTAACAGTAACTTCGATACTAATTATGACAAGTAACTGTAACTTCGATACTAATTATGACAGGTAACTGTAACTTCGATACTAATTATGACAGGTAACTGTAACTTCGTTACTAATTATGACAAGTAACTGTAATTTCGATTCAAATTTTGGCAGGTAACTGTAACTTCGATACTTATTATGACAGGTAACAGTAACTACGATACTAATTATGACAAGGAACTGTAACATCGATACTAATAATGACAGGTAACTGTAACTTCGTTACTAATTATGACAAGTAACTGTAATTTTGATACAAATTATGGCAGGTTACTGTAACTTCGATACTAATTATGACAGGTAACAGCAACTTCGATACTAATTATGACAAGTAACTATAACCTCGATACAAATTATGACAGGTAACTGTAACTTCGATACTAATTATGACAAGAAACTCTAACTTCGTTACTAATTATGACAAGTAACTGTAATTTTGATAAAAAATTATGGTAGGTAACTTTAACTTCAATACTAATTATGACAGGTAACAGTAATTTCGATACTAATTATGACAGGAAACTGTAACTTCGTTACTAATTATGACAAGTAACTGTAATTTCGATACAAATTATGACAGGTAACTGTAACTTCGTTACTAATTATGACAGGTTACTGTAACTTCGTTACTAATTATGTCAGGTAACTGTAGCTTCGATGCTAATTATGACAAGTAACTGTAATTTCGATACAAATTATGACAGGTAACATTAACTTCGATACTAATTATGACCAGAAACTCTAACTTCGTCACTAATTATGACAAGTAACTGTTATTTCGATACAAATTATGGCAGGTAATTGTAACTTCGATACTAATTATGACAGGTAACAGTAACTTCGATACTAATTATGACAAGTAACTATAACTTCGATACAAATTATGTCAGGTAACTGTAACTTCGATACTAATTATGACAAGAAACTCGAACTTCGTTACTAATTATGACAAGTCCCTGTAATTTCGATACAAATTATGGCAGGTAACTGTAACATCCATACTAATTATGACAGGTAACAGTAACTTCGATACTAATTATGACAGGAAACTGTAACTTCGTCACTAATTATGACAAGTAACTCTAATTTCGATACAAATTATGACAGGTAACTGTAACTTCGTTACTAATTATGACAAGTAACAGTACCTTCGATACTAATTATGACAGGTAACTTAAACTTCGATACTAATTATGACAAGGAACTGTAATTTCGATACAAATTATGGCAGGTAACTGTAACTTCGTTACTAATTATGACAAGTAACTGTAATTTCGATACAAATATTGGCAGGAAACTGTAACTTCGATACTAATTATGACAGGTAACAGTAACTTCGATACTAATTATGACAAGTAACTGTAACTTCGATACTAATTATGACAGGTAACTGTAACTTCGTCACTATTTATGACAAGTAACAGTAATTTCGAAACAAAATATGGCAGGTAACAGTAACTTCGTTACTAATTATGACAGGTAACAGTAACTTCGATACTATTTATGACAAGTAACATTAACTTCGATACTAATTATGACAGGTTACTGTAAATTTGTTGCTAATGATGACAAGTAACTTTAATTTCGATAAAAATTATGGCAGGTAACTGTAACTTCCATACTAATTATGACATGTAAGAGTTACTTCGATACTAATTATGACAGGAAACTGTAACTTCGTTACTAATTATGACAAGAAACTGTAATTTCGATACAAATTATGGCAGGTAACTGTAACTTCCATACTAATTATGACATGTAAGAGTTACTTCGATACTAATTATGACAGGAAACTGTTACCTCGTTACTAATTATGACATGTAACAGTACCTTCGATACTAATTATGACAGGTAACTGTAACATCGATACTAATTATGACAAGGAACTGTAATTTCGATACAAATTATGGCAGGTAACTATAACTTCGATACTAATTATGACAGGTAGCAGCAACTTCGATACTAATTATGACAAGTAACTATAACTTCGATACAAATTATGACAGGTAACTGTAACTTCGTTACTAATTATGTCAAGTAACTGTAACTTCGATACTAATTAGGACAAATAAATGTAATTTCGATACAAATTATGACAGGTTACCGTAACTTCGTTACTAATTATGACAAGTAACTGTAATTTCGATACAAATTATGGCAGGTAACTGTAACTTCGGTACTAATTATATCAGGTATCAGTAACTTCGATACTAATTATGACAAGGAACTGTAATGTCGATACAATTTATGGCAGGTAACTGTAACTTCGTTACTAATTATGACAGGTTACTGTAACTTCGTTACTAATTATGTCAAGTAATTCTAGCTTCGATTCTAATTATGACAAGTAACTGTAATTCCGATACAAAATATTACAGGTAACAGTAACTTCGATACTAATTATGACAAGGAACTCTAACTTCGTTAATAATTATGACAAGTAACAGTAATTTTGATAAAAAATAATTTTAGGTAACTGTAACATCAATACTAATTATGACAGGTAACAGTAACTTCGATACTAATTATGACAGGTAAGAGTAACTACGATACTAATTATGACAAGTAACTGTAACTTCGATACTAATTATGACAGGTAACATTTACTTCGATACTAATTATGACAGGAAACTGTAACTTCGTTACTAATTATGACAAGTAACTGTAATTTCGATACAAATTATGACAGGTAACTTTAACTTCGTTACTAATTATGACAGGAAACTGTAACTTCGTTACTAATTATGACAAGTAACTTTAATTTGGATACTAGTTATGGCAGGAAACTGTAACTTCGATACTAATTATGACACGTAACTGTAACTTCGTTATTAATTATGGCAAGTAACTGTAATTTTGATAAAAAATTATGGTAGGTAACTGCAACTTCAATACTAATTATGAGAGGTAACAGTATCTTCGATACTAATTATGACAGGAAACTGTAACTTCGTTACTAATTATGACAAGTAACTTTAATTTCGATATTAATTATGGCAGGAAACTGTAACTTCGTTACTAATTATGACAAGTCCCTGTAATTTTGATACAAATTATGGCAGGTAACTGTAACCTCGATACTAATTATGACAAGTAACTGTAACTTCGATACTAATTATGACAGGTAACTGTAACTTCGTTATTAATTATGACAAGTAACTGTAATTTCGATACAAATTTTGGCAGGTAACTGTATCATCGTTACTAATTATGACAGGAAACAGTAACTTCGATACTAATTATGACAAGTAACTGTAACTTCGATACTAATTATGACAGGTAACTGTAACTTCGATACTAATTATGACAGGTAACTGTAACTTCGTTACTAATTATGACAAGTAACTGTAATTTCGATTCAAATTTTGGCAGGTAACTGTAACTTCGATACTTATTATGACAGGTAACAGTAACTACGATACTAATTATGACAAGGAACTGTAACATCGATACTAATAATGACAGGTAACTGTAACTTCGTTACTAATTATGACAAGTAACTGTAATTTTGATACAAATTATGGCAGGTTACTGTAACTTCGATACTAATTATGACAGGTAACAGCAACTTCGATACTAATTATGACAAGTAAATATAACCTCGATACAAATTATGACAGGTAACTGTAACTTCGATACTAATTATGACAAGAAACTCTAACTTCGTTACTAATTATGACAAGTAAATGTAATTTTGATAAAAAATTATGGTAGGTAACTTTAACTTCAATACTAATTATGACAGGTAACAGTAACTTCGATACTAATTATGACAGGAAACTGTAACTTCGTTACTAATTATGACAAGTAACTGTAATTTCGATACAAATTATGACAGGTAACTGTAACTTCGTTACTAATTATGACAGGTTACTGTAACTTCGTTACTAATTATGTCAAGTAACTGTAGCTTCGATGCTAATTATGACAAGTAACTGTAATTTCGATACAAATTATGACAGGTAACATTAACTTCGATACTAATTATGACCAGAAACTCTAACTTCGTCACTAATTATGACAAGTAACTGTTATTTCGATACAAATTATGGCAGGTAATTGTAACTTCGATACTAATTATGACAGGTAACAGTAACTTCGATACTAATTATGACAAGTAACTATAACTTCGATACAAATTAAGTCAGGTAACTGTAACTTCGATACTAATTATGACAAGAAACTCGAACTTCGTTACTAATTATGACAAGTCCCTGTAATTTCGATACAAATTATGACAGGTAACTGTAACATCCATACTAATTATGACAGGTAACAGTAACTTCGATACTAATTATGACAGAAAACTGTAACTTCGTCACTAATTATGACAAGTAACTCTAATTTCGAAACAAATTATGACAGGTAACTGTAACTTCGTTACTAATTATGACAAGTAACAGTACCTTCGATACTAATTATGACAGGTAACTTAAACTTCGATACTAATTATGACAAGGAACTGTAATTTCGATACAAATTATGGCAGGTAACTGTAACTTCGTTACTAATTATGACAAGTAACTGTAATTTCGATACAAATTTTGGCAGGAAACTGTAACTTCGATACTAATTATGACAGGTAACAGTAACTTCGATAGTAATTATGACAAGTAACTGTAACTTCGATACTAATTATGACAGGTAACTGTAACTTCGTTACTATTTATGACAAGTAACAGTAATTTCGAAACAAAATATGGCAGGTAACAGTAACTTCGATACTAATTATGACAGGTATCAGTATCTTCGATACTATTTATGACAAGTAACATTAACTTCGATACTAATTATGACAGGTTACAGTAACTACGATACTAATTATGACAAGTAACTGTAACTTCGATACTAATTATGGCTGGTAACAGTAACTTCGATGCTAATTATGACAGGTAACTGTAACTTCGATACTAATTATGACAAGGAACTGTAATTTCGATACAAATTATGGCAGGTAACTGTAACTTTGATACTAATTATGACAGGTAACAGTAACTTCGATACTGATTATGACAAGTAACTGTAACTTCGTTACTAATTATGACAAGTAACTCTAATTTTGATAAAAAGTTATGGCAGGTAACTGTAACTTCGATACTAATTATGACAGGTAACATTAACTTCGATACTAATTATGACAGGTTACTGTAACTTCGTTACTAATTATGTCATGTAACTGTAACTTCAAAACTAAATAGGACAAGTAACTGTAATTTCGATACAAATTATGACAGGTTACCGTAACTTCGTTACTAATTATGACAAGTAACTATAATTTCGATACAAATTATGGCAGGTAACTGTAACTTCGGTACTAATTATATCAGGTATCAGTAACTTCGATACTAATTATGACAAGGAACTGTAATTTCGATACAATTTATGGCAGGTAACTGTAACTTCGTTACTAATTATGACAGGTTACTGTAACTTCGTTACTAATTATGTCAAGTAATTGTAGCTTCGATTCTAATTATGACAAGTAACTGTAATTCCGATACAAAATATGACAGGTAACAGTAACTTCGATACTAATTATGACAAGGAACTCTAACTTCGTTAATAATTATGACAAGTAACAGTAATTTTGATAAAAAATTATGGTAGGTAACTGTAACATCAATACTAATTATGACAGGTAACAGTAACTTCGATACTAATTATGACAGGTAAGAGTAACTGCGATACTAATTATGACAAGTAACTTTAATTTCGATATTAATTATGGCAGGAAACTGTAACTTCGTTACTAATTATGACAAGTCCCTGTAATTTCGATACAAATTATGGCAGGTAACTGTAACCTCGATACTAATTATGACAAGTAACTGTAACTTCGATACTAATTATGACAGGTAACTGTAACTTCGTTATTAATTATGGCAAGTAACTGTAATTTCGATACAAATTTTGGCAGGTAACTGTATCATCGTTACTAATTATGACAGGTAACAGTAACTTCGATACTAATTATGACAAGTAACTGTAACTTCGATACTAATTATGACAGGTAACTGTAACTTCGATACTAATTATGACAGGTAACTGTAACTTCGTTACTAATTATGACAAGTAACTGTAATTTTGATTCAAATTTTGGCAGGTAACTGTAACTTCGATACTTATTATGACAGGTAACAGTAACTACGATACTAATTATGACAAGGAACTGTAACATCGATACTAATAATGACAGGTTACTGTAACTTCATTACTAATTATGTCAAGTAACTGTAGCTTCGATGCTAATTATGACAAGTAATTGTAATTTCGATACAAATTATGACAGGTAACATTAACTTCGATACTAATTATGACCAGAAACTCTAACTTCGTCTCTAATTATGACAAGTAACTGTTATTTCGATACAAATTATGGCAGGTAATTGTAACTTCGATACTAATTATGACAGGTAACAGTAACTTCGATACTAATTATGACAAGTCACTATAACTTCGATACAAATTATGTCAGGTAACTGTAACTTCGATACTAATTATGACAAGAAACTCGAACTTCGTTACTAATTATGACAAGTCCCTGTAATTTCGATACAAATTATGGCAGGTAACTGTAACATCCATACTAATTATGACAGGTAACAGTAACTTCGATACTAATTATGACAGGAAACTGTAATTTCGCCACTAATTATGACAAGTAACTCTAATTTCGATACAAATTATGACAGGTAACTGTAACTTCGTTACTAATTATGACAAGTAACAGTACCTTCGATACTAATTATGACAGGTAACTTAAACTTCGATACTAATTATGACAAGGAACTGTAATTTCGATACAAATTATGGCAGGTAACTGTAACTTCGTTACTTATTATGACAAGTAACTGTAATTTCGATACAAATTTTGGCAGGAAACTGTAACTTCGATACTAATTATGACAGGTAACAGTAACTTCGATACTAATTAAGACAAGTAACTGTAACTTCGATACTAATTATGACAGGTAACTGTAACTTCGTTACTATTTATGACAAGTAACAGTAATTTCGAAACAAAATATGGCAGGTAACAGTAACTTCGATACTAATTATGACAGGTAACAGTAACTTCGATACTATTTATGACATGTAACATTAACTTCGATACTAATTATGACAGGTTACTGTAAATTCGTAGCTAATGATGACAAGTAACTTTAATTTCGATACAAATTATGGCAGGTAACTGTAACTTCCATACTAATTATGACATGTAAGAGTTACTTCGATACTAATTATGACAGGAAACTGTAACTTCGTTACTAATTATGACAAGAAACTGTAATTTCGATACAAATTATGACAGGTAACTGTAACTTCGTTACTAATTATGACATGTAACAGTACCTTCGATACTAATTATGACAGGTAACTGTAACATCGATACTAATTATGACAAGGAACTGTAATTTCGATACAAATTATGGCAGGTAACTATAACTTCGATACTAATTATGACAGGTGACAGCAACTTCGATACTAATTATGACAAGTAACTATAACTTCGATACAAATTATGACAGGTAACTGTAACTTCGTTACTAATTATGTCAAGTACCTGTAACTTCGATACTAATTAGGACAAGTAACTGTAATTTCGATACAAATAATGACAGGTTACCGTAACTTCGTTACTAATTATGACAAGTAACTGTAATTTCGATACAAATTATGGCAGGTAACTGTAACTACGGTACTAATTATATCAGGTATCAGTAACTTCGATACTAATTATGACAAGGAACTGTAATTTCGATACAATTTATGGCAGGTAACTGTAACTTCGTTACTAATTATGACAGGTTACTGTAACATCGTTACTAATTATGTCAAGTAATTGTAGCTTCGATTCTAATTATGACAAGTAACTGTAATTCCGATACAAAATATGACAGGTAACAGTAACTTCGATACTAATTATGACAAGGAACTCTAACTTCGTTAATAATTATGACAAGCAACAGTAATTTTGATAAAAAATTATGGTAGGTAACTGTAACATCAATACTAATTATGACAGGTAACAGTAACTTCGATACTAATTATGACAGGTAAGAGTAACTACGATACTAATTATGACAAGTAACAGTAACTTCGATACTAATTATGACAGGTAACATTTACTTCGATACTAATTATGACAGGAAACTGTAACTTCGTTACTAATTATGACAAGTAACTGTAATTTCGATACAAATTATGAGAGGTAACTTTAACTTCGTTACTAATTATGACAGGAAACTGTAACTTCGTTACTAATTATGACAAGTAACTTTAATTTGGATACTAGTTATGGCAGGAAACTGTAACTTCGATACTAATTATGACACGTAACTGTAACTTCGTTATTAATTATGACAAGTAACTGTAATTTTGATAAAAAATTATTGTAGGTAACTGTAACTTCAATACTAATTATGACAGGTAACATTAACTTCGATACTAATTATGACAAGAAACTCAAACTTCGTTACTAATTATGACAAGTAACTGTAATTTTGATAAAAAATTATGGTAGGTAACTGTAACTTCAATACTAATTATGACAGGTAACAGTAACTTCGATACTAATTATGACAGGAAACTGTAACTTCGTTACTAATTATGACAAGTAACTTTAATTTCGATATTAATTATGGCAGGAAACTGTAACTTCGTTACTAATTATGACAAGTCCCTGTAATTTCGATACAAATTATGGCAGGTAACTGTAACCTCGATACTAATTATGACAAGTAACTGTAACTTCGATACTAATTATGACAGGTAACTGTAACTTCGTTATTAATTATGACAAGTAACTGTAATTTCGATACAAATTTTGGCAGGTAACTGTATCATCGTTACTAATTATGACAGGTAACAGTAACTTCGATACTAATTATGACAAGTAACTGTAACTTCGATACTAATTATGACAGGTAACTGTAACTTCGATATTAATTATGACAGGTAACTGTAACTTCGATACTAATTATGACAGGTAACTGTAACTTCGATACTAATTATGACAGGTAACTGTAACTTCGATACTAATTATGACACGTAACTGTAACTTCGTTATTAATTATGACAAGTAACTGTAATTTTGATAAAAAATTATTGTAGGTAACTGTAACTTCAATACTAATTATGACAGGTAACATTAACTTCGATACTAATTATGACAAGAAACTCAAACTTCGTTACTAATTACTTCAAGTAACTGTAATTTTGATAAAAAATTATGGTAGGTAACTGTAACTTCAATACTAATTATGACAGGTAACAGTAACTTCGAATTAATTATGACAGGAAACTGTAACTTCGTTACTAATTATGACAAGTAACTTTAATTTCGATATTAATTATGGCAGGAAACTGTAACTTCGTTACTAATTATGACAAGTCCCTGTAATTTCGATACAAATTATGGCAGGTAACTGTAACCTCGATACTAATTATGACAAGTAACTGTAATTTCGATACAAATTATGGCAGGTAACTGTAACTTCGGTACTAATTATATCAGGTATCAGTAACTTCGATACTAATTATGACAAGGAACTGTAATTTCGATACAATTTATGGCAGGTAACTGTAACTTCGATACTTATTATGACAGGTAACAGTAACTACGATACTAATTATGACAAGGAACTTTAACATCGATACTAATAATGACAGGTAACTGTAACTTCGTTACTAATTATGACAAGTAACTGTAATTTTGATACAAATTATGGCAGGTTACTGTAACTTCGATACTAATTATGACAGGTAACAGCAACTTCGATACTAATTATGACAAGTAACTATAACCTCGATACAAATTATGACAGGTAACTGTAACTTCGATACTAATTATGACAAGAAACTCTAACTTCGTTACTAATTATGACAAGTAACTGTAATTTCGATACAAATTATGACAGGTAACTGTAACTTCGTTACTAATTATGACAGGTTACTGTAACTTCGTTACTAATTATGTCAAGTAACTGTAGCTTCGATGCTAATTATGACAAGTAACTGTAATTTCGATACAAATTATGACAGGTAACATTAACTTCGATACTAATTATGACCAGAAACTCTAACTTCGTCACTAATTATGACAAGTAACTGTTATTTCGATACAAATTATGGCAGGTAATTGTAACTTCGATACTTATTATGACAGGTAACAGTAACTTCGATACTAATTATGACAAGTAACTATAACTTCGATACAAATTAAATCAGGTAACTGTAACTTCGATACTAATTATGACAAGAAACTCGAACTTCGTTACTAATTATGACAAGTCCCTGTAATTTCGATACAAATTATGGCAGGTAACTGTAACATCCATACTAATTATGACAGGTAACAGTAACTTCGATACTAATTATGACAGGAAACTGTAACTTCGTCACTAATTATGACAAGTAACTCTAATTTCGAAACAAATTATGACAGGTAACTATAACTTCGTTACTAATTATGACAATTAACAGTACCTTCGATACTTATTATGACAGGTAACTTAAACTTCGATACTAATTATGACTAGGAACTGTAATTTCGATACAAATTATGGCAGGTAACTGTAACTTCGTTACTAATTATGACAAGTAACTGTAATTTCGATACAAATTTTGGCAGGAAACTGTAACTTCGATACTAATTATGACAGGTAACAGTAACTTCGATACTAATTATGACAAGTAACTGTAACTGCGATACTAATTATGACAGGTAACTGTAACTTCGTTACTATTTATGACAAGTAACAGTAATTTCGAAACAAAATATGGCAGGTAACAGTAACTTCGATACTAATTATGACAGGTAACAGTAACTTCGATACTATTTATGACAAGTAACATTAACTTCGATACTAATTATGACAGGTTACTGTATCATCGTTGCTAATGATGACAAGTAACTTTAATTTCGATACAAATTATGGCAGGTAACTGTAACTTCCATACTAATTATGACATGTAAGAGTTACTTCGATACTAATTATGACAGGAAACTGTAACTTCGTTACTAATTATGACATGAAACTGTAATTTCGATACAAATTATGACAGGTAACTGTAACTTCGTTACTAATTATGACATGTAACAGTACCTTCGATACTAATTAGGACAGGTAACTGTAACATCGATACTAATTATGACAAGGAACTGTAATTTCGATACAAATTATGGCAGGTAACTATAACTACGATACTAATTATGACAGGTAACAGCAATTTCGATAGTAATTATGACAAGTAACTTTAACTTCGATACAAATTATGACAGGTAACTGTAACTTCGATACTAATTATGACAAGAAACTCTAACTTCGTTACTAATTATGACAAGTAACTGTAATTTTGATAAAAAATTATTGTAGGTTACTCTAACTTCAATACAAATTATGACAGGTAACAGTAACTTCGATACTAATTATGACAGGTAACTGTAACTTCGTTACTTATTATGACAAGTAACTTTAATTTCGATACTAATTATGGCAGGTTACTGTAACTTCGTTACTAATTATGACAAGTCCCTGTAATTTCGATACAAATTATTGCAGGTAATTGTAATTTCGATACTAATTATGACAGGTAACAGTAACTTCGATACTAATTAGGACAGGTAACAGTAACTTCGATACTAATTATGACAAGTAACTGTAACTTCGATACTAATTATGACAGGTAACAGCAACTTCGATACTAATTATGACAAGTAACTATAACTTCGATACAAATTATGACAGGTAACAATAACTTCGATACTAATTATGACAGGTTACAGTAACTACGATACTAATTATGACAAGTAACTGTAACTTCGATACTAATTATGGCTGGTAACAGTAACTTCGATGCTAATTATGACAGGTAACTGTAACTTCGATACTAATTATGACAAGGAACTGTAATTTCGATACAAATTATGGCAGGTAACTGTAACTTCGATACTAATTATGACAAGTAACTGTAATTTCGATTCAAATTTTGGCAGGTAACTGTAACTTCGATACTTATTATGACAGGTAACAGTAACTTCGATACCAATTATGACAAGTAACTGTAACTTCGATACTAATTATGACAGGTAACTGTGACTTCGTTACTAATTATGACAAGTAACTGTAATTTCGATACAAATTATGACAGGTAACTGTAACTTCGATACTAATTATCACAGTTAACAGCAACTTCGATACTAATTATGACAAGTAACTATAACTTCGATACAAATTATGACAGGTAACTGTAACTTCGATACTAATTATGACAAGAAACTCTAACTTCGTTACTAATTATGACAAGTAACTGTAATTTTGATAAAAAATTATTGTAGGTAACTGTAACTTCAATACTAATTATGACAGGTAACAGTAACTTCGATACTAATTATGACAGGAAACTGTAACTTCGTTACTAATTATGACAAGTAACTTTAATTTCGAGTCTAATTATGGCAGGTAACTGTAACATCGTTACTAATTATGACAAGTCCCTGTAATTGCGATACAAATTATGGCAGGTAACTGTAACTTCGATACTAATTATGACAAGTAACTGTAACTTCGATACTTATTATGACAGGTAACTGTAACTTCATTATTAATTAAAAGTAACTGTAATTTCGATACAAATTTTGGCAGGTAACTGTAACGTCGATACTAATTATGACAGGTAACAGTAACATCGATACTAATTATGACAAGTAACTATAACTTCGATACAAATTATGACAGCTAACTGTAATTTCGATACTAATCATGACAAGAAACTCGAACTTCGTTATTAATTATGACAAGTCCCTGTAATTTCGATACAAATTATGGCAGGTAACTGTAACTTCCATACTAATTATGACAGATAACAGTAACTTCGATACTAATTATGACAGGAAACTGTAACTTCGTTACTAATTATGACAAGTAACTGTAATTTCGATACAAATTTTGACAGGTAACTGTAACTTTGTTACTACTTATGACCAGTAATAGTACCTTCGAGACTAATTATGACAGGTAACTGTAACTTCGATATTAATTATGACAAGGAACAGTAATTTTGATACAAATTATGGCAGGTAACTGTAACTTTGATACTAATTATGACAGGTAACAGTAACTTCGATACTGATTATGACAAGTAACTGTAACTTCGTTACTAATTATGACAAGTAACTCTAATTTTGATAAAAAATTATGGCAGGTAACTGTAACTTCGATACTAATTATGACAGGTAACATTAACTTCGATACTAATTATGACAGGTTACTGTAACTTCGTAACTTATTATGTCAAGTAACTGTAACTTCGATACTAATTAGGACAAGTAACGTAATTTCGATACAAATTATGACAGATTACCGTAACTTCGTTACTAATTATTACAAGTAACAGTAATTTCGATACAAATTATGGCAGGTAACTGTAACTTCGGTACTAATTATATCAGGTATCAGTAACTTCGATACTAATTATGACAAGGAACTGTAATTTCGATACAATTTATGGCAGGTAACTGTAACTTCGTTACTAATTATGACAGGTTACTGTAACTTCGTTACTAATTATGTCAAGTAATTGTAGCTTCGATTCTAATTATGACAAGTAACTGTAATTCCGATACAAAATATGACAGGTAACAGTAACTTCGATACTAATTATGACAAGGAACTCTAACTTCGTTAATAATTATGACAAGTAACAGTAATTTTGATAAAAAATTATGGTAGGTAACTGTAACATCAATACTAATTATGACAGGTAACAGTAACTTCGATACTAATTATGACAGGTAAGAGTAACTACGATACTAATTATGACAAGTAACTGTAACTTCGATACTAATTATGACAGGTAACATTCACTTCGATACTAATTATGACAGGAAACTGTAACTTCGTTACTAATTATGACAAGTAACTGTAATTTCGATACAAATTATGACAGGTAACTTTAACTTCGTTACTAATTATGACAGGAAACTGTAAGTTCGTTACTAATTATGACAAGTAACTTTAATTTGGATACTAGTTATGGCAGGAAACTGTAACTTCGATACTAATTATGACACGTAACTGTAACTTCGTTATTAATTATGACAAGTAACTGTAATTTTGATAAAAAATTATTGTAGGTAACTGTAACTTCAATACTATTTATGACAGGTAACATTAACTTCGATACTAATTATGACAAGAAACTCAAACTTCGTTACTAATTATGACAAGTAACTGTAATTTTGATAAAAAATTATGGTAGGTAACTGTAACTTCAATACTAATTATGACAGGTAACAGTAACTTCGATACTAATTATGACAGGAAACTGTAACTTCGTTACTAATTATGACAAGTAACTTTAATTTCGATATTAATTATGGCAGGAAACTGTAACTTCGTTACTAATTATGGAAAGTCCCTGTAATATCGATACAAATTATGGCAGGTAACTGTAACCTCGATACTAATTATGACAAGTAACTGTAACTTCGATACTAATTATGACAGGTAACTGTAACTTCGTTATTAATTATGACAAGTAACTGTAATTTCGATACAAATTTTGGCAGGTAACTGTATCATCATTACTAATTATGACAGGTAACAGTAACTTCGATACTAATTATGACAAGAAACTCAAACTTCGTTACTAATTATGACAAGTAACTGTAATTTTGATAAAAAATTATGGTAGGTAACCGTAACTTCAATACTAATTATGACAGGTAACAGTAACTTCGATACTAATTATGACAGGAAACTGTAACTTCGTTACTAATTATGACAAGTAACTTTAATTTCGATATTAATTATGGCAGGAAACTGTAACTTCGTTACTAATTATGGCAAGTCCCTGTAATATCGATACAAATTATGGCAGGTAACTGTAACCTCGATACTAATTATGACAAGTAACTGTAACCTCGATACTAATTATGACAAGTAACTGTAACTTCAATACTAATTATGACAAGTAACTGTAACTTCGATACTAATTATGACAGGTAACTGTAACTTCGATACTAATTATGACAGGTAACTGTAACTTCGTTACTAATTATGACAAGTAACTGTAATTTCGATTCAAATTTTGGCAGGTAACTGTAACTTCGATAATTATTATGACAGGTAACAGTAACTTCGATACTAATTATGACAAGGAACTGTAACATCGATACTAATAATGACAGGTAACTGTAACTTCGTTACTAATTGTGACAGGTTACTGTAACTTCGTTACTAATTATGTCAAGTAACTGTAGCTTCGATGCTAATTATGACAAGTAACTGTAATTTCGATACAAATTATGACAGGTTACATTAACTTCGATACTAATTATGACCAGAAACTCTAACTTCGTCACTAATTATGACAAGTAACTGTTATTTCGATACAAATTATGGCAGGTAATTGTAACTTCGATACTAATTATGACAGGTAACAGTAACTTCGATACTAATTGTGACAAGTAACTATAACTTCGATACAAATTATGTCAGGTAACTGTAACTTCGATACTAATTATGACAAGAAACTGGAACTTCGTTACTAATTTTGACAAGTCCCTGTAATTTCGATACAAATTATGGCAGGTAACTGTAACATCCATACTAATTATGACAGGTAACAGTAACTTCGATACTAATTATGACAGGAAACTGTAACTTCGTCACTAATTATGACAAGTAACTCTAATTTCGATACATATTATGACAGGTAACTGAAACTTCGCTACTAATTATGACAAGTAACAGTACCTTCGATACTAATTATGACAGGTAACTTTAACTTCGATACTAATTATGACAAGGAACTGTAATTTCGATACAAATTATGGCAGGTAACTGTAACTTCGTTACTAATTATGACAAGTAACTGTAATTTCGATACAAATTTTGGCAGGTAACTGTAACTTCGATACTAATTATGACAGGTAACAGTAACTTCGATACTAATTATGACAAGTAACTGTAACTTCGATACTAATTATGACAGGTAACTGTAACTTCGTTACTATTTATGACAAGTAACAGTAATTTCGAAACAAAATATGGCAGGTAACAGTAACTTCGATACTAATTATGACAGGTAACAGTAACTTCGATACTATTTATGACAAGTAACATTAACTTCGAAACTAATTATGACAGGTTACTGTTTCATCGTTGCTAATGATGACAAGTAACTTTAATATCGATACAAATTATGGCAGGTAGCTGTAACTTCCATACTAATTATGACATGTAAGAGTTACTTCGATACTAATTATGACAGGAAACTGTAACTTCGTTACTAATTATGACAAGAAACTGTAATTTCGATACAAATTATGACAGGTAACTGTAACTTCGTTACTAATTATGACATGTAACAGTACCTTCGATACTAATTATGACAGGTAACTGTAACATCGATACTAATTATGACAAGGAACTGTAATTTCGATACAAATTATGGCAGGTAACTATAACTTCGATACTAATTATGACAGGTAACAGCAACTTCGAAACTAATTATGACAAGTAACTATAACTTCGATACAAATTATGACAGGTAACTGTAACTTCGATACTAATTATGACAAGAAACTCTAACTTCGTCACTAATTATGACAAGTAACTGTAATTTTGATAAAAAATTATTGTAGGTAACTCTAACTTCAATACTAATTATGACAGGTAACAGTAACTTCGATACTAATTATGACAGGTAACTGTAACTTCGTTACTTATTATGACAAGTAACTTTAATTTCGATACTAATTATGGCAGGTTACTGTAACTTCGTTACTAATTATGACAAGTCCCTGTAATTTCGATACAAATTATTGCAGGTAATTGTAATTTCGATACTAATTATGACAAGTAACTGTAACTTCGATACTAATTATGGCTGGTAACAGTAACTTCGTTGCTAATTATGACAGGTAACTGTAACTTCGATACTAATTATGGCTGGTAACAGTTACTTCGTTGCTAATTATGACAGGTAAATGTAACTTCGATACTAATTATGACAAGGAACTGTAATTTCGATACAAATTATGGCAGGTAACTGTAACTTCTTACTAATTGTGACAGGTAACAGTAACTTCAATACTAATTATGACAAGTAAATATAACTTCGAATCAAATTATGACAGGTAACTGTAACTTCGATACTAATTATGACAAGAAAATCTAACTTCGCTACTAATTATGACAAGTAACTGTAATTTTGATAAAAAATTATGGTAGGTAACTGTAACTACAATACTAATTATGACAGGTAACAGGAACTTCGATACTAATTATGACAGGTAACTGTAACTTCGTTAATAATTATCACAAGTAACTTTAATTTCGATACTAATTATGGCAGGTAACTGTAACTTCGTTACTAATTATGACAAGTCCCTGTAATTTCGATACAAATTATGGCAGGTAACGGTAACTTCGATACTAATTATTACAAGTAACTGTAACTTCGATACTAATTATGACAGGTAACTGTAACTTCGTTACTAATTATGACAAGTAACTGTAATTTCGATACAAAATTTGGCAGGTAACTGTCACTTCGATTCTAATTATGACAGGTAACAGTAACTTCGATACTAATTATGACAAGTAACAGTAACTTCGATACTAATTATGACAGGTAACTGTAACTTCGTTACTAATTATGACAAGTAACTGTAATTTCGATACAAATTATGGCAGGTAACTGTATCTTCGATACTAATTATGACAGGTAACAATAACTTCGATACTAATTATGACAAGTAACATTAACTTCGATACTAATTATGGCAGGTTACTGTAACATCGCTACTAATTATGACAAGTAACTGTAACTTCGATACTAATTATGACAGGTAACTGTAACTTCGTTACTATTTATGACAAGTAACAGTAATTTCGAAACAAAATATGGCAGGTAACAGTAACTTCGATACTAATTATGACAGGTAACAGTATCTTCGATACTATTTATGACAAGTAACATTAACTTCGATACTAATTATGACAGGTTACAGTAACTACGATACTAATTATGACAAGTAACTGTAACTTCGATACTAATTATGGCTGGTAACAGTAACTTCGATGCTAATTATGACAGGTAACTGTAACTTCGATACTAATTATGACAAGGAACTGTAATTTCGATACAAATTATGACAGGTAACTGTAACTTCGATACTAATTATCACAGTTAACAGCAACTTCGATACTAATTATGACAAGTAACTATAACTTCGATACAAATTATGACAGGTAACTGTAACTTCGATACTAATTATGACAAGAAACTGTAATTTCGATTCAAATTTTGGCAGGTAACTGTAACTTCGATACTAATTATGACAAGTAACTGTAATTTCGATTCAAATTTTGGCAGGTAACTGTAACTTCGATACTTATTATGACAGGTAACAGTAACTTCGATACTAATTATGACAAGTAACTGTAACTTCGATACTAATTATGACAGGTAACTGTAACTTCGTTACTAATTATGACAAGTAACTGTAATTTCGATACAAATTATGACAGGTAACTGTAACTTCGATACTAATTATCACAGTTAACAGCAACTTCGATACTAATTATGACAAGTAACTATAACTTCGATACAAATTATGACAGGTAACTGTAACTTCGATACTAATTATGACAAGAAACTCTAACTTCGTTATTAATTATGACAAGTAACTGTAATTTTGATACAAATTATGGCAGGTAACTGTAACTTCCATACTAATTATGACAGATAACAGTAACTTCGATACTAATTATGACAGGAAACTGTAACTTCGTTACTAATTATGACAAGTAACTCTAATTTTGATAAAAAGTTATGGCAGGTAACTGTAACATCGTTACTAATTATGACAAGTCCCTGTAATTGCGATACAAATTATGGCAGGTAACTGTAACTTCGATACTAATTATGACAAGTAACTGTAACTTCGATACTAATTATGACAGGTAACTGTAACTTCATTATTAATTATGACAAGTAACTGTAATTTCGATACAAATTATGGCAGGTAACTGTAACTTCGATACTAATTATCACAGTTAACAGCAACTTCGATACTAATTATGACAAGTAACTGTAATTTCGATACAAATTATGACAGGTAACTTTAACTTCGTTACTAATTATGACAGGAAACTGTAAGTTCGTTACTAATTATGACAAGTAACTTTAATTTGGATACTAGTTATGGCAGGAAACTGTAACTTCGATACTAATTATGACACGTAACTGTAACTTCGTTATTAATTATGACAAGTAACTGTAATTTTGATAAAAAATTATTGTAGGTAACTGTAACTTCAATACTATTTATGACAGGTAACATTAACTTCGATACTAATTATGACAAGAAACTCAAACTTCGTTACTAATTATGACAAGTAACTGTAATTTTGATAAAAAATTATGGTAGGTAACTGTAACTTCAATACTAATTATGACAGGTAACAGTAACTTCGATACTAATTATGACAGGAAACTGTAACTTCGTTACTAATTATGACAAGTAACTTTAATTTCGATATTAATTATGGCAGGAAACTGTAACTTCGTTACTAATTATGGAAAGTCCCTGTAATATCGATACAAATTATGGCAGGTAACTGTAACCTCGATACTAATTATGACAAGTAACTGTAACTTCGATACTAATTATGACAGGTAACTGTAACTTCGTTATTAATTATGACAAGTAACTGTAATTTCGATACAAATTTTGGCAGGTAACTGTATCATCATTACTAATTATGACAGGTAACAGTAACTTCGATACTAATTATGACAAGAAACTCAAACTTCGTTACTAATTATGACAAGTAACTGTAATTTTGATAAAAAATTATGGTAGGTAACCGTAACTTCAATACTAATTATGACAGGTAACAGTAACTTCGATACTAATTATGACAGGAAACTGTAACTTCGTTACTAATTATGACAAGTAACTTTAATTTCGATATTAATTATGGCAGGAAACTGTAACTTCGTTACTAATTATGGCAAGTCCCTGTAATATCGATACAAATTATGGCAGGTAACTGTAACCTCGATACTAATTATGACAAGTAACTGTAACCTCGATACTAATTATGACAAGTAACTGTAACTTCAATACTAATTATGACAAGTAACTGTAACTTCGATACTAATTATGACAGGTAACTGTAACTTCGATACTAATTATGACAGGTAACTGTAACTTCGTTACTAATTATGACAAGTAACTGTAATTTCGATTCAAATTTTGGCAGGTAACTGTAACTTCGATAATTATTATGACAGGTAACAGTAACTTCGATACTAATTATGACAAGGAACTGTAACATCGATACTAATAATGACAGGTAACTGTAACTTCGTTACTAATTGTGACAGGTTACTGTAACTTCGTTACTAATTATGTCAAGTAACTGTAGCTTCGATGCTAATTATGACAAGTAACTGTAATTTCGATACAAATTATGACAGGTAACATTAACTTCGATACTAATTATGACCAGAAACTCTAACTTCGTCACTAATTATGACAAGTAACTGTTATTTCGATACAAATTATGGCAGGTAATTGTAACTTCGATACTAATTATGACAGGTAACAGTAACTTCGATACTAATTGTGACAAGTAACTATAACTTCGATACAAATTATGTCAGGTAACTGTAACTTCGATACTAATTATGACAAGAAACTGGAACTTCGTTACTAATTATGACAAGTCCCTGTAATTTCGATACAAATTATGGCAGGTAACTGTAACATCCATACTAATTATGACAGGTAACAGTAACTTCGATACTAATTATGACAGGAAACTGTAACTTCGTCACTAATTATGACAAGTAACTCTAATTTCGATACATATTATGACAGGTAACTGAAACTTCGCTACTAATTATGACAAGTAACAGTACCTTCGATACTAATTATGACAGGTAACTTTAACTTCGATACTAATTATGACAAGGAACTGTAATTTCGATACAAATTATGGCAGGTAACTGTAACTTCGTTACTAATTATGACAAGTAACTGTAATTTCGATACAAATTTTGGCAGGTAACTGTAACTTCGATACTAATTATGACAGGTAACAGTAACTTCGATACTAATTATGACAAGTAACTGTAACTTCGATACTAATTATGACAGGTAACTGTAACTTCGTTACTATTTATGACAAGTAACAGTAATTTCGAAACAAAATATGGCAGGTAACAGTAACTTCGATACTAATTATGACAGGTAACAGTAACTTCGATACTATTTATGACAAGTAACATTAACTTCGATACTAATTATGACAGGTTACTGTTTCATCGTTGCTAATGATGACAAGTAACTTTAATTTCGATACAAATTATGGCAGGTAGCTGTAACTTCCATACTAATTATGACATGTAAGAGTTACTTCGATACTAATTATGACAGGAAACTGTAACTTCGTTACTAATTATGACAAGAAACTGTAATTTCGATACAAATTATGACAGGTAACTGTAACTTCGTTACTAATTATGACATGTAACAGTACCTTCGATACTAATTATGACAGGTAACTGTAACATCGATACTAATTATGACAAGGAACTGTAATTTCGATACAAATTATGGCAGGTAACTATAACTTCGATACTAATTATGACAGGTAACAGCAACTTCGATACTAATTATGACAAGTAACTATAACTTCGATACAAATTATGACAGGTAACTGTAACTTCGATACTAATTATGACAAGAAACTCTAACTTCGTCACTAATTATGACAAGTAACTGTAATTTTGATAAAAAATTATTGTAGGTAACTCTAACTTCAATACTAATTATGACAGGTAACAGTAACTTCGATACTAATTATGACAGGTAACTGTAACTTCGTTACTTATTATGACAAGTAACTTTAATTTCGATACTAATTATGGCAGGTTACTGTAACTTCGTTACTAATTATGACAAGTCCCTGTAATTTCGATACAAATTATTGCAGGTAATTGTAATTTCGATACTAATTATGACAAGTAACTGTAACTTCGATACTAATTATGGCTGGTAACAGTAACTTCGTTGCTAATTATGACAGGTAACTGTAACTTCGATACTAATTATGGCTGGTAACAGTTACTTCGTTGCTAATTATGACAGGTAAATGTAACTTCGATTCTAATTATGACAAGGAACTGTAATTTCGATACAAATTATGGCAGGTAACTGTAACTTCTTACTAATTGTGACAGGTAACAGTAACTTCAATACTAATTATGACAAGTAAATATAACTTCGAATCAAATTATGACAGGTAACTGTAACTTCGATACTAATTATGACAAGAAAATCTAACTTCGTTACTAATTATGACAAGTAACTGTAATTTTGATAAAAAATTATGGTAGGTAACTGTAACTACAATACTAATTATGACAGGTAACAGGAACTTCGATACTAATTATGACAGGTAACTGTAACTTCGTTAATAATTATCACAAGTAACTTTAATTTCGATACTAATTATGGCAGGTAACTGTAACTTCGTTACTAATTATGACAAGTCCCTGTAATTTCGATACAAATTATGGCAGGTAACGGTAACTTCGATACTAATTATTACAAGTAACTGTAACTTCGATACTAATTATGACAGGTAACTGTAACTTCGTTACTAATTATGACAAGTAACTGTAATTTCGATACAAATTTTGGCAGGTAACTGTCACTTCGATTCTAATTATGACAGGTAACAGTAACTTCGATACTAATTATGACAAGTAACAGTAACTTCGATACTAATTATGACAGGTAACTGTAACTTCGTTACTAATTATGACAAGTAACTGTAATTTCGATACAAATTATGGCAGGTAACTGTATCTTCGATACTAATTATGACAGGTAACAATAACTTCGATACTAATTATGACAAGTAACATTAACTTCGATACTAATTATGGCAGGTTACTGTAACATCGCTACTAATTATGACAAGTAACTGTAACTTCGATACTAATTATGACAGGTAACTGTAACTTCGTTACTATTTATGACAAGTAACAGTAATTTCGAAACAAAATATGGCAGGTAACAGTAACTTCGATACTAATTATGACAGGTAACAGTATCTTCGATACTATTTATGACAAGTAACATTAACTTCGATACTAATTATGACAGGTTACAGTAACAACGATACTAATTATGACAAGTAACTGTAACTTCGATACTAATTATGGCTGGTAACAGTAACTTCGATGCTAATTATGACAGGTAACTGTAACTTCGATACTAATTATGACAAGGAACTGTAATTTCGATACAAATTATGACAGGTAACTGTAACTTCGATACTAATTATCACAGTTAACAGCAACTTCGATACTAATTATGACAAGTAACTATAACTTCGATACAAATTATGACAGGTAACTGTAACTTCGATACTAATTATGACAAGAAACTGTAATTTCGATTCAAATTTTGGCAGGTAACTGTAACTTCGATACTAATTATGACAAGTAACTGTAATTTCGATTCAAATTTTGGCAGGTAACTGTAACTTCGATACTTATTATGACAGGTAACAGTAACTTCGATACTAATTATGACAAGTAACTGTAACTTCGATACTAATTATGACAGGTAACTGTAACTTCGTTACTAATTATGACAAGTAACTGTAATTTCGATACAAATTATGACAGGTAACTGTAACTTCGATACTAATTATCACAATTAACAGCAACTTCGATACTAATTATGACAAGTAACTATAACTTCGATACAAATTATGACAGGTAACTGTAACTTCGATACTAATTATGACAAGAAACTCTAACTTCGTTATTAATTATGACAAGTAACTGTAATTTTGATACAAATTATGGCAGGTAACTGTAACTTCCATACTAATTATGACAGATAACAGTAACTTCGATACTAATTATGACAGGAAACTGTAACTTCGTTACTAATTATGACAAGTAACTCTAATTTTGATAAAAAGTTATGGCAGGTAACTGTAACATCGTTACTAATTATGACAAGGCCCTGTAATTGCGATACAAATTATGGCAGGTAACTGTAACTTCGATACTAATTATGACAAGTAACTGTAACTTCGATACTAATTATGACAGGTAAATGTAACTTCATTATTAATTATGACAAGTAACTGTAATTTCGATACAAATTATGGCAGGTAACTGTAACTTCCATACTAATTATGACAGATAACAGTAACTTCGATACTAATTATGACAGGAAACTGTAACTTCGTTACTAATTATGACAAGTAACTGTAATTTCGATACAAATTTTGACAGGTAACTGTAACTTTGTTACTACTTATGATAAGTAATAGTACCTTCGAGACTAATTATGACAGGTAACTGTAACTTCGATATGAATTATGACAAGGAACAGTAATTTTGATACAAATTATGGCAGGTAACTGTAACTTTGATACTAATTATGACAGGTAACAGTAACTTCGATACTGATTATGACAAGTAACTGTAACTTCGTTACTAATTATGACAAGTAACTCTAATTTTGATAAAAAGTTATGGCAGGTAACTGTAACTTCGATACTAATTATGACAGGTAACATTAACTTCGATACTAATTATGACAGGTTACTGTAACTTCGTTACTAATTATGTCATGTAACTGTAACTTCAAAACTAATTAGGACAAGTAACTGTAATTTCGATACAAATTATGACAGGTTACCGTAACTTCGTTACTAATTATGACAAGTAACTATAATTTCGATACAAATTATGGCAGGTAACTGTAACTTCGGTACTAATTATATCAGGTATCAGTAACTTCGATACTAATTATGACAAGGAACTGTAATTTCGATACAATTTATGGCAGGTAACTGTAACTTCGTTACTAATTATGACAGGTTACTGTAACTTCGTTACTAATTATGTCAAGTAATTGTAGCTTCGATTCTAATTATGACAAGTAACTGTAATTCCGATACAAAATATGACAGGTAACAGTAACTTCGATACTAATTATGACAAGGAACTCTAACTTCGTTAATAATTATGACAAGTAACAGTAATTTTGATAAAAAATTATGGTAGGTAACTGTAATATCAATACTAATTATGACAGGTAACAGTAACTTCGATACTAATTATGACAGGTAAGAGTAACTGCGATACTAATTATGACAAGTAACTTTAATTTCGATATTAATTATGGCAGGAAACTGTAACTTCGTTACTAATTATGACAAGTCCCTGTAATTTCGATACAAATTATGGCAGGTAACTGTAACCTCGATACTAATTATGACAAGTAACTGTAACTTCGATACTAATTATGACAGGTAACTGTAACTTCGTTATTAATTATGGCAAGTAACTGTAATTTCGATACAAATTTTGGCAGGTAACTGTATCATCGTTACTAATTATGACAGGTAACAGTAACTTCGATACTAATTATGACAAGTAACTGTAACTTCAATACTAATTATGACAGGTAACTGTAACTTCGATACTAATTATGACAGGTAACTGTAACTTCGTTACTAATTATGACAAGTAACTGTAATTTTGATTCAAATTTTGGCAGGTAACTGTAACTTCGATACTTATTATGACAGGTAACAGTAACTACGATACTAATTATGACAAGGAACTGTAACATCGATACTAATAATGACAGGTTACTGTAACTTCATTACTAATTATGTCAAGTAACTGTAGCTTCGATGCTAATTATGACAAGTAATTGTAATTTCGATACAAATTATGACAGGTAACATTAACTTCGATACTAATTATGACCAGAAACTCTAACTTCGTCTCTAATTATGACAAGTAACTGTTATTTCGATACAAATTATGGCAGGTAATTGTAACTGCGATACTAATTATGACAGGTAACAGTAACTTCGATACTAATTATGACAAGTCACTATAACTTCGATACAAATTATGTCAGGTAACTGTAACTTCGATACTAATTATGACAAGAAACTCGAACTTCGTTACTAATTATGACAAGTCCCTGTAATTTCGATACAAATTATGGCAGGTAACTGTAACATCCATACTAATTATGACAGGTAACAGTAACTTCGATACTAATTATGACAGGAAACTGTAATTTCGCCACTAATTATGACAAGTAACTCTAATTTCGATACAAATTATGACAGGTAACTGTAACTTCGTTACTAATTATGACAAGTAACATTACCTTCGATACTAATTATGACAGGTAACTTAAACTTCGATACTAATTATGAAGAGGAAATGTAATTTCGATACAAATTATGGCAGGTAACTGTAACTTCGTTACTTATTATGACAAGTAACTGTAATTTCGATACAAATTTTGGCAGGAAACTGTAACTTCGATACTAATTATGACAGGTAACAGTAACTTCGATACTAATTATGACAAGTAACTGTAACTTCGATACTAATTATGACAGGTAACTGTAACTTCGTTACTATTTATGACAAGTAACAGTAATTTCGAAACAAAATATGGCAGGTAACAGTAACTTCGATACTAATTATGACAGGTAACAGTAACTTCGATACTATTTATGACATGTAACATTAACTTCGATACTAATTATGACAGGTTACTGTAAATTCGTAGCTAATGATGACAAGTAACTTTAATTTCGATACAAATTATGGCAGGTAACTGTAACTTCCATACTAATTATGACATGTAAGAGTTACTTCGATACTAATTATGACAGGAAACTGTAACTTCGTTACTAATTATGACAAGAAACTGTAATTTCGATACAAATTATGACAGGTAACTGTAACTTCGTTACTAATTATGACATGTAACAGTACCTTCGATACTAATTATGACAGGTAACTGTAACATCGATACTAATTATGACAAGGAACTGTAATTTCGATACAAATTATGGCAGGTAACTATAACTTCGATACTAATTATGACAGGTGACAGCAACTTCGATACTAATTATGACAAGTAACTATAACTTCGATACAAATTATGACAGGTAACTGTAACTTCGTTACTAATTATGTCAAGTACCTGTAACTTCGATACTAATTAGGACAAGTAACTGTAATTTCGATACAAATTATGACAGGTTACCGTAACTTCGTTACTAATTATGACAAGTAACTGTAATTTCGATACAAATTATGGCAGGTAACTGTAACTTCGGTACTAATTATATCAGGTATCAGTAACTTCGATACTAATTATGACAAGGAACTGTAATTTCGATACAATTTATGGCAGGTAACTGTAACTTCGTTACTAATTATGACAGGTTACTGTAACTTCGTTACTAATTATGTCAAGTAATTGTAGCTTCGATTCTAATTATGACAAGTAACTGTAATTCCGATACAAAATATGACAGGTAACCGTAACTTCGATACTAATTATGACAAGGAACTCTAACTTCGTTAATAATTATGACAAGCAACAGTAATTTTGATAAAAAATAATGGTAGGTAACTGTAACATCAATACTAATTATGACAGGTAACAGTAACTTCGATACTAATTATGACAGGTAAGAGTAACTACGATACTAATTATGACAAGTAACTGTAACTTCGATACTAATTATGACAGGTAACATTTACTTCGATACTAATTATGACAGGAAACTGTAACTTCGTTACTAATTATGACAAGTAACTGTAATTTCGATACAAATTATGAGAGGTAACTTTAACTTCGTTACTAATTATGACAGGAAACTGTAACTTCGTTACTAATTATGACAAGTAACTTTAATTTGGATACTAGTTATGGCAGGAAACTGTAACTTCGATACTAATTATGACACGTAACTGTAACTTCGTTATTAATTATGACAAGTAACTGTAATTTTGATAAAAAATTATTGTAGGTAACTGTAACTTCAATACTAATTATGACAGGTAACATTAACTTCGATACTAATTATGACAAGAAACTCAAACTTCGTTACTAATTATGACAGGTAACTGTAACTTCGATACTAATTATGACAGGTAACTGTAACTTCGATACTAATTATGACACGTAACTGTAACTTCGTTATTAATTATGACAAGTAACTGTAATTTTGATAAAAATTATTGTAGGTAACTGTAACTTCAATACTAATTATGACAGGTAACATTAACTTCGATACTAATTATGACAAGAAACTCAAACTTCGTTACTAATTATTTCAAGTAACTGTAATTTTGATAAAAAATTATGGTAGGTAACTGTAACTTCAAAACTAATTATGACAGGTAACAGTAACTTCGATACTAATTATGACAGGTAAGAGTAACTACGATACTAATTATGACAAGTAACTGTAACTTCGATACTAATTATGACAGGTAACATTTACTTCGATACTAATTATGACAGGAAACTGTAACTTCGTTACTAATTATGACAAGTAACTGTAATTTCGATACAAATTATGGCAGGTAACTGTAACCAAGATACTAATTATGACAAGTAACTGTAACTTCGATACTAATTATGACAGGTAACTGTAACTTCGTTATTAATTATGACAAGTAACTGTAATTTCGATACAAATTTTGGCAGGTAACTGTATCATCGTTAGTAATTATGACAGGTAACAGTAACTTCGATACTAATTATGACAAGTAACTGTAACTTCGATACTAATTATGACAGGTAACTGTAACTTCGATACTAATTATGACAGGTAACTGTAACTTCGATACTAATTATGACAGGTAACTGTAACTTCGATACTAATTATGACAGGTAACTGTAACTTCGATACTAATTATGACACGTAACTGTAACTTCGTTATTAATTATGACAAGTAACTGTAATTTTGATAAAAATTATTGTAGGTAACTGTAACTTCAATACTAATTATGACAGGTAACATTAACTTCGATACTAATTATGACAAGAAACTCAAACTTCGTTACTAATTATTTCAAGTAACTGTAATTTTGATAAAAAATTATGGTAGGTAACTGTAACTTCAATACTAATTATGACAGGTAACAGTAACTTCGAATTAATTATGACAGGAAACTGTAACTTCGTTACTAATTATGACAAGTAACTTTAATTTCGATATTAATTATGGCAGGAAACTGTAACTTCGTTACTAATTATGACAAGTCCCTGTAATTTCGATACAAATTATGGCAGGTAACTGTAACCTCGATACTAATTATGACAAGTAACTGTAATTTCGATACAAATTATGGCAGGTAACTGTAACTTCGGTACTAATTATATCAGGTATCAGTAACTTCGATACTAATTATGACAAGGAACTGTAATTTCGATACAATTTATGGCAGGTAACTGTAACTTCGATACTTATTATGACAGGAAACAGTAACTACGATACTAATTATGACAAGGAACTGTAACATCGATACTAATAATGACAGGTAACTGTAACTTCGTTACTAATTATGACAAGTAACTGTAATTTTGATACAAATTATGGCAGGTTACTGTAACTTCGATACTAATTATGACAGGTAACAGCAACTTCGATACTAATTATGACAAGTAACTATAACCTCGATACAAATTATGACAGGTAACTGTAACTTCGATACTAATTATGACAAGAAACTCTAACTTCGTTACTAATTATGACAAGTAACTGTAATTTTGATAAAAAATTATGGTAGGTAACTTTGGCTTCAATACTAATTATGACAGGTAACAGTAACTTCGATACTAATTATGACAGGAAACTGTAACATCGTTACTAATTATGACAAGTAACTGTAATTTCGATACAAATTATGACAGGTAACTGTAACTTCGTAACTAATTATGACAGGTTACTGTAACTTCGTTACTAATTATGTCAAGTAACTGTAGCTTCGATGCTAATTATGACAAGTAACTGTAAATTCGATACAAATTATGACAGGTAACATTAACTTCGATACTAATTATGACCAGAAACTCTAACTTCGTCACTAATTATGACAAGTAACTGTTATTTCGATACAAATTATGGCAGGTAATTGTAACTTCGATACTTATTATGACAGGTAACAGTAACTTCGATACTAATTATGACAAGTAACTATAACTTCGATACAAATTAAATCAGGTAACTGTAACTTCGATACTAATTATGACAAGAAACTCGAACTTCGTTACTAATTATGACAAGTCCCTGTAATTTCGATACAAATTATGGCAGGTAACTGTAACATCCATACTAATTATGACAGGTAACAGTAACTTCGATACTAATTATGACAGGAAACTGTAACTTCGTCACTAATTATGACAAGTAACTCTAATTTCGAAACAAATTATGACAGGTAACTATAACTTCGTTACTAATTATGACAATTAACAGTACCTTCGATACTTATTATGACAGGTAACTTAAACTTCGATACTAATTATGACAAGGAACTGTAATTTCGATACAAATTATGGCAGGTAACTGTAACTTCGTTACTAATTATGACAAGTAACTGTAATTTCGATACAAATTTTGGCAGGAAACTGTAACTTCGATACTAATTATGACAGGTAACAGTAACTTCGATACTAATTATGACAAGTAACTGTAACTGCGATACTAATTATGACAGGTAACTGTAACTTCGTTACTATTTATGACAAGTAACAGTAATTTCGAAACAAAATATGGCAGGTAACAGTAACTTCGATACTAATTATGACAGGTAACAGTAACTTCGATACTATTTATGACAAGTAACATTAACTTCGATACTAATTATGACAGGTTACTGTATCATCGTTGCTAATGATGACAAGTAACTTTAATTTCGATACAAATTATGGCAGGTAACTGTAACTTCCATACTAATTATGACATGTAAGAGTTACTTCGATACTAATTATGACAGGAAACTGTAACTTCGTTACTAATTATGACATGAAACTGTAATTTCGATACAAATTATGACAGGTAACTGTAACTTCGTTACTAATTATGACATGTAACAGTACCTTCGATACTAATTAGGACAGGTAACTGTAACATCGATACTAATTATGACAAGGAACTGTAATTTCGATACAAATTATGGCAGGTAACTATAACTTCGATACTAATTATGACAGATAACAGCAACTTCGATACTAATTATGACAAGTAACTATAACTTCGATACAAATTATGACAGGTAACTGTAACTTCGATACTAATTATGACAAGAAACTCTAACTACGTTACTAATTATGACAAGTAACTGTAATTTTGATAAAAAATTATTGTAGGTTACTCTAACTTCAATACAAATTATGACAGGTAACAGTAACTTCGATACTAATTATGACAGGTAACTGTAACTTCGTTACTTATTATGACAAGTAACTTTAATTTCGATACTAATTATGGCAGGTTACTGTAACTTCGTTACTAATTATGACAAGTCCCTGTAATATCGATACAAATTATTGCAGGTAATTGTAATTTCGATACTAATTATGACAGGTAACAGTAACTTCGATACTAATTATGACAGGTAACAGTAACTTCGATACTAATTATGACAAGTAACTGTAACTTCGATACTAATTATGACAGGTAACAGCAACTTCGATACTAATTATGACAAGTAACTATAACTTCGATACAAATTATGACAGGTAACAATAACTTCGATACTAATTATGACAGGTTACAGTAACTACGATACTAATTATGACAAGTAACTGTAACTTCGATACTAATTATGGCTGGTAACAGTAACTTCGATGCTAATTATGACAGGTAACTGTAACTTCGATACTAATTATGACAAGGAACTGTAATTTCGATACAAATTATGGCAGGTAACTGTAACTTCGATACTAATTATGACAAGTAACTGTAATTTCGATTCAAATTTTGGCAGGTAACTGTAACTTCGATACTTATTATGACAGGTAACAGTAACTTCGATACCAATTATGACAAGTAACTGTAACTTCGATACTAATTATGACAGGTAACTGTAACTTCGTTACTAATTATGACAAGTAACTGTAATTTCGATACAAATTATGACAGGTAACTGTAACTTCGATACTAATTATCACAGTTAACAGCAACTTCGATACTAATTATGACAAGTAACTATAACTTCGATACAAATTATGACAGGTAACTGTAACTTCGATACTAATTATGACAAGAAACTCTAACTTCGTTACTAATTATGACAAGTAACTGTAATTTTGATAAAAAATTATTGTAGGTAACTGTAACTTCAATACTAATTATGACAGGTAACAGTAACTTCGATACTAATTATGACAGGAAACTGTAACTTCGTTACTAATTATGACAAGTAACTTTAATTTCGAGTCTAATTATGGCAGGTAACTGTAACATCGTTACTAATTATGACAAGTCCCTGTAATTGCGATACAAATTATGGCAGGTAACTGTAACTTCGATACTAATTATGACAAGTAACTGTAACTTCGATACTAATTATGACAGGTAACTGTAACTTCATTATTAATTAAAAGTAACTGTAATTTCGATACAAATTTTGGCAGGTAACTGTAACTTCGATACTAATTATGACAGGTAACAGTAACATCGATACTAATTATGACAAGTAACTATAACTTCGATACAAATTATGACAGCTAACTGTAATTTCGATACTAATTATGACAAGAAACTCGAACTTCGTTATTAATTATGACAAGTCCCTGTAATTTCGATACAAATTATGGCAGGTAACTGTAACTTCCATACTAATTATGACAGATAACAGTAACTTCGATACTAATTATGACAGGAAACTGTAACTTCGTCACTAATTATGACAAGTAACTCTAATTTCGAAACAAATTATGACAGGTAACTATAACTTCGTTACTAATTATGACAATTAACAGTACCTTCGATACTTATTATGACAGGTAACTTAAACTTCGATACTAATTATGACAAGGAACTGTAATTTCGATACAAATTATGGCAGGTAACTGTAACTTCGTTACTAATTATGACAAGTAACTGTAATTTCGATACAAATTTTGGCAGGAAACTGTAACTTCGATACTAATTATGACAGGTAACAGTAACTTCGATACTAATTATGACAAGTAACTGTAACTGCGATACTAATTATGACAGGTAACTGTAATTTCGTTACTATTTATGACAAGTAACAGTAATTTCGAAACAAAATATGGCAGGTAACAGTAACTTCGATACTAATTATGACAGGTAACAGTAACTTCGATACTATTTATGACAAGTAACATTAACTTCGATACTAATTATGACAGGTTACTGTATCATCGTTGCTAATGATGACAAGTAACTTTAATTTCGATACAAATTATGGCAGGTAACTGTAACTTCCATACTAATTATGACATGTAAGAGTTACTTCGATACTAATTATGACAGGAAACTGTAACTTCGTTACTAATTATGACATGAAACTGTAATTTCGATACAAATTATGACAGGTAACTGTAACTTCGTTACTAATTATGACATGTAACAGTACCTTCGATACTAATTAGGACAGGTAACTGTAACATCGATACTAATTATGACAAGGAACTGTAATTTCGATACAAATTATGGCAGGTAACTATAACTTCGATACTAATTATGACAGATAACAGCAACTTCGATACTAATTATGACAAGTAACTATAACTTCGATACAAATTATGACAGGTAACTGTAACTTCGATACTAATTATGACAAGAAACTCTAACTTCGTTACTAATTATGACAAGTAACTGTAATTTTGATAAAAAATTATTGTAGGTTACTCTAACTTCAATACAAATTATGACAGGTAACAGTAACTTCGATACTAATTATGACAGGTAACTGTAACTTCGTTACTTATTATGACAAGTAACTTTAATTTCGATACTAATTATGGCAGGTTACTGTAACATCGTTACTAATTACGACAAGTCCCTGTAATTTCGATACAAATTATTGCAGGTAATTGTAATTTCGATACTAATTATGACAGGTAACAGTAACTTCGATACTAATTATGACAGGTAACAGTAACTTCGATACTAATTATGACAAGTAACTGTAACTTCGATACTAATTATGACAGGTAACAGCAACTTCGATACTAATTATGACAAGTAACTATAACTTCGATACAAATTATGACAGGTAACAATAACTTCGATACTATTTATGACAGGTTACAGTAACTACGATACTAATTATGACAAGTAACTGTAACTTCGATACTAATTATGGCTGGTAACAGTAACTTCGATGCTAATTATGACAGGTAACTGTAACTTCGATACTAATTATGACAAGGAACTGTAATTTCGATACAAATTATGGCAGGTAACTGTAACTTCGATACTAATTATGACAAGTAACTGTAATTTCGATTCAAATTTTGGCAGGTAACTGTAACTTCGATACTTATTATGACAGGTAACAGTAACTTCGATACCAATTATGACAAGTAACTGTAACTTCGATACTAATTATGACAGGTAACTGTAACTTCGTTACTAATTATGACAAGTAACTGTAATTTCGATACAAATTATGACAGGTAACTGTAACTTCGATACTAATTATCACAGTTAACAGCAACTTCGATACTAATTATGACAAGTAACTATAACTTCGATACAAATTATGACAGGTAACTGTAACTTCGATACTAATTATGACAAGAAACTCTAACTTCGTTACTAATTATGACAAGTAACTGTAATTTTGATAAAAAATTATTGTAGGTAACTGTAACTTCAATACTAATTATGACAGGTAACAGTAACTTCGATACTAATTATGCCAGGAAACTGTAACTTCGTTACTAATTATGACAAGTAACTTTAATTTCGAGTCAAATTATGGCAGGTAACTGTAACATCGTTACTAATTATGACAAGTCCCTGTAATTGCGATACAAATTATGGCAGGTAACTGTAACTTCGATACTAATTATGACAAGTAACTGTAACTTCGATACTAATTATGACAGGTAACTGTAACTTCATTATTAATTAAAAGTAACTGTAATTTCGATACAAATTTTGGCAGGTAACTGTAACTTCGATACTAATTATGACAGGTAACAGTAACATCGATACTAATTATGACAAGTAACTATAACTTCGATACAAATTATGACAGCTAACTGTAATTTCGATACTAATTATGACAAGAAACTCGAACTTCGTTATTAATTATGACAAGTCCCTGTAATTTCGATACAAATTATGGCAGGTAACTGTAACTTCCATACTAATTATGACAGATAACAGTAACTTCGATACTAATTATGACAGGAAACTGTAACTTCGTTACTAATTATGACAAGTAACTGTAATTTCGATACAAATTTTGACAGGTAACTGTAACTTTGTTACTACTTATGACCAGTAATAGTACCTTCGAGACTAATTATGACAGGTAACTGTAACTTCGATATTAATTATGACAAGGAACAGTAATTTTGATACAAATTATGGCAGGTAACTGTAACTTTGATACTAATTATGACAGGTAACAGTAACTTCGATACTGATTATGACAAGTAACTGTAACTTCGTTACTAATTATGACAAGTAACTCTAATTTTGATAAAAAATTATGGCAGGTAACTGTAACTTCGATACTAATTATGACAGGTAACATTAACTTCGATACTAATTATGACAGGTTACTGTAACTTCGTTACTAATTATGTCAAGTAACTGTAACTTCGATACTAATTAGGACAAGTAACGTAATTTCGATACAAATTATGACAGAATACCGTAACTTCGTTACTAATTATGACAAGTAACTGTAATTTCGATACAAATTATGGCAGGTAACTGTAACTTCGGTACTAATTATATCAGGTATCAGTAACTTCGATACTAATTATGACAAGGAACTGTAATTTCGATACAATTTATGGCAGGTAACTGTAACTTCGTTACTAATTATGACAGGTTACTGTAACTTCGTTACTAATTATGTCAAGTAATTGTAGCTTCGATTCTAATTATGACAAGTAACTGTAATTCCGATACAAAATATGACAGGTAACAGTAACTTCGATACTAATTATGACAAGGAACTCTAACTTCGTTAATAATTATGACAAGTAACAGTAATTTTGATAAAAAATTATGGTAGGTAACTGTAACATCAATACTAATTATGACAGGTAACAGTAACTTCGATACTAATTATGACAGGTAAGAGTAACTACGATACTAATTATGACAAGTAACTGTAACTTCGATACTAATTATGACAGGTAACATTTACTTCGATACTAATTATGACAGGAAACTGTAACTTCGTTACTAATTATGACAAGTAACTGTAATTTCGATACAAATTATGACAGGTAACTTTAACTTCGTTACTAGTTATGACAGGAAACTGTAACTTCGTTACTAATTATGACAAGTAACTTTAATTTGGATACTAGTTATGGCAGGAAACTGTAACTTCGATACTAATTATGACACGTAACTGTAACTTCGTTATTAATTATGACAAGTAACTGTAATTTTGATAAAAAATTATTGTAGGTAACTGTAACTTCAATACTAATTATGACAGGTAACAGTAACTTCGATACTAATTGTGACAAGTAACTATAACTTCGATACAAATTATGTCAGGTAACTGTAACTTCGATACTAATTATGACAAGAAACTGGAACTTCGTTACTAATTATGACAAGTCCCTGTAATTTCGATACAAATTATGGCAGGTAACTGTAACATCCATACTAATTATGACAGGTAACAGTAACTTCGATACTAATTATGACAGGAAACTGTAACTTCGTCACTAATTATGACAAGTAACTCTAATTTCGATACATATTATGACAGGTAACTGAAACTTCGCTACTAATTATGACAAGTAACAGTACCGTCGATACTAATTATGACAGGTAACTTTAACTTCGATACTAATTATGACAAGGAACTGTAATTTCGATACAAATTATGGCAGGTAACTGTAACTTCGTTACTAATTATGACAAGTAACTGTAATTTCGATACAAATTTTGGCAGGTAACTGTAACTTCGATACTAATTATGACAGGTAACAGTAACTTCGATACTAATTATGACAAGTAACTGTAACTTCGATACTAATTATGACAGGTAACTGTAACTTCGTTACTATTTATGACAAGTAACAGTAATTTCGAAACAAAATATGGCAGGTAACAGTAACTTCGATACTAATTATGACAGGTAACAGTAACTTCGATACTATTTATGACAAGTAACATTAACTTCGATACTAATTATGACAGGTTACTGTAACATCGTTGCTAATGATGACTAGTAACTTTAATTTCGATACAAATTATGGCAGGTAGCTGTAACTTCCATACTAATTATGACATGTAAGAGTTACTTCGATACTAATTATGACAGGAAACTGTAACTTCGTTACTAATTATGACAAGAAACTGTAATTTCGATACAAATTATGACAGGTAACTGTAACTTCGTTACTAATTATGACATGTAACAGTACCTTCGATACTAATTATGACAGGTAACTGTAACATCGATAATAATTATGACAAGGAACTGTAATTTCGATACAAATTATGGCAGGTAACTATAACTTCGATACTAATTATGACAGGTAACAGCAACTTCGATACTAATTATGACAAGTAACTATAACTTCGATACAAATTATGACAGGTAACTGTAACTTCGATACTAATTATGACAAGAAACTCTAACTTCGTCACTAATTATGACAAGTAACTGTAATTTTGATAAAAAATTATTGTAGGTAACTCTAAATTCAATACTAATTATGACAGGTAACAGTAACTTCGATACTAATTATGACAGGTAACTGTAACTTCGTTACTTATTATGACAAGTAACTTTAATTTCGATACTAATTATGGCAGGTTACTGTAACTTCGTTACTAATTATGACAAGTCCCTGTAATTTCGATACAAATTATTGCAGGTAATTGTAATTTCGATACTAATTATGACAGGTAACAGTAACTTCGATACTAATTATGACAGGTAACAGTAACTTCGATACTAATTATGACAAGTAACTGTAACTTCGATACTAATTATGGCTGGTAACAGTAACTTCGTTGCTAATTATGACAGGTAACTGTAACTTCGATACTAATTATAGCTGGTAACAGTTACTTCGTTGCTAATTATGACAGGTAACTGTAACTTCGATACTAATTATGACAAGGAACTGTAATTTCGATACAAATTATGGCAGGTAACTGTAACTTCTTACTAATTATGACAGGAAACTGTAACTTCGTTACTAATTATGACAAGTAACTGTAATTTCGATACAAATTATGACAGGTAACTGAAACTTCGTTACTAATTATGACAAGTAACAGTACCTTCGATACTAATTATGACAGGTAACTGTAACTTCGATACTAATTATGACAAGGAACTGTAATTTCGATACAAATTTTGGCAAGTAACTGTAACTTCGATACTAATTATGACAGGTAACAGTAACTTCGATACTAATTATGACAAGTAACTGTAACTTCGATACTAATTATGACAGGTAACTGTAACTTCGTTACTAATTATGACAAGTAACTGTAATTTCGATTCAAATTATGGCAGGTAACTGTAACTTCGATACTTATTATGACAGTTAACAGTAACTACGATACTAATTATGACAAGTAACTGTAACTTCGATACTAATTATGACAGGTAACTGTAACTTCGTTACTAATTATGACAAGTAACTGTAATTTCGATACAAATTATGGCAGGTAACTGTAACTTCGATACTAATTATCACAGTTAACAGCAACTTCGATACTAATTATGACAAGTAACTATAACTTCGATACAAATTATGACAGGTAACTGTAACTTCGATACTAATTATGACAAGTAACTGTAATTTCGATACAAATTATGGCAGGTAACAGTAACTTCGATACTAATTATGACAAGTAACTGTAACTTCGATACCTATTATGACAGGGAACTGTATTTTCGATACAAATTATTGCAGGTAACTGTAACTTCGATACTAATTGTGACTGGTAACAGTAACTTCGATACTAATTATGACAAGTAACTATAACATCGAATCAAATTATGACAGGTAACTGTAACTTCGATACTAGTTATGACAAGAAACTCTAACTTCGTTACTAATTATGACAAGTAACTGTAATTTTGATAAAAAATTATGGTAGGTAACTGTAACTTCAATACTAATTATGACAGGTAACTGTAACTTCGTTACTATTTATGACAAGTAACAGTAATTTCGATACAAATTATGGCAGGTAACAGTAACTTCGATACTAATTATGACAGGGAACTGTATTTTCGATACAAATTATTGCAGGTAACTGTAACTTCGATACTAATTGTGACTGGTAACAGTAACTTCGATACTAATTATGACAAGTAACTATAACATCGAATCAAATTATGACAGGTAACAGTAACTTCGATACTTATTATGACAGGTAACTGTAACTTCGTTACTAATTATCACAAGTAACTTTAATTTCGATACTAATTATGGCAGGTAACTGTAACTTCGTTACTAATTATTACAAGTCCCTGTAATTTCGATACAAATTATGGCGGGTAACGGTAACTTCGATACTAATTATTACAAGTAACTGTAACTTCGATACTAATTATGACAGGTAACTGTAACTTGGTTACTAATTATGACAAGTAACTGTAATTTCGATACAAATTTTGGCAGGTAACTGTAACTTCGATTCTAATTATGACAGGTAACAGTAGCTTCGATAATAATTATGACGAGTAACTGTAACTTCGATACTAATTATGACAGGTAACTGTAACTTCGTTACTATTTATGACAAGTAACAGTAATTTCGATACAAAATATGGCAGGTAACAGTAACTTCGATACTAATTATGACAGGTAACAGTAACTTCGATACTAATTATGACAAGTAACATAAACTTCGATAATAATTATGACAGGTTACTGTAACATCGTTGCTAATGATGACAAGTAACTTTAATTTCGATACAAATTATGGCAGGTAACTGTAACTTCCATACTAATTATGACAGGTAACAGTTACTTCGATACTAATTATGACAGGAAACTGTAACATCGTTACTAATTATGACAAGTAACTGTAATTTCGATACAAATTATGACAGGTAACTGTAACTTCGTTACTAATTATGACAAGTAACAGAACCTTCGATACTAATTATGACAGGTAACTGTAACTTCGATACTAATTATGACAAGGAACTGTAATTTCGATACAAATTATTGCAGGTAACTGTAACTTCGTTACTAATTCTGACAAGTAACTGTAATTTCGATACAAATTTTGGCAGGTAACTGTTACTTCGATACTAATTATGACAGGTAACAGTAACTTCGATACTAATTATGACAAGTAACAGTAACTTCGATACTTATTATGACAGGTAACTGTATCTTCGTTACTAATTATGACAAGAAACTCTAATTTCGATACAAATTATGGCAGGTAACTGTAACTTCGGTACTAATTATGACAGGTAACAGTAACTTCGATACTAATTATGACAAGTAATTGTTATTTCGATACAAATTATGGCAGGTAACAGTAACTTCGATACTAATTATGACAAGTAACTGTAACTTCGATACTAATTATGACAGGGAACTGAAATTTCGATACAAATTATGGCAGGTAACTGTAACTTCGATACCAATTATGACAGGTAACAGCAACTTCGATACTAATTATGACAAGTAACTATAACTTCTATACAAATTATGACAGGTAACTGTAACTTCGATACTAATTATGACAAGAAACTCTAACTTCGTTACTAATTATGACAAGTAACTGTAATTTTGATAAAAAATTATTGTAGGTAACTGTAACTTCAATACTAATTATGACAGGTAACAGTAACTTCGATACTAATTATGACAGGTAACTGTAACTTCGTTACTTATTATGACAAGTAACTTTAATTTCGATACTAATTATGGCAGGTTACTGTAACTTCGTTACTAATTATGACAAGTCCCTGAAATTTCGATACAAATTATTGCAGGTAATTGTAATTTCGATACTAATTATGACAGGTAACAGTAACTTCGATACTAATTATGACAGGTAACAGTAACTTCGATACTAATTATGACAAGTAACTGTAACTTCGATACTAATTATGACAGGTAACAGTAACTTCGGTAGTAATTATGACAGGTAACTGTAACTTCGATACTAATTATGACAAGGAACTATAACTTCGATACAAATTATGACAGGTAACAGTAACTTCGATACTAATTATGACAGGTTACAGTAACTACGATACTAATTATGACAAGTAACTGTATCTTCGATACTAATTATGACAGGTAACTGTAACTTGGTAACTAATTATGACAAGTAACTGTAATTTCGATACAAATTATGGCTGGTAACACTAATTTCGATGCTAATTATGACAGGTAACTGTAACTTCGATACTAATTATGACAAGGAACTGTAATTTCGAAACAAATTATGGCAGGTAACTGTAACTTCGATACTAATTTTGACAGGTAACAGTAACTTCGATACTTATTATGACAAGTAACTATAACTTCGAATCAAATTATGACAGGTAACTGTAACTTCGATACAAATTATGACAAGAAAATTTAACTTCGTTACTAATTATGACAAGTAACTGTAATTTTGAAAAAAAAATATGGTAGGTAACTGTAACTTCAATACTAATTATGACATGTAACAGGAACTTCGATACTAATTATGACAGGTAACTGTAACTTCGTTACTAATTATCACAAGTAACTTTAATTTCGATACTAATTATGGCAGGTAACTGTAACTTCGTTACTAATTATGACAAGTCCCTGTAATTTCGATACAAATTATGGCAGGTAATGGTAACTTCGATACTAATTATTACAGGTAACTGTAACTTCGATACTAATTATGACAGGTAACTGTAACTTCGTTACTATTTATGACAAGTAACTGTAATTTCGATATAAATTTTGGCAGGTAACTGTAACTTCGATTCTAATTATTATTGGTAACAGTAACTTCGATACTAATTATGACAAGTAACTGTAACCTCGATACTAATTATGACAGGTAACTGTAACTTCGTTAGTAATTATGACAAGTAACAGTAATTTCGATACAAATTATGGCAGGTAACTGTATCTTCGATACTAATTATGACAGGTAAGAGTAACTTCGATACTAATTATGACAAGTAACATTATCTTCGATACTAATTATGGCAGGTTACTGTAACATCGCTACTAATTATGACAAGTAACTTTAATTTCGATACAAATTATGGCAGGTAACTGTAACTTCCATACTAGTTATGACAGGTAACAGTAACTTCGATACTAATTATGACAGGAAACTGTAACTTCGTTACTAATTATGACAAGTAACTGTAATTTCGATACAAATTATGACAGGTAACTGTAACTTCGTTACTAATTATGACAAGTGACAGTACCTTCGATACTAATTATGACAGGTAAATGTAACTTCGATACTAATTATGACAAGGAACTGTAATTTCGATACAAATTATGGCAGGTAACTGTAACTTCGTTACTAATTATGACAAGTAACTGTAATTTCGATACAAATTTTGGCAGGTAACTGTAACTTCGATACTAATTATGACAGGTAACAGTAACTTCGATACTAATTATGACAAGTAACTGTAACTTCGATACTAATTATGACAGGTAACTGTAACTTCGTTACTAATAATGGCAAGTAACTCTAATTTCGATAATAATTATGGCAGGTAACTGTAACTTCGATACTAATTAGGACAGGTAACAGTAACTTCGATACTAATTATGACAAGTAACTATAACTTCGATAAAAATTATGACTGGTTACTGTAACTTCGATTCTAATTATGACAAGAAACTCAAACTTCGTTACTAATTATGACAAGTAACTGTAATTTTGATAAAAAATTATGGTAGGTAACTGTAACTTCATTACTAATTATGACAGGTAACAGTAACTTCGATACTAATTATGACAGGAAACTGTAACTTCGTAACTAATTATGACAAGTAACTTTAATTTCGATACTAGTTATGGCAGGAAACTGTAACTTCGTTACTAATTATGACAAGTCCCTGTAATTTCGATACAAATTATGGCAGGTATCTGTAACTTCGATACTAATTATGACAAGTAAATGTAACATCGATACTAATTATGACAGGTAACTGTAACTTCGTTATTAATTATGACAAGTAACTGTAATTTTGATAAAAAATTATTGTAGGTAACTCTAACTTCAATACTAATTATGACAGGAAAGAGTAACTTCGATACTAATTATGACAAGAAACTCAAACTTCGTTACTAATTATGACAAATAACTGTAATTTTGATAAAAATTATGGTAGGTAACTGTAACATCAATGCTAATTATGACAGGTAACAGTAACTTCGATACTAATTATGACAGGAAACTGTAACGTCGTTACTAATTATGACAAGTAACTGTAATTTCGATACAAATTATGGCAGGTTACTGTAACTTCGATACTAATTATGACAGGTAACAGCAACTTCGATACTAATTATGACAAGAAACTCTAACTTCGTTACTAATTATGACAAGTAACTGTAATTTTGATAAAAAATTATTGTAGGTAACTGTAACTTCAATACTAATTATGACAGGTAACAGTAACTTCGATACTAATTATGACAGGTAACTGTAACTTCGTTACTTATTATGACAAGTAACTTTAATTTCGATACTAATTATGGCAGGTTACTGTAACTTCATTACTAATTATGACAAGTCCCTGTAATTTCGATACAAATTATGGCAGGTAATTGTAATTTCGATGCTAATTATGACAGGTAACAGTAACTTCGATACTAATTATGACAAGTAACAGTAACTTCGATACTAATTATGACAAGTAACCGTAACTTCGATACTAATTATGACAGGTAACTGTAACTTCGTTACTAACTATGACAAGTAACTGTAATTTCGATTCAAATTTTGGCAGGTAACTGTAACTTCGATACTTATTATGACAGGTAACAGTAACGTCGATACAAATTATGACAAGTAACTGTAACTTCGATACTAATTATGACAGGTAACTGTAACTTCGTTACTAATTATGACAAGTAACTGTAATTTCGATACAAATTATGGCAGGTAACTGTAACTTCGATACTAATTATCACAGTTAACAGCAACTTCGTTACTAATTATGACAAGTAACTATAACTTCGATACAAATTATGACAGGTAACTGTAACTTCGATACTAATTATGACAAGAAACACTAACTTCGTTACTAATTATGACAAGTAACTGTAATTTTGATAAAAAATTATTGTAGGTAACTGTAACTTCAATACTTATTATGACAGGTAACAGTAACTTCGATACTAATTATGACAGGAAACTGTAACTTCGTTACTAATTATGACAAGTAACTTTAATTTCGATGCTAAATATGGCAGGTAACTGTAACATCGTTACTAATTATGACAAAACCCTGTAATTGCGATACAAATTATGGCAGGTAACTGTAACTTCGATACTAATTATGACAAGTAACTGTAACTTCGATACTAATTATGACAGGTAACTGTAACTTCATTATTAATTATGACAAGTAACTGTAATTTCGATACAAATTTTGAGAGGTAACTGTAACTTCGATACTAATTATGACAGGCAACAGTAACTTCGATACTAATTATGACAAGTAACTATAACTTCGATACAAATTATGACAGCTAACTGTAATTTCGATACTAATTATGACAAGAAACTCGAACTTCGTTATTAATTATGACAAGTCCCTGTAATTTCGATACAAATTATGGCAGGTAACTGTAACTTCCATACTAATTATGACAGATAACAGTAACTTCGATACTAATTATGACAGGAAACTGTAACTTCGTTACTAATTATGACAATTAACTGTAATTTCGATACAAATTATGACAGGTAACTGTAACTTTGTTACTACTTATGACAAGTAACAGTACCTTCGAGACTAATTATGACAGGTAACTGTAACTTCGATATTAATTATGACAAGGAACAGTAATTTTGATACAAATTATGGCAGGTAACTGTAACTTTGATACTAATTATGACAGGTAACAGTAACTTCGATACTGATTATGACAAGTAACTGTAACTTCGTTACTAATTATGACAAGTAACTCTAATTTTGATAAAAAATTATGGCAGGTAACTGTAACTTCGATACTAATTATGACAGGTAACATTAACTTCGATACTAATTATGACAGGTTACTGTAACTTCGTTACTAATTATGTCAAGTAACTGTAACTTCGATACTAATTAGGACAAGTAACTGTAATTTCGATACAAATTATGACAGGTTACCGTAACTTCGTTACTAATTATGACAAGTAACTGTAATTTCGATACAAATTATGGCAGGTAACTGTAACTTCGGTACTAATTATATCAGGTATCAGTAACTTCGATACTAATTATGACAAGGAACTGTAATTTCGATACAAATTATGGCAGGTAACTGTAACTTCGTTACTAATTATGACAGGTTACTGTAACTTCGTTACTAATTATGTCAAGTAATTGTAGCTTCGATTCTAATTATGATAAGTAACTGTAATTTCGATACAAAATATGACAGGTAACAGTAACTTCGATACTAATTATGACAAGGAACTCTAACTTCGTTAATAATTATGACAAGTAACAGTAATTTTGATAAAAAATTATGGTAGGTAACTGTAACATCAATACTAATTATGACAGGTAACAGTAACTTCGATACTATTTATGACAGGTAAGAGTAACTACGATACTAATTATGACAAGTAACTGTAACTTCGATACTAATTATGACAGGTAACATTTACTTCGATACTAATTATGACAGGAAACTGTAACTTCGTTACTAATTATGACAAGTAACTGTAATTTCGATACAAATTATGACAGGTAACTTTAACTTCGTTACTAATTATGACAGGAAACTGTAACTTCGTTACTAATTATGACAAGTAACTTTAATTTGGATACTAGTTATGGCAGGAAACTGTAACTTCGTTACTAATTATGACAAGTCCCTGTAATTTCGATACAAATTATGGCAGATAACTGTAACTTCGATACTAATTATGACAGGTAACTGTAACTTCGATACTAATTATGACAGGTAACTGTAACTTCGTTACTAATTATGACAAGTAACTGTAATTTCGATTCAAATTTTGGCAGGTAACTGTAACTTCGATACTTATTATGACAAGTAACAGTAACTACGGTACTAATTATGACAAGTAACTGTAATTTTGATAAAAAATTATGGTAGGTAACTTTAACTTCAATACTAATTATGACAGGTAACAGTAACTTCGATACTAATTTTGACAGGAAACTGTAACTTCGTTACTAATTATGACAAGTAACTGTAATTTCGATACAAATTAGGACAGGTAACTGTAACTTCTTTACTAATTATGACAGGTTACTGTAACTTCGTTACTAATTATGTCAAGTAACTGTAGCTTCGATGCTAATTATGACAAGTAACTGTAATTTCGATACAAATTATGACGGGTAACATTAACTTCGATACTAATTATGACAAGAAACTCTAACTTCGTCACTAATTATGACAAGTAACTGTTATTTCGATACAAATTATGGCAGGTAATTGTAACTTCGATACTAATTATGACAGGTAACAGTAACTTCGATACTAATTATGACAAGTAACTATAACTTCGATACAAATTATGTCAGGTAACTGTAACTTCGATACTAATTATGACAAGAAACTCGAACTTCGGTACTAATTATGACAAGTCCCTGTAATTTCGATACAAATTATGGCAGGTAACTGTAACATCCATACTAATTATGACAGGTAACAGTAACTTCGATACTAATTATGACAGGAAACTGTAACTTCGTTACTAATTATGACAAGTAACTCTAATTTCGATACAAATTATGACAGGTAACTGTAACTTCGTTACTAATTATGACAAGTAACAGTACCTTCGATACTAATTATGACAGGTAACTTTAACTTCGATACTAATTATGACAAGGAACTGTAATTTCGATACAAATTATGGCAGGTAACTGTAACTTCGTTACTTATTATGACAAGTAACTGTAATTTCGATACAAATTTTGGCAGGTAACTGTAACTTCGATACTAATTATGACAGGTAACAGTAACTTCGATACTAATTATGACAAGTAACTGTAACTTCGATACTAATTATGACAGGTAACTGTAACTTCGTTACTATTTATGACAAGTAACAGTAATTTCGAAACAAAATATGGCAGGTAACAGTAACTTCGATACTAATTATGACAGGTAACAGTAACTTCGATACTATTTATGACAAGTAACATTAACTTCGATACTAATTATGACAAGTAACAGTACCTTCGATACTAATTATGACAGGTAACTTTAACATCGATACTAATTATGACAAGGAACTGTAATTTCGTTACAAATTATGGCAGGTAACTGTAACTTCCTTACTTATTATGACAAGTAACTTTAATTTCGATACTAATTATGGCAGGTTACTGTAACTTCGTTACTAATTATGACATGTCCCTGTAATTTCGATACAAATTATTGCAGGTAATTGTAATTTCGATACTAATTATGACAGGTAACAGTAACTTCGATACTAATTATGACAGGTAACAGTAACTTCGATACTAATTATGACAAGTAACTGTAACTTCGATACTAATTATGACAGGTAACAGCAACTTCGATACTAATTATGACAAGTAACTATAACTTCGATACAAATTATGACAGGTAACAGTAACTTCGATACTAATTATGACAGGTTACAGTAACTACGATACTAATTATGACAAGTAACTGTAACTTCGATACTAATTATGGCTGGTAACAGTAACTTCGATGCTAATTATGACAGGTAACTGTAACTTCGATACTAATTATGACAAGGAACTGTAATTTCGATACAAATTATGGCAGGTAACTGTAACTTCGATACTAATTGTGACAGGTAAGAGTAACTTCAATAATAATTATGACAAGTAAATATAACTTCGAATCAAATTATGACAGGTAACTGTAACTTCGATACTAATTATGACAAGAAAATCTAACTTCGTTACTAATTATGACAAGTAACTGTAATTTTGATAAAAAATTATGGTAGGTAACTGTAACTTCAATACTAATTATGACAGGTAACAGGAACTTCGATACTAATTATGACAGGTAAATGTAACTTCGTTAATAATTATCACAACTAACTTTAATTTCGATACTAATTATGGCAGGTAACTGTAACTTCGTTATTAATTATGACAAGTCCCTGTAATTTCGATACAAATTATGGCAGGTAACGGTAACTTCGATACTAATTATTACAAGTAACTGTAACTTCGATACTAATTATGACAGGTAACTGTAACTTCGTTACTAATTATGACAAGTAACTGTAATTTCAATACAAATTTTGGCAGGTAACTGTAACTTCAATTCTAATTATGACAGGTAACAGTATCTTCGATACTAATTATGACAAGTAACAGTAACTTCGATACTAATTATGACAGGTAACTGTAACTTCGTTACTAATGATGACAAGAAACTGTAATTTCGATACAAATTATGGCAGGTAACTGTATCTTCGATACTAATTATGACAGGTAACAATAACTTCGATACTAATTATGACAAGAAACATTAACTTCGATACTAATTATGGCAGGTTACTGTAACAACGCTACTAATTATGACAAGTAACATTAATTTCGATACAAATTATGGCAGGTAACTGTAACTTCCATACTAATTATGACAGGTAACAGTAACTTCGATACTAATTATGACAGGAAACTGTAACTTCGTTACTAATTATGACAAGTAACTGTAATTTCGATACAAATTATGACAGGTAACTGTAACTTCGTTACTAATTATGACAAGTAACAGTACCTTCGATACTAATTATGACAGGTAACTGTAACTTCGATACTAATTATGACAAGGAACTGTAATTTCGATACAAATTTTGGCAGGTAACTGTAACTTCGATACTAATTATGACAGGTAACAGTAACTTCGATACTAATTATGACAAGTAACTGTAACTTCGATACTAATTATGACAGGTAACTGTAACTTCGTTACTAATAATGACAAGTAACTCTTATTTCGATACTAATAATGGCAGGTAACTGTAACTTCGATACTAATTATGACAGGTAACAGTAACTTCGATACTAATTATGACAAGTAACTATAACTTCGATAAAAATTATGACTGGTTACTGTAACTTCGATTCTAATTATGACAAGAAACTAAAAACTTCGTTACTAATTATGACAAGTAACTGTATTTTTGATAAAAAATTATGGTAGGTAACTGTAACTTCATTACTAATTATGACAGGTAACAGTAACTTCGATACTAATTATGACAGGAAACTGTAACTTCGTTACTAAATATGACAAATAACTTTAATTTCGATACTAGTTATGGCAGAAAACTGTAACTTCGTTACTAATTATGACAAGTCCCTGTAATTTCGATACAAATTATGGCAGGTAACTGTAACTTCGATACTAATTATGACAAGAAACTGTAACTTCGATACTAATTATGACAGGTAACTGAAACTTCGTTATTAATTGTGACAAGTAACTGTAATTTTGATAAAAAATTATTGTAGGTAACTGTAACTTCAATACTAATCATGACAGGTAACAGTTACTTCGATACTAATTATGACAAGAAACTCAAACTTCGTTACTAATTATGACAAGTAACTGTAATTTTGATAAAAAATTATGGTAGGTAACTGTAACTTCAATACTAATTATGACAGGTAACAGTAACTTCGATACTAATTATGACAGGAAACTGTAACTTCGTTACTAATTATGACAAGTAACTTTAATTTCGATATTAATTATGGCAGGAAACTGTAACTTCGTTACTTATTATGACAGGTAATAGTAACTTCGATACTAATTATGACAAGTAACTGTGACTTCGATAATAATTATGACAGGTAACTGTAACTTCGATACTAATTATGACAGGTAACTGTAACTTCGTTACTAATTATGACATGTAACTGTAATTTCGATTCAAATTTTGGCAGGTAACTGTAACTTCGATACTTAGTATGACAGGTGACAGTAACTTCGATACTAATTATGACAAGTAACTGTAACATCCATACTAATTATGACAGGTAACAGTAACTTCGTTACTAATTATGACAAGTAACTGTAATTTCGATACAAATTATGGCAGGTTACTGTAACTTCGATACTAATTATGACAGGTAACAGCAACTTCGATACTAATTATGACAAGTAACTATAACTTCGATACAAATTATGACAGGTAACTGTAACTTCGATACTAATTATGACAAGAAACTCTAACTTCGTTACTAATTATGACAAGTAACTGTAATTTTGATAAAAAATTATTGTAGGTAACTGTAACTTCAATACTAATTATGACAGGTAACAGTAACTTCGATACTAATTATGACAGGTAACTGTAACTTCGTTACTTATTATGACAAGTAACTATAATTTCGATACTAATTATGGCAGGTTACTGTAACTTCATTACTAATTATGACAAGTCCCTGTAATTTCGATACAAATTATGGCAGGTAATTGTAATTTCGATGCTAATTATGACAGGTAACAGTAACTTCGATACTAATTATGACAAGTAACAGTAACTTCGATACTAATTATGACAAGTAACTGTAACTTCGATACTAATTATGACAGGTAACTGTAACTTCGTTACTAATTATGACAAGTAACAGTAATTTCGATTCAAATTTTGGCAGGTAACTGTAACTTCGATACTTATTATGACAGGTAACAGTAACTTCGATAGTAATTATGACAAGTAACTGTTACTTCGATACTAATTATGACAGGTAACTGTAACTTCGTTACTAATTATGACAAGTAACTGTAATTTTGATAAAAAATAATTGTAGGTAACTGTAACTTCAATACTAATTATGACAGGTAACAGTAACTTCGATACTAATTATGACAGGTAACAGTAACTACGATACTAATTATGACAAGTCACTGTAACTTCGATACTAATTATGACAGGTAACTGTAACTTCGTAACTAATTATGACAAGTAACTGTAATTTCGATACAAATTGTGGCAGGTAACAGTAACTTCGATACTAATTATGACAAGTAACTGTAACTTCGATACTTATTATGACAGGGAACTGTATTTTCGATACAAATTATGGCAGGTAACTGTAACTTCGATACTAATTATGACTGGTAACAGTAACTTCGATACTAATTATGACCAGGAACTATAACTTCGAATCAAATTATGACAGGTAACTGTAACTTCGATACTAATTATGACAAGAAACTCTAACTTCGTTACTAATTATGACAAGTAACTGTAATTTTGATAAAAAATTATGGTAGGTAACTGTAACTTCAATACTAATTATGACAGGTAACAGTAACTTCGATACTTATTATGACAGGTAACTGTAACTTCGTTACTAATTATCACAAGTAACTTTAATTTCGATACTAATTATGGCAGGTAACTGTAACTTCGTTACTAATTATTACAAGTCCCTGTAATTTCGATACAAATTATGGCGGGTAACGGTAACTTCGATATTAATTATTACAAGTAACTGTAACTTCGATACTAATTATGACAGGTAACTGTAACTTGGTTACTAATTATGACAAGTAACAGTAATTTCGATACAAAATATGGCAGGTAACAGTAACTTCGATACTAATTATGACAAGTAACTGTAACTTCGTTACTAATTATGACAAGTAACTGTAATTTTGATAAAAAATTATTGTAGGTAACTGTAACTTCAATACTAATTATGACAGGTAACAGTAACTTCGATACTAATTATGACAGGTAACTGTAACTCCGTTACTTATTATGACAAGTAACTTTAATTTCGATACTAATTATGGCAGGTTACTGTAACTTCGTTACTAATTATGACAAGTCCCTGTAATTTCGATACAAATTATTGCAGGTAATTGTAATTTCGATACTAATTATGACAGTTAACAGTAACTTCGATACTAATTATGACAGGTAACAGTAACTTCGATACTAATTATGACAAGTAACTGTAACTTCGATACTAATTATGACAGGTAACAGTAACTTCGGTACTAATTATGACAGGTAACTGTAACTTCGATACTAATTATGACATGGAACTATAACTTCGATACAAATTATGACAGGTAACAGTAACTTCGATACTAATTATGACAAGAAAATTTAACTTCGTTACTAATTATGACAAGTAACTGTAATTTTGAAAAAAAATTATGGTAGGTAACTGTAACTTCAATACTAATTATGACAGGTAACAGTAACTTCGATACTAATTATGACAAGAAAATTTAACTTCGTTACTAATTATGACAAGTAACTGTAATTTCGATACAAATTTTGGCAGGTAACTGTAACTTCGATTCTAATTATTACAGGTAACAGTAACTTCGATACTAATTACGACAAGTAACTGTAACTTCGATACTAATTATGACAGGTAACTGTAACTTCGTTAGTAATTATGACAAGTAACAGTAATTTCGATACAAATTATGGCAGGTAACTGTATCTTCGATACTAATTATGACAGGTAACAGTAACTTCGATACTAATTATGACAAGTAACATTAACTTCGATACTAATTATGGCAGGTTACTGTAACATCGCTACTAATTATGACAAGTAACTTTAATTTCGATACAAATTATGGCAGGTTACTGTAACTTCCATGCTAATTATGACAGGTAACAGTAACTTCGATACTAATTATGACAGGAAACTGTAACTTCGTTACTAATTATGACAAGTAACTGTAATTTCGATACAAATTATGACAGGTAACTGTAACTTCGTTACTAATTATGACAAGTAACAGTACCTTCGATACTAATTATGACAGGTAACTGTAACTTCGATAATAATTATGACAAGGAACTGTAATTTCGATACAAATTATGGCAGGTAACTGTAACTTCGTTACTAATTATGACAAGTAACTGTAATTTCGATACAAATTTTGTCAGGTAACTGTAACTTCGATACTAATTATGACAGGTAACAGTTACTTCGATACTAATTATGACAAGTAACTGTAACTTCGATACTAATTATGACAGGTAACTGTACCTTCCATACTAATTATGACAAGGAACTGTAATTTCGATACTAATTATGACAGGTAACTGTAACTTCGATACTAATTATGACAAGGAACTGTAATTTCGATACAAATTATGGCAGGTAACTGTAACTTCGATACTAATTATGACAAGTTACTGTAACTTCGATACTAATTATGACAGGTAACTGTAACTTCGTCACTAATTATAACAAGTAACTGTAATTTCGTTACAAATTATGGCAGGTAACAGTAACTTCGATACTAATTATGACAGGTAACAGTAATTCGATACTAATTATGACAAGTAACTATAACTTCGATACAAATTATGACAGGTAACTGTAACTTCGATACTAATTATGACAAGAAACTCGAACTTCGTTACTAATTATGACAAGTCCCTGTAATTTCGATACAAATTATGGCAGGTAACTGTAACTTCCATACTAATTATGACAGGTAACAGTAACTTCGATAATAATTATGACAGGAAACTGTAACTTCGTTACTAATTATGGCAAGTAACTGTAATTTCGATACAAATTATGACAGGTAACTGTAACTTCGTTACTATTTATGACAGGTTACTGTAACTTCGTTACTAATTATGTCAAGTAACTGTAGCTTCGATGCTAATTATGACAAGTAACTGTAATTTCGATACAAATTATGACAGGTAACATTAACTTCGATACAAATTATGACAAGAAACTCTAATTTCGTTAATAATTATGACACGTAACAGTAATTTTGATAAAAATTTATGGTAGGTAACTGTAACTTCAATACTAATTATGACTGTAACAGTAACTTCGTTACTAATTATGACAAGTAACTGTTATTTCGATACAAATTATGGCAGGTAACAGTAACTTCGATACTAATTATGACAGGTAACTGTAACTTCGATACTAATTATGACAAGTAACAGTACCTTCGATGCTAATTATGACAGGTAACTGTAACTTCCATACTAATTATGACAAGGAACTGTAATTTCGATACAAATTATGGCAGGTAACTGTAACTTCGTTACTAATTATGACAAGTAAATGTAATTTCGATACAAATTATGGCAGGTAACTGTAACTTCGATACTAATTATGACAGGTAACAGTAACTTCGGTGCTAATTATGACAAGTAACTATAACTTCGATAAAAACTATGACTGGTTACTGTAACTTCGATTCTAATTATGACAAGAAACTCTAACTTCGTTACTAATTATGACAAGTAACTGTAATTTTGATACAAAATTAAGGTAGGTAACTGTAACTTCAATATTAATTATGACAGGTAACAGTTACTTCGATACTCATTATGACAGGAAACTGTACCTTCGTTACTAATTATGACAAGTAACTTTAATTTCGATACTAATTATGGCAGGTAACTGTAACATCGTTACTAATTATGACAAGTCCCTGTAATTGCGATACAAATTATGGCATGTAACTGTAACTTAGATACTAATTATGACAAGTAACTGTAACTTCGATACTAATTATGACAGGTAACTGTAACTTCATTATTAATTATGAAAAGTAACTGTAATTTCGATACAAATTTTGGCAGGTAACTGTAACTTCGATACTAATTATGACAGGTAACTGTAACTTCGTCACTAATTATGACAAGTAACTGTAATTTCGATACAAATTATGGCAGGTAACTGTAACTTTGATACTAATTATGACAGGTAACAGTAACTTCGATACTAATTATGACAAGTAACTATAACTTCGATACAAATTATGACAGCTAACTGTAACTTCGATACTAATTATGACAAGAAACTCGAACTTCGTTACTAATTATGACAAGTCCCTGTAATTTCGATACAAATTATGGCAGGTAACTGTAACTTCCATACTAATTATGACAGATAACAGTAACTTCGATACTAATTATGACAGGAAGCTGTAACTTCTTTACTAATTATGACAAGTAACTGTAATTTCGATACAAATTATGACAGGTAACTGTAACTTCGTAACTACTTATGACAAGTAACAGTACCTTCGATACTAATTATGACTGGTAACTGTAACTTCGATATTAATTATGACAAGGAACAGTAATTTGGATACAAATTATGGCAGGTAACTGTAACTTTGATACTAATTATGACAGGTAACAGTAACTTCGATACTAATTATGACAAGTAACTGTAACTTCGTTACTAATTATGACAAGTAACTCTAATTTTGATAAAAAATTAAGGCAAGTAACTGTAACTTCGATACTAATTATGACAGGTAACATTAACTTCGATACTAATTATGACAGGTAACTGTAACTTCGTTACTAATTATGTCAAGTAACTGTAACTTCGATACTAATTATGACAAGTAACTCTAATTTCGATACAAATTATGACAGGTTACCGTAACTTCGATACTAATTATGACAAGAAACTGTAATTTCGATACTAATTATGGCAGGTAACTGTAACTTCGTTACTAATTATGACAGGTTACTGTAACTTCATTACTAATTATGTCAAGTAATTGTAGCTTCGATTCTAATTATGACAAGTAACTGTAATTTCGATACAAAATATGACAGGTAACAGTACCTTCGTTACTAATTATGACAAGAAACTCTAACTTCGTTAATAATTATGACAAGTAACAGTAATTTTGATAAAAAATTATGGTAGGTAACTGTAACATCAATACTAATTATGACAGGTAACAGTAACTTCGATACTAATTATGACAGGTAAGAGTAACTACGATACTAATTATGACAAGTAACTGTAACTTCGGTACTAATTAAGACAGGTAACATTTACTTCGATACTAATTATGACAGGAAACTGTAACTTCGTTACTAATTATGACAAGTAACTGTAATTTCGATACAAATTATGACAGGTAACTGTAACTTCGTTACTAATTATGACAGGAAACTGTAACTTCGTTACTAATTATGACAAGTAACATTAATTTCGATATTAATTATGGCAGGAAACTGTAACTTCGTTACTAATTATGACAAGTCCCTGTAATTTCGATACAAATTATGGCAGGTAACTGTAACTTCCATACTAATTATGACAGGTAACAGTAACTTCGATACTAATTATGACAGGAAACTGTAACTTCGTTACTAATTATGACAAGTAACTGTAATTTCGATACAAATTATGACAGGTAACTGTAACTTCGTTACTATTTATGACAGGTTACTGTAACTTCGTTACTAATTATGTCAAGTAACTGTACCTTCGATGCTAATTAAGAAATGTAACTGTAATTTCGATACAAATTATGACAGGTAACATTAACTTCGATACAAATTATGACAAGAAACTCTAACTTCGTTAATAATTATGACATATAACAGTAATTTTGATAAAAATTTATGGTAGGTAACTGTAAGTTCAATACTAATTATGACTGTAACAGTTACTTCGTTACTAATTATGACAAGTAACGGTAATTTCGATACAAATTATGGCAGGTAACAGTAACTTCGATACTAATTATGACAGGTAACTGTAACTTCGATACTAATTATGACAAGGAACTGTAATTTCGATACAAATTATGGCAGGTAACTCTAACTTCCATACTAATTATGACAGGTAACAGTAACTTCGATATTAATTACGACAAGAAACTGTAATTTCGTTACTAATTATGACAAGTAACTGTAATTTCGATACAAATTATGACAGGTAACTGTAACTTCGTTACTAATTATGACAAGTAACAGTACCTTCGATACTAATTATCATAGGTAACTGTAACTTCGATACTAATTATGACAAGGAACTGTAATTTCGATAGAAATTATGGCAGGTAACTGTAACTTCGTTACTAATTATGACAAGTAACTGTAATTTCGATACAAATTATGGCAGGTAACTGTAACTTCGATACTAATTTGACAGGTAACAGTAACTTCGGTGCTAATTATGACAAGTAACTATAACTTCGATAAAAACTATGACTGGTTACTGTAACTTCGATTCTAATTATGACAAGAAACTCTAACTTCGTTACTAATTATGACAAGTAACTGTAATTTTGATACAAAATTAAGGTAGGTAACTGTAACTTCAATATTAATTATGACAGGTAACAGTAACTTCGATACTAATTATGACAGGAAACTGTAACTTCGTTACTAATTATGACAAGTAACTTTAATTTCGATACTAATTATGGCAGGTAACTGTAACATCGTTACTAATTATGACAAGTCCCTGTAATTGCGATACAAATTATGGCAGGTAACTGTAACTTCGATACTAATTATGACAAGTAACTGTATCTTCGATACTAATTATGACAGGTAACTGTAACTTCATTATTAATTATGACAAGTAACTGTAATTTCGATACAAATTTTGGCAGGTAACTGTAACTTCGATACTAATTATGACAGGTAACAGTAACTTCGATACTAATTATGACAAGTAACTGTAACTTCGATACTAATTATGACAGGTAACTGTAACTTCGTCACTAATTATGACAAGTAACTGTAATTTCGATACAAATTATGGCAGGTAACTGTAACTTCGATACTAATTATGACAGGTAACAGTAACTTCGATACTAATTATGACAAGTAACTATAACTTCGATACAAATTATGACAGCTAACTGTAACTTCGATACTAATTATGACAAGAAACTCGAACTTCGTTACTAATTATGACAAGTCCCTGTAATTTCGATACAAATTATGGCAGGTAACTGTAACTTCCATACTAATTATGACAGATAACAGTAACTTCGATACTAATTATGACAAGAAGCTGTAACATCGTTACTAATTATGACAAGTTACTGTAATTTCGATACAAATTATGACAGGTAACTGTAACTTCGTAACTACTTATGACAAGTAACAGTACCTTCGATACTAATTATGACAGGTAACTGTAACTTCGATATTAATTATGACAAGGAACAGTAATTTGGATACAAATTATGGCAGGTAACTGTACCTTTGATACTAATTATGACAGGTAACAGTAACTTCGATACTAATTATGACAAGTAACTGTAACTTCGTTACTAATTATGACAAGTAACTCTAATTTTGATAAAAAATTATGGCAGGTAACTGTAACTTCGATACTAATTATGACAGGTAACATTAACTTCGATACTAATTATGACAGGTAACTGTAACTTCGTTACTAATTATGTCAAGTAACTGTAACTTCGATACTAATTATGACGAGTAACTGTAATTTCGATACAAATTATGACAGGTTACCGTAACTTCGATACTAATTATGACAAGGAACTGTAATTTCGATACAAATTATGGCAGGTAACTGTAACTTCGTTACTAATTAAGACAGGTTACTGTAACTTCGTTACTAATTATGTCAAGTAATTGTAGCTTCGATTCTAATTATGACAAGTAACTGTAATTTCGATACAAAATATGACAGGTAACAGTAACTTCGTTACTAATTATGACAAGTAACAGTAATTTTGATAAAAAATTATGGTAGGTAACTGTAACATCAATACTAATTATGACAGGTAACAGTATCTTCGATACTAATTATGACAGGTAAGAGTAACTACGATACTAATTATGAAAAGTAACTGTAACTTCGATACTAATTATGACAGGTAACATTTAATTCGATACTAATTAGGACAGGAAACTGTAAGTTCGTTACTAATTATGACAAGTAACTGTAATTTCGATACAAATTATGACAGGTAACTGTAACTTCGTTACTAATTATGACAGGAAACTGTAACTTCGTTACTAATTGTGACAAGTCCCTGTAATTTCGATACCAATTATGGCAGGTAACTGTAACTTCCATACTAATTATGACAGGTAACAGTAACTACGATACTAATTATGACAGGAAACTGTAACTTCGTTACTAATTATGACAAGTAACTGTAATTTCGATACAAATTATGACAGGTAACTGTAACTTCGTTACTATTTATGACAGGTTACTGTAACTTCGTTACTAATTATGTCAAGTAACTGTAGCTTCGATGCTAATTATGACAAGTAACTGTAATTTCGATACAAATTATGACAGGTAACATTAACTTCGATACAAATTATGACAAGAAACTCTAACTTCGTTAATAATTATGACATGTAACAGTAATTTTGATAAAAATTTATGGTAGGTAACTGTAACTTCAATACTAATTATGACTGTAACAGTAACTTCGTTACTAATTATGACAAGTAACTGTAATTTCGATACAAATTATGGCAGGTAACAGTAACTTCAATACTAATTATGACAGGTAACTGTAACTTCGATACTAATTATGACAAGGAACTGCAATTTCGATACAAATTATGGCAGGTAACTGTAACTTCCATACTAATTATGACAGGTAACAGTAACTTCGATACTAATTATGACAAGAAACTGTAATTTTGTTACTAATTATGACAAGTAACTGTAATTTCGATACAAATTATGACAGGTAACTGTAACTTCGTTACTAATTATGATAAGTAACAGTACCTTCGATACTAATTATGACAGGTAACTGTAACTTCGATACTAATTATGAAAAGGAACTGTAATTTCGATAGAAATTATGGCAGGTAACTGTAACTTCGTTACTAATTATGACAAGTAACTGTAATTTCGATACAAATTATGACAGGTAACAGTAACTTCGGTGCTAATTATGACAAGTAACTATAACTTCGATAAAAACTATGACTGGTTACTGTAACTTCGGTTCTAATTATGACAAGAAACTCTAACTTCGTTACTAATTATGACAAGTAACTGTAATTTTGATACAAAATTAAGGTAGGTAACTGTAACTTCAATATTAATTATGACAGGTAACAGTAACTTCGATACTAATTATGACAGGAAACTGTAACTTCGTTACTAATTATGACAAGTAACTTTAATTTCGATACTAAGTATGGCAGGTAACTGTAACATCGTTACTAATTATGACAAGTCCCTGTAATTGCGATACAAATTATGGCAGGTAACTGTAACTTCGATACTAATTAAGACAAGTAACTGTAACTTCGATACTAATTATGACAGGTAACTGTAACTTCATTATTAATTATGACAAGTAACTGTAATTTCGATACAAATTTTGGCAGGTAACTGTAACTTCGATACTAATTATGACAGGTAACAGTAACTTCGATACTAATTATGACAAGTAACTGTAACTTCGATACTAATTATGACAGGTAACTGTAACTTCATCACTAATTATGACAAGTAACTGTAATTTCGATACAAATTATGGCAGGTAACTGTAACATCGATACTAATTATGACAGGTAACAGTAACTTCGGTACTAATTATGACAAGTAACTATAACTTCGATGCAAATTATGACAGCTAACTGTAACTTCGATACTAATTATGACAAGAAACTCGAACTTCGTTACTAATTATGACAAGTCCCTGTAATTTCGATACAAATTATGGCAGGTAACTGTAACTTCCATACTAATTATGACAGATAACTGTAACTTCGATACTAATTATGACAGGAAGCTGTAACTTCGTTACTAATTATGACAAGTAACTGTAATTTCGATACAAATTATGACAGGTAACTGTAACTTCGTTACTACTTATGACAAGTAACAGTACCTTCGATACTAATTATGACAGGTAACTGTAACTTCGATATTAATTATGACAAGGAACAGTAATTTTGATACAAATTATGGCAGGTAACTGTAACTTTGATACTAATTATGACAGGTAACAGTAACTTCGATACTAATTATGACAAGTAACTGTAACTTCGTTACTAATTATGACAAGTAACTCTAAATTTGATAAAAAATTATGGCAGGTAACTGTAACTTCGATACTAATTATGACAGGTTACCGTAACTTCGTTACTAATTATGACAAGTAACTGTAATTTCGATACAAATTATGGCAGGTAACTGTAACTTCGGTACTAATTATATCAGGTATCAGTAACTTCCATACTAATTATGACAAGGAACTGTAATTTCGATACAAATTATGGCAGGTAACTGTAACTTCGTTACTAATTATGACAAGAAACTCTAACTTCGTTACTAATTATGTCAAGTAATTGTAGCTTCGATTCTAATTATGACAAGTAACTGTAATTTCGATACAAAATATGACAGGTAACAGTAACTTCGTTACTAATTATGACAAGAAACTCTAACTTCGTTAATAATTATGACAAGTAACAGTAATTTTGATAAAAAATTATGGTAGGTAACTGTAACATCAATACTAATTATGACAGGTAACAGTAACTTCGATACTAATTATGACAGGTAAGAGTAACTACGATACTAATTATGACAAGTAATTGTAACTTCGATACTAATTATGACAGGTAACATTTACTTCGATACTAATTATGACAGGAAATTGTAACTTCGTTACTAATTATGACAAGTAACGGTAATTTCGATACAAATTATGACAGGTAACTGTAACTTCGTTACTAATTATGACAGGAAACTGTAACTTCGTTACTAATTATGACAAGTAACTTAAATTTGGATACTAGTTATGGCAGGAAACTGTAACTTCGTTACTAATTAAGACAAGTCCCCTAATTTCGATACAAATTATGGCAGATAACTGTAACTTCGATACTAATTATGACAAGTAACTGTAACTTCGATACTAATTATGACAGGTAACTGTAAATTCGTTATTAATTATGACAAGTAACTGTAATTTTGATAAAAAAAATATTGTAGGTAACTGTAACTTCAATACTAATTATGACAGGTTACAGTAACTTCGATACTAATTATGACAAGAAACTCAAACTTCGTTACTAATTATGACAAGTAACTGTAATTTTGATAAAAATTTATGGTAGGTAACTGTAACTTCAATACTAATTATGACAGGTAACAGTAACTTCGATACTAATTATGACAGGAAACTGTAACTTCGTTACTAATTATGACAAGTACATTAATTTCGATATTAAATATGACAGGAAACTGTAACTTCGTTACTAATTATGACAAGTCCCTGTAATTTCGATACAAATTATGGCAGGTAACTGTAACCTCGATACTAATTATGACACGTAACTGTAACTTCGATACTAATTATGACAGGTAACTGTAACTTCGTTATTTATTATGACAAGTAACTGTAATTTCGATACAAATTTTGGCAGGTAACTGTATCATCGTTACTAATTTTGACAGGTAACAGTAACTTCGATACTAATTATGACAAGTAACTGTAACTTCGATACTAATTATGACATGTAACTGTAACTTCGATACTAATTATGACAGGTAACTGTAACTTCGTTACTAATTATGACATGTAACTGTAATTTCGATTCAAATTTTGGCAGGTAACTGTAACTTCGATACTTATTATGACAGGTAACAGTAACGTCGATACTAATTATGACAAGTAACTGTAACATCGATACTAATTATGACAGGTAACTGTAACTTCGTTACTATTTATGACAAGTAACTGTAATTACGATACAAATTATGGCAGGTTACTGTAACTTCGATACTAATTATGACAGGTAACAGCAACTTCGATACTAATTATGACAAGTAACTATAACTTCGATACAAATTATGACAGGTAACTGTAACTTCGATACTAATTATGACAAGAAACTCTAACTTCGTTACTAATTATGACAAGTAACTGTAATTTTGATAAAAAATTATTGTAGGTAACTAATAATAATAATAATATCGTATGGCCTCGGTTGCCTGGTGCAAACTTTGTTAATTGACACCCAGAGGGTAGCTTGCATGTCGAATTTCGTCGTTCCTTTGAACGCTATGAAAGTCAAGGAGGTTAGATATCTAAACTCCTTGACACCAGCGCTTTCAAGTAGAGAATGGAGGAACTTTGTGTTGGCGGAAAATCCCGAGATTAATTTTGCCATTGAACACGGCCTACTGAATCCAAATGGGTTCTGTAACTGTAACTTCAATACTAATTATGACAGGTAACTGTAACTTCGATACTAATTATGACAAGTAACTGTAACTTCAATACTAATTATGACAGGTAACAGTAACTTCGTTACTAATTATGACAAGTAACTTTAATTTCGATACTAATTATGGCAGGTAACTGTAACATCGTTACTAATTATGACAAGTCCCTGTAATTGCGATACAAATTATGGCAGGTAACTGTAACTTCGATAGTAATTATGACAAGTAACTGTAATTCGATACTAATTATGACAGGTAACTGTAACATCATTATTAATTATGACAAGTAACTGTAATTTCGATACAAAATTTGGCAGGTAACTGTAACTTCGATACTAATTATGACAGGTAACAGTAACTTCGATACTAATTATGACAAGTAACTCTAACTTCGATACTAATTATGACAGGTAACTGTAACTTCGTCACTAATTATGACAAGTAACTGTAATTTCGAAACAAATTATGGCAGGTAACTGTAACTTCGATACTAATTATGACAGGTAACAGTAACTTCGATACTAATTATGACAAGTAACTATAACTTCGATACAAATTATGACAGCTAACTGTAACTTCGATACTAATTATGACAAGAAACTCGAACTTCGTTACTAATTATGACAAGTCCCTGTAATTTCGATACAAATTATGGCAGGTAACTGTAACTTCCATACTAATTATGACAGATAACAGTAACTTCGATACTAATTATGACAGGAAGCTGTAACTTCGTTACTAATTATGACAAGTAACTGTAATTTCGATACAAATTATGACAGGTAACTGTAACTTCGTAACTACTTATGACAAGTAACAGTACCTTCGATACTAATTATGACAGGTAACTGTAACTTCGATATTAATTATGACAAGGAACAGTAATTTGGATACAAATTATGGCAGGTAACTGTAACTTTGATACTAATTATGACAGGTAACAGTAACTTCGATACTAATTATGACAAGTAACTGTAACTTCGTTACTAATTATGACAAGTAACTCGAATTTTGATAAAAATTATGGCAGGTAACTGTAACTTCGATACTAATTATGACAGGTAACATTAACTTCGATACTAATTATGACAGGTAACTGTAACTTCGTTACTAATTATGTCAAATAACTGTAACTTCGATACTAATTATGACGAGTAACTGTAATTTCGATACAAATTATGACAGGTTACCGTAACTTCGATACTAATTATGACATGGAACTGTAATTTCGATACAAATTATGGCAGGTAACTGTAACTTCGTTACTAATTAAGACAGGTTACTGTAACTTCGTTACTAATTATGTCAAGTAATTGTAGCTTCGATTCTAATTATGACAAGTAACTGTAATTTCGATACAAAATATGACAGGTAACAGTAACTTCGTTACTAATTATGACATGTAACAGTAATTTTGATAAAAAATTATGGTAGGTAACTGTAACATCAATACTAATTATGACAGGTAACAGTATCTTCGATACTAATTATGACAGGTAAGAGTAACTACGATACTAATTATGAAAAGTAACTGTAACTTCGATACTAATTATGACAGGTAACATTTAATTCGATACTAATTAGGACAGGAAACTGTAACTTCGTTACTAATTATGACAAATAACTGTAATTTCGATACAAATTATGACAGGTAACTGTAACATCGTTACTAATTATGACAGGAAACTGTAACTTCGTTACTAATTATGACAAGTCCCTGTAATTTCGATACAAATTATGGCAGGTAACTGTAACTTCCATACTAATTATGACAGGTAACAGTAACTACGATACTAATTATGACTGGAAACTGTAACTTCGTTACTAATTATGACAAGTAACTGTAATTTCGATACAAATTATGACAGGTAACTGTAACTTCGTTACTATTTATGACATGTTACTGTAACTTCGTTACTAATTATGTCAAGTAACTGTAGCTTCGATGCTAATTATGACAAGTAACTGTAATTTCGATACAAATTATGACAGGTAACATTAACTTCGATACAAATTATGACAAGAAACTCTAACTTCGTTAATAATTATGACATGTAACAGTAATTTTGATAAAAATTTATGGAAGGTAACTGTAACTTCAATACTAATTATGACTGTAACAGTAACGTCGTTACTAATTATGACAAGTAACTGTAATTTCGAAACAAATTATGGCAGGTAACAGTAACTTCAATACTAATTATGACAGGTAACTGTAACTTCGATACTAATTATGACAAGGAACTGTAATTTCGATACAAATTATGGCAGGTAACTGTAACTTCCATACTAATTATGACAGGTAACAGTAACTTCGATACTAATTATGACAAGAAACTGTAATTTCGTTACTAATTATGACAAGTAACTGTAATTTCGATACGAATTATGACAGGTAACTGTAACTTCGTTACTAATTATGACAAGTAACAGTACCTTCGATACTAATTATGACAGGTAACTGTAACTTCGATACTAATTATGAAAAGGAACTGTAATTTCGATAGAAATTATGGCAGGTAACTGTAACTTCGTTACTAATTATGACAAATAACTGTAATTTCGATACAAATTATGGCAGGTAACTGTAACTTCGATACTAATTATGACAGGTAACAGTAACTTCGGTGCTAATTATGACAAGTAACTATAACTTCGATAAAAACTGTGACTGGTTACTGTAACTTCGGTTCTAATTATGACAAGAAACTCTAACTTCGTTACTAATTATGACAAGTAACTGTAATTTTGATACAAAATTAAGGTAGGTAAATGTAACTTCAATATTAATTATGACAGGTAACAGTAACTTCGATACTAATTATGACAGGAAACTGTAACTTCGTTACTAATTATGACAAGTAACTTTAATTTCGATACTCATTATGGCAGGTAACTGTAACATCGTTACTAATTATGACAAGTCCCTGTAATTGCGATACAAATTATGGCAGGTAACTGTAACTTCGATACTAATTATGACAAGTAACTGTAACTTCGATACTAATTATGACAGGTAACTGTAACTTCATTATTAATTATGACAAGTAACTGTAATTTCGATACAAATTTTGGCAGGTAACTGTAACTTCGATACTAATTATGACAGGTAACAGTAACTTCGATAATAATTATGACAAGTAACTGTAACTTCGATACTAATTATGACAGGTAACTGTAACTTCATCACTAATTATGACAAGTAACTGTAATTTCGATACAAATTATGGCAGGTAACTGTAACTTCGATACTAATTATGACAGGTAACAGTAACTTCGGTACTAATTATGACAAGTAACTATAACTTCGATACAAATTATGACAGCTAACTGTAACTTCGATACTAATTATGACAAGAAACTCGAACTTCGTTACTAATTATGATAAGTCCCTGTAATTTCGATACAAATTATGGCAGGTAACTGTAACTTCCATACTAATTATGACAGATAACTGTAACTTCGATACTAATTATGACAGGAAGCTGTAACTTCGTTACTAATTATGACAAGTAACTGTAATTTCGATACAAATTATGGCAGGTAACTGTAACTTTGATACTAATTATGACACGTAACAGTAACTTCGATACTAATTATGACAAGTAACTGTAACTTCGTTACTAATTATGACAAGTAACTCTAAATTTGATAAAAAATTATGGCAGGTAACTGTAACTTCGATACTAATTATGACAGGTTACCGTAACTTCGTTACTAATTATGACAAGTAACTGTAATTTCGATACAAATTATGGCAGGTAACTGTAACTTCGGTACTAATTATATCAGGTATCAGTAACTTCCATACTAATTATGACAAGGAACTGTAATTTCGATACAAATTATGGCAGGTAACTGTAACTTCGTTACTAATTATGACAAGAAACTCTAACTTCGTTACTAATTATGTCAAGTAATTATAGCTTCGATTCTAATTATGACAAGTAACTGTAATTTCGATACAAAATATGACAGGTAACAGTAACTTCGTTACTAATTATGACAAGAAACTCTAACTTCGTTAATAATTATGACAAGTAACAGTAATTTTGATAAAAAATTATGGTAGGTAACTGTAACATCAATACTAATTATGACAGGTAACAGTAACTTCGATACTAATTATGACAGGTAAGAGTAACTACGATACTAATTATGACAAGTAATTGTAACTTCGATACTAATTATGACAGGTAACATTTACTTCGATACTAATTATGACAGGAAACTGTAACTTCGTTACTAATTATGACAAGTAACGGTAATTTCGATACAAATTATGACAGGTAACTGTCACTTCGTTACTAATTATGACAGGAAACTGTAATTTCGTTACTAATTATGACAAGTAACTTAAATTTGGATACTAGTTATGGCAGGAAACTGTAACTTCGTTACTAATTAAGACAAGTCCCCTAATTTCGATACAAATTATGGCAGATAACTGTAACTTCGATACTAATTATGACAAGTAACTGTAACTTCGATACTAATTATGACAGGTAACAGTAACTTCGTTATTAATTATGACAAGTAACTGTAATTTTGATAAAAAATTATTGTAGGTAACTGTAACTTCAATACTAATTATGACAGGTTACAGTAACTTCGATACTAATTATGACAAGAAACTCAAACTTCGTTACTAATTATGACAAGTAACTGTAATTTTGATAAAAAATTATGGTAGGTAACTGTAACTTCAATACTAATTATGACAGGAAACTGTAACTTCGTTACTAATTATGACAAGTAACATTAATTTCGATATTAATTATGACAGGAAACTGTAACTTCGTTACTAATTATGACAAGTCCCTGTAATTTGGATACAAATTATGGCAGGTAACTGTAACCTCGATACTAATTATGACACGTAACTGTAACTTCGATACTAATTATGACAGGTAACTGTAACTTCGTTATTAATTATGACAAGTAACTGTAATTTCGATACAAATTTTGGCAGGTAACTGTATCATCGTTACTAATTTTGACAGGTAACAGTAACTTCGATACTAATTATGACAAGTAACTGTAACTTCGTTACTAATTATGACATGTAACTGTAACTTCGATACTAATTTGACAGGTAACTGTAACTTCGTTACTAATTATGACATGTAACTGTAATTTCGATTCAAATTTTGGCAGGTAACTGTAACTTCGATACTTATTATGACAGGTAACAGTAACGTCGATACTAATTATGACAAGTAACTGTAACATCGATACTAATTATGACAGGTAACTGTAACTTCGTTACTAATTATGACAAGTAACTGTAGTTTCGATACAAATTATGGCAGGTTACTGTAACTTCGATACTAATTATGACAGGTAACAGCAACTTCGATACTAATTAGGACAAGTAACTATAACTTCGATACAAATTATGACAGGTAACTGTAACTTCGATACTAATTATGACAAGAAACTCTAACTTCGTTACTAATTATGACAAGTAACTGTAATTTTGATAAAAAATTATTGTAGGTAACTAATAATAATAATAATATCGTATGGCCTCGGTTGCCTGGTGCAAACTTTGTTAATTGACACCCAGAGGGTAGCTTTCATGTCGAATTTCGTCGTTCCTTTGAACGCTATGAAAGTCAAGGAGGTTAGATATCTAAACTCCTTGACACCAGCGCTTTCAAGTAGAGAATGGAGGAACTTTGTGTTGGCGGAAAATCCCGAGATTAATTTTGCCATTGAACACGGCCTACTGAATCCAAATGGGTTCTGTAACTGTAACTTCAATACTAATTATGACAGGTAACTGTAACTTCGATACTAATTATGACAAGTAACTGTAACTTCAATACTAATTATGACAGGTAACAGTAACTTCGGTACTAATTATGACAAGTAACTTTAATTTCGATACTAATTATGGCAGGTTACTGTAACTTCGTTACTAATTATGACAAGTCCCTGTAATTTCGATACAAATTATGGCAGGTAATTGTAATTTCGATGCTAATTATGACAGGTAACAGTAACTTCGATACTAATTATGACAAGTAACAGTAACTTCGATACTAATTTGACAAGTAACTGTAACATCGATACAAATTATGACAGGTAACTGTAACTTCGTTACTAATTATGACAAGTAACTGTAATTTCGATTCAAATTTTGGCAGGTAACTGTAACTTCGATACTTATTATGACAGGTAACAGTAACATCGATACTAATTATGACAAGTAACTGTAACTTCGATACTAATTATGACAGGTAACTGTAACTTCGTTACTAATTATGACAAGTAACTGTAATTTCGATACAAATTATGGCAGGTAACAGTAACTTCGATACTTATTATGACAAGTAACTGTATCTTCGATACTAATTATGACAGGGAACTGTATTTTCGATACAAATTATGGCAGGTAACTGTAACTTCGATACTAATTGTGACTGGTAACAGTAACTTCGATACTAATTATGACAAGTAACTATAACTTCGAATCAAATTATGACAGGTAACTGTAACTTCGATACTAATTATGACAAGAAACTCTAACTTCGTTACTAATTATGACAAGTAACTGTAATTTTGATAAAAAATTATGGTAGGTAACTGTAACTTCAATACTAATTATGACAGGTAACAGTAACTTCGATACTTATTATGACAGGTAACTGTAACTTCGTTACTAATTATCACAAGTAACTTTAATTTCGATACTAATTATGGCAGGTAACTGTAACTTCGTTACTAATTATTACAAGTCCCTGTAATTTCGATACAAATTATGGCGGGTAACGGTAACTTCGATACTAATTATTACAAGTAACTGTAACTTCGATACTAATTATGACAGGTAACTGTAACTTGGTTACTAATTATGACAAGTAACTGTAATTTCGATACAAATTTTGGCAGGTAACTGTAACTTCGATTCTAATTATGACAGGTAACAGTAACTTCGATACTAATTATGACAAGTAACTGTAACTTCGATACTAATTATGACAGGTAACTGTAACTTCGTTACTATTTATGACAAGTAACAGTAATTTCGATACAAAATATGGCAGGTAACAGTAACTTCGATACTAATTATGACAGGTAACAGTAACTTCGATACTAATTATGACAAGTAACATTAACTTCGATACTAATTATGACAGGTTACTGTAACATCGTTGCTAATGATGACAAGTAATTTTAATTTCGATACAAATTATGGCAGGTAACTGTAACATCCATACTAATTATGACAGGTAACAGTTACTTCGATACTAATTATGACAAGGAACTGTAATTTCGATACAAATTATGGCAGGTAACTGTAACTTCGTTACTAATTATGACAAGTAACTGTAATTTCGATACAAATTTTGGCAGGTAACTGTTACTTCGATACTAATTATGACAGGAAACAGTAAATTCGATACTAATTATGACAAGTCACAGTAACTTCGATACTTATTATGACAGGTAACTGTAACTTCGTTAGTAATTATGAAAAGAAACTCTAATTTCGATACAAATTATGGCAGGTAACTGTAACTTCGGTACTAATTATGACAGGTAACAGTAACTTCGATACTAATTATGACAAGTAACTATAACTTCGATAAAAATTATGACTGGTTACTGTAACTTCGATTCTAATTATGACGAGAAACTCAAACTTCGTTACTAATTATGACAAGTAAATGAAATTTTGATAAAAAATTATGGTAGGTAACTGTAACTTCAATACTAATTATGACAGGTAACAGTAACTTCGATACTAATTATGAGAGGAAACTGTAACTTCGTTACTAATTACGACAAGTGACTTTAATTTCGATACTAATTATGGCAGGAAACTGTAACTTCGTTACTAATTATGACAAGTTCCTGTAATTTCGATACAAATTATGGCAGGTAACTGTAACTTCGATACTAATTATGACAGGTAACTGTAACTTCGTTACTAATTATGACAAGTAACAGTACCTTCGATACTAATTATGACAGGTAACTGTAACTTCGATACTAATTATGACAAGGAACTGTAATTTCGATACAAATTTTGGCAGGTAACTGTAACTTCGATACTTATTATGACAGGTAACAGTAACTTCGATACTAATTATGACAAGTAACTGTAACATCGATACTAATTATGACAGGTAACTGTAACTTCGTTACTAATTATGACAAGTAACTGTAATTTCGATACAAATTATGGCAGTTTACTGTAACTTCGATACTAATTATGACAGGTAACAGCAACTTCGATACTAATTATGACAAGTAACTATAACTTCGATACAAATTATGACAGGTAACTGTAACTTCGATACTAATTATGACAAGAAACTCTAACTTCGTTACTAATTATGACAAGTAACTGTAATTTTGATAAAAAATTATTGTAGGTAACTAATAATAATAATAATAATAATATCGTATGGCCTCGGGTGCCTGGTGCAAACTTTGTTAATTGACACCCAGAGGGTAGCTTGCATGTCGAATTTCGTCTTTCCTTTGAACGCTATGAAATTCAAGGAGGTTAGATATCTAAACTCCTTGACACCAGCGCTTTCAAGTAGAGAATGGAGGAACTTTGTGTTGGCGGAAAATCCTGAGATTAATTTTGGCATTGAACACGGCCTACTGAATTCAAATGGGTTCTGTAACTGTAACTTCAATACTAATTATGACAGGTAACTGTAACTTCGATACTAATTATGACAAGTAACTGTAACTTAAATACTAATTATGACAGGTAACAGTAACTTCGATACTAATTATGACAAGTAACTTTAATTTCGATACTAATTATGGCAGGTTACTGTAACTTCGTTACTAATTATGACAAGTCCCTGTAATTTCGATACAAATTATGGCAGGTAATTGTAATTTCGATGCTAATTATGACAGGTAACAGTAACTTCGATACTAATTATGACAAGTAGCAGTAACTTCGATACTAATTATGACAAGTAACTGTAACATCGATACTAATTATGACAGGTAACTGTAACTTCCTTACTAATTATGACAAGTAACTGTAATTTCGATTCAAATTTTGGCAGGTAACTGTAACTTCGATACTTATTATGACAGGTAACAGTAACTTCGATACTAATTATGACAAGTAACTGTAACTTCGATACTAATTATGACAGGTAACTGTAACTTCGTTACTAATTATGACAAGTAACTGTGATTTCGATACAAATTATGGCAGGTAACTGTAACTTCGATACTAATTATCACAGGTAACAGCAACTTCGATACTAATTATGACAAGTAACTATAACTACGATACAAATTATGACAGGTAACTGTAACTTCGATACTAATTATGACAAGAAACTCTAACTTCGTTACTAATTATGACAAGAACCTGTAATTTTGATAAAAAATTATTGTAGGTAACTGTAACTTCAATACTAATTATGACAGGTAACAGTAACTACGATACTAATTATGACAAGTAACTGTAACTTCGATATTAATTATGACAGGTAACTGTAACTTCGTAACTAATTATGACAAGTAACTGTAATTTCGATACAAATTATGGCAGGTAACAGTAACTTCGATACTAATTATGACAAGTAACTGTAACTTCGATACTAATTATGACAGGGAACTGTATTTTCGATACAAATTATGGCAGGTAACTGTAACTTCGATACTAATTGTGACTGGTAACAGTAACTTCGATACTAATTATGACAAGTAACTATAACTTCGAATCAAATGATGACAGGTAACTGTAACTTCGATACTAATTATGACAAGAAACTCTAACTTCGTTACTAATTCTGACAAGTAACTGTAATTTTGATAAAAAATTATGGTAGGTAACTGTAACTTCAATACTAATTATGACAGGTAACAGTAACTTCGATACTTATTATGACAGGTAACTGTAACTTCGTTACTAATTATCACAAGTAACTTTAATTTCGATACTAATTATGGCAGGTAACTGTAACTTCGTTACTAATTATTACAAGTCCCTGTAATTTCGATACAAATTATGGCGGGTAACGGTAACTTCGGTACTAATTATGACAGGTAACAGTAACTTCGATACTAATTATGACAAGTAACTGTAACTTCGATACTAATTATGACAGGTAACTGTAACTTCGTTACTGTTTATGACAAGTAACATTAACTTCGATACTAATTATGACAGGTTACTGTAACATCGTTGCTAATGAAGACAAGTAACTTTAATTTCGATACAAATTATGGCAGGTAACTGTAACTTCCATACTTATTATGACAGGTAACAGTTACTTCGATACTAATTATGACAGGAAACTGTAACTTCGTTACTAATTATGACAAGTAACTGTAATTTCGATACAAATTATGACAGGTAACTGTAACTTCGTTACTAATTATGACAAGTAACAGTACCTTCGATACTAATTATGACAGGTAACTGTAACATCGATACTAATTATGACCAGGAACTGTAATTTCGATACAAATTATGGCAGGTAACTGTAACTTCGTTACTAATTATGACAAGTAACTGTAATTTCGATACAAATTTTGGCAGGTAACTGTTACTTCGATACTAATTATGACAGGTAACAGTAACTTCGATACTAATTATGACAAGTAACAGTAACTTCGATACTTATTATGACAGGTAACTGTAACTTCGTTAGTAATTATGAAAAGAAACTCTAATTTCGATACAAATTATGGCAGGTAACTGTAACTTCGGTACTAATTATGACATGTAACAGTATCTTCGATACTAATTATGACAAGTAACTATAACTTCGATAAAAATTATGACTGGTTAATGTAACTTCGATTCTAATTATGACGAGAAACCCAAACTTCGTTACTAATTATGACAAGTAACTGTAATTTTGATAAAAAATTATGGTAGGTAACTGTAACTTCAATACTAATTATGACAGGTAACAGTAACTTCGATACTAATTATGAGAGGAAACTGTAACTTCGTTACTAATTATGACAAGTAACTTTAATTTCGATACTAATTATGGCAGGAAACTGTAACTTCGTTACTAATTATGACAAGTTCCTGTAATTTCGATACAAATTATGGCAGGTAACTGTAACATCCATACTAATTATGACAGGTAACAGTAACTTCGATACTAATTATGACAGGAAACTGTAACTTCGTTACTAATTATGACAAGTAACTGTAATTTCGATACAAATTATGACAGGTAACTGTAACTTCGTTACTAATTATGACAGGTTACTGTAACTTCGTTACTAATTATGACAAGTAACAGTAATTTTGATAAAAATTTATGGTAGGTAACTGTAACTTCAATACTAATTATGACTGTAACTGTAACTTCGTTACTAATTATAACAAGTAACTGTAATTTCGATACAAATTATGGCAGGTAACAGTAACTTCGATTCTAATTATGACAGGTAACTGTAACTACGATACTAATTAGGACAAGGAACTGTAATTTCGATACAAATTATGGCAGGTAACTGTAACTTCCATACTAATTATGACAGGTAACAGTAACTTCGATACTAATTATGACAAGAAACTGTAACTTCGATACTAATTATGACAGGTAACTGTAACTTCGTTACTATTTATGACGAGTAACAGTAATTTCGATACAAAATATGGCAGGTAATAGTAACTTCGATACTAATTATGACAGGTAACAGTAACTTCGGTGCTAATTATGACAAGTAACTATAACTTCGATAAAAACTATGACTGGTTACTGTAACTTCGATTCTAATTATGACAAGAAACGCTAACTTCGTTACTAATTATGACAAGTAACTGTAATTTTGATACAAAATTAAGGTAGGTAACTGTAACTTCAATATTAATTATGACAGGTAACAGTAACTTCGATACTAATTATGACAGGAAACTGTAACTTCGTTACTAATTATGACAAGTAACTTTAATTTCGATACTAATTATGGCAGGTAACTGTAACATCGTTACTAATTATGACAAGTCCCTGTAATTGCGATACAAATTATGGCAGGTAACTGTATCTTCGATACTAATTATGACAAGTAACTGTAACTTCTATACTAATTATGACAGGTAACTGTAACTTCATTATTAATTATGACAAGTAACTGTAATTTCGATACAAATTTTGGCAGGTAACTGTAACTTCGATACTAATTATGACAGGTAACAGTAACTTCGATACTAATTATGACAAGTAACTGTAACTTCGATACTAATTATGACAGGTAACTGTAACTTCGTCACTAATTATGACAAGTAACTGTAATTTCGATACAAATTATGGCAGGTAACTGTAACTTCGATACTAATTGTGACTGGTAACAGTAACTTCGATACTAATTATGACAAGTAACTATAACTTCGAATCAAATTATGACAGGTAACTGTAACTTCGATACTAATTATGACAAGAAACTCTAACTTCGTTACTAATTCTGACAAGTAACTGTAATTTTGATAAAAAATTATGGTAGGTAACTGTAACTTCAATACTAATTATGACAGGTAACAGTAACTTCGATACTTATTATGACAGGTAACTGTAACTTCGTTACTAATTATCACAAGTAACTTTAATTTCGATACTAATTATGGCAGGTAACTGTAACTTCGTTACTAATTATTACAAGTCCCTGTAATTTCGATACAAATTATGGCGGGTAACGGTAACTTCGATACTAATTATTACAAGTAACTGTAACTTCGATACTAATTATGACAGGTAACTGTAACTTGGTTACTAATTATGACAAGTAACTGTAATTTCGATACAAATTTTGGCAGGTAACTGTAACTTCGATTCTAATTATGACAGGTAACAGTAACATCGATACTAATTATGACAAGTAACTGTAACTTCGATACTAATTATGACAGGTAACTGTAACTTCGTTACTAATTATGACAGGTTACTGTAACTTCGTTACTAATTATGACAAGAAACAGTAATTTTGATAAAAATTTATGGTAGGTAACTGTAACTTCAATACTAATTATGACTGTAACTGTAACTTCGTTACTAATTATGACAAGTAACTGTAATTTCGATACAAATTATGGCAGGTAACAGTAACTTCGATTCTAATTATGACAGGTAACTGTAACTACGATACTAATTAGGACAAGGAACTGTAATTTTGATACAAATTATGGCAGGTAACTGTAACTTCCATACTAATTATGACAGGTAACAGTAACTTCGATACTAATTATGACAAGAAACTGTAACTTCGATACTAATTATGACAGGTAACTGTAACTTCGGTGCTAATTATGACAAGTAACTATAACTTCGATAAAAACTATGACTGGTTACTGTAACTTCGATTCTAATTATGACAAGAAACTCTAACTTCGTTACTAATTATGACAAGTAACTGTAATTTTGATACAAAATTAAGGTAGGTAACTGTAACTTCAATATTAATTATGACAGGTAACAGTAACTTCGATACTAATTATGACAGGAAACTGTAACTTCGTTACTAATTATGACAAGTAACTTTAATTTCGAAACTAATTATGGCAGGTAACTGTAACATCGTTACTAATTATGACAAGTCCCTGTAATTGCGATACAAATTATGGCAGGTAACTGTATCTTCGATACTAATTATGACAAGTAACTGTAACTTCTATACTAATTATGACAGGTAACTGTAACTTCATTATTAATTATGACAAGTAACTGTAATTTCGATACAAATTTTGGCAGGTAACTGTAACTTCGATACTAATTATGACAGGTAACAGTAACTTCGATACTAATTATGACAAGTAACTGTAACTTCGATACTAATTATGACAGGTAACTGTAACTTCGTCACTAATTATGACAAGTAACTGTAATTTCGATACAAATTATGGCAGGTAACTGTAACTTCGATACTAATTGTGACTGGTAACAGTAACTTCGATACTAATTATGACAAGTAACTATAACTTCGAATCAAATTATGACAGGTAACTGTAACTTCGATACTAATTATGACAAGAAACTCTAACTTCGTTACTAATTCTGACAAGTAACTGTAATTTTGATAAAAAATTATGGTAGGTAACTGTAACTTCAATACTAATTATGACAGGTAACAGTAACTTCGATACTTATTATGACAGGTAACTGTAACTTCGTTACTAATTATCACAAGTAACTTTAATTTCGATACTAATTATGGCAGGTAACTGTAACTTCGTTACTAATTATTACAAGTCCCTGTAATTTCGATACAAATTATGGCGGGTAACGGTAACTTCGATACTAATTATTACAAGTAACTGTAACTTCGATACTAATTATGACAGGTAACTGTAACTTGGTTACTAATTATGACAAGTAACTGTAATTTCGATACAAATTTTGGCAGGTAACTGTAACTTCGATTCTAATTATGACAGGTAACAGTAACATCGATACTAATTATGACAAGTAACTGTAACTTCGATACTAATTATGACAGGTAACTGTAACTTCGTTACTAATTATGACAGGTTACTGTAACTTCGTTACTAATTATGACAAGTAACAGTAATTTTGATAAAAATTTATGGTAGGTAACTGTAACTTCAATACTAATTATGACTGTAACTGTAACTTCGTTACTAATTATGACAAGTAACTGTAATTTCGATACAAATTATGGCAGGTAACAGTAACTTCGATTCTAATTATGACAGGTAACTGTAACTACGATACTAATTAGGACAAGGAACTGTAATTTTGATACAAATTATGGCAGGTAACTGTAACTTCCATACTAATTATGACAGGTAACAGTAACTTCGATACTAATTATGACAAGAAACTGTAACTTCGATACTAATTATGACAGGTAACTGTAACTTCGGTGCTAATTATGACAAGTAACTATAACTTCGATAAAAACTATGACTGGTTACTGTAACTTCGATTCTAATTATGACAAGAAACTCTAACTTCGTTACTAATTATGACAAGTAACTGTAATTTTGATACAAAATTAAGGTAGGTAACTGTAACTTCAATATTAATTATGACAGGTAACAGTAACTTCGATACTAATTATGACAGGAAACTGTAACTTCGTTACTAATTATGACAAGTAACTTTAAATTCGAAACTAATTATGGCAGGTAACTGTAACATCGTTACTAATTATGACAAGTCCCTGTAATTGCGATACAAATTATGGCAGGTAACTGTATCTTCGATACTAATTATGACAAGTAACTGTAACTTCGATACTAATTATGACAGGTAACTGTAACTTCATTATTAATTATGACAAGTAACTGTAATTTCGATACAAATTTTGGCAGGTAACTGTAACTTCGATACTAATTATGACAGGTAACAGTAACTTCGATACTAATTATGACAAGTAACTGTAACTTCGATACTAATTATGACAGGTAACTGTAACTTCGTCACTAATTATGACAAGTAACTGTAATTTCGATACAAATTATGGCAGGTAACTGTAACTTCGATACTAATTATGACAGGTAACAGTAACTTCCATACTAATTATGACAAGTAACTATAACTTCGATACAAATTATGACAGCTAACTGTAACTTCGATACTAATTATGACAAGAAACTCGAACTTCGTTACTAATTATGACAAGTAACTGTAATTTCGATACAAATTATGACAGGTAACTGTAACTTCGTTACTAATTATGACAGGTTACTGTAACTTCGTTACTAATTATGACAAGTAACAGTAATTTTGATAAAAATTTATGGTAGGTAACTGTAACTTCAATACCAATTATGACTGTAACTGTAACTTCGTTACTAATTATAACAAGTAACTGTAATTTCGATACAAATTATGGCAGGTAACAGTAACTTCGATTCTAATTATGACAGGTAACTGTAACTACGATACTAATTAGGACAAGGAACTGTAATTTCGATACAAATTATGGCAGGTAACTGTAACTTCGTTACTAATTATGACAAGTAACTGTAATTTCGATACAAATTTTGGCAGGTAACTGTTACTTCGATACTAATTATGACAGGTAACAGTAACTTCGATACTAATTATGACAAGTAACAGTAACTTCGATACTTATTATGACAGGTAACTGTAACTTCGTTAGTAATTATGAAGAGAAACTCTAATTTCGATACAAATTATGGCAGGTAACTGTAACTTCGGTACTAATTATGACATGTAACAGTAACTTCGATACTAATTATGACAAGTAACTATAACTTCGATAAAAATTATGACTGGTTACTGTAACTTCGATTCTAATTATGACGAGAAACCCAAACTTCGTTACTAATTATGACAAGTAACTGTAATTTTGATAAAAAATTATGGTAGGTAACTGTAACTTCAATACTAATTATGACAGGTAACAGTAACTTCGATACTAATTATGAGAGGAAACTGTAACTTCGTTACTAATTATGACAAGTAACTTTAATTTCGATACTAATTATGGCAGGAAACTGTAACTTCGTTACTAATTATGACAAGTTCCTGTAATTTCGATACAAATTATGGCAGGTAACTGTAACATCCATACTAATTATGACAGGTAACAGTAACTTCGATACTAATTATGACAGGAAACTGTAACTTCGTTACTAATTATGACAAGTAACTGTAATTTCGATACAAATTATGACAGGTAACTGTAACTTCGTTACTAATTATGACAGGTTACTGTAACTTCGTTACTAATTATGACAAGTAACAGTAATTTTGATAAAAATTTATGGTAGGTAACTGTAACTTCAATACTAATTATGACTGTAACTGTAACTTCGTTACTAATTATAACAAGTAACTGTAATTTCGATACAAATTATGGCAGGTAACAGTAACTTCGATTCTAATTATGACAGGTAACTGTAACTACGATACTAATTAGGACAAGGAACTGTAATTTCGATACAAATTATGGCAGGTAACTGTAACTTCCATACTAATTATGACAGGTAACAGTAACTTCGATACTAATTATGACAAGAAACTGTAACTTCGATACTAATTATGACAGGTAACTGTAACTTCGTTACTATTTATGACGAGTAACAGTAATTTCGATACAAAATATGGCAGGTAATAGTAACTTCGATACTAATTATGACAGGTAACAGTAACTTCGGTGCTAATTATGACAAGTAACTATAACTTCGATAAAAACTATGACTGGTTACTGTAACTTCGATTCTAATTATGACAAGAAACGCTAACTTCGTTACTAATTATGACAGGTAACTGTAATTTCGATACAAATTATGGCAGGTAACAGTAACTTCGATTCTAATTATGACAGGTAACTGTAACTACGATACTAATTAGGACAAGGAACTGTAATTTCGATACAAATTATGGCAGGTAACTGTAACTTCGTTACTAATTATGACAAGTAACTGTAATTTCGATACAAATTTTGGCAGGTAACTGTTACTTCGATACTAATTATGACAGGTAACAGTAACTTCGATACTAATTATGACAAGTAACAGTAACTTCGATACTTATTATGACAGGTAACTGTAACTTCGTTAGTAATTATGAAAAGAAACTCTAATTTCGATACAAATTATGGCAGGTAACTGTAACTTCGGTACTAATTATGACATGTAACAGTAACTTCGATACTAATTATGACAAGTAACTATAACTTCGATAAAAATTATGACTGGTTACTGTAACTTCGATTCTAATTATGACGAGAAACCCAAACTTCGTTACTAATTATGACAAGTAACTGTAATTTTGATAAAAAATTATGGTAGGTAACTGTAACATCAATACTAATTATGACAGGTAACAGTAACTTCGATACTAATTATGAGAGGAAACTGTAACTTCGTTACTAATTATGACAAGTAACTTTAATTTCGATACTAATTATGGCAGGAAACTGTAACTTCGTTACTAATTATGACAAGTTCCTGTAATTTCGATACAAATTATGGCAGGTAACTGTAACATCCATACTAATTATGACAGGTAACAGTAACTTCGATACTAATTATGACAGGAAACTGTAACTTCGTTACTAATTATGACAAGTAACTGTAATTTCGATACAAATTATGACAGGTAACTGTAACTTCGTTACTAATTATGACAGGTTACTGTAACTTCGTTACTAATTATGACAAGTAACAGTAATTTTGATAAAAATTTATGGTAGGTAACTGTAACTTCAATACTAATTATGACTGTAACTGTAACTTCGTTACTAATTATAACAAGTAACTGTAATTTCGATACAAATTATGGCAGGTAACAGTAACTTCGATTCTAATTATGACAGGTAACTGTAACTACGATACTAATTAGGACAAGGAACTGTAATTTCGATACAAATTATGGCAGGTAACTGTAACTTCCATACTAATTATGACAGGTAACAGTAACTTCGATACTAATTATGACAAGAAACTGTAACTTCGATACTAATTATGACAGGTAACTGTAACTTCGTTACTATTTATGACGAGTAACAGTAATTTCGATACAAAATATGGCAGGTAATAGTAACTTCGATACTAATTATGACAGGTAACAGTAACTTCGGTGCTAATTATGACAAGTAACTATAACTTCGATAAAAACTATGACTGGTTACTGTAACTTCGATTCTAATTATGACAAGAAACGCTAACTTCGTTACTAATTATGACAAGTAACTGTAATTTTGATACAAAATTAAGGTAGGTAACTGTAACTTCAATATTAATTATGACAGGTAACAGTAACTTCGATACTAATTATGACAGGAAACTGTAACTTCGTTACTAATTATGACAAGTAACTTTAATTTCGATACTAATTATGGCAGGTAACTGTAACATCGTTACTAATTATGACAAGTCCCTGTAATTGCGATACAAATTATGGCAGGTAACTGTATCTTCGATACTAATTATGACAAGTAACTGTAACTTCTATACTAATTATGACAGGTAACTGTAACTTCATTATTAATTATGACAAGTAACTGTAATTTCGATACAAATTTTGGCAGGTAACTGTAACTTCGATACTAATTATGACAGGTAACAGTAACTTCGATACTAATTATGACAAGTAACTGTAACTTCGATACTAATTATGACAGGTAACTGTAACTTCGTCACTAATTATGACAAGTAACTGTAATTTCGATACAAATTATGGCAGGTAACTGTAACTTCGATACTAATTGTGACTGGTAACAGTAACTTCGATACTAATTATGACAAGTAACTATAACTTCGAATCAAATTATGACAGGTAACTGTAACTTCGATACTAATTATGACAAGAAACTCTAACTTCGTTACTAATTCTGACAAGTAACTGTAATTTTGATAAAAAATTATGGTAGGTAACTGTAACTTCAATACTAATTATGACAGGTAACAGTAACTTCGATACTTATTATGACAGGTAACTGTAACTTCGTTACTAATTATCACAAGTAACTTTAATTTCGATACTAATTATGGCAGGTAACTGTAACTTCGTTACTAATTATTACAAGTCCCTGTAATTTCGATACAAATTATGGCGGGTAACGGTAACTTCGATACTAATTATTACAAGTAACTGTAACTTCGATACTAATTATGACAGGTAACTGTAACTTGGTTACTAATTATGACAAGTAACTGTAATTTCGATACAAATTTTGGCAGGTAACTGTAACTTCGATTCTAATTATGACAGGTAACAGTAACATCGATACTAATTATGACAAGTAACTGTAACTTCGATACTAATTATGACAGGTAACTGTAACTTCGTTACTAATTATGACAGGTTACTGTAACTTCGTTACTAATTATGACAAGAAACAGTAATTTTGATAAAAATTTATGGTAGGTAACTGTAACTTCAATACTAATTATGACTGTAACTGTAACTTCGTTACTAATTATGACAAGTAACTGTAATTTCGATACAAATTATGGCAGGTAACAGTAACTTCGATTCTAATTATGACAGGTAACTGTAACTACGATACTAATTAGGACAAGGAACTGTAATTTTGATACAAATTATGGCAGGTAACTGTAACTTCCATACTAATTATGACAGGTAACAGTAACTTCGATACTAATTATGACAAGAAACTGTAACTTCGATACTAATTATGACAGGTAACTGTAACTTCGGTGCTAATTATGACAAGTAACTATAACTTCGATAAAAACTATGACTGGTTACTGTAACTTCGATTCTAATTATGACAAGAAACTCTAACTTCGTTACTAATTATGACAAGTAACTGTAATTTTGATACAAAATTAAGGTAGGTAACTGTAACTTCAATATTAATTATGACAGGTAACAGTAACTTCGATACTAATTATGACAGGAAACTGTAACTTCGTTACTAATTATGACAAGTAACTTTAATTTCGAAACTAATTATGGCAGGTAACTGTAACATCGTTACTAATTATGACAAGTCCCTGTAATTGCGATACAAATTATGGCAGGTAACTGTATCTTCGATACTAATTATGACAAGTAACTGTAACTTCTATACTAATTATGACAGGTAACTGTAACTTCATTATTAATTATGACAAGTAACTGTAATTTCGATACAAATTTTGGCAGGTAACTGTAACTTCGATACTAATTATGACAGGTAACAGTAACTTCGATACTAATTATGACAAGTAACTGTAACTTCGATACTAATTATGACAGGTAACTGTAACTTCGTCACTAATTATGACAAGTAACTGTAATTTCGATACAAATTATGGCAGGTAACTGTAACTTCGATACTAATTGTGACTGGTAACAGTAACTTCGATACTAATTATGACAAGTAACTATAACTTCGAATCAAATTATGACAGGTAACTGTAACTTCGATACTAATTATGACAAGAAACTCTAACTTCGTTACTAATTCTGACAAGTAACTGTAATTTTGATAAAAAATTATGGTAGGTAACTGTAACTTCAATACTAATTATGACAGGTAACAGTAACTTCGATACTTATTATGACAGGTAACTGTAACTTCGTTACTAATTATCACAAGTAACTTTAATTTCGATACTAATTATGGCAGGTAACTGTAACTTCGTTACTAATTATTACAAGTCCCTGTAATTTCGATACAAATTATGGCGGGTAACGGTAACTTCGATACTAATTATTACAAGTAACTGTAACTTCGATACTAATTATGACAGGTAACTGTAACTTGGTTACTAATTATGACAAGTAACTGTAATTTCGATACAAATTTTGGCAGGTAACTGTAACTTCGATTCTAATTATGACAGGTAACAGTAACATCGATACTAATTATGACAAGTAACTGTAACTTCGATACTAATTATGACAGGTAACTGTAACTTCGTTACTAATTATGACAGGTTACTGTAACTTCGTTACTAATTATGACAAGTAACAGTAATTTTGATAAAAATTTATGGTAGGTAACTGTAACTTCAATACTAATTATGACTGTAACTGTAACTTCGTTATTAATTATGACAAGTAACTGTAATTTCGATACAAATTATGGCAGGTAACAGTAACTTCGATTCTAATTATGACAGGTAACTGTAACTACGATACTAATTAGGACAAGGAACTGTAATTTTGATACAAATTATGGCAGGTAACTGTAACTTCCATACTAATTATGACAGGTAACAGTAACTTCGATACTAATTATGACAAGAAACTGTAACTTCGATACTAATTATGACAGGTAACTGTAACTTCGGTGCTAATTATGACAAGTAACTATAACTTCGATAAAAACTATGACTGGTTACTGTAACTTCGATTCTAATTATGACAAGAAACTCTAACTTCGTTACTAATTATGACAAGTAACTGTAATTTTGATACAAAATTAAGGTAGGTAACTGTAACTTCAATATTAATTATGACAGGTAACAGTAACTTCGATACTAATTATGACAGGAAACTGTAACTTCGTTATTAATTATGACAAGTAACTTTAAATTCGAAACTAATTATGGCAGGTAACTGTAACATCGTTACTAATTATGACAAGTCCCTGTAATTGCGATACAAATTATGGCAGGTAACTGTATCTTCGATACTAATTATGACAAGTAACTGTAACTTCGATACTAATTATGACAGGTAACTGTAACTTCATTATTAATTATGACAAGTAACTGTAATTTCGATACAAATTTTGGCAGGTAACTGTAACTTCGATACTAATTATGACAGGTAACAGTAACTTCGATACTAATTATGACAAGTAACTGTAACTTCGATACTAATTATGACAGGTAACTGTAACTTCGTCACTAATTATGACAAGTAACTGTAATTTCGATACAAATTATGGCAGGTAACTGTAACTTCGATACTAATTATGACAGGTAACAGTAACTTCCATACTAATTATGACAAGTAACTATAACTTCGATACAAATTATGACAGCTAACTGTAACTTCGATACTAATTATGACAAGAAACTCGAACTTCGTTACTAATTATGACAAGTCCCTGTAATTTCGATACAAATTATGGCAGGTAACTGTAACTTCCATACTAATTATGACAGATAACAGTAACTTCGATACTAATTATGACAGGAAGCTGTAACTTCGTTACTAATTATGACAAGTAACTCTAATTTCGATACAAATTATGACAGGTAACTGTAACGTCGTTACTACTTATGACAAGTAACAGTACCTTCGATACTAATTATGACAGGTAACTGTAACTTCGATATTAATTATGACAAGGAACAGTAATTTTGATACAAATTATGGCAGGTAACTGTAACTTTGATACTAATTATGACAGGTAACAGTAACTTCGATACTAATTATGACAAGTAACTGTAACTTCGTTACTAATTATGACAAGTAACTCTAAATTTGATAAAAAATTATGGCAGGTAACTGTAACTTCGATACTAATTATGACAGGTTACCGTAACTTCGTTACTAATTACGACAAGTAACTGTAATTTCGATACAAATTATGGCAGGTAACTGTAACTTCGGTACTAATTATATCAGGTATCAGTAACTTCCATACTAATTATGACAAGGAACTGTAATTTCGATACAAATTATGGCAGGTAACTGTAACTTCGTTACTAATTATGACAGGTTACTGTAACTTCGTTACTAATTATGTCAAGTAATTGTAGCTTCGATTCTAATTATGACAAGTAACTGTAATTTCGATACAAAATATGACAGGTAACAGTAACTTCGTTACTAATTATGACAAGAAACTCTAACTTCGTTAATAATTATGAAAAGTAACAGTAATTTTGATAAAAAATTATGGTTGGTAACTGTAACATCAATACTAATTATGACAGGTAACAGTAACTTCGATACTAATTATGACAGGTAAGAGTAACTACGATACTAATTATGACAAGTAACTGTAACTTCGATACTAATTATGACAGGTAACATTTACTTCGATACTAATTATGAAAGGAAACTGTAACTTCGTTACTAATTATGACAAGTAACGGTAATTTCGATACAAATTATGACAGGTAACAGTAACTTCGATACTAATTATGACAGGAAACTGTAACTTCGTTACTAATAATGACAAGTAACATTAATTTCGATATTAATTATTGCAGGAAACTGTAACTTCGTTACTAATTATGACAAGTCCCTGTAATTTCGATACAAATTATGGCAGGTAACTGTAACCTCGATAATAATTATGACAAGTAACTTTAACTTCGATACTAATTATGACAGGTAACTGTAACTTCGTTATTAATTATGACAAGTAACTGTAATTTCGATACAAATTTTGGCAGGTAACTGTATCATCGTTACTAATTTTGACAGGTAACCGTAACTTCGATACTAATTATGACAAGTAACTGTAACTTCGATACTAATTATGACAGGTAACTGTAACTTCGATACTAATTATGACAGGTAACTGTAACTTCGTTACTAATTATGACATGTAACTGTAATATCGATTCAAATTTTGGCAGGTAACTGTAACTTCGATACTTATTATGACAGGTAACAGTAACTTCGATACTAATTATGACAAGTAACTGTAACATCGATACTAATTATGACAGGAAACTGTAACTTCGTTACTAATTATGACAAGTAACTGTAATTTCGATACAAATTATGGCAGGTTACTGTAACTTCGATACTAATTATGACAGGTAACAGCAACTTCGATACTAATTACGACAAGTAACTATAACTTCGATACAAATTATGACAGGTAACTGTAACTTCGATACTAATTATGACAAGAAACTCTAACTTCGTTACTAATTATGACAAGTAACTGTAATTTTGATAAAAAATTATTGTAGGTAACTAATAATAATAATAATATCGTATGGCCTCGGGTGCCTGGTGCAAACTTTGTTAATTGACACCCAGAGGGTAGCTTGCATGTCGAATTTCGTCGTTCCATTGAACGCTATGAAAGTCAAGGAGGTAAGATATCTAAACTCCTTGACACCAGCGCTTTCAAGTAGAGAATGGAGGAACTTTGTGTTGGCGGAAAATCCCGAGATTAATTTTGCCATTGAACACGGCCTACTGAATTCAAATGGGTTCTGTAACTGTAACTTCAATACTAATTATGACAGGTAACTGTAACTTCGATACTAATTATGACAAGTAACTGTAACTTCAATACTAATTATGACAGGTAACAGTAACTTCGATACTAATTATGACAAGTAACTTTAATTTCGATACTAATTATGGCAGGTTACTGTAACTTCGTTACTAATAATGACAAGTCCCTGTAATTTCGATACAAATTATGGCAGGTAATTGTAATTTCGATGCTAATTATGACAGGTAACAGTAACTTCGATACTAATTATGACAGGTAACAGTAACTTCGATACTAATTATGACAAGTAACTGTAACTTCGATACTAATTATGACAGGTAACTGTAACTTCGTTACTAATTATGACAAGTAACTGTAATTTCGATTCAAATTTTGGCAGGTAACTGTAACTTCGATACTAATTATCACAGGTAACAGCAACTTCGATACTAATTATGACAAGTAACTATAACTTCGATACAAATTATGACAGGTAACTGTAACTTCGATACTAATTAAGACAAGAAACTCTAACTTCGTTACTAATTATGACAAGTAACTGTAATTTTGATAAAAAATTATTGTAGGTAACTGTAACTTCAATACTAATTATGACAGGTAACAGTAACTTCGATACTAATTATGACAGGTAACAGTAACTACGATACTAATTATGACAAGTAATTGTAACTTCGATACTAATTATGACAGGTAACTGTAACTTCGTAACTAATTATGACAAGTAACTGTAATTTCGATACAAATTATGGCAGGTAACAGTAACTTCGATACTAATTATGACAAGTAACTGTAACTTCGATACTAATTATGACAGGGAACTGTATTTTCGATACAAATTATGGCAGGTAACTGTAACTTCGATACTAATTGTGACTGGTAACAGTAACTTCGATACTAATTATGACAAGTAACTATAACTTCGAATCAAATTATGACACGTAACTGTAACTTCGATACTAATTATGACAAGAAACTCTAACTTCGTTACTAATTATGACAAGTAACTGTAATTTTGATAAAAAATTATGGTAGGTAACTGTAACTTCAATACTAATTATGACAGGTAACAGTAACTTCGATACTTATTATGACAGGTATCTGTAACTTCGTTACTAATTATCACAAGTAACTTTAATTTCGATAATAATTATGGCAGGTAACTGTAACTTCGTTACTCATTATTACAAGTCCCTGTAATATCGATACAAATTATGGCGGGTAACGGTAACTTCGATACTAAATATTACAAGTAACTGTAACTTCGATACTAATTATGACAGGTAACTGTAACTTGGTTACTAATTATGACAAGTAACTGTAATTTCGATACAAATTTTGGCAGGTAACTGTAACTTCGATTCTAATTATGACAGGTAACAGTAACTTCGATACTAATTATGACAAGTAACTGTAACTTCGATACTAATTATGACAGGTAACTGTAACTTCGTTACTATTTATGACAAGTAACAGTAATTTCGATACAAAATATGGCAGGTAACAGTAACTTCGATACTAATTATGACAGGTAACAGTAACTTCGATACTAATTATGACAAGTAACATTAACTTCGATACTAATTATGACAGGTTACTGTTACATCGTTGCTAATGATGACAAGTAACTTTAATTTCGATACAAATTATGGCAGGTAACTGTAAATTCCATACTAATTATGACAGGTAACAGTTACTTCGATACTTATTATGACAGGAAACTGTAACTTCGTTACTAATTATGACAAGTAACTGTAATTTCGATACAAATTATGACAGGTAACTGTAACTTCGTTACTAATTATGACAAGTAACAGTACCTTCGATACTAATTATGACAGGTAACTGTAACTTCGATACTAATTATGACAAGGAACTGTAATTTCGATACAAATTATGGCAGGTAACTGTAACTTCGTTACTAATTATGACAAGTAACTGTAATTTCGATACAAATTTTGGCAGGTAACTGTTACTTCGATACTAATTATGACGGGTAACAGTAACTTCGATACTAATTATGACAAGTAACAGTAACTTCGATACTTATTATGACAGGTAACTGTAACTTCGTTAGTAATTATGAAAAGAAACTCTAATTTCGATACAAATTATGGCAGGTAACTGTAACTTCGGTACTAAGTATGACAGGTAACAGTAACTTCGATACTAATTATGACAAGTAACTATAACTTCGATAAAAATTATGACTGGTTACTGTAACTTCGTTTCTAATTATGACGAGAAACTCAAACTTCGTTACTAATTATGACAAGTAACTGTAATTTTGATAAAAAATTATGTTAGGTAACTGTAACTTCAATACTAATTATGACAGGTAACAGTAACTTCGATACTAATTATGAGAGGAAACTGTAACTTCGTTACTAATTATGACAAGTAACTTTAATTTCGATACTAATTATGGCAGGAAACTGTAACTTCGTTACTAATTATGACAAGTTCCTGTAATTTCGATACAAATTATGGCAGGTAACTGTAACTTCGATACTAATTATGACAAGTAACTGTAACTTCGATACTAATTATGACAGGTAACTGTAACTTCGTAACTAATTATAACAAGTAACTGTAATTTCGTTACAAATTATGGCAGGTAACAGTTACTTCGATACTAATTATGACAGGTAACAGTAATTCGATACTAATTATGACAAGTAACTATAACTTCGATACAAATTATTACAGTTAACTGTAACTTCGATACTAATTATGACAAGAAACTCGAACTTCGTTACTAATTATGACAAGTCCCTGTAATTTCGATACAAATTATGGCAGGAAACTGTAACTTCCATACTAATTATGACAGGTAACAGTAACTTCGATACTAATTATGACAGGTAACATTAACTTCGATACTAATTATGACAAGTAACTGTAACTTCGATACTAATTATGACAGGAAACTGTAACTTCGTTACTAATTATGACAAGTAACGGTAATTTCGATACAAATTATGACAGGTAACTGTAACTTCGTTACTAATTATGACAGGAAACTGTAACTTCGTTACTAATTATGACAAGTAACTTTAATTTGGATACTAGTTATGGCAGGAAACTGTAACTTCGTTACTAATTATGACAAGTCCCTGTAATTTCGATACAAATTATGGCAGATAACTGTAACTTCGATACTAATTATGACAAGTAACTGTAACTTCGATACGAATTATGACAGGTAACTGTAACTTCGTTATTAATTATGACAAGTAACTGTAATTTTGATAAAAAATTATTGTAGGTAACTGTAACTTCAATACTAATTATGACAGGTAACAGTAACTTCGATACTAATTATGACAGGAAACTGTAACTTCGTTACTAATTATGACAAGTAACTTTAATTTCGATACTAATTATGGCAGGAAACTGTAACTTCGTTACTAATTATGAAAAGTCCCTGTAATTTCGATACAAATTATGGCAGGTAACTGTAACCTCGATACTAATTATGACAAGTAACTGTAACTTGGATACTAATTATGACAGGTAACTGTAACTTCATTATTAATTATGACAAGTAACTGTAATTTTGATACAAAATTAAGGTAGGTAACTGTAACTTCAATATTAATTATGACAGGTAACAGTAACTTCGATACTAATTATGACAGGAAACTGTAACTTCGTTACTAATTATGACAAGTAACTTTAATTTCGATACTAATTATGGCAGGTAACTGTAACATCGTTACTAATTATGACAAGTCCCTGTAATTGCGATACAAATTATGGAAGGTAACTGTAACTTCGATACTAATTATGACAAGTAACTGTAACTTCGATACTAATTATGACAGGTAACTGTAACTTCATTATTAATTATGACAAGTAACTGTAATTTCGATACAAATTTTGGCAGGTAACTGTAACTTCGATACTAATTATGACAGGTAACAGTAACTTCGATACTAATTATGACAAGTAACTGTAACTTCGATACTAATTATGACAGGTAACTGTAACTTCGTCACTAATTATGACAAGTAACTGTAATTTCGATTCAAATTATGGCAGGTAACTGTAACTTCGATACTAATTATGACAGGTAACAGTAACTTCGATACTAATTATGACAAATAACTATAACTTCGATACAAATTATGACAGCTAACTGTAACTTCGATACTAATTATGACAAGAAACTCGAACTTCGTTACTAATTATGACAAGTCCCTGTAATTTCGATACAAATTATGGCAGGTAACTGTAACTTCCATACTAATTATGACAGATAACAGTAACTTCGATACTAATTATGACAGGAAGCTGTAACTTCGTTACTAATTATGACAAGTAACTGTAATTTCGATACAAATTATGACAGGTAACTGTAACTTCGTTACTACTTATGACAAGTAACAGTACCTTCGATACTTATTATGACAGGTAACTGTAACTTCGATATTAATTATGACAAGGAACAGTAATTTTGATACAAATTATGGCAGGTAACTGTAACGTTGATACTAATTATGACAGGTAACAGTAACTTCGATACTAATTATGACAAGTAACTCTAAATTTGATAAAAAAATTTGGCAGGTAACTGTAACTTCGATACTAATTATGACAGGTTACCGTAACTTCGTTACTAATTATGACAAGTAAATGTAATTTCGATACAAATTATGGCAGGTAACTGTAACTTCGGTACTAATTATATCAGGTATCAGTAACTTCCATACTAATTATGACAAGGAACTGTAATTTCGATACAAATTATGGCAGGTAACTGTAACTTCGTTACTAATTATGACAGGTTACTGTAACTTCGTTACTAATTATGTCAAGTAATTGTAGCTTCGATTCTAATTATGACAAGTAACTGTAATTTCGATACAAAATATGACAGGTAACAGTAACTTCGTTACTAATTATGACAAGAAACTCTAACTTCGTTAATAATTATGACAAGTAACAGTAATTTTGATAAAAAATTATGGTTGGTAACTGTAACATCAATACTAATTATGACAGGTAACAGTAACTTCGATACTAATTATGACAGGTAAGAGTAACTACGATACTAATTATGACAAGTAACTGTAACTTCGATACTAATTATGACAGGTAACATTTACTTCGATACTAATTATGACAGGAAACTGTAACTTCGTTACTAATTATTACAAGTACCGATAATTTCGATACAAATTATGACAGGTAACTGTAACTTCGTTACTAATTATGACAGGAAACTGTAACTTCGTTACTAATTATGACAAGTAACTTTAATTTGGATACTAGTTATGGCAGGAAACTGTAACTTCGTTACTAATTATGACAAGTCCCTGTAATTTCGATACAAATTATGGCAGATAACTGTAACTTCGATACTAATTATGACAAGTAACTGTAACTTCGATACTAATTATGACAGGTAACTGTAACTTCGTTATTAATTATGACAAGTAACTGTAATTTTGATAAAAAATTATTGTAGGTAACTTGTAACTTCAATACTAATTATGACAGGTAACAGTAACTTCGATACTAATTATGACAGGAAACTGTAACTTCGTTACTAATTATGACAAGTAACATTAATTTCGATATTAATTATGGCAGGAAACTGTAACTTCGTTACTAATTATGACAAGTCCCTGTAATTTCGATACAAATTATGGCAGGTAACTGTAACCTCGATACTAATTATGACAAGTAACTGTAACTTCGATACTAATTATGACAGGTAACTGTAACTTCGTTATTAATTATGACAAGTAACTGTAATTTCGATACAAATTTTGGCAGGTAACTGTATCATCGTTACTAATTTTGACAGGTAACAGTAACTTCGATACTAATTATGACAAGTAACTGTAACTTCGATACTAATTATGACAAGTAACTTTAATTTCGATACTAATTATGGCAGGTTACTGTAACTTCGTTACTAATTATGACAAGTCCCTGTAATTTCAATACAAATTATGGCAGGTAATTGTAATTTCGATGCTAATTATGACAGGTAACAGTAACTTCGATACTAATTATGACAAGTAACAGTAACTTCGATACTAATTATGACAAGTAACTGTAACTTCGATACTAATTATGACAGGTAACTGTAACTTCGTTACTAATTATGACAAGTAACTGTAATTTCGATTCAAATTTTGGCAGGTAACTGTAACTTCGATACTTATTATGACAGGTAACAGTAACTTCGATACTAATTATGACAAGTAACTGTAACTTCGATACTAATTATGACAGGTAACTGTAACTTCGTTACTAATTATGACAAGTAACTGTAATTTCGATACAAATTATGGCAGGTAACTGTAACTTCGATACTTATTATCACAGGTAACAGCAACTTCGATACTAATTATGACAAGTAACTATAACTTCGATACAAATTATGACAGGTAACTGTAACTTCGATACTAATTATGACAAGTAACTGTAACTTCGATACTAATTATGACAGGGAACTGTATTTTCGATACAAATTATGGCAGGTAACTGTAACTTCGATACTAATTGTGACTGGTAACAGTAACTTCGATACTAATTATGACAAGTAACTATAACTTCGAATCAAATTATGACAGGTAACTGTAACTTCGATACTAATTATGACAAGAAACTCTAACTTCGTTACTAATTATGACAAGTAACTGTAATTTTGATAAAAAATTATGGTAGGTAACTGTAACTTCAATACTAATTATGACAGGTAAGAGTAACTTCGTTACTTATTATGACAGGTAACTGTAACTTCGTTACTAATTATCACAAGTAACTTTAATTTCGATACTAATTATGGCAGGTAACTGTAACTTCGTTACTAATTATTACAAGTCCCTGTAATTTCGATACAAATTATGGCGGGTAACGGTAACTTCGATACTAATTATTACAAGTAACTGTAATTTCGATACTAATTATGACAGGTAACTGTAACTTGGTTACTAATTATGACAAGTAACTGTAATTTCGATACAAATTTTGGCAGGTAACTGTAACTTCGATTCTAATTATGACAGGTAACAGTAACTTCGATACTAATTATGACAAGTAACTGTAACTTCGATACTAATTATGACAGGTAACTGTAACTTCGTTACTATTAATGACAAGTAACAGTTATTTCGATACAAAATATGGCAGGTAACAGTAACTTCGATACTAATTATGACAGGTAACAGTAACTTCGATACTAATTATGACAAGTAACATTAACTTCGATACTAATTATGATCGGTTACTGTAACATCGTTGCTAATGATGACAAGTAACTTTAACTTCGATACAAGTTATGGCAGGTAACTGTAACTTCCTTACTAATTATGACAGGTAACAGTTACTTCGATACTAATTATGACAGGAAACTGTAACTTCGTTACTAATTATGACAAGTAACTGTAATTTCGTTACAAATTATGACAGGTTACTGTAACTTCGTTACTAATTATGACAGGTAACAGTACCTTCGATACTAATTATGACAGGGAACTGTAACTTCGATACTAATTATGACTAGGAACTGTAATTTCGATACAAATTATGGCAGGTAACTGTAACTTCGTTACTAATTATGACAAGTAACTGTAATTTCGATACAAATTTTGGCAGGTAACTGTTACTTCGATACTAATTATGACAGGTAACAGTAACTTCGATACTAATTATGACAAGTAACAGTAATTTCGATACTAATTATGACAAGTAACTATAACTTCGATAAAAATTATGACTGGTTACTGTAACGTCGATTCTAATTATGACGAGAAACTCAAACTTCGTTACTAATTATGACAAGTAACTGTAATTTTGATAAAAAATTATGGTAGGTAACTGTAACTTCAATACTAATTATGACAGGTAACAGTAACTTCGATACTAATTATGAGAGGAAACTGTAACTTCGTTACTAATTATGACAAGTAACCTTAATTTCGATACTAATTATGGCAGGAAACTGTAACTTCGCTAGTAATTATGAAAAGAAACTCTAATTTCGATACAAATTAAGGCAGGTAACTGTAACTTCGGTACTAATTATGACAGGTAACAGTAACTTCGATACTAATTATGACAAGTAACTATAACTTCGATAAAAATTATGACTGGTTACTGTAACGTCGATTCTAATTATGACGAGAAACTCAAACTTCGTTACTAATTATGACAAGTAACTGTAATTTTGATAAAAATTATGGTAGGTAACTGTAACTTCAATACTAATTATGACAGGTAACAGTAACTTCGATACTAATTATGAGAGGAAACTGTAACTTCGTTACTAATTATGACAAGTAACTTTAATTTCGATACTAATTATGGCAGGAAACTGTAACTTCGTTACTAATTATGACAAGTTCCTGTAATTTCGATACAAATTATGGCAGGCAACTGTAACTTCGATACTAATTATGACATGTAACTGTAACTTCGATACTAATTATGACAGGTAACTGTAACTTCGTAACTAATTATAACAAGTAACTGTAATTTCGTTACAAATTATGGCAGGTAACAGTTACTTCGATACTAATTATGACAGGTAACAGTAATTCGATACTAATTATGACAAGTAACTATAACTTCGATACAAATTATGACAGGTAACTGTAACTTCGATACTAATTATGACAAGAAAGTCGAACTTCGTTACTAATTATGACAAGTCCCTGTAATTTCGATACAAATTATGACAGGTAACTGTAACTTCCATACTAATTATGACAGGTAACAGTAACTTCGATACTAATTATGACAGGAAACTGTAACTTCGTTACTAATTATGACAAGTAACTGTAATTTCGATACAAATTATGACAGGTAACTGTAACTTCGTTACTAATTATGACAGGTTACTGTAACTTCGTTACTAATTATGACAAGTAACAGTAATTTTGATAAAAATTTATGGTAGGTAACTGTAACTTCAATACTAATTATGACTGTAACTGTAACTTCGTTACTAATTATGACAAGTAACTGTAATTTCGATACAAATTATGGCAGGTAACAGTAACTTCGATACTAATTATGACAGGTAACTGTAACTTCGATACTAATTAGGACAAGGAACTGTAATTTCGATACAAATTATGGCAGGTAACTGTAACTTCCATACTAATTATGACAGGTAACAGTAACTTCGATACTAATTATGACAAGAAACTGTAACTTCGTTATTAATTATGACAAGTAACTGTAATTTCGATACAAATTATGACAGGTAACTGTAACTTCGATACTAATTATGACAAGGAACTGTAATTTCGATACAAATTATGGCAGGTAACTGTAACTTCGTTACTAATTATGACAAGTAACTGTAATTTCGATACAAATTTTGGCAGGTAACAGTAACTTCGATAATAATTATGACAGGTAACAGTAACTTCGATACTAATTATGACAAGTAACTGTAACTTCGATACTAATTATGACAGGTAACTGTAACTTCGTTACTATTTATGACAAGTAACAGTAATTTCGATACAAAATATGGCAGGTAACAGTAACTTCGATACTAATTATGACAGGTAACAGTAACTTCGATACTATTTATGACAAGTAACATTAACTTCGATACTAATTATGACAGGTTACTGTAACATCGTTGCTAATGATGACAAGTAACTTTAATTTCGATACAAATTATGGCAGGTAATTGTAACTTCGTTACTAATTATGACAGGTTACTGTAACTTCGTTACTAATTATGACAAGTAACAGTAATTTTGATAAAAATTTATGGTAGGTAACTGTAACTTCAATACTAATTATGACTGTAACTGTAACTTCGTTATTAATTATGACAAGTAACTGTAATTTCGATACAAATTATGGCAGGTAACAGTAACTTCGATACTAATTATGACAGGTAACTGTAACTTCTATACTAATTAGGACAAGGAACTGTAATTTCGATACAAATTATGGCAGGTAACTGTAACTTCCATACTAATTATGACAGGTAACAGTAACTTCGATACTAATTATGACAAGAAACTGTAACTTCGTTATTAATTATGACAAGTAACTGTAATTTCGATACAAATTATGACAGGTAACTGTAACTTCGATACTAATTATGACAAGGAACTGTAATTTCGATACAAATTATGGCAGGTAACTGTAACTTCGTTACTAATTATGACAAGTAACTGTAATTTCGATACAAATTTTGGCAGGTAACTGTAAATTCGATAATAATTATGACAGGTAACAGTAACTTCGATACTAATTATGACAAGTAACTGTAACATCGATACTAATTATGACAGGTAACTGTAACTTCGTTACTATTTATGACAAGTAACAGTAATTTCGATACAAAATATGGCAGGTAACAGTTACTTCGATACTAATTATGACAGGAAACTGTAACTTCGTTACTAATTATGACAAGTAACTGTAATTTCGATACAAATTATGACAGGTAACTGTAACTTCGTTACTAATTATGACAAGTAACAGTACCTTCGATACTAATTATGACAGGTAACTGTAACATCGATACTAATTATGACAAGGAACTGTAATTTCGATACAAATTATGGCAGGTAACTGTAACTTCGATACTAATTATGACAGGTAACAGCAACTTCGATACTAATTATGACAAGTAACTATAACTTCGATACAAATTATGACAGGTAACTGTAACTTCGATACTAATTATGACAAGAAACTCTAACTTCGTTACTAATTATGACAAGTAACTGGAATTTTGATAAAAAATTATTGTAGGTAACTGTAACTTCAATACTAATTATGACAAGTTACAGTAACTTCGATACTAATTATGACAGGTAACTGTAACTTCATTACTTATTATGACAAGTAACTTTAATTTCGATACTAATTCTGGCAGGTTACTGTAACTTCGTTAATAATTATGACAAGTCCCTGTAATTTCGATACAAATTATTGCAGGTAATTGTAATTTCGATACTAATTATGACAGGTAACAGTAACTTCGATACTAATTATGACAGGTAACAGTAACTTCGATACTAATTATGAAAAGTAACTGTAACTTCGATACTAATTATGACAGGTAACAGCAACTTCGATACTAATTATGACAAGTAACTGTAACTTCGATACTAATTATGACAGGTAACTGTAACTTGGTAACTAATTATGACAAGTAACTGTAATTTCGATACAAATTATGGCTGGCAACAGTAACTTCGATGCTAATTTTGACAGGTAACTGTAACTTCGATACTAATTATGACAAGGAACTGTAATTTCGATACAAATTATGGCAGGTAACTGTAACTTCGATACTAATTGTGACAGGTAACAGTAACTTCGATACTAATTATGACAAGTAACTATAACTTCGAATCAAATTATGACAGGTAACTGTAACTTCGATACTAATTATGACAAGAAAATCTAACTTCGTTACTAATTATGACAAGTAACTGTAATTTTGATAAAAAATTATGGTAGGTAACTGTAACTTCAATACTAATTATGACAGGTAACAGGAACATCGATACTAATTATGACAGGTAACTGTAACTTCGTTAATAATTATCACAAGTAACTTTAATTTCGATACTAATTATGGCAGGTAACTGTAACTTCGTAACTAATTATGACAAGTCCCTGTAATTTCGATACAAATTATGGCAGGTAACGGTAACTTCGATACTAATTATTACAAGTAACTGTAACTTCGATACTAATTATGACAGGCAACTGTAACTTCGTTACTAATTATGACAAGTAACTGTAATTTCGATACAAATTTTGGCAGGTAACTGTAACTTCGATTCAAATTATGACAGGTAACAGTAACTTCGATACTAATTATGACAAGTAACTGTAACTTCGATACTAATTATGACAGGTAACTGTAACTTCGTTACTAATTATGACAAGTAACAGTAATTTCGATACAAATTATTGCAGGTAACTGTATCTTCGATACTAATTATGACAGGTAACAGTAACTTCGATACTAATTATGACAAGTAACATTAACTTCGATACTAATTACGGCAGGTTACTGTAACATCGCTACTAATTATGACAAGTAACTTTAATTTCGATACAAATTATGGCAGGTAACTGTAACTTCCATACTAATTATGACAGGTAACACTAACTTCGATACTAATTGTGACAGGAAACTGTAACTTCGTTACTAATTATGACAAGTAACTGTAATTTCGATACAAATTATGACAGGTAACTGTAACTTCGTTACTAATTATGACAAGTAACAATACCTTCGATACTAATTATGACAGGTAACTGTAACTTCGATACTAATTATGACAACGAACTGTAATTTCGATACAAATTATGGCAGGTAACTGTAACTTCGTTACTAATTATGACAAGTACTGTAATTTCGATACAAATTTTGGCAGGTAACTGTAACATCGATACTAATTATGACATGTAACAGTAACTTCGATACTAATTATGACAAGTAACTGTACCTTCGATACTAATTATGACAGGTAACTGTTACTTCGTTACTAATAATGACAAGTAACTCTAATTTCGATACTAATTATGGCAGGCAACTGTAACTTCGATACTAATTATGACAGGTAACAGTAACTTCGATACTAATTATGACAAGTAACTATAACTTCGATAAAAATTATGACTGGTTACTGTAACTTCGATTCTAATTATGACAAGAAACTCAAACTTCGTTACTAATTATGACAAGTAACTGTAATTTTGATAAAAAATTATGGTAGGTAACTGTAACTTCATTAATAATTTTGACAGGTAACAGTAACTTCGATACTCATTATGACAGGAAACTGTAACTTCGTTACTAATTATGACAAGTAACTTTAATTTCGATACTAGTTATGGCAGGAAACTGTAACTTCGTTACTAATTATGACAAGTCCCTGTAATTTCGATACAAATTATGGCAGGTAACTGTAACTTAGATACTAATTATGACAAGTAACTGTAACTTCGATACTAATTATGACAGGTAACTGTAACTTCGTTATTAATTATGACAAGTAACTGAAATTTTGATAAAAATTATTGTAGGTAACTGTAACTTCAATACTAATTATGACAGGTAACAGTAACTTCGATACTAATTATGACAAGAAACTCAAACTTCGTTACTAATTATGACAAGTAACTGTAATTTTGATAAAAAATTATGGTAGGTAACTGTAACTTCAATACTAATTATGACAGGTAACAGTATCTTCGATACTAATTAAGACAGGAAACTGTAACTTCGTTACTAATTATGACAAGTAACTTTAATTTTGATATTAATTATGGCAGGAAACTGTAACTTCGATACTAATTATGACAAGTCCCAGTAATTTCGATACAAATTATGGCAGGTAACTGTAACCTCGATACTAATTATGACAAGTAACTGTAACTTCGATACTAATTATGACAGGTAACTGTAACTTCGTTATTAATTATGACAAGTAACTGTAATTTCGATACAAATTTTGGCAGGTAACTGTATCATCGTTACTAAATTTGACAGGTAACAGTAACATCGATACTAATTATGACAAGTAACTGTAACTTCGATACTAATTATGACAGGTAACTGTAACTTCGATACTAATTATGACAGGTAACTGTAACTTCGTTACTAATTATGACAAGTAACTGTAATTTCGATTCAAATTTTGGCAGGTAACTGTTACTTCGATACTTATTATGACAGGTAACAGTAACTTCGATACTAATTATGACAAGTAACTGTAACATCGATACTAATTATGACAGGTAACTGTAACTTAGTTACTAATTATGACAAGTCACTGTAATTTCGATACAAATTATGGCAGGTGACTGTAACATCGATACTAATTATGACAGGTAACAGCAACTTCGATACTAATTATGACAAGTAACTATAACTTCGATACAAATTATGACAGGTAACTGTAACTTCGATACTAATTATGACAAGAAACTCTAACTTCGTTACTAATTATGACAAGTAACTGTAATTTTGATAAAAAATTATTGTAGGTAACTGTAACTTCAATACTAATTATGACAGGTAACAGTAACTTCGATACTAATTATGACAGGTAACTTTAATTTCGATACATATTATGGCAAGTTACTGTAACTTCGTTACTAATTATGCCAAGTCCCTGTAATTTCGATACAAATTATGGCAGGTAATTGTAATTTCGATGCTAATTATGACAGGTAACAGTAACTTCGATACTAATTATGACAAGTAACAGTAACTTCGATACTAATTATGACAAGTAACTGTAACTTCGATACTAATTATGACAGGTAACTGTAACATCGTTATTAATTATGACAAGGAACTGTAATTTCGATTCAAATTTTGGCAGGTGACTGTATCTTCGATACTTATTATGACAGGTAACAGCAACTTCGATACTAATTATGACAAGTAACTATAACTTCGATACAAATTACGACAGGTAACTGTAACTTCGATACTAATTATGACAAGAAACGCTAACTTCGTTACTAATTATGACAAGTAACTGTAAATTTGATAAAAAATTATTGTAGGTAACTGTAACTTGAATACTAATTATGACAGGTAACAGTAACTACGATACTAATTATGACAAGTAACTGTAACTTCGATACTAATTATGACAGGTAACTAACTTCGTAACTAACTATGACAAGTAACTTTAATTTCGATACTAATTATGACAGGTAACAGCAACTTCGATACTAATTATGACAAGTAACTATAACTTCGATACAAATTATGACAGGTAACTGTAACTTCGATACTAATTATGACAAGAAACTCTAACTTCGTTACTTATTTTGACAAGTAACTGTAATTTTGATAAAAAATTATTGTAGGTACTGTAACTTCAATACTAATTATAACAGGTAGCAGTAACTTCGATACTAATTATGACAGGTAACTGTAACTTCGTTACTTATTATGACAAGTAACTTTAATTTCGATACTAATTCTGGCAGGTTACTGTAACTTCGTTAATAATTATGACATGTCCCTGTAATTTTGATACAAATTATTGCAGGTAATTGTAATTTCGATACTAATTATGACAGGTAACAGTAACTTCGATACTAATTATCACAGGTAACAGTAACTTCGATACTAATTATGACAAGTAACTGTAACTTCGATACTAATTATGACAGGTAACAGTAACTTCGATACTAATTATGACAGGTAACAGTAACTTCGATACTAATTATGACAAGTAATTATAACTTCGATACAAATTATGACAGGTAACAGTAACTTCGGTACTAATTATGACAGGTTACAGTAACTAAGATACTAATTTTGACAAGTAACAGTAACTTCGATACTAATTATGACAGGTAACTGTAACTTGGTAACTAATTATGACAAGTAACTGTAATTACGGTACTAATTATTTCAGGTATCAGTAACTTCCATACTAATTATGACAAGGAACTGTAATTTCGATACAAATTATGGCAGGTAACTGTAACTTCGTTACTAATTATGACAGGTTACTGTAACTTCGTTACTAATTATGTCAAGTAATTGTAGCTTCGATTCTAATTATGACAAGTAACTGTAATTTCGATACAAAATATGACAGGTAACAGTAACTTCGTTACTAATTATGACAAGAAACTCTAACTTTGTTAATAATTATGACAAGTAACAGTAATTTTGATAAAAAATTATGGTTGGTAACTGTAACATCAATACTAATTATGACAGGTAACAGTAACTTCGATACTAATTATGACAGGTAAGAGTAACTACGATACTAATTGTGACAAGTAACTGTAACTTCGATACTAATTATGACAGGTAACATTTACTTCGATACTAATTATGACAGGAAACTGTAACTTCGTTACTAATTATGACAAGTAACGGTAATTTCGATACAAATTATGACAGGTAACTGTAACTTCGTTACTAATTATGACAGGAAACTGTAACTTCGTTACTAATTATGACAAGTAACTTTAATTTGGATACTAGTTATGGCAGGAAACTGTAACTTCGTTACTAATTATGACAAGTCCCTGTAATTTCGATACAAATTATGGCAGATAACTGTAACTTGGATACTAATTATGACAAGTAACTGTAACTTCGATACTAATTATGACAGGTAACTGTAACTTCGTTATTAATTATGACAAGTAACTGTAATTTTGATAAAAAATTATTGTAGGTAACTGTAACTTCAATACTAATTATGACAGGTAACAGTAACTTCGATACTAATTATGACAGGAAACTGTAACTTCGTTACTAATTATGACAAGTAACATTAATTTCGATATTAATTATGGCAGGAAACTGTAACTTCGTTACTAATTATGACAAGTCCCTGTAATTTCGATACAAATTATGGCAGGTAACTGTAACCTCGATACTAATTATGACAAGTAACTGTAACTTCGATACTAATTATGACAGGTAACTGTAACTTCGTTATTAATTATGATAAGTAACTGTAATTTCGATACAAATTTTGGCAGGTAACTGTATCATCGTTACTAATTTTGACAGGTAACAGTAACTTCGATACTAATTATGACAAGTAACTGTAACTTCGATACTAATTATGACAGGTAACTGTAACTTCGATACTAATTATGACAGGTAACTGTAACTTCGTTACTAATTATGACATGTAACTGTAATTTCGATTCAAATTTTGGCAGGTAACTGTAACTTCGATACAAATTATGACAGGTAACAGTAACTTCGATACTAATTATGACAAGTAACTGTAACATCGATACTAATTATGACAGGTAACTGTAACTTCGTTACTAATTATGACAAGTAACTGTAATTTCGATACAAATTATGGCAGGTTACTGTAACTTCGATACTAATTATGACAGGTAACAGCAACTTCGATACTAATTATGACAAGTAACTATAACTTCGATACAAATTATGACAGGTAACTGTAACTTCGATACTAATTATGACAAGAAACTCTAACTTCGTTACTAATTATGACAAGTAACTGTAATTTTGATAAAAAATTATTGTAGGTAACTAATAATAATAATAATATCGTATGGCCTCGGGTGCCTGGTGCAAACTTTGTTAATTGACACCCAGAGGGTAGCTTGCATGTCGAATTTCGTCGTTCCTTTGAACGCTATGAAAGTCAAGGAGGTTAGATATCTAAACTCCTTGACACCAGCGCTTTCAAGTAGAGAATGGAGGAACTTTGTGTTGGCGGAAAATCCCGAGATTAATTTTGCCATTGAACACGGCCTATTGAATTCAAATGGGTTCTGTAACTGTAACTTCAATACTAATTATGACAGGTTACTGTAACTTCGATACTAATTATGACAAGTAACTGTAACTTCAATACTAATTATGACAGGTAACAGTAACTTCGATACTAATTATGAGAGGAAACTGTAACTTCGTTACTAATTATGACAAGTAACTTTAATTTCGATACTAATTATGGCAGGAAACTGTGACTTCGTTACTAATTATGACAAGTAACTGTAACTTCGATACTAATTATGACAGGTAACTGTAACTTCGTAACTAATTATAACAAGTAACAGTAATTTCGTTACAAATTATGGCAGGTAACAGTAACTTCGATACTAATTATGACAGGTAACAGTAATTCGATACTAATTATGACAAGTAACTATAACTTCGATACAAATTATGGCAGGTAACTGTAACTTCGATACTAGTTATGACAAGAAACTCGAACTTCGTTACTAATTATGACAAGTCCCTGTAATTTCGATACAAATTATGGCAGGTAACTGTAACTTCCATACTAATTATGACAGGTAACAGTAACTTCGATACTAATTATGACAGGAAACTGTAACTTCGTTACTAATTATGACAAGTAACTGTAATTTCGATACAAATTATGACAGGTAACTGTAACTTCGTTACTAATTATGACAGGTTACTGTAACTTCGCTACTAATTATGACAAGTAACAGTAATTTTGATAAAAATTTATGGTAGGTAACTGTAACTTCAATACTAATTATGACAGTTACTGTAACTTCGTTACTAATTATGACAAGTAACTGTAATTTCGATACAAATTATGGCAGGTAACAGTAACTTCGATACTAATTATGACAGGTAACTGCAACTTCGATACTAATTTGGCCAAGGAACTGTAATTTCGATACAAATTATGGCAGGTAACTGTAACTTCCATACTAATTATGACAGGTAACAGTAACTTCGATACTAATTATGACAAGAAACTGTAACTTCGTTACTAATTATGACAAGTAACTGTAATTTCGATACAAATTATGACAGGTAACTGTAACTTCGATACTAATTATGACAAGGAACTGTAATGTCGATACAAATTATGGCAGGTAACTGTAACTTCGTTACAAATTATGACAAGTAACTGTAATTTCGATACTAATTATGACAGGTAACAGTAACTTCGATACTAATTAAGACAAGTAACTGTAACTTCGATACTAATTATGACAGGTAACTGTAACTTCGTTACTATTTATGACAAGTAACAGTAATTTTGATACAAAATATGGCAGGTAACAGTAACTTCGATACTAATTATGACAGGTAACAGTAACATCGATACTATTTATGACAAGTAACATTAACTTCGATACTAATTATGACAGGTTACTGTAACATCGTTGCTAATGATGACAAGTAACTTTAATTTCGATACAAATTATGGCAGGTAACTGTAACTTCCATACTAATTATGACAGGTAACAGTTACTTCGATACTAATTATGACAGGAAACTGTAACTTCGTTACTAATTATGACAAGTAACTGTAATTTCGAGACAAATTATGACAGGTAACTGTAACTTCGTTACTAATTATGACAAGTAACAGTACCTTCGATACTAATTATGACAGGTAACTGTAACATCGATACTAATTATGACAAGGAACTGTAATTTCGATACAAATTATGGCAGGTAACTGTAACTTCGATACTAATTATGACAGGTAACAGCAACTTCGATACTAATTATGACAAGTAACTATAACTTCGATACAAATTATGACAGGTAACTGTAACTTCGATACTAATTATGACAAGAAACTCTAACTTCGTTACTAATTATGACAAGTAACTGTAATATTGATAAAAAATTATTGTAGGTAACTGTAACTTCAATACTAATTATGACAAGTAACAGTAACTTCGATCCTAATTATGACAGGTAACTGTAACTTCATTACTTATTATGACAAGTAACTTTAATTTCGATACTAATTCTGGCAGGTTACTGTAACTTCGTTAATAATTATGACAAGTCACTGTAATTTCGATACAAATTATGGCAGGTGACTGTAACATCGATACTAATTATGACAGGTAACAGCAACTTCGATACTAATTATGACAAGTAACTATAACTTCGATACAAATTATGACAGGTAACTGTAACTTCGATACTAATTATGACAAGAAACTCTAACTTCGTTACTAATTATGACAAGTAACTGTAATTTTGATAAAAAATTATTGTAGGTAACTGTAACTTCAATACTAATTATGACAGGTAACAGTAACTTCGATACTAATTATGACAGGTAACTTTAATTTCGATACATATTATGGCAATTTACTGTAACTTCGTTACTAATTGTGCCAAGTCCCTGTAATTTCGATACAAATTATGGCAGGTAATTGTAATTTCGATGCTAATTATGACAGGTAACAGTAACTTCGATACTAATTATGACAAGTAACAGTAACTTCGATACTAATTATGACAAGTAACTGTAACTTCGATACTAATTATGACAGGTAACTGTAACATCGTTATTAATTATGACAAGGAACTGTAATTTCGATTCAAATTTTGGCAGGTGACTGTATCTTCGATACTTATTATGACAGGTAACAGTAACTTCGATACTAATTATGACAAGTAACTGTAACTTCGATATTAATTATGACAGGTAACTGTAACTTCGTTACTAATTATGACAAGTAACTGTAATTTCGATACAAATTATGGCAGGTAACTGTAACTTCGATACTAATTATGACAGGTAACTGCAACTTCGATACTAATTATGACAAGTAACTATAACTTCGATACAAATTATGACAGGTAACTGTAACTTCGATACCAATTATGACAAGAAACGCTAACTTCGTTACTAATTATGACAAGTAACTGTAAATTTGATAAAAAATTATTGTAGGTAACTGTAACTTGAATACTAATTATGACAGGTAACAGTAACTACGATACTAATTATGACAAGTAACTGTAACTTCGATACTAATTATGACAGGTAACTAACTTCGTAACTAACTATGACAAGTAACTGTAATTTCGATACTAATTATGACAGGTAACAGCAACTACGATACTAATTATGACAAGTAACTATAACTTCGATACAAATTATGACAGGTAACTGTAACTTCGATACTAATTATGACAAGAAACTCTAACTTCGTTACTAATTTTGACAAGTAACTGTAATTTTGATAAAAAATTATTGTAGGTACTGTAACTTCAATACTAATTATAACAGGTAGCAGTAACTTCGATACTAATTATGACAGGTAACTGTAACTTCGTTACTTATTATGACAAGTAACTTTAATTTCGATACTAATTCTGGCAGGTTACTGTAACTTCGTTAATAATTATGACATGTCCCTGTAATTTTGATACAAATTATTGCAGGTAATTGTAATTTCGATACTAATTATGACAGGTAACAGTAACTTCGATACTAATTATGACAGGTAACAGTAACTTCGATACTAATTATGACAAGTAACTGTAACTTCGATACTAATTATGACAGGTAACAGTAACTTCGATACTAATTATGACAGGTAACAGTAACTTCGATACTAATTATGACAAGTAATTATAACTTCGATACAAATTATGACAGGTAACAGTAACTTCGGTACTAATTATGACAGGTTACAGTTACTAAGATACTAATTTTGACAAGTAACTGTAACTTCGATACTAATTATGACAGGTAACTGTAACTTGGTAACTAATTATGACAAGTAACTGTAATTTCGGTACTAATTATTTCAGGTATCAATAACTTCCATACTAATTATGACAAGGAACTGTAATTTCGATACAAATTATGGCAGGTAACTGTAACTTCGTTACTAATTATGACAGGTTACTGTAACTTCGTTACTAATTATGTCAAGTAATTGTAGCTTCGATTCTAATTATGACAAGTAACTGTAATTTCGATACAAAATATGACAGGTAACAGTAACTTCGTTACTAATTATGACAAGAAACTCTAACTTCGTTAATAATTATGACAAGTAACAGTAATTTTGATAAAAAATTATGGTTGGTAACTGTAACATCAATACTAATTATGACAGGTAACAGTAACTTCGATACTAATTATGACAGGTAAGAGTAACTACGATACTAATTATGACAAGTAACTGTAACTTCGATACTAATTATGACAGGTAACATTTACTTCGATACTAATTATGACAGGAAACTGTAACTTCGTTACTAATTATGACAAGTAACGGTAATTTCGATACAAATTATGACAGGTAACTGTAACTTCGTTACTAATTATGACAGGAAACTGTAACTTCGTTACTAATTATGACAAGTAACTTTAATTTGGATACTAGTTATGGCAGGAAACTGTAACTTCGTTACTAATTATGACAAGTCCCTGTAATTTCGATACAAATTATGGCAGATTACTGTAACTTCGATACTAATTATGACAAGTAACTGTAACTTCGATACTAATTATGACAGGTAACTGTAACTTCGTTATTAATTATGACAAGTAAGTGTAATTTTGATAAAAAATTATTGTAGGTAACTGTAACTTCAATACTAATTATGACAGGTAACAGTAACTTCGATACTAATTATGACAGGAAACTGTAACTTCGTTACTAATTATGACAAATAACATTAATTTCGATATTAATTATGGCAGGAAACTGTAACTTCGTTACTAATTATGACAAGTCCCTGTAATTTCGATACAAATTATGGCAGGTAACTGTAACCTCGATACTAATTATGACAAGTAACTGTAACTTCGATACTAATTATGACAGGTAACTGTAACGTCGTTATTAATTAAGACAAGTAACTGTAATTTCGATACAAATTTTGGCAGGTAACTGTATCATCGTTACTAATTTTGACAGGTAACAGTAACTTCGATACTAATTATGACAAGTAACTGTAACTTCGATACTAATTATGACAGGTAACTGTAACTTCGATACTAATTATGACAGGTAACTGTAACTTCGTTACTAATTATGACATGTAACTGTAATTTCGATTCAAATTTTGGCCGGTAACTGTAACTTCGATACTTATTATGACAGGTAACAGTAACTTCGATACTAATTATGACAAGTAACTGTAACATCGATACTAATTATGACAGGTAACTGTAACTTCGTTACTAATTATGACAAGTAACTGTAATTTCGATACAAATTATGGCAGGTTACTGTAACTTCGATACTAATTATGACAGGTAACAGCAACTTCGATACTAATTATGACAAGTAACTATAACTTCGATACAAATTATGACAGGTAACTGTAACTTCGATACTAATTATGACAAGAAACTTTAACTTCGTTACTAATTATGACAAGTAACTGTAATTTTGATAAAAAATTATTGTAGGTAACTAATAATAATAATAATATCGTATGGCCTCGGGTGCCTGGTGCAAACTTTGTTAATTGACACCCAGAGGGTAGCTTGCATGTCGAATTTCGTCGTTCCTTTGAACGCTATGAAAGTCAAGGAGGTTAGATATCTAAACTCCTTGACACCAGCGCTTTCAAGTAGAGAATGGAGGAACTTTGTATTGGCGGAAAATCCCGAGATTAATTTTGCCATTGAACACGGCCTACTGAATTCAAATGGGTTCTGTAACTGTAACTTCAATACTAATTATGACAGGTTACTGTAACTTCGATACTAATTATGACAGGTAACTGTAACTTCGATACTAATTATGACAAGAAACTCGAACTTCGTTACTAATTATGACAAGTCCCTGTAATTTCGATACAAATTATGGCAGGTAACTGTAACTTCCATACTAATTATGACAGGTAACAGTAACTTCGATACTAATTATGACAGGAAACTGTAACTTCGTTACTAATTATGACAAGTAACTGTAATTTCGATACAAATTATGACAGGTAACTGTAACTTCGTTACTAATTATGACAGGTTACTGTATCTTCGCTACTAATTATGACAAGTAACAGTAATTTTGATAAAAATTTATGGTAGGTAACTGTAACTTCAATACTAATTATGACTGTTACTGCAACTTCGTTACTAATTATGACAAGTAACTGTAATTTCGATACAAATTATGGCAGGTAACAGTAACTTCGATACTAATTATGACAGGTAACTGCAACTTCGATACTAATTTGGACAAGGAACTGTAATTTCGATACAAATTATGGCAGGTAACTGTAACTTCCATACTAATTATGACAGGTAACAGTAACTTCGATACTAATTATGACAAGAAACTGTAACTTCGTTACTAATTATGACAAGTAACTGTAATTTCGATACAAATTATGACAGGTAACTGTAACTTCGATACTAATTATGACAAGGAACTGTAATGTCGATACAAATTATGGCAGGTAACTGTAACTTCGTTACTAATTAAGACAAGTAACTGTAATTTCGATACTAATTATGACAGGTAACAGTAACTTCGATACTAATTAAGACAAGTAACTGTAACTTCGATACTAATTATGACAGGTAACTGTAACTTCGTTACTATTTATGACAAGTAACAGTTATTTCGATACAAAATATGGCAGGTAACAGTAACTTCGATACTAATTATGACAGGTAACAGTAACATCGATACTATTTATGACAAGTAACATTAACTTCGATACTAATTATGACAGGTTACTGTAACATCGTTGCTAATGATGACAAGTAACTTTAATTTCGATACAAATTATGGCAGGTAACTGTAACTTCCATACTAATTATGACAGGTAACAGTTACTTCGATACTAATTATGACAGGAAACTGTAACTTCGTTACTAATTATGACAAGTAACTGTAATTTCGATACAAATTATGACAGGTAACTGTAACTTCGTTACTAATTATGACAAGTAACAGTACCTTCGATACTAATTATGACAGGTAACTGTAACATCGATACTAATTATGACAAGGAACTGTAATTTCGATACAAATTATGGCAGGTAACTGTAACTTCGATACTAATTATGACAGGTTACAGCAACTTCGATACTAATTATGACAAGTAACTATAACTTCGATACAAATTATGACAGGTAACTGTAACTTCGATACTAATTATGACAAGAAACTCTAACTTCGTTACTAATTATGACAAGTAACTGTAATATTGATAAAAAATTATTGTAGGTAACTGTAACTTCAATACTAATTATGACAAGTAACAGTAACTTCGATCCTAATTATGACAGGTAACTGTAACTTCATTACTTATTATGACAAGTAACTTTAATTTCGATACTAATTCTGGCAGGTTACTGTAACTTCGTTAATAATTATGACAAGTCCCTGTAATTTCGATACAAATTATTGCAGGTAATTGTAATTTCGATACTAATTATGACAGGTAACAGTAACTTCGATACTAATTATGACAGGTAACAGTAACTTCGATACTAATTATGAAAAGTAACTGTAACTTCGATACTAATTATGACAGGTAACAGCAACTTCGATAATAATTATGACAAGTAACAATAACTTCGATACAAATTATGACTGGTAACAGTAACGTCGATACTAATTATGACAGGTTACAGTAACTACGATACTAATTATGACAAGTAACTGTAACTTCGATACTAATTATGACAGGTAACTGTAACTTGGTAACTAATTATGACAAGTAACTGTAATTTCGATACAAATTATGGCTGGTAACAGTAACTTCGATGCTAATTATGACAGGTAACTGTAACTTCGATACTAATTATGACAAGGAACTGTAATTTCGATACAAATTATGGCAGGTAACGGTAACTTCGATACTAATTATTACAAGTAACTGTAACTTCGATACTAATTATGACAGGCAACTGTAACTTCGTTACTAATTGTGACAAGTAACTATAACTTCGAATCAAATTATGACAGGTAACTGTAACTTCGATACTAATTATGACAAGAAAATCTAACTTCGTTGCTAATTATGACAAGTAACTGTAATTTTGATAAAAAATTATGGTAGGTAACTGTAACTTCAATACTAATTATGACAGGTAACAGGAACATCGATACTAATTATGACAGGTAACTGTAACTTCGTTAATAATTATCACAAGTAACTTTAATTTCGATACTAATTATGGCAGGTAACTGTAACTTCGTAACTAATTATGACAAGTCCCTGTAATTTCGATACAAATTATGGCAGGTAACGGTTACTTCGATACTAATTATTACAAGTAACTGTAACTTCGATACTAATTATGACAGGCAACTGTAACTTCGTTACTAATTATGACAAGTAACTGTAATTTCAATACAAATTTTGGCAGGTAACTGTAACTTCGATTCTAATTATGACAGATAACAGTAACTTCGATACTAATTATGACAGGAAACTGTAACTGCGTTACTAATTATGACAAGTAACTTTAATTTCGATACAAATTATGACAGGTAACTGTAACTTCGTTACTAATTATGACAAGTAACAGTACCTTCGATACTAATTATGACAGGTAACTGTAACTTCGATACTAATTATGACAAGGAACTGTAATTTCGATACAAATTATGGCAGGTAACTGTAACTTCTTTACTAATTATGACAAGTAACTGTAATTTCGATACAAATTTTGGCAGGTAACTGTAACTTCGATACTAATTATGACAGGTAACAGTAACTTCGATACTAATAATGACAAGTAACTGTAACTTCGATACTAATTATGACAGGTAACTGTATCTTCGTTACTAATAATGACAAGTAACTCTAATTTCGATACTAATTATGGCAGGTAACTGTAACTTCGATACTAAATATGACAGGTAACAGTAACTTCGATACTAATTATGACAAGTAACTATAACTTCGATAAAAATTATGACTGGTTACTGTAACTTCGATTCTAATTATGACAAGAAACTCAAACTTCGTTACTAATTATGACAAGTAACTGTAATTTTGATAAAAATTATGGTAGGTAACTGTAACTTCATTAATAATTATGACAGGTAACAGTAACATCGATACTAATTATGACAGGAAACTGTAACTTCGTTACTAATTATGACAAGTAACTTTAATTTCGATACTAGTTATGGCAGGAAACTGTAACTTCGTTACTAATTATGACAAGTCCCTGTAATTTCGATACAAATTATGGCAGGTAACTGTAACATAGATACTAATTATGACAAGTAACTGTAACTTCGATACTAATTATGACAGGTAACTGTAACTTCGTTATTAATTATGACAAGTAACTGTAATTTTGATATAAAATTATTGTAGGTAACTGTAACTTCAATACTAATTATGACAGGTAACAGTAACTTCGTTACTAATTATGACAAGTAACTTTAATTTTGATATTAATTATGGCAGGAAACTGTAACTTCGATACTAATTATGACAAGTCCCAGTAATTTCGATACAAATTATGGCAGGTAACTGTAACCTCGATACTAATTATGACTAGTAACTGTAACTTCGATACTAATTATGACAGGTAACTGTAACTTCGTTATTAATTATGACAAGTAACTGTAATTTCGATACAAATTTTGGCAGGTAACTGTATCATCGTTACTAATTTTGACAGGTAACAGTAACTTCGATACGAATTATGACAAGTAACTGTAACATCGATACTAATTATGACAGGTAACTGTAGCTTCGATACTAATTATGACAGGTAACTGTAACTTCGTTACTAATTATGACAAGTAACTGTAATTTCGATTCAAATTTTGGCAGGTAACTGTAACTTCGGTACTTATTATGACAGGTAACAGTAACTTCGATACTAATTATGACAAGTAACTGTAACATCGATACTAATTATGACAGGTAACTGTAACTTCGTTACTAATTATGACAAGTCACTGTAATTTCGATACTAATTATGGCAGGTTACTGTAACTTCGATACTAATTATGACAGGTAACAGCAACTTCGATACTAATTTTGACAAGTAACTATAACTTCGATACAAATTATGACAGGTAACTGTAACTTCGATACTAATTATGACAAGAAACTCTAACTTCGTTACTAATTATGACAAGTAACTGTAATTTTGATAAAAATTTATTGTAGGTAACTGTAACTTCAATACTAATTATGACAGGTAACAGTAACTTCGATACTAATTATGACAGGTAACTGTAAGTTCGTTACTTATTATGACAAGTAACTTTAATTTCGATACTAATTATGGCAGGTTACTGTAACTTCGTTACTAATTATGCCAAGTCCCTGTAATTTCGATACAAATTATGGCAGGTAATTGTAATTTCGATGCTAATTATGACAGGTAACAGTAACTTCGATACTAATTATGACAAGTAACAGTAACTTCGATACTAATTATGACAAGTAACTGTAACTTCGATACTAATTATGACAGGTAACTGTAACATCGTTACTAATTATGACAAGTAACTGTAATTTCGATTCAAATTTTGGCAGGTAACTGTAACTTCGATACTTATTATGACAGGTAACAGTAACTTCGATACTAATTATGACAAGTAACTGTAACTTCGATACTAATTATGACAGGTAACTGTAACTTCGTTACTAATTATGACAAGTAACTGTAATTTCGATACAAATTATGGCAGGTAACTGTAACTTCGATACTAATTATGACAGGTAACTGCAACTTCGATACTTATTATGACAAGTAACTATTACTTCGATACAAATTATGACAGGTAACTGTAACTTCGATACTAATTATGACAAGAAACGCTAACTTCGTTACTAATTATGACAAGTAACTGTAATTTTGATAAAAAATTATTGTAGGTAACTGTAACTTCAATACTAATTATGACAGGTAACAGTAACTACGATACTAATTATGACAAGTAACTGTAACTTCGATACTAATTATGACAGGTAACTAACTTCGTAACTAATTATGACAAGTAACTGTAATTTCGATACTAATTATGACAGGTAACAGCAACTTCGATACTAATTATGACAAGTAACTATAACTTCGATACAAATTATGACAGGTAACTGTAACTTCGATACTAATTATGACAAGAAACTCTAACTTCGTTACTAATTTTGACAAGTAACTGTAATTTTGATAAAAAATTATTGTAGGTAACTGTAACTTCAATACTAATTATAACAGGTAGCAGTAACTTCGATACTAATTATGACAGGTAACTGTAACTTCGTTACTTATTATGACAAGTAACTTTAATTTCGATACTAATTCTGGCAGGTTACTGTAACTTCGTTAATAATTATGACATGTCCCTGTAATTTAGATACAAATTATTGCAGGTAATTGTAATTTCGATACTAATTATGACAGGTAACAGTAACTTCGATACTAATTATGACAGGTAACAGTAACTTCGATACTAATTATGACAAGTAACTGTAACTTCGATACTAATTATGACAGGAAACAGTAACTTCGATACTAATTATGCCACGTAACAGTAACTTCGATACTAATTATGACAAGTAATTATAACTTCGATACAAATTATGACAGGTAACAGTAACTTCGGTACTAATTATGACAGGTTACAGTAACTACGATACTAAATATGACAAGTAACTGTAACTTCGATACTAATTATGACAGGTAACTGTAACTTGGTAACTAATTATGACAAGTAACTGTAATTTCGATACAAATTATGGCTGGTAACAGTAACTTCGATGCTAATTATGACAGGTAACTGAAACTTCGATACTAATTATGACAAGGAACTGTAATTTCGATACAAATTATGGCAGGTAACTGTAACTTCGATACTAATTGTGACAGGTAACAGTAACTTCGATACTAATTATGACATGTAACTATAACTTCGAATCAAATTATGACAATTAACTGTAACTTCGATACTAATTATGACAAGAAAATCTAACTTCGTTACTAATTATGACAAGTAACTGTAATTTTGATAAAAAATTATGGTAGGTAACTGTATCTTCAATACTAATTATGACAGGTAACAGGAACATCGATACTAATTATGACAGGTAACTGTAACTTCGTTAATAATTATCACAAGTAACTTTAATTTCGATACTAATTATGGCAGGTAACTGTAACTTCGTTACTAATTATGACATGTCCCTGTAATTTCGATACAAATTATGGCAGGTAACGGTAACTTCGATACTAATTATTACAAGTAACTGTAACTTCGATACTAATTATGACAGGCAACTGTAACTTCTTTACTAATTATGACAAGTAACTGTAATTTTGATACAAATTTTGGCAGGTAACTCTAACTTCGATTCTAATTATGACAGGTAACAGTAACTTCGATACTAATTATGACAAGTAACTGTAACTTCGATACTTACTATGACAGGTAACTGTAACTTCGTTACTAATTATGACAAGTAACAGTAATTTCGATACAAATTATGGCAGGTAACTGTATCTTCGATACTAATTATGACAGGTAACAGTAACTTCGATACTAATTATGACAAGTAACATTAACTTCGATACTAATTATGGCAGGTTACTGAAACATCGCTACTAATTATGACAAGTAACTTTAATTTCGATACAAATTATGGCAGGTAACTGTAACTTCCATACTAATTATGACAGATAACAGTTACTTCGATACTAATTATGACAGGAAACTGTATCTTCGTTACTAATTATGACAAGTAACTGTAATTTCGATACAAATTATGACAGGTAACTGTAACTTCGTTACTAATTATGACAAGTAACAGTACCTTCGATACTAATTATGACAGGTAACTGTAACTTCGATACTAATTATGACAAGGAACTGTAATTTCGATACAAATTATGGCAGGTAACTGTAACTTCGTTACTAGTTATGACAAGTAACTGTAATTTCGATACAAATTTTGGCAAGTAACTGTAACTTCGATACTAATTATGACAAGTAACTATAACTTCGATAAAAATTATGACTGGTTACTGTAACTTCGATTCTAATTATGACAAGAAACTCAAACTTCGTTACTAATTATGACAAGTAACTGTAATTTTGATAAAAAATTATGGTAGGTAACTGTAACTTCATTACTAATTATGACAGGTAACAGTAACTTCGATACTAATTATGACAGGAAACTGTAACTTCGTTACTAATTATGACAAGTAACTTTAATTTCGATACTAGTTATGGCAGGAAACTGTAACTTCGTTACTAATTATGACAAGTCCTTGTAATTTCGATACAAATTATGGCAGGTAACTGTAACTTCGATACTAATAATGACAAGTAACTGTAACTTCGATACTAATTATTACAGGTAACTGTAACTTCGTTATTAATTATGACAAGTAACTGTAATTTTGATAAAAAATTATTGTAGGTAACTGTAACTTCAATACTAATTATGACAGGTAACAGTAACTTCGATACTAATTATGACAAGAAACTCAAACTTCGTTACTAATTATGACAAGTAACTGTAATTTTGATAAAAAATTATGGTAGGTAACTGTATCTTCAATACTAATTATGACAGGTAACAGTATCTTCGATACTAATTATGACAGGAAACTGTAACTTCGTTACTAATTATGACAAGTAACTTTAATTTCGATATTAATTAGGGCAGGAAACTGTAACTTCGTTACTAATTATGACAAGTCCCTGTAATTTCGATACAAATTATGGCAGGTAACTGTAACCTCGATACTAATTATGACAAGTAACTGTAACTTCGATACTAATTATGACAGGTAACTGTAACTTCGTTATTAATTATGACAAGTAACTGTAATTTCGATACAAATTTTGGCAGGTAACTGTATCATCGTTACTAATTTTGACAGGTAACAGTAACTTCGATACTAATTATGACAAGTAACTGTAACTTCGATACTAATTATGACAGGTAACTGTAACTTCGATACTGATTATGACAGGTAACTGTAACTTCGTTACTAATTATGACAAGTAACTGTAATTTCAATTCAAATTTTGGCAGGTAACTGTGACTTCCATACTTATTATGACAGGTAACAGTAACTTCGATACTAATTATGACAAGTAACTGTAACATCGATGCTAATTATGACAGGTAACTGTAACTTCGTTACTAATTATGACAAGTAACTGTAATTTCGATACAAATTATGGCAGGTTACTGTAACTTCGATACTAATTATGACAGGTAACAGCAACTTCGATACTAATTATGACAAGTAACTATAACTTCGATACAAATTATGACAGGTAACTGAAACTTCGATACTAATTATGACAAGAAACTCTAACTTCGTTACTAATTATGACAAGTAACTGTAATTTTGATAAAAAATTATTGTAGGTAACTGAAACTTCAATACAAATTATGACAGGTAACAGTAACTTCGATACTAATTATGACAGGTAACTGTAACTTCGTTACTTATTATGACAAGTAACTTTAATTTCGATACTAATTATGGCAGGTTACTGTAACTTCGTTACTAATTATGACAAGTCCCTGTAATTTCGATACAAATTATGGCAGGTAATTGTAATTTCGATGCTTATTATGACAGGTAACAGTAACTTCGATACTAATTATGACAAGTAACAGTAACTTCGATACTAATTATGACAAGTAGCTGTAACTTCGATACTAATTATGACAGGTAACTGTAACTTCGTTACTAATTATGACAAGTAACTGTAATTTCGATTAAAATTTTGGCAGGTAGCTGTAACTTCGATACTTATTATGACAGGTAACAGTAACTTCGATACTAATTATGACAAGTAACTGTAACTTCGATACTAATTATGACAGGTAAATGTAACTTCGTTACTAATTATGACAAGTAACTGTAATTTCGATACAAATTATGGCAGGTAACTGTAACTTCGATACTAATTATGACAGGTAACAGCAACTTCGATACTAATTATGACAAGTAACTATAACTTCGATACAAATTATGACAGGTAACTGTAACTTCGATACTAATTATGACAAGAAACACTAACTTCGTTACTAATTATGACAAGTAACTGTAATTTTGATAAAAAATTATTGTAGGTAACTGTAACTTCAATGCTAATTATGACAGGTAACAGTAACTTCGATACTAATTATGACAGGTAAGAGTAACTACGATACTAATTAAGAAGGTAACTGTAATTTCGATTCAAATTTTGGCAGGTAACTTTAATTTCGATACTAATTATGGCAGGTAACTGTAACTTCGTTACTAATTATGACAAGTAACTGTAATTTCGATACAAATTATGGCAGGTAACTGTAACTTCGATACTAATTATGACAGGTAACTGCAACTTCGATACTAATTATGAAAAGTAAATATAACTTCGATACAAATTATGACAGGTAACTGTAACTTCGATACTAATTATGACAAGAAACTCTAACTTCGTTACTAATTATGACAAGTAACTGTAATTTGGATAAAAAATAATTGTAGGTAACTGTAACTTCAATGCTAATTATGACAGGTAACAGTAACTTCGAAACTAATTATGACAGGTAACAGTAACTACGATACTAATTATGACAAGTAACTGTAACTTCGATACTAATTATGACAGGTAACTAACTTCGTAACTAATTATGACAAGTAACTGTAATTTCGATACTAATTATGACAGGTAACAGCAACTTCGATACTAATTATGACAAGTAACTATAACTTCGATACAAATTATGACAGGTAACTGTAACTTCGATACTAATTATGACAAGAAACTCTAACTTCGTTACTAATTTTGACAAGTAACTGTAATTTTGATAAAAAATTATTGTAGGTAACTGTAACTTCAATACTAATTATACCAGGTAGCAGTAACTTCGATACTAATTATGACAGGTAACTGTAACTTCGTTACTTATTATGACAAGTAACTTTAATTTCGATACTAATTCTGGCAGGTTACTGTAACTTCGTTAATAATTATGACATGTCCCTGTAATTTAGATACAAATTATTGCAGGTAATTGTAATTTCGATACTAATTATGACAGGTAACAGTAACTTCGATAATAATTATGACAGGTAACAGTAACTTCGATACTAATTATGACAGGTAACAGTAACTTCGATACTAATTATGACAAGTAATTATAACTTCGATACAAATTATGACAGGTAACAGTAACTTCGGTACTAATTATGACAGGTTACAGTAACTACGATACTAATTATGACAAGTAACTGTAACTTCGATACTAATTATGACAGGTAACTGTAACATCGTTACTAATTATGACAAGTAACTGTAATTTCGATTCAAATTTTGGCAGGTAACTGTAACTTCGATACTTATTATGACAGGTAACAGTAACTTCGATACTAATAATCACAAGTAACTGTAACTTCGATACTAATTATGACAGGTAACTGTAACATCGTTACTAATTAAGACAAGTAACTGTAATTTCGATACAAATTATGGCAGGTAAGTGTAACTTCGATACTAATTATGACAGGTAACTGCAACTTCGATACTTATTATGACAAGTAACTATAACTTCGATACAAATTATGACAGGTAACTGTAACTTCGATACTAATTATGACAAGAAACGCTAACTTCGTTACTAATTATGACAAGTAACTGTAATTTTGATAAAAAATTATTGTAGGTAACTGTAACTTCAATACTAATTATGACAGGTAACAGTAACTACGATACTAATTATGACAAGTAACTGTACCTTCGATACTAATTATGACAGGTAACTAACTTCGTAACTAATTATGACAAGTAACTGTAATTTCGATACCAATTATGACAGGTAACAGCAACTTCGATACTAATTATGACAAGTAACTATAACTTCGATACAAATTATGACAGGTAACTGTAACTTCGATACTAATTATGACAAGAAACTCTAACTTCGTTACTAATTTTGACAAGTAAATGTAATTTTGATAAAAAATTATTGTAGGTAACTGTAACTTCAATACTAATTATAACAGGTAGCAGTAACTTCGATACTAATTATGACAGGTAACTGTAACTTCGTTACTTATTATGACAAGTAACTTTAATTTCGATACTAATTCTGGCGGGTTACTGTAACTTCGTTAATAATTATGACATGTCCCTGTAATTTAGATACAAATTATTGCAGGTAATTGTAATTTCGATACTAATTATGACAGGTAACAGTAACTTCGATACTAATTATGACAGGTAACAGTAACTTCGATACTAATTATGACAAGTAACTGTAACTTCGATAATAATTATGAGAGGTAACAGTAACTTCGATACTAATTATGACAGGTAACAGTAACTTCGATACTAATTATGACAAGTAATTATAACTTCGATACAAATTATGACAGGTAACAGTAACTTCGGTACTAATTATGACAGGTTACAGTAACTACGATACTAATTATGACAAGTAACTGTAACTTCGATACTAATTATCACAGGTAACTGTAACATCGTTACTAATTATGACAAGTAACTGTAATTTCGATTCAAATTTTGGCAGGTAACTGTAACTTCGATACTTATTATGACAGGTAACAGTAACTTCGATACTAATTATCACAAGTAACTGTAACTTCGATACTAATTATGACAGGTAACTGTAACTTCGTTACTAATTATGACAAGTAACTGTAATTTCGATACAAATTATGGCAGGTAACTGTAACTTCGATACTAATTATGACAGGTAACTGCAACTTCGATACTTATTAAGACAAGTAACTATAACTTCGATACAAATTATGACAGGTAACTGTAACTTCGATACTAATTATGACAAGAAACGCTAACTTCGTTACTAATTATGACAAGTAACTGTAATTTTGATAAAAAATTATTGTAGGTAACTGTAACTTCAATACTAATTATGACAGGTAACAGTAACTACGAAACTAATTATGACAAGTAACTGTAACTCCGATACTAATTATGACAGGTAACTAACTTCGTAACTAATTATGACAAGTAACTGTAATTTCGATACTAATTATGACAGGTAACAGCAACTTCGATACTAATTATGACAAGTAACTATAACTTCGATACAAATTATGACAGGTAACTGTAACTTCGATACTAATTATGACAAGAAACTCTAACTTCGTTACTAATTTTGACAAGTAAATGTAATTTTGATAAAAAATTATTGTAGGTAACTGTAACTTCAATACTAATTATAACAGGTAGCAGTAACTTCGATACTAATTATGACAGGTAACTGTAACTTCGTTACTTATTATGACAAGTAACTTTAATTTCGATACTAATTCTGGCAGGTTACTGTAACTTCGTTAATAATTATGACATGTCCCTGTAATTTAGATACAAATTATTGCAGGTAATTGTAATTTCGATACTAATTATGACAGGTAACAGTAACTTCGATACTAATTATGACAGGTAACAGTAACTTCGATACTAATTATGACAAGTAACTGTAACTTCGATACTAATTATGACTGGTAACAGTAACTTCGATACTAATTATGACACGTAACAGTAACTTCGATACTAATTATGACAAGTAATTATGACTTCGATACAAATTATGACAGGTAACAGTAACTTCGGTACTAATTATGACAGGTTACAGTAACTACGATACTAATTATGACAAGTAACTGTAACTTCGATACTAATTATGACAGGTAACTGTAACTTGGTAACTAATTATGACAAGTAACTGTAATTTCGATACAAATTATGGCTGGTAACAGTAACTTCGATGCTAATTATGACAGGTAACTTTAACTTCGATACTAATTATGACAAGGAACTGTAATTTCGATACAAATTATGGCAGATAACTGTAACTTCGATACTAATTGTGACAGGTAACAGTAACTTCGATACTAATTATGACAAGTAACTATAACTTCGAATCAAATTATGACAATTAACTGTAACTTCGATACTAATTATGACAAGAAAATCTAACTTCGTTACTAATTATGACAAGTAACTGTAATTTTGATAAAAAATTATGGTAGGTAACTGTATCTTCAATACTAATTATGACAGGTAACAGGAACATCGATACTAATTATGACAGGTAACTGTAACTTCGATACTAATTATGACAAGTAACTATAACTTCGAATCAAATTATGACAATTAACTGTAACTTCGATACTAATTATGACAAGAAAATCTAACTTCGTTACTAATTATGACAAGTAACTGTAATTTTGATAAAAAATTATGGTAGGTAACTGTAACTTCAATACTAATTATGACAGGTAACAGGAACATCGATACTAATTATGACAGGTAACTGTAACTTCGTTAATAATTATCACAAGTAACTTTAATTTCGATACGAATTATGGCAGGTAACTGTAACTTCGTTACTAATTATGACATGTCCCCGTAATTTCGATACAAATTATGGCAGGTAACGGTAACTTCGATACTAATTATTACAAGTAACTGTAACTTCGATACTAATTATGACAGGCAACTGTAACTTCTTTACTAATTATGACAAGTAACTGTAATTTTGATACAAATTTTGGCAGGTAACTGTAACTTCGATTCTAATTATGACAGGTAACAGTAACTTCGATACTAATTATGACAAGTAACTGTAACTTCTTTACTTATTATGACAGGTAACTGTAACTTCGTTACTAATTATGACAAGTAACAGTAATTTCGATACAAATTATGGCAGGTAACTGTATCTTCGATACTAATTATGACAAGTAACTATAACTTCGATAAAAATTATGACTGGTTACTGTAACTTCGATTCTAATTATGACAAGAAACTCAAACTTCGTTACTAATTATGACAAGTAACTGAAATTTGATAAAAAATTATGGTAGGTAACTGTAACTTCATTACTAATTATGACAGGTAACAGTAACTTCGATACTAATTATGACAGGAAACTGTAACTTCGTTACTAATTATGACAAGTAACTTTAATTTCGATACTAGTTATGGCAGGAAACTGTAACTTCGTTACTAATTATGACAAGTCCTTGTAATTTCGATACAAATTATGGCAGGTAACTGTAACTTCGATACTAAAAATGACAAGTAACTGTAACTTCGATACTAATTATGACAGGTAACTGTAACTTCGTTATTAATTATGACAAGTAACTGTAATTTTGATAAAAAATTATTGTAGGTAACTGTAACTTCAATACTAATTATGACAGGTAACAGTAACTTCGATACTAAATATGACAAGAAACTCAAACTTCGTTACTAATTATGACAAGTAACTGTAATTTTGATAAAAAATTATGGTAGGTAACTGTATCTTCAATACTAATTATGACAGGTAACAGTATCTTCGATACTAATTATGACAGGAAACTGTAACTTCGTTACTAATTATGACAAGTAACTTTAATTTCGATATTAATTATGGCAGGAAACTGTAACTTCGTTACTAATTATGACAAGTCCCTGTAATTTCGATACAAATTATGGCAGGTAACTGTAACCTCGATACTAATTATGACAAGTAACTGTAACTTCGATACTAATTATGACAGGTAACTGTAACTTCGTTATTAATTATGACAAGTTACTGTAATTTCGATACAAATTTTGGCAGGTAACTGTATCATCGTTACTAATTTTGACAGGTAACAGTAACTTCGATACTAATTATGACAATTAACTGTAACTTCGATACTAATTATGACAGGTAACTGTAACTTCGATACTGATTATGACAGGTAACTGTAACTTCGTTACTAATTATGACAAGTAACTGTAATTTCAATTCAAATTTTGGCAGGTAACTGTAACTTCCATACTTATTATGACAGGTAACTGTAACTTCGTTACTAATTATGACAAGTAACTGTAATTTCGATACAAATTATGGCAGGTTACTGTAACTTCGATACTAATTATGACAGGTAACAGCAACTTCGATACTAATTATGACAAGTAACTATAACTTCGATACAAATTATGACAGGTAACTGAAACTTCGATACTAATTATGACAAGAATCTCTAACTTCGTTACTAATTATGACAAGTAACTGTAATTTTGATAAAAAATTATTGTAGGTAACTGTAACTTCAATACTAATTATGACAGGTAACAGTAACGTCGATACTTATTATGACAGGTAACAGTAACTACGATACTAATTATGACAAGTAACTGTAACTTCGATACTAATTAAGACAGGTAACTAACTTCGTAACTAATTATGACAAGTAACTGTAATTTCGATACTAATTATGACAGGTAACAGCAACTTCGATACTAATTATGACAAGTAACTATAACTTCGATACAAATTATGACAGGTAACTGTAACTTCGATACTAATTATGACAAGAAACTCTAACTTCGTTACTAATTTTGACAAGTAACTGTAATTTTGATAAAAAATTATTGTAGGTAACTGTAACTTCAATACTAATTATAACAGGTAGCAGTAACTTCGATACTAATTATGACAGGTAACTGTAACTTCGTTACTTATTATGACAAGTAACTTTAACTTCGATACTAATTCTGGCAGGTTACTGTAACTTCGTTAATAATTATGACATGTCCCTGTAATTTAGATACAAATTATTGCAGGTAATTGTAATTTCGATACTAATTATGACAGGTAACAGTAACTTCGATACTACTTATGACAGGTAACAGTAACTTCGATACTAATTATGACAAGTAACTGTAACTTCGATACTAATTATGACAGGTAACAGTAACTTCGATACTAATTATGACAGGTAACAGTAACTTCGATACTAATTATGACAAGTAATTATAACTTCGATACAAATTATGACAGGTAACAGTAACTTCGGTACTAATTATGACAGGTTACAGTAACTACGATACTAATTATGACAAGTAACTGTAACTTCGATACTAATTTGACAGGTAACTGTAACTTGGTAACTAATTATGACAAGTAACTGTAATTTCGATACAAATTATGGCTGGTAACAGTAACTTCGATGCTAATTATGACAGGTAACTGTAACTTCGATACTAATTATGACAAGGAACTGTAATTTCGATACAAATTATGGCAGGTAACTGTAACTTCGATACTAATTGTGACAGGTAACAGTAACTTCGATACTAATTATGACAAGTAACTATAACTTCGAATCAAATTATGACAATTAACTGTAACTTCGATACTAATTATGACAAGAAAATCTAACTTCGTTACTAATTATGACAAGTAACTGTAATTTTGATAAAAAATTATGGTAGGTAACTGTAACTTCAATACTAATTATGACAGGTAACAGGAACATCGATACTAATTATGACAGGTAACTGTAACTTCGTTAATAATTATGACATGTCCCTGTAATTTAGATACAAATTATTGCAGGTAATTGTAATTTCGATACTAATTATGACAGGTAACAGTAACTTCGATACTACTTATGACAGGTAACAGTAACTTCGATACTAATTATGACAAGTAACTTTAATTTCGATACTAATTATGGCAGGTAACTGTAACTTCGTTACTAATTATGACATGTCCCTGTAATTTCGATACAAATTATGGCAGGTAACGGTAACATCGATACTAATTATTACAAGTAACTGTAACTTCGATACTAATTATGACAGGCAACTGTAACTTCTTTACTAATTATGACAAGTAACTGTAATTTCGAAACAAATTTTGGCAGGTAACTGTAACTTCGATTCTAATTATGACAGGTAACAGTAACTTCGATACTAATTATGACAAGTAACTGTAACTTCGATACTTATTATGACAGGTAACTGTAACTTCGTTACTAATTATGACAAGTAACAGTAATTTCGATACAAATTATGGCAGGTAACTGTATCTTCGATACTAATTATGACAGGTAACAGTAACTTCGATACTAATTATGACAAGTAACATTAACTTCGATACTAATTATGGCAGGTTACTGTAACATCGCTACTAATTATGACAAGTAACTTTAATTTCGATACAAATTATGGCAGGTAACTGTAACTTCCATACTAATTATGACAGGTAACAGTAACTTCGATACTAATTATGACAGGAAACTGTAACTTCGTTACTAATTATGACAAGTAACTGTAATTTCGATACAAATTATGACAGGTAACTGTAACTTCGTTACTAATTATGACAAGTAACAGTACCTTCGTTACTAATTATGACAGGTAACTGTAACTTCGATACTAATTATGACAAGGAACTGTAATTTCGATACAAATTATGGCAGGTAACTGTAACTTCGTTACTAATTATGACAAGTAACCGTAATTTCGATACAAATTTTGGCAGGTAACTGTAACTTCGATACTAATTATGACAAGTAACTATAACTTCGATAAAAATTATGACTGGTTACTGTAACTTCGATTCTAATTATGACAAGAAACTCAAACTTCGTTACTAATTATGACAAGTAACTGTAATTTTGATAAAAAATTATGGTAGGTAACTGTAACTTCATAGCCTCCGTGGCTTAGGCGGCAGCACGCCGGCCTCTCACCGCTGGGTCCGTGGTTCAAATCCCGGTCACTCCATGTGAGATCTGTGCTGGACAAAACGGAGGCAGACAGGTTTTTCTCCGGGTACTCCGGTTTTCCCTGTCAACATTTCATTCCAGCAACACTCTCCACTCTCATTTCATTTCATCTGTCATTCATTTAATCATTGCCCCAGAGGAGTGCGTCAGGCCTCGGCAGCCGGCACAGTTCATATCCTCCGCCGCTAGATGGGGGCTTCATTCATTCCATTCCTGACCCGGTCGAAGACTGGAAGCAGGCTGTGGATTTTCATTTCAACTGTAACTTCATTACTAATTATGACAGGTAACAGTAACTTCGATACTAATTATGACAGGAAACTGTAACTTCGTTACTAATTATGACAAGTAACTTTAATTTCGATACTAGTTATGGCAGGAAACTGTAACTTCGTTACTAATTATGACAAGTAACTTTAATTTCGATATTAATTATGGCAGGAAACTGTAACTTCGTTACTAATTATGACAGGTAACAGTAACTTCGATACTAATTATGACAAGTAACTATAACTTCGATAAAAATTATGACTGGTTACTGTAACTTCGATTCTAATTATGACGAGAAACTCAAACTTCGTAACTAATTATGACAAGTAACTGTAATTTTGATAAACAATTATGGTAGGTAACAGTAACTTCAATACTAATTATGACAGGTAACAGTAACTTCGATACTAATTATGACAGGAAACTGTAACTTCGTTACTAATTATGACAAGTAACTTTAATTTCGATACTAATTATGGCAGGAAACTGTAACTTCGTTACTAATTATGACAAGTCCCTGTAATTTCGATACAAATTATGGCAGGTAACTGTAACTTCGATACTAATTATGACAAGTAACTGTAACTTCGATACTAATTATGACAGGTAACTGTAACTTCGTCACTAATTATAACAAGTAACTGTAATTTCGTTACAAATTATGGCAGGTAACAATAACTTCGATACTAATTATGACAGGTAACAGTAATTCGATACTAATTATGACAAGTAACATTAACTTCGATACAAATTATGACAGGTAACTGTAACTTCGATACTAATTATGACAAGAAACTCGAACTTCGTTACTAATTATGACAAGTCCCTGTAATTTCGATACAAATTATGGCAGGTAACTGTAACTTCCATACTAATTATGACAGGTAACAGTAACTTCGATACTAATTATGACAGGAAACTGTAATTCGATACTAATTATGACAAGTAACTATAACTTCGATACAAATTATGACAGGTAACTGTAACTTCGATACTAATTATGACAAGAAACTCGAACTTCGTTACTAATTATGACAAGTCCCTGTAATTTCGATACAAATTATGGCAGGTAACTGTAACTTCCATACTAATTATGACAGGTAACAGTAACTTCGATACTAATTATGACAGGAAACTGTAACTTCGTTACTAATTATGACGAGTAACTGTAATTTCAATACAAATTATGACAGGTAACTGTAACTTCGTTACTAATTATGACAGGTTACTGTAACTTCGTTACTAATTATGTCAAGTAACTGTAGCTTCGATGCTAATTATGACAAGTAATTGTAATTTCGATACAAATTATGACAGGTAACATTAACTTCGATACTAATTATGACAAGAAACTGTAATTTTGATAAAAATTTATGGTAGGTAACTGTAACTTCAATACTAATTATGACTGTAACTGTAACTTCGTTACTAATTATGACAAGTTACTGTAATTTCGATACAAATTATGGCAGGTAACAGTAACTTCGATACTAATTATGACAGGTAACTGTAACTTCGATACTAATTATGACAAGGAACTGTAATTTCGATACAAATTATGGCAGGTAACTGTAACTTCCATACTAATTATGACAGGTAACAGTAACTTCGATACTAATTATGACAAGAAACTGTAACTTCGTTACTAATTATGACAAGTAACTGTAATTTCGATACAAACTATGACAGGTAACTGTAACTTCGTTACTAATTATGACAAGTAACAGTACCTTCGATACTAATTATGACAGGTAACTGTAACTTCGATACAAATTATGACAAGGAACTGTAATTTCAATACAAATTATGGCAGGTAACTGTAACTTCGTTACTAATTATGACAAGTAACTGTAATTTCGATACAAATTTTGGCAGGTAACTGTAACTTCGATACTAATTATGACAGGTAACAGTAACTTCGATACTAATTATGACAAGTAACTGTAACTTCGATACTAATTATGACAGGTAACTGCAACTTCGTTACTATTTATGACAAGTAACAGTAATTTCGATACAAAATATGGCAGGTAACAGTAACATCGATACTAATTATGACAGGTAACTGTAATTTCGATACTAATTATGACAGGTAACAGTAACTTCGATACTAATTATGACAGGAAACTGTAACTTCGTTACTAATTATGACAAGTAACTGTAATTTCTATACTAATTATGACAGGTAACAGTAACTTCGATACTAATTATGACAGGAAACTGTAACTTCGTTACTAATTATGACAAGTAACTTTAATTTCGATACTAGTTATGGCAGGAAACTGTAACTTCGTTACTAATTATAACAAGTCCCTGTAATTTCGATACAAATTATGGCAGGTAACTCTAACCTCGATACTAATTATGACAAGTAACTGTAACTTCGATACAAATTTTGGCAGGTAACTGTAACTTCCATACTAATTATGACAGGTAACAGTAACTTCGATACTAATTATGACAAGAAACTGTAACTTCGTTACTAATTATGACAAGTAACTGTAATTTCGATACAAATTATGACAGGTAACTGTAACTTCGTTACTAATTATGACAAGTAACAGTACCTTCGATACTAATTATGACAGGTAACTGTAACTTCGATACTAATTATGACAAGGAACTGTAATTTCAATACAAATTATGGCAGGTAACTGTAACTTCTTTACTAATTATGACAAGTCCCTGTAATTTCGATACAAATTATTGCAGGTAACTGTAACTTCGATACTTATTATGACAAGTAACTGTAACTTCGATACTAATTATGACAGGTAACTGTAACTTCGTTATTAATTATGACAAGTAACTGTAATTTTGATAAAAAATTATTGTAGGTAACTGTAACTTCAATACTAATTATGACAGGTAACAGTAACTTCGATACTAATTATGACAAGAAACTCAAACTTCGTTACTAATTATGACAAGTAACTGTAATTCTGATAAAAAATTATGGTAGGTAACTGTAACTTCAATACTAATTATGACAGGTAACAGTAACTTCGATACTAATTATGACAGGAAACTGTAACTTCGTTACTAATTATGACAAGTAACTTTAATTTCGATATTAATTTTGGCAGGAAACTGTAACTTCGTTACTAATTATAACAAGTCCCTGTAATTTCGATACAAATTATGGCAGGTAACTCTAACCTCGATACTAATTATGACAAGTAACTGTAACTTCGATACTAATTATGACAGGTAACTGTAACTTCGTTATTAACTATGACAAGTAACTGTAATTTCGATACAAATTTTGGCAGGTAACTGTATCATCGTTACTAATTTTGACAGGTAACAGTAACTTCGATACTAATTATGACAAGTAACTGTAACTTCCATACTAATTATGAGAGGTAACTGTAACTTCGATACTAATTATGACAGGTAACTGTAACTTCGTTACTAATTATGACAAGTAACTGTAATTTCGATTCAAATTTTGGCAGGTAACTGTAACTTCGATACTTATTATGACAGGTAACAGTAACTTCGATACTAATTATGACAAGTAACTGTAACATCGATACTAATTATGACAGGTAACTGTAACTTCGTTACTAATTATGACAAGTAACTGTAATTTCGATACAAATTATGGCAGGTTACTGTAACTTCGATACTAATTATGACAGGTAATAGCAACTTCGATACTAATTATGACAAGTAACTATAACTTCGATACAAATTATGACAGGTAACTGTAACTTCTATACTAATTATGACAAGAAACTCTAACTTCGTTACTTATTATGACAAGTAACTGTAATTTTGATAAAAAATTATTGTAGGTAACGGTAAATTCAATACTAATTATGACAGGTAACAGTAACTTCGATACTAATTATGACAGGTAACTGTAACTTCGCTACTTATTATGACAAGTAACTTTAATTTCGATACTAATTATGGCAGGTTACTGTAACTTCGTTACTAATTATGACAAGTCCCTGTAATTTCGATACAAATTATGGCAGGTAATTGTAATTTCGGTGCTAATTATGACAGGTAACAGTAACTTCGATACTAATTATGACAAGTAACAGTAACTTCGATACTAATTATGACAAGTAACTGTAACTTCGATACTTATTATGACAGGTAACTGTAACTTCGTTACTAATTATGACAAGTAACTGTAATTTCGATTCAAATTTTGGCAGGTAACTGTAACTTCGATACTTATTATGACAGGAAACAGTAACTTCGATACTAATTATGACAAGTAACTGTAACTTCGACACTAATTATGACAGGTAACTGTAACTTCGTTACTAATTATGACAAGTAACAGTAATTTCGATACAAATTTTGGCAGGTAACTGTAACTTCGATACTAATCATGACCGGTAACAGTAACTTCGATACTAATTATGACAAGTAACTGTAACTTCGTTACTAATAATGATAAGTAACTCTAATTTCGATACTAATTATGGCAGGTAACTGTAACTTCGATACTAATTATGACAGGAAACAGTAACTTCGATACTAATTATGACAAGTAACTATAATTTCGATAAAAATTATGACTGGTTACTGTAACTTCGATTCTAATTATGACAAGAAACTCAAACTTCGTTACTAATTATGACAAGTAACTGTAATTTTGATAAAAAATTATGGTAGGTAACTGTAACTTCATTACTAATTATGACAGGTAACAGTAACTTCGATACTAATTATGACAGGAAACTGTAACTTCGTTACTAATTATGACAAGTAACTTTAATTTCGATACTAGTTATGGCAGGAAACTGTAACTTCGTTACTAATTATGACAAGTCCCTGTAATTTCGATACAAATTATGGCAGGTAACTGTAACTTCGATACTAATTATGACAAGTAACTGTAACTTCGATACTAATTATGACAGGTAACTGTAACTTCGTTATTAATTATGACAAGTAACTGTAATTTTGATAAAAAATTATTGTAGGTAACTGTAACTTCAATACTAATTATGACAGGTAACAGTAACTTCGATACTAATTATGACAAGAAACTCAAACTTCGTTACTTATTATTACAAGTAACTGTAATTCTGATAAAAAATTATGGTAGGTAACTGTAACTTCAATACTAATTATGACAGGTAACATTAACTTCGATACTAATTATGACAGGAAACTGTAACTTCGTTACTAATTATGACAAGTAACTTTAATTTCGATATTTATTTTGGCAGGAAACTGTAACTTCGTTACTAATTATGACAAGTCCCTGTAATTTCGATACAAATTATGGCAGGTAACTCTAACCTCGATACTAATTATTACAAGTAACTGTTACTTCGATACTAATTATGACAGGTAACTGTAACTTCGTTATTAACTCTGACAAGTAACTGTAATTTCGATACAAATTTTGGCAGGTAACTGTATCATCGTTACTAATTTTGACAGGTGACAGTAACTTCGATACTAATTATGACAAGTAACTGTAACTTCGATACTAATTATGACAGGTAACTGTAACTTCGATACTAATTATGACAGGTAACTGTAACTTCGTTACTAATTATGACAAGTAACTGTAATTTCGATTCAAATTTTGGCAGGTAACTGTAACTTCGATACTTATTATGACAGGTAACAGTAACTTCGATACTAATTATGACAAGTAACTGTAACATCGATACTAATTATGACAGGTAACTGTAACTTCGTTACTAATTATGACAAGTAACTGTAATTTCGATACAAATTATGGCAGGTTACTGTAACATCGATACTAATTATGACAGTTAACAGCAACTTCGATACTAATTATGACAAGTAACTATAACTTCGATACAAATTATGACAGGTAACTGTAACTTCGATACTAATTATGACAAGAAACTCTAACTTCGTTACTAATTATGACAAGTAACTGTAATTTTGATAAAAAATTATTGTAGGTAACGGTAACTTCAATACTAATTATGACAGGTAACAGTAACTTCGATACTAATTATGACAGGTAACTGTAACTTCGTTACTTATTATGACAAGTAACTTTAATTTCGGTACTAATTATAGCAGGTTACTGTAACTTCGTTACTAATTATGACAAGTCCCTGTAATTTCTATAGAAATTATGGCAGGTAACAGTAACTTCGATACTAATTATGACAAGTAACAGTAACTTCGATACTAATTATGACAAATAACTGTAACTTCGATACTAATTATGACAGGTAACTGTAACTTCGTTACTAATTATGACAAGTAACTGTAATTTCGATTCAAATTTTGGCAGGTAACTGTAACTTCGATACTAATTATGACAGGTAACAGTAACTTCGATACTAATTATGACAAGTAACTGTAACTTCGATACTAATTATGACAGGTAACTGCAACTTCGTTACTATTTATGACAAGTAACAGTAATTTCGATACAAAATATGGCAGGTAACAGTAACTTCGATACTAATTATGACAGGTAACAGTAACTTCGATACTATTTATGACAAGTAACATTAACTTCGATACTAATTATGACAGGTTACTGTAACATCGTTGCTAATGATGACAAGTAACTTTAATTTCGAAACAAATTATGGCAGGTAACTGTAACTTCCATACTAATTATGACAGGTAACAGTTACTTCGATACTAATTTTGACAGGAAACTGTAACATCGTTACTAATTATGACAAGTAACTGTAATTTCGATACAAATTTTGGCAGGTACTGTAACTTCGATACTAATTATGACAGGTAACAGTAACTTCGATACTAATTATGACAAGTAACTGTAACATCGATACTAATTATGACAGGTAACTGTAACTTCGTTACTAATAATGACAAGTAACTCTAATTTCGATACTAATTATGGCAGGTAACTGTAACTTCGATACTAATTATGACAGGTAACAGTAACTTCGATACTAATTATGACAAGTAACTATAACTTCGATAATAATTATGACTAGTTACTGTAACTTCGATTCTAATTATGACAAGAAACTCAAACTTCGTTACTAATTATGACAAGTAACTGCAATTTTGATAAAAAATTATGGTAGGTAACTGTAACGTCATTACTAATTATGACAGGTAACAGTAAATTCGATACTAATTATGACAGGAAACTGTAACTTCGTTACTAATTATGACAAGTAACTTTAATTTCGATACTAGTTATGGCAGGAAACTGTAACTTCGTTACTAATTATAACAAGTCCCTGTAATTTCGATACAAATTATGGCAGGTAACTCTAACCTCGATACTAATTATGACAAGTAACTGTAACTTCGATACAAATTTTGGCAGGTAACTGTAACTTCCATACTAATTATGACAGGTAACAGTAACTTCGATACTAATTATGACAAGAAACTGTAACTTCGTTACTAATTATGACAAGTAACTGTAATTTCGATACAAATTATGACAGGTAACTGTAACTTCGTTACTAATTATGACAAGTAACAGTACCTTCGATACTAATTATGACAGGTAACTGTAACTTCGATACTAATTATGACAAGGAACTGTAATTTCAATACAAATTATGGCAGGTAACTGTAACTTCTTTACTAATTATGACAAGTCCCTGTAATTTCGATACAAATTATTGCAGGTAACTGTAACTTCGATACTTATTATGACAAGTAACTGTAACTTCGATACTAATTATGACAGGTAACTGTAACTTCGTTATTAATTATGACAAGTAACTGTAATTTTGATAAAAAATTATTGTAGGTAACTCTAACTTCAATACTAATTATGACAGGTAACAGTAACTTCGATACTAATTATGACAAGAAACTCAAACTTCGTTACTAATTATGACAAGTAACTGTAATTCTGATAAAAAATTATGGTAGGTAACTGTAACTTCAATACTAATTATGACAGGTAACAGTAACTTCGATACTAATTATGACAGGAAACTGTAACTTCGTTACTAATTATGACAAGTAACTTTAATTTCGATATTAATTTTGGCAGGAAACTGTAACTTCGTTACTAATTATAACAAGTCCCTGTAATTTCGATACAAATTATGGCAGGTAACTCTAACCTCGATACTAATTATGACAAGTAACAGTAACTTCGATACTAATTATGACAGGTAACTGTAACTTCGTTATTAACTATGACAAGTAACTGTAATTTCGATACAAATTTTGGCAGGTAACTGTATCATCGTTACTAATTTTGACAGGTAACAGTAACTTCGATACTAATTATGACAAGTAACTGTAACTTCCATACTAATTATGAGAGGTAACTGTAACTTCGATACTAATTATGACAGGTAACTGTAACTTCGTTACTAATTATGACAAGTAACTGTAATTTCGATTCAAATTTTGGCAGGTAACTGTAACTTCGATACTTATTATGACAGGTAACAGTAACTTCGATATTAATTATGACAAGTAACTGTAACATCGATACTAATTATGACAGGTAACTGTAACTTCGTTACTAATTATGACAAGTAACTGTAATTTCGATACAAATTATGGCAGGTTACTGTAACTTCGATACTAATTATGACAGGTAACAGCAACTTCGATACTAATTATGACAAGTAACTATAACTTCGATACAAATTATGACAGGTAACTGTAACTTCTATACTAATTATGACAAGAAACTCTAACTTCGTTACTTATTATGACAAGTAACTGTATTTTTGATAAAAAATTATTGTAGGTAACGGTAAATTCAATACTAATTATGACAGGTAACAGTAACTTCGATACTAATTATGACAGGTAACTGTAACTTCGTTACTTATTATGACAAGTAACTTTAATTTCGATACTAATTATGGCAGGTTACTGTAACTTCGTTACTAATTATGACAAGTCCCTGTAATTTCGATACAAATTATGGCAGGTAATTGTAATTTCGGTGCTAATTATGACAGGTAACAGTAACTTCGATACTAATTATGACAAGTAACAGTAACTTCGATACTAATTATGACAAGTAACTGTAACCTCGATACTTATTATGACAGGTAACTGTAACTTCGTTACTAATTATGACAAGTAACTGTAATTTCGATTCAAATTTTGGCAGGTAACTGTAACTTCGATACTTATTATGACAGGAAACAGTAACTTCGATACTAATTATGACATGTAACTGTAACTTCGACACTAATTATGACAGGTAACTGTAACTTCGTTACTAATTATGACAAGTAACAGTAATTTCGATACAAATTTTGGCAGGTAACAGTAACTTCCATACTAATCATGACAGGTAACAGTAACTTCGATACTAATTATGACAAGTAACTGTAACTTCGATACTTATTATGAGCGGTAACTGTAACTTCGTTACTAATAATGACAAGTAACTCTAATTTCGATACTAATTATGGCAGGTAACTGTAACTTCGATACTAATTATGACAGGTAAAAGTAACTTCGATACTAATTATGACAAGTAACTATAACTTCGATAAAAATTATGACTGGTTACTGTAACTTCGATTCTAATTATGACAAGAAACTCAAACTTCGTTACTAATTATGACAAGTAACTGTAATTTTGATAAAAAATTATGGTAGGTAACTGTAACTTCATTACTAATTATGACAGGTAACAGTAACTTCGATACTAATTATGACAGGAAACTGTAACTTCGTTACTAATTATGACAAGTAACTTTAATTTCGATACTAGTTATGGCAGGAAACTGTAACTTCGTTACTAATTATGACAAGTCCCTGTAATTTCGATACAAATTATGGCAGGTAACTGTAACTTCGATACTAATTATGACAAGTAACTGTAACTTCGATACTAATTATGACAGGTAACTGTAACTTCGTTATTAATTATGACAAGTAACTGTAATTTTGATAAAAAATTATTGTAGGTAACTGTAACTTCAATACTAATTATGACAGGTAACAGTAACTTCGATACTAATTATGACAAGAAACTCAAACTTCGTTACTTATTATTACAAGTAACTGTAATTCTGATAAAAAATTATGGTAGGTAACTGTAACTTCAATACTAATTATGACAGGTAACATTAACTTCGATACTAATTATGACAGGAAACTGTAACTTCGTTACTAATTATGACAAGTAACTTTAATTTCGATATTTATTTTGGCAGGAAACTGTAACTTCGTTACTAATTATGACAAGTCCCTGTAATTTCGATACAAATTATGGCAGGTAACTCTAACCTCGATACTAATTATTACAAGTAACTGTTACTTCGATACTAATTATGACAGGTAACTGTAACTTCGTTATTAACTCTGACAAGTAACTGTAATTTCGATACAAATTTTGGCAGGTAACTGTATCATCGTTACTAATTTTGACAGGTGACAGTAACTTCGATACTAATAATGAAAAGTAACTGTACCTTCGATACTAATTATGACAGGTAACTGTAACTTCGATACTAATTATGACAGGTAACTGTAACTTCGTTACTAATTATGACAAGTAACTGTAATTTCGATTCAAATTTTGGCAGGTAACTGTAACTTCGATACTTATTATGACAGGTAACAGTAACTTCGATACTAATTATGACAAGTAACTGTAACATCGATACTAATTATGACAGGTAACTGTAACTTCGTTACTAATTATGACAAGTAACTGTAATTTCGATACAAATTATGGCAGGTTACTGTAACTTGGATACTAATTATGACAGGTAACAGCAACTTCGATACTAATTATGACAAGTAACTATAACTTCGATACAAATTATGACAGGTAACTGTAACTTCTATACTAATTATGACAAGAAACTCTAACTTCGTTACTTATTATGACAAGTAACTGTAATTTTGATAAAAAATTATTGTAGGTAACGGTAAATTCAATACTAATTATGACAGGTAACAGTAACTTCGATACTAATTATGACAGGTAACTGTAACTTCGTTACTTATTATGACAAGTAACTTTAATTTCGATACTAATTATGGCAGGTTACTGTAACTTCGTTACTAATTATGACAAGTCCCTGTAATTTCGATACAAATTATGGCAGGTAATTGTAATTTCGGTGCTAATTATGACAGGTAACAGTAACTTCGATACTAATTATGACAAGTAACAGTAACTTCGATACTAATTATGACAAGTAACTGTAACTTCGATACTTATTATGACAGGTAACTGTAACTTCGTTACTAATTATGACAAGTAACTGTAATTTCGATTCAAATTTTGGCAGGTAACTGTAACTTCGATACTTATTATGACAGGAAACAGTAACTTCGATACTAATTATGACATGTAACTGTAACTTCGACACTAATTATGACAGGTAACTGTAACTTCGTTACTAATTATGACAAGTAACAGTAATTTCGATACAAATTTTGGCAGGTAACTGTAACTTCGATACTAATCATGACAGGTAACAGTAACTTCGATACTAATTATGACAAGTAACTGTAACTTCGATACTTATTATGAGCGGTAACTGTAACTTCGTTACTAATAATGACAAGTAACTCTAATTTCGATACTAATTATGGCAGGTAACTGTAACTTCGATACTAATTATGACAGGTAACAGTAACTTCGATACTAATTATGACAAGTAACTATAACTTCGATAAAAATTATGACTGGTTACTGTAACTTCGATTCTAATTATGACAAGAAACTCAAACTTCGTTACTAATTATGACAAGTAACTGTAATTTTGATAAAAAATTATGGTAGGTAACTGTAACTTCATTACTAATTATGACAGGTAACAGTAACTTCGATACTAATTATGACAGGAAACTGTAACTTCGTTACTAATTATGACAAGTAACTTTAATTTCGATACTAGTTATGGCAGGAAACTGTAACTTCGTTACTAATTATGACAAGTCCCTGTAATTTCGATACAAATTATGGCAGGTAACTGTAACTTCGATACTAATTATGACAAGTAACTGTAACTTCGATACTAATTATGACAGGTAACTGTAACTTCGTTATTAATTATGACAAGTAACTGTAATTTTGATAAAAAATTATTGTAGGTAACTGTAACTTCAATACTAATTATGACAGGTAACAGTAACTTCGATACTAATTATGACAAGAAACTCAAACTTCGTTACTTATTATTACAAGTAACTGTAATTCTGATAAAAAATTATGGTAGGTAACTGTAACTTCAATACTAATTATGACAGGTAACATTAACTTCGATACTAATTATGACAGGAAACTGTAACTTCGTTACTAATTATGACAAGTAACTTTAATTTCGATATTTATTTTGGCAGGAAACTGTAACTTCGTTACTAATTATGACAAGTCCCTGTAATTTCGATACAAATTATGGCAGGTAACTCTAACCTCGATACTAATTATTACAAGTAACTGTTACTTCGATACTAATTATGACAGGTAACTGTAACTTCGTTATTAACTCTGACAAGTAACTGTAATTTCGATACAAATTTTGGCAGGTAACTGTATCATCGTTACTAATTTTGACAGGTGAAAGTAACTTCGATACTAAAAATGACAAGTAACTGTAACTTCGATACTAATTATGACAGGTAACTGTAACTTCGATACTAATTATGACAGGTAACTGTAACTTCGTTACTAATTATGACAAGTAACTGTAATTTCGATTCAAATTTTGGCAGGTAACTGTAACTTCGATATTTATTATGACAGGTAACAGTAACTTCGATACTAATTATGACAAGTAACTGTAACATCGATACTAATTATGACAGGTAACTGTAACTTCGTTACTAATTATGACAAGTAACTGTAATTTCGATACAAATTATGGCAGGTTACTGTAACATCGATACTAATTTTGACAGTTAACAGCAACTTCGATACTAATTATGACAAGTAACTATAACTTCGATACAAATTATGACAGGTAACTGTAACTTCGATACTAATTATGACAAGAAACTCAAACTTCGTTACTAATTATGACAAGTAACTGTAATTTTGATAAAAAATTATGGTAGGTAACTATAACGTCATTACTAATTATGACAGGTAACAGTAACTTCGATACTAATTATGACAGGAAACTGTAACTTCGTTACTAATTATGACAAGTAACTTTAATTTCGATACTAGTTATGGCAGGAAACTGTAACTTCGTTACTAATTATAACAAGTCCCTGTAATTTCGATACAAATTATGGCAGGTAACTCTAACCTCGATACTAATTATGACAAGTAACTGTAACTTCGATACAAATTTTGGCAGGTAACTGTAACTTCCATACTAATTATGACAGGTAACAGTAACTTCGATACTAATTATGACAAGAAACTGTAACTTCGTTACTAATTATGACAAGTAACTGTAATTTCGATACAAATTATGACAGGTAACTGTAACTTCGTTACTAATTATGACAAGTAACAGTACCTTCGATACTAATTATGACAGGTAACTGTAACTTCGATACTAATTATGACAAGGAACTGTAATTTCAAAACAAATTATGGCAGGTAACTGTAACTTCGTTACTAATTATGACAAGTCCCTGTAATTTCGATACAAATTATGGCAGGTAACTGTAACATCGATACTAATTATGACAAGTAACTGTAACTTCGATACTAATTATGACAGGTAACTGTAACTTCGTTATTAATTATGACAAGTAACTGTAATTTTGATAAAAAATTATTGTAGGTAACTGTAACTTCAATACTAATTATGACAGGTAACAGTAACTTCGATACTAATTATGACAAGAAACTCAAACTTCGTTACTAATTTAGACAAGTAACTGTAACTTCGATACTAATTATGACAGGTAACTGTAACTTCGTTATTAACTATGACAAGTAACTGTAATTTCGATACAAATTTTGGCAGGTAACTGTATCATCGTTACTAATTTTGACAGGTAACAGTAACTTCGATACTAATTATGACAAGTAACTGTAACTTCCATACTAATTATGAGAGGTAACTGTAACTTCGATACTAATTATGACAGGTAACTGTAACTTCGTTACTAATTATGCCAAGTAACTGTAATTTCGATTCAAATTTTGGCAGGTAACTGTAACTTCGATACTTATTATGACAGGTAACAGTAACTTCGATACTAATTATGACAAGTAACTGTAACATCGATACTAATTATGACAGGTAACTGTAACTTCGTTACTAATTATGACAAGTAACTGTAATTTCGATACAAATTATGGCAGGTTACTGTAACTTCGATACGAATTATGACAGGTAACAGCAACTTCGATACTAATTATGACAAGTAACTATATTTTCGATACAAATTATGACAGGTAACTGTAACTTCGATACTAATTATGACAAGAAACTCTAACTTCGTTACTTATTATGACAAGTAACTGTAATTTTGATAAAAAATTATTGTAGGTAACGGTAAATTCAATACTAATTATGACAGGTAAGAGTAACTTCGATACTAATTATGACAGGTTACTGTAACTTCGTTACTTATTATGACAAGTAACTTTAATTTCGATACTAATTATGGCAGGTTACTGTAACTTCGTTACTAATTATGACAAGTCCCTGTAATTTCGATACAAATTATGGCAGGTAATTGTAATTTCGGTGCTAATTATGACAGGTAACAGTAACTTCGATACTAATTATGACAAGTAACAGTAACTTCGATACTAATTATGACAAGTAACTGTAACTTCGATACTTATTATGACAGGTAACTGTAACTTCGTTACTAATTATGACAAGTAACTGTAATTTCGATTCAAATTTTGGCAGGTAACTGTAACTTCGATACTTATTATGACAGGAAACAGTAACTTCGATACTAATTATGACAAGTAACTGTAACTTCGACACTAATTATGACAGGTAACTGTAACTTCGTTACTAATTATGACAGGTAACTGTAATTTCGATACAAATTTTGGCAGGGAACTGTAACTTCGATACTAATCATGACAGGTGACAGTAACTTCGATACTAATTATGACAAGTAACTGTAACTTCGATACTAATTATGACAGGTAACTGTAACTTCGTTACTAATAATGACAAGTAACTCTAATTTCGATACTAATTATGGCAGGTAACTGTAACTTCGATACTAATTATGACAGGTAACAGTAACTTCGATACTAATTATGACAAGTAACTATAACTTCGATAAAAATTATGACTGGTTACTGTAACTTCGATTCTAATTATGACAAGAAACTCAAACTTCGTTACTAATTATGACAAGTATCTGTAATTTTGATAAAAAATTATGGTAGGTAACTGTAACTTCATTACTAATTATGACAGGTAACAGTAACTTCGATACTAATTATGACAGGAAACTGTAACTTCGTTACTAATTATGACAAGTAACTTTAATTTCGATACTAGTTATGGCAGGAAACTGTAACTTCGTTACTAATTATGACAAGTCCCTGTAATTTCGATACAAATTATGGCAGGTAACTGTAACTTCGATACTAATTATGACAAGTAACTGTAACTTCGATACTAATTATGACAGGTAACTGTAACTTCGTTATTAATTATGACAAGTAACTGTAATTTTGATAAAAATTTATTGTAGGTAACTGTAACTTCAATACTAATTATGACAGGTAACAGTAACTTCGATACTTATTATGACAGGAAACTGTAACTTCGTTACTAATTATGACAAGTAACTTTAATTTCGATATTAATTTTGGCAGGAAACTGTAACTTCGTTACTACTTATGACAAGTCCCTGTAATTTCGATACAAATTATGGCAGGTAACTCTAACCTCGATATTAATTATGACAAGTAACTGTAACTTCGATACTAATTATGACAGGTAACTGTAACTTCGATACTAATTATGACAAGAAACTCTAACTTCGTTACTCATTATGACAAGTAACTGTAATTTTGATAAAAAATTATTGTAGGTAACGGTAACTTCAATACTAATTATGACAGGTAACAGTAACTTCGATACTAATTATGACAGGTAACTGTAACTTCGTTATTTATTATGACAAGTAACTTTAATTTCGGTACTAATTATAGCAGGTTACTGTAACTTCGTTACTAATTATGACAAGTCCCTGTAATTTCGATACAAATTATGGCAGGTAACAGTAACTTCGATACTAATTATGACAAGTAACAGTAACTTCGATACTAATTATGACAAGTAACTGTAACTTCGATACTAATTATGACAGGTAACTGTAACTTCGTTACTAATTACGACAAGTAACTGTAATTTCGATACAAATTATGGCAGGTAACTGTAACTTAGATACTATTTATGTCAGGTAAGAGCAAATTCGATACTAATTATGACAAGTAACTATAACTTCGATACAAATTATGACAGGTAACTGTAACTTCGATACTAATTATGACAAGTGACTGTAATTTCGATTCAAATTTTGGCAGGTTACTGTAACTTCGATACTTATTATGACAGGTAACAGTAACTTCGATACTAATTATGACAAGTAACTGTAACTTCGATACTAATTATGACAGGTAACTGTAACTTCGTTACTAATTACGACAAGTAACTGTAATTTCGATACAAATTATGGCAGGTAACTGTAACTTAGATACTAATTATGTCAGGTAAGAGCAAATTCGATACTAATTATGACAAGTAACTATAACTTCGATACAAATTATGACAGGTAACTGTAACTTCGATACTAATTATGACAAGAAACTCTAACTTCGTTACTAATTAAGACAAGTAACTGTAATTTTGATAAAAAATTATTGTAGGTAACTGTAACTTCAATACTAATTATGACAGGTAACAGTAACTTCGATACTAATTATGACAGGTAACAGTAACTACGATACTAATTATGACAAGTAACTGTATCTTCGATACTAATTATAACAGGTAACTGTAACTTCGTAACTAATTATGACAAGTAACTGTAATTAAGATACAAATTATGGCAGGTAACAGTAACGTCGATACTAATTATGACAAGTAACTGTAACTTCGATACTAATTATGACAGTGAACTGTAATTTCGATACAAATTATGGCAGGTAACTGTAACTTCGATACTAATTGTGACTGGTAACAGTAACTTCGATACTAATTATGACAAGTAACTATAACTACGAATCAAATTATGACAGGTAACTGTAACTTCGATACTAATTATGACAAGAAACTCTAACTTCGTTACTAATTATGACAAGTATATGTAATTTTGATAAAAAATTATGGTAGGTAACTGTAACTTCGATACTAATTATGACAGGTAACAGTAACTTCGATACTTATTATGACAGGTAACTGTAACTTCGTTACTAATTATCACAAGTTACTTTAATTTCGATACTAATTCTGGCAGGTAACTGTAACTTCGTTACTAATTATTACAAGTCCCTGTAATTTCGATACAAATTATGGCGGGTAGCGGTAACATCGATGCTAATTATTACAAGTAACTGTAACTTCGATATTAATTATGACAGGTAACTGTAACTTCGTTACTATTTATGACAAGTAACAGTAATTTTTATACAAAATATGGCAGGTAACAGTAACTTCGATACTAATTATGACAGGTAACAGTAACTTCGATACTAATTATGACAGGTTACTGTAACATCGTTGCTAGTGATGACAAGTAACTTTATTTTCGATACAAATTATGGCAGGTAACTGTAACTTCCATACTAATTATGACAGGTAACAGTTACTTCGATACTAATTCTGACAGGAAACTGTAATTTCGTTACTAATTATGACAAGTAACTGTAATTTCAATACAAATTATGACAGGTAACTGTAACTTCGTTACTAATTATGACAAGTAACAGTACCTTCGATACTAATTATGACAGGTAACTGTAACTTCGATACTAATTATGACAAGGAACTGTAATTTCGATACAAATTATGGCAGGTAACTGTAACTTCGTTACTAATTATGACAAGAAACTCTAATTTCGATACAAATTTTGGCAGGTAACTGTTACTTCGATAATAATTATGACAGGTAACAGTAACTTCGATACTAATTATGACAAGTAACAGTAACTTCGATACTTATTATGACAGGTAACTGTAACTTCGTTACTAATTATGACAAGAAACTCTAATTTCGATACAAATTATGGCAGGTAACTGTAACTTCGGTACTAATTATGACAGGTAACAGTAACTTCGATACTAATTATGACAAGTAACCATAACTTCGATAAAAATTATGACTGGTTACTTTAACTTCGATTCTAATTATGACGAGAAACTCAAACTTCGTTACTAATTATGACAAGTAACTGTAATTTTGATAAAAAATTATGGTAGGTAACTGTAACTTCAATACTAATTATGACAGGTAAGAGTAACTTCGCAACTAATTATGACAGGAAACTGTAACTTCGTTACTTATTATGACAAGTAACTTTAATTTCGATACTAATTATGGCAGGAAACTGTAACTTCGTTACTAATTATGACAAGTCCCTGTAATTTCGATACAAATTATGGCAGGTAACTGTAACTTCGATACTAATTATGACAGGTAACTGTAACTTCGTCACTAATTAAAACAAGTAACTGTAATTTCGTTACTAATTATGGCAGGTAACAGTAACTTCGATACTAATTATGACAGGTAAGAGTAATTCGATACTAATTATGACAAGTAACTATAACTTCGATACAAATTATGACAGGTAACTGTAACTTCGTTACTAATTACGACAAGTAACTGTAATTTCGATACAAATTATGGCAGGTAACTGTAACTTCGATACTAATTATGACAGGTAAGAGCAAATTCGATACTAATTATGACAAGTAACTATAACTTCGATACAAATTATGACAGGTAACTGTAACTTCGATACTAATTATGTCAAGAAACTCTAACTTCGTTACTAATTATGACAAGTAACTGTAATTTTGATAAAAAATTATTGTAGGTAACGGTAACTTCAATACTAATTATGACAGGTAACAGTAACTTCGATACTAATTATGACAGGTAACTGTAACTTCGTTACTTATTATGACAAGTAACTTTAATTTCGGTACTAATTATAGCAGGTTACTGTAACTTCGTTACTTATTATGACAAGTCCCTGTAATTTCGATACAAATTATGGCAGGTAACAGTAACTTCGATACTAATTATGACAAGTAACAGTAACTTCAATACTAATTATGACAAGTAACTGTAACTTCGATACTAATTATGACAGGTAACTGTAACTTCGTTACTAATTATGACAAGTGACTGTAATTTCGATTCAAATTTTGGCAGGTTACTGTAACCTCGATACATATTATGACAGGTAACAGTCACTTCGATACTAATTATGACAAGTAACTGTAACTTCGATACTAATTATGACAGGTAACTGTAACTTCGTTACTAATTACGACAAGTAACTGTAATTTCGATACAAATTATGGCAGGTAACTGTAACTTAGATACTAATTATGACAGGTAAGAGCAAATTCGATACTAATTATGACAAGTAACTATAACTTCGATACAAATTATGACAGGTAACTGTAACTTCGATACTAATTATGACAAGAAACTCTAACTTCGTTACTAATTATGACAAGTAATTGTAATTTTGATAAAAAATTATTGTAGGTAACTGTAACTTCAATACTAATTATGACAGGTAACAGTAACTTCGATACTAATTATGACAGGTAACAGTAACTACGATACTAATTATGACAAGTAACTGTATCTTCGATACTAATTATGACAGGTAACTGTAACTTCGTAACTAATTATGACAAGTAACTGTAATTAAGATACAAATTATGGCAGGTAACAGTAACGTCGATACTAATTATGACAAGTAACTGTAACTTCGATACTAATTATGACAGTGAACTCTAATTTCGATACAAATTATGGCAGGTAACTGTAACTTCGATACTAATTGTGACTGGTAACAGTAACTTCGATACTAATTATGACAAGTAACTGTATCTTCGATACTAATTATAACAGGTAACTGTAACTTCGTAACTAATTATGACAAGTAACTGTAATTAAGATACAAATTATGGCAGGTAACAGTAACGTCGATACTAATTATGACAAGTAACTGTAACTTCGATACTAATTATGACAGTGAACTGTAATTTCGATACAAATTATGGCAGGTAACTGTAACTTCGATACTAATTGTGACTGGTAACAGTAACTTCGATACTAATTATGACAAGTAACTATAACTACGAATCAAATTATGACAGGTAACTGTAACTTCGATACTAATTATGACAAGAAACTCTAACTTCGTTACTAATTATGACAAGTATATGTAATTTTGATAAAAAATTATGGTAGGTAACTGTAACTTCGATACTAATTATGACAGGTAACAGTAACTTCGATACTTATTATGACAGGTAACTGTAACTTCGTTACTAATTATCACAAGTTACTTTAATTTCGATACTAATTCTGGCAGGTAACTGTAACTTCGTTACTAATTATTACAAGTCCCTGTAATTTCGATACAAATTATGGCGGGTAGCGGTAACATCGATGCTAATTATTACAAGTAACTGTAACTTCGATATTAATTATGACAGGTAACTGTAACTTCGTTACTATTTATGACAAGTAACAGTAATTTTTATACAAAATATGGCAGGTAACAGTAACTTCGATACTAATTATGACAGGTAACAGTAACTTCGATACTAATTATGACAGGTTACTGTAACATCGTTGCTAGTGATGACAAGTAACTTTATTTTCGATACAAATTATGGCAGGTAACTGTAACTTCCATACTAATTATGACAGGTAACAGTTACTTCGATACTAATTCTGACAGGAAACTGTAATTTCGTTACTAATTATGACAAGTAACTGTAATTTCAATACAAATTATGACAGGTAACTGTAACTTCGTTACTAATTATGACAAGTAACAGTACCTTCGATACTAATTATGACAGGTAACTGTAACTTCGATACTAATTATGACAAGGAACTGTAATTTCGATACAAATTATGGCAGGTAACTGTAACTTCGTTACTAATTATGACAAGAAACTCTAATTTCGATACAAATTTTGGCAGGTAACTGTTACTTCGATAATAATTATGACAGGTAACAGTAACTTCGATACTAATTATGACAAGTAACAGTAACTTCGACACTTATTATGACAGGTAACTGTAACTTCGTTACTAATTATGACAAGAAACTCTAATTTCGATACAAATTATGGCAGGTAACTGTAACTTCGGTACTAATTATGACAGGTAACAGTAACTTCGATACTAATTATGACAAGTAACCATAACTTAGATAAAAATTATGACTGGTTACTTTAACTTCGATACTAATTATGACGAGAAACTCAAACTTCGTTACTAATTATGACAAGTAACTGTAATTTTGATAAAAAATTATGGTAGGTAACTGTAACTTCAATACTAATTATGACAGGTAAGAGTAACTTCGCAACTAATTATGACAGGAAACTGTAACTTCGTTACTTATTATGACAAGTAACTTTAATTTCGATACTAATTATGGCAGGAAACTGTAACTTCGTTACTAATTATGACAAGTCCCTGTAATTTCGATACAAATTATGGCAGGTAACTGTAACTTCGATACTAATTATGACAGGTAACTGTAACTTCGTCACTAATTAAAACAAGTAACTGTAATTTCGTTACTAATTATGGCAGGTAACAGTAACTTCGATACTAATTATGACAGGTAAGAGTAATTCGATACTAATTATGACAAGTAACTATAACTTCGATACAAATTATGACAGGTAACTGTAACTTCGTTACTAATTACGACAAGTAACTGTAATTTCGATACAAATTATGGCAGGTAACTGTAACTTCGATACTAATTATGACAGGTAAGAGCAAATTCGATACTAATTATGACAAGTAACTATAACTTCGATACAAATTATGACAGGTAACTGTAACTTCGATACTAATTATGTCAAGAAACTCTAACTTCGTTACTAATTATGACAAGTAACTGTAATTTTGATAAAAAATTATTGTAGGTAACGGTAACTTCAATACTAATTATGACAGGTAACAGTAACTTCGATACTAATTATGACAGGTAACTGTAACTTCGTTACTTATTATGACAAGTAACTTTAATTTCGGTACTAATTATAGCAGGTTACTGTAACTTCGTTACTTATTATGACAAGTCCCTGTAATTTCGATACAAATTATGGCAGGTAACAGTAACTTCGATACTAATTATGACAAGTAACAGTAACTTCAATACTAATTATGACAAGTAACTGTAACTTCGATACTAATTATGACAGGTAACTGTAACTTCGTTACTAATTATGACAAGTGACTGTAATTTCGATTCAAATTTTGGCAGGTTACTGTAACCTCGATACATATTATGACAGGTAACAGTCACTTCGATACTAATTATGACAAGTAACTGTAACTTCGATACTAATTATGACAGGTAACTGTAACTTCGTTACTAATTACGACAAGTAACTGTAATTTCGATACAAATTATGGCAGGTAACTGTAACTTAGATACTAATTATGACAGGTAAGAGCAAATTCGATACTAATTATGACAAGTAACTATAACTTCGATACAAATTATGACAGGTAACTGTAACTTCGATACTAATTATGACAAGAAACTCTAACTTCGTTACTAATTATGACAAGTAATTGTAATTTTGATAAAAAATTATTGTAGGTAACTGTAACTTCAATACTAATTATGACAGGTAACAGTAACTTCGATACTAATTATGACAGGTAACAGTAACTACGATACTAATTATGACAAGTAACTGTATCTTCGATACTAATTATGACAGGTAACTGTAACTTCGTAACTAATTATGACAAGTAACTGTAATTAAGATACAAATTATGGCAGGTAACAGTAACGTCGATACTAATTATGACAAGTAACTGTAACTTCGATACTAATTATGACAGTGAACTCTAATTTCGATACAAATTATGGCAGGTAACTGTAACTTCGATACTAATTGTGACTGGTAACAGTAACTTCGATACTAATTATGACAAGTAACTATAACTTCGAATCAAATTATGACAGGTAACTGTAACTTCGATACTAATTATGACAAGAAACTCTAACTTCGTTACTAATTATGACAAGTAAATGTAATTTTGATAAAAAATTATGGTAGGTAACTGTAACTTCGATACTAATTATGACAGGTAACAGTAACTTCGATACTTATTATGACAGGTAACTGTAACTTCGTTACTAATTATCACAAGTTACTTTAATTTCGATACTAATTATGGCGGGTAACTGTAACTTCGTTACTAATTATTACAAGTCCCTGTAATTTCGATACAAATTATGGCGGGTAACGGTAACTTCGATGCTAATTATTACAAGTAACTGTAACTTCGATACTAATTATGACAGGTAACTGTAACTTCGTTACTATTTATGACAAGTAACAGTAATTTTTATACAAAATATGGCAGGTAACAGTAACTTCGATACTAATTATGACAGGTAACAGTTACTTCGATACTAATTATGACAAGTAACATTAACTTCGATACTAATTATGACAGGTTACTGTAACATCGTTGCTAATGATGACAAGTAACTTTATTTTCGATACAAATTATGGCAGGTAACTGTAACTTCCATACTAATTATGACAGGTAACAGTTACTTCGATACTAATTATGACAGGAAACTGTAACTTCGTTACTAATTATGACAAGTAACTGTAATTTCAATACAAATTATGACAGGTAACTGTAACTTCGTTACTAATTATGACAAGTAACAGTACCTTCGATACTAATTATGACAGGTAACTGTAACTTCGATACTAATTATGACAAGGAACTGTAATTTCGATGCAAATTATGGCAGGTAACTGTAACTTCGTTACTAATTATGACAAGAAACTCTAATTTCGATACAAATTTTGGCAGGTAACTGTTACTTCGATAATAATTATGACAGGTAACAGTAACTTCGATACTAATTATGACAAGTAACAGTAACTTCGATACTTATTATGACAGGTAACTGTAACTTCGTTACTAATTATGACAAGAAACTCTAATTTCAATACAAATTATGGCAGGTAACTGTAACTTCGGTACTAATTATGACAGGTAACAGTAACTTCGATACTAATTATGACAAGTAACCATAACTTCGATAAAAATTATGACTGGTTACTGTAACTTCGATTCTAATTATGACGAGAAACTCAAACTTCGTTACTAATTAGACAAGTAACTGTAATTTTGATAAAAAATTATGGTAGGTAACTGTAACTTCAATACTAATTATGACAGGTAAGAGTAACTTCGCAACTAATTATGACAGGAAACTGTAACTTCGTTACATATTATGACAAGTAACTTTAATTTCGATACTAATTATGGCAGGAAACTGTAACTTCGTTACTAATTATGACAAGTCCCTGTAATTGCGATACAAATTATGGCAGGTAACTGTAACTTCGATACTAATTATGACAAGTAACTGTAACTTCGATACTAATTATGACAGGTAACTGTAACTTCGTCACTAATTATAACAAGTAACTGTAATTTCGTTACAAATTATGGCAGGTAACAGTAACTTCGATACTAATTATGACAGGTAAGAGTAATTCGATACTAATTATGACAAGTAACTATAACTTCGATACAAATTATGACAGGTAACTGTAACTTCGTTACTAATTACGACAAGTAACTGTAATTTCGATACAAATTATGGCAGGTAACTGTAACTTCGATACTAATTATGACAGGTAAGAGCAAATTCGATACTAATTATGACAAGTAACTATAACTTCGATACAAATTATGACAGGTAACTGTAACTTCGATACTAATTATGACAAGAAACTCTAACTTCGTTACTAATTATGACAAGAAACTCTAATTTCGATACAAATTTTGGCAGGTAACTGTTACTTCGATAATAATTATGACAGGTAACAGTAACTTCGATACTAATTATGACAAGTAACAGTAACTTCGATACTAATTATGACAAGAAACTCTAACTTCGTTACTAATTATGACAAGTAACTGTAATTTCGATACAAATTATGACAGGTAACTGTAACTTCGTTACTAATTATGACAAGTAACAGTACCTTCGATACTAATTATGACAGGTAACTGTAACTTCGATACTAATTATGACAAGGAACTGTAATTTCAATACAAATTATGGCAGGTAACTGTAACTTCGTTACTAATTATGACAAGTCCCTGTAATTTCGATACAAATTATGGCAGGTAACTGTAACATCGATACTAATTATGACAAGTAACTGTAACTTCGATACTAATTATGACAGGTAACTGTAACTTCGTTATTAATTATGACAAGTAACTGTAATTTTGATAAAAAATTATTGTAGGTAACTGTAACTTCAATACTAATTATGACAGGTAACAGTAACTTCGAGTCGCCTCCGTGGCTTAGGCGGCAGCACGCCGGCCTCTCACCGCTGGGTCCGTGGTTCAAATCCCGGTCACTCCATGTGAGATCTGTGCTGGACAAAACGGAGGCAGACAGGTTTTTCTCCGGGTACTCCGGTTTTCCCTGTCAAAATTTCATTCCAGCAACACTCTCCACTATCATTTCATTTCATCTGTCATTCATTTAATCATTGCCCCAGAGGAGTGCGTCAGGCCTCGGCAGCCGGCACAGTTCATATCCTCGCCGCTAGATGGGGGCTTCATTCATTCCATTCCTGACCCGGTCGGAGACTGGAAGCAGGCTGTGGATTTTCATTTCAACAGTAACTTCGATACTAATTATGACAAGAAACTCAAACTTCGTTACTAATTTAGACAAGTAACTGTAATTCTGATAAAAAATTATGGTAGGTAACTGTAACTTCAATACTAATTATGACAGGTAACAGTAACTTCGATACTAATTATGACAGGAAACTGTAACTTCGTTACTAATTATGACAAGTAACTTTAATTTCGATATTAATTTTGGCAGGAAACTGTAACTTCGTTACTAATTATAACAAGTCCCTGTAATTTCGATACAAATTATGGCAGGTAACTCTAACCTCGATACTAATTATGACAAGTAACTGTAACTTCGATACTAATTATGACAGGTAACTGTAACTTCGTTATTAACTATGACAAGTAACTGTAATTTCGATACAAATTTTGGCAGGTAACTGTATCATCGTTACTAATTTTGACAGGTAACAGTAACTTCGATACTAATTATGACAAGTAACTGTAACTTCCATACTAATTATGAGAGGTAACTGTAACTTCGATACTAATTATGACAGGTAACTGTAACTTCGTTACTAATTATGACAAGTAACTGTAATTTCGATTCAAATTTTGGCAGGTAACTGTAACTTCGATACTTATTATGACAGGTAACAGTAACTTCGATACTAATTATGACAAGTAACTGTAACATCGATACTAATTATGACAGGTAACTGTAACTTCGTTACTAATTATGACAAGTAACTGTAATTTCGATACAAATTATGGCAGGTTACTGTAACTTCGATACGAATTATGACAGGTAACAGCAACTTCGATACTAATTATGACAAGTAACTATATTTTCGATACAAATTATGACAGGTAACTGTAACTTCGATACTTATTATGACAAGAAACTCTAACTTCGTTACTTATTATGACAAGTAACTGTAATTTTGATAAAAAATTATTGTAGGTAACGGTAAATTCAATACTAATTATGACAGGTAACAGTAACTTCGATACTAATTATGACAGGTAACTGTAACTTCGTTACTTATTATGACAAGTAACTTTAATTTCGATACTAATTATGGCAGGTTACTGTAACTTCGTTACTAATTATGACAAGTCCCTGTAATTTCGATACAAATTATGGCAGGTAATTGTAATTTCGGTGCTAATTATGACAGGTAACAGTAACTTCGATACTAATTATGACAAGTAACAGTAACTTCGATACTAATTATGACAAGTAACTGTAACTTCGATACTTATTATGACAGGTAACTGTAACTTCGTTACTAATTATGACAAGTAACTGTAATTTCGATTCAAATTTTGGCAGGTAACTGTAACTTCGATACTTATTATGACAGGAAACAGTAACTTCGATACTAATTATGACAAGTAACTGTAACTTCGACACTAATTATGACAGGTAACTGTAACTTCGTTACTAATTATGACAGGTATCTGTAATTTTGATAAAAAATTATGGTAGGTAACTGTAACTTCATTACTAATTATGACAGGTAACAGTAACTTCGATACTAATTATGACAGGAAACTGTAACTTCGTTACTAATTATGACAAGTAACTTTAATTTCGATACTAGTTATGGCAGGAAACTGTAACTTCGTTACTAATTATGACAAGTCCCTGTAATTTCGATACAAATTATGGCAGGTAACTGTAACTTCGATACTAATTATGACAAGTAACTGTAACTTCGATACTAATTATGACAGGTAACTGTAACTTCGTTATTAATTATGACAAGTAACTGTAATTTTGATAAAAAATTATTGTAGGTAACTGTAACTTCAATACTAATTATGACAGGTAACAGGAACTTCGATACTAATTATGACAAGAAACTCAAACTTCGTTACTTATTATGACAAGTAACTGTAATTCTGATAAAAAATTATGGTAGGTAACTGTAACTTCAATACTAATTATGACAGGTAACAGTAACTTCGATACTAATTATGACAGGAAACTGTAACTTCGTTACTAATTATGACAAGTAACTTTAATTTCGATATTAATTTTGGCAGGAAACTGTAACTTCGTTACTACTTATGACAAGTCCCTGTAATTTCGATACAAATTATGGCAGGTAACTCTAACCTCGATATTAATTATGACAAGTAACTGTAACTTCGATACTAATTATGACAGGTAACTGTAACTTCGTTATTAACTCTGACAAGTAACTGTAATTTCGATACAAATTTTGGCAGGTAACTGTATCATCGTTACTAATTTTGACAGGTGACAGTAACTTCGATACTAATTATGACAAGTAACTGTAACTTCGATACTAATTATGACAGGTAACTGTAACTTCGATACTAATTATGACAGGTAACTGTAACTTCGTTACTAATTATGACAAGTAACTGTAATTTCGATTCAAATTTTGGCAGGTAACTGTAACTTCGATACTTATTATGACAGGTAACAGTAACTTCGATACTAATTATGACAAGTAACTGTAACATCGATACTAATTATGACAGGTAACTGTAACTTCGTTACTAATTATGACAAGTAACTGTAATTTCGATACAAATTATGGCAGGTAACTGTTACTTCGATAATAATTATGACAGGTAACAGTAACTTCGATACTAATTATGACAAGTAACAGTAACTTCGATACTTATTATGACAGGTAACTGTAACTTCGTTACTAATTATGACAAGAAACTCTAATTTCAATACAAATTATGGCAGGTAACTGTAACTTCGGTACTAATTATGACAGGTAACAGTAACTTCGATACTAATTATGACAAGTAACCATAACTTCGATAAAAATTATGACTGGTTACTGTAACTTCGATTCTAATTATGACGAGAAACTCAAACTTCGTTACTAATTAGACAAGTAACTGTAATTTTGATAAAAAATTATGGTAGGTAACTGTAACTTCAATACTAATTATGACAGGTAAGAGTAACTTCGCAACTAATTATGACAGGAAACTGTAACTTCGTTACATATTATGACAAGTAACTTTAATTTCGATACTAATTATGGCAGGAAACTGTAACTTCGTTACTAATTATGACAAGTCCCTGTAATTGCGATACAAATTATGGCAGGTAACTGTAACTTCGATACTAATTATGACAAGTAACTGTAACTTCGATACTAATTATGACAGGTAACTGTAACTTCGTCACTAATTATAACAAGTAACTGTAATTTCGTTACAAATTATGGCAGGTAACAGTAACTTCGATACTAATTATGACAGGTAAGAGTAATTCGATACTAATTATGACAAGTAACTATAACTTCGATACAAATTATGACAGGTAACTGTAACTTCGTTACTAATTACGACAAGTAACTGTAATTTCGATACAAATTATGGCAGGTAACTGTAACTTCGATACTAATTATGACAGGTAAGAGCAAATTCGATACTAATTATGACAAGTAACTATAACTTCGATACAAATTATGACAGGTAACTGTAACTTCGATACTAATTATGACAAGAAACTCTAACTTCGTTACTAATTATGACAAGAAACTCTAATTTCGATACAAATTTTGGCAGGTAACTGTTACTTCGATAATAATTATGACAGGTAACAGTAACTTCGATACTAATTATGACAAGTAACAGTAACTTCGATACTAATTATGACAAGAAACTCTAACTTCGTTACTAATTATGACAAGTAACTGTAATTTCGATACAAATTATGACAGGTAACTGTAACTTCGTTACTAATTATGACAAGTAACAGTACCTTCGATACTAATTATGACAGGTAACTGTAACTTCGATACTAATTATGACAAGGAACTGTAATTTCAATACAAATTATGGCAGGTAACTGTAACTTCGTTACTAATTATGACAAGTCCCTGTAATTTCGATACAAATTATGGCAGGTAACTGTAACATCGATACTAATTATGACAAGTAACTGTAACTTCGATACTAATTATGACAGGTAACTGTAACTTCGTTATTAATTATGACAAGTAACTGTAATTTTGATAAAAAATTATTGTAGGTAACTGTAACTTCAATACTAATTATGACAGGTAACAGTAACTTCGATACTAATTATGACAAGAAACTCAAACTTCGTTACTAATTTAGACAAGTAACTGTAATTCTGATAAAAAATTATGGTAGGTAACTGTAACTTCAATACTAATTATGACAGGTAACAGTAACTTCGATACTAATTATGACAGGAAACTGTAACTTCGTTACTAATTATGACAAGTAACTTTAATTTCGATATTAATTTTGGCAGGAAACTGTAACTTCGTTACTAATTATAACAAGTCCCTGTAATTTCGATACAAATTATGGCAGGTAACTCTAACCTCGATACTAATTATGACAAGTAACTGTAACTTCGATACTAATTATGACAGGTAACTGTAACTTCGTTATTAACTATGACAAGTAACTGTAATTTCGATACAAATTTTGGCAGGTAACTGTATCATCGTTACTAATTTTGACAGGTAACAGTAACTTCGATACTAATTATGACAAGTAACTGTAACTTCCATACTAATTATGAGAGGTAACTGTAACTTCGATACTAATTATGACAGGTAACTGTAACTTCGTTACTAATTATGACAAGTAACTGTAATTTCGATTCAAATTTTGGCAGGTAACTGTAACTTCGATACTTATTATGACAGGTAACAGTAACTTCGATACTAATTATGACAAGTAACTGTAACATCGATACTAATTATGACAGGTAACTGTAACTTCGTTACTAATTATGACAAGTAACTGTAATTTCGATACAAATTATGGCAGGTTACTGTAACTTCGATACGAATTATGACAGGTAACAGCAACTTCGATACTAATTATGACAAGTAACTATATTTTCGATACAAATTATGACAGGTAACTGTAACTTCGATACTTATTATGACAAGAAACTCTAACTTCGTTACTTATTATGACAAGTAACTGTAATTTTGATAAAAAATTATTGTAGGTAACGGTAAATTCAATACTAATTATGACAGGTAACAGTAACTTCGATACTAATTATGACAGGTAACTGTAACTTCGTTACTTATTATGACAAGTAACTTTAATTTCGATACTAATTATGGCAGGTTACTGTAACTTCGTTACTAATTATGACAAGTCCCTGTAATTTCGATACAAATTATGGCAGGTAATTGTAATTTCGGTGCTAATTATGACAGGTAACAGTAACTTCGATACTAATTATGACAAGTAACAGTAACTTCGATACTAATTATGACAAGTAACTGTAACTTCGATACTTATTATGACAGGTAACTGTAACTTCGTTACTAATTATGACAAGTAACTGTAATTTCGATTCAAATTTTGGCAGGTAACTGTAACTTCGATACTTATTATGACAGGAAACAGTAACTTCGATACTAATTATGACAAGTAACTGTAACTTCGACACTAATTATGACAGGTAACTGTAACTTCGTTACTAATTATGACAAGTATCTGTAATTTTGATAAAAAATTATGGTAGGTAACTGTAACTTCATTACTAATTATGACAGGTAACAGTAACTTCGATACTAATTATGACAGGAAACTGTAACTTCGTTACTAATTATGACAAGTAACTTTAATTTCGATACTAGTTATGGCAGGAAACTGTAACTTCGTTACTAATTATGACAAGTCCCTGTAATTTCGATACAAATTATGGCAGGTAACTGTAACTTCGATACTAATTATGACAAGTAACTGTAACTTCGATACTAATTATGACAGGTAACTGTAACTTCGTTATTAATTATGACAAGTAACTGTAATTTTGATAAAAAATTATTGTAGGTAACTGTAACTTCAATACTAATTATGACAGGTAACAGGAACTTCGATACTAATTATGACAAGAAACTCAAACTTCGTTACTTATTATGACAAGTAACTGTAATTCTGATAAAAAATTATGGTAGGTAACTGTAACTTCAATACTAATTATGACAGGTAACAGTAACTTCGATACTAATTATGACAGGAAACTGTAACTTCGTTACTAATTATGACAAGTAACTTTAATTTCGATATTAATTTTGGCAGGAAACTGTAACTTCGTTACTACTTATGACAAGTCCCTGTAATTTCGATACAAATTATGGCAGGTAACTCTAACCTCGATATTAATTATGACAAGTAACTGTAACTTCGATACTAATTATGACAGGTAACTGTAACTTCGTTATTAACTCTGACAAGTAACTGTAATTTCGATACAAATTTTGGCAGGTAACTGTATCATCGTTACTAATTTTGACAGGTGACAGTAACTTCGATACTAATTATGACAAGTAACTGTAACTTCGATACTAATTATGACAGGTAACTGTAACTTCGATACTAATTATGACAGGTAACTGTAACTTCGTTACTAATTATGACAAGTAACTGTAATTTCGATTCAAATTTTGGCAGGTAACTGTAACTTCGATACTTATTATGACAGGTAACAGTAACTTCGATACTAATTATGACAAGTAACTGTAACATCGATACTAATTATGACAGGTAACTGTAACTTCGTTACTAATTATGACAAGTAACTGTAATTTCGATACAAATTATGGCAGGTTACTGTAACTTCGATACGAATTATGACAGGTAACAGCAACTTCGATACTAATTATGACAAGTAACTATATTTTCGATACAAATTATGACAGGTAACTGTAACTTCGATACTTATTATGACAAGAAACTCTAACTTCGTTACTTATTATGACAAGTAACTGTAATTTTGATAAAAAATTATTGTAGGTAACGGTAAATTCAATACTAATTATGACAGGTAACAGTAACTTCGATACTAATTATGACAGGTAACTGTAACTTCGTTACTTATTATGACAAGTAACTTTAATTTCGATACTAATTATGGCAGGTTACTGTAACTTCGTTACTAATTATGACAAGTCCCTGTAATTTCGATACAAATTATGGCAGGTAATTGTAATTTCGGTGCTAATTATGACAGGTAACAGTAACTTCGATACTAATTATGACAAGTAACAGTAACTTCGATACTAATTATGACAAGTAACTGTAACTTCGATACTTATTATGACAGGTAACTGTAACTTCGTTACTAATTATGACAAGTAACTGTAATTTCGATTCAAATTTTGGCAGGTAACTGTAACTTCGATACTTATTATGACAGGAAACAGTAACTTCGATACTAATTATGACAAGTAACTGTAACTTCGACACTAATTATGACAGGTAACTGTAACTTCGTTACTAATTATGACAGGTATCTGTAATTTTGATAAAAAATTATGGTAGGTAACTGTAACTTCATTACTAATTATGACAGGTAACAGTAACTTCGATACTAATTATGACAGGAAACTGTAACTTCGTTACTAATTATGACAAGTAACTTTAATTTCGATACTAGTTATGGCAGGAAACTGTAACTTCGTTACTAATTATGACAAGTCCCTGTAATTTCGATACAAATTATGGCAGGTAACTGTAACTTCGATACTAATTATGACAAGTAACTGTAACTTCGATACTAATTATGACAGGTAACTGTAACTTCGTTATTAATTATGACAAGTAACTGTAATTTTGATAAAAAATTATTGTAGGTAACTGTAACTTCAATACTAATTATGACAGGTAACAGGAACTTCGATACTAATTATGACAAGAAACTCAAACTTCGTTACTTATTATGACAAGTAACTGTAATTCTGATAAAAAATTATGGTAGGTAACTGTAACTTCAATACTAATTATGACAGGTAACAGTAACTTCGATACTAATTATGACAGGAAACTGTAACTTCGTTACTAATTATGACAAGTAACTTTAATTTCGATATTAATTTTGGCAGGAAACTGTAACTTCGTTACTACTTATGACAAGTCCCTGTAATTTCGATACAAATTATGGCAGGTAACTCTAACCTCGATATTAATTATGACAAGTAACTGTAACTTCGATACTAATTATGACAGGTAACTGTAACTTCGTTATTAACTCTGACAAGTAACTGTAATTTCGATACAAATTTTGGCAGGTAACTGTATCATCGTTACTAATTTTGACAGGTGACAGTAACTTCGATACTAATTATGACAAGTAACTGTAACTTCGATACTAATTATGACAGGTAACTGTAACTTCGATACTAATTATGACAGGTAACTGTAACTTCGTTACTAATTATGACAAGTAACTGTAATTTCGATTCAAATTTTGGCAGGTAACTGTAACTTCGATACTTATTATGACAGGTAACAGTAACTTCGATACTAATTATGACAAGTAACTGTAACATCGATACTAATTATGACAGGTAACTGTAACTTCGTTACTAATTATGACAAGTAACTGTAATTTCGATACAAATTATGGCAGGTAACTGTTACTTCGATAATAATTATGACAGGTAACAGTAACTTCGATACTAATTATGACAAGTAACAGTAACTTCGATACTTATTATGACAGGTAACTGTAACTTCGTTACTAATTATGACAAGAAACTCTAATTTCAATACAAATTATGGCAGGTAACTGTAACTTCGGTACTAATTATGACAGGTAACAGTAACTTCGATACTAATTATGACAAGTAACCATAACTTCGATAAAAATTATGACTGGTTACTGTAACTTCGATTCTAATTATGACGAGAAACTCAAACTTCGTTACTAATTAGACAAGTAACTGTAATTTTGATAAAAAATTATGGTAGGTAACTGTAACTTCAATACTAATTATGACAGGTAAGAGTAACTTCGCAACTAATTATGACAGGAAACTGTAACTTCGTTACATATTATGACAAGTAACTTTAATTTCGATACTAATTATGGCAGGAAACTGTAACTTCGTTACTAATTATGACAAGTCCCTGTAATTGCGATACAAATTATGGCAGGTAACTGTAACTTCGATACTAATTATGACAAGTAACTGTAACTTCGATACTAATTATGACAGGTAACTGTAACTTCGTCACTAATTATAACAAGTAACTGTAATTTCGTTACAAATTATGGCAGGTAACAGTAACTTCGATACTAATTATGACAGGTAAGAGTAATTCGATACTAATTATGACAAGTAACTATAACTTCGATACAAATTATGACAGGTAACTGTAACTTCGTTACTAATTACGACAAGTAACTGTAATTTCGATACAAATTATGGCAGGTAACTGTAACTTCGATACTAATTATGACAGGTAAGAGCAAATTCGATACTAATTATGACAAGTAACTATAACTTCGATACAAATTATGACAGGTAACTGTAACTTCGATACTAATTATGACAAGAAACTCTAACTTCGTTACTAATTATGACAAGAAACTCTAATTTCGATACAAATTTTGGCAGGTAACTGTTACTTCGATAATAATTATGACAGGTAACAGTAACTTCGATACTAATTATGACAAGTAACAGTAACTTCGATACTAATTATGACAAGAAACTCTAACTTCGTTACTAATTATGACAAGTAACTGTAATTTCGATACAAATTATGACAGGTAACTGTAACTTCGTTACTAATTATGACAAGTAACAGTACCTTCGATACTAATTATGACAGGTAACTGTAACTTCGATACTAATTATGACAAGGAACTGTAATTTCAATACAAATTATGGCAGGTAACTGTAACTTCGTTACTAATTATGACAAGTCCCTGTAATTTCGATACAAATTATGGCAGGTAACTGTAACATCGATACTAATTATGACAAGTAACTGTAACTTCGATACTAATTATGACAGGTAACTGTAACTTCGTTATTAATTATGACAAGTAACTGTAATTTTGATAAAAAATTATTGTAGGTAACTGTAACTTCAATACTAATTATGACAGGTAACAGTAACTTCGATACTAATTATGACAAGAAACTCAAACTTCGTTACTAATTTAGACAAGTAACTGTAATTCTGATAAAAAATTATGGTAGGTAACTGTAACTTCAATACTAATTATGACAGGTAACAGTAACTTCGATACTAATTATGACAGGAAACTGTAACTTCGTTACTAATTATGACAAGTAACTTTAATTTCGATATTAATTTTGGCAGGAAACTGTAACTTCGTTACTAATTATAACAAGTCCCTGTAATTTCGATACAAATTATGGCAGGTAACTCTAACCTCGATACTAATTATGACAAGTAACTGTAACTTCGATACTAATTATGACAGGTAACTGTAACTTCGTTATTAACTATGACAAGTAACTGTAATTTCGATACAAATTTTGGCAGGTAACTGTATCATCGTTACTAATTTTGACAGGTAACAGTAACTTCGATACTAATTATGACAAGTAACTGTAACTTCCATACTAATTATGAGAGGTAACTGTAACTTCGATACTAATTATGACAGGTAACTGTAACTTCGTTACTAATTATGACAAGTAACTGTAATTTCGATTCAAATTTTGGCAGGTAACTGTAACTTCGATACTTATTATGACAGGTAACAGTAACTTCGATACTAATTATGACAAGTAACTGTAACATCGATACTAATTATGACAGGTAACTGTAACTTCGTTACTAATTATGACAAGTAACTGTAATTTCGATACAAATTATGGCAGGTTACTGTAACTTCGATACGAATTATGACAGGTAACAGCAACTTCGATACTAATTATGACAAGTAACTATATTTTCGATACAAATTATGACAGGTAACTGTAACTTCGATACTTATTATGACAAGAAACTCTAACTTCGTTACTTATTATGACAAGTAACTGTAATTTTGATAAAAAATTATTGTAGGTAACGGTAAATTCAATACTAATTATGACAGGTAACAGTAACTTCGATACTAATTATGACAGGTAACTGTAACTTCGTTACTTATTATGACAAGTAACTTTAATTTCGATACTAATTATGGCAGGTTACTGTAACTTCGTTACTAATTATGACAAGTCCCTGTAATTTCGATACAAATTATGGCAGGTAATTGTAATTTCGGTGCTAATTATGACAGGTAACAGTAACTTCGATACTAATTATGACAAGTAACAGTAACTTCGATACTAATTATGACAAGTAACTGTAACTTCGATACTTATTATGACAGGTAACTGTAACTTCGTTACTAATTATGACAAGTAACTGTAATTTCGATTCAAATTTTGGCAGGTAACTGTAACTTCGATACTTATTATGACAGGAAACAGTAACTTCGATACTAATTATGACAAGTAACTGTAACTTCGACACTAATTATGACAGGTAACTGTAACTTCGTTACTAATTATGACAAGTATCTGTAATTTTGATAAAAAATTATGGTAGGTAACTGTAACTTCATTACTAATTATGACAGGTAACAGTAACTTCGATACTAATTATGACAGGAAACTGTAACTTCGTTACTAATTATGACAAGTAACTTTAATTTCGATACTAGTTATGGCAGGAAACTGTAACTTCGTTACTAATTATGACAAGTCCCTGTAATTTCGATACAAATTATGGCAGGTAACTGTAACTTCGATACTAATTATGACAAGTAACTGTAACTTCGATACTAATTATGACAGGTAACTGTAACTTCGTTATTAATTATGACAAGTAACTGTAATTTTGATAAAAAATTATTGTAGGTAACTGTAACTTCAATACTAATTATGACAGGTAACAGGAACTTCGATACTAATTATGACAAGAAACTCAAACTTCGTTACTTATTATGACAAGTAACTGTAATTCTGATAAAAAATTATGGTAGGTAACTGTAACTTCAATACTAATTATGACAGGTAACAGTAACTTCGATACTAATTATGACAGGAAACTGTAACTTCGTTACTAATTATGACAAGTAACTTTAATTTCGATATTAATTTTGGCAGGAAACTGTAACTTCGTTACTACTTATGACAAGTCCCTGTAATTTCGATACAAATTATGGCAGGTAACTCTAACCTCGATATTAATTATGACAAGTAACTGTAACTTCGATACTAATTATGACAGGTAACTGTAACTTCGTTATTAACTCTGACAAGTAACTGTAATTTCGATACAAATTTTGGCAGGTAACTGTATCATCGTTACTAATTTTGACAGGTGACAGTAACTTCGATACTAATTATGACAAGTAACTGTAACTTCGATACTAATTATGACAGGTAACTGTAACTTCGATACTAATTATGACAGGTAACTGTAACTTCGTTACTAATTATGACAAGTAACTGTAATTTCGATTCAAATTTTGGCAGGTAACTGTAACTTCGATACTTATTATGACAGGTAACAGTAACTTCGATACTAATTATGACAAGTAACTGTAACATCGATACTAATTATGACAGGTAACTGTAACTTCGTTACTAATTATGACAAGTAACTGTAATTTCGATACAAATTATGGCAGGTTACTGTAACATCGATACTAATTATGACAGGTAACAGCAACTTCGATACTAATTATGACAAGTAACTATAACTTCGATACAAATTATGACAGGTAACTGTAACTTCGATACTAATTATGACAAGAAACTCTAACTTCGTTACTAATTATGACAAGTAACTGTAATTTTGATAAAAAATTATTGTAGGTAACGGTAACTTCAATACTAATTATGACAGGTAACAGTAACTTCGATACTAATTATGACAGGTAACTGTAACTTCGTTACTTATTATGACAAGTAACTTTAATTTCGGTACTAATTATAGCAGGTTACTGTAACTTCGTTACTAATTATGACAAGTCCCTGTAATTTCGATACAAATTATGGCAGGTAACAGTAACTTCGATACTAATTATGACAAGTAACAGTAACTTCGATACTAATTATGACAAGTAACTGTAACTTCGATACTAATTATGACAGGTAACTGTAACTTCGTTACTAATTATGACAAGTGACTGTAATTTCGATTCAAATTTTGGCAGGTTACTGTAACTTCGATACTTATTATGACAGGTAACAGTAACTTCGATACTAATTATGACAAGTAACTGTAACTTCGATACTAATTATGACAGGTAACTGTAACTTCGTTACTAATTACGACAAGTAACTGTAATTTCGATACAAATTATGGCAGGTAACTGTAACTTAGATACTAATTATGTCAGGTAAGAGCAAATTCGATACTAATTATGACAAGTAACTATAACTTCGATACAAATTATGACAGGTAACTGTAACTTCGATACTAATTATGACAAGAAACTCTAACTTCGTTACTAATTATGACAAGTAACTGTAATTTTGATAAAAAATTATTGTAGGTAACTGTAACTTCAATACTTATTATGACAGGTAACAGGAACTTCGATACTAATTATTACAGGTAACAGTAACTACGATACTAATTATGACAAGTAACTGTATCTTCGATACTAATTATGACAGGTAACTGTAACTTCGTAACTAATTATGACAAGTAACTGTAATTAAGATACAAATTATGGCAGGTAACAGTAACGTCGATACTAATTATGACAAGTAACTGTAACTTCGATACTAATTATGACAGTGAACTGTAATTTCGATACAAATTATGGCAGGTAACTGTAACTTCGATACTAATTGTGACTGGTAACAGTAACTTCGATACTAATTATGACAAGTAACTATAACTTCGAATCAAATTATGACAGGTAACTGTAACTTCGATACTAATTATGACAAGAAACTCTAACTTCGTTACTAATTATGACAAGTAAATGTAATTTTGATAAAAAATTATGGTAGGTAACTGTAACTTCGATACTAATTATGACAAGTAACAGTAACTTCGATACTTATTATGACAGGTAACTGTAACTTCGTTACTAATTATCACAAGTTACTTTAATTTCGATACTAATTATGGCGGGTAACGGTAACATCGATGCTAATTACTACAAGTAACTGTAACTTCGATACTAATTGTGACAGGTAACTGTAACTTCGTTACTATTTATGACAAGTAACAGTAATTTTTATACAAAGTATGGCAGGTAACAGTAACTTCGATACTAATTATCACAGGTAACAGTAACTTCGATACTAATTATGACAAGTAACATTAACTTCGATACTAATTATGACAGGTTACTGTAACATCGTTGCTAATGATGACAAGTAACTTTATTTTCGATACAAATTATGGCAGGTAACTGTAACTTCCATACTAATTATGACAGGTAACAGTTACTTCGATACTAATTATGACAGGAAACTGTAACTTCGTTACTAATTATGACAAGTAACTGTAATTTCAATACAAATTATGACAGGTAACTGTAACTTCGTTACTAATTATGACAAGTAACAGTACCTTCGATACTAATTATGACAGGTAACTGTAACTTCGATACTAATTATGACAAGGAACTGTAATTTCGATACAAATTAGGGCAGGTAACTGTAACTTCGTTACTAATTATGACAAGAAACTCTAATTTCGATACAAATTTTGGCAGGTAACTGTTACTTCGATAATAATTATGACAGGTAACAGTAACTTCGATACTAATTATGACAAGTAACAGTAACTTCGATACTTATTATGACAGGTAACTGTAACTTCGTTACTAATTATGACAAGAAACTCTAATTTCGATACAAATTATGGCAGGTAACTGTAACTTCGGTACTAATTATGACAGGTAACAGTAACTTCGATACTAATTATGACAAGTTACCATAACTTCGATAAAAATTATGACTGGTTACTTTAACTTCGATTCTAATTATGACGAGAAACTCAAACTTCGTTACTAATTATGACAAGTAACTGTAATTTTGATAAAAAATTATGGTAGGTAACTGTAACTTCAATACTAATTATGACAGGTAAGAGTAACTTCGCAACTAATTATGACAGGAAACTGTAACTTCGTTACTAATTATGACAAGTAACTTTAATTTCGATACTAATTATGGCAGGAAACTGTAACTTCGTTACTAATTATGACAAGTCCCTGTAATTTCGATACAAATTATGGCAGGTAACTGTAACTTCGATACTAATTATGACAAGTAACTGTAACTTCGATACTAATTATGACAGGTAACTGTAACTTCGTCACTAATTAAAACAAGTAACTGTAATTTCGTTACAAATTATGGCAGGTAACAGTAACTTCGATACTAATTATGACAGGTAAGAGTAATTCGATACTAATTATGACAAGTAACTATAACTTCGATACAAATTATGACAGGTAACTGTAACTTCGTTACTAATTACGACAAGTAACTGTAATTTCGATACAAATTATGGCAGATAACTGTAACTTCGATACTAATTATGACAGGTAAGAGCAAATTCGATACTAATTATGACAAGTAAGTATAACTTCGATACAAATTATGACAGGTAACTGTAACTTCGATACTAATTATGACAAGAAACTCTAACTTCGTTACTAATTATGACAAGTAACTGTAATTTTGATAAAAAATTATTGTAGGTAACGGTAACTTCAATACTAATTACGACAGGTAACAGTAACTTCGATACTAATTATGACAGGTAACTGTAACTTCGTTACTTATTATGACTAGTAACTTTAATTTCGGTACTAATTATAGCAGGTTACTGTAACTTCGTTACTAATTATGGCAAGTCCCTGTAATTTCGATACAAATTATGGCAGGTAACAGTAACTTCGATACTAATTATGACAAGTAACAGTAACTTCGATACTAATTATGACAAGTAACTGTAACTTCGATACTAATTATGACAGGTAACTGTAACTTCGTTACTAATTATGACAAGTGACTGTAATTTCGATTCAAATTTTGGCAGGTTACTGTAACTTCGATACATATTATGACAGGTAACAGTCACTTCGATACTAATTATGACAAGTAACTGTAACTTCGATACTAATTATGACAGGTAACTGTAACTTCGTTACTAATTACGACAAGTAACTGTAATTTCGATACAAATTATGGCAGGTAACTGTAACTTAGATACTAATTATGACAGGTAAGAGCAAATTCGATACTAATTATGACAAGTAACTATAACTTCGATACAAATTATGACAGGTAACTGTAACTTCGATACTAATTATGACAAGAAACTCTAACTTCGTTACTAATTATGACAAGTAACTGTAATTTTGATAAAAAATTATTGTAGGTAACTGTAATTCAATACTAATTATGACAGGTAACAGTAACTTCGATACTAATTATGACAGGTAACAGTAACTACGATACTAATTATGACAAGTAACTGTATCTTCGATACTAATTATGACAGGTAACTGTAACTTCGTAACTAATTATGACAAGTAACTGTAATTAAGATACAAATTATGGCAGGTAACAGTAACGTCGATACTAATTATGACAAGTAACTGTTACTTCGATACTAATTATGACAGTGAACTGTAATTTCGATACAAATTATGGCAGGTAACTGTAACTTCGATACTAATTGTGACTGGTAACAGTAACTTCGATACTAATTATGACAAGTAACTATAACTTCGAATCAAATTATGACAGGTAACTGTAACTTCGATACTAATTATGACAAGAAACTCTAACTTCGTTACTAATTATGACAAGTAAATGTAATTTTGATAAAAAATTATGGTAGGTAACTGTAACTTCGATACTAATTATGACAGGTAACAGTAACTTCGATACTTATTATGACAGGTAACTGTAACTTCGTTACTAATTATCACAAGTTACTTTAATTTCGATACTAATTATGGCAGGTAACTGTAACTTCATTACTAATTATTACAAGTCCCTGTAATTTCGATACAAATTATGGCGGGTAACGGTAACTTCGATGCTAATTATTACAAGTAACTGTAGCTTCGATACTAATTATGACGGGTAACTGTAACTTCGTTACTATTTATGACAAGTAACAGTAATTTTTATACAAAATATGGCAGGTAACAGTAACTTCGATACTAATTATGACAGGTAACAGTAACTTCGATACTAATTATGACAAGTAACATTAACTTCGATACTAATTATGACAGGTTACTGTAACATCGTTGCTAATGATGACAAGTAACTTTATTTTCGATACAAATTATGGCAGGTAACTGTAACTTCCATACTAATTATGACAGGTAACAGCTACTTCGATACTAATTATGACAGGAAACTGTAACTTCGTTACTAATTATGACAAGTAACTGTAATTTCAATACAAATTATGACAGGTAACTGTAACTTCGTTACTAATTATGACAAGTAACAGTACCTTCGATACTAATTATGACAGGTAACTGTAACTTCGATACTAATTATGACAAGGAACTGTAATTTCGATACAAATTATGGCAGGTAACTGTAACTTCGTTACTAATTATGACAAGAAACTCTAATTTCGATACAAATTTTGGCAGGTAACTGTTACTTCGATAATAATTATGACAGGTAACAGTAACTTCGATACTAATTATGACAAGTAACAGTAACTTCGATACTTATTATGACAGGTAACTGTAACTTCGTTACTAATTATGACAAGAAACTCTAATTTCGATACAAATTATGGCAGGTAACTGTAACTTCGGTACTAATTGTGACAGGTAACAGTAACTTCGATACTAATTATGACAAGTAACCATAACTTCGATAAAAATTATGACTGGTTACTGTAACTTCGATTCTAATTATGACGAGAAACTCAAACTTCGTTACTAATTATGACAAGTAACTGTAATTTTGATAAAAAATTATGGTAGGTAACTGTAACTTCAATACTAATTATGACAGGTAAGAGTAACTTCGCAACTAATTATGACAGGAAACTGTATCTTCGTTACTTATTATGACAAGTAACTTTAATTTCGATACTAATTATGGCAGGAAACTGTAACTTCGTTACTAATTATGACAAGTCCCTGTAATTTCGATACAAATTATGGCAGGTAACTGTAACTTCGATACTAATTATGACAAGTAACTGTAACTTCGATACTAATTATGACAGGTAACTGTAACTTCGTCACTAATTATAACAAGTAACTGTAATTTCGTTACAAATTATGGCAGGTAACAGTAACTTCGATACTAATTATGACAGGTAAGAGTAATTCGATACTAATTATGACAAGTAACTATAACTTCGATACAAATTATGACAGGTAACTGTAACTTCGTTACTAATTATGACAAGTAACTGTAATTTCGATACAAATTATGGCAGGTAACTGTAACTTCGATACTAATTATGACAGGTAAGAGCAAATTCGATACTAATTATGACAAGTAACTATAACTTCGATACAAATTATGACAGGTAACTGTAACTTCGATACTAATTATGACAAGAAACTCTAACTTCGTTACTAATTATGACAAGTAACTGTAATTTTGATAAAAAATTATTGTAGGTAACTGTAACTTCAATACTAATTATGACAGGTAACAGTAACTTCGATACTAATTATGACAGGTAACAGTAACTACGATACTAATTAAGACAAGTAACTGTATCTTCGATACTAATTATGACAGGTAACTGTAACTTCGTAACTAATTATGACAAGTAACTGTAATTTCGATACAAATTATGGCAGGTAACTGTAACTTAGATACTAATTATGACAGGTAAGAGCAAATTCGATACTAATTATGACAAGTAACTATAACTTCGATACAAATTATGACAGGTAACTGTAACTTCGATACTAATTATGACAAGAAGCTCTAACTTCGTTACTAATTATGACAAGTAACTGTAATTTTGATAAAAAATTATTGTAGGTAACTGTAACTTCAATACTAATTATGACAGGTAACAGTAACTTCGATACTAATTATGACAGGTAACAGTAACTACGATACTAATTATGACAAGTAACTGTATCTTCGATACTAATTATGACAGGTAACTGTAACTTCGTAACTAATTATGACAAGTAACTGTAATTAAGATACAAATTATGGCAGGTAACAGTAACCACGATACTAATTATGACAAGTAACTGTATCTTCGATACTAATTATGACAGTGAACTGTAATTTCGATACAAATTATGGCAGGTAACTGTAACATCGATACTAATTGTGACTGGTAACAGTAACTTCGATACTAATTATGACAAGTAACTATAACTTCGAATCAAATTATGACAGGTAACTGTAACTTCGATACTAATTATGACAAGAAACTCTAACTTCGTTACTAATTATGACAAGTAAATGTAATTTTGATAAAAAATTATGGTAGGTAACTGTAACTTAGATACTAATTATGACAGGTAACAGTAACTTCGATACTTATTATGACAGGTAACTGTAACTTCGTTACTAATTATCACAAGTTACTTTAATTTCGATACTAATTATGGCAGGTAACTGTAACTTCGTTACTAATTATTACAAGTCCCTGTAATTTCGATACAAATTATGGCGGGTAACGGTAACTTCGATGCTAATTATTACAAGTAACTGTAACATCGATACTAATTATGACAGGTAACTGTAACTTCGTTACTATTTATGACAAGTAACAGTAATTTTTATACAAAATATGACAGGTAACAGTAACTTCGATACTAATTATGACAGGTCACAGTAACTTCGATACTAATTATGACAAGTAACATTAACTTCGATACTAATTATGACAGGTTACTGTAACATCGTTGCTAATGATGACAAGTAACTTTATTTTCGATACAAATTATGGCAGGTAACTGTAACTTCCATACTAATTATGACAGGTAACAGTTACTTCGATACTAATTATGACAGGAAACTGTAACTTCGTTACTAATTATGACAAGTAACTGTAATTTCAATACAAATTATGACAGGTAACTGTAACTTCGTTACTAATTATGACAAGTAACAGTACCTTCGATACTAATTATGACAGGTAACTGTAACTTCGATACTAATTATAACAAGGAACTGTAATTTCGATACAAATTATGGCAGGTAACTGTAACTTCGTTACTAATTATGACAAGAAACTCTAATTTCGATACAAATTTTGGCAGGTAACTGTTACTTCGATAATAATTATGACAGGTAACAGTAACTTCGATACTAATTATGACAAGTAACAGTAACTTCGATACTTATTATGACAGGTAACTGTAACTTCGTTACTAATTATGACAAGAAACTCTAATTTCGATACAAATTATGGCAGGTAACTGTAACTTCGGTACTAATTATGACAGGTAACAGTAACTTCGATACTAATTATGACAAGTAACCATAACTTCGATAAAAATTATGACTGGTTACTGTAACTTCGATTCTAATTATGACGAGAAACTCAAACTTCGTTACTAATTATGACAAGTAACTGTAATTTTGATAAAAAATTATGGTAGGTAACTGTAACTTCAATACTAATTATGACAGGTGAGAGTAACTTCGCAACTAATTATGACAGGAAACTGTAACTTCGTTACTAATTATGACAAGTAACTTTAATTTCGATACTAATTATGGCAGGAAACTGTAACTTCGTTACTAATTATGACAAGTCCCTGTAATTTCGATACAAATTATGGCAGGTAACTGTAACTTCGATACTAATTATGACAAGTAACTGTAACTTCGATACTAATTATGACAGGTAACTGTAACTTCGTCACTAATTATAACAAGTAACTGTAATTTCGTTACAAATTATGGCAGGTAACAGTAACTTCGATACTAATTATGACAGGTAAGAGTAATTCGATACTAATTATGACAAGTAACTATAACTTCGATACAAATTATGACAGGTAACTGTAACTTCGATACTAATTATGACAAGAAACTCGAACTTCGTTACTAATTATGACAAGTCCCTGTAATTTCGATACAAATTATGGCAGGTAACTGTAACTTCCATACTAATTATGACAGGTAACAGTAACTTCGATACTAATTATGACAAGAAACTGTAACTTCGTTACTAATTATGACAAGTAACTTTAATTTCGATACAAATTATGACAGGTAACTGTAACTTCGTTACTAGTTATTACAGGTTACTGTCACTTCGTTACTAATTATTTCAAGTAACTGTAGCTTCGATGCTAATTATGACAAGTAACTGTAATTTCGATACAAATTATGAAAGGTAACATTAACTTCGATACTAATTATGACAGGTAACTGTAACTTCGATACTAATTATGACAAGGAACTGTAATTTCGATACAAATTATGGCAGGTAACTGTAACTTCCATACTAATTATGACAGGTAACAGTAACTTCGATACTAATTATGACAAGAAACTGTAACTTCGTTACTAATTATGACAAGTAACTGTAATTTCGATACAAATTATGACAGGTAACTGTAACTTCGTTACTAATTATGACAAGTAACAGTACCTTCGATACTAATTATGACAGGTAACTGTAACTTCGATACTAATTATGACAAGGAACTGTAATTTCGATACAAATTATGGCAGGTAACTGTAACTTCGATACTAATTATGACAGGTAACAGTAACTTCGGTGCTAATTATGAAAAGGAACTCTAACTTCGTTACTAATTATGACAAGTAACTGTAATTTTGATAAAAAATTAAGGTAGGTAACTGTAACTTCAATGTTAATTATGACAGGTAACAGTAACTTCGATACTAATTATGACAGGAAACTGTAACTTCGTTACTAATTATGACAAGTAACTTTAATTTCGATACTAATTATGGCAGGTAATTGTAACATCTTTACTAATTATGACAAGTCCCTGTAATTTCGATACAAATTATGGCAGGTAACTGTAACTTCGATACTAATTATGACAAGTAACTGTAACTTCGATACTAATTATGACAGGTAACTGTAACTTCGTTATTAATTATGACAAGTAACTGTAATTTCGATACAAATTTTGTCAGGTAACTGTAACTTCGATACTAATTATGACAGGTAACAGTACCTTCGATACTAATTATGACAAGTAACTATAACTTCGATACAAATTATGACAGATAACTGTAACTTCGATGCTAATTATGACAAGAAACTCGAACTTCGTTACTAATTATGACAAGTCCCTGTAATTTCGATACAAAATATGGCAGGTAACTGTAACTTGCATACTTATTATGACAGGTAACAGTAACTTCGATACTAATTATGACAAGTCCCTGTAATTTCGATACAAATTATGGCAGGTAACGGTAACTTCGATACTAATTATTACAAGTAACTGTAACTTCGATACTAATTATGACAGGTAACAGTAACTTGGTTACTAATTATGACAAGTAACTGTAATTTCGATACAAATTTTGGCAGGTAACTGTAACTTCGATTCTAATTATGACAGGTAACAGTAACTTCGATACTAATTATGACAAGTAACTGTAACTTCGATACTAATTATGACAGATAACTGTAACTTCGTTACTAATTATGACAAGTAACAGTAATTTCGATACAAAATATGGCAGGTAACAGTAACTTCGATACTAATTATGACAGGTAACTGTAACTTCGATACTAATTATGACAAGTAACATTAACTTCGATACTAATTATGACAGGTTACTGTAACATCGTTGCTAATGATGACAAGTTACTTTAATTTCGATACAAATTATGGCAGGTAACTGTAACTTCCATACTAATTATGACAGGTAACTGTTACTTCGATACTAATTATGACAGGAAACTGTAACTTCGTTACTAATTATGACAAGTAACTGTAATTTCGATACAAATTATGACAGGTAACTGTAACTTCGTTACTACTTATGACAAGTAACAGTGCCTTCGATACTAATTATGACAGGTAACTGTAACTTCGATACTAATTATGACAAGGAACTGTAATTTCGATACAATTTATGGCAGGTAACTGTAATTTCGTTACTAATCATGACAAGTAACTGTAATTTCGATACAAATTTTGGCAGGTAACTGTAACTTCGATACTAATTATGACAGGTAACAGTAACTTCGATACTAATTATGACAAGTAACAGTAACTTCGATATTTATTATGACAGGTAACTGTAACTTCGTTACTAATTATGACAAGTAACTCTAATGTCGATACAAATTATGGCAGGTAACTGTAACTTCGATACTAATTATGACAGGTAACAGTAACTTCGATACTAATTATGACAAGTAACTATAACTTCGATAAAAATTATGACTGGTTACTGTAACTTCGATTCTAATTATGACAAGAAATTCAAACTTCGTTACTAATTATGACAAGACCCTGTAATTTCGATACAAATTATGGCAGGTAACTGTAACTTCGATACTAATTATGACAAGTCCCTGTAATTTCGATACAAATTATGGCAGGTAACTGTAACTTCGATACTAATTATGACAGGTAACTGTAACTTCGTCACTAATTATGACAGGTAACTGTAATTTCGTTACAAATTATGGAAGGTAACAGTAACTTCGATACTAATTATGACAGGTAACATTAATTCGATACTAATTATGACAAGTAACTATAACTTCGAAACAAATTATGGCAGGTAACAGTAACTTCGATACTAATTATGACAGGTAACTGTAACTTCGATACTAATTATGACAAGAAACTCGAACTTCGTTACTAATTATGACAAGTCCCTGTAATTTCGATACATATTATGGCAGGTAACTGTAACTTCCATACTAATTATGACAGGTAACAGTAACTTCGATACTAACTATGACAGGAAACTGTAACTTCGTTACTAATTATAACAAGTAACTGTAATTTCGATACAAATTATGACAGGTAACGGTAACTTCGTTACTAATTATGACAGGTTACTGTAACTTCGTTACTAATTATGTCAAGTAATTGTAGCTTCGATTCTAATTATGACAGGTAACTGTAATTTCAATACAAAATATGACAGGTAACAGTAACTTCGATACTAATTATGACAAGAAACTCTAACTTCGTTAATAATTATGACAAGTAACAGTAATTTTGATAAAAAATTATGGTAGGTAACTGTAACTTCAATACTAATTATGACTGTAACTGTAACTTCGTTACTAATTATGACAAGTAACTGTAATTCCGATACAAATTATGGCAGGTAACAGTAACTTCGATACTAATTATGGCAGGTAACTGTAACTTCGATACTAATTATGACAAGGAACTGTAATTTCGATACAAATTATGGCAGGTAACTGTAACTTCCATACTAATTATGACAGGTAACAGTAACATCGATACTAATTATGACAAGAAACTGTAACTTTGTTACTAATTATGACAAGTAACTGTAATTTCGATACTAATTATGACAGGTAACAGTAACTTCGATACTAATTATGACAAGTAAATGTAACTTCGATACTAATTATGACAGGTAACTGTAACTTCGTTACTAATTATGACAAGTAACTGTAATTTCGATACAAATTATGGCAGGTAACTGTAACTTCGATACTAATTATGACAGGTAACAGTAACTTCGGTACTTATTATGACAAGTAACTATAACTTCGATAAAAATTATGGCTGGTTACTGTAACTTCGATTCTAATTCTGACAAGAAACTCTAACTTCGTTACTAATTATGACAAGTAACTGTAATTTTGATAAAAAATTAAGGTTGGTAACTGTAACTTCAATACTAATTATGGCAGGTAACAGTAACTTCGATACTAATTATGACAGGAAACTGTAACTTCGTTACTAATTATGACAAGTAACTTTAATTTCGATACTAATTATGGCAGGTAACTGTAACATCGTTACTAATTACGACAAGTCCCTGTAATTTCGATACAAATTATGGCAGGTTACTGTAACTTCGATACTAATTATGACAAGTAACTGTAACTTCGATACTAATTATGACAGCTAACTGTAACTGCGTCACTAATTATGACAAGTAACTGTAATTTCGATACAAATTATGGCAGGTAACTGTAACTTCGATACTAATTATGACAGGTAACAGTAACTTCGATACTAATTATGACAAGTAACTATTACTTCGATACAAATTATGACAGGTAACTGTAACTTCGATACTAATTATGACAAGAAACTCGAACTTCGTTACTAAATATGACGAGTCCCTGTAATTTCGATTCAAATTATGGCAGGTAACTGTAACTTCCTTACTAATTATGACAGATAACAGTAATTTCGATACTAATTATGAAAGGAAACTGTAACTTCGTTACTAATTATGACAAGTAACTGTAATTTCGATACAAATTATGACAGGTAACTGTAACTTCGTTACTACTTATGACAAGTAACAGTACCTTCGATACTAATTATGACAGGTATCTGTAACTTCGATATTAATTATGACAAGGAACAGTAATTTTGATACAAATTATGGCAGGTAACTGTAACTTTGATACTAATTATGACAGGTAACAGTAACTTCGATACTAATTATGACAAGTAGCTGTAACTTCGTTACTAATTATGACATGTAACTCTAATTTTGATAAAAAATTATGGCAGGTAACTGTAACTTCGATACTAATTATGACAGGTAACATTAACTTCGATAATAATTATGACAGGTTACTGTAACTTCGTTACTAATTATGTCAAGTAACTGTAACTTCGATACTAATTATGACAAGTAACTGTAATTTCGATACAAATTATGACAGGTTACCGTAACTTCGTTACTAATTATGACAAGTAACTGTAATTTCGATACAAATTATGGCAGGTAACTGTAACTTCGGTACTAATTATATCAGGTATCAGTAACTTCGATACTAATTATGACAGGTTACTGTAACTTCGTTGCTAATTATGTCAACTAACAGTAACTTCTATACTAATTATGACAAGTAACTGTAATTTCGATACAAATTAAGACAGGTAACAGTAACTTCGATACTAATTATGACAAGAAACTCTAACTTCGTTACTAATTATGACAAGTAACAGTAATTTTGATAAAAAATTATGCTAGGTAACTGTAACTTCAATACTAATTATGACAGGTAACAGTAACTTCGATACTAATTATGACAGGTAACTGTAACTTCGATACTAATTATGAAAAGTAACTTTAATTTTGATATTAATTATGGTAGGTAACTGTAACTTCGTTACTAATTATGACAAGTCCCTGTAATTTCGATACAAATTATAGCAGGTAACTGTAACTTCGATACTTATTATGTCAGGTAACAGTAACTTCGATACTAATTATGACAGGAAACTGTAACATCGTTACTAATTATGACAAGTAGCTGTAATTTCGATACAAATTATGGCAGGTAACAGTACCTTCGATACTAATTATGACAGGCAACTGTAACTTCGTTACTAATTATGACAAGTCCCTGTAATTTCGATACAAATTATGGCAGGTAACTGTAACTTCGATACTAATTATGTCAGGTAACTGTAACTTCGTTACTAATTAGGACAAGTCCCTGTAATTTCGATACAAATTATGGCAGGTAACTGCAACTTCGATACTAATTATGTCAGGTAACAGTAACTTCGATACTAATTATGACTGGAAACTGTAACTTCGTTACTAATTATGACAAGTAACTGTAATTTCGATTCAAATTTTGGCAGGTAACTGTAACTTCGATACTTATGATGACAGGTAACAGTTACTTCGATACTAATTATGACAAGTAACTGTAACTTCGATACTAATTATGACAGGTAACTATAACTTCGATACAAATTATGACAGGTAACTGTAACTTCGATACTAATTATGACAAGAAACTCGAACTTCGTTACTAATTATGACAAGTCCCTGTAATTTCGATACAAATTATGGCAGGTAACTGTAACTTCCATACTAATTATGACAGGTAACAGTAACTTCGATACTAATTATGTCAAGAAACTCTAACTTCGTTAATAATTATGACAAGTAACAGTAATTTTGATAAAAAATTATGGTAGGTAACTGTAACTTCAATACTAATTATGACTGTAACTGTAACTTCGTTACTAATTATGACAAGTAACTGTAATTTCGATACAAATTATGGCAGGTAACAGTAACTTCGATACTAATTATGACAGGTAACTGTAACATCGATACTAATTATGACAAGGAACTGTAATTTCGATACAAATTATGGCAGGTAACTGTAACTTCCATACTAATTATGACAGGTAACAGTAACTTCGATACTAATTATGACAAGAAACTGTAACTTCGTTACTAATTATGACAAGTAACTGTAATTTCGATACTAATTATGACAGGTAACAGTAACTTCGATACTAATTATGACAAGTAAATATAACTTCGATACTAATTATGACAGGTAACTGTATCTTCGTTACAAATTATGACAAGTAACTGTAATTTCGATACAAATTATGACAGGTAACTGTAACTTCGATACTAATTATGACAGGTAACTGTAACTTCGATACTAATTATGACAGGTAACAGTAACTTCGATACTAATTATGACAAGAAACTGTAACTTCGTTACTAATTATGACAAGTAACTGTAATTTCGATACTAATTATGACAGGTAACAGTAACTTCGATACTAATTATGACAAGTAACTATAACTTGGATAAAAATTATGACTGGTTACTGTAACTTCGATTCTAATTATGACAAGAAACTCTAACTTCGTTACTAATTATGACAAGTAACTTTAATTTTGATAAAAAATTAAGGTATGTAACTGTAACTTCAATACTAATTATGACAGGTAACAGTAACTTCGATACTAATTATGACAGGAAACTGTAACTTCGTTACTAATTATGACAAGTAACTTTAATTTCGATACTAATTATGGCAGGTAACTGTAACATCGTTACTAATTATGACAAGTCCCTGTAATTTCGATACAAATTATGGCAGGTAACTGTAACTTCGATACTAATTATGACAAGTAACTGTAACTTCGACACTAATTATGACAGGTAACTGTAACTTCGTTATTAATTATGACAAGTAACTCTAATTTCGATACAAATTTTGGCAGGTAACTGTAACTTCGATACTAATTATGACAGGTAACAGTAACTTCGATACTAATTATGACAAGTAACTGTAACTTCGATACTAATTATGACAGGTAACTGTAACTTCGTCACTAATTATGACAAGTAAATATAATTTCGATACAAATTATGGCAGGTAACTGTAACTTCGATACTAATTAGGACAGGTAACAGTAACATCGATACTAATTATGACAAGTAACTATAACTTCGATACAAATTATGTCAGGTAACTGTAACTTCGATACTAATTATGACAAGAAACTCGAACTTCGTTACTAATTATGACAAGTCCCTGTAATTTCGATACAAATTATGGCAGGTAACTGTAACTTCCATACTAATTATGACAGATAACAGTAACTTCGATACTAATTATGAAAGGAAACTGTAACTTCGTTACTAATTATGACAAGTAACTGTAATTTCGATACAAATTAAGACAGGTAACAGTAACTTCGATACTAATTATGACAAGAAACTCTAACTTCGTTACTAAATATGACAAGTAACAGTAATTTTGATAAAAAATTATGCTAGGTAACTGTAACTTCAATACTAATTATGACAGGTAACAGTAACTTCGATACTAATTATGACAGGTAACTGTAACTTCGATACTAATTATGAAAAGTAACTTTAATTTTGATATTAATTATGGTAGGTAACTGTAACTTCGTTACTAATTATGACAAGTCCCTGTAATTTCGATACAAATTATAGCAGGTAACTGTAACTTCGATACTTATTATGTCAGGTAACAGTAACTTCGATACTAATTATGACAGGAAACTGTAACATCGTTACTAATTATGACAAGTAGCTGTAATTTCGATACAAATTATGGCAGGTAACAGTACCTTCGATACTAATTATGACAGGCAACTGTAACTTCGTTACTAATTATGACAAGTCCCTGTAATTTCGATACAAATTATGGCAGGTAACTGTAACTTCGATACTAATTATGTCAGGTAACTGTAACTTCGTTACTAATTAGGACAAGTCCCTGTAATTTCGATACAAATTATGGCAGGTAACTGCAACTTCGATACTAATTATGTCAGGTAACAGTAACTTCGATACTAATTATGACTGGAAACTGTAACTTCGTTACTAATTATGACAAGTAACTGTAATTTCGATTCAAATTTTGGCAGGTAACTGTAACTTCGATACTTATGATGACAGGTAACAGTTACTTCGATACTAATTATGACAAGTAACTGTAACTTCGATACTAATTATGACAGGTAACTATAACTTCGATACAAATTATGACAGGTAACTGTAACTTCGATACTAATTATGACAAGAAACTCGAACTTCGTTACTAATTATGACAAGTCCCTGTAATTTCGATACAAATTATGGCAGGTAACTGTAACTTCCATACTAATTATGACAGGTAACAGTAACTTCGATACTAATTATGTCAAGAAACTCTAACTTCGTTAATAATTATGACAAGTAACAGTAATTTTGATAAAAAATTATGGTAGGTAACTGTAACTTCAATACTAATTATGACTGTAACTGTAACTTCGTTACTAATTATGACAAGTAACTGTAATTTCGATACAAATTATGGCAGGTAACAGTAACTTCGATACTAATTATGACAGGTAACTGTAACATCGATACTAATTATGACAAGGAACTGTAATTTCGATACAAATTATGGCAGGTAACTGTAACTTCCATACTAATTATGACAGGTAACAGTAACTTCGATACTAATTATGACAAGAAACTGTAACTTCGTTACTAATTATGACAAGTAACTGTAATTTCGATACTAATTATGACAGGTAACAGTAACTTCGATACTAATTATGACAAGTAAATATAACTTCGATACTAATTATGACAGGTAACTGTATCTTCGTTACAAATTATGACAAGTAACTGTAATTTCGATACAAATTATGACAGGTAACTGTAACTTCGATACTAATTATGACAGGTAACAGTAACTTCGGTACTTATTATGACAAGTAACTATAACTTGGATAAAAATTATGACTGGTTACTGTAACTTCGATTCTAATTATGACAAGAAACTCTAACTTCGTTACTAATTATGACAAGTAACTTTAATTTTGATAAAAAATTAAGGTAGGTAACTGTAACTTCAATACTAATTATGACAGGTAACAGTAACTTCGATACTAATTATGACAGGAAACTGTAACTTCGTTACTAATTATGACAAGTAACTTTAATTTCGATACTAATTATGGCAGGTAACTGTAACATCGTTACTAATTATGACAAGTCCCTGTAATTTCGATACAAATTATGGCAGGTAACTGTAACTTCGATACTAATTATGACAAGTAACTGTAACTTCGACACTAATTATGACAGGTAACTGTAACTTCGTTATTAATTATGACAAGTAACTCTAATTTCGATACAAATTTTGGCAGGTAACTGTAACTTCGATACTAATTATGACAGGTAACAGTAACTTCGATACTAATTATGACAAGTAACTGTAACTTCGATACTAATTATGACAGGTAACTGTAACTTCGTCACTAATTATGACAAGTAAATATAATTTCGATACAAATTATGGCAGGTAACTGTAACTTCGATACTAATTAGGACAGGTAACAGTAACATCGATACTAATTATGACAAGTAACTATAACTTCGATACAAATTATGACAGGTAACTGTAACTTCGATACTAATTATGACAAGAAACTCGAACTTCGTTACTAATTATGACAAGTCCCTGTAATTTCGATTCAAATTATGGCAGGTAACTGTAACTTCCATACTAATTATGACAGATAACAGTAACTTCGATACTAATTATGAAAGGAAACTGTAACTTCGTTACTAATTATGACAAGTAACTGTAATTTCGATACAAATTATGACAGGTAACTGTAACTTCGTTACTACTTATGACAAGTAACAGTACCTTCGATACTAATTATGACAGGTATCTGTAACTTCGATATTAATTATGACAAGGAACAGTAATTTTGATACAAATTATGGCAGGTAACTGTAACATTGATACTAATTATGACAGGTAACAGTAACTACGATACTAATTATGACAAGTAACTGTAACTTCGTTACTAATTATGACATGTAACTCTAATTTTGATAAAAAATTATGGCAGGTAACTGTAACTTCGATACTAATTATGACAGGTAACATTAACTTCGATAATAATTATGACAGGTTACTGTAACATCGATTCTAATTATGACAAGAAACTCTAACTTCGTTACTAATTATGACAAGTAACTTTAATTTTGATAAAAATTAAGGTAGGTAACTGTAACTTCAATACTAATTATGACAGGTAACAGTAACTTCGATACTAATTATGACAGGAAACTGTAACTTCGTTACTAATTATGACAAGTAACTTTAATTTCGATACTAATTATGGCAGGTAACTGTAACATCGTTACTAATTATGACAAGTCCCTGTAATTTCGATACAAATTATGGCAGGTAACTGTAACTTCGATACTAATTATGACAAGTAATTGTAACTTCGACACTAATTATGACAGGTAACTGTAACTTCGTTATTAATTATGACAAGTAACTCTAATTTCGATACAAATTTTGGCAGGTAACTGTAACTTCGATACTAATTATGACAGGTAACAGTAACTTCGATACTAATTATGACAAGTAACTGTAACTTCGATACTAATTATGACAGGTAACTGTAACTTCGTCACTAATTATGACAAGTAAATGTAAGCTAAGGAAGCTTGTAGTTTAACGTGACCGTTAATCTTGAGATCATGAGCCACGGGACCTCCTTTTTACGTGGAATCCGAACCACAGGACATGGCATTTCACTTCGAAAATCTCACATGCATTGACCGGGAATCGAACCCGGACCGCCTTGGTGAGAGGCATACAGCTAGACCGCTGAGCAACCACGCCCCTGACAAGTAAATGTAATTTCGATACAAATTATGGCAGGTAACTGTAACTTCGATACTAATTAGGACAGAAAACAGTAACATCGATACTAATTATGACAAGTAACTATAACATCGATACAAATTATGACAGGTAACTGTAACTTCGATACTAATTATGACAAGAAACTCGAACTTCGTTACTAATTATGACAAGTCCCTGTAATTTCGATACAAATTATGGCAGGTAACTGTAACTTCCATACTAATTATGACAGATAACAGTAACTTCGATACTAATTATGAAAGGAAACAGTAACTTCGATACTAATTATGACAGGTAACTGTAACTTCGTAACTAATTATGACAAGTAACTGTAATTTCGATACAAATTATGGCAGGTAACAGTAACTTCGATACTAATTATGACAGGTAACTGTAACTTCCATACTAATTATGACAAGGAACTGTAATTTCGATACAAATTATGGCAGGTAACTGTAACTTCGATACTAATTGTGACTGGTAACAGTAAGTTCGATACTAATTATGACAAGTAACTATAACTTCGAATCAAATTATGACAGGTAACTGTAACTTCGATACTAATTATGACAAGAAACTCTAACTTCGTTACTAATTATTACAAGTAACTGTAATTTTGATAAAAAATTATGGTAGGTAACTGTAACTTCAATACTAATTATGACAGGTAACAGTAACTTCGATACTAATTATGACAGGTAACTGTAACTTCGTTACTAATTATCACAAGTAACTTTAATTTCGATACTAATTTTGGCAGGTGACTGTAACTTCGTTACTAATTATGACAAGTCCCTGTAATTTCGATACAAATTATGGCAGGTAACGGTAACTTCGATACTAATTATTACAAGTAACTGTAACTTCGATACTAATTATGACAGGTAACTGTAACTTGGTTACTAATTATGACAAGTAACTGTAATTTCGATACAAATTTTGGCAGGTAACTGTAACTTCGATTCTAATTATGACAGGTAACAGTAACTTCGATACTAATTATGACAAGTAACTGTAACTTCGATACTAATTATGACAGGTAACTGTAACTTCGTTACTAATTATGACAAGTAACAATAATTTCGATACAAATTATGACAGGTAACGGTAACTTCGTTACTAATTATCACAGGTTACTGTAACTTCGTTACTAATTATGTCAAGTAATTGTAGCTTCGATTCTAATTATGACAGGTAACTGTAATTTCAATACAAAATATGACAGGTAACAGTAACTTCGATACTAATTATGACAAGAGACTCTAACTTCGTTAATAATTATGACAAGTAACAGTAATTTTGATAAAAAATTATGGTAGGTAACTGTAACTTCAATACTAATTATGACTGTAACTGTAACTTCGTTACTAATTATGACAAGTAACTGTAATTTCGATACAAATTATGGCAGGTAACTGTAACTTCCATACTAATTATGACAGGTAACAGTAACTTCAATACTAATTATGACAAGTAAATGTAACTTCGATACTAATTATGACAGGTAACTGTAACTTCGTTACTAATTATGGCAGGTAACTGTAACTTCGATACTAATTATGACAAGGAACTGTAATTTCGATACAAATTATGGCAGGTAACTGTAACTTCCATACTAATTATGACAGGTAACAGTAACTTCGATACTTATTATGACAAGTAAATGTAACTTCGATACTAATTATGACAGGTAACTGTAACTTCGTTACCAATTATGGCAGGTAACTGTAACTTCGATACTAATTATGACAAGGAACTGTAATTTCGATACAAATTATGGCAGGTAACAGTAACTTCGATACTAATTATGGCAGGTAACTGTAACTTCGATACTAATTATGACAAGGAACTGTAATTTCGATACAAATTATGGCAGGTAACTGTAACTTCCATACTAATTATGACAGGTAACAGTAACTTCGATACTAATTACGACAAGAAACTGTAACTTTGTTACTAATTATGACAAGTAACTGTAATTTCGATACTAATTATGACAGGTAACAGTAACTTCGATACTAATTATGACAAGTAAATGTAACTTCGATACTAATTATGACAGGTAACTGTAACTTCGTTACTAATTATGACAAGTAACTGTAATTTCGATACAAATTATGGCAGGTAACTGTAACTTCGATACTAATTATGACAGGTAACAGTAACTTCGATACTAATTATGACAAGTAACTATAACTTCGATACAAATTATGACAGGTAACTGTAACTTCGATACTAATTATGACAAGAAACTCGAACTTCGTTACTAATTATGACAAGTAACTGTAATTTTGATAAAAAATTAAGGTAGGTAACTGTAACTTCAATACTAATTATGGCAGGTAACAGTAACTTCGATACTAATTATGACAGGAAACTGTAACTTCGTTACTAATTATGACAAGTAACTTTAATTACGATACTAATTATGGCAGGTAACTGTAACATCGTTACTAATTATGACAAGTCCCTGTAATTTCGATACAAATTATGGCAGGTAACTGTAACTTCGATACTAATTATGACAAGTAACTGTAACTTCGATACTAATTATGACAGGTAACTGTAACTGCGTCACTAATTATGACAAGTAACTGTAATTTCGATACAAATTATGGCAGGTAACTGTAACTTCGATACTAATTATGACAGGTAACAGTAACTTCGATACTAATTATGACAAGTAACTATAACTTCGATACAAATTATGACAGGTAACTGTAACTTCGATACTAATTATGACAAGAAACTCGAACTTCGTTACTAAATATGACGAGTCCCTGTAATTTCGATTCAAATTATGGCAGGTAACTGTAACTTCCATACTAATTATGACAGATAACAGTAACTTCGATACTAATTATGAAAGGAAACTGTAACTTCGTTACTAATTATGACAAGTAACTGTAATTTCGATACAAATTATGACAGGTAACTGTAACTTCGTTACTACTTATGACAAGTAACAGTACCTTCAATACTAATTATGACAGGTATCTGTAACCTCGATATTAATTATGACAAGGAACAGTAATTTTGATACAAATTATGGCAGGTAACTGTAACTTTGATACTAATTATGACAGGTAACAGTAACTACGATACTAATTATGACAAGTAACTGTAACTTCGTTACTAATTATGACATGTAACTCTAATTTTGATAAAAAATTATGGCAGGTAACTGTAACTTCGATACTAATTATGACAGGTAACTGTAACTTCGTTACTAATTATGACAAGTAACAATAATTTCGATACAAATTATGACAGGTAACGGTAACTTCGTTACTAATTATGACAGGTTACTGTAACTTCGTTACTAATTATGTCAAGTAACTGTAACTTCGATGCTAATTATGACAAGTAACTGTAATTTCGATACAAATTATGACAGGTTACCGTAACTTCGTTACTGATTATGACAAGAAACTCTAACTTAGTTAATAATTATGACAAGTAACAGTAATTTTGATAAAAAATTATGGTAGGTAACTGTAACTTCAATACTAATTATGACTGTAACTGTAACTTCGTTACTAATTATGACAAGTAACTGTAATTTCGATACATATTATGGCAGGTAACAGTAACTTCGATACTAATTATGACAGGTAACTGTAACTTCGATACTAATTATGACAAGGAACTGTAATTTCGATACAAATTATGGTAGGTAACTGTAACTTCCATACTAATTATGACAGGTAACAGTAACTTCGATACTAATTATGACAAGAAACTGCAACTTCGTTATTAATTATGACAAGTAACTGTAATTTCGATACTAATTATGACAGGTAACAGTAACTTCGATACTAATTATGACAAGTAAATATAACTTCGATACTAATTATGACAGGTAACTGTATCTTCGTTACTAATTATGACAAGTAACTGTTATTTCGATACAAATTATGGCAGGTAACTGTAAATTCGATACTAATTATGACAGGTAACAGTAACTTCGGTACTTATTATGACAAGTAACTATAACTTGGATAAAAATTATGACTGGTTACTGTAACTTCGATTCTAATTATGACAAGAAACTCTAACTTCGTTACTAATTATGACAAGTAACTTTAATTTTGATAAAAAATTAAGGTAGGTAACTGTAACTTCAATACTAATTATGACAGGTAACAGTAACTTCGATACTAATTATGACAGGAAACTGTAACTTCGTTACTAATTATGACAAGTAACTTAAATTTCGATGCTAATTATGGCAGGTAACTGTAACATCGTTACTAATTATGACAAGTCCCTGTAATTTCGATACAAATTATGGCAGGTAACTGTAACTTCGATACTAATTAGGACAGGTAACAGTAACATCGATACTAATTATGACAAGTAACTACAACTTCGATACAAATTATGACAGGTAACTGTAACTTCGATACTAATTATGACAAGAAACTCGAACTTCGTTACTAATTATGACAAGTCCCTGTAATTTCGATACAAATTATGGCAGGTAACTGTAACTTCCATACTAATTATGACAGATAACAGTAACTTCGATACTAATTATGGCAGGTAACTGTAACTTCGATACTAATTATGACAAGGAACTGTAATTTCGATGCAAATTATGGCAGGTAAATGTAACTTCCATACTAAATATGACAGGTAATAGTAACTTCGATACTAATTATGACAAGTAAATGTAACTTCGATACTAATTATGACAGGTAACTCTAACTTCGTTACCAATTATGGCAGGTAACTGTAACTTCGATACTAATTATGACAAGGAACTGTAATTTCGATACAAATTATGGCAGGTAACAGTAACTTCGATACTAATTATGGCAGGTAACTGTAACTTCGATACTAGTTATGACAAGGAACTGTAATTTCGATACAAATTATGGCAGGTAACTGTAACTTCCATACTAATTATGACAGGTAACAGTAACTTCGATACTAATTACGACAAGAAACTGTAACTTTGTTACTAATTATGACAAGTAACTGTAATTTCGAAACTAATTATGACAGGTAACAGTAACTTCGATACTAATTATGACAAGTAAATGTTACTTCGATACTAATTATGACAGGTAACTGTAACTTCGTTACTAATTATGACAAGTAACTGTAATTTCGATACAAATTATGGCAGGTAACTGTAACTTCGATACTAATTATGACAGGTTACAGTAACTTCGGTACTTATTATGACAAGTAACTATAACTTCGATAAAAATTATGGCTGGTTACTGTAACTTCGATTCTAATTATGACAAGAAACTCTAACTTCGTTACTAATTATGACAAGTAACTGTAATTTTGATAAAAAATTAAGGTAGGTAACTGTAACTTCAATACTAATTATGGCAGGTAACAGTAACTTCGATACTAATTATGACAGGAAACTGTAACTTCGTTACTAATTATGACAAGTAACTTTAATTTCGATACTAATTATGGCAGGTAACTGTAACATCGTTACTAATTATGACAAGTCCCTGTAATTTCGATACAAATTATGGCAGGTAACTGTAACTTCGATACTAATTATGACAAGTAACTGTAACTTCGATACTAATTATGACAGGTAACTGTAACTGCGTCACTAATTATGACAAGTAACTGTAATTTCGATACAAATTATGGCAGGTAACTGTAACTTCGATACTAATTATGACAGGTAACAGTAACTTCGATACTAATTATGACAAGTAACTATAACTTCGATACAAATTATGACAGGTAACTGTAACTTCGATACTAATTATGACAAGTAACTCGTACTTCGTTACTAAATATGACGAGTCCCTGTAATTTCGATTCAAATTATGGCAGGTAACTGTAACTTCCATACTAATTATGACAGATAACAGTAACTTCGATACTAATTATGAAAGGAAACTGTAACTTCGTTACTAATTATGACAAGTAACTGTAATTTCGATACAAATTATGACAGGTAACTGTAACTTCGTTACTACTTATGACAAGTAACAGTACCTTCGATACTAATTATGACAGGTATCTGTAACTTCGATATTAATTATGACAAGGAACAGTAATTTTGATACAAATTATGGCAGGTTACTGTAACTTTGATACTAATTATGACAGGTAACAGTAACTACGATACTAATTATGACAAGTAACTGTAACTTCGTTACTAATTATGACATGTAACTCTAATTTTGTTAAAAAATTATGGCAGGTAACTGTAACTTCGATACTAATTATGACAGGTAACATTAACTTCGATAATAATTATGACAGGTTACTGTAACTTCGATTCTAATTATGACAAGAAACTCTAACTTCGTTACTAATTATGACAAGTAACTTTAATTTTTATAAAAATTAAGGTAGGTAACTGTAACTTCAATACTAATTGTGACAGGTAACAGTAACTTCGATACTAATTATGACAGGAAACTGTAACTTCGTTACTAATTATGACAAGTAACTTTAATTTCGATACTAATTATGGCAGGTAACTGTAACATCGTTACTAATTATGACAAGTCCCTGTAATTTCGATACAAATTATGGCAGGTAACTGTAACTTCGATACTAATTATGACAAGTAACTGTAACTTCGACACTAATTATGACAGGTAACTGTAACTTCGTTATTAATTATGACAAGTAACTCTAATTTCGATACAAATTTTGGCAGGTAACTGTAACTTCGATACTAATTATGACAGGTAACAGTAACTTCGATACTAATTATGACAAGTAACTGTAACTTCGATACTAATTATGACAGGTAACTGTAACTTCGTCACTAATTATGACAAGTAAATGTAAGCTAAGGAAGCTTGTAGTTTAACGTGACCGTTAATCTTGAGATCATGAGCCACGGGACCTCCTTTTTACGTGGAATCCGAACCACAGGACATGGCATTTCACTTCGAAAATCTCACATGCATTGACCGGGAATCGAACCCGGACCGCCTTGGTGAGAGGCATACAGCTAGACCGCTGAGCCACCACGCCCCTGACAAGTAAATGTAATTTCGATACTAATTATGACAGGTAACAGTAACTTCGATACTAATTATGACAGGAAACTGTAACTTCGTTACTAATTATGACAAGTAACTGTAATTTCGATACAAATTATGACAGGTAACTGTAACTTCGTTACTAATTATGACAAGTAACAGTACCTTCGATGCTAATTATGACAGGTAACTGTAACTTCGATACTAATTATGACAAGTAACTTAAATTTCGATACTAATTATGGCAGGTAACTGTAACATCGTTACTAATTATGACAAGTCCCTGTAATTTCGATACAAATTATGGCAGGTAACTGTAACTTCCATACTAATTATGACAGATAACAGTAACTTCGATACTAATTATGAAAGGAAACTGTAACTTCGTTACTAATTATGACAAGTAACTGTAATTTCGATACAAATTATGACAGGTAACTGTAACTTCGTTACTACTTATGACAAGTAACAGTACCTTCGATACTAATTATGACAGGTAACTGTAACTTCGATATTAATTATGACAAGTAACAGTAATTTTGATAAAAAATTATGGTAGGTAACTGTAACATCAATACTAATTATGACAGGTAACAGTAACTTCGATACTAATTATGACAGGTAAGAGTAACTACGATACTAATTATGACAAGTAACTGTAACTTCGATACTAATTATGACAGGTAACTGTAACTTCGTAACTAATTATGACAAGTAACTGTAATTTCGATACAAATTATGGCAGGTAACAGTAACTTCGATACTAATTATGACAGGTAACTGTAACTTCCATACTAATTATGACAAGGAACTGTAATTTCGATACAAATTATGGCAGGTAACTGTAACTTCGATACTAATTGTGACTGGTAACAGTAACTTCGATACTAATTATGACAAGTAACTATAACTTCGAATCAAATTATGACAGGTAACTGTAACTTCGATACTAATTATGACAAGAAACTCTAACTTCGTTACTAATTATTACAAGTAACTGTAATTTTGATAAAAAATTATGGTAGGTAACTGTAACTTCAATACTAATTATGACAGGTAACAGTAACTTCGCTACTAATTATGACAGGTAAATGTAACTTCGTTACTAATTATCACAAGTAACTTTAATTTCGATACTAATTATGGCAGGTAACTGTAACTTCGTTACTAATTATGACAAGTCCCTGTAATTTCGATACAAATTATGGCAGGTAACGGTAACTTCGTTACTAATTATTACAAGTAACTGTAACTTCGATACTAATTATGACAGGTAACTGTAACTTGGTTACTAATTATGACAAGTAACTGTAATTTCGATACAAATTTTGGCAGGTAACTGTAACTTCGATTCTAATTATGACAGGTAACAGTAACTTCGATACTAATTATGACAAGTAACTGTAACTTCGATACTAATTATGACAGGTAACTGTAACTTCGTTACTAATTATGACAAGTAACAATAATTTCGGTACAAATTATGAAAGGTAACGGTAACTTCGTTACTAATTATGACAGGTTACTGTAACTTCGTTACTAATTATGTCAAGTAATTGTAGCTTCGATTCTAATTATGACAGGTAACTGTAATTTCAATACAAAATATGACAGGTAACAGTAACTTCGATACTAATTATGACAAGAAACTCTAACTTCGTTAATAATTATGACAAGTAACAGTAATTTTGATAAAAAATTATGGTAGGTAACTGTAACTTCAATACTAATTATGACTGTAACTGTAACTTCGTTACTAATTATGACAAGTAACTGTAATTTCGATACAAATTATGGCAGGTAACTGTAACTTCCATACTAATTATGACAGGTAACAGTAACTTCAATACTAATTATGACAAGTAAATGTAACTTCGATACTAATTATGACAGGTAACTGTAACTTCGTTACTAATTATGGCAGGTAACTGTAACTTCGATACTAATTATGACAAGGAACTGTAATTTCGATACAAATTATGGCAGGTAACTGTAACTTCCATACTAATTATGACAGGTAACAGTAACTTCGATACTAATTATGACAAGTAAATGTAACTTCGATACTAATTATGACAGGTAACTGTAACTTCGTTACCAATTATGGCAGGTAACTGTAACTTCGATACTAATTATGACAAGGAACTGTAATTTCGATACAAAGTATGGCAGGTAACAGTAACTTCGATACTAATTATGGCAGGTAACTGTAACTTCGATACTAATTATGACAAGGAACTGTAATTTCGATACAAATTATGGCAGGTAACTGTAACTTCCATACTAATTATGACAGGTAACAGTAACTTCGATACTAATTACGACAAGAAACTGTAACTTTGTTACTAATTATGACAAGTAACTGTAATTTCGATACTAATTATGACAGGTAACAGTAACTTCGATACTAATTATGACAAGTAAATGTAACTTCGATACTAATTATGACAGGTAACTGTAACTTCGTTACTAATTATGACAAGTAACTGTAATTTCGATACAAATTATGGCAGGTAACTGTAACTTCGATACTAATTATGACAGGTTACAGTAACTTCGGTACTTATTATGACAAGTAACTATAACTTCGATAAAAATTATGGCTGGTTACTGTAACTTCGATTCTAATTATGACAAGAAACTCTAACTTCGTTACTAATTATGACAAGTAACTGTAATTTTGATAAAAAATTAAGGTAGGTAACTGTAACTTCAATACTAATTATGGCAGGTAACAGTAACTTCGATACTAATTATGACAGGAAACTGTAACTTCGTTACTAATTATGACAAGTAACTTTAATTTCGATACTAATTATGGCAGGTAACTGTAACATCGTTACTAATTATGACAAGTCCCTGTAATTTCGATACAAATTATGGCAGGTAACTGTAACTTCGATACTAATTATGACAAGTAACTGTAACTTCGATACTAATTATGACAGATAACTGTAACTGCGTCACTAATTATGACAAGTAACTGTAATTTCGATACAAATTATGGCAGGTAACTGTAACTTCGATACTAATTATGACAGGTAACAGTAACTTCGATACTAATTATGACAAGTAACTATAACTTCGATACAAATTATGACAGGTAACTGTAACTTCGATACTAATTATGACAAGAAACTCGAACTTCGTTACTAAATATGACGAGTCCCTGTAATTTCGATTCAAATTATGGCAGGTAACTGTAACTTCCATACTAATTATGACAGATAACAGTAACTTCGATACTAATTATGAAAGGAAACTGTAACTTCGTTTCTAATTATGACAAGTAACTGTAATTTCGATACAAATTATGACAGGTAACTGTAACTTCGTTACTACTTATGACAAGTAACAGTAACTTCAATACTAATTATGACAGGTATCTGTAACTTCGATATTAATTATGACAAGGAACAGTAATTTTGATACAAATTATGGCAGGTAACTGTAACTTCCATACTAATTATGACAGGTAACAGTAACTTCGATACTAATTATGACAAGAAACTGCAACTTCGTTACTAATTATGACAAGTAACTGTAATTTCGATACTAATTATGACAGGTAACAGTAACTTCGATACTAATTATGACAAGTAAATATAACTTCGATACTAATTATGACAGGTAACTGTATCTTCGTTACTAATTATGACAAGTAACTGTTATTTCGATACAAATTATGGCAGGTAACTGTAACTTTGATACTAATTATGACAGGTAACAGTAACTACGATACTAATTATGACAAGTAACTGTAACTTCGTTACTAATTATGACATGTAACTCTAATTTTGATAAAGAATTATGGCAGGTAACTGTAACTTCAATACTAATTATGACAGGTAACATTAACTTCGATAATAATTATGACAGGTTACTGTAACTTCGTTACTAATTATGTCAAGTAACTGTAACTTCGATGCTAATTATGACAAGTAACTGTAATTTCGATACAAATTATGGCAGGTAACTGTAACTTCCATACTAATTATGACAGGTAACAGTAACTTCGATACTAATTATGACAAGAAACTGCAACTTCGTTACTAATTATGACAAGTAACTGTAATTTCGATACTAATTATGACAGGTAACAGTAACTTCGATACTAATTATGACAAGTAAATATAACTTCGATACTAATTATGACAGGTAACTGTATCTTCGTTACTAATTATGACAAGTAACTGTTATTTCGATACAAATTATGGCAGGTAACTGTAACTTCGATACTAATTATGACAGGTAACAGTAACTTCGGTACTTATTATGACAAGTAACTATAACTTGGATAAAAATTATGACTGGTTACTGTAACTTCGATTCTAATTATGACAAGAAACTCTAACTTCGTTACTAATTATGACAAGTAACTTTAATTTTGATACAAATTATGGCAGGTAACTGTAACTTTGATACTAATTATGACAGGTAACAGTAACTACGATACTAATTATGACAAGTAACTGTAACTTCGTTACTAATTATGACATGTAACAGTAATTTTGATAAAAAATTATGGTAGGTAACTGTAACTTCAATACTAATTATGACTGTAACTGTAACTTCGTTACTAATTATGACAAGTAACAGTAATTTCGATACATATTATGGCAGGTAACAGTAACTTCGATACTAATTATGACAGGTAACTGTAACTTCGATACTAATTATGACAAGGAACTTTAATTTCGATACAAATTATGGCAGGTAACTGTAACTTCCATACTAATTATGACAGGTAACAGTAACTTCGATACTAATTATGACAAGAAACTGCAACTTCGTTACTAATTATGACAAGTAACTGTAATTTCGATACTAATTATGACAGGTAACAGTAACTTCGATACTAATTATGACAAGTAAATATAACTTCGATACTAATTATGACAGGTAACTGTATCTTCGTTACTAATTATGACAAGTAACTGTTATTTCGATACAAATTATGGCAGGTAACTGTAACTTCGATACTAATTATGACAGGTAACAGTAACTTCGGTACTTATTATGACAAGTAACTATAACTTGGATAAAAATTATGACTGGTTACTGTAACTTCGATTCTAATTATGACAAGAAACTCTAACTTCGTTACTAATTATGACAAGTAACTTTAATTTTGATAAAAAATTAAGGTAGGTAACTGTAACTTCAATACTAATTATGACAGGTAACAGTAACTTCGATACTAATTATGACAGGAAACTGTAACTTCGTTACTAATTATGACAAGTAACTTAAATTTCGATACTAATTATGGCAGGTAACTGTAACATCGTTACTAATTATGACAAGTCCCTGTAATTTCGATACAAATTATGGCAGGTAACTGTAACTTCGATACTAATTATGACAAGTAACTGTAACTTCGACACTAATTATGACAGGTAACTGTAACTTCGTTATTAATTATGACAAGTAACTCTAATATCGATACAAATTTTGGCAGGTAACTGTAACTTCGATAGTAATTATGACAGGTAACAGTAACTTCGATACTAATTATGACAAGTAACTGTAATTTCGATACTAATTATGACAGGTAACTGTAACTTCGTCACTAATTATAACAAGTAACTGTAATTTCGATACAAATTATGGCAGGTAACTGTAACTTCGATACTAATTAGGACAGGTAACAGTAACATCGATACTAATTATGACAAGTAACTACAACTTCGATACAAATTATGACAGGTAACTGTAACTTCGATACTAATTATGACAAGAAACTCGAACTTCGTTACTAATTATGACAAGTCCCTGTAATTTCGATACAAATTATGGCAGGTAACTGTAACTTCCATACTAATTATGACAGATAACAGTAACTTCGATATTAATTATGAAGGGAAACTGTAACTTCGTTACTAATTATGACAAGTAACTGTAATTTCGATACAAATTATGACAGGTAACTGTAACTTCGTTACTAATTATGACAAGTAACAGTACCTTCGATACTAATTATGACAGGTAACTGTAACTTCGATATTAATTATGACAAGTAACAGTAATTTTGATAAAAAATTATGGTAGGTAACTGTTACATCAATACTAATTATGACAGGTAACAGTAACTTCGATACTAATTATGACAGGTAAGAGTAACTACGATACTAATTATGACAAGTAACTGTAACTTCGATACTAATTATGACAGGTAACTGTAACTTCGTAACTAATTATGACAAGTAACTGTAATTTCGATACAAATTATGGCAGGTAACAGTAACTTCGATACTAATTATGACAGGTAACTGTAACTTCCATACTAATTATGACAAGGAACTGTAATTTCGATACAAATTATGGCAGGTAACTGTAACTTCGATACTAATTGTGACTGGTAACAGTAACTTCGATACTAATTATGAAGGGAAACTGTAACTTCGTTACTAATTATGACAAGTAACTGTAATTTTGATAAAAAATTATGGTAGGTAACTGTAACTTCAATACTAATTATGACAGGTAACAGTAACTTCGATACTAATTATGACAGGTAACTGTAACTTCGTTACTAATTATCACAAGTAACTTTAATTTCGATACTAATTATGGCAGGTAACTGTAAATTCGTTACTAATTATGACAAGTCCCTGTAATTTCGATACAAATTATGGCAGGTAACGGTAACATCGATACTAATTATTACAAGTAACTGTAACTTCGATACTAATTATGACAAGTAACTGTAACTTGGTTACTAATTATGACAAGTAACTGTAATTTCGATACAAATTTTGGCAGGTAAATGTAACATCGATTCTAATTATGACAGGTAACAGTAACTTCGATACTAATTATGACAAGTAACTGTAACATCGATACTAATTATGACAAGTAACTGTAACTTCGTTACTAATTATGACAAGTAACAGTAATTTCGATACAAAATATGGCAGGTAACAGTAACTTCGATACTAATTATGACAGGTAACAGTAACTTCGATACTAATTATGACAAGTAACATTAACTTCGATACTAATTATGACAGGTTACTGTAACATCGTTGCTAATGATGACAAGTAACTTTAATTTCGATACAAATTTTGGCAGGTAACTGTAACTTCCATGCTAATTATGACAGGTAACAGTTACTTCGATACTAATTATGACAGGAAACTGTAACTTCGTTACTAATTATGACAAGTAACTGTAATTTCGATACAAATTATGACAGGTAACTGTAACTTCGTTACTAATTATGACAAGTAACAGTACCTTCGATACTAAGTATGACAGGTAACTGTAACTTCGATGCTAATTATGACAAGGAACTGTAATTTCGATACAAATTATGGCAGGTAACTGTAATTTCGTTACTAATTATGACAAGTAACTGTAATTACGATACAAATTTTGGCAGGTAACTGTAACTTCGATACTAATTATGAAAGGTAACAGTAACTTCGATACTAATTATGACAAGTAACAGTAACTTCGATACTTATTATGACAGATAACTGTAACTGCGTCACTAATTATGACAAGTAACTGTAATTTCGATACAAATTATGGCAGGTAACTGTAACTTCGATACTAATTATGACAGGTAACAGTAACTTCGATACTAATTATGACAAGTAACTATAACTTCGATACAAATTATGACAGGTAACTGTAACTTCGATACTAATTATGACAAGAAACTCGAACTTCGTTACTAAATATGACGAGTCCCTGTAATTTCGATTCAAATTATGGCAGGTAACTGTAACTTCCATACTAATTATGACAGGTAACATTAACTTCGATAATAATTATGACAGGTTACTGTAACTTCGATTCTAATTATGACAAGAAACTCTAACTTCGTTACTAATTATGACAAGTAACTTTAATTTTGATAAAAATTAAGGTAGGTAACTGTAACTTCAATACTAATTATGACAGGTAACAGTAACTTCGATACTAATTATGACAGGAAACTGTAACTTCGTTACTAATTATGACAAGTAACTTTAATTTCGATACTAATTATGGCAGGTAACTGTAACATCGTTACTAATTATGACAAGTCCCTGTAATTTCGATACAAATTATGGCAGGTAACTGTAACTTCGATACTAATTATGACAAGTAACTGTAACTTCGACACTAATTATGACAGGTAACTGTAACTTCGTTATTAATTATGACAAGTAACTCTAATTTCGATACAAATTTTGGCAGGTAACTGTAACTTCGATACTAATTATGACAGGTAACAGTAACTTCGATACTAATTATGACAAGTAACTGTAACTTCGATACTAATTATGACAGGTAACTGTAACTTCGTCACTAATTATGACAAGTAAATGTAAGCTAAGGAAGCTTGTAGTTTAACGTGACCGTTAATCTTGAGATCATGAGCCACGGGACCTCCTTTTTACGTGGAATCCGAACCACAGGACATGGCATTTCACTTCGAAAATCTCACATGCATTGACTGGGAATCGAACCCGGACCGCCTTGGTGAGAGGCATACAGCTAGACCGCTGAGCCACCACGCCCCTGACAAGTAAATGTAATTTCGATACAAATTATGGCAGGTAACTGTAACTTCGATACTAATTAGGACAGGAAACAGTAACATCGATACTAATTATGACAAGTAACTATAACTTCGATAAAAATTATGACAGGTAACTGTAACTTCGATACTAATTATGACAAGAAACTCGAACTTCGTTGCTAATTATGACAAGTCCCTGTAATTTCGATACGAATTATGGCAGGTAACTGTAATTTCCATACTAATTATGACAGATAACAGTAACTTCGATACTAATTATGAAAGGAAACTGTAACTTCGTTACTAATTATGACAAGTAACTGTAATTTCGATACAAATTATGACAGGTAACTGTAACTTCGTTACTACTTATGACAAGTAACAGTACCTTCGATACTAATTATGACAGGTAACTGTAACTTCGATATTAATTATGACAAGTAACAGTAATTTTGATAAAAAATTATGGTAGGTAACTGTAACATCAATACTAATTATGACAGGTAACAGTAACTTCGATACTAATTATGACAGGTAAGAGTAACTACGATACTAATTATGACAAGTAACTGTAACTTCGATACTAATTATGACAGGTAACTGTAACTTCGTAACTAATTATGACAAGTAACTGTAATTTCGATACAAATTATGGCAGGTAACAGTAACTTCGATACTAATTATGACAGGTAACTGTAACTTCCATACTAATTATGACAAGGAACTGTAATTTCGATACAAATTATGGCAGGTAACTGTAACTTCGATACTAATTGTGACTGGTAACAGTAACTTCGATACTAATTATGACAAGTAACTATAACTTCGAATCAAATTATGACAGGTAACTGTAACTTCGATACTAATTATGACAAGAAACTCTAACTTCGTTACTAATTATTACAAGTAACTGTAATTTTGATAAAAAATTATGGTAGGTAACTGTAACTTCAATACTAATTATGACAGGTAACAGTAACTTCGCTACTAATTATGACAGGTAAATGTAACTTCGTTACTAATTATCACAAGTAACTTTAATTTCAATACTAATTATGGCAGGTAACTGTAACTTCGTTACTAATTATGACAAGTCCCTGTAATTTCGATACAAATTATTGCAGGTAACGGTAACTTCGTTACTAATTATTACAAGTAACTGTAACTTCGATACTAATTATGACAGGTAACTGTAACTTGGTTACTAATTATGACAAGTAACTGTAATTTCGATACAAATTTTGGCAGGTAACTGTAACTTCGATTCTAATTATGACAGGTAACAGTAACTTCGATACTAATTATGACAAGTAACTGTAACTTCGATACTAATTATGACAGGTAACTGTAACTTCGTTACTAATTATGACAAGTAACAATAATTTCGATACAAATTATGACAGGTAACGGTAACTTCGTTACTAATTATGACAGGTTACTGTAACTTCGTTACTAATTATGTCAAGTAATTGTAGCTTCGATTCTAATTATGACAGGTAACTGTAATTTCAATACAAAATATGACAGGTAACAGTAACTTCGATACTAATTATGACAAGAAACTCTAACTTCGTTAATAATTATGACAAGTAACAGTAATTTTGATAAAAAATTATGGTAGGTAACTGTAACTTCAATACTAATTATGACTGTAACTGTAACTTCGTTACTAATTATGACAAGTAACTGTAATTTCGATACAAATTATGGCAGGTAACTGTAACTTCCATACTAATTATGACAGGTAACAGTTACTTCAATACTAATTATGACAAGTAAATGTAACTTCGATACTAATTATGACAGGTAACTGTAACTTCGTTACTAATTATGGCAGGTAACTGTAACTTCGATACTAATTATGACAAGGAACTGTAATTTCGATACAAATTATGGCAGGTAACTGTAACTTCCATACTAATTATGACAGGTAACAGTAACTTCGATACTAATTATGACAAGTAAATGTAACTTCGATACTAATTATGACAGGTAACTGTAACTTCGTTACCAATTATGGCAGGTAACTGTAACTTCGATACTAATTATGACAAGGAACTGTAATTTCGATACAAAGTATGGCAGGTAACAGTAACTTCGATACTAATTATGGCAGGTAACTGTAACTTCGATACTAATTATGACAAGGAACTGTAATTTCGATACAAATTATGGCAGGTAACTGTAACTTCCATACTAATTATGACAGGTAACAGTAACTTCGATACTAATTACGACAAGAAACTGTAACTTTGTTACTAATTATGACAAGTAACTGTAATTTCGATACTAATTATGACAGGTAACAGTAACTTCGATACTAATTATGACAAGTAAATGTAACTTCGATACTAATTATGACAGGTAACTGTAACTTCGTTACTAATTATGACAAGTAACTGTAATTTCGATACAAATTATGGCAGGTAACTGTAACTTCGATACTAATTATGACAGGTTACAGTAACTTCGGTACTTATTATGACAAGTAACTATAACTTCGATAAAAATTATGGCTGGTTACTGTAACTACGATTCTAATTATGACAAGAAACTCTAACTTCGTTACTAATTATGACAAGTAACTGTAATTTTGATAAAAAATTAAGGTAGGTAACTGTAACTTCAATACTAATTATGGCAGGTAACAGTAACTTCGATACTAATTATGACAGGTAACAGTAACTTCGATACTAATTATGACAAGTAACATTAACTTCGATACTAATTATGACAGGTTACTGTAACATCGTTGCTAATGATGACAAGTAACTTTAATTTCGATACAAATTTTGGCAGGTAACTGTAACTTCCATGCTAATTATGACAGGTAACAGTTACTTCGATACTAATTATGACAGGAAACTGTAACTTCGTTACTAATTATGACAAGTAACTGTAATTTCGATACAAATTATGACAGGTAACTGTAACTTCGTTACTAATTATGACAAGTAACAGTACCTTCGATACTAAGTATGACAGGTAACTGTAACTTCGATGCTAATTATGACAAGGAACTGTAATTTCGATACAAATTATGGCAGGTAACTGTAATTTCGTTACTAATTATGACAAGTAACTGTAATTACGATACAAATTTTGGCAGGTAACTGTAACTTCGATACTAATTATGAAAGGTAACAGTAACTTCGATACTAATTATGACAAGTAACAGTAACTTCGATACTTATTATGACAGATAACTGTAACTGCGTCACTAATTATGACAAGTAACTGTAATTTCGATACAAATTATGGCAGGTAACTGTAACTTCGATACTAATTATGACAGGTAACAGTAACTTCGATACTAATTATGACAAGTAACTATAACTTCGATACAAATTATGACAGGTAACTGTAACTTCGATACTAATTATGACAAGAAACTCGAACTTCGTTACTAAATATGACGAGTCCCTGTAATTTCGATTCAAATTATGGCAGGTAACTGTAACTTCCATACTAATTATGACAGGTAACATTAACTTCGATAATAATTATGACAGGTTACTGTAACTTCGATTCTAATTATGACAAGAAACTCTAACTTCGTTACTAATTATGACAAGTAACTTTAATTTTGATAAAAATTAAGGTAGGTAACTGTAACTTCAATACTAATTATGACAGGTAACAGTAACTTCGATACTAATTATGACAGGAAACTGTAACTTCGTTACTAATTATGACAAGTAACTTTAATTTCGATACTAATTATGGCAGGTAACTGTAACATCGTTACTAATTATGACAAGTCCCTGTAATTTCGATACAAATTATGGCAGGTAACTGTAACTTCGATACTAATTATGACAAGTAACTGTAACTTCGACACTAATTATGACAGGTAACTGTAACTTCGTTATTAATTATGACAAGTAACTCTAATTTCGATACAAATTTTGGCAGGTAACTGTAACTTCGATACTAATTATGACAGGTAACAGTAACTTCGATACTAATTATGACAAGTAACTGTAACTTCGATACTAATTATGACAGGTAACTGTAACTTCGTCACTAATTATGACAAGTAAATGTAAGCTAAGGAAGCTTGTAGTTTAACGTGACCGTTAATCTTGAGATCATGAGCCACGGGACCTCCTTTTTACGTGGAATCCGAACCACAGGACATGGCATTTCACTTCGAAAATCTCACATGCATTGACTGGGAATCGAACCCGGACCGCCTTGGTGAGAGGCATACAGCTAGACCGCTGAGCCACCACGCCCCTGACAAGTAAATGTAATTTCGATACAAATTATGGCAGGTAACTGTAACTTCGATACTAATTAGGACAGGAAACAGTAACATCGATACTAATTATGACAAGTAACTATAACTTCGATAAAAATTATGACAGGTAACTGTAACTTCGATACTAATTATGACAAGAAACTCGAACTTCGTTGCTAATTATGACAAGTCCCTGTAATTTCGATACGAATTATGGCAGGTAACTGTAATTTCCATACTAATTATGACAGATAACAGTAACTTCGATACTAATTATGAAAGGAAACTGTAACTTCGTTACTAATTATGACAAGTAACTGTAATTTCGATACAAATTATGACAGGTAACTGTAACTTCGTTACTACTTATGACAAGTAACAGTACCTTCGATACTAATTATGACAGGTAACTGTAACTTCGATATTAATTATGACAAGTAACAGTAATTTTGATAAAAAATTATGGTAGGTAACTGTAACATCAATACTAATTATGACAGGTAACAGTAACTTCGATACTAATTATGACAGGTAAGAGTAACTACGATACTAATTATGACAAGTAACTGTAACTTCGATACTAATTATGACAGGTAACTGTAACTTCGTAACTAATTATGACAAGTAACTGTAATTTCGATACAAATTATGGCAGGTAACAGTAACTTCGATACTAATTATGACAGGTAACTGTAACTTCCATACTAATTATGACAAGGAACTGTAATTTCGATACAAATTATGGCAGGTAACTGTAACTTCGATACTAATTGTGACTGGTAACAGTAACTTCGATACTAATTATGACAAGTAACTATAACTTCGAATCAAATTATGACAGGTAACTGTAACTTCGATACTAATTATGACAAGAAACTCTAACTTCGTTACTAATTATTACAAGTAACTGTAATTTTGATAAAAAATTATGGTAGGTAACTGTAACTTCAATACTAATTATGACAGGTAACAGTAACTTCGCTACTAATTATGACAGGTAAATGTAACTTCGTTACTAATTATCACAAGTAACTTTAATTTCAATACTAATTATGGCAGGTAACTGTAACTTCGTTACTAATTATGACAAGTCCCTGTAATTTCGATACAAATTATTGCAGGTAACGGTAACTTCGTTACTAATTATTACAAGTAACTGTAACTTCGATACTAATTATGACAGGTAACTGTAACTTGGTTACTAATTATGACAAGTAACTGTAATTTCGATACAAATTTTGGCAGGTAACTGTAACTTCGATTCTAATTATGACAGGTAACAGTAACTTCGATACTAATTATGACAAGTAACTGTAACTTCGATACTAATTATGACAGGTAACTGTAACTTCGTTACTAATTATGACAAGTAACAATAATTTCGATACAAATTATGACAGGTAACGGTAACTTCGTTACTAATTATGACAGGTTACTGTAACTTCGTTACTAATTATGTCAAGTAATTGTAGCTTCGATTCTAATTATGACAGGTAACTGTAATTTCAATACAAAATATGACAGGTAACAGTAACTTCGATACTAATTATGACAAGAAACTCTAACTTCGTTAATAATTATGACAAGTAACAGTAATTTTGATAAAAAATTATGGTAGGTAACTGTAACTTCAATACTAATTATGACTGTAACTGTAACTTCGTTACTAATTATGACAAGTAACTGTAATTTCGATACAAATTATGGCAGGTAACTGTAACTTCCATACTAATTATGACAGGTAACAGTTACTTCAATACTAATTATGACAAGTAAATGTAACTTCGATACTAATTATGACAGGTAACTGTAACTTCGTTACTAATTATGGCAGGTAACTGTAACTTCGATACTAATTATGACAAGGAACTGTAATTTCGATACAAATTATGGCAGGTAACTGTAACTTCCATACTAATTATGACAGGTAACAGTAACTTCGATACTAATTATGACAAGTAAATGTAACTTCGATACTAATTATGACAGGTAACTGTAACTTCGTTACCAATTATGGCAGGTAACTGTAACTTCGATACTAATTATGACAAGGAACTGTAATTTCGATACAAAGTATGGCAGGTAACAGTAACTTCGATACTAATTATGGCAGGTAACTGTAACTTCGATACTAATTATGACAAGGAACTGTAATTTCGATACAAATTATGGCAGGTAACTGTAACTTCCATACTAATTATGACAGGTAACAGTAACTTCGATACTAATTACGACAAGAAACTGTAACTTTGTTACTAATTATGACAAGTAACTGTAATTTCGATACTAATTATGACAGGTACCAGTAACTTCGATACTAATTATGACAAGTAAATGTAACTTCGATACTAATTATGACAGGTAACTGTAACTTCGTTACTAATTATGACAAGTAACTGTAATTTCGATACAAATTATGGCAGGTAACTGTAACTTCGATACTAATTATGACAGGTTACAGTAACTTCGGTACTTATTATGACAAGTAACTATAACTTCGATAAAAATTATGGCTGGTTACTGTAACTACGATTCTAATTATGACAAGAAACTCTAACTTCGTTACTAATTATGACAAGTAACTGTAATTTTGATAAAAAATTAAGGTAGGTAACTGTAACTTCAATACTAATTATGGCAGGTAACAGTAACTTCGATACTAATTATGACAGGAAACTGTAACTTCGTTACTAATTATGACAAGTAACTTTAATTTCGATACTAATTATGGCAGGTAACTGTAACATCGTTACTAATTATGACAAGTCGCTGTAATTTCGATACAAATTATGGCAGGTAACTGTAACTTCGATACTAATTATGACAAGTAACTGTAACTTCGATACTAATTATGACAGATAACTGTAACTGCGTCACTAATTATGACAAGTAACTGTAATTTCGATACAAATTATGGCAGGTAACTGTAACTTCGATACTAATTATGACAGGTAACAGTAACTTCGATACTAATTATGACAAGTAACTATAACTTCGATACAAATTATGACAGGTAACTGTAACTTCGATACTAATTATGACAAGAAACTCGAACTTCGTTACTAAATATGACGAGTCCCTGTAATTTCGATTCAAATTATGGCAGGTAACTGTAACTTCCATACTAATTATGACAGATAACAGTAACTTCGATACTAATTATGAAAGGAAACTGTAACTTCGTTACTAATTATGACAAGTAACTGTAATTTCGATACAAATTATGACAGGTAACTGTAACTTCGTTACTACTTATGACAAGTAACAGTACCTTCAATACTAATTATGACAGGTATCTGTAACTTCGATATTAATTATGACAAGGAACAGTAATTTTGATACAAATTATGGCAGGTAACTGTAACTTTGATACTAATTATGACAGGTAACAGTAACTACGATACTAATTATGACAAGTAACTGTAACTTCGTTACTAATTATGACATGTAACTCTAATTTTGATAAAGAATTATGGCAGGTAACTGTAACTTCAATACTAATTATGACAGGTAACATTAACTTCGATAATTATTATGACAGGTTACTGTAACTTCGTTACTAATTATGTCAAGTAACTGTAACTTCGATGCTAATTATGACAAGTAACTGTAATTTCGATACAAATTATGACAGGTTACCGTAACTTCGTTACTAATTATGACAAAAAACTCTAACTTCGTTAATAATTATGACAAGTAACAGTAATTTTGATAAAAAATTATGGTAGGTAACTGTAACTTCAATACTAATTATGACTGTAACTGTAACTTCGTTACTAATTATGACAAGTAACAGTAATTTCGATACATATTATGGCAGGTAACAGTAACTTCGATACTAATTATGACAGGTAACTGTAACTTCGATACTAATTATGACAAGGAACTGTAATTTCGATACAAATTATGGCAGGTAACTGTAACTTCCAAACTAATTATGACAGGTAACAGTAACTTCGATACTAATTATGACAAGTAACTGTAACTTCGATACTAATTATGACAGGTAACTGTAACTTCGTTACTAATTATGACAAGTAACAATAATTTCGATACAAATTATGACAGGTAACGGTAACTTCGTTACTAATTATGACAGGTTACTGTAACTTCGTTACTAATTATGTCAAGTAATTGTAGCTTCGATTCTAATTATGACAGGTAACTGTAATTTCAATACAAAATATGACAGGTAACAGTAACTTCGATACTAATTATGACAAGAAACTCTAACTTCGTTAATAATTATGACAAGTAACAGTAATTTTGATAAAAAATTATGGTAGGTAACTGTAACTTCAATACTAATTATGACTGTAACTGTAACTTCGTTACTAATTATGACAAGTAACTGTAATTTCGATACAAATTATGGCAGGTAACTGTAACTTCCATACTAATTATGACAGGTAACAGTAACTTCAATACTAATTATGACAAGTAAATGTAACTTCGATACTAATTATGACAGGTAACTGTAACTTCGTTACTAATTATGGCAGGTAACTGTAACTTCGATACTAATTATGACAAGGAACTGTAATTTCGATACAAATTATGGCAGGTAACTGTAACTTCCATACTAATTATGACAGGTAACAGTAACTACGATACTAATTATGACAAGTAAATGTAACTTCGATACTAATTATGACAGGTAACTGTAACTTCGTTACCAATTATGGCAGGTAACTGTAACTTCGATACTAATTATGACAAGGAACTGTAATTTCGATACAAAGTATGGCAGGTAACAGTAACTTCGATACTAATTATGGCAGGTAACTGTAACTTCGATACTAATTATGACAAGGAACTGTAATTTCGATACAAATTATGGCAGGTAACTGTAACTTCCATACTAATTATGACAGGTAACAGTAACTTCAATACTAATTATGACAAGTAAATGTAACTTCGATACTAATTATGACAGGTAACTGTAACTTCGTTACTAATTATGACAAGTAACTGTAATTTCGATACAAATTATGGCAGGTAACTGTAACTTCGATACAAATTATGACAGGTTACAGTAACTTCGGTACTTATTATGACAAGTAACTATAACTTCGATAAAAAATATGGCTGGTTACTGTAACTTCGATTCTAATTATGACAAGAAACTCTAACTTCGTTACTAATTATGACAAGTAACTGTAATTTTGATAAAAAATTAAGGTAGGTAACTGTAACTTCAATACTAATTATGGCAGGTAACAGTAACTTCGATACTAATTATGACAGGAAACTGTAACTTCGTTACTAATTATGACAAGTAACTTTAATTTCGATACTAATTATGGCAGGTAACTGTAACATCGTTACTAATTATGACAAGTCCCTGTAATTTCGATACAAATTATGGCAGGTAACTGTAACTTCGATACTAATTATGACAAGTAACTGTAACTTCGATACTAATTATGACAGATAACTGTAACTGCGTCACTAATTATGACAAGTAACTGTAATTTCGATACAAATTATGGCAGGTAACTGTAACTTCGATACTAATTATGACAGGTAACAGTAACTTCGATACTAATTATGACAAGTAACTATAACTTCGATACAAATTATGACAGGTAACTGTAACTTCGATACTAATTATGACAAGAAACTCGAACTTCGTTACTAAATATGACGAGTCCCTGTAATTTCGATTCAAATTATGGCAGGTAACTGTAACTTCCATACTAATTATGACAGATAACAGTAACTTCGATACTAATTATGAAAGGAAACTGTAACTTCGTTACTAATTATGACAAGTAACTGTAATTTCGATACAAATTATGACAGGTAACTGTAACTTCGTTACTACTTATGACAAGTAACAGTACCTTCAATACTAATTATGACAGGTATCTGTAACTTCGATATTAATTATGACAAGGAACAGTAATTTTGATACAAATTATGGCAGGTAACTGTAACTTTGATACTAATTATGACAGGTAACAGTAACTACGATACTAATTATGACAAGTAACTGTAACTTCGTTACTAATTATGACATGTAACTCTAATTTTGATAAAGAATTATGGCAGGTAACTGTAACTTCAATACTAATTATGACAGGTAACATTAACTTCGATAATTATTATGACAGGTTACTGTAACTTCGTTACTAATTATGTCAAGTAACTGTAACTTCGATGCTAATTATGACAAGTAACTGTAATTTCGATACAAATTATGACAGGTTACCGTAACTTCGTTACTAATTATGACAAAAAACTCTAACTTCGTTAATAATTATGACAAGTAACAGTAATTTTGATAAAAAATTATGGTAGGTAACTGTAACTTCAATACTAATTATGACTGTAACTGTAACTTCGTTACTAATTATGACAAGTAACAGTAATTTCGATACATATTATGGCAGGTAACAGTAACTTCGATACTAATTATGACAGGTAACTGTAACTTCGATACTAATTATGACAAGGAACTGTAATTTCGATACAAATTATGGCAGGTAACTGTAACTTCCAAACTAATTATGACAGGTAACAGTAACTTCGATACTAATTATGACAAGTAACTGTAACTTCGATACTAATTATGACAGGTAACTGTAACTTCGTTACTAATTATGACAAGTAACAATAATTTCGATACAAATTATGACAGGTAACGGTAATTTCGTTACTAATTATGACAGGTTACTGTAACTTCGTTACTAATTATGTCAAGTAATTGTAGCTTCGATTCTAATTATGACAGGTAACTGTAATTTCAATACAAAATATGACAGGTAACAGTAACTTCGATACTAATTATGACAAGAAACTCTAACTTCGTTAATAATTATGACAAGTAACAGTAATTTTGATAAAAAATTATGGTAGGTAACTGTAACTTCAATACTAATTATGACTGTAACTGTAACTTCGTTACTAATTATGACAAGTAACTGTAATTTCGATACAAATTATGGCAGGTAACTGTAACTTCCATACTAATTATGACAGGTAACAGTAACTTTAATACTAATTATGACAAGTAAATGTAACTTCGATACTAATTATGACAGGTAACTGTAACTTCGTTACTAATTATGGCAGGTAACTGTAACTTCGATACTAATTATGACAAGGAACTGTAATTTCGATACAAATTATGGCAGGTAACTGTAACTTCCATACTAATTATGACAGGTAACAGTAACTACGATACTAATTATGACAAGTAAATGTAACTTCGATACTAATTATGACAGGTAACTGTAACTTCGTTACCAATTATGGCAGGTAACTGTAACTTCGATACTAATTATGACAAGGAACTGTAATTTCGATACAAAGTATGGCAGGTAACAGTAACTTCGATACTAATTATGGCAGGTAACTGTAACTTCGATACTAATTATGACAAGGAACTGTAATTTCGATACAAATTATGGCAGGTAACTGTAACTTCCATACTAATTATGACAGGTAACAGTAACTTCAATACTAATTATGACAAGTAAATGTAACTTCGATACTAATTATGACAGGTAACTGTAACTTCGTTACTAATTATGACAAGTAACTGTAATTTCGATACAAATTATGGCAGGTAACTGTAACTTCGATACTAATTATGACAGGTTACAGTAACTTCGGTACTTATTATGACAAGTAACTATAACTTCGATAAAAAATATGGCTGGTTACTGTAACTTCGATACTAATTATGACAAGAAACTCTAACTTCGTTACTAATTATGACAAGTAACTGTAATTTTGATAAAAAATTAAGGTAGGTAACTGTAACTTCAATACTAATTATGGCAGGTAACAGTAACTTCGATACTAATTATGACAGGAAACTGTAACTTCGTTACTAATTATGACAAGTAACTTTAATTTCGATACTAATTATGGCAGGTAACTGTAACATCGTTACTAATTATGACAAGTCCCTGTAATTTCGATACAAATTATGGCAGGTAACTGTAACTTCGATACTAATTATGACAAGTAACTGTAACTTCGATACTAATTATGACAGATAACTGTAACTGCGTCACTAATTATGACAAGTAACTGTAATTTCGATACAAATTATGGCAGGTAACTGTAACTTCGATACTAATTATGACAGGTAACAGTAACTTCGATACTAATTATGACAAGTAACTATAACTTCGATACAAATTATGACAGGTAACTGTAACTTCGATACTAATTATGACAAGAAACTCGAACTTCGTTACTAAATATGACGAGTCCCTGTAATTTCGATTCAAATTATGGCAGGTAACTGTAACTTCCATACTAATTATGACAGATAACAGTAACTTCGATACTAATTATGAAAGGAAACTGTAACTTCGTTACTAATTATGACAAGTAACTGTAATTTCGATACAAATTATGACAGGTAACTGTAACTTCGTTACTACTTATGACAAGTAACAGTACCTTCAATACTAATTATGACAGGTATCTGTAACTTCGATATTAATTATGACAAGGAACAGTAATTTTGATACAAATTATGGCAGGTAACTGTAACTTTGATACTAATTATGACAGGTAACAGTAACTACGATACTAATTATGACAAGTAACTGTAACTTCGTTACTAATTATGACATGTAACTCTAATTTTGATAAAGAATTATGGCAGGTAACTGTAACTTCAATACTAATTATGACAGGTAACATTAACTTCGATAATAATTATGACAGGTTACCGTAACTTCGTTACTAATTATGACAAAAAACTCTAACTTCGTTAATAATTATGACAAGTAACAGTAATTTTGATAAAAAATTATGGTAGGTAACTGTAACTTCAATACTAATTATGACTGTAACTGTAACTTCGTTACTAATTATGACAAGTAACAGTAATTTCGATACATATTATGGCAGGTAACAGTAACTTCGATACTAATTATGACAGGTAACTGTAACTTCGATACTAATTATGACAAGGAACTGTAATTTCGATACAAATTATGGCAGGTAACTGTAACTTCCAAACTAATTATGACAGGTAACAGTAACTTCGATACTAATTATGACAAGAAACTGCAACTTCGTTACTAATTATGACAAGTAACTGTAATTTCGATACTAATTATGACAGGTAACAGTAACTTCGATACTAATTATGACAAGTAAATATAACTTCGATACTAATTATGACAGGTAACTGTATCTTCGTTACTAATTATGACAAGTAACTGTTATTTCGATACAAATTATGGCAGGTAACTGTAACTTCGATACTAATTATGACAGGTAACAGTAACTTCGGTACTTATTATGACAAGTAACTATAACTTGGATAAAAATTATGACTGGTTACTGTAACTTCGATTCTAATTATGACAAGAAACTCTAACTTCGTTACTAATTATGACAAGTAACTTTAATTTTGATAAAAAATTAAGGTAGGTAACTGTAACTTCAATACTAATTATGACAGGTAACAGTAACTTCGATACTAATTATGACAGGAAACTGTAACTTCGTTACTAATTATGACAAGTAACTTAAATTTCGATACTAATTATGGCAGGTAACTGTAACATCGTTACTAATTATGACAAGTCCCTGTAATTTCGATACAAATTATGGCAGGTAACTGTAACTTCGATACTAATTATGACAAGTAACTGTAACTTCGACACTAATTATGACAGGTAACTGTAACTTCGTTATTAATTATGACAAGTAACTCTAATATCGATACAAATTTTGGCAGGTAACTGTAACTTCGATAGTAATTATGACAGGTAACAGTAACTTCGATACTAATTATGACAAGTAACTGTAATGTCGATACTAATTATGACAGGTAACTGTAACTTCGTCACTAATTATAACAAGTAACTGTAATTTCGATACAAATTATGGCAGGTAACTGTAACTTCGATACTAATTAGGACAGGTAACAGTAACATCGATACTAATTATGACAAGTAACTACAACTTCGATACAAATTATGACAGGTAACTGTAACTTCGATACTAATTATGACAAGAAACTCGAACTTCGTTACTAATTATGACAAGTCCCTGTAATTTCGATACAAATTATGGCAGGTAACTGTAACTTCCATACTAATTATGACAGATAACAGTAACTTCGATACTAATTATGAAGGGAAACTGTAACTTCGTTACTAATTATGACAAGTAACTGTAATTTCGATACAAATTATGACAGGTAACTGTAACTTCGTTACTAATTATGACAAGTAACAGTACCTTCGATACTAATTATGACAGGTAACTGTAACTTCGATATTAATTATGACAAGTAACAGTAATTTTGATAAAAAATTATGGTAGGTAACTGTTACATCAATACTAATTATGACAGGTAACAGTAACTTCGATACTAATTATGACAGGTAAGAGTAACTACGATACTAATTATGACAAGTAACTGTAACTTCGATACTAATTATGACAGGTAACTGAAACTTCGTAACTAATTATGACAAGTAACTGTAATTTCGATACAAATTATGGCAGGTAACAGTAACTTCGATACTAATTATGACAGGTAACTGTAACTTCCATACTAATTATGACAAGGAACTGTAATTTCGATACAAATTATGGCAGGTAACTGTAACTTCGATACTAATTGTGACTGGTAACAGTAACTTCGATACTAATTATGACAAGTAACTATAACTTCGAATCAAATTATGACAGGTAACTGCAACTTCGATACTAATTATGACAAGAAACTCTAACTTCGTTACTAATTATGACAAGTAACTGTAATTTTGATAAAAAATTATGGTAGGTAACTGTAACTTCAATACTAATTATGACAGGTAACAGTAACTTCGATACTAATTATGACAGGTAACTGTAACATCGTTACTAATTATCACAAGTAACTTTAATTTCGATACTAATTATGGCAGGTAACTGTAAATTCGTTACTAATTATGACAAGTCCCTGTAATTTCGATACAAATTATGGCAGGTAACGGTAACATCGATACTAATTATTACAAGTAACTGTAACGTCGATACTAATTATGACAAGTAACTGTAACTTGGTTACTAATTATGACAAGTAACTGTAATTTCGATACAAATTTTGGCAGGTAACTGTAACATCGATTCTAATTATGACAGGTAACAGTAACTTCGATACTAATTATGACAAGTAACTGTAACTTCGATACTAATTATGACAGGTAACTGTAACATCGTTGCTAATGATGACAAGTAACTTTAATTTCGATACAAATTTTGGCAGGTAACTGTAACTTCCATGCTAATTATGACAGGTAACAGTTACTTCGATACTAATTATGACAGGAAACTGTAACTTCGTTACTAATTATGACAAGTAACTGTAATTTCGATACAAATTATGACAGGTAACTGTAACTTCGTTACTAATTATGACAAGTAACAGTACCTTCGATACTAAGTATGACAGGTAACTGTAACTTCGATACTAATTATGACAAGGAACTGTAATTTCGATACAAATTATGGCAGGTAACCGTAATTTCGTTACTAATTATGACAAGTAACTGTAATTACGATACAAATTTTGGCAGGTAACTGTAACTTCGATACTAATTATGACAGGTAACAGTAACTTCGATACTAATTATGACAAGTAACAGTAACTTCGATACTTATTATGACAGGTAACTGTAACTTCGTTACTAATTATGACAAGTAACTCTAATTTCGATACAAATTATGACAGGTAACTGTAACTTCGATACTAATTATGACAAGAAACTCGAACTTCGTTACTAATTATGACAAGTCCCTGTAATTTCGATACAAATTATGGCAGGTAACTGTAACTTCCATACTAATTATGACAGGCAACAGTAACTTCGACACTAATTATGACATGGAACTGTAACTTCGTTACTAATTATGACAAGTAACTGTAATTTCGATACAAATTATGACAGGTAACGGTAACTTCGTTACTAATTATGACAGGTTACTGTAACTTCGTTACTAATTATGTCAAGTAATTGTAGCTTCGATTCTAATTATGACAGGTAACTGTAATTTCAATACAAAATATGACAGGTAACAGTAACTTCGATACTAATTATGACAAGAAACTCTAACTTCGTTTATAATTATGACAAGTAACAGTAATTTTGATAAAAAATTATGGTAGGTAACTGTAACTTCAATACTAATTATGACTGTAACTGTAACTTCGTTACTAATTATGACAAGTAACTGTAATTCCGATACAAATTATGGCAGGTAACAGTAACTTCGATACTAATTATGGCAGGTAACTGTAACTTCGATACTAATTATGACAAGGAACTGTAATTTCGATACGAATTATGGCAGGTAACTGTAACTTCCATACTAATTATGACAGGTAACAGTAACTTCGATATTAATTATGACAAGAAACTGTAACTTTGTTACTAATTATGACAAGTAACTGTAATTTCGATACTAATTATGACAGGTAACAGTAACTTCGATACTAATTATGACAAGTAAATGTAACTTCGATACTAATTATGACAGGTAACTGTAACTTCGTTACTAATTATGACAAGTAACTGTAATTTCGATACAAATTATGGCAGGTAACTGTAACTTCGATACTAATTATGACAGGTAACAGTATCTTCGGTACTTATTATGACAAGTAACTATAACTTCGATAAAAATTATGGCTGGTTACTGTAACTTCGATTCTAATTATGACAAGAAACTCTAACTTCGTTACTAATTATGACAAGTAACTGTATTTTTGATAAAAAATTAAGGTAGGTAACTGTAACATCAATACTAATTATGGCAGGTAACAGTAACTTCGATACTAATTATGGCAGGAAACTGTAACTTCGTTACTAATTATGACAAGTAACTTTAATTTCGATACTAATTATGGCAGGTAACTGTAACATCGTTACTAATTATGACAAGTCCCTGTAATTTCGATACAAATTATGGCAGGTAACTGTAACTTCGATACTAATTATGACAAGTAACTGTAACTTCGATACTAATTATGACAGGTAACTGTAACTGCGTCACTAGCTATGACAAGTAACTGTAATTTCGATACAAATTATGGCAGGTAACTGTAACTTCGATACTAATTATGACAGGTAACAGTAACTTCGATACCAATTATGACAAGTAACTATAACGTCGATACAAATTATGACAGGTAACTGTAACTTCGATACTAATTCTGACAAGAAACTCGAACTTCGTTACTAAATATGACGAGTCCCTGTAATTTCGATTCATATTATGGCAGGTAACTGTAACTTCCATACTAATTATGACAGATAACAGTAACTTCGATACTAATTATGAAAGGAAACTGTAACTTCGTTACTAATTATGACAAGTAACTGTAATTTCGATACAAATTATGACAGGTAACTGTAACTTCGTTACTAATTATGACAAGTAACAGTACCTTCGATACTAATTATGACAGGTATCTGTAACTTCGATATTAATTATGACAAGGAACAGTAATTTTGATACAAATTATGGCAGGTAACTGTAACTTTCATACTAATTATGACAGGTAACAGTAACTTCGATACTAATTATGACAAGTAACTGTAACTTCGTTACTAATTATGACATGTAACTCTAATTTTGATAAAAAATTATGGCAGGTAACTGTAACTTCGATATTATTATGACAGGTAACATTAACTTCGATAATAATTATGACAGGTTACTGTAACTTCGTTACTAATTATGTCAAGTAACTGTATCTTCGATACTAATTATGACAAGTAACTGTAATTTCGATACAAATTATGGCAGGTAACTGTAACTTCGGTACTAATTATATCAGGTATCAGTAACTTCGATACTAATTATGACAGGTTTCTGTAACTTCGTTACTAATTATGTCAACTAACAGTAACTTCTATACTAATTATGACAAGTAACTGTAATTTCGATACAAATTAAGACAGGTAACAGTAACTTCGATACTAATTATGACAAGAAACTCTAACTTCGTTACTAATTATGACAAGTAACAGTAATTTTGATAAAAAATTATGCTAGGTAACTGTAACTTCAATACTAATTATGACAGGTAACAGTAACTTCGATACTAATTATGACAGGTAACTGTAACTTCGATACTAATTATGAAAAGTAACTTTAATTTTGATATTAATTATGGTAGGTAACTGTAACTTCGTTACTAATTATGACAAGTCCCTGTAATTTCGATACAAATTATAGCAGGTAACTGTAACTTCGATACTTATTATGTCAGGTAACAGTAACTTCGATACTAATTATGACAGGAAACTGTAACATCGTTACTAATTATGACAAGTAGCTGTAATTTCGATACAAATTATGGCAGGTAACAGTACCTTCGATACTAATTATGACAGGCAACTGTAACTTCGTTACTAATTAGGACAAGTCCCTGTAATTTCGATACAAATTATGGCAGATAACTGTAACTTCGATACTAATTATGTCAGGTTGTTGAAAAGGTCTACGAAGAAATAGACGAAATTCTGAGGTATATCAAGGGTGATGAGAATGTTATAGTAATGGGAGATTGGAATGCTGTGGTAGGAAAAGGGAGAGAAGGGAAGATAGTAGGAGGTTTCGGATTAGGTGAAAGGAATGATCGAGGAAGCAGGCTGGTAGAATTCTGCACCGAGCATGAGTTGGTCATAGCTAACACCTTATTCAATAACCACAATAGAAGAATATACACATGGATGAGACCAGGAGATACAGGGCGTTACCAAATCGACTTCATTATGGTCAAGCAGAGGTTTCGAAACCAGATTTTGGATTGTAAAACATATCCTGGTGCTGACATAAACTCTGACCACAATCTGGTTGTAATGAAATGCAGATTAAAGTTGAAGAAACTGAAGAAAAGTCAAAAGCCAAAAAGGTGGGCAATAGACAGACTGAAAGAGAAGGATGTAAACGAAAGATTCAAGAAGAGTATAAAGGAAGGACTAATGAAAAACCCTAAACAAACTTCAATTGCAGACGAATGGGCACTTTTGAAGAATGAAATAACAAAATCCGCAGAAGAAAACATTGGTAGGAAAGAAAGAATAGGTAGAAAACCGTGGATCACTCAGGATATACTAGAATTGATGGATGAAAGGCGGAAACACAAGAATGTAAGAGATGAAAAGGGGAAAGCAGAATACAGACGTCTGAGAAATGAGGTTAACAAGAAGTGCAAGGAAGCAAAAGAAGAATGGTTGAAAGAGAAATGTGCAGGTATAGAAAATTGTCTGAAATTAGGAAAAGTAGACACAGCTTATCGAAGGATTAAGAATACTTTTGGGGAAAAGAAGACTAAGTGCTGTAATATTAAGGACAAAAATGGAAAGCCTCTAACAGATAGGGAAGAAAAGGTTGAGAGATGGAAAGCTTACATAGAGAGTTTGTATAAGGGAAAGGAGATTGAGAATCATGTAATGGAAAGGGAGGAGGAACTTGATGAGCATGCGAAAGGAGATTTAATATTGAGATCAGAATTTGATAGAGCTTTGGAAGACTTAAGCAGGAACAAAGCACCAGGCATAGATGATATACCGATTGAGTTGCTACGCTGCATAGGAGATGAAGGTCTGATCAGGTTATTTCACTTGGTGTGTAGGATTTATGAGACAGGTGAGGTACCCCCTGATTTCAAGAAGAATGTAATCATCCCTATACCAAAGAAAGTGGGAGCTGACAGATGTGAAGATTACCGTACAATCAGCTTGATTACTCATGCTTCAAAGATCCTGTCTAGAATAATTTACAAGAGGATTGAAAGCCAGATAGAAACGGAGTTGGGTGAAGACCAATTTGGTTTCAGGAGAAATGTAGGAACAAGGGAAGCTGTACTAAGTCTTAGGCTGATTTTGGAAGGTAGAATAAGGAAAGATAAGAGAACGTTCATGGCTTTTGTAGACTTAGAAAAGGCTTTTGATAACGTTGATTGGACTAAATTGTTTGACATTTTGAAATCCATTGGAATAAAGTACAGGGATAGGAGGGTGATATACAATCTATACAGAAACCAGACAGCAGTCATTCGAGTTGAAGGACTTGAGAGAGAAGCTGGTATTCAGAAAGGTGTAAGGCAAGGCTGCAACTTATCACCCATACTTTTCAATCTTTACATTGAACAAGCAATGAAGGAAATTAGAGAAAAATGTAAAGTGGGAGTGAAGATTCAAGGAGAAATAATTTCAACTCTGAGATTTGCTGATGACATCGTCATCTTGGCCGACAAGCCTGAGGATTTGAATGAGTTTTTGAATGGTATGGACTCAGTCTTACGGAAAGAATTCATGATGAAAATTAATAAATGTAAAACAAAAATACTGGAATGCAGCCGAAATAAATCAGAAACCTCTATGGAGATCAAATTGGCAGGTGAAAAGCTGAAGGAAGTAGGAGACTTCTGTTACTTAGGGAGCAGAATAACCAGTGATGGACGAAGCAAAGAGGATATAAAAAGTAGGTTGGCTCAGGCAAAGAAAGCATTTCTACAAAAAAGGAATCTGCTGACATCGAATATAGATTTAGGTATTAGGAAGTCATTTTTGAAAGCCTTTGTCTGGAGTGTGGCGCTCTATGGAAGTGAAACTTGGACTATTGGTGCAGCAGAAAAGAGGAGAATTGAAGCATTTGAAATGTGGTGTTACAGGAGAATGATGAAGATCAGATGGGTAGATAGGGTTACAAACGAAGAGGTATTAAGACGAGTGGGAGAGGAGAGATGTTTCTGGCGACTGCTAATGAAGAGAAGAGATAGGTTGGTAGGACACATACTAAGACATCATGAAATAGCAAGCTTAGTTATGGAAGGAAGGGTCGAGGACAAGAACTGTAGGGGTAGACCAAGGTTAGAATATGTTAAACAGATTGCCTTGGATGTAGGGTGTGGTAGCTATGTAGAGATGAAACGTTTAGCTCAGGACAGGGAGGCATGGAGAGCTGCATCAAACCAGTCAAAAGGCTGAAGACTCAAACAACAACTGTAACTTCGTTACTAATTAGGACAAGTCCCTGTAATTTCGATACAAATTATGGCAGGTAACTGCAACTTCGATACTTATTATGTCAGGTAACAGTAACTTCGATACTAATTATGACTGGAAACTGTAACTTCGTTACTAATTATGACAAGTAACTGTAATTTCGATTCAAATTTTGGCAGGTAACTGTAACTTCGATACTTATGATGACAGGTAACAGTTACTTCGATACTAATTATGACAAGTAACTGTAACTTCGATACTAATTATGACAGGTAACTGTAACTTTGTTACTAATTATGACAAGTAACTGTAATTTCGATTTAAATTTTGGCAGGTAACTGTAACTTCGATACTTATTATGACAGGTAACAGTAACTTCGATACTAATTATGACAAGCAACTGTAATTTCGACAAAAAAATTATGACAGGTAACTGTTAATTCGTTACTAATTATGAGAAGTAACTGTAATTTCGATACAAATTATGGCAGGTAACAGTACCTTCGATACTAATTATGACAGGTAACTGTAACTTCGATACTAATTATGACAAGGAACTTTAATTTCGATACTAATTATGGCAGGTAACTGTAACATCGTTACTAATTATGACAAGTCCCTGTAATTTCGATACAAATTATGGCAGGTAACTGTAACTTCGATACTAATTATGACAAGTAACTGTAACTTCGACACTAATTATGACAGGTAACTGTAACTTCGTTATTAATTATGACAAGTAACTCTAATTTCGATACTAATTTTGGCAGGTAACTGTAACTTCGATACTAATTATGACAGGTAACAGTAACTTCGATACTAATTATGACAAGTAACTGTAACTTCGATACTAATTATGACAGGTAACTGTAACTTCGTCACTAATTATTACAAGTAACTGTTATTTCGATACAAATTATGGCAGGTAACTGTAACTTCGATACTAATTATGACAGGTAACAGTAACTTCGATACTAATTATGACAAGTAACTATAACTTCGATACAAATTATGACAGGTAACTGTAACTTCGATACTAATTATGACAAGAAACTCGAACTTCGTTACTAATTAGGACAAGTCCCTGTAATTTCGATAGAAATTATGGCAGGTAACTGTAACTTCTATACTAATTATGACAGATAACAGTAACTTCGATACTAATTATGAAAGGAAACTGTAACTTCGTTACTAATTATGACAAGTAACTGTAATTTCGATACAAATTATGACAGGTAACTGTAACTTCGTTACTACTCATGACAAGTAACAGTACCTTCGATACTAATTATGACAGGTAACTGTAACTTCGATATTAATTATGACAAGTAACAGTAATTTTGATAAAAAATTATGGTAGGTAACTGTTACATCAATACTAATTATGACAGGTAACAGTAACTTCGATACTAATTATGACAGGTAAGAGTAACTACGATACTAATTATGACAGGTAACTGTAACTTCGTAACTAATTATGACAAGTAACTGTAATTTCGATACAAATTATGGCAGGTAACAGTAACTTCGATACTAATTATGACAGGTAACTGTAACTTCCATACTAATTATGACAAGGAACTGTAATTTCGATACAAATTATGGCAGGTAACTGTAACTTCGATACTAATTGTGACTGGTAACAGTAACTTCGATACTAATTATGACAAGTAACTGTAACTTCGAATCAAATTATGACAGGTAACTGTAACTTCGATACTAATTATGACAAGAAACTCTAACTTCGTTACTAATTATGAAGTAACTGTAATTTTGATAAAAAATTATGGTAGGTAACTGTAACTTCAATACTAATTATGACAGGTAACAGTAACTTCGATACTAATTATGACAGGTAACTGTAACTTCGTTACTAATTATCACAAGTAACTTTAATTTCGATACTAATTATGGCAGGTAACTGTAAATTCGTTACTAATTATGACAAGTCCCTGTAATTTCGATACAAATTATGGCAGGTAACGGTAACTTCGATACTAATTATTACAAGTAACTGTAACTTCGATACTAATTATGACAAGTAACTGTAACTTGGTTACTAATTATGACAAGTAACTGTAATTTCGATACAAATTTTGGCAGGTAACTGTAACATCGATTCTAATTATGACAGGTAACAGTAACTTCGATACTAATTATGACAAGTAACTGTAACTTCGATACTAATTATGACAGGTAACTGTAACTTCGTTACTAATTATGACAAGTAACAGTAATTTCGATACAAAATATGGCAGGTAACAGTAACTTCGATACTAATTATGACAAGTAACATTAACTTCGATACTAATTATGACAGGTTACTGTAACATCGTTGCTAATGATGACAAGTAACTTTAATTTCGATACAAATTTTGGCAGGTAACTGTAACTTCCATGCTAATTATGACAGGTAACAGTTACTTCGATACTAATTATGACAGGAAACTGTAACTTCGTTACTAATTATGACAAGTAACTGTAATTTCGATACAAATTATGACAGGTAACTGTAACTTCGTTACTAATTATGACAAGTAACAGTACCTTCGATACTAAGTATGACAGGTAAATGTAACTTCGATACTAATTATGACAAGGAACTGTAATTTCGATACAAATTATGGCAGGTAACTGTAATTTCGTTACTAATTATGACAAGTAACTGTAATTACGATACAAATTTTGGCAGGTAACTGTAACTTCGATACTAATTATGAGAGGTAACAGTAACTTCGATACTAATTATGACAAGTAACAGTAACTTCGATAGTTATTATGACAGGTAACTGTAACTTCGTTACTAATTATGACAAGTAACTCTAATTTCGATACAAATTAGGGCAGATAACTGTAACTTCGATACTAATTATGACAGGTAACAGTTACATCGGTACTAATTATGACAAGTAACTATAACTTCGATAAAAATTATGAGTGGTTACTGTAACTTCGATTCTAATTATGACAAGAAACTCAAACTTCTTTCTAATTATGACAAGTAACTGTAATTTTGATAAAAAATTATGGTAGGTAACTGTAACTTCAATACTAATTATGACAGGAAACAGTAACTTCGATACTAATTATGACAGGAAACTGTAACTTCGTTACTGATTATGACAAGTAACTTTAATTTCGATACTAATTATGGCAGGAAACTGTAACTTCGATACTAATTATGACAGGTAACAGTAATTCGATACTAATTATGACAAGTAACTATAACTTCGATACAAATTATGACAGGTAACTGTAACTTCGATACTAATTATGACAAGAAACTCGAACTTCGTTACTAATTATGACAAGTCCCTGTAATTTCGATACAAATTATGGCAGGTAACTGTAACTTCCATACTAATTATGACAGGTAACAGTAACTTCGACACTAATTATGACATGAAACTGTAATTTCGTTACTAATTATGACAAGTAACTGTAATTTCGATACAAATTATGACAGGTAACGGTAACTTCGTTACTAATTATGACAGGTTACTGTAACGTCGTTACTAATTATGTCAAGTAATTGTAGCTTCGATTCTAATTATGACAGGTAACTGTAATTTCAATACAAAATATGACAGGTAACAGTAACTTCGATACTAATTATGACAAGAAACTCTAACTTCGTTAATAATTATGACAAGTAACAGTAATTTTGATAAAAAATTATGGTAGGTAACTGTAACTTCAATACTAATTATGACTGTAACTGTAACTTCGTTACTAATTATGACAAGTAACTGTAATTCCGATACAAATTATGGCAGGTAACAGTAACTTCGATACTTATTATGGCAGGTAACTGTAACTTCGATACTAATTATGACAAGGAACTGTAATTTCGATACGAATTATGGCAGGTAACTGTAACTTCCATACTAATTATGACAGGTAACAGTAACTTCGATAGTAATTATGACAAGAAACTGTAACTTTGTTACTAATTATGACAAGTAACTGAAATTTCGATACTAATTATGACAGGTAACAGTAACTTCGATACTAATTATGACAAGTAAATGTAACTTCGATACTAATTATGACAGGTAACTGTAACTTCGTTACTAATTATGACAAGTAACTGTAATTTCGATACAAATTATGGCAGGTAACTGTAACTTCGATACTAATTATGACAGGTAACAGTATCTTCGGTACTTATTATGACAAGTAACTATAACTTCGATAAAAATTATGGCTGGTTACTGTAACTTCGATTCTACTTATGACAAGAAACTCTAACTTCGTTACTAATTATGACAAGTAACTGTATTTTTGATAAAAAAATTAAGGTAGGTAACTGTAACATCAATACTAATTATGGCAGGTAACATTAACTTCGATACTAATTATGGCAGGAAACTGTAACTTCGTTACTAATTATGACAAGTAACTTTAATTTCGATACTAATTATGGCAGGTAACTGTAACATCGTTACTAATTATGACAAGTCCCTGTAATTTCGATACAAATTATGGCAGGTAACTGTAACTTCGATACTAATTATGACAAGTAACTGTAACTTCGATACTAATTATGACAAGTAACTGTAACTTGGTTACTAATTATGACAAGTAACTGTAATTTCGATACAAATTATGGCAGGTAACAGTAACTTCGATACTATTTATGACAGGTAACTGTAACTTCCATACTAATTATGACAAGGAACTGTAATTTCGATACAAATTATGGCAGGTAACTGTAACTTCGATACTAATTGTGACTGGTAACAGTAACTTCGATACTAATTATGACAAGTAACTGTAACTTCGAATCAAATTATGACAGGTAACTGTAACTTCGATACTAATTATGACAAGAAACTCTAACTTCGTTACTAATTATGAAGTAACTGTAATTTTGATAAAAAATTATGGTAGGTAACTGTAACTTCAATACTAATTATGACAGGTAACAGTAACTTCGATACTAATTATGACAGGTAACTGTAACTTCGTTACTAATTATCACAAGTAACTTTAATTTCGATACTAATTATGGCAGGTAACTGTAAATTCGTTACTAATTATGACAAGTCCCTGTAATTTCGATACAAATTATGGCAGGTAACGGTAACTTCGATACTAATTATTACAAGTAACTGTAACTTCGATACTAATTATGACAAGTAACTGTAACTTGGTTACTAATTATGACAAGTAACTGTAATTTCGATACAAATTTTGGCAGGTAACTGTAACATCGATTCTAATTATGACAGGTAACAGTAACTTCGATACTAATTATGACAAGTAACTGTAACTTCGATACTAATTATGACAGGTAACTGTAACTTCGTTACTAATTATGACAAGTAACAGTAATTTCGATACAAAATATGGCAGGTAACAGTAACTTCGATACTAATTATGACAGGTAACAGTAACTTCGATACTAATTATGACAAGTAACATTAACTTCGATACTAATTATGACAGGTTACTGTAACATCGTTGCTAATGACGACAAGTAACTTTAATTTCGATACAAATTATGGCAGGTAACTGTAACTTCCATGCTAATTATGACAGGTAACAGTTACTTCGATACTAATTATGACAGGAAACTGTAACTTCGTTACTAATTATGACAAGTAACTGTAATTTCGATACAAATTATGACAGGTAACTGTAACTTCGTTACTAATTATGACAAGTAACAGTACCTTCGATACTAAGTATGGCAGGTAACTGTAACTTCGATACTAATTATGACAAGGAACTGTAATTTCGATACAAATTATGGCAGGTAACTGTAATTTCGTTACTAATTATGACAAGTAACTGTAATTACGATACAAATTTTGGCAGGTAACTGTAACTTCGATACTAATTATGAGAGGTAACAGTAACATCGATACTAATTATGACAAGTAACAGTAACTTCGACACTTATTATGACAGGTAACTGTAACTTCGTTACTAATTATGACAAGTAACTCTAATTTCGATACAAATTAGGGCAGATAACTGTAACTTCGATACTAATTATGACAGGTAACAGTTACATCGGTACTAATTATGACAAGTAACTATAACTTCGATAAAAATTATGAGTGGTTACTGTAACTTCGATTCTAATTATGACAAGAAACTCAAACTTCGTTACTAATTATGACAAGTAACTGTAATTTTGATAAAAAATTATGGCAGGTAACTGTAACTTCAATACTAATTATGACAGGAAACAGTAACATCGATACTAATTATGACAGGAAACTGTAACTTCGTTACTGATTATGACAAGTAACTTTAATTTCGATACTAATTATGGCAGGAAACTGTAACTTCGATACTAATTATGACAGGTAACAGTAATTCGATACTAATTATGACAAGTAACTATAACTTCGATACAAATTATGACAGGTAACTGTAACTTCGATACTAATTATGACAAGAAACTCGAACTTCGTTACTAATTATGACAAGTCCCTGTAATTTCGATACAAATTATGGCAGGTAACTGTAACTTCCATACTAATTATGACAGGTAACAGTAACTTCGACACTAATTATGACATGAAACTGTAACTTCGTTACTAATTATGACAAGTAACTGTAATTTCGATACAAATTATGACAGGTAACGGTAACTTCGTTACTAATTATGACAGGTTACTGTAACTTCGTTACTAATTATGTCAAGTAATTGTAGCTTCGATTCTAATTATGACAGGTAACTGTAATTTCAATACAAAATATGACAGGTAACAGTAACTTCGATACTAATTATGACAAGAAACTCTAACTTCGTTAATAATTATGACAAGTTACAGTAATTTTGATAAAAAATTATGGTAGGTAACTGTAACTTCAATACTAATTATGACTGTAACTGTAACTTCGTTACTAATTATGACAAGTAACTGTAATTCCGATACAAATTTGGCAGGTAACAGTAACTTCGATACTAATTATGGCAGGTAACTGTAACTTCGATACTAATTATGACAAGGAACTGTAATTTCGATACGAATTATGGCAGGTAACTGTAACTTCCATACTAATTATGACAGGTAACAGTAACTTCGATAGTAATTATGACAAGAAACTGTAACTTTGTTACTAATTATGACAAGTAACTGAAATTTCGATACTAATTATGACAGGTAACAGTAACTTCGATACTAATTATGACAAGTAAATGTAACTTCGATACTAATTATGACTGGTAACTGTAACTTCGTTACTAATTATGACAAGTAACTGTAATTTCGATACAAATTATGGCAGGTAACTGTAACTTCGATACTAATTATGACAGGTAACAGTATCTTCGGTACTTATTATGACAAGTAACTATAACTTCGATAAAAATTATGGCTGGTTACTGTAACTTCGATTCTACTTATGACAAGAAACTCTAACTTCGTTACTAATTATGACAAGTAACTGTATTTTTGATAAAAAAATTAAGGTAGGTAACTGTAACATCAATACTAATTATGGCAGGTAACAGTAACTTCGATACTAATTATGGCAGGAAACTGTAACTTCGTTACTAATTATGACAAGTAACTTTAATTTCGATACTAATTATGGCAGGTAACTGTAACATCGTTACTAATTATGACAAGTCCCTGTAATTTCGATACAAAGTATGGCAGGTAACTGTAACTTCGATACTAATTATGACAAGTAACTGTAACTTCGATACTAATTATGACAGGTAACTGTAACTGCGTCACTAGCTATGACAGGTAACTGTAATTTCGATACAAATTATGGCAGGTAACTGTAACTTCGATACTAATTATGACAGGTAACAGTAACTTCGATACTAATTATGACAAGTAACTATAACGTCGATACAAATTATGACAGGTAACTGTAACTTCGATACTAATTATGACAAGATACTCGAACTTCGTTACTAAATATGACGAGTCCCTCTAATTTCGATTCAAATTATGGCAGGTAACTGTAACTTCCATACTAATTATGACAGATAACAGTAACTTCGATACTAATTATGAAAGGAAACTGTAACTTCGTTACTAATTATGACAAGTAACTGTAATTTCGATACAAATTATGACAGGTAACTGTAACTTCGTTACTACTTATGACAAGTAACAGTACCTTCGATACTAATTATGACAGGTATCTGTAACTTCGATATTAATTATGACAAGGAACAGTAATTTTGATACAAATTATGGCAGGTAACTGTAACTTTCATACTAATTATGACAGGTAACAGTAACTTCGATACTAATTATGACAAGTAACTGTAACTTCGTTACTAATTATGACATGTAACTCTAATTTTGATAAAAAATTATGGCAGGTAACTGTAACTTCGATATTATTATGACAGGTAACATTAACTTCGATAATAATTATGACAGGTTACTGTAACTTCGTTACTAATTATGTCAAGTAACTGTATCTTCGATACTAATTATGACAAGTAACTGTAATTTCGATACAAATTATGACAGGTTACCGTAACTTCGTTACTAATTATGACAAGTAACTGTAATTTCGATACAAATTATGGCAGGTAACTGTAACTTCGGTACTAATTATATCAGGTATCAGTAACTTCGATACTAATTATGACAGGTTACTGTAACTTCGTTACTAATTATGTCAACTGACAGTAACTTCTATACTAATTATGACAAGTAACTGTAATTTCGATACAAATTAAGACAGGTAACAGTAACTTCGATACTAATTATGACAAGAAACTCTAACTTCGTTACTAATTATGACAAGTAACAGTAATTTTGATAAAAAATTATGCTAGGTAACTGTAACTTCAATACTAATTGTGACAGGTAACAGTAACTTCGATACTAATTATGACAGGTAACTGTAACTTCGATACTAATTATGAAAAGTAACTTTAATTTTGATATTAATTATGGTAGGTAACTGTAACTTCGTTACTAATTATGACAAGTCCCTGTAATTTCGATACAAATTATAGCAGGTTACTGTAACTTCGATACTTATTATGGCAGGTAACAGTAACTTCGATACTTATTATGACAGGAAACTGTAACATCGTTACTAATTATGACAAGTAGCTGTAATTTCGATACAAATTATGGCAGGTAACAGTACCTTCGATACTAATTATGACAGGCAACTGTAACTTCGTTACTAATTAGGACAAGTCCCTGTAATTTCGATACAAATTATGGCAGGTAACTGCAACTTCGATACTTATTATGTCAGGTAACAGTAACTTCGATACTAATTATGACTGGAAACTGTAACTTCGTTACTAATTATGACAAGTAACTGTAATTTCGATTCAAATTTTGGCAGGTAACTGTAACTTCGATACTTATGATGACAGGTAACAGTTACTTCGATACTAATTATGACAAGTAACTGTAACTTCGATACTAATTATGACAGGTAACTGTAACTTTGTTACTAATTATGACAAGTAACTGTAATTTCGATTTAAATTTTGGCAGGTAACTGTAACTTCGATACTTATTATGACAGGTAACAGTAACTTCGATACTAATTATGACAAGCAACTGTAATTTCGACCCAAATTATGACAGGTAACTGTAAATTCGTTACTAATTATGACAAGTAACTGTAATTTCGATACAAATTATGGCAGGTAACAGTACCTTCGATACTAATTATGACAGGTAACTGTAACTTCGATACTAATTATGACAAGGAACTTTAATTTCGATACTAATTATGGCAGGTAACTGTAACATCGTTACTAATTATGACAAGTCCCTGTAATTTCGATACAAATTATGGCAGGTAACTGTAACTTCGATACTAATTATGACAAGTAACTGTAACTTCGACACTAATTATGACAGGTAACTGTAACTTCGTTATTAATTATGACAAGTAACTCTAATTTCGATACTAATTTTGGCAGGTAACTGTAACTTCGATACTAATTATGACAGGTAACAGTAACTTCGATACTAATTATGACAAGTAACTGTAACTTCGATACTAATTATGACAGGTAACTGTAACTTCGTCACTAATTATTACAAGTAACTGTAATTTCGATACAAATTATGGCAGGTAACTGTAACTTCGATACTAATTATGACAGGTAACAGTAACTTCGATACTAATTATGACAAGTAACTATAACTTCGATACAAATTATGACAGGTAACTGTAACTTCGATACTAATTATGACAAGAAACTCGAACTTCGTTACTAATTAGGACAAGTCGCTGTAATTTCGATACAAATTATGGCAGGTAACTGTAACTTCCATACTAATTATGACAGATAACAGTAACTTCGATACTAATTATGAAAGGAAACTGTAACTTCGTTACTTATTATGACAAGTAACTGTAATTTCGATACAAATTATGACAGGTAACTGTAACTTCGTTACTACTTATGACAAGTAACAGTACCTTCGATACTAATTATGACAGGTAACTGTAACTTCGATATTAATTATGACAAGTAACAGTAATTTTGATAAAAAATTATGGTAGGTAACTGTAACATCAATACTAATTATGACAGGTAACAGTAACTTCGATACTTATTATGACAGGTAAGAGTAACTACGATACTAATTATGACAAGTAACTGTAACTTCGATACTAATTATGACAGGTAACTGTAACTTCGTAACTAATTATGACAAGTAACTGTAATTTCGATACAAATTATGGCAGGTAACAGTAACTTCGATACTAATTATGACAGGTAACTGTAACTTCGATACTAATTATGACAAGGAACTGTAATTTCGATACAAATTATGGCAGGTAACTGTATCTTCGATACTAATTGTGACTGGTAACAGTAACTTCGATACTAATTATGACAAGTAACTATAACTTCGAATCAAATTATGACAGGTAACTGTAACTTCGATACTAATTATGACAAGAAACTCTAACTTCGTTACTAATTATGACAAGCAACTGTAATTTTGATAAAATTTATGGTAGGTAACTGTAACTTCAATATTAATTATGACAGGTAACATTAACTTCGATACTAATTATGACAGGTAACTGAAACTTCGTTACTAATTATCACAAGTAACATTAATTTCGATACTAATTATGGCAGGTAACTGTAACTTCGTTACTAATTATTACAAGTAACTGTAACTTCGATACTAATTATGACAGGTAACTGTAACTTGGTTACTAATTATGACAAGTAACTGTAATTTCGATACAAATTTTGGCAGGTAACTGTAACTTCGATTCTAATTATGACAGGTAACAGTAACTTCGATACTAATTATGACAAGTAACTGTAACTTCGATACTAATTATGACAGGTAACTGTAACTTCGTTACTAATTATGACAAGTAACAGTAATTTCGATACAAAATATGGCAGGTAACAGTAACTTCGATACTAATTATGACAGGTAACAGTAACTTCGATACTAATTATGACAAGTAACATTAACTTCGATACTAATTATGACAGGTAACTGTAACTTCGATACTAATTATGACAGGTAACAGTAACTTCGATACTAATTATGACAAGTAACTATAACTTCGATACAAATTATGACAGGTAACTGTAACTTCGATACTAATTATGACAAGAAACTCGAACTTCGTTACTAATTATGACAAGTCCCTGTAATTTCGATACAAATTATGGCAGGTATCTGTAACTTCCATACTAATTATGACAGATAACAGTAACTTCGATACTAATTATGAAAGGAAACTGTAACTTCGTTACTAATTATGACAAGTAACTGTAATTTCGATACAAATTATGACAGGTAACTGTAACTTCGTTACTACTTATGACAAGTAACAGTACCTTCGATACTAATTATGACAGGTAACTGTAACTTCGATATTAATTATGACAAGTAACAGTAATTTCGATAAAAAATTATGGTAGGTAAATGTAACATCAATACTAATTATGACAGGTAACAGTAACTTCGATACTAATTATGACAGGTAAGAGTAACTACGATACTAATTTTGACAAGTAACTGTAACTTCGATACTAATTATGACAGGTAACTGTAACTTCGTAACTAATTATGACAAGTAACTGTAATTTTGATACAAATTATGGCAGGTAACAGTAACTTCGATACTAATTATGACAGGTAACTGTAACTTCGATACTAATTATGACAAGTAACTGTAATTTCGATACAAATTATGACAGGTTACCGTAACTTCGTTACTAATTATGACAAGTAACTGTAATTTCGATACAAATTATGGCAGGTAACTGTAACTTCGGTACTAATTATATCAGGTATCAGTAACTTCGATACTAATTATGACAGGTTACTGTAACTTCGTTACTAATTATGTCAACTGACAGTAACTTCTATACTAATTATGACAAGTAACTGTAATTTCGATACAAATTAAGACAGGTAACAGTAACATCGATACTAATTATGACAAGAAACTCTAACTTCGTTACTAATTATGACAAGTAACAGTAATTTTGATAAAAAATTATGCTAGGTAACTGTAACTTCAATACTAATTGTGACAGGTAACAGTAACTTCGATACTAATTATGACAGGTAACTGTAACTTCGATACTAATTATGAAAAGTATCTTTAATTTTGATATTAATTATGGTAGGTAACTGTAACTTCGTTACTAATTATGACAAGTCCCTGTAATTTCGATACAAATTATAGCAGGTAACTGTAACTTCGATACTTATTATGGCAGGTAACAGTAACTTCGATACTTATTATGACAGGAAACTGTAACATCGTTACTAATTATGACAAGTAGCTGTAATTTCGATACAAATTATGGCAGGTAACAGTACCTTCGATACTAATTATGACAGGCAACTGTAACTTCGTTACTAATTAGGACAAGTCCCTGTAATTTCGATACAAATTATGGCAGGTAACTGTAACTTCGATACTAATTATGTCAGGTAACTGTAACTTCGTTACTAATTAGGACAAGTCCCTGTAATTTCGATACAAATTATGGCAGGTAACTGCAACTTCGATACTTATTATGTCAGGTAACAGTAACTTCGATACTAATTATGACTGGAAACTGTAACTTCGTTACTAATTATGACAAGTAACTGTAATTTCGATTCAAATTTTGGCAGGTAACTGTAACTTCGATACTTATGATGACAGGTAACAGTTACTTCGATACTAATTATGACAAGTAACTGTAACTTCGATACTAATTATGACAGGTAACTGTAACTTTGTTACTAATTATGACAAGTAACTGTAATTTCGATTTAAATTTTGGCAGGTAACTGTAACTTCGATACTTATTATGACAGGTAACAGTAACTTCGATACTAATTATGACAAGCAACTGTAATTTCGACCCAAATTATGACAGGTAACTGTAAATTCGTTACTAATTATGACAAGTAACTGTAATTTCGATACAAATTATGGCAGGTAACAGTACCTTCGATACTAATTATGACAGGTAACTGTAACTTCGATACTAATTATGACAAGGAACTTTAATTTCGATACTAATTATGGCAGGTAACTGTAACATCGTTACTAATTATGACAAGTCCCTGTAATTTTGATACAAATTATGGCAGGTAACTGTAACTTCGATACTAAGTATGACAAGTAACTGTAACTTCGACACTAATTATGACAGGTAACTGTAACTTCGTTATTAATTATGACAAGTAACTCTAATTTCGATACTAATTTTGGCAGGTAACTGTAACTTCGATACTAATTATGACAGGTAACAGTAACTTCGATACTAATTATGACAAGTAACTGTAACTTCGATACTAATTATGACAGGTAACTGTAACTTCGTCACTAATTATTACAAGTAACTGTAATTTCGATACAAATTATGGCAGGTAACTGTAACTTCGATACTAATTATGACAGGTAACAGTAACTTCGATACTAATTATGACAAGTAACTATAACTTCGATACAAATTATGACAGGTAACTGTAACTTCGATACTAATTATGACAAGAAACTCGAACTTCGTTACTAATTAGGACAAGTCCCTGTAATTTCGATACAAATTATGGCAGGTAACTGTAACTTCCATACTAATTATGACAGATAACAGTAACTTCGATACTAATTATGAAAGGAAACTGTAACTTCGTTACTAATTATGACAAGTAACTGTAATTTCGATACAAATTATGACAGGTAACTGTAACTTCGTTACTACTTATGACAAGTAACAGTACCTTCGATACTAATTATGACAGGTAACTGTAACTTCGATATTAATTATGACAAGTAACAGTAATTTTGATAAAAAATTATGGTAGGTAACTGTAACATCAATACTAATTATGACAGGTAACAGTAACTTCGATACTTATTATGACAGGTAAGAGTAACTACGATACTAATTATGACAAGTAACTGTAACTTCGATACTAATTATGACAGGTAACTGTAACTTCGTAACTAATTATGACAAGTAACTGTAATTTCGATACAAATTATGGCAGGTAACAGTAACTTCGATACTAATTATGACAGGTAACTGTAACTTCGATACTAATTATGACAAGGAACTGTAATTTCGATACAAATTATGGCAGGTAACTGTATCTTCGATACTAATTGTGACTGGTAACAGTAACTTCGATACTAATTATGACAAGTAACTATAACTTCGAATCAAATTATGACAGGTAACTGTAACTTCGATACTAATTATGACAAGAAACTCTAACTTCGTTACTAATTATGACAAGCAACTGTAATTTTGATAAAATTTATGGTAGGTAACTGTAACTTCAATATTAATTATGACAGGTAACATTAACTTCGATACTAATTATGACAGGTAACTGAAACTTCGTTACTAATTATCACAAGTAACATTAATTTCGATACTAATTATGGCAGGTAACTGTAACTTCGTTACTAATTATTACAAGTAACTGTAACTTCGATACTAATTATGACAGGTAACTGTAACTTGGTTACTAATTATGACAAGTAACTGTAATTTCGATACAAATTTTGGCAGGTAACTGTAACTTCGATTCTAATTATGACAGGTAACAGTAACTTCGATACTAATTATGACAAGTAACTGTAACTTCGATACTAATTATGACAGGTAACTGTAACTTCGTTACTAATTATGACAAGTAACAGTAATTTCGATACAAAATATGGCAGGTAACAGTAACTTCGATACTAATTATGACAGGTAACAGTAACTTCGATACTAATTATGACAAGTAACATTAACTTCGATACTAATTATGACAGGTAACTGTAACTTCGATACTAATTATGACAGGTAACAGTAACTTCGATACTAATTATGACAAGTAACTATAACTTCGATACAAATTATGACAGGTAACTGTAACTTCGATACTAATTATGACAAGAAACTCGAACTTCGTTACTAATTATGACAAGTCCCTGTAATTTCGATACAAATTATGGCAGGTATCTGTAACTTCCATACTAATTATGACAGATAACAGTAACTTCGATACTAATTATGAAAGGAAACTGTAACTTCGTTACTAATTATGACAAGTAACTGTAATTTCGATACAAATTGTGACAGGTAACTGTAACTTCGTTACTACTTATGACAAGTAACAGTACCTTCGATACTAATTATGACAGGTAACTGTAACTTCGATATTAATTATGACAAGTAACAGCTATTTCGATAAAAAATTATGGTAGGTAACTGTAACATCAATACTAATTATGACAGGTAACAGTAACTTCGATACTAATTATGACAGGTAAGAGTAACTACGATACTAATTTTGACAAGTAACTGTAACTTCGATACTAATTATGACAGGTAACTGTAACTTCGTAACTAATTATGACAAGTGACTGTAATTTCGATACAAATTATGGCAGGTAACAGTAACTTCGATACTAATTATGACAGGTAACTGTAACTTCGATACTAATTATGACAAGGAACGGTAATTTCGATACAAATTATGGCAGGTAACTGTAACTTCGATACTAATTGTGACTGGTAACAGTAACTTCGATACTAATTATGACCAAGTAACTATAACTTCGAATCAAATTATGACAGGTAACTGTAACTTCGATACTAATTATGACAAGAAACTCTAACTTCGTTACTAATTATGACAAGGAACTGTAATTTTGATAAAAAATTATGGTAGGTAACTGTAACTTCAATATTAATTATGACAGGTAACATTAACTTCGATACTAATTATGACAGGTAACTGAAACTTCGTTACTAATTATCACAAGTAACATTAATTTCGATACTAATTATGGCAGGTAACTGTAACTTCGTTACTAATTATGACATGTCCCTGTAATTTCGATACAAATTATGGCAGGTAACGGTAACTTCGATACTAATTATTACAAGTAACTGTAACTTCGATACTAATTATGACAGGTAACTGTAACTTGGTTACTAATTATGACAAGTAATTGTAATTTCGTTACAAATTTTGGCAGGTAACTGTAACTTCGATTCTAATTATGACAGGTAACAGTAACTTCGATACTAATTATGACAAGTAACAGTAACTTCGATACTAATTATGACAGGTAACTGAAACTGCGTTACTAATTATGACAAGTAACAGTAATTTCGATACAAAATATGGCAGGTAACAGTAACTTCGATACTAATTATGGCAGGTAACAGTAACTTCGATAATAATTATGACAAGTAACATTAACTTCGATACTAATTATGAAAGGAAACTGTAACTTCGTTACTAATTATGACAAGTAACTGTAATTTCGATACAAATTATGACAGGTAACTGTAACTTCGTTACTAATTATGACAAGTAACAGTACCTTCGATACAAATTATGACAGGTAACTGTAACTTCGATACTAATTATGACAAGGAACTGTAATTTCGATACAAATTAAGGCAGGTAACTGTAATTTCGTTACTAATTATGACAAGTAACTGTAATTTCGATACAAATTTTGGCAGGTAACTGTAACTTCGATGCTAATTATGACAGGTAACCGTAACTTCGATACTAATTATGACAGGTAACTGTAACTTCGATATTAATTATGACAAGGAACTGTAATTTCGATACAAATTATGGCAGGTAACTGTAATTTCGTTACTAATTATGACAAGTAACTGTAATTTCGATACAAATTTTCGCAGGTAACTGTAACTTCGATACTAATTAAGACAGGTAACAGTAACTTCGATACTAATTATGACAAGTAACAGTAACTTCGATACTTATTATGACAGGTAACTGTAACTTCGTTACTAATTATGACAAGTAACTGTAATTTCGATACAAATTTTGGCAGGTAACTGTAACTTCAATAGTAATTATGACAGGTAACAGTTACTTCGATACTAATTATGACAAGTAACTATAACTTCGATAAAAATTATACTGGTTACTGTAACTTCGATTCTAATTATGACAAGAAACTCAAACTTCGTTACTAATTATGACATGTAACTGTAATTTTGATAAAGAATTATGGTAGGTAACTGTAACTTCAATACTAATTATGACAGGTAACAGTAACTTCGATACTAATTATGACAGGAAACTGTAACTTCGTTACTCATTATGACAAGTAACTTTAATTTCGATACTAATTATGGCAGGAAACTGTAACTTCGTTACTAATTATGACAAGTCCCTGTAATTTCGATACAAATTATGGCAGGTAACTGTAACTTCGATACTAATTATGACAAGTAACTGTAACTTCGAAACTAATTATGACAGGTAACTGTAACTTCGTCACTAATTATGACAAGTAACTGTAATTTCGTTACAAATTATGGCAGGTAACAGTAACTTCGATACTAATTATGACAGGTAACAGTAATTCGATACTAATTATGACAAGAAACTATAACTTCGATACAAATTATGACAGGTAACTGTAACTTCGATACTAATTATGACAAGAAACTCGAACTTCGTTACTAATTATGACAAGTCCCTGTAATTTCGATACAAATTATGGCAGGTAACAGTAACTTCGATACTAATTATGACAGGTAACTGTAACTTCGTTACTAATTATGACAAGTAACTGTAATTTCGATACAAATTATGACAGGTAACGGTAACTTCGTTACTAATTATGACAGGTTACTGTAACTTCGTTACTAATTATGTCAAGTAATTGTAGCTTCGATTCTAATTATGACAGGTAACTGTAATTTCAATACAAAATATGACAGGTAACAGTAACTTCGATACTAATTATGACAAGAAACTCTAACTTCGTTAATAATTATGACAAGTAACAGTAATTTTGATAAAAAATTATGGTAGGTAACTGTAAATTCAATACTAATTATGACTGTAACTGTAACTTCGTTACTAATTATGACAAGGAACTGTAATTTCGATACAAATTATGGCAGGTAACTGTAACTTCCATACTAATTATGACAGGTAACAGCAACTTCGATACTAATTATGACAAGAAACTGTAACTTTGTTACTAATTATGACAAGTAACTGTAATTTCGATACTAGTTATGACAGGTAACAGTAACTTCGATACTAATTATGACAAGTAAATGTAACATCGATACTAATTATGACAGGTAACTGTAACTTCGTTACTAATTATGACAAGTAACTGTAATTTCGATACAAATTATGGCAGGTAACTGTAACTTCGATACTAATTATGACAGGTAACAGTAACTTCGGTACTTATTATGACAAGTAACTGTAATTTTGATAAAAAATTAAGGTAGGTAACTGTAACTTCAATACTAATTATGGCAGGTAACAGTAACTTCGATACTAATTATGACAGGAAACTGTAACTTCGTTACTAATTATGACGAGTAACTTTAATTTCGATACTAATTATGGCAGGTAACTGTAACATCGTTACTAATTATGACAAGTCCCTATAATTTCGATACAAATTATGGCAGGTAACTGTAACTTCGATACTTATTATGACAAGTAACTGTAACTTCGACACTAATTATGACAGGTAACTGTAACTTTGTTATTAATTATGACAAGTAACTCTTATTTCGATACAAATTTTGGCAGTTAACTGTAACTTCGATACTAATTATGACAGGTAACAGTTACTTCGATACTAATTATGACAAGTAACTGTAACTTCGATACTAATTATGACAGGTAACGGTAACTGCGTCACTAATTATGACAAGTAACTGTAATTTCGATACAAATTATGGCAGGTAACAGTACCTTCGATACTAATTATGACAGGTAACTGTAACTTCGATGCTAATTATGACAAGGAACTTTAATTTCGATACTAATTATGGCAGGTAACTGTAACATCGTTACTAATTATGACAAGTCCCTGTAATTTCGATACAAATTATGGCAGGTAACTGTAACTTCGATACTAATTATGACAAGTAACTGTAACTTCGACACTAATTATGACAGGTAACTGTAACTTCGTTATTAATTATGACATGTAACTCTAATTTCGATACAAATTTTGGCAGGTAACTCTAACTTCGATACTAATTATGACAGGTAACAGTAACATCGATACTAATTATGACAGGTAACTGTAACTTCGATATTAATTATGACAAGTAACAGTAATTTTGATAAAAATTTATGGTAGGTAACTGTAACTTCGATACTAATTATGACAGGTAACAGTAACTTCGATACTAATTATGACAGGTAAGAGTAACTACGATACTAATTATGACAAGTAACTGTAACTTCGATACTAATTATGACAGGTAACTGTAACTTCGTAACTAATTATGACAAGTAACTGTAACTTCGATAGTAATTATGACAGGTAACTGTAACTTCGTCACGAATTATGACAAGTAACTGTAATTTCGATACAAATTATGGCAGGTAACTGTAACTTCGATACTAATTATGACAGGTAACAGTAACTTCGATACTAATTATGACAAGTAACTATTACTTCGATACAAATTATGACAGGTAACTGTAACTTCGATACTAATTATGACAAGAAACTCGAACTTCGTTACTAATTATGACAAGTCCCTGTAATTTCGATACAAATTATGGCAGGTAACTGTAACTTCGATACTTATTATGACAAGTAACTGTAACTTCGACACTAATTATGACAGGTAACTGTAACTTTGTTATTAATTATGACAAGTAACTCTTATTTCGATACAAATTTCGGCAGGTAACTGTAACTTCGATACTAATTATGACAGGTAACAGTTACTTCGATACTAATTATGACAAGTAACTGTAACTTCGATACTAATTATGACAGGTAACAGTAACATCGATACTAATTATGACAGGTAACTGTAACTTCGATATTAATTATGACAAGTAACAGTAATTTTGATAAAAATTTATGGTAGGTAACTGTAACTTCGATACTAATTATGACAGGTAACAGTAACTTCGATACTAATTATGACAGGTAAGAGTAACTACGATACTAATTATGACAAGTAACTGTAACTTCGATACTAATTATGACAGGTAACTGTAACTTCGTAACTAATTATGACAAGTAACTGTAACTTCGATAGTAATTATGACAGGTAACTGTAACTTCGTCACGAATTAGGACAAGTAACTGTAATTTCGATACAAATTATGGCAGGTAACTGTAACTTCGATACTAATTATGACAGGTAACAGTAACTTCGATACTAATTATGACAAGTAACTATTACTTCGATACAAATTATGACAGGTAACTGTAACTTCGATACTAATTATGACAAGAAACTCGAACTTCGTTACTAATTATGACAAGTCCCTGTAATTTCGATACAAATTATGGCAGGTAACTGTAACTTCCATACTAATTATGACAGATAACAGTAACTTCGATACTAATTATGAAAGGAAACTGTAACTTCGTTACTAATTATGACAAGTAACAGTAATTTCGATACAAATTATGACAGGTAACTGTAACATCGTTACTACTTATGACAAGTAACAGTACCTTCGATACTAATTATGACATGTAACTGTAACTTCGATATTAATTATGACAAGTAACAGTAATTTTGATAAAAAGTTATGGTAGGTAACTGTAACATCAATACTAATTATGACAGGTAACAGTAACTTCGATACTAATTATTACAGGTAAGAGTAACTACGATACTAATTATGACAAGTAACTGTAACTTCGATACTAATTATGACAGGTAACTGTAACTTCGTAACTAATTATGACAATTAACTGTAATTTCGATACAAATTATGGCAGGTAACTGTAACTTCGATAATTATTATGACAAGTAACTGTAACTTCGACACTAATTATGACAGGTAACTGTAACTTTGTTATTAATTATGACAAGTAACTGTTATTTCGATACAAATTTTGGCAGGTAACTGTAACTTCAATACTTATTATGACAGGTAACAGTTTCATCGATACTAATTATGACAAGTAACTGTAACTTCGATACTAATTATGACAGGTAACTGTAACTGCGTCACTAATTATGACAAGTAACTGTAATTTCGATACAAATTATGGCAGGTAACAGTACCTTCGATACTAATTATGACAGGTAACTGTAACTTCGATACTAATTATGACAAGGAACTTTAATTTCGATACTAATTATGGCAGGTAACTGCAACATCGTTACTAATTATGACAAGTCCCTGTAATTTCGATACAAATTATGTCAGGTAACTGTAACTTCGATACTAATTATGACAAGTAACTGTAACTTCGACACTAATTATGACAGGTAACTGTAACTACGTTATTAATTATGACGAGTAACTCTAATTTCGATACAAATTTTGGAAGGTAACTGTAACTTCGATACTAATTATGACAGGTAACAGTAACTTCGATACTAATTATGACAAGTAAATGTAACTTCGATACTAATTATGACAGGTAACTGTAACTTCGTTACTAATTATGACAAGTAACTGTAACTTCGACACTAATTATGACAGGTAACTGTATCTTTGTTATTAATTATGACAAGTAACTCTTATTTCGATACAAATTTTGCCAGTTAACTGTAACTTCGATACTAATTATGACAGGTAACAGTAACTTCGATACTAATTATGACAGGAAACTGTAACTTCGTTACTAATTATGACAAGTAACTTTAATTTCGATACTAATTATGGCAGGTAACTCTAACATCGTTACTAATTATGACAAGTCCCTATAATTTCGATACAAATTATGGCAGGTAACTGTAACTTCGATACTTATTATGACAAGTAACTGTAACTTCGACACTAATTATGACAGGTAACTGTAACTTTGTTATTAATTATGACAAGTAACTCTTATTTCGATACAAATTTTGCCAGTTAACTGTAACTTCGATACTATTTATGACAGGTAACAGTTACTTCGATACTAATTATTACGAGTCCCTGTAATTTCGATACAAATTATGGCAGGTTACTGTAACTTCCATACTAATTATGACAGATAACAGTAACGTCGATACTAATTATGACAAGTAACTGTAATTTCGATACAAATTATGGCAGGTAACAGTACCTTCGATACTAATTATGACAGGTAACTGTAACTTCGATGCTAATTATGACAAGGAACTTTAATTTCGATACTAATTATGGCAGGTAACTGTAACATCGTTACTAATTATGACAAGTCCCTGTAATTTCGATACAAATTATGGCAGGTAACTGTAACTTCGATACTAATTATGACAAGTAACTGTAACTTCGACACTAATTATGACAGGTAACAGTAACTTCGTTATTAATTATGACAAGTAACTCTAATTTCGATACAAATTTTGGCAGGTTACTGTAACTTCGATACTAATTATGACAGGTAACAGTAACTTCGATACTAATTATGACAAGTAACTGTAACTTCGATACTAATTATGACAGGTAACTGTAACTTCGTCACTAATTATGACAAGTAACTGTAATTTCGATACAAATTATGGCAGGTAACTGTAACTTCGATACTAATTATGACAGGTAACAGTAACTTCGATACTAATTATGACAAGTAACTATAACTTCGATACAAATTATGACAGGTAACTGTTACTTCGATACTAATTATGACAAGAAACTCGAACTTCGTTACTAATTATGACAAGTCCCTGTAATTTCGATACAAATTATGGCAGGTAACTGTAACTTCCATTCTAATTATGACAGATAACAGTAACTTCGATACTAATTATGACAAGTAACTGTAATTTCGATACAAATTATGGCAGGTAACAGTACCTTCGATACTAATTATGACAGGTAACTGTAACTTCGATGCTAATTATGACAAGGAACTTTAATTTCGATACTAATTATGGCAGGTAACTGTAACATCGTTACTAATTATGACAAGTCCCTGTAATTTCGATACAAATTATGGCAGGTAACTGTAACTTCCATTCTAATTATGACAAGTAACAGTAACTTCGATACTAATTATGACAGGAAACTGTAACTTCGTTACTAATTATGACAAGTAACTGTAATTTCGATACAAATTATGACAGGTAACTGTAACTTCGTTACTACTTATGACAAGTAACAGTACCTTCGATACTAATTATGACAGGTAACTGTAACTTCGATATTAATTATGAAAAGTAACAGTAATTTTGATAAAAAATTATGGTAGGTAACTGTAACATCAATACTAATTATGACAGGTAACAGTAACTTCGATACTAATTATGACAGGTAAGAGTAACTACGATACTAATTATGACAAGTAACTGTAACTTCGATACTAATTATGACAGGTAACTGTAACTTCGTAACTAATTATGACAAGTAACTGTAATATCGATACAAATTATGGCAGGTAACTGTAACTTCGATACTTATTATGACAAGTAACTGTAACTTCGACACTAATTATGACAGGTAACTGTAACTTTGTTATTAATTATGACAAGTAACTCTTATTTCGATACAAATTTCGGCAGGTAACTGTAACTTCGATACTAATTATGACAGGTAACAGTTACTTCGATACTAATTATGACAAGTAACTGTAACTTCGATACTAATTATGACAGGTAACTGTAACTGCGTCACTAATTATGACAAGTAACTGTAATTTCGATACAAATTATGGCAGGTAACTGTAACTTCGATACTAATTATGACAGGTAACAGAAACTTCGATACTAATTATGACAAGTAACTATAACTTCGATACAAATTAAGACAGGTAACTGTAACTTCGATACTAATTATGACAAGAAACTCGAACTTCGTTACTAATTATGACGAGTCCCTGTAATTTCGATACAAATTATGGCAGGTAACTGTAACTTCCACACTAATTATGACAGATAACAGTAACTTCGATAATAATTATGACAAGTAACTGTAATTTCGATACAAATTATGGCAGGTAACAGTACCTTCTATACTAATTATGACAGGTAACTGTAACTTCGATACTAATTATGACAAGGAACTTTAATTTCGATACTAATTATGGCAGGTAACTGTAACATCGTTACTAATTATGACAAGTCCCTGTAACTTCGATACTAATTATGACAGGTAACAGTAACTTCGATACTAATTATGACAAGTAACTGTAACTTCGATACTAATTATGACAGGTAACTGTAACTTCGTCACTAATTATGACAAGTAACTGTAATTTCGATACAAATTATGGCAGGTAACTGTAACTTCGATACTAATTATGACAGGTAACTGTAACTTCGATACTAATTATGACAAGTAACTATAACTTCGATACAAATTATGACAGGTAACTGTTACTTCGATACTAATTATGACAAGAAACTCGAACTTCGTTACTAATTATGACAAGTCCCTGTAACTTCGATACAAATTATGGCAGGTAACTGTAACTTCCATACTAATTATGACAGATAACAGTAACTTCGATACTAATTATGAAAGGAAACTGTAACTTCGTTACTAATTATGACAAGTAACTGTAATTTCGATACAAATTATGACAGGTAACTGTAACTTCGTTACTACTTATGACAAGTAACAGTACCTTCGATACTAATTATGACAGGTAACTGTAACTTCGATATTAATTATGAAAAGTAACAGTAATTTTGATAAAAAATTATGGTAGGTAACTGTAACATCAATACTAATTATGACAGGTAACAGTAACTTCGATACTAATTATGACAGGTAAGAGTAACTACGATACTAATTATGACAAGTAACTGTAACTACGATACTAATTATGACAGGTAACTGTAACTTCGTAACTAATTATGACAAGTAACTGTAATTTCGATATAAATTATGGCAGGTAACTGTAACTTCGATACTTATTATGACAAGTAACTGTAACTTCGACACTAATTATGACAGGTAACTGTAACTTTGTTATTAATTATGACAAGTAACTCTTATTTCGATACAAATTTTGGCAGGTAACTGTAACTTCGATACTAATTATGACAGGTAACAGTTACTTCGATACTAATTATGACAAGTAACTGTAACTTCGATACTAATTATGACAGGTAACTGTAACTGCGTCACTAATTATGACAAGTAACTGTAATTTCGATACAAATTATGGCAGGTAACTGTAACTTCGATAATAATTATGGCAGGTAACAGAAACTTCGATACTAATTATGACAAGTAACTATAACTTCGATACAAATTATGACAGGTAACTGTAACTTCGATACTAATTATGACAAGAAACTCGAACTTCGTTACTAATTATGACGAGTCCCTGTAATTTCGATAAAAAATTATGGCAGGTAACTGTAACTTCCATACTAATTATGACAGATAACAGTAACTTCGATACTAATTATGACAAGTAACTGTAATTTCGATACAAATTATGGCAGGTAACTGTAACTTCGATACTAATTATGACAGGTAACAGTAACTTCGGTACTTATTATGACAAGTAACTGTAATTTTGATAAAAAATTAAGGTAGGTAACTGTAACTTCAATACTAATTATGGCAGGTAACAGTAACTTCGATACTAATTATGACAGGAAACTGTAACTTCGTTACTAATTATGACAAGTAACTTTAATTTCGATACAAATTATGGCAGGTAACTGTAACATCGTTACTAATTATGACAAGTCCCTATAATTTCGATACAAATTATGGCAGGTAACTGTAACTTCGATACTTATTATGACAAGTAACTGTAACTTCGACACTAATTATGACAGGTAACTGTAACTTTGTTATTAATTATGACAAGTAACTCTTATTTCGATACAAATTTTGCCAGTTAACTGTAACTTCGATACTAATTATGACAGGTAACAGTTACTTCGATACTAATTATGACGAGTCCCTGTAATTTCGATACAAATTATGGCAGGTAACTGTAACTTCCATACTAATTATGACAGATAACAGTAACTTCGATACTAATTATGACAAGTAACTGTAATTTCGATACAAATTATGGCAGGTAACAGTACCTTCGATACTAATTATGACAGGTAACTGTAACTTCGATGCTAATTATGACAAGGAACTTTAATTTCGATACTAATTATGGCAGGTAACTGTAACATCGTTACTAATTATGACAAGTCCCTGTAATTTCGATACAAATTATGGCAGGTAACTGTAACTTCGATACTAATTATGACAAGTAACTGTAACTTCGACACTAATTATGACAGGTAACAGTAACTTCGTTATTAATTATGACAAGTTACTCTAATTTCGATACAAATTTTGGCAGGTAACTGTAACTTCGATACTAATTATGACAGGCAACAGTAACTTCGATACTAATTATGACAAGTAACTGTAACTTCGATACTAATTATGACAAGTAACTGTAACTTCGTCACTAATTATGACAAGTAACTGTAATTTCGATACAAATTATGGCAGGTAACTGTAACTTCGATACTAATTATGACAGGTAACAGTAACTTCGATACTAATTATGACAAGTAACTATAACTTCGATACAAATTATGACAGGTAACTGTTACTTCGATACTAATTATGACAAGAAACTCGAACTTCGTTACTAATTATGACAAGTCCCTCTAATTTCGATACAAATTATGGCAGGTAACTGTAACTTCCATTCTAATTATGACAGATAACAGTAACTTCGATACTAATTATGAAAGGAAACTGTAACTTCGTTACTAATTATGACAAGTAACTGTAATTTCGATACAAATTATGACAGGTAACTGTAACTTCGTTACTACTTATGACAAGTAACAGTACCTTCGATACTAATTATGACAGGTAAGTGTAACTTCGATATTAATTATGAAAAGTAACAGTAATTTTGATAAAAAATTATGGTAGGTAACTGTAACATCAATACTAATTATGACAGGTAACAGTAACTTCGATACTAATTATGACAGGTAAGAGTAACTACGATACTAATTATGACAAGTAACTGTAACTTCGATACTAATTATGACAGGTAACTGTAACTTCGTAACTAATTATGACAAGTAACTGTAATTTCGATACAAATTATGGCAGGTAACTGTAACTTCGATACTTATTATGACAAGTAACTGTAACTTCGACACTAATTATGACAGGTAACTGTAACTTTGTTATTAATTATGACAAGTAACTCTTATTTCGATACAAATTTTGGCAGGTAACTGTAACTTCGATACTAATTAGACAGGTAACAGTTACTTCGATACTAATTATGACAAGTAACTGTAACTTCGATACTAATTATGACAGGTAACTGTAACTGCGTCACTAATTATGACAAGTAACTGTAATTTCGATACAAATTATGGCAGGTAACTGTAACTTCGATACTAATTATGACAGGTAACAGAAACTTCGATACTAATTATGACAAGTAACTATAACTTCGATACAAATTATGACAGGTAACTGTAACTTCGATACTAATTATGACAAGAAACTCGAACTTCGTTACTAATTATGACGAGTCCCTGTAATTTCGATACAAATTATGGCAGGTAACTGTAACTTCCATACTAATTATGACAGATAACTGTAACTTCGATAATAATTATGACAAGTAACTGTAATTTCGATACAAATTATGGCAGGTAACAGTACCTTCGATACTAATTATGACAGGTAACTGTAACTTCGATACTAATTATGACAAGGAACTTTAATTTCGATACTAATTATGGCAGGTAACTGTAACATCGTTACTAATTATGACAAGTCCCTGTAATTTCGATACAAATTATGGCAGGTAACTGTAACTTCGATACTAATTATGACAAGTAACTGTAACTTCGACACTAATTATGACAGGTAACTGTAACTTCGTTATTAATTATGACAAGTAACTCTAATTTCGATACAAATTTTGGCAGGTAACTGTAACTTCGATACTAATTATGACAGGTAACAGTAACTTCGATACTAATTATGACAAGTAACTGTAACTTCGATACTAATTATGACAGGTAACTGTAACTTCGTCACTAATTATGACAAGTAACTGTAATTTTGATACAAATTATGGCAGGTAACTGTAACTTCGATACTAATTATGACAGTTAACAGTAACTTCGATACTAATTATGACAAGTAACTATAACTTCGATACAAATTATGACAGGTAACTGTAACTTCGATACTAATTATGACAAGAAACTCGAACTTCAATACTAAATATGACAAGTCCCTGTAATTTCGATACAAATTATGGCAGGTAACTGTAACTTCCATACTAATTATGACAGATAACAGTAACTTCGATACTAATTATGAAAGGAAACTGTAACTTCGTTACTAATTATGACAAGTAACTGTAATTTCGATACAAATTATGACAGGTAACTGTAACTTCGTTACTACTTATGACAAGTAACAGTACCTTCGATACTAATTATGACAGGTAACTGTAACTTCGATATTAATTATGACAAGTAACAGTAATTTTGATAAAAAATTATGGTAGGTAACTGTAACATCAATACTAATTATGACAGGTAACAGTAACTTCGATACTAATTATGACAGGTAAGAGTAACTACGATACTAATTATGACAAGTAACTGTAACTTCGATACTAATTATGACAGGTAACTGTAACTTCGTAACTAATTATGACAAGTAACTGTAATTTCGATACAAATTATGGCAGGTAACAGTAACTTCGATACTAATTATGACAGGTAACTGTTACTTCGATACTAATTATGACAAGGAACTGTAATTTCGATACAAATTATGGCAGGTAACTGTAACTTCGATACTAATTGTGACTGGTCACAGTAACTTCGATACTAATTATGACAAGAAACTCTAACTTCGTTACTAATTATGACAAGTAACTTTAATTTTGATAAAAAATTATGGTAGGTAACTGTAACTTCAATATTAATTATGACAGGTAACATTAACTTCGATACTAATTATGACAGGTAACTGAAACTTCGTTATTAATTAACACAAGTAACATTAATTTCGATACTAATTATGGCAGGTAACTGTAACTTCGTTACTAATTATGACAAGTCCCTGTAATTTCGATACAAATTATGGCAGGTAACGGTAACTTCGATACTAATTATTACAAGTAACTGTAACTTCGATACTAATTATGACAGGTAACTGTAACTTGGTTACTAATTATGACAAGCAACTGTAATTTCGATACAAATTTTGGCAGGTAATTGTAACTTCGATTCTAATTATGACAGGTAACAGTAACTTCGATACTAATTATGACAAGTAACTGTAACTTCGATATTAATTATGACAGGTAACTGTAACTTCGTTACTAATTATGACAAGTAACAGTAATTTCGATACAAAATATGGCAGGTAACAGTAACTTCGATACTAATTATGACAGGTAACAGTAACTTCGATACTAATTATGACAAGTAACATTAACTTCGATACTAATTATGACAGGAAACTGTAACTTCGTTACTAATTATGACAAGTAACTGTGATTTCGATACAAATTATGACAGGTAACTGTAACTTCGTTACTAATTATGACAAGTAACAGTACCTTCGATACTAATTATGACAGGTAACTGTAACTTCGATACTAATTACGACAAGTAACTGTAATTTCGATACAAATTTTGGCAGGTAACTGTAACTTCGTTACTAATTATGACAAGTAACATTAACTTCGATACTAATTATGACAGGAAACTGTAACTTCGATACTAATTATGACAAGGAACTGTAATTTCGATACAAATTATGGCAGGAAACTGTAACTTCGTTACTAATTATGACAAGTCCCTGTAATTTCGATACAAATTATGGCAGGTAACTGTAACTTCGATACTAATTATGACAAGTAACTGTAACTTCGATACTAATTATGACAGGTAACTCTAACTTCGTCACTAATTATGACAAGTAATTGTAATTTCGTTACAAATTATGGCAGGTAACAGTAACTTCGATACTAATTATGACAGGTAACAGTAATTCGATATTAATTATGACAAGTAACTATAACTTCGATACAAATTATGACAGGTAACTGTAACTTCGATACTAATTATGACAAGAAACTCGAACTTCGTTACTAATTATGACAAGTCCCTGTAATTTCGATACAAATTATGGCAGGTAACAGTAACTTCGATACTAATTATGACAGGAAACTGTAACTTCGTTACTAATTATGACAAGTAACTGTAATTTCGATACAAATTATGACAGGTAACGGTAACTTCGTTACTAATTATGACAGGTTACTGTAACTTCGTTACTAATTATGTCAAGTAATTGTAGCTTCGATTCTAATTATGACAAGTAACTGTAATTTCAATACAAAATATGACAGGTAACAGTAACTTCGATACTAATTATGACAAGAAACTCTAACTTCGTTAATAATTATGACAAGTAACAGTAATTTTGATAAAAAATTATGGTAGGTAACTGTAAATTCAATACTAATTATGACTGTAACTGTAACTTCGTTACTAATTATGACAAGTAACTGTAATTCCGATACAAATTATGGCAGGTAACAGTAACATCGATACTAATTATGGCAGGTAACTGTAACTTCGATACTAATTATGACAAGGAACTGTAATTTCGATACAAATTATGGCAGGTAACTGTAACTTCCATACTAATTATGACAGGTAACAGTAACTTCGATACTAATTATGACAAGAAACTGTAACTTTGTTACTAATTATGACAAGTAACTGTAATTTCGATACTAATTATGACAGGTAACTTTAATTTTGATACTAATTATGACAGGTAACTGTAACTGCGTCACTAATTATGACAAGTAACTGTAATTTCGATACAAATTATGGCAGGTAACTGTAACTTCCATACTAATTATGACAGGTAACAGTAACTTCGATACTAATTATGACAAGTAAATGTAACTTCGATACTAATTATGACAGGTAACTGTAACTTCGTTACTAATTATGACAAGTAACTGTTATTTCGATACAAATTATGGCAGGTAACTGTAACTTCGATACTAATTATGACAGGTAACAGTAACTTCGGTACTTATTATGACAAGTAACTATAACTTCGATAAAAATTATGGCTGGTTACTGTAACTTCGATTCTAATTATGACAAGAAACTCTAACTTCGTTACTAATTATGACAAGTAACTGTAATTTTGATAAAAAATTAAGGTAGGTAACTGTAACTTCAATACTAATTATGGCAGGTAACAGTAACTTCGATACTAATTATGACAGCAAACTGTAACTTCGTTACTAATTATCACAAGTAACTTTAATTTCGATACTTATTATGGCAGGTAACTGTAACATCGTTACTAATTATGACAAGTCCCTGTAATTTCGATACAAATTATGGCAGGTAACTGTAACTTCGATACTTATTATGACAGGTAACTGTAACTTCGACACTAATTATGACAGCTAACTGTAACTTTGTTATTAATTATGACAAGTAACTCTTATTTCGATACAAATTTTGGCAGGTAACTGTAACTTCGATACTAATTATGACAGGTAACAGTTACTTCGATACTAATTATGACAAGTAACTGTAACTTCGATACTAATTATGACAGGTAACTGTAACTGCGTCACTAATTATGACAAGTAACTGTAATTTCGATACAAATTATGGCAGGTAACTGTAACTTCGATACTAATTATGACAGGTAACAGTAACTTCGATACTAATTATGACAAGTAACTATAACTTCGATACAAATTATGACAGGTAACTGTTACTTCGATACTAATTATGACAAGAAACTCGAACTTCGTTACTAATTATGACAAGTCCCTGTAATTTCGATACAAATTATGGCAGGTAACTGTAACTTCCATACTAATTATGACAGATAACAGTAACTTCGATACTAATTATGAAAGGAAACTGTAACTTCGTTACTAATTATGACAAGTAACTGTAATTTCGATACAAATTATGACAGGTAACTGTAACTTCGTTACTACTTATGACAAGTAACAGTACCTTCGATACTAATTATGACAGGTAACTGTAACTTCGATATTATTTATGACAAGTAACAGTAATTTTGATAAAAAATTATGGTAGGTAACTGTAACATCAATACTAATTATGACAGGTAACAGTAACTTCGATACTAATTATGACAGGTAAGAGTAACTACGATACTAATTATGACAAGTAACTGTAACTTCGATACTAATTATGACAGGTAACTGTAACTTCGTAACTAATTATGACAAGTAACTGTAATTTCGATACAAATTATGGCAGGTAACTGTAACTTCGATACTTATTATGACAAGTAACTGTAACTTCGACACTAATTATGACAGGTAACTGTAACTTTGTTATTAATTATGATAAGTAACTCTTATTTCGATACAAATTTTGGCAGGTAATTGTAACTTCGATACTAATTATGACAGGTAACAGTTACTTCGATACTAATTATGACAAGTAACTGTAACTTCGATACTAATTATGACAGGTAACTGTAACTGCGTCACTAATTATGACAAGTAACTGTAATTTCGATACAAATTATGGCAGGTAACTGTAACTTCGATAATAATTATGGCAGGTAACAGAAACTTCGATACTAATTATGACAAGTAACTATAACTTCGATACAAATTATGACAGGTAACTGTAACTTCGATACTAATTATGACAAGAAACTCGAACTTCGTTACTAATTATGACGAGTCCCTGTAATTTCGATTAAAAATTATGGCAGGTAACTGTAACTTCCATACTAATTATGACAGATAACAGTAACTTCGATACTAATTATGACAAGTAACTGTAATTTCGATACAAATTATGGCAGGTAACTGTAACTTCGATACTAATTATGACAGGTAACAGTAACTTCGGTACTTATTATGACAAGTAACTGTAATTTTGATAAAAAATTAAGGTAGGTAACTGTAACTTCAATACTAATTATGGCAGGTAACAGTAACATCGATACTAATTATGACAGGAAACTGTAACTTCGTTACTAATTATGACAAGTAACTTTAATTTCGATACTAATTATGGCAGGTAACTGTAACATCGTTACTAATTATGACAAGTCCCTATAATTTCGATACAAATTATGGCAGGTAACTGTAACTTCGATACTTATTATGACAAGTAACTGTAACTTCGACACTAATTATGACAGGTAACTGTAACTTTGTTATTAATTATGACAAGTAACTCTTATTTCGATACAAATTTTGCCAGTTAACTGTAACTTCGATACTATTTATGACAGGTAACAGTTACTTCGATACTAATTATGACGAGTCCCTGTAATTTCGATACAAATTATGGCAGGTTACTGTAACTTCCATACTAATTATGACAGATAACAGTAACTTCGATACTAATTATGACAAGTAACTGTAATTTCGATACAAATTATGGCAGGTAACAGTACCTTCGATACTAATTATGACAGGTAACTGTAACTTCGATGCTAATTATGACAAGGAACTTTAATTTCGATACTAATTATGGCAGGTAACTGTAACATCGTTACTAATTATGACAAGTCCCTGTAATTTCGATACAAATTATGGCAGGTAACTGTAACTTCGATACTAATTATGACAAGTAACTGTAACTTCGACACTAATTATGACAGGTAACAGTAACTTCGTTATTAATTATGACAAGTAACTCTAATTTCGATACAAATTTTGGCAGGTAACTGTAACTTCGATACTAATTATGACAGGTAACAGTAACTTCGATACTAATTATGACAAGTAACTGTAACTTCGATACTAATTATGACAGGTAACTGTAACTTCGTCACTAATTATGACAAGTAACTGTAATTTCGATACAAATTATGGCAGGTAACTGTAACTTCGATACTAATTATGACAGGTAACAGTAACTTCGATACTAATTATGACAAGTAACTATAACTTCGATACAAATTATGACAGGTAACGGTTACTTCGATACTAATTATGACAAGAAACTCGAACTTCGTTACTAATTATGACAAGTCCCTGTAATTTCGATACAAATTATGGCAGGTAACTGTAACTTCCATTCTAATTATGACAGATAACAGTAACTTCGATACTAATTATGAAAGGAAACTGTAACTTCGTTACTAATTATGACAAGTAACTGTAATTTCGATACAAATTATGACAGGTAACTGTAACTTCGTTACTACTTATGACAAGTAACAGTACCTTCGATACTAATTATGACAGGTAACTGTAACTTCGATATTAATTATGAAAAGTAACAGTAATTTCGATAAAAAATTATGGTAGGTAACTGTAACATCAATACTAATTATGACAGGTAACAGTAACTTCGATACTAATTATGACAGGTAAGAGTAACTACGATACTAATTATGACAAGTAACTGTAACTTCGATACTAATTATGACAGGTAACTGTAACTTCGTAACTAATTATGACAAGTAACTGTAATATCGATACAAATTATGGCAGGTAACTGTAACTTCGATACTTATTATGACAAGTAACTGTAACTTCGACACTAATTATGACAGGTAACTGTAACTTTGTTATTAATTATGACAAGTAACTCTTATTTCGATACAAATTTTGGCAGGTAACTGTAACTTCGATACTAATTATGACAGGTAACAGTTACTTCGATACTAATTATGACAAGTAACTGTAACTTCGATACTAATTATGACAGGTAACTGTAACTGCGTCACTAATTATGACAAGTGACTGTAATTTCGATACAAATTATGGCAGGTAACTGTAACTTCGATACTAATTATGACAGGTAACAGAAACTTCGATACTAATTATGACAAGTAACTATAACTTCGATACAAATTAAGACAGGTAACTGTAACTTCGATACTAATTATGACAAGAAACTCGAACTTCGTTACTAATTATGACGAGTCCCTGTAATTTCGATACAAATTATGGCAGGTAACTGTAACTTCCACACTAATTATGACAGATAACAGTAACTTCGATAATAATTATGACAAGTAACTGTAATTTCGATACAAATTATGGCAGGTAACAGTACCTTCGATACTAATTATGACAGGTAACTGTAACTTCGATACTAATTATGACAAGGAACTTTAATTTCGATACTAATTATGGCAGGTAACTGTAACATCGTTACTAATTATGACAAGTCCCTGTAACTTCGATACTAATTATGACAGGTAACAGTAACTTCGATACTAATTATGACAAGTAACTGTAACTTCGATACTAATTATGACAGGTAACTGTAACTTCGTCACTAATTATGACAAGTAACTGTAATTTCGATACAAATTATGGCAGGTAACTGTAACTTCGATACTAATTATGACAGGTAACAGTAACTTCGATACTAATTATGACAAGTAACTATAACTTCGATACAAATTATGACAGGTAACTGTTACTTCGATACTAATTATGACAAGAAACTCGAACTTCGTTACTAATTATGACAAGTCCCTGTAATTTCGATACAAATTATGGCTGGTAACTGTAACTTCCATACTAATTATGACAGATAACAGTAACTTCGATAATAATTATGACAAGTAACTGTAATTTCGATACAAATTATGGCAGGTAACAGTACCTTCGATACTAATTATGACAGGTAACTGTAACTTCGATACTAATTATGACAAGGAACTTTAATTTCGATACTAATTATGGCAGGTAACTGTAACATCGTTACTAATTATGACAAGCCCCTGTAACTTCGATACTAATTATGACAGGTAACAGTAACTTCGATACTAATTATGACAGGTAAGAGTAACTACGATACTAATTATGACAAGTAACTGTAACTTCGATACTAATTATGACAGGTAACTGTAACTTCGTAACTAATTATGACAAGTAACTGTAATTTCGATACAAATTATGGCAGGTAACTGTAACTTCGATACTAATTATGACAGGTAACAGAAACTTCGATACTAATTATGACAAGTAACTATAACTTCGATACAAATTATGGCAGGTAACTGTAACTTCGATACTAATTATGACAGGTAACAGTAACTTCGATACTAATTATGACAAGTAACTATAACTTCGATACAAATTATGACAGGTAACTGTTACTTCGATACTAATTATGACAAGAAACTCGAACTTCGTTACTAATTATGACAAGTCCCTGTAATTTCGATACAAATTATGGCAGGTAACTGTAACTTCCATACTAATTATGACAGATAACAGTAACTTCGATACTAATTATGAAAGGAAACTGTAACTTCGTTACTAATTATGACAAGTAACTGTAATTTCGATACAAATTATTACAGGTAACTGTAACTTCGTTACTACTTATGACAAGTAACAGTACCTTCGATACTAATTATGACAGGTAACTGTAACTTCGATATTATTTATGACAAGTAACAGTAATTTTGATAAAAAATTATGGTAGGTAACTGTAACATCAATACTAATTATGACAGGTAACAGTAACTTCGATACTAATTATGACAGGTAAGAGTAACTACGATACTAATTATGACAAGTAACTGTAACTTCGATACTAATTATGACAGGTAACTGTAACTTCGTAACTAATTATGACAAGTAACTGTAATTTCGATACAAATTATGGCAGGTAACTGTAACATCGATACTTATTATGACAAGTAACTGTAACTTCGACACTAATTATGACAGGTAACTGTAACTTTGTTATTAATTATGATAAGTAACTCTTATTTCGATACAAATTTTGGCAGGTAACTGTAACTTCGATACTAATTATGACAGGTAACAGTTACTTCGATACTAATTATGACAAGTAACTGTAACTTCGATACTAATTATGACAGGTAACTGTAACTGCGTCACTAATTATGACAAGTAACTGTAATTTCGATACAAATTATGGCAGGTAACTGTAACTTCGATAATAATTATGGCAGGTAACAGAAACTTCGATACTAATTATGACAAGTAACTATAACTTCGATACAAATTATGACAGGTAACTGTAACTTCGATACTAATTATGACAAGAAACTCGAACTTCGTTACTAATTATGACGAGTCCCTGTAATTTCGATAAAAAATTATGGCAGGTAACTGTAACTTCCATACTAATTATGACAGATAACAGTAACTTCGATACTAATTATGACAAGTAACTGTAATTTCGATACAAATTATGGCAGGTAACTGTAACTTCGATACTAATTATGACAGGTAACAGTAACTTCGGTACTTATTATGACAAGTAACTGTAATTTTGTTAAAAAATTAAGGTAGGTAACTGTAACTTCAATACTAATTATGGCAGGTAACAGTAACATCGATACTAATTATGACAGGAAACTGTAACTTCGTTACTAATTATGACAAGTAACTTTAATTTCGATACTAATTATGGCAGGTAACTGTAACATCGTTACTAATTATGACAAGTCCCTATAATTTCGATACAAATTATGGCAGGTAACTGTAACTTCGATACTTATTATGACAAGTAACTGTAACTTCGACACTAATTATGACAGGTAACTGTAACTTTGTTATTAATTATGACAAGTAACTCTTATTTCGATACAAATTTTGCCAGTTAACTGTAACTTCGATACTATTTATGACAGGTAACAGTTACTTCGATACTAATTATGACGAGTCCCTGTAATTTCGATACAAATTATGGCAGGTTACTGTAACTTCCATACTAATTATGACAGATAACAGTAACTTCGATACTAATTATGACAAGTAACTGTAATTTCGATACAAATTATGGCAGGTAACAGTACCTTCGATACTAATTATGACAGGTAACTGTAACTTCGATGCTAATTATGACAAGGAACTTTAATTTCGATACTAATTATGGCAGGTAACTGTAACATCGTTACTAATTATGACAAGTCCCTGTAATTTCGATACAAATTATGGCAGGTAACTGTAACTTCGATACTAATTATGACAAGTAACTGTAACTTCGACACTAATTATGACAGGTAACAGTAACTTCGTTATTAATTATGACAAGTAACTCTAATTTCGATACAAATTTTGGCAGGTAACTGTAACTTCGATACTAATTATGACAGGTAACAGTAACTTCGATACTAATTATGACAAGTAACTGTAACTTCGATACTAATTATGACAGGTAACTGTAACTTCGTCACTAATTATGACAAGTAACTGTAATTTCGATACAAATTATGGCAGGTAACTGTAACTTCGATACTAATTATGACAGGTAACAGTAACTTCGATACTAATTATGACAAGTAACTATAACTTCGATACAAATTATGACAGGTAACGGTTACTTCGATACTAATTATGACAAGAAACTCGAACTTCGTTACTAATTATGACAAGTCCCTGTAATTTCGATACAAATTATGGCAGGTAACTGTAACTTCCATTCTAATTATGACAGATAACAGTAACTTCGATACTAATTATGAAAGGAAACTGTAACTTCGTTACTAATTATGACAAGTAACTGTAATTTCGATACAAATTATGACAGGTAACTGTAACTTCGTTACTACTTATGACAAGTAACAGTACCTTCGATACTAATTATGACAGGTAACTGTAACTTCGATATTAATTATGAAAAGTAACAGTAATTTCGATAAAAAATTATGGTAGGTAACTGTAACATCAATACTAATTATGACAGGTAACAGTAACTTCGATACTAATTATGACAGGTAAGAGTAACTACGATACTAATTATGACAAGTAACTGTAACTTCGATACTAATTATGACAGGTAACTGTAACTTCGTAACTAATTATGACAAGTAACTGTAATATCGATACAAATTATGGCAGGTAACTGTAACTTCGATACTTATTATGACAAGTAACTGTAACTTCGACACTAATTATGACAGGTAACTGTAACTTTGTTATTAATTATGACAAGTAACTCTTATTTCGATACAAATTTTGGCAGGTAACTGTAACTTCGATACTAATTATGACAGGTAACAGTTACTTCGATACTAATTATGACAAGTAACTGTAACTTCGATACTAATTATGACAGGTAACTGTAACTGCGTCACTAATTATGACAAGTGACTGTAATTTCGATACAAATTATGGCAGGTAACTGTAACTTCGATACTAATTATGACAGGTAACAGAAACTTCGATACTAATTATGACAAGTAACTATAACTTCGATACAAATTAAGACAGGTAACTGTAACTTCGATACTAATTATGACAAGAAACTCGAACTTCGTTACTAATTATGACGAGTCCCTGTAATTTCGATACAAATTATGGCAGGTAACTGTAACTTCCACACTAATTATGACAGATAACAGTAACTTCGATAATAATTATGACAAGTAACTGTAATTTCGATACAAATTATGGCAGGTAACAGTACCTTCGATACTAATTATGACAGGTAACTGTAACTTCGATACTAATTATGACAAGGAACTTTAATTTCGATACTAATTATGGCAGGTAACTGTAACATCGTTACTAATTATGACAAGTCCCTGTAACTTCGATACTAATTATGACAGGTAACAGTAACTTCGATACTAATTATGACAAGTAACTGTAACTTCGATACTAATTATGACAGGTAACTGTAACTTCGTCACTAATTATGACAAGTAACTGTAATTTCGATACAAATTATGGCAGGTAACTGTAACTTCGATACTAATTATGACAGGTAACAGTAACTTCGATACTAATTATGACAAGTAACTATAACTTCGATACAAATTATGACAGGTAACTGTTACTTCGATACTAATTATGACAAGAAACTCGAACTTCGTTACTAATTATGACAAGTCCCTGTAATTTCGATACAAATTATGGCTGGTAACTGTAACTTCCATACTAATTATGACAGATAACAGTAACTTCGATAATAATTATGACAAGTAACTGTAATTTCGATACAAATTATGGCAGGTAACAGTACCTTCGATACTAATTATGACAGGTAACTGTAACTTCGATACTAATTATGACAAGGAACTTTAATTTCGATACTAATTATGGCAGGTAACTGTAACATCGTTACTAATTATGACAAGTCCCTGTAACTTCGATACTAATTATGACAGGTAACAGTAACTTCGATACTAATTATGACAGGTAAGAGTAACTACGATACTAATTATGACAAGTAACTGTAACTTCGATACTAATTATGACAGGTAACTGTAACTTCGTAACTAATTATGACAAGTAACTGTAATTTCGATACAAATTATGGCAGGTAACTGTAACTTCGATACTAATTATGACAGGTAACAGAAACTTCGATACTAATTATGACAAGTAACTATAACTTCGATACAAATTATGGCAGGTAACTGTAACTTCGATACTAATTATGACAGGTAACAGTAACTTCGATACTAATTATGACAAGTAACTATAACTTCGATACAAATTATGACAGGTAACTGTTACTTCGATACTAATTATGACAAGAAACTCGAACTTCGTTACTAATTATGACAAGTCCCTGTAATTTCGATACAAATTATGGCAGGTAACTGTAACTTCCATACTAATTATGACAGATAACAGTAACTTCGATACTAATTATGAAAGGAAACTGTAACTTCGTTACTAATTATGACAAGTAACTGTAATTTCGATACAAATTATTACAGGTAACTGTAACTTCGTTACTACTTATGACAAGTAACAGTACCTTCGATACTAATTATGACAGGTAACTGTAACTTCGATATTATTTATGACAAGTAACAGTAATTTTGATAAAAAATTATGGTAGGTAACTGTAACATCAATACTAATTATGACAGGTAACAGTAACTTCGATACTAATTATGACAGGTAAGAGTAACTACGATACTAATTATGACAAGTAACTGTAACTTCGATACTAATTATGACAGGTAACTGTAACTTCGTAACTAATTATGACAAGTAACTGTAATTTCGATACAAATTATGGCAGGTAACTGTAACTTCGATACTTATTATGACAAGTAACTGTAACTTCGACACTAATTATGACAGGTAACTGTAACTTTGTTATTAATTATGATAAGTAACTCTTATTTCGATACAAATTTTGGCAGGTAACTGTAACTTCGATACTAATTATGACAGGTAACAGTTACTTCGATACTAATTATGACAAGTAACTGTAACTTCGATACTAATTATGACAGGTAACTGTAACTGCGTCACTAATTATGACAAGTAACTGTAATTTCGATACAAATTATGGCAGGTAACTGTAACTTCGATAATAATTATGGCAGGTAACAGAAACTTCGATACTAATTATGACAAGTAACTATAACTTCGATACAAATTATGACAGGTAACTGTAACTTCGATACTAATTATGACAAGAAACTCGAACTTCGTTACTAATTATGACGAGTCCCTGTAATTTCGATAAAAAATTATGGCAGGTAACTGTAACTTCCATACTAATTATGACAGATAACAGTAACTTCGATACTAATTATGACAAGTAACTGTAATTTCGATACAAATTATGGCAGGTAACTGTAACTTCGATACTAATTATGACAGGTAACAGTAACTTCGGTACTTATTATGACAAGTAACTGTAATTTTGTTAAAAAATTAAGGTAGGTAACTGTAACTTCAATACTAATTATGGCAGGTAACAGTAACATCGATACTAATTATGACAGGAAACTGTAACTTCGTTACTAATTATGACAAGTAACTTTAATTTCGATACTAATTATGGCAGGTAACTGTAACATCGTTACTAATTATGACAAGTCCCTATAATTTCGATACAAATTATGGCAGGTAACTGTAACTTCGATACTTATTATGACAAGTAACTGTAACTTCGACACTAATTATGACAGGTAACTGTAACTTTGTTATTAATTATGACAAGTAACTCTTATTTCGATACAAATTTTGCCAGTTAACTGTAACTTCGATACTATTTATGACAGGTAACAGTTACTTCGATACTAATTATGACGAGTCCCTGTAATTTCGATACAAATTATGGCAGGTTACTGTAACTTCCATACTAATTATGACAGATAACAGTAACTTCGATACTAATTATGACAAGTAACTGTAATTTCGATACAAATTATGGCAGGTAACAGTACCTTCGATACTAATTATGACAGGTAACTGTAACTTCGATGCTAATTATGACAAGGAACTTTAATTTCGATACTAATTATGGCAGGTAACTGTAACATCGTTACTAATTATGACAAGTCCCTGTAATTTCGATACAAATTATGGCAGGTAACTGTAACTTCGATACTAATTATGACAAGTAACTGTAACTTCGACACTAATTATGACAGGTAACAGTAACTTCGTTATTAATTATGACAAGTAACTCTAATTTCGATACAAATTTTGGCAGGTAACTGTAACTTCGATACTAATTATGACAGGTAACAGTAACTTCGATACTAATTATGACAAGTAACTGTAACTTCGATACTAATTATGACAGGTAACTGTAACTTCGTCACTAATTATGACAAGTAACTGTAATTTCGATACAAATTATGGCAGGTAACTGTAACTTCGATACTAATTATGACAGGTAACAGTAACTTCGATACTAATTATGACAAGTAACTATAACTTCGATACAAATTATGACAGGTAACGGTTACTTCGATACTAATTATGACAAGAAACTCGAACTTCGTTACTAATTATGACAAGTCCCTGTAATTTCGATACAAATTATGGCAGGTAACTGTAACTTCCATTCTAATTATGACAGATAACAGTAACTTCGATACTAATTATGAAAGGAAACTGTAACTTCGTTACTAATTATGACAAGTAACTGTAATTTCGATACAAATTATGACAGGTAACTGTAACTTCGTTACTACTTATGACAAGTAACAGTACCTTCGATACTAATTATGACAGGTAACTGTAACTTCGATATTAATTATGAAAAGTAACAGTAATTTCGATAAAAAATTATGGTAGGTAACTGTAACATCAATACTAATTATGACAGGTAACAGTAACTTCGATACTAATTATGACAGGTAAGAGTAACTACGATACTAATTATGACAAGTAACTGTAACTTCGATACTAATTATGACAGGTAACTGTAACTTCGTAACTAATTATGACAAGTAACTGTAATATCGATACAAATTATGGCAGGTAACTGTAACTTCGATACTTATTATGACAAGTAACTGTAACTTCGACACTAATTATGACAGGTAACTGTAACTTTGTTATTAATTATGACAAGTAACTCTTATTTCGATACAAATTTTGGCAGGTAACTGTAACTTCGATACTAATTATGACAGGTAACAGTTACTTCGATACTAATTATGACAAGTAACTGTAACTTCGATACTAATTATGACAGGTAACTGTAACTGCGTCACTAATTATGACAAGTAACTGTAATTTCGATACAAATTATGGCAGGTAACTGTAACTTCGATACTAATTATGACAGGTAACAGAAACTTCGATACTAATTATGACAAGTAACTATAACTTCGATACAAATTAAGACAGGTAACTGTAACTTCGATACTAATTATGACAAGAAACTCGAACTTCGTTACTAATTATGACGAGTCCCTGTAATTTCGATACAAATTATGGCAGGTAACTGTAACTTCCACACTAATTATGACAGATAACAGTAACTTCGATAATAATTATGACAAGTAACTGTAATTTCGATACAAATTATGGCAGGTAACAGTACCTTCGATACTAATTATGACAGGTAACTGTAACTTCGATACTAATTATGACAAGGAACTTTAATTTCGATACTAATTATGGCAGGTAACTGTAACATCGTTACTAATTATGACAAGTCCCTGTAACTTCGATACTAATTATGACAGGTAACAGTAACTTCGATACTAATTATGACAAGTAACTGTAACTTCGATACTAATTATGACAGGTAACTGTAACTTCGTCACTAATTATGACAAGTAACTGTAATTTCGATACAAATTATGGCAGGTAACTGTAACTTCGATACTAATTATGACAGGTAACAGTAACTTCGATACTAATTATGACAAGTAACTATAACTTCGATACAAATTATGACAGGTAACTGTAACTTCGATACTAATTATGACAAGAAACTCGAACTTCGTTACTAATTATGACGAGTCCCTGTAATTTCGATAAAAAATTATGGCAGGTAACTGTAACTTCCATACTAATTATGACAGATAACAGTAACTTCGATACTAATTATGACAAGTAACTGTAATTTCGATACAAATTATGGCAGGTAACTGTAACTTCGATACTAATTATGACAGGTAACAGTAACTTCGGTACTTATTATGACAAGTAACTGTAATTTTGATAAAAAATTAAGGTAGGTAACTGTAACTTCAATAGTAATTATGGCAGGTAACAGTAACTTCGATACTAATTATGAGAGGAAACTGTAACTTCGTTACTAATTATGACAAGTAACTTTAATTTCGATACAAATTATGGCAGGTAACTGTAACATCGTTACTAATTATGACAAGTCCCTATAATTTCGATACAAATTATGGCAGGTAACTGTAACTTCGATACTTATTATGACAAGTAACTGTAACTTCGACACTAATTATGACAGGTAACTGTAACTTTGTTATTAATTATGACAAGTAACTCTTATTTCGATACAAATTTTGCCAGTTAACTGTAACTTCGATACTAATTATGACAGGTAACAGTTACTTCGATACTAATTATGACGAGTCCCTGTAATTTCGATACAAATTATGGCAGGTAACTGTAACTTCCATACTAATTATGACAGATAACAGTAACTTCGATACTAATTATGTCAAGTAACTGTAATTTCGATACAAATTATGGCAGGTAACAGTACCTTCGATACTAATTATGACAGGTAACTGTAACTTCGATGCTAATTATGACAAGGAACTTTAATTTCGATACTAATTATGGCAGGTAACTGTAACATCGTTACTAATTATGACAAGTCCCTGTAATTTCGATACAAATTATGGCAGGTAACTGTAACTTCGATACTAATTATGACAAGTAACTGTAACTTCGACACTAATTATGACAGGTAACAGTAACTTCGTTATTAATTATGACAAGTAACTCTAATTTCGATACAAATTTTGGCAGGTAACTGTAACTTCGATACTAATTATGACAGGCAACAGTAACTTCGATACTAATTATGACAAGTAACTGTAACTTCGATACTAATTATGACAGGTAACTGTAACTTCGTCACTAATTATGACAAGTAACTGTAATTTCGATACAAATTATGGCAGGTAACTGTAACTTCGATACTAATTATGACAGGTAACAGTAACTTCGATACTAATTATGACAAGTAACTATAACTTCGATACAAATTATGACAGGTAACTGTTACTTCGATACTAATTATGACAAGAAACTCGAACTTCGTTACTAATTATGACAAGTCCCTGTAATTTCGATACAAATTATGGCAGGTAACTGTAACTTCCATTCTAATTATGACAGATAACAGTAACTTCGATACTAATTATGAAAGGAAACTGTAACTTCGTTACTAATTATGACAAGTAACTGTAATTTCGATACAAATTATGACAGGTAACTGTAACTTCGTTACTACTTATGACAAGTAACAGTACCTTCGATACTAATTATGACAGGTAACTGTAACTTCGATATTAATTATGAAAAGTAACAGTAATTTCGATAAAAAATTATGGTAGGTAACTGTAACATCAATACTAATTATGACAGGTAACAGTAACTTCGATACTAATTATGACAGGTAAGAGTAACTACGATACTAATTATGACAAGTAACTGTAACTTCGATACTAATTATGACAGGTAACTGTAACTTCGTAACTAATTATGACAAGTAACTGTAATATCGATACAAATTATGGCAGGTAACTGTAACTTCGATACTTATTATGACAAGTAACTGTAACTTCGACACTAATTATGACAGGTAACTGTAACTTTGTTATTAATTATGACAAGTAACTCTTATTTCGATACAAATTTTGGCAGGTAACTGTAACTTCGATACTAATTATGACAGGTAACAGTTACTTCGATACTAATTATGACAAGTAACTGTAACTTCGATACTAATTATGACAGGTAACTGTAACTGCGTCACTAATTATGACAAGTAACTGTAATTTCGATACAAATTATGGCAGGTAACTGTAACTTCGATACTAATTATGACAGGTAACAGAAACTTCGATACTAATTATGACAAGTAACTATAACTTCGATACAAATTAAGACAGGTAACTGTAACTTCGATACTAATTATGACAAGAAACTCGAACTTCGTTACTAATTATGACGAGTCCCTGTAATTTCGATACAAATTATGGCAGGTAACTGTAACTTCCACACTAATTATGACAGATAACAGTAACTTCGATAATAATTATGACAAGTAACTGTAATTTCGATACAAATTATGGCAGGTAACAGTACCTTCGATACTAATTATGACAGGTAACTGTAACTTCGATACTAATTATGACAAGGAACTTTAATTTCGATACTAATTATGGCAGGTAACTGTAACATCGTTACTAATTATGACAAGTCCCTGTAACTTCGATACTAATTATGACAGGTAACAGTAACTTCGATACTAATTATGACAAGTAACTGTAACTTCGATACTAATTATGACAGGTAACTGTAACTTCGTCACTAATTATGACAAGTAACTGTAATTTCGATACAAATTATGGCAGGTAACTGTAACTTCGATACTAATTATGACAGGTAACAGTAACTTCGATACTAATTATGACAAGTAACTATAACTTCGATACAAATTATGACAGGTAACTGTAACTTCGATACTAATTATGACAAGAAACTCGAACTTCGTTACTAATTATGACGAGTCCCTGTAATTTCGATAAAAAATTATGGCAGGTAACTGTAACTTCCATACTAATTATGACAGATAACAGTAACTTCGATACTAATTATGACAAGTAACTGTAATTTCGATACAAATTATGGCAGGTAACTGTAACTTCGATACTAATTATGACAGGTAACAGTAACTTCGGTACTTATTATGACAAGTAACTGTAATTTTGATAAAAAATTAAGGTAGGTAACTGTAACTTCAATAGTAATTATGGCAGGTAACAGTAACTTCGATACTAATTATGAGAGGAAACTGTAACTTCGTTACTAATTATGACAAGTAACTTTAATTTCGATACAAATTATGGCAGGTAACTGTAACATCGTTACTAATTATGACAAGTCCCTATAATTTCGATACAAATTATGGCAGGTAACTGTAACTTCGATACTTATTATGACAAGTAACTGTAACTTCGACACTAATTATGACAGGTAACTGTAACTTTGTTATTAATTATGACAAGTAACTCTTATTTCGATACAAATTTTGCCAGTTAACTGTAACTTCGATACTAATTATGACAGGTAACAGTTACTTCGATACTAATTATGACGAGTCCCTGTAATTTCGATACAAATTATGGCAGGTAACTGTAACTTCCATACTAATTATGACAGATAACAGTAACTTCGATACTAATTATGTCAAGTAACTGTAATTTCGATACAAATTATGGCAGGTAACAGTACCTTCGATACTAATTATGACAGGTAACTGTAACTTCGATGCTAATTATGACAAGGAACTTTAATTTCGATACTAATTATGGCAGGTAACTGTAACATCGTTACTAATTATGACAAGTCCCTGTAATTTCGATACAAATTATGGCAGGTAACTGTAACTTCGATACTAATTATGACAAGTAACTGTAACTTCGACACTAATTATGACAGGTAACAGTAACTTCGTTATTAATTATGACAAGTAACTCTAATTTCGATACAAATTTTGGCAGGTAACTGTAACTTCGATACTAATTATGACAGGCAACAGTAACTTCGATACTAATTATGACAAGTAACTGTAACTTCGATACTAATTATGACAGGTAACTGTAACTTCGTCACTAATTATGACAAGTAACTGTAATTTCGATACAAATTATGGCAGGTAACTGTAACTTCGATACTAATTATGACAGGTAACAGTAACTTCGATACTAATTATGACAAGTAACTATAACTTCGATACAAATTATGACAGGTAACTGTTACTTCGATACTAATTATGACAAGAAACTCGAACTTCGTTACTAATTATGACAAGTCCCTCTAATTTCGATACAAATTATGGCAGGTAACTGTAACTTCCATTCTAATTATGACAGATAACAGTAACTTCGATACTAATTATGAAAGGAAACTGTAACTTCGTTACTAATTATGACAAGTAACTGTAATTTCGATACAAATTATGACAGGTAACTGTAACTTCGTTACTACTTATGACAAGTAACAGTACCTTCGATACTAATTATGACAGGTAACTGTAACTTCGATATTAATTATGAAAAGTAACAGGTATTTTGATAAAAAATTATGGTAGGTAACTGTAACATCAATACTAATTATGACAGGTAACAGTAACTTCGATACTAATTATGACAGGTAAGAGTAACTACGATACTAATTATGACAAGTAACTGTAACTTAGATACTAATTATGACAGGTAACTGTAACTTCGTAACTAATTATGACAAGTAACTGTAATTTCGATACAAATTATGGCAGGTAACTGTAACTTCGATACTTATTATGACAAGTAACTGTAACTTCGACACTAATTATGACAGGTAACTGTAACTTTGTTATTAATTATGACAAGTAACTCTTATTTCGATACAAATTTTGGCAGGTAACTGTAACTTCGATACTAATTATGACAGGTAACAGTTACTTCGATACTAATTATGACAAGTAACTGTAACTTCGATACTAATTATGACAGGTAACTGTAACTGCGTCACTAATTATGACAAGTAACTGTAATTTCGATACAAATTATGGCAGGTAACTGTAACTTCGATACTAATTATGACAGGTAACAGAAACTTCGATACTTATTATGACAAGTAACTATAACTTCGATACAAATTATGACAGGTAACTGTAACTTCGATACTAATTATGACAAGAAACTCGAACTTCGTTACTAATTATGACGAGTCCCTGTAATTTCGATACAAATTATGGCAGGTAACTGTAACTTCCATACTAATTATGACAGATAACAGTAACTTCGATAATAATTATGACAAGTAACTGTAATTTCGATACAAATTATGGCAGGTAACAGTACCTTCGATACTAATTATGACAGGTAACTGTAACTTCGATGCTAATTATGACAAGGAACTTTAATTTCGATACTAATTATGGCAGGTAACTGTAACATCGTTACTAATTATGACAAGTCCCTGTAATTTCGATACAAATTATGGCAGGTAACTGTAACTTCGATACTAATTATGACAAGTAACTGTAACTTCGACACTAATTATGACAGGTAACAGTAACTTCGTTATTAATTATGACAAGTAACTCTAATTTCGATACAAATTTTGGCAGGTAACTGTAACTTCGATACTAATTATGACAGGCAACAGTAACTTCGATACTAATTATGACAAGTAACTGTAACTTCGATACTAATTATGACAGGTAACTGTAACTTCGTCACTAATTATGACAAGTAACTGTAATTTCGATACAAATTATGGCAGGTAACTGTAACTTCGATACTAATTATGACAGGTAACAGTAACTTCGATACTAATTATGACAAGTAACTATAACTTCGATACAAATTATGACAGGTAACTGTTACTTCGATACTAATTATGACAAGAAACTCGAACTTCGTTACTAATTATGACAAGTCCCTCTAATTTCGATACAAATTATGGCAGGTAACTGTAACTTCCATTCTAATTATGACAGATAACAGTAACTTCGATACTAATTATGAAAGGAAACTGTAACTTCGTTACTAATTATGACAAGTAACTGTAATTTCGATACAAATTATGACAGGTAACTGTAACTTCGTTACTACTTATGACAAGTAACAGTACCTTCGATACTAATTATGACAGGTAACTGTAACTTCGATATTAATTATGAAAAGTAACAGGTATTTTGATAAAAAATTATGGTAGGTAACTGTAACATCAATACTAATTATGACAGGTAACAGTAACTTCGATACTAATTATGACAGGTAAGAGTAACTACGATACTAATTATGACAAGTAACTGTAACTTCGATACTAATTATGACAGGTAACTGTAACTTCGTAACTAATTATGACAAGTAACTGTAATTTCGATACAAATTATGGCAGGTAACTGTAACTTCGATACTTATTATGACAAGTAACTGTAACTTCGACACTAATTATGACAGGTAACTGTAACTTTGTTATTAATTATGACAAGTAACTCTTATTTCGATACAAATTTTGGCAGGTAACTGTAACTTCGATACTAATTATGACAGGTAACAGTTACTTCGATACTAATTATGACAAGTAACTGTAACTTCGATACTAATTATGACAGGTAACTGTAACTGCGTCACTAATTATGACAAGTAACTGTAATTTCGATACAAATTATGGCAGGTAACTGTAACTTCGATACTAATTATGACAGGTAACAGAAACTTCGATACTAATTATGACAAGTAACTATAACTTCGATACAAATTATGACAGGTAACTGTAACTTCGATACTAATTATGACAAGAAACTCGAACTTCGTTACTAATTATGACGAGTCCCTGTAATTTCGATACAAATTATGGCAGGTAACTGTAACTTCCATACTAATTATGACAGATAACAGTAACTTCGATAATAATTATGACAAGTAACTGTAATTTCGATACAAATTATGGCAGGTAACAGTACCTTCGATACTAATTATGACAGGTAACTGTAACTTCGATACTAATTATGACAAGGAACTTTAATTTCGATACTAATTATGGCAGGTAACTGTAACATCGTTACTAATTATGACAAGTCCCTGTAATTTCGATACAAATTATGGCAGGTAACTGTAACTTCGATACTAATTATGACAAGTAACTGTAACTTCGACACTAATTATGACAGGTAACTGTAACTTCGTTATTAATTATGACAAGTAACTCTAATTTCGATACAAATTTTGGCAGGTAACTGTAACTTCGATACTAATTATGACAGGTAACAGTAACTTCGATACTAATTATGACAAGTAACTGTAACTTCGATACTAATTATGACAGGTAACTGTAACTTCGTCACTAATTATGACAAGTAACTGTAATTTTGATACAAATTATGGCAGGTAACTGTAACTTCGATACTAATTATGACAGTTAACAGTAACTTCGATACTAATTATGACAAGTAACTATAACTTCGATACAAATTATGACAGGTAACTGTAACTTCGATACTAATTATGACAAGAAACTCGAACTTCAATACTAAATATGACAAGTCCCTGTAATTTCGAAACAAATTATGGCAGGTAACTGTAACTTCCATACTAATTATGACAGATAACAGTAACTTCGATACTAATTATGAAAGGAAACTGTAACTTCGTTACTAATTATGACAAGTAACTGTAATTTCGATACAAATTATGACAGGTAACTGTAACTTCGTTACTACTTATGACAAGTAACAGTACCTTCGATACTAATTATGACAGGTAACTGTAAGTTCGATATTAATTATGACAAGTAACAGTAATTTTGATAAAAAATTATGGTAGGTAACTGTAACATCAATACTAATTATGACAGGTAACAGTAACTTCGATACTAATTATGACAGGTAAGAGTAACTACGATACTAATTATGACAAGTAACTGTAACTTCGATACTAATTATGACAGGTAACTGTAACTTCGTAACTAATTATGACAAGTAACTGTAATTTCGATACAAATTATGGCAGGTAACAGTTACTTCGATACTAATTATGACAGGTAACTGTAACTTCGATACTAATTATGACAAGGAACTGTAATTTCGATACAAATTATGGCAGGTAACTGTAACTTCGATACTAATTGTGACTGGTCACAGTAACTTCGATACTAATTATGACAAGTAACTATAACATCGAATCAAATTATGACAGGTAACTGTAACTTCGATACTAATTATGACAAGAAACTCTAACTTCGTTACTAATTATGACAAGTAACTTTAATTTTGATAAAAATTATGGTAGGTAACTGTAACTTCAATATTAATTATGACAGGTAACATTAACTTCGATACTAATTATGACAGGTAACTGAAACTTCGTTATTAATTAACACAAGTAACATTAATTTCGATACTAATTATGGCAGGTAACTGTAACTTCGTTACTAATTATGACAAGTCCCTGTAATTTCGATACAAATTATGGCAGGTAACGGTAACTTCGATACTAATTATTACAAGTAACTGTAACTTCGATACTAATTATGACAGGTAACTGTAACTTGGTTACTAATTATGACAAGCAACTGTAATTTCGATACAAATTTTGGCAGGTAATTGTAACTTCGATTCTAATTATGACAGGTAACAGTAACTTCGATACTAATTATGACAAGTAACTGTAACTTCGATACTATATATGACAGGTAACTGTAACTTCGTTACTAATTATGACAAGTAACAGTAATTTCGATACAAAATATGGCAGGTAACAGTAACTTCGATACTAATTATGACAGGTAACAGTAACTTCGATACTAATTATGACAAGTAACATTAACTTCGATACTAATTATGACAGGAAACTGTAACTTCGTTACTATTTATGACAAGTAACTGTGATTTCGATACAAATTATGACAGGTAACTGTAACTTCGTTACTAATTATGACAAGTAACAGTACCTTCGATACTAATTATGACAGGTAACTGTAACTTCGATACTAATTACGACAAGTAACTGTAATTTCGATACAAATTTTGGCAGGTAACTGTAACTTCGTTACTAATTATGACAAGTAACAGTAATTTCGATACAAAATATGGCAGGTAACAGTAACCTCGATACTAATTATGACAGGTAACAGTAACTTCGATACTAATTATGACAAGTAACATTAACTTCGATACTAATTATGACAGGAAACTGTAACTTCGTAACTAATTATGACAAGTAACTGTAATTTCGATACAAATTATGACAGGTAACTGTAACTTCGTTACTAATTATGACAAGTAACAGTACCTTCGTTACTAATTATGACAGGTAACTGTAACTTCGATACTAATTATGACAAGGAACTGTAATTTCGATACAAATTATGGCAGGAAACTGTAACTTCGTTACTAATTATGACAAGTCCCTGTAATTTCGATACAAATTATGGCAGGTAACTGTAACTTCGATACTAATTATGACAAGTAACTGTAACTTCGATACTAATTATGACAGGTAACTGTAACTTCGTCACTAATTATGACAAGTAATTGTAATTTCGTTACAAATTATGGCAGGTAACAGTAACTTCGATACTAATTATGACAGGTAACAGTATTTCGATACTAATTATGACAAGTAACTATAACTTCGATACAAATTATGACAGGTAACTGTAACTTCGATACTAATTATGACAAGAAACTCGAACTTCGTTACTAATTATGACAAGTCCCTGTAATTTCGATACAAATTATGGCAGGTAACAGTAACTTCGATACTAATTATGACAGGAAACTGTAACTTCGTTACTAATTATGACAAGTAACTGTAATTTCGATACAAATTATGACAGGTAACGGTAACTTCGTTACTAATTATGACAGGTTACTGTAACTTCGTTACTAATTATGTCAAGTAATTGTAGCTTCGATTCTAATTATGACAAGTAACTGTAATTTCATTACAAAATATGACAGGTAACAGTAACTTCGATACTAATTATGACAAGAAACTCTAACTTCGTTAATAATTATGACAAGTAACAGTAATTTTGATAAAAAATTATGGTAGGTAACTGTAACTTCAATACTAATTATGACTGTAACTGTAACTTCGTTACTAATTATGACAAGTAACTGTAATTCCGATACAAATTATGGCAGGTAACAGTAACATCGATACTAATTATGGCAGGTAACTGTCACTTCGATACTAATTATGACAAGGAACTGTAATTTCGATACAAATTATGGCAGGTAACTGTAACTTCCATACTAATTATGACAGGTAACAGTAACTTCGATACTAATTATGACAAGAAACTGTAACCTTGTTACTAATTATGACAAGTAACTGTAATTTCGATACTAATTATGACAGGTAACTTTAATTTTGATACTAATTATGACAGGTAACTGTAACTGCGTCACTAATTATGACAAGTAACTGTAATTTCGATACAAATTATGGCAGGTAACTGTAACTTCCATACTAATTATGACAGGTAACAGTAACTTCGATACTAATTATGACAAGTAAATGTAACTTCGATACTAATTATGACAGGTAACTGTAACTTCGTTACTAATTATGACAAGTAACTGTTATTTCGATACAAATTATGGCAGGTAACTGTAACTTCGATACTAATTATGACAGGTAACAGTAACTTCGGTACTTATTATGACAAGTAACTATAACTTCGATAAAAATTATGGCTGGTTACTGTAACTTCGATTCTAATTATGACAAGAGACTCTAACTTCGTTACTAATTATGACAAGTAACTGTAATTTTGATAAAAAATTAAGGTAGGTAACTGTAACTTCAATACTAATTATGGCAGGTAACAGTAACTTCGATACTAATTATGACAGCAAACTGTAACTTCGTTACTAATTATGACAAGTAACTTTAATTTCGATACTTATTATGGCAGGTAACTGTAACATCGTTACTAATTATGACAAGTCCCTGTAATTTCGATACAAATTATGGCAGGTAACTGTAACTTCGATACTTATTATGACAGGTAACTGTAACTTCGACACTAATTATGACAGGTAACTGCAACTTTGTTATTAATTATGACAAGTAACTCTTATTTCGATACAAATTTTGGCAGGTAACTGTAACTTCGATACTAATTATGACAGGTAACAGTTACTTCGATACTAATTATGACAAGTAACTGTAACTTCGATACTAATTATGACAGGTAACTGTAACTGCGTCACTAATTATGACAAGTAACTGAAATTTCGATACAAATTATGGCAGGTAACTGTAACTTCGATACTAATTATGACAGGTAACAGTAACTTCGATACTAATTATGACAAGTAACTATAACTTCGATACAAATTATGACAGGTAACTGTAACTTCGATACTAATTATGACAAGAAACTCGAACTTCGATACTAATTATGACGAGTCCCTGTAATTTCGATACAAATTATGGCAGGTAACTGTAACTTCCATACTAATTATGACAGATAAGAGTAACTTCGATACTAATTATGAAAGGAAACTGTAACTTCGTAGCTAATTATGACAAGTAACTGTAATTTCGATACAAATTATGACAGGTAACTGTAACTTCGTTACTACTTATGACAAGTACCAGTACCTTCGATACTAATTATGACAGGTATCTGTAACTTCGATATTGATTATGACAAGGAACAGTAATTTTGATACAAATTATGGCAGGTAACTGTAACTTCGATACAAATTATGACAGGTAACTGTAACTTCGATACTAATTATGACAAGAAACTCGAACTTCAATACTAAATATGACAAGTCCCTGTAATTTCGATACAAATTATGGCAGGTAACTGTAACTTCCATACTAATTATGACAGATAACAGTAACTTCGATACTAATTATGAAAGGAAACTGTAACTTCGTTACTAATTATGACAAGTAACTGTAATTTCGATACAAATTATGACAGGTAACTGTAACTTTGTTACTACTTATGACAAGTAACAGTACCTTCGATACTAATTATGACAGGTAACTGTAACTTCGATATTAATTATGACAAGTAACAGTAATTTTGATAAAAAATTATGGTAGGTAACTGTAACATCAATATTAATTATGACAGGTAACAGTAACTTCGATACTAATTATGACAGGTAAGAGTAACTACGATACTAATTATGACAAGTAACTGTAACTTCGATACTAATTATGACAGGTAACTGTAACTTCGTAACTAATTATGACAAGTAACTGTAATTTCGATACAAATTATGGCAGGTAACAGTAACTTCGATACTAATTATGACAGGTAACTGTAACTTCGATACTAATTATGACAAGGAACTGTAATTTCGATACAAATTATGGCAGGTAACTGTAACTTCGATACTAATTGTGACTGGTCACAGTAACTTCGATACTAATTATGACAAGTACCTATAACTTCGAATCAAATTATGACAGGTATCTGTAACTTCGATACTAATTATGACAAGAAACTCTAACTTCGTTACTAATTATGACAAGTAACTTTAATTTTGATAAAAAATTATGGTAGGTAACTGTAACTTCAATATTAATTATGACAGGTAACATTAACATCGATACTAATTATGACAGGTAACTGAAACTTCGTTACTAATTATCACAAGTAACATTAATTTCGATACTAATTATGGCAGGTAACTGTAACTTCGTTACTAATTATGACAAGTCCCTGTAATTTCGATACAAATTATGGCAGGTAACGGTAACTTCGATACTAATTATTACAAGTAACTGTAACTTCGATACTAATTATGACAGGTAACTGTAACTTGGTTACTAATTATGACAAGCAACTGTAATTTCGATACAAATTTTGGCAGGTAACTGTAACTTCGATTCTAATTATGACAGGTAACAGTAACTTCGATACTAATTATGACAAGTAACTGTAACTTCAATACTAATTATGACAGGTAACTGTAACTTCGTTACTAATTATGACAAGTAACAGTAATTTCGATACAAAATATGGCAGGTAACAGTAACTTCGATACTAATTATGACAGGTAACAGTAACTTCGATACTAATTATGACAAGTAACATTAACTTCGATACTAATTATGACAGGAAACTGTAACTTCGTTACTAATTATGACAAGTAACAGTAACTTCGATACTAATTATGACAAGTAACATTAACTTCGATACTAATTATGACAAGAAACTCGAACTTCGTTACTAATTATGACGAGTCCCTGTAATTTCGATACAAATTATGGCAGGTAACTGTAACTTCGTTACTACTTATGACAAGTACCAGTACCTTCGATACTAATTATGACAGGTATCTGTAAATTCGATATTGATTATGACAAGGAACAGTAATTTTGATACAAATTATGGCAGGTAACTGTAACTTCGATACAAATTATGACAGGTAACTGTAACTTCGATACTAATTATGACAAGTAACATTAACTTCGATACTAATTATGACAAGAAACTCGAACTTCGTTACTAATTATGACGAGTCCCTGTAATTTCGATACAAATTATGGCAGGTAACTGTAACTTCCATACTAATTATGACAGATAAGAGTAACTTCGATACTAATTATGAAAGGAAACTGTAACTTCGTAGCTAATTATGACAAGTAACTGTAATTTCGATACAAATTATGACAGGTAACTGTAACTTCGTTACTACTTATGACAAGTACCAGTACCTTCGATACTAATTATGACAGGTATCTGTAAATTCGATATTGATTATGACAAGGAACAGTAATTTTGATACAAATTATGGCAGGTAACTGTAACTTCGATACAAATTATGACAGGTAACTGTAACTTCGATACTAATTATGACAAGAACCTCGAACTTCAATACTAAATATGACAAGTCCCTGTAATTTCGATACAAATTATGGCAGGTAACTGTAACTTCCATACTAATTATGACAGATAACAGTAACTTCGATACTAATTATGAAAGGAAACTGTAACTTCGTTACTAATTATGACAAGTAACTGTAATTTCGATACAAATTATGACAGGTAACTGTAACTTCGTTACTACTTATGACAAGTAACAGTACCTTCGATACTAATTATGACAGGTAACTGTAACTTCGATATTAATTATGACAAGTAACAGTAATTTTGATAAAAAATTATGGTAGGTAACTGTAATATCAATACTAATTATGACAGGTAGCAGTAACTTCGATACTAATTATGACAGGTAAGAGTAACTACGATACTAATTATGACAAGTAACTGTAACTTCGATACTAATTATGACAGGTAACTGTAACTTCGTAACTAATTATGACAAGTAACTGTAATTTCGATACAAATTATGGCAGGTAACAGTAACTTCGATACTAATTATGACAGGTAACTGTAACTTCGATACTAATTATGACAAGGAACTGTAATTTCGATACAAATTATGGCAGGTAACTGTAACTTCGATACTAATTGTGACTGGTCACAGTAACTTCGATACTAATTATGACAAGTACCTATAACTTCGAATCAAATTATGACAGGTATCTGTAACTTCGATACTAATTATGACAAGAAACTCTAACTTCGTTACTAATTATGACAAGTAACTTTAATTTTGATAAAAAATTATGGTAGGTAACTGTAACTTCAATATTAATTATGACAGGTAACATTAACATCGATACTAATTATGACAGGTAACTGAAACTTCGTTACTAATTATCACAAGTAACATTAATTTCGATACTAATTATGGCAGGTAACTGTAACTTCGTTACTAATTATGACAAGTCCCTGTAATTTCGATACAAATTATGGCAGGTAACGGTAACTTCGATACTAATTATTACAAGTAACTGTAACTTCGATACTAATTATGACAGGTAACTGTAACTTGGTTACTAATTATGACAAGCAACTGTAATTTCGATACAAATTTTGGCAGGTAACTGTAACTTCGATTCTAATTATGACAGGTAACAGTAACTTCGATACTAATTATGACAAGTAACTGTAACTTCGATACTAATTATGACAGGTAACTGTAACTTCGTTACTAATTATGACAAGTAACAGTAATTTCGATACAAAATATGGCAGGTAACAGTAACTTCGATACTAATTATGACAGGTAACAGTAACTTCGATACTAATTATGACAAGTAACATTAACTTCGATACTAATTATGACAGGAAACTGTAACTTCGTTACTAATTATGACAAGTAACAGTAACTTCGATACTAATTATGACAAGTAACATTAACTTCGATACTAATTATGACAAGAAACTCGAACTTCGTTACTAATTATGACGAGTCCCTGTAATTTCGATACAAATTATGGCAGGTAACTGTAACTTCGTTACTACTTATGACAAGTACCAGTACCTTCGATACTAATTATGACAGGTATCTGTAAATTCGATATTGATTATGACAAGGAACAGTAATTTTGATACAAATTATGGCAGGTAACTGTAACTTCGATACAAATTATGACAGGTAACTGTAACTTCGATACTAATTATGACAAGTAACATTAACTTCGATACTAATTATGACAAGAAACTCGAACTTCGTTACTAATTATGACGAGTCCCTGTAATTTCGATACAAATTATGGCAGGTAACTGTAACTTCCATACTAATTATGACAGATAAGAGTAACTTCGATACTAATTATGAAAGGAAACTGTAACTTCGTAGCTAATTATGACAAGTAACTGTAATTTCGATACAAATTATGACAGGTAACTGTAACTTCGTTACTACTTATGACAAGTACCAGTACCTTCGATACTAATTATGACAGGTATCTGTAAATTCGATATTGATTATGACAAGGAACAGTAATTTTGATACAAATTATGGCAGGTAACTGTAACTTCGATACAAATTATGACAGGTAACTGTAACTTCGATACTAATTATGACAAGAACCTCGAACTTCAATACTAAATATGACAAGTCCCTGTAATTTCGATACAAATTATGGCAGGTAACTGTAACTTCCATACTAATTATGACAGATAACAGTAACATCGATACTAATTATGAAAGGAAACTGTAACTTCGTTACTAATTATGACAAGTAACTGTAATTTCGATACAAATTATGACAGGTAACTGTAACTTCGTTACTACTTATGACAAGTAACAGTACCTTCGATACTAATTATGACAGGTAACTGTAACTTCGATATTAATTATGACAAGTAACAGTAATTTTGATAAAAAATTATGGTAGGTAACTGTAATATCAATACTAATTATGACAGGTAGCAGTAACTTCGATACTAATTATGACAGGTAAGAGTAACTACGATACTAATTATGACAAGTAACTGTAACTTCGATACTAATTATGACAGGTAACTGTAACTTCGTAACTAATTATGACAAGTAACTGTAATTTCGATACAAATTATGGCAGGTAACAGTAACTTCGATACTAATTATGACAGGTAACTGTAACTTCGATACTAATTATGACAAGGAACTGTAATTTCGATACAAATTATGGCAGGTAACTGTAACTTCGATACTAATTGTGACTGGTCACAGTAACTTCGATACTAATTATGACAAGTACCTATAACTTCGAATCAAATTATGACAGGTATCTGTAACTTCGATACTAATTATGACAAGAAACTCTAACTTCGTTACTAATTATGACAAGTAACTTTAATTTTGATAAAAAATTATGGTAGGTAACTGTAACTTCAATATTAATTATGACAGGTAACATTAACATCGATACTAATTATGACAGGTAACTGAAACTTCGTTACTAATTATCACAAGTAACATTAATTTCGATACTAATTATGGCAGGTAACTGTAACTTCGTTACTAATTATGACAAGTCCCTGTAATTTCGATACAAATTATGGCAGGTAACGGTAACTTCGATACTAATTATTACAAGTAACTGTAACTTCGATACTAATTATGACAGGTAACTGTAACTTGGTTACTAATTATGACAAGCAACTGTAATTTCGATACAAATTTTGGCAGGTAACTGTAACTTCGATTCTAATTATGACAGGTAACAGTAACTTCGATACTAATTATGACAAGTAACTGTAACTTCGATACTAATTATGACAGGAAACTGTAACTTCGTTACTAATTATGACAAGTAACAGTAATTTCGATACAAAATATGGCAGGTAACAGTAACTTCGATACTAATTATGACAGGTAACAGTAACTTCGATACTAATTATGACAAGTAACATTAACTTCGATACTAATTATGACAGGAAACTGTAACTTCGTTACTAATTATGACAAGTAACAGTAACTTCGATACTAATTATGACAAGTAACATTAACTTCGATACTAATTATGACAAGAAACTCGAACTTCGTTACTAATTATGACGAGTCCCTGTAATTTCGATACAAATTATGGCAGGTAACTGTAACTTCGTTACTACTTATGACAAGTACCAGTACCTTCGATACTAATTATGACAGGTATCTGTAAATTCGATATTGATTATGACAAGGAACAGTAATTTTGATACAAATTATGGCAGGTAACTGTAACTTCGATACAAATTATGACAGGTAACTGTAACTTCGATACTAATTATGACAAGTAACATTAACTTCGATACTAATTATGACAAGAAACTCGAACTTCGTTACTAATTATGACGAGTCCCTGTAATTTCGATACAAATTATGGCAGGTAACTGTAACTTCCATACTAATTATGACAGATAAGAGTAACTTCGATACTAATTATGAAAGGAAACTGTAACTTCGTAGCTAATTATGACAAGTAACTGTAATTTCGATACAAATTATGACAGGTAACTGTAACTTCGTTACTACTTATGACAAGTACCAGTACCTTCGATACTAATTATGACAGGTATCTGTAAATTCGATATTGATTATGACAAGGAACAGTAATTTTGATACAAATTATGGCAGGTAACTGTAACTTCGATACAAATTATGACAGGTAACTGTAACTTCGATACTAATTATGACAAGAACCTCGAACTTCAATACTAAATATGACAAGTCCCTGTAATTTCGATACAAATTATGGCAGGTAACTGTAACTTCCATACTAATTATGACAGATAACAGTAACTTCGATACTAATTATGAATGGAAACTGTAACTTCGTTACTAATTATGACAAGTAACTGTAATTTCGATACAAATTATGACAGGTAACTGTAACTTCGTTACTACTTATGACAAGTAACAGTACCTTCGATACTAATTATGACAGGTAACTGTAACTTCGATATTAATTATGACAAGTAACAGTAATTTTGATAAAAAATTATGGTAGGTAACTGTAATATCAATACTAATTATGACAGGTAACAGTAACTTCGATACTAATTATGACAGGTAAGAGTAACTACGATACTAATTATGACAAGTAACTGTAACTTCGATACTAATTATGACAGGTAACTGTAACTTCGTAACTAATTATGACAAGTAACTGTAATTTCGATACAAATTATGGCAGGTAACAGTAACTTCGATACTAATTATGACAGGTAACTGTAACTTCGATACTAATTATGACAAGGAACTGTAATTTCGATACAAATTATGGCAGGTAACTGTAACTTCGATACTAATTGTGACTGGTCACAGTAACTTCGATACTAATTATGACAAGTAACTATAACTTCGAATCAAATTATGACAGGTATCTGTAACTTCGATACTAATTATGACAAGAAACTCTAACTTCGTTACTAATTATGACAAGTAACTTTAATTTTGATAAAAAATTATGGTAGGTAACTGTAACTTCAATATTAATTATGACAGGTAACATTAACTTCGATACTAATTATGACAGGTAACTGAAACTTCGTTACTAATTATCACAAGTAACATTAATTTCGATACTAATTATGGCAGGTAACTGTAACTTCGTTACTAATTATGACAAGTCCCTGTAATTTCGATACAAATTATGGCAGGTAACGGTAACTTCGATACTAATTATTACAAGTAACTGTAACTTCGATACTAATTATGACAGGTAACTGTAACTTGGTTACTAATTATGACAAACAACTGTAATTTCGATACAAATTTTGGCAGGTAACTGTAACTTCGATTCTAATTATGACAGGTAACAGTAACTTCGATACTAATTATGACAAGTAACTGTAACTTCGATACTAATTATGACAGGTAACTGTAACTTCGTTACTAATTATGACAAGTAACAGTAATTTCGATACAAAATATGGCAGGTAACAGTAACTTCGATACTAATTATGACAGGTAACAGTAACTTCGATACTAATTATGACAAGTAACATTAACTTCGATACTAATTATGACAGGATACTGTAACTTCGTTACTAATTATGACAAGTAACTGTAATTTCGATACAAATTATGACAGGTAACTGTAACTTCGTTACCAATTATGACAAGTAACAGTACCTTCGATACTAATTATGACAGGTAACTGTAACTTCGATACTAATTATGACAAGTAACTGTAATTTCGATACAAATTTTGGCAGGTAACTGTAACTTCGTTACTAATTATGACAAGTAACAGTAATTTCGATACAAAATATGGCAGGTAACAGTAACCTCGAAACTAATTATGACAGGTAACAGTTACTTCGATACTAATTATGACAAGTAACATTAACTTCGATACTAATTATGACAGGAAACTGTAACTTCGTAACTAATTATGACAAGTAACTGTAATTTCGATACAAATTATGACAGGTAACTGTAACTTCGTTACTAATTATGACAAGTAACAGTACCTTCGATACTAATTATGACAGGTAACTGTAACTTCAATACTAATTATGACAAGGAACTGTAATTTCGATACAAATTATGGCAGGAAACTGTAACTTCGTTACTAATTATGACAAGTCCCTGTAATTTCGATACAAATTATGGCAGGTAACTGTAACTTCGATACTAATTATGACAAGTTACTGTAACTTCGATACTAATTATGACAGGTAACTGTAACTTCGTCACTAATTATGACAAGTAATTGTAATTTCGTTACAAATTATGGCAGGTAACAGTAACTTCGATACTAATTATGACAGGTAACAGTAATTCGATACTAATTATGACAAGTAACTATAACTTCGATACAAATTATGACAGGTAACTGTAACTTCGATACTAATTATGACAAGAAACTCGAACTTCGTTACTAATTATGACAAGTCCCTGTAATTTCGATACAAATTATGGCAGGTAACAGTAACTTCGATACTAATTATGACAGGAAACTGTAACTTCGTTACTAATTATGACAAGTAATTGTAGCTTCGATTCTAATTATGACAAGTAACTGTAATTTCAATACAAAATATGACAAGTAACAGTAACTTCGATACTAATTATGACAAGAAACTCTAACTTCGTTAATAATTATGACAAGTAACAGTAATTTTGATAAAAAATTATGGTGGGTAACTGTAACTTCAATACTAATTATGACTGTAACTGTTACTTCGTTACTAATTATGACAAGTAACTGTAATTCCGATACAAATTATGGCAGGTAACAGGAACATCGATACTAATTATGGCAGGTAACTGTAATTTCGATACTAATTATGACAAGGAACTGTAATTTCGATACAAATTATGGCAGGTAACTGTCACTTCCATACTAATTATGACAGGTAACAGTAACTTCGATACTAATTATGACAAGAAACTGTAACTTTGTTACTAATTATGACAAGTAACTGTAATTTCGATACTAATTATGACAGGTAACTTTAATTTTGATACTAATTATGACAGGTAACTGTAACTGCGTCACTAATTATGACAAGTAACTGTAATTTCGATACAAATTATGGCAGGTAACTGTAACTTCCATACTAATTATGACAGGTAACAGTAACTTCGATACTAATTATGACAAGTAAATGTAACTTCGATACTAATTATGACAGGTAACTGTAACTTCGTTACTAATTATGACAAGTAACTGTAATTTCGATACAAATTATGGCAGGTAACTGTAACTTCGATACTAATTATGACAGGTAACAGTAACTTCGGTACTTATTATGACAAGTTACTAAAACTTCGATAAAAATTATGGCTGGTTACTGTAACTTCGATTCTAATTATGACAAGAAACTCTAACTTCGTTACTAATTATGACAAGTAACTGTAATTTTGATAAAAAATTAAGGTAGGTAACTGTAACTTCAATACTAATTATGGCAGGTAACAGTAACTTCGATACTAATTATGACAGGAAACTGTAACTTCGTTACTAATTATGACAAGTAACTTTAATTTCGATACTTATTATGGCAGGTAACTGTAACATCGTTACTAATTATGACAAGTCCCTGTAATTTCGATACAAATTATGGCAGGTAACAGTAACTTCGATACTTATTATGACAAGTAACTGTAACTTCGACACTAATTATGACAGGTAACTGTAACTTTGTTATTAATTATGACAAGTAACTCTTATTTCGATACAAATTTTGGCAGGTAACTGTAACTTCGATACTAATTATGACAGGTAACAGTTACTTCGATACTAATTATGACAAGTAACTGTAACTTCGATACTAATTATGACAGGTAACTGTAACTGCGTCACTAATTATGACAAGTAACTGTAATTTCGATACAAATTATGGCAGGTAACTGTAACTTCGATACTAATTATGACAGGTAACAGTAACTTCGATACTAATTATGACAAGTAACTATAACTTCGATACAAATTATGACAGGTAACTGTAACTTCGATACTAATTATGACAAGAAACTCGAACTTCGTTACTAATTATGACGAGTCCCTGTAATTTCGATACAAATTATGGCAGGTAACTGTAACTTCCATACTAATTATGACAGATAAGAGTAACTTCGATACTAATTATGAAAGGAAACTGTAACTTCGTAGCTAATTATGACAAGTAACTGTAATTTCGATACAAATTATGGCAGGTAACTGTAAAATTGATACTAATTATGACAGGTAACAGTAACTTCGATACTAATTATGACAAGTAACTGTAACTTCGTTACTAATTAGGATAAGTCCCTGTAATTTCGATACAAATTATGGCAGGTAACTGCAACTTCGATACTAATTATGTCAGGTAACAGTAACTTCGATACTAATTATGACTGGAAACTGTAACTTCGTTACTAATTATGACAAGTAACTGTAATTTCGATTCAAATTTTGGCAGGTAACTGTAACTTCGATACTTATGATGACAGGTAACAATTACTTCGATACTAATTATGACAAGTAACTGTAACTTCGATACTAATTATGACAGGTAACTGTAACTTCGTTACTAATTATGACAAGTAACTGTAATTTCGATTTAAAATTTGGCAGGTAACTGTAACTTCGATACTTATTATGACAAGTAACAGTAACTTCGATACTAATTATGACAAGTAACTGTAATTTCGACACAAATTATGACAGGTAACTGTAAATTCGTTACTAATTATGACAAGTAACTGTAATTTCGATAGAAATTATGGCAGGAAACAGTACCTTCGATACTAATTATGCCAAGTAACTGTAACTTCGATACTAATTATGACAAGGAACTGTAATTTCGATACAAATTATGGCAGGTAACTGTAACTTTGATACTAATCATGACAGGTAACAGTAACTTCGATACTAATTATGACAAGTAACTCTAATTTTGATAAAAAATTATGGCAGGTAACTGTAACTTCGATACTAATTAATACAGGTAACAGTAACTTCGATACTAATTATGACAGGTTACTGTAACTTCGATACTAATTATGACAAGGAACTGTAATTTCGATACAAATTATGGCAGGTAACTGTAACTTCCATACTAATTATGACAGGTAACAGTAACTTCGATACTAATTATGACAAGAAACTGTAACTTTGTTACTAATTATGACAAGTAACTGTAATTTCGATACTAATTATGACAGGTAACAGTAACTTCGATACTAATTAGGACAAGTAAATGTAACTTCGATACTAATTATGACAGGTAACTGTAACTTCGTTACTAATTATGACAAGTAACTGTAATTTCGATACAAATTATGGCAGGTAACTGTAACTTCGATACTAATTATGACAGGTAACACTAACTTCGGTACTTATTATGACAAGTAACTATAACTTCGATAAAAATTATGGCTGGTTACTGTAACTTCGATTCTAATTGTGACAAGAAACTCTAACTTCGTTACTAATTATGACAAGTAACTATAATTTTGATAAAAAATTAAGGTAAGTAACTGTAACTTCAATACTAATTATGGCAGGTAACAGTAACTTCGATACTAATTATGACAGGAAACTGTAACTTCGTTACTAATTATGACAAGTAACTTTAATTTCGATACTAATTATGGCAGGTAACTGTAACATCGTTACTAATTATGACAAGTCCCTGTAATTTCGATACAAATTATGGCAGGTAACTGTAACTTCGATACTTATTATTATGACAAGTAACTGTAACTTCGACACTAATTATGACAGGTAACTGTAAGTTTGTTATTAATTATGACAAGTAACTCTTATTTCGATACAAATTTTGGCAGGTAACTGTAACTTCGATACTAATTATGACAGGTAACAGTTACTTCGATACTAATTATGACAAGTAACTGTAACTTCGATACTAATTATGACAGGTAACTGTAACTGCGTCACTAATTATGACAAGTAACTGTAATTTCGATACAAATTAAGGCAGGTAACTGTAACTTCGATACTAATTATGACAGGTAACAGTATCTTCGATACTAATTATGACAAGTAACTATAACTTCGATACAAATTATGACAGGTAACTGTAACTTCGATACTAATTATGACAAGAAACTCGAACTTCGTTACTAATTATGGCGAGTCCCTGTAATTTCGATACAAATTATGGCAGGTAACTGTAACTTCCATACTAATTATGACAGATAACAGTAACTTCGATACTAATTATGAAAGGAAACTGTAACTTCGTTACTAATTATGACAAGTAACTGTAATTTCGATACAAATTATGACAGGTTACTGTAACTTCGTTACAACTTATGACAAGTAACAGTACCTTCGATACTAATTATGACAGGTATCTGTAACTTCGATATTAATTATGACAAGGAACAGTAATTTTGATACAAATTATGGCAGGTAACTGTAACTTTGATACTAATTATGACAGGTAACAGTAACTTCGATACTAATTATGACAAGTAACTGTAACTTCGTTACTAATTATGACAAGTAACTCTAATTTTGATAAAAAATTATGGCAGGTAACTGTAACTTCGATACTAATTATGACAGGTAACATTAACTTCGATAATAATTATGACAGGTTACTGTAACTTCGTTACTAATTATGTCAAGTAACTGTAACTTCGATACTAATTATGACAAGTAACTGTAATTTCGATACAAATTATGACAGGTTACCGTAACTTCGTTACTAATTATGACAAGTAACTGTAATTTCAATACAAACTATGGCAGGTAACTGTAACTTCGGTACTAATTATATCAGGTATCAGTAACTTCGATACTAATTATGACAGGTTACTGTAACTTCGTTACTAATTATGTCAACTAACAGTAACTTCTATACTAATTATGACAAGTAACTGTACTTTCGATACAAATTAAGACAGATAACAGTAACTTCGAAATACTAATTATGACAAGAAACTCTAACTTCGTTACTAATTATGACAAGTAACAGTAATTTTGATAAAAAATTATGCTAGGTAACTGTAACATCAATACTAATTATGACAGGTAACAGTAACTTCGATACTAATTATGACAGGTAACTGTAACTTCGATACTACTTATGAAAAGTAACTTTAATTTTGATATTAATGATGGTAGGCAACTGTAACATCGTTACTAATTATGACAAGTCCCTGTAATTTCGATACAAATTATAGCAGGTAACTGTAACTTCGATACTTATTATGTCAGGTAACAGTAACTTCGATACTAATTATGACAGGAAACTGTAACATCGTTACTAATTATGACAAGTAGCTGTAATTTCGATACAAATTATTGCAGGTAACAGTACCTTCGATACTAATTATGACAGGCAACTGTAACTTCGTTACTAATTAGGACAAGTCCCTGTAATTTCGATACAAATTATGGCAGGTAACTGTAACTTCGATACTAATTATGTCAGGTAACTGTAACTTCGATACTAATTAGGACAAGTCCCTGTAATTTCGATACAAATTATGGCAGGTAACTGCAACTTCGATACTAATTATGTCAGGTAACAGTAACTTCGATACTAATTATGACTGGAAACTGTAACTTCGTTACTAATTATGACAAGTAACTGTAATTTCGATTCCAATTTTGGCAGGTAACTGTAACTTCGATACTTATGATGACAGGTAACAGTTACTTCGATACTAATTATGACAAGTAACTGTAACTTCGATACTAATTATGACAGGTAACTGTAACTTCGTTACTAATTATGACAAGTAACTGTAATTTCGATTTAAATTTTGGCAGGTAACTGTAACTTCGATACTTATTATGAAAAGTAACAGTAACTTCGATACTAATTATGACAAGTAACTGTAATTTCGACACAAATTATGACAGGTAACTGTAAATTCGTTACTAATTATGACAAGTAACTGTAATTTCGATACAAATTATGGCAGTTAAAACAGTACCTTCGATACTAATTATGACAAGTAACTGTAACTTCGATACCAATTATGACAAGGAACTGTAATTTCGATACAAATTATGGCAGGTAACTGTAACTTTGATACTAATTATGACAGGTAACAGTAACTTCGATACTAATTATGACAAGTAACTGTAACTTCGTTACTAATTATGACAAGTAACTCTAATTTGGATAAAAAAATATGGCAGGTAACTGTAACTTCGATACTAATTAATACAGGTAACAGTAACTTCGATACCATTTATGACAGGTTACTGTAACTTCGATACTAATTATGACAAGGAACTGTAAATTCGATACAAATTATGGCAGGTAACAGTACCTTCGATACTAATTAAGACAGGTAACTATAACTTCGATAATAATTATGACTTGGAACTGTAATTTCGATACAAATTATGGCAGGTAACTGTAACTTTGATACTAATTATGACCGGTAACAGTAACTTCGATACTAATTATGACAAGTAAGAGTAACTTCGTTACTAATTATGACAGGTAACTCTAATTTTGATAAAAAATTATGGCAAGTAACAGTAACTTCGATACTAATTAATACAGGTAACAGTAACTTCGATACTAATTATGACAGGTTACTGTAACATCGTTACTAAATATGCAAAGTAACTGTAACTTCGATACTAATTATGACAAGTAACTGTAACTTCGATACTTATTATGACAGGTAACTGTATCTTCATTACTAATTATGACAAGAAACTGTAACTTCGATACTAATTATGACAGGTAAATGTAACTTCGATACTAATTATGACAAGTAACTGTAACTTCGATCCTAATTATGACAAGTAACTGTAACTTCGATACTAATTATGACAGGTAACAGTGACTTTGATATTAATTATGACAAGTAACAGTACTTTCGATACTAATTATGACAAGTAACTGTAATTTCGATACAAATTTTGGCAGGTAACTGTAACTTCGATACTGATTATGACAGGTAACAGTAACTTCGATACTAATTATGAAAAGTAACTGTAACTTCGATACTAATTATGACAGGTAACTGTAACTTCGTTACTAATTATGACAAGTAACATTAATTTCGATACTAATTATGGCAGGTAACTGTAACTTCGTTACTAATTATGACAAGTCCCTGTAATTTCGATACAAATTATGGCAGGTAACGGTAACTTCGATACTAATTATTACAAGTAACTGTAACTTCGATACTAATTATGACAGGTAACTGTAACTTGGTTACTAATTATGACAAGCAACTGTAATTTCGATACAAATTTTGGCAGGTAACTGTAACTTCGATTCTAATTATGACAGGTAACAGTAACTTCGATACTAATTATGACAAGTAACTGTAACTTCGATACTAATTATGACAGGTAACTGTAACTTCGTTACTAATTATGACAAGTAACAGTAATTTCGATACAAAATATGGCAGGTAACAGTAACTTCGATACTAATTATGACAGGTAACAGTAACTTCGATACTAATTATGACAAGTAACATTAACTTCGATACTAATTATGACAGGAAACTGTAACTTCGTTACTAATTATGACAAGTAACAGTAACTTCGATACTAATTATGACAAGTAACATTAACTTCGATACTAATTATGACAAGAAACTCGAACTTCGTTACTAATTATGACGAGTCCCTGTAATTTCGATACAAATTATGGCAGGTAACTGTAACTTCGTTACTACTTATGACAAGTACCAGTACCTTCGATACTAATTATGACAGGTATCTGTAAATTCGATATTGATTATGACAAGGAACAGTAATTTTGATACAAATTATGGCAGGTAACTGTAACTTCGATACAAATTATGACAGGTAACTGTAACTTCGATACTAATTATGACAAGTAACATTAACTTCGATACTAATTATGACAAGAAACTCGAACTTCGTTACTAATTATGACGAGTCCCTGTAATTTCGATACAAATTATGGCAGGTAACTGTAACTTCCATACTAATTATGACAGATAAGAGTAACTTCGATACTAATTATGAAAGGAAACTGTAACTTCGTAGCTAATTATGACAAGTAACTGTAATTTCGATACAAATTATGACAGGTAACTGTAACTTCGTTACTACTTATGACAAGTACCAGTACCTTCGATACTAATTATGACAGGTATCTGTAAATTCGATATTGATTATGACAAGGAACAGTAATTTTGATACAAATTATGGCAGGTAACTGTAACTTCGATACAAATTATGACAGGTAACTGTAACTTCGATACTAATTATGACAAGAACCTCGAACTTCAATACTAAATATGACAAGTCCCTGTAATTTCGATACAAATTATGGCAGGTAACTGTAACTTCCATACTAATTATGACAGATAACAGTAACTTCGATACTAATTATGAAAGGAAACTGTAACTTCGTTACTAATTATGACAAGTAACTGTAATTTCGATACAAATTATGACAGGTAACTGTAACTTCGTTACTACTTATGACAAGTAACAGTACCTTCGATACTAATTATGACAGGTAACTGTAACTTCGATATTAATTATGACAAGTAACAGTAATTTTGATAAAAAATTATGGTAGGTAACTGTAATATCAATACTAATTATGACAGGTAACAGTAACTTCGATACTAATTATGACAGGTAAGAGTAACTACGATACTAATTATGACAAGTAACTGTAACTTCGATACTAATTATGACAGGTAACTGTAACTTCGTAACTAATTATGACAAGTAACTGTAATTTCGATACAAATTATGGCAGGTAACAGTAACTTCGATACTAATTATGACAGGTAACTGTAACTTCGATACTAATTATGACAAGGAACTGTAATTTCGATACAAATTATGGCAGGTAACTGTAACTTCGATACTAATTGTGACTGGTCACAGTAACTTCGATACTAATTATGACAAGTACCTATAACTTCGAATCAAATTATGACAGGTATCTGTAACTTCGATACTAATTATGACAAGAAACTCTAACTTCGTTACTAATTATGACAAGTAACTTTAATTTTGATAAAAAATTATGGTAGGTAACTGTAACTTCAATATTAATTATGACAGGTAACATTAACATCGATACTAATTATGACAGGTAACTGAAACTTCGTTACTAATTATCACAAGTAACATTAATTTCGATACTAATTATGGCAGGTAACTGTAACTTCGTTACTAATTATGACAAGTCCCTGTAATTTCGATACAAATTATGGCAGGTAACGGTAACTTCGATACTAATTATTACAAGTAACTGTAACTTCGATACTAATTATGACAGGTAACTGTAACTTGGTTAATAATTATGACAAGCAACTGTAATTTCGATACAAATTTTGGCAGGTAACTGTAACTTCGATTCTAATTATGACAGGTAACAGTAACTTCGATACTAATTATGACAAGTAACTGTAACTTCGATACTAATTATGACAGGTAACTGTAACTTCGTTACTAATTATGACAAGTAACAGTAATTTCGATACAAAATATGGCAGGTAACAGTAACTTCGATACTAATTATGACAGGTAACAGTAACTTCGATACTAATTATGACAAGTAACATTAACTTCGATACTAATTATGACAGGAAACTGTAACTTCGTTACTAATTATGACAAGTAACAGTAACTTCGATACTAATTATGACAAGTAACATTAACTTCGATACTAATTATGACAAGAAACTCGAACTTCGTTACTAATTATGACGAGTCCCTGTAATTTCGATACAAATTATGGCAGGTAACTGTAACTTCGTTACTACTTATGACAAGTACCAGTACCTTCGATACTAATTATGACAGGTATCTGTAAATTCGATATTGATTATGACAAGGAACAGTAATTTTGATACAAATTATGGCAGGTAACTGTAACTTCGATACAAATTATGACAGGTAACTGTAACTTCGATACTAATTATGACAAGTAACATTAACTTCGATACTAATTATGACAAGAAACTCGAACTTCGTTACTAATTATGACGAGTCCCTGTAATTTCGATACAAATTATGGCAGGTAACTGTAACTTCCATACTAATTATGACAGATAAGAGTAACTTCGATACTAATTATGAAAGGAAACTGTAACTTCGTAGCTAATTATGACAAGTAACTGTAATTTCGATACAAATTATGACAGGTAACTGTAACTTCGTTACTACTTATGACAAGTACCAGTACCTTCGATACTAATTATGACAGGTATCTGTAAATTCGATATTGATTATGACAAGGAACAGTAATTTTGATACAAATTATGGCAGGTAACTGTAACTTCGATACAAATTATGACAGGTAACTGTAACTTCGATACTAATTATGACAAGAACCTCGAACTTCAATACTAAATATGACAAGTCCCTGTAATTTCGATACAAATTATGGCAGGTAACTGTAACTTCCATACTAATTATGACAGATAACAGTAACTTCGATACTAATTATGAAAGGAAACTGTAACTTCGTTACTAATTATGACAAGTAACTGTAATTTCGATACAAATTATGACAGGTAACTGTAACTTCGTTACTACTTATGACAAGTAACAGTACCTTCGATACTAATTATGACAGGTAACTGTAACTTCGATATTAATTATGACAAGTAACAGTAATTTTGATAAAAAATTATGGTAGGTAACTGTAATATCAATACTAATTATGACAGGTAACAGTAACTTCGATACTAATTATGACAGGTAAGAGTAACTACGATACTAATTATGACAAGTAACTGTAACTTCGATACTAATTATGACAGGTAACTGTAACTTCGTAACTAATTATGACAAGTAACTGTAATTTCGATACAAATTATGGCAGGTAACAGTAACTTCGATACTAATTATGACAGGTAACTGTAACTTCGATACTAATTATGACAAGGAACTGTAATTTCGATACAAATTATGGCAGGTAACTGTAACTTCGATACTAATTGTGACTGGTCACAGTAACTTCGATACTAATTATGACAAGTAACTATAACTTCGAATCAAATTATGACAGGTATCTGTAACTTCGATACTAATTATGACAAGAAACTCTAACTTCGTTACTAATTATGACAAGTAACTTTAATTTTGATAAAAAATTATGGTAGGTAACTGTAACTTCAATATTAATTATGACAGGTAACATTAACTTCGATACTAATTATGACAGGTAACTGAAACTTCGTTACTAATTATCACAAGTAACATTAATTTCGATACTAATTATGGCAGGTAACTGTAACTTCGTTACTAATTATGACAAGTCCCTGTAATTTCGATACAAATTATGGCAGGTAACGGTAACTTCGATACTAATTATTACAAGTAACTGTAACTTTGATACTAATTATGACAGGTAACTGTAACTTGGTTACTAATTATGACAAGCAACTGTAATTTCGATACAAATTTTGGCAGGTAACTGTAACTTCGATTCTAATTATGACAGGTAACAGTAACTTCGATACTAATTATGACAAGTAACTGTAACTTCGATACTAATTATGACAGGTAACTGTAACTTCGTTACTAATTATGACAAGTAACAGTAATTTCGATACAAAATATGGCAGGTAACAGTAACTTCGATACTAATTATGACAGGTAACAGTAACTTCGATACTAATTATGACAAGTAACATTAACTTCGATACTAATTATGACAGGATACTGTAACTTCGTTACTAATTATGACAAGTAACTGTAATTTCGATACAAATTATGACAGGTAACTGTAACTTCGTTACTAATTATGACAAGTAACAGTACCTTCGATACTAATTATGACAGGTAACTGTAACTTCGATACTAATTATGACAAGTAACTGTAATTTCGATACAAATTTTGGCAGGTAACTGTAACTTCGTTACTAATTATGACAAGTAACAGTAATTTCGATACAAAATATGGCAGGTAACAGTAACCTCGAAACTAATTATGACAGGTAACAGTTACTTCGATACTAATTATGACAAGTAACATTAACTTCGATACTAATTATGACAGGAAACTGTAACTTCGTAACTAATTATGACAAGTAACTGTAATTTCGATACAAATTATGACAGGTAACTGTAACTTCGTTACTAATTATGACAAGTAACAGTACCTTCGATACTAATTATGACAGGTAACTGTAACTTCAATACTAATTATGACAAGGAACTGTAATTTCGATACAAATTATGGCAGGAAACTGTAACTTCGTTACTAATTATGACAAGTCCCTGTAATTTCGATACAAATTATGGCAGGTAACAGTAACTTCGATACTAATTATGACAGGAAACTGTAACTTCGTTACTAATTATGACAAGTAATTGTAGCTTCGATTCTAATTATGACAAGTAACTGTAATTTCAATACAAAATATGACAAGTAACAGTAACTTCGATACTAATTATGACAAGAAACTCTAACTTCGTTAATAATTATGACAAGTAACAGTAATTTTGATAAAAAATTATGGTGGGTAACTGTAACTTCAATACTAATTATGACTGTAACTGTTACTTCGTTACTAATTATGACAAGTAACTGTAATTCCGATACAAATTATGGCAGGTAACAGGAACATCGATACTAATTATGGCAGGTAACTGTAATTTCGATACTAATTATGACAAGGAACTGTAATTTCGATACAAATTATGGCAGGTAACTGTCACTTCCATACTAATTATGACAGGTAACAGTAACTTCGATACTAATTATGACAAGAAACTGTAACTTTGTTACTAATTATGACAAGTAACTGTAATTTCGATACTAATTATGACAGGTAACTTTAATTTTGATACTAATTATGACAGGTAACTGTAACTGCGTCACTAATTATGACAAGTAACTGTAATTTCGATACAAATTATGGCAGGTAACTGTAACTTCCATACTAATTATGACAGGTAACAGTAACTTCGATACTAATTATGACAAGTAAATGTAACTTCGATACTAATTATGACAGGTAACTGTAACTTCGTTACTAATTATGACAAGTAACTTTAATTTCGATACTTATTATGGCAGGTAACTGTAACATCGTTACTAATTATGACAAGTCCCTGTAATTTCGATACAAATTATGGCAGGTAACAGTAACTTCGATACTTATTATGACAAGTAACTGTAACTTCGACACTAATTATGACAGGTAACTGTAACTTTGTTATTAATTATGACAAGTAACTCTTATTTCGATACAAATTTTGGCAGGTAACTGTAACTTCGATACTAATTATGACAGGTAACAGTTACTTCGATACTAATTATGACAAGTAACGGTAACTTCGATACTAATTATGACAGGTAACTGTAACTGCGTCACTAATTATGACAAGTAACTGTAATTTCGATACAAATTATGGCAGGTAACTGTAACTTCGATACTAATTATGACAGGTAACAGTAACTTCGATACTAATTATGACAAGTAACTATAACTTCGATACAAATTATGACAGGTAACTGTAACTTCGATACTAATTATGACAAGAAACTCGAACTTCGTTACTAATTATGACGAGTCCCTGTAATTTCGATACAAATTATGGCAGGTAACTGTAACTTCCATACTAATTATGACAGATAAGAGTAACTTCGATACTAATTATGAAAGGAAACTGTAACTTCGTAGCTAATTATGACAAGTAACTGTAATTTCGATACAAATTATGGCAGGTAACTGTAAAATTGATACTAATTATGACAGGTAACAGTAACTTCGATACTAATTATGACAAGTAACTGTAACTTCGTTACTAATTAGGATAAGTCCCTGTAATTTCGATACAAATTATGGCAGGTAACTGCAACTTCGATACTTATTATTATGACAAGTAACTGTAACTTCGACACTAATTATGACAGGTAACTGTAACTTTGTTATTAATTATGACAAGTAACTCTTATTTCGATACAAATTTTGGCAGGTAACTGTAACTTCGATACTAATTATGACAGGTAACAGTTACTTCGATACTAATTATGACAAGTAACTGTAACTTCGATACTAATTATGACAGGTAACTGTAACTGCGTCACTAATTATGACAAGTAACTGTAATTTCGATACAAATTAAGGCAGGTAACTGTAACTTCGATACTAATTATGACAGGTAACAGTAACTTCGATACTAATTATGACAAGTAACTATAACTTCGATACAAATTATGACAGGTAACTGTAACTTCGATACTAATTATGACAAGAAACTCGAACTTCGTTACTAATTATGGCGAGTCCCTGTAATTTCGATACAAATTATGGCAGGTAACTGTAACTTCCATACTAATTATGACAGATAACAGTAACTTCGATACTAATTATGAAAGGAAACTGTAACTTCGTTACTAATTATGACAAGTAACTGTAATTTCGATACAAATTATGACAGGTTACTGTAACTTCGTTACAACTTATGACAAGTAACAGTACCTTCGATACTAATTATGACAGGTATCTGTAACTTCGATATTAATTATGACAAGGAACAGTAATTTTGATACAAATTATGGCAGGTAACTGTAACTTTGATACTAATTATGACAGGTAACAGTAACTTCGATACTAATTATGACAAGTAACTGTAACTTCGTTACTAATTATGACAAGTAACTCTAATTTTGATAAAAAATTATGGCAGGTAACTGTAACTTCGATACTAATTATGACAGGTAACATTAACTTCGATAATAATTATGACAGGTTACTGTAACTTCGTTACTAATTATGTCAAGTAACTGTAACTTCGATACTAATTATGACAAGTAACTGTAATTTCGATACAAATTATGACAGGTTACCGTAACTTCGTTACTAATTATGACAAGTAACTGTAATTTCAATACAAACTATGGCAGGTAACTGTAACTTCGGTACTAATTATATCAGGTATCAGTAACTTCGATACTAATTATGACAGGTTACTGTAACTTCGTTACTAATTATGTCAACTAACAGTAACTTCTATACTAATTATGACAAGTAACTGTACTTTCGATACAAATTAAGACAGATAACAGTAACTTCGAAATACTAATTATGACAAGAAACTCTAACTTCGTTACTAATTATGACAAGTAACAGTAATTTTGATAAAAAATTATGCTAGGTAACTGTAACATCAATACTAATTATGACAGGTAACAGTAACTTCGATACTAATTATGACAGGTAACTGTAACTTCGATACTACTTATGAAAAGTAACTTTAATTTTGATATTAATGATGGTAGGCAACTGTAACATCGTTACTAATTATGACAAGTCCCTGTAATTTCGATACAAATTATAGCAGGTAACTGTAACTTCGATACTTATTATGTCAGGTAACAGTAACTTCGATACTAATTATGACAGGAAACTGTAACATCGTTACTAATTATGACAAGTAGCTGTAATTTCGATACAAATTATTGCAGGTAACAGTACCTTCGATACTAATTATGACAGGCAACTGTAACTTCGTTACTAATTAGGACAAGTCCCTGTAATTTCGATACAAATTATGGCAGGTAACTGTAACTTCGATACTAATTATGTCAGGTAACTGTAACTTCGATACTAATTAGGACAAGTCCCTGTAATTTCGATACAAATTATGGCAGGTAACTGCAACTTCGATACTAATTATGTCAGGTAACAGTAACTTCGATACTAATTATGACTGGAAACTGTAACTTCGTTACTAATTATGACAAGTAACTGTAATTTCGATTCCAATTTTGGCAGGTAACTGTAACTTCGATACTTATGATGACAGGTAACAGTTACTTCGATACTAATTATGACAAGTAACTGTAACTTCGATACTAATTATGACAGGTAACTGTAACTTCGTTACTAATTATGACAAGTAACTGTAATTTCGATTTAAATTTTGGCAGGTAACTGTAACTTCGATACTTATTATGAAAAGTAACAGTAACTTCGATACTAATTATGACAAGTAACTGTAATTTCGACACAAATTATGACAGGTAACTGTAAATTCGTTACTAATTATGACAAGTAACTGTAATTTCGATACAAATTATGGCAGTTAAAACAGTACCTTCGATACTAATTATGACAAGTAACTGTAACTTCGATACCAATTATGACAAGGAACTGTAATTTCGATACAAATTATGGCAGGTAACTGTAACTTTGATACTAATTATGACAGGTAACAGTAACTTCGATACTAATTATGACAAGTAACTGTAACTTCGTTACTAATTATGACAAGTAACTCTAATTTGGATAAAAAAATATGGCAGGTAACTGTAACTTCGATACTAATTAATACAGGTAACAGTAACTTCGATACCATTTATGACAGGTTACTGTAACTTCGATACTAATTATGACAAGGAACTGTAATTTCGATACAAATTATGGCAGGTAACAGTACCTTCGATACTAATTAAGAGAGGTAACTATAACTTCGATACTAATTATGACTTGGAACTGTAATTTCGATACAAATTATGGCAGGTAACCGTAACTTTGATACTAATTATGACCGGTAACAGTAACTTCGATACTAATTATGACAAGTAAGAGTAACTTCGTTACTAATTATGACAGGTAACTCTAATTTTGATAAAAAATTATGGCAAGTAACAGTAACTTCGATACTAATTAATACAGGTAACAGTAACTTCGATACTAATTATGACAGGTTACTGTAACATCGTTACTAAATATGCAAAGTAACTGTAACTTCGATACTAATTATGACAAGTAACTGTAACTTCGATACTTATTATGACAGGTAACTGTATCTTCCTTACTAATTATGACAAGAAACTGTAACTTCGATACTAATTATGACAGGTAAATGTAACTTCGATACTAATTATGACAAGTAACTGTAACTTCGATCCTAATTATGACAAGTAACTGTAACTTCGATACTAATTATGACAGGTAACAGTGACTTTGATATTAATTATGACAAGTAACAGTACTTTCGATACTAATTATGACAAGTAACTGTAATTTCGATACAAATTTTGGCAGGTAACTGTAACTTCGATACTGATTATGACAGGTAACAGTAACTTCGATACTAATTATGAAAAGTAACTGTAACTTCGATACTAATTATGACAGGTAACTGTAACTTCGTTACTAATTATGACAAGTAACTGTAATTTTGATACAAATAATGGCAGGTAACTGTACCTTCGATACTAATTATGACAGGTAACAGTAACTTCGATACTAATTATGGCAGATAACTGTAACTTCGATACTAATTATGACAGGTAACAGTAACTTCGTTACTAGTCATGACAAGTAACTGTAACTTCGATACTAATTATGACAGGTAACTGTAACTTCGTTACTAATTATGACAAGTAACTGTAATTTCGTTACAAATTATTGCAGGTAATTGTAATGTCGATACTAATAATGACAGGTAACAGTAACTTCGATACTAATTATGACAAGTAACAGTAACTTCGATACTAATTATGACAAGTAACTGTAACTTCCATACTAATTACGACAGGTAACTGTAACTTCGTTACTAATTATGACAAGTAACTGTAATTTCGATTCACATTTTGGCAGGTAACTGTAACTTCGATACTTATTATGACAGGTAACAGTAACTTCGATACTAATTACGACAAGTAACTGTAACTTCGATACTAATTTTGACAGGTAACTGTAAATTCGTTACTAATTATGACAGGTAACTGTAACTTCGTTACTAATTATGACAAGTAACTGTAATTTCGATACAAATTATGGCAGGTAACTGTAACTTTGATACTAATTATGACAGGTAACAGTAACTTCGATACTAATTATGACAAGTAACTGTAACTTCCTTACTAATTATGACAAGTAACTCTAATTTTGATAAAAAATTATGGCAGGTAACTGTAACTTCGATACTAATTAATACAGGTAACAGTAATTTCGATACTAATTATGACAGGTTACTGTAACATCGTTACTAATTATGACAAGTAACTGTAACTTCGATACTAATTATGACAAGTAACTGTAACTTCGATACTTATTATGACAGGTAACTGTATCTTCATAACTAATTATGACAAGAAACTGAAACTTCGATACTAATTATGACAGGTAAATGTAACTTCGATACTAATTATGACAAGTAACTGTAATTTCGATACTAATTATGACAAGTAACTGTAACTTCGATACTAATTATGACAGGTAACAGTAACTTCGATATTAATTATGACAAGTAACAGTAACATCGATACTAATTATGACAAGTAACTGTAATTTCGATACAAATTTTGGCAGGTAACTGTAACTTCGATACTAATTATGACAGGTAACAGTAACTTCGATACTAATTATGAAAAGTAACTGTAACTTCGATACTAATTATGACAGGTAACTGTAACTTCGTTACTAATTATGACAAGTAACTGTAATTTCGTTACAAATTATGGCTGGTAATTGTAATGTCGATACTAATTATGACAGGTAACAGTAACTTCGATATTAATTATGACAAGTAACTGTAACTTCGATACTAATTATGACAGGTAACTGTAACTTCGTTATTAATTATGACAAGTAACTGTAATTTCGATTCAAATTTTGGCAGGTAACTGTAACTTCGATACTTATTATGACAGGTAACAGTAACTTCGATACTAATTACGAAAAGTAACTGTAACTTCGATACTAATTTTGACAGGTAACTGTAAATTCGTTACTAATTATGACAAGTAACTGTAATTTCGATACAAATTATTGCAGGTAACTGTAACTTTGATACTAATTATGACAGGTTACAGTAACTTCGATACTAATTATGACAAGTAACTGTAACTTCGTTACTAATTATGACAAGTAACTCTAATTTAGATAAAAAATTATGGCAGGTAACTGTAACTTCGATACTAATTAATACAGGTAACAGTAACTTCGATACTTATTATGACAGGTTACTGTAACATCGTTACTAATTATGACAAGTAACTGTAACTTCGATACTAATAATGACAAGTAACTGTAACATCGATACTTATTATGACAGGTAACTGTATCTTCATTACTAATTATGACAAGAAACTGAAACTTCGATACTAATTATGACAGGTAAATGTAACTTCGATACTAATTATGACGAGTAACTGTAATTTCGATACTAATTACGACAAGTAACTGTAACTTCGATACTAATTATGACAGGTAACAGTAACTTCGATATTAATTATGACAAGTAACAGTAACATCGATACTAATTATGACAAGTAACTGTAATTTCGATACAAATTTTGGCAGGTAACTGTAACTTCGATACTAATTATGACAGGTAACAGTAACTTCGATACTAATTATGAAAAGTAACTGTAACTTCGATACTAATTATGACAGGTAACTGTAACTTTGTTACTAATTATGACAAGTAACTGTAATTTCGATACAAATTATGGCAGGTAACTGTAACTTCGATACTAATTATGACAGGTAACAGTAACTTCGATACTAATTATGGCAGGTAACTGTAACTTCGATACTAATTATGACAGGTAACAGTAACTTCGATACTAATCGTGACAAGTAACTGTAACTTCGATACTAATTATGACAGGTAACTGTAACTTCGTTACTAATTATGACAAGTAACTGTAATTTCGTTACAAATTATGGCAGGTAATTGTAATTTCGATAATAATTATGACAGGTAAAAATAACTTCGATACTAATTATGACAATTAACAGTAACATCGATACTAATTATGAAAAGTAACTGTAACTTAGATACTAATTATGACAGGTAACTGTAACGTCGTTACTAATTATGACAAGTAACTGTAATTTCGATTCAAATTTTGGCAGGTAACTGTAACTTCGATACTTATTATGACAGGTAACAGTAACTTCGATAATAATTATGACAAGTAACTGAAACTTCGATACTAATTATGACAGGTAACTGTATCTTCGTTACTAATTATGACAAGTAACTGTAATTTCGATACAAATTATGGCAGGTAACTGTAACTTCGATACTAATTATGACAGGTAACAGTAACTTCGATACTAATTAGGACAAGTAACTATAACATCGATACAAATTATGACAGGTAACTGTAACTTCGATACTAATTATGACAAGAAACTCGAACTTCGTTACTAATTATGAAAAGTAACAGTAATTTTGATAACAAAAATTATTGTAGGTAACTGTAACTTCAGTACTAATTATGACAGGTAACAGTAACTTCGATACTAATTATGACAGGTAACTGTAAATTCGTTATATATTATGACAAGTAACTTTAATTTCGATACTAATTATGGCAGGTAACTGTAACTTCGTTACTAATTATGACAAGTAACTGTAATTTCGTTACAAATTATGGCTGGTAATTGTAATGTCGATACTAATTATGACAGGTAACAGTAACTTCGATACTAATTATGACAAGTAACAGTAACTTCGATACTAATTATGACAAGTAACTGTAACTTCGATACTAATTATGACAGGTAACTGTAACTTCGTTACTAATTATGACAAGTAACTGTAATTTCGATTCAAATTTTGGCAGGTAACTGTAACTTCGATACTTATTATGACAGGTAACAGTAACTTCGATACTAATTACGAAAAGTAACTGTAACTTCGATACTAATTTTGACAGGTAACTGTAAATTCGTTACTAATTACGACAAGTAACTGTAATTTCGATACAAATTATGGCAGGTAACTGTAACTTTGATACTAATTATGACAGGTAACAGTAACTTCGATACTAATTATGACAAGTAACTGTAACTTCGTTACTAATTATGACAAGTAACTCTAATTTAGATAAAAAATTATGGCAGGTAACTGTAACTTCGATACTAATTAATACAGGTAACAGTAACTTCGATACTTATTATGACAGGTTACTGTAACATCGTTACTAATTATTACAAGTAACTGTAACTTCGACACTAATTATGACAAGTAACTGTAACATCGATACTAATTATGACAAGTAACTGTAATTTCGATACAAATTTTGGCAGGTAACTGTAACTTCGATACTAATTATGACAGGTAACAGTAACTTCGATACTAATTATGAAAAGTAACTGTAACTTCGATACTAATTATGACAGGTAACTGTAACTTCGTTACTAATTATGACAAGTAACTGTAATTTCGATACAAATTATGGCAGGTAACGGTAACTTCGATACTAATTATGACAGGTAACAGTAACTTCGATACTAATTATGGCAGGTAACTGTAACTTCGATACTAATTATGACAGGTAACAGTAATTTCGATACTAATCGTGACAAGTAACTGTAACTTCGATACTAATTATGACAGGTAACTGTAACTTCGTTACTAATTATGACAAGTAACTGTAATTTCGTTACAAATTATGGCAGGTAATTGTAATTTCGATAATAATTATGACAGGTAAAAATAACTTCGATACTAATTATGACAATTAACAGTAACATCGATACTAATTATGAAAAGTAACTGTAACTTAGATACTAATTATGACAGGTAACTGTAACGTCGTTACTAATAATGACAAGTAACTGTAATTTCGATTCATATTTTGGCAGGTAACTGTAACTTCGATACTTATTATGACAGGTAACAGTAACTTCGATAATAATTATGACAAGTAACTGAAACTTCGATACTAATTATGACAGGTAACTGTATCTTCGTTACTAATTATGACAAGTAACTGTAATTTCGATACAAATTATGGCAGGTACTGTAACTTCGATACTAATTATGACAGGTAACAGTAACTTCGATACTAATTAGGACAAGTAACTATAACATCGATACAAATTATGACAGGTAACTGTAACTTCGATACTAATTATGACAAGAAACTCGAACTTCGTTACTAATTATGAAAAGTAACTGTAATTTTGATAAAAAAAATTATTGTAGGTAACTGTAACTTCAGTACTAATTATGACAGGTAACAGTAACTTCGATACTAATTATGACAGGTAACTGTAAATTCTTTACTTATTATGACAAGTAACTTTAATTTCGATACTAATTATGGCAGGTTACTGTAAATTCGTTACTAATTATGACAAGTAACTGTAATTTTGATTTAAAAAAATATGGTAGGTAACTGTATCTTCAATACTAATTATGACAGGTAACAGTAACTTCAATACTAATTATGACAGTTAACTGTAACTTTGTTACTAATTATGACAAGTAACTTTAATGTCGACACTAATTATGGCAGGTAACTGTAACTTCGTTACTAATTATGACAAGTCCCTGTAATTTCGATACAAATTATGGCAGGTAACGGTAACTTCGATACTAATTATGACAAGTAGTTGTAACTTCGATACTAATTATGACAGGTAACTGTAACTTCGTTAATAATTATGACAAGTAACTGTAATTTCGATACAAATTTTGCCAGGTAACTGTAACTTCGATACTAAATATGACAGGTAACAGTAACTTCGATACTAATTATGACAAGTAACTGTAACTTCGATACTAATTATGACAGGTAACTGTAACTTCGTTACTAATTATGACAACTAACAGCAATTTCGATACAAATTATGGCAGGTAACTGTAACTTCGATACTAATTATGACAGGTAACAGTAACTTCGATACTAATTATGACAAGTAACAGTAACTTCGATACTAATTATGACAGGTAACTGTAACTTCGTTACTAATTATGACAAGTAACTTTAATTTCGATACAAATTATGGCAGGTAACAGTAACTTCCATACTAATTATGACAGGTAACAGTAACATCGATACCAATTATGACAGGAAACTGTGACTTCGTTACTAATTATGACAAGTAACTGTAATTTCGATACAAATTATGACAGGTAACTGTAACTTCGTTACTAATTATGTCAAGTAACCGTACCTTCGATACTAATTATGACAGGTAACTGTAACTTCGATACTAATTATGACAAGGAACTGTAATTTCGATACAAATTATGGCAGGTAACAGCAACTTCGTAACTAATTATGACAAGTAACTATAACATCGATACAAATTATGACAGGTAACTGTATCTTCGATACTAATTATGACCAGAAACTCTAACTTCGTTACTAATAATGACAAGTAACTGTAATTTTGATAAAAAATTATTGTAGGTAACTGTAACTTCAATAGTAATTATGACAGGTAACAGTAACTTCGATACTAATTATGACAGGTAACTGTAACTTCGTTACTTATTATGACAAGTAACTTTAATTTCGATACTAATTATGGCAGGTTACTGTAACTTCGTTACTAATTATGACAAGTCCCTGTAATTTCGATACAAATTATTGCAGGTAATTGTAATTTGGATACTAATTATGACAGTAACAGTAACTTCGATACTAATTATGACAGGTAACAGTAACTTCGATACTAATTATGACAAGTAACTGTAACTTCGATACTAATTTTGACAGGTAACAGCAACTTCGATACTAATTATGACAAGTAACTATAACTTCGATACAAATTATGACAGGTAACAGTAACTTCGATACTAATTATGACAGGTTACAGTAACTACGATACTAATTATGACAAGTAACTGTAACTTCGAATCAAATTATGACAGGTAACTGTAACATTGATTCTAATTGTGACAAGAAACTCTAACTTCGTTACTAATTATGACAAGTAACTGTAATTTTGATAAAAAATTATTGTAGGTAACTGTAACTTCAATATTAATTATGACAGGTAAAAGGAACTTCGATACTAATTATGACAGGTAACTGTAACTTCGTTACTAGTTATGACAAGTAACAGTAATTTCGATACAAATTATGGCAGGTAACTGTAACTTCCATACTAATTATGACAGGTAACAGTAACTTCGATACTAATTATGACAGGAAACTGTAACTTCGTTACTAATTATGACAAGTACCTGTAATTTCGATTCAAATTATGACAGGTAACTGTAACTTCGTTACTTATTATGACAAGTAACAGTACCTTCGATATTAATTATGACAGGTAACAGTAACTTCGATACTAATTATGACAATTAACTGTAACTTCGATACTAATTATGACAGGTAACTGTAACTTCGTTACTAATAATGACAAGTAACTCTAATTTCGATACAAATTATGGCAGGTTACTGTAACTTCGATACTAATTATGACAGGTAACAGTAACTTCGATACTAATTATGACAAGTAACTATAACTTCGATAAAAATTATGACTGGTTACTGTAACTTCGATTCTAATTATGACAAGAAACTCAAACTTCGTTACTAATTATGAAAAGTAACTGTAATTTTGATAAAAATTATGGTAGGTAACTGTAACTTCATTAATAATAATGACAGGTAACAATAACTTCGATACTAATTATGACAGGAAACTGTTACTTCGTTACTAGTTATGACAAGTAACTTTAATTTCGATATTAGTTATGGCAGGAAACTGTAACTTCGTTACTAATTATGACAAGTAACTTTAATTTCGGTATTAATTATCGCAGGAAACTGTAACTTCGTTACTAATTATGACAAGTCCCTGTAATTTCGATACAAATTATGGCAGGTAACTGTAACCTCGATACTAATTATGTCAAGTAACTGTAACTTCGATACTAATTATGACAGGTAACTGTAACTTCGTTATTAATTATGACAAGTAACTGTAATTTTGATAAAAAATTATTGTAGGTAACTGTAACTTCAATACTAATTATGACAGGTAACAGTAACTTCGATACTAATTATGACAAGAAACTCAAACTTCGTTACTAATTATGACAAGTAACTGTAATTTTGATAAAAAATTATGGTAGGTAACTGTAACTTCAATACTAATTATGACAGGTAACAGAAATTTCGATACTAATTATGACAGGAAACTGTAACTTCGTTAGTAATTATGACAAGTAACTTTAATTTCGATATTAATTATCGCAGGAAACTGTAACTTCGTTACTAATTATTACAAGTCCCTGTAATTTCGATACAAATTATGGCAGGTAACTGTAACCTCGATACTAATTATGACAAGTAACTGTAACTTCGATACTAATTATGACAGGTAACTGTAACTTCGTTATTAATTATGACAAGTAACTGTAATTTCGATACAAATTTTGGCAGGTAACTGTATCATCGTTACTAATTATGACAGGTTACACTAACTTCGATAGTAATTATGACAAATAAATGTAACTTCGATACTAACTATGACAGGTAACTGTAACTTCGATACTAATCATGACAGGTAACTGTAACTTCGTTACTAATTATGACAAGTAACTGTAATTTCGATTCAAATTTTGGCAGGTAACTGTAACTTCGATACTTATTATGACAAGTAACAGTAACTTCGATGCTAATTATGACAAGTAACTGTAACATCGATACTAATTATGACAGGTAACTGTAACTTCGTTACTAATTATGACAAGTAACTGTAATTTCGATACAAATTATGGCAGGTTACTGTAACTTCATACTAATTATGACAGGTAACAGCAACTTCGATACTAATTATGACAAGTAACTATAACCTCGATACAAATTATGATAGGTAACTGTAATTTCGATACTAATTATGACAAGAAACTCTAACTTCGTTACTAATTATGACAAGTAACTGTAATTTTGATAAAAAATTATTGTAGGTAACTGTAACTTCAATACTAATTATGACAGGTAACAGTAACTTCGATACTAATTATGACAGGTAACTGTAACTTCGTTACATATTATGACAAGTAACTTTAATTTCGATACTAATTATGGCAGGTTACTGTAACTTCGTTACTAATTATGACAAGACCCTTTAATTTCAAAACAAATTATGGCAGGTAATTGTAATTTCGATGCTAATTATGACAGGTAACATTAACTTCGATACTAATTATGACAAGTAACAGTAACTTCGATACTAATTATGACAAGTAACTGTAACATTGATGCTAATTATGACAGGTAACTGTAACTTCGTTACTAATTATGACAATAACTGTAATTTCGGTTCAAATTATGGCTGGTAACTGTAACTTCGATACTTATTATGACAGGTAACAGTAACTTCGATACTAATTATGACAAGTATTTGTAACTTCGATACTAATTATGACAGGTAACTGTAACTTCATTACTAATTATTACAAGTAACTGTAATTTCGATACAAATTATGGCAGGTAACTGTTCCTTCGATACTAATTATGACAGGTAACAGCAACTTCGATACTAATTATGACAAGTAACTATAACTTCGATACAAATTATGACAGGTAACTGTAACTTCGATACTAATTATGACAAGAAACTCTAACTTCGTTACTAATTATGACAAGTAACTGTAATTTTGATAAAAAATTATTGTAGGTAATTGTAACTTCAATACTAATTATGACAGGTAACAGTAACTTCGATACTAATTGTGACAGGTAACTGTAACTTCGTTACTTATTATGACAAGTAACTTTAATTTCCATACTAATTATGGCAGGTTATTGTAACTTCGTTACTAATTATGACAAGTCCCTGTAATTTCAATACAAATTATGGCAGGTAATTGTAATTTCGATGCTAATTATGACAGGTAACATTAACTTCGATACTAATTATGACAAGTAACAGTAACTTCGATACTAATTATGACAAGTAACTGTAACATCAATACTAATTATGACAGGTAACAGTAACTTCGATACTAATTATGACAGGTAACAGTAACTACGATACTAATTACGACAAGTAACTGTAACTTCGATACTAATTATGACAGGTAACTGTAACTTCGTAACTAATTATGACAAGTAACTGTAATTTCGATACAAATTATGGCAGGTAACAGTAACTTCGATACTAATTACGACAAGTAACTGTAACTTCGATACTAATTATGACAGGGAACTGTAATTTCGATACAAATTATGGCAGGTTACTGTAACTTCGATACTAATTGTGACTGGTAACAGTAACTTCGATACTAATTATGACAAGTAACTATAACTTCGAATCAAATTATGACAGGTAACTGTAACTTCGATACTAATTATGACAAGAAACTCTAACTTCGTTACTAATTATGACAAGTAACTGTAATTTTGATAAAAAATTATGGTAGGTAACTGTAACTTCAATACTAATTATGACAGGTAGCAGTAACTTCGATACTTATTATGACAGGTAACTGTAACTTCGTTACTAATTATCACAAGTAACTTTAATTTCGATACTAATTATGGCAGGTAACTGTAGCTTCGTTACTTATTATTACAAGTCCCTGTAATTTCGATACAAACTATGGCAGGTAACGGTAACTTCGAAACTAATTATTACAAGTAACTGTAACGTCGATACAAATTATGACAGGTAACTGTAACTTGGTTACTAATTATGACAAGTAACTTTAATTTCGATACAAATTTTGGCAGGTAACTGTAACTTCGATTCTAATTATGACAGGTAACAGTAACTTCGATACTAATTATGACAAGTAACTGTAACTTCGATACTAATTATGACAGGTAACAGTAACTTCGATACTAATTATGACAAGAAACTCTAACTTCGTTACTAATTATGACAAGTAACTGTAATTTCGATACAAATTATGACAGGTAACTGGAACTTCGTTACTAATTATGACAAGTAACAGTATCTTCGATACTAATTATGACAGGTAACTGTAACATCGATAATAATTATGACAAGGAACTGTAATTTCGATACAAATTATGGCAGGTAACTGTAACTTCGATACCAATTATGACAGGTAACAGCAACATCGATACTAATTATGACAAGTAACTATAACTTCGATGCAAATTATGACAGGTAACTGTAACTTCGATACTAATTATGACAGGTTACAGTAACTACGATACTAATTATGACAAGTAACTGTAACTTCGTTACTTATTATGACAAGTAACTTTAATTTCGATACTAATTATGGCAGGTTACTGTAACTTCGTTACTAATTATGACAAGTAACTGTAATTTTGATAAAAAATTATTGTAGGTAGCTGTAACTTCAATACTAATTATGACAGGTAACAGTAACGTCGATACTAATTACGACAGGTAACTGTAACTTCGTTACTTATTATGACAAGTAACTTTAATTTCGATACTAATTATGGCAGGTTACTGTAACTTCGTTACTAATTATGACAAGTCCCTGTAATTTCGATACAAATTATTGCAGGTAATTGTAATTTCGATACTAATTATGACAGGTAACAGTAACTTCGATACTAATTATGACAGGTAACAGTAACTTCGATACTAATTATGACAGGTTACAGTAACTACGATACTAATTATGACAAGTAACTATAACTTCGAATCAAATTATGACAGGTAACTGTAACTTCGATACTAATTATGACATGAAATCTAACTTCGTTACTAATTATGACAAGTAACTGTAATTTTGATAAAAAATTATGGTAGGTAACTGTAACTTCAATACTAATTATGACAGGTAACAGGAACTTCGATACTAATTATGACAGGTAACTGTAACTTCGTTACTAATTATCACAAGTAACTTTAATTTCGATACTAATTATGGCAGGTAACTGTAACTTCGTTTCTAATTATGACAAGTCCCTGTTATTTCGATACAAATTATGGCAGGTAACGGTAACTTCGATACTAATTATTACAAGTAACTGTAACTTCGATACTAATTATGACAGGTAACTGTAACTTCGTTACTAATTATGACAAGTAACTGTAATTTCGATACAAATTACGACAGGTAACAGTAACATCGTTAGTAATTATGACAAGTAACAGTAATTTCGATACAAATTATGGCAGGTAACTTTATCTTCGATACTAATTATGACAGGTAACAGTAACTTCGATACTAATTATTACAAGTAACATTAACTTCGATACTAATTATGGCAGGTTACTGTAACATCGCTACTAATTATGACAAGTAACATTAATTTCGATACAAATTATGGCAGGTAACTGTATCTTCCATACTAATTATGACAGGTAACAGTAACTTCGATACTAATTATGACAGGAAACTGTAACTTCGTTACTAATTATGACAAGTAACTGTAATTTCGATACAAATAATGACAGGTAACTGTAACATCGTTACTAATTATGACAAGTAACTTTACCTTCGATACTAATTATGACAGGTAACTGTAACTTCGATACTAATTATGACAAGGAACTGTAATTTCGATACAAATTATGGCAGGTAACTGTAACTTCGTTACTAATTATGACAAGTAACTGTAATTTCGATACAAATTTTGGCAGGTAACTGTAACTTCGATACTAATTATGACAGGTAACAGTAACTTCGATACTAATTATGACAAGTAACTGTAACTTCGATACTAATTATGACAGGTAACTGTAACTTCGTTACTAATAATGACAAGTAACTCTAATTTCGATACTAATTATGGCAGGTAACTGTAACTTCGATACTAATTATGACAGGTAACAGTAACTTCGATACTAATTATGACAAGTAACTGTAACTTCGATACTAATTATGACAAGAAACTCTAACTTCGTTACTAATTATGACAAGTAACTGTAATTTTGATAAAAAATTATTGTAGGTAACTGTAACTTCAATACTAATTATGACAGGTAACAGTAACTTCGATACTAATTATGACAAGAAACTCAAACGTCGTTACTAATTACGACAAGTAACTGTAATTTTGATAAAAAATTATGGTAGGTAACTGTAACTTCAATACTAATTATGACAGGTAACAGTAACTTCGATACTAATTATGACAGGAAACTGTAACTTCGTTACTAATTATGACAAGTAACTTTAATTTCGATATTAATTATGGCAGGAAACTGTAACTTCGTTACTAATTATGACAAGTCCCTGTAATTTCGATACAAATTATGGCAGGTAACTGTAACCTCGATACTAATTATGACAAGTAACTGTAACTTCGATACTAATTATGACAGGTAACTGTAACTTCGTTATTAATTATGACAAGTAACTGTAATTTCGATACAAATATTGGCAGGCAACTGTATCATCGTTACTAATTATGACAGGTAACAGTAACTTCGATATTAATTATGATAAGTAACTGTATCTTCGATACTAATTATGACAGGTAACTGTAACTTCGATACTAATTATGACAGGTAACTGTAACTTCGTTACTAATTATGACAAGTAACTGTAATTTCGATACAAATTATGGCAGGTTACAGTAACTTCGATACTAATTATAACAGGTAACAGCAACTTCGATGCTAATTATGACAAGTAACTGTAACATCGATACTAATTATGACAGGTAACTGTAACTTCGTTACTAATTATGACAAGTAACTGTAATTTCGATACAAATTATGGCACGTTACTGTAACTTCATACTAATTATGACAGGTAACAGCAACTTCGATACTAATTATGACAAGTAACTATAACATCGATACAAATTATGACAGGTAACTGTAACTTCGATACTAATTATGACAAGAAACTCTAACTTCGTTACTAATTATGACAAGTAACTGTAATTTTGATAAAAAATTATTGTAGGTAATTGTAACTTCAATACTAATTATGACAGGTAACAGTAACTTCGATACTAATTATGACAGGTAACTGTAACTTCGTTACTTATTATGACAAGTAACTTTAATTTCGATACTAATTATGGCAGGTTACTGTAACTTCGTTACTAATTATGACAAGTCCCTGTAATTTCAAAACAAATTATGGCAGGTAATTGTAATTTCGATGCTAATTATGACAGGTAACATTAACTTCGATACTAATTATGACAAGTAACAGTAACTTCGATACTAATTATGACAAGTAACTGTAACTTTGATGCTAATTATGACAGGTAACTGTAACTTCGTTACTAATTATGACAATAACTATAATTTCGGTTCAAATTTTGGCAGGTAACTGTAACTTCGATACTTATTATGACAGGTAACAGTAACTTCGATACTAATTATGACAAGTAACTGTAACTTCGATACTAATTATGACAGGTAACTGTAACTTCGTTACTAATTATGACAAGTAACTGTAATTTCGATACAAATTATGTCAGGTAACTGTTCCTTCGATACTAATTATGACAGGTAACAGCAACTTCGATACTAATTATGACAAGTAACTATAACTTCGATACATATTATGACAGGTAACTGTAACTTCGATACTAATTATGACAAGAAACTCTAACTTCGTTACTAATTATGACAAGTAACTGTAATTTTGATAAAAAATTATTGTAGGTAACTGTAACTTCAATACTAATTATGACAGGTAACAAAACTTCGATACTAATTATGACAGGTAACTGTAACTTCGTTACTTATTATGACAAGTAACTTCAATTACCATACTAATTATGGCAGGTTATTGTAACTTCGTTACTAATTATGACAAGTCCCTGTAATTTCAATACAAATTATGGCAGGTAATTGTAATTTCGATGCTAATTATGACAGGTAACATTAACTTCGATACTAATTATGACAAGTAACAGTAACTTCGATACTAATTATGACAAGTAACAGTAACTTCAATACTAATTATGACACGTAACAGTAACTTCGATACTAATTATGACAGGTAACAGTAACTACGATACTAATTATGACAAGTAACTGTAACTTCGATACTAATTATGACAGGTAACTGTAACTTCGTAACTAATTATGACAAGTAACTGTAATTTCGATACAAATTATGGCAGGTAACAGTAACTTCGATACTAATTATGACAAGTAACTGTAACTTCGATACTAATTATGACAGGGAACTGTAATTTCGATACAAATTATGGCAGGTTACTGTAACTTCGATACTAATTGTGACTGGTAACAGTAACTTCGATACTAATTTTGACAAGTAACTATAACTTCGAATCAAATTATGACAGGTAACTGTAACTTCAATACTAATTATGACAAGAAACTCTAACTTCGTTACTAATTATGACAAGTAACTGTAATTTTGATAAAAAATTATGGTAGGTAACTGTAACTTCAATACTAATTATGACAGGTAACAGTAACTTCGATACTTATTATGACAGGTAACTGTAACTTCGTTACTAATTATCACAAGTAACTTTAATTTCGATACTAATTATGGCAGGTAACTGTAACTTCGTTACTTATTATTACAAGTCCCTGTAATTTCGATACAAATTATGGCAGGTAACGGTAACTTCGAAACTAATTATTACAAGTAACTGTAACGTCGATACAAATTATGACAGGTAACTGTAACTTGGTTACTAATTATGACAAGTAACTTTAATTTCGATACAAATTTTGGCAGGTAACTGTAACTTCGATTCTAATTATGACAGGTAACAGTAACTTCGATACTAATTATGACAAGTAACTGTAACTTCGATACTAATTATGACAGGTAACAGTAACTTCGATACTAATTATGACAAGAAACTCTAACTTCGTTACTAATTATGACAAGTAACTGTAATTTCGATACAAATTATGACATGTAACTGGAACTTCGTTACTAATTATGACAAGTAACAGTACCTTCGATACTAATTATGACAGGTAACTGTAACATCGATACTAATTATGACAAGGAACTGTAATTTCGATACAAATTATGGCAGGTAACTGTAACTTCGATACCAATTATGACAGGTAACAGCAACATCGATACTAATTATGACAAGTAACTATAACTTCGATACAAATTATGACAGGTAACTGTAACTTCGATACTAATTATGACAAGAAACTCTAACTTCGTTACTAATTATGACAAGTAACTGTAATTTTGATAAAAAATTATTGTAGGTAACTGTAACTTCAATACTAATTATGACAGGTAACAGTAACGTCGATACTAATTACGACAGGTAACTGTAACTTCGTTAATTATTATGACAAGTAACTTTAATATCGATTTTTATTATGGCAGGTTACTGTAACTTCGTTACTAATTATGACAAGTCCCTGTAATTTCGATACAAATTATTGCAGGTAATTGTAATTTCGATACTAATTATGACAGGTAACAGTAACTTCGATACTAATTATGACAGGTAACAGTAACTTCGATACTAATTATGACAAGTAACTGTAACTTCGATACAAATTATGACAGGTAACAGTAACTTCGATACTAATTATGACAGGTTACAGTAACTACGATACTAATTATGACAAGTAACTGTAACTTCGATACTAATTATGACAGGTAACTGTAACTTGGTAAATAATTATGACAAGTAACTGTAATTTCGATACAAATTATGGCTGGTAACAGTAACTTCGATGCTAATTATGACAGGTAACTGTAACTTCGATACTAATTATGACAAGGAACTGTAATTTCGATACAAATTATGGCAGGTAACTGTAACTTCGATACTAATTGTGACAGGTAACAGTAACTTCGATACTAATTATGACAAGTAACTATAACTTCGAATCAAATTATGACAGGTAACTGTAACTTCGATACTAATTATGACATGAAATCTAACTTCGTTACTAATTATGACAAGTAACTGTAATTTTGATAAAAAATTTTGGTAGGTAACTGTAACTTCAATACTAATTATGACAGGTAACAGGAACTTCGATACTAATTATGACAGGTAACTGTAACTTCGTTACTAATTATCACAAGTAACTTTAATTTCGATACTAATTATGGCAGATAACTGTAACTTCGTTTCTAATTATGACAAGTCCCTGTTATTTCGATACAAATTATGGCAGGTAACGGTAACTGCGATACTAATTATTACAAGTAGCTGTAACTTCGATACTAATTATGACAGGTAACTGTAACTTCGTTACTAATTATGACAAGTAACTGTAATTTCGATACAAATTATGACAGGTAACAGTAACATCGTTAGTAATTATGACAAGTAACAGTAATTTCGATACAAATTATGGCAGGTAACTGTATCTTCGATACTAATTATGACAGGTAACAGTAACTTCGATACTAATTATGACAAGTAACATTAACGTCGATACTAATTATGGCAGGTTACTGTAACATCGCTACAAATTATGACAAGTAACATTAATTTCGATACAAATTATGGCAGGTAACTGTATCTTCCATACTAATTATGAGAGGTAACAGTAACTTCGATACTAATTATGACAGGAAACTGTAACTTCGTTACTAATTATGACAGGTAACTGTAATTTCGATACAAATTATGACAGGTAACTGTAACATCGTTACTAATTATGACAAGTAACAGTACCTTCGATACTAATTATGACAGGTAACTGTAACTTTGATACTAATTATGACAAGGAACTGTAATTTCGATACAAATTATGGCAGGTAACTGTAACTTCGTTACTAATTATGACAAGTAACTGTAATTTCGATACAAATTTTGGCAGGTAACTGTAACTTCGATACTTATTATTACAAGTCCCTGTAATTTCGATACAAATTATGGCAGGTAACTGTTCCTTCGATACTAATTATGACAGGTAACAGCAACTTCGATACTAATTATGACAAGTAACTGTAACTTCGATACTAATTATGACAGGTAACTGTAACTTCGTTACTAATTATGACAAGTAACTGTAATTTCGATACAAATTATGGCAGGTAACTGTTCCTTCGATACTAATTATGACAGGTAACAGCAACTTCGATACTAATTATGACAAGTAACTATAACTTCGATACAAATTATGACAGGTAACTGTAACTTCGATACTAATTATGACAAGAAACTCTAACTTCGTTACTAATTATGACAAGTAACTGTAATTTTGATAAAAAATTATTGTAGGTAACTGTAACTTCAATACTAATTATGACAGGTAACAGTAACTTCGATACTAATTATGACAGGTAACTGTAACTTCGTTACTTATTATGACAAGTAACTTTAATTTCCATACTAATTATGGCAGGTTACTGTAACTTCGTTACTAATTATGACAAGTCCCTGTAATTTCAATACAAATTATGGCAGGTAATTGTAATTTCGATGCTAATTATGACAGGTAACATTAACTTCGATACTAATTATGACAAGTAACAGTAACTTCGATACTAATTATGACAAGTAACTGTAACTTCAATACTAATTATGACAGGTAACAGTAACTTCGATACTAATTATGACAGGTAACAGTAACTACGATACTAATTATGACAAGTAACTGTAACTTCGATACTAATTATGACAGGTAACTGTAACTTCGTAACTAATTATGACAAGGAACTGTAATTTCGATACAAATTATGGCAGGTAACTGTAACTTCGATACTAATTATGACAAGTAACTGTAACTTCGATACTAATTATGACAGGGAACTGTAATTTCGATACAAATTATGGCAGGTTACTGTAACTTCGATACTAATTGTGACTGGTAACAGTAACTTCGATACTAATTAAGACAAGTAACTATAACTTCGAATCAAATTATGACAGGTAACTGTAACTTCAATACTAATTATGACAAGAAACTCTAACTTCGTTACTAATTATGACAAGTAACTGTAATTTTGATTAAAAATTATGGTAGGTAACTGTAACTTCAATACTAATTATGACAGGTAACAGTAACTTCGATACTTATTATGACAGGTAACTGTAACTTCGTTACTAATTATCACAAGTAACTTTAATTTCGATACTAATTATGGCAGGTAACTGTAACTTCGTTACTTATTATTACAAGTCCCTGTAATTTCGATACAAATTATGGCAGGTAACGGTAACTTCGAAACTAATTATTACAAGTAACTGTAACGTCGATACAAATTATGACAGGTAACTGTAACTTGGTTACTAATTATGACAAGTAACTTTAATTTCGATACAAATTTTGGCAGGTAACTGTAACTTCGATTCTAATTATGACAAGGAACTGTAATTTCGATACAAATTATGGCAGGTAACTGTAACTTCGATACCAATTATGACAGGTAACAGCAACATCGATACTAATTATGACAAGTAACTATAACTTCGATACAAATTATGACAGGTAACTGTAACTTCGATACTAATTATGACAAGAAACTCTAACTTCGTTACTAATTATGACAAGTAACTGTAATTTTGATAAAAAATTATTGTAGGTAACTGTTACTTCAATACTAATTATGACAGGTAACAGTAACGTCGATACTAATTACGACAGGTAACTGTAACTTCGTTACTTATTATGACAAGTAACTTTAATTTCGATACTAATTATGGCAGGATACTGTAACTTCGTTACTAATTATGACAAGTCCTTTAATTTCGATACAAATTATTGCAGGTAATTGTAATTTCGATACTAATTATGACAGGTAACAGTAACTTCGATACTAATTATGACAGGTAACAGTAACTTCGATACTTATTATGACAAGTAACTGTAACTTCGATACAAATTATGACAGCTAACAGTAACTTCGATACTAATTATGACAGGTTACAGTAACTACGATACTAATTATGACAAGTAACTGTAACTTCGATACTAATTATGACAGGTAACTGAAACTTGGTAACTAATTATGACAAGTAACTGTAATTTCGATACAAATTATGGCTGGTAACAGTAACTTCGATGCTAATTATGACAGGTAACTGTAACTTCGATACTAATTATGACAAGGAACTGTAATTTCGATACAAATTATGGCAGGTAACTGTAACTTCGATACTAATTGTGACAGGTAACAGTAACTTCGATACTAATTATGACAAGTGACTATAACTTCGAATCAAATTATGACAGGTAACTGTAACTTCGATACTAATTATGACATGAAATCTAACTTCGTTACTAATTATGACAAGTAACTGTAATTTTGATAAAAAATTATGGTAGGTAACTGTAACTTCAATACTAATTATGACAGGTAACAGGAACTTCGATACTAATTATGACAGGTAACTGTAACTTCGTTACTAATTATCACAAGTAACTTTAATTTCGATACTAATTATGGCAGGTAACTGTAACTTCGTTACTAATTATGACAAGTCCCTGTTATTTCGATACAAATTATGGCAGGTAACGGTAACTTCGATACTAATTATTACAAGTAACTGTAACTTCGATACTAATTATGACAGGTAACTGTAACTTCGTTACTAATTATGACAAGTAACTGTAATTTCGATACAAATTATGACAGGTAACAGTAACTTCGTTAGTAATTATGACAAGTAACAGTAATTTCGATACAAATTATGGCAGGTAACTGTATCTTCGATACTAATTATGACAGGTAAGAGTAACTTCGATACTAATTATGACAAGTAACATTAACTTCGATACTAATTATGGCAGGTTACTGTAACATCGCTACTAATTATGACAAGTAACATTAATTTCGATACAAATTATGGTAGGTAACTGTATCTTCCATACTAATTATGACAGGTAACAGTTACTTCGATACTAATTATGACAGGAAACTGTAACTTCGTTACTAATTATGACAAGTAACTGTAATTTCGATACAAATTATGACAGGTAACTGTAACATCGTTACTAATTATGACAAGTAACAGTACCTTCGATACTAATTATGACAGGTAACTGTAACTTCGATACTAATTATGACAAGGAACTGTAATTTCGATACAAATTATGGCAGGTAACTGTAACTTCGTTACTAATTATGACAAGTAACTGTAATTTCGATACAAATTTTGGCAGGTAACTGTAACTTCGATACTAATTATGACAGGTAACAGTAACTTCGATACTAATTATGACAAGTAACTGAAACTTCGATACTAATTATGACAGGTAACTGTAACTTCGTTACTAATAATGACAAGTAACTCTAATTTCGATACTAATTATGGCAGGTAACTGTAACTTCGATACTAATTATGACAGGTAACAGTAACTTCGATACTAATTATGACAAGTAACTGTAACTTCGATACTAATTACGACAAGAAACTCTAACTTCGTTACTAATTATGACAAGTAACTGTAATTTTGATAAAAAATTATTGTAGGTAACGGTAACTTCAATACTAATTATGACAGGTAACAGTAACTTCGATACTAATTATGACAAGAAACTCAAACTTCGTTACTAATTATGACAAGTAACTGTAATTTTGATAAAAAATTATGGTAGGTAACTGTAACTTCAATACTAATTATGACAGGTAACAGTAACTTCGATATTAATTATGACAGGAAACTGTAACTTCGTTACTAATTATGACAAGTAACTTTAATTTCGATATTAATTATGGCAGGAAACTGTAACTTCGTTACTAATTATGACAAGTCCCTGTAATTTCGATACAAATTATGGCAGGTAACTGTAACCTCGATACTAATTATGACAAGTAACTGTAACTTCGATACTAATTATGACAGGTAACTGTAACTTCGTTATTAATTATGACAAGTAACTGTAATTTCGATACAAATATTGGCAGGTAACTGTATCATCGTTACTAATTATGACAGGTAACAGTAACTTCGATATAAATTATGATAAGTAACTGTAACTTCGATACTAATTATGACAGGTAACTGTAACTTCGATACTAATTATGACAGGTAACTGTAACTTCGTTACTAATTATGACAAGTAACTGTAATTTCGATACAAATTATGGCAGGTTACTGTAACTTCGATACTAATTATAACAGGTAACAGCAACTTCGATGCTAATTATGACAAGTAACTGTAACATCGATACTAATTATGACAGGTAACTGTAACTTCGTTACTAATTATGACAAGTAACTGTAATTTCGATACAAATTATGGCAGGTTACTGTAACTTCATACTAATTATGACAAGTCCCTGTAATTTCTATACAAATTATGGCAGGTAACTGTAACCTCGATACTAATTATGACAAGTAACTGTAACTTCGATACTAATTATGACAGGTAACTGTAACTTCGTTATTAATTATGACAAGTAACTGTAATTTCGATACAAATATTGGCAGGTAACTGTATCATCGTTACTAATTATGACAGGTAACAGTAACTTCGATATAAATTATGATAAGTAACTGTAACTTCGTTACTAATTATGACAAGTCCCTGTAATTTCAAAACAAATTATGGCAGGTAATTGTAATTTCGATGCTAATTATGACAGGTAACATTAACTTCGATACTAATTATGACAAGTAACAGTAACTTCGATAGTAATTAAGACAAGTAACTGTAACTTTGATGCTAATTATGACAGGTAACTGTAACTTCGTTACTAATTATGACAATAACTGTAATTTCGGTTCAAATTTTGGCAGGTAACAGTAACTTCGATACTTATTATGACAGGTAACAGTAACTTCGATACTAATTATGACAAGTAACTGTAACTTCGATACTAATTATGACAGGTAACTGTAACTTCGTTACTAATTATGACAAGTAACTGTAATTTCGATACAAATTATGGCAGGTAACTGTTCCTTCGATACTAATTATGAAAGGTAACAGCAACTTCGATACTAATTATGACAAGTAACTATAACTTCGATACAAATTATGACAGGTAACTGTAACTTCGATACTAATTATGACAAGAAACTCTAACTTCGTTACAAATTATGACAAGTAACTGTAATTTTGATAAAAAATTATTGTAGGTAACTGTAACTTCAATACTAATTATGACAGGTAACAGTAACTTCGATACTAATTATGACAGGTAACTGTATCTTCGATACTAATTATGACAAGGAACTGTAATTTCGATACAAATTATGGCAGGTAACTGTAACTTCGTTATTAATTATGACAAGTAACTGTAATTTCGATACAAATATTGGCAGGTAACTGTATCATCGTTACTAATTATGACAGGTAACAGTAACTTCGATATTAATTATGATAAGTAACTGTAACTTCGATACTAATTATGACAGGTAACTGTAACTTCGATACTAATTATGACAGGTAACTGTAACTTCGTTACTAATTATGACAAGTAACTGTAATTTCGATACAAATTATGGCAGGTTACTGTAACTTCGATACTAATTATGACAGGTAACAGCAACTTCGATACTAATTATGACAAGTAATTATAACTTCGATACAAATTATGACAGGTAACTGTAACTTCGATACTAATTATGACAAGAAACTCTAACTTCGTTACTAATTATGACAAGTAACTGTAATTTTGATAAAAAATTATTGTAGGTAACTGTAACTTCAATACTAATTATGACAGGTAACAGTAACTTCGATACTAATTATGACAGGTAACTGTAACTTCGTTACTTATTATGACAAGTAACTTTAATTTCGAAACTAATTATGGCAGGTTACTGTAACTTCGTTACTAATTATGACTAGTCCCTGTAATTTCGGTACAAATTATGGCAGGTAATTGTAATTTCGAAGCTAATTATGACAGGTAACAGTAACTTCGATACTAATTATGACAAGTAACAGTAACTTCGATACTAATTATGACAAGTAACTGTAACTTCGATACTAATTATGACAGGTAACTGTAACTTCGTTACTAATTATGACAAATAACTGTAATTTCGATTCAAATTTTGGCACGTAACTGTAACTTCGATACTTATTATGACAGGTAACAGTAACTTCGATACTAATTGTGACAAGTAACTGTAACTTCGATACTAATTATGACAGGTAACTATAACTTCGTTACTAATTATGACAAGTAACTGTAATTTCGATACAAATTATGGCAGGTAACTGTAACTTCGATACTAATTATGACAGGTAACAGCAACTTCGATACTAATTATGACAAGTAACTATAACTTCGATACAAATTAGGACAGGTAACTGTAACTTCGATACTAATTATGACAAGAAACTCTAACTTCGTTACTAATTATGACAAGTAACTGTAATTATGATAAAAAATTATTGTAGGTAACTGTAACTTCAATACTAATTATGAAAGGTAACAGTAACTTCGATACTAATTATGACAGGTAACAGTAACTACGATACTAATTATGACAAGTAACTGTAACTTCGATACTAATTATGACAGGTAACTTTAACTTCGTAACTAATTATGACAAGTAACTGTTATTTCGATACAAATTATGGCAGGTAACAGTAACTTCGATACTAATTATGACAAGTAACTGTAATTTTGATAAAAAATTATTGTAGGTAACTGTAACTTCAATACTAATTATGACAGGTAACAGTAACTTCGATACTAATTATGACAGGTAACAGTAACTACGATACTAATTATGACAAGTAACTGTAACTTCGATACTAATTATGACAGGTAACTGTAACTTCGTAAGTAATTATGACTAGTAACTCTAATTTCGATACAAATTATGGCAGGTAACAGTAACTTCGATACTAATTATGACAAGTAAATGTAACTTCGATACTAATTATGACAGGGAACTGTAATTTCGATACAAATTATGGCAGGTAACTGTAACTTCGATACTAATTGTGACTGGTAACAGTAATTTCGATACTAATTATGACAAGTAACTATAACTTCGAATCAAATTATGACAGGTAACTGTAACTTCGATACTAATTATGACAAGAAACTCTAACTTCGTTACTAATTATGACAAGTAACTGTAATTTTGATAAAAAATTATGGTAGGTAACTGTAACTTCAATACTAATTATGACAGGTAACAGTAACTTCGATACTTATTATGACAGGGAATTGTAACTTCGTTACTAATTATCACAAGTAACTGTAATTTCGATACTAATTATGGCAGGTACCTGTAACTTCGTTACTAATTATTACAAGTCCCTGTAATTTCGATACAAATTATGGCGGGTAACGGTAACTTCGATTCTAATTATTACAAGTAACTGTAACTTCGATACTAATTATGACAGGTAACTGTAACTTGGTTACTAATTATGACAAGTAACTGTAATTTCGATACAAATTTTGGCAGGTAACTGTAACTTCGATTCTAATTATGACAGGTAACAGTAACTTCGATACTAATTATGACAAGTAACTGTAACTTCGATACTAATTATGACAGGTAACTGTAACTTCGTTACTATTTATGACAAGTAACAGTAATTTCGATACAAAATATGGCAGGTAACAGTAACTTCGAAACTAATTATGACAGGTAACAGTAACTTCGATACTAATTATGACAAGTAACATTAACGTCGATACTAATTATGACAGGTTACTGTAACATCGTTGCTAATGATGACAAGTAACTTTAATTTCGATACAAATTATGGCAGGTAACTGTAACTTCCATACTAATTATGACAGGTAACAGTTACTTCGATACTAATTATGACAGGAAACTGTAACTTCGTTACTAATTATGACAAGTAACTGTAATTTCGATACAAATTATGACAGGTAAATGTAACTTCGTTACTAATTATGACAACTAACAGTACCATCGATACTAATTATGACAGGTAACTGTAACTTCGATACTAATTATGACAAGGAACTGTAATTTCGATACAAATTATGGCAGGTAACTGTAACTTCGTTACTAATTATGACAAGAAACTCTAATTTCGATACAAATTACGGCAGGTAATTGTAACTTCGGTACTAATTATGACAGGTAACAGTAACTTCGATACTAATTATGACAAGTAACTATAACTTCGATACAAATTATGACAGGTAACTGTAACTTCGATACTAATTATGACAAGAAACCCGAACTTCGTTACTAATTATGACAAGTCCCTGTAATTTCGATACAAATTATGGCAGGTAACTGTAACTTCCATATTAATTATGACAGGTAACAGTAACTTCGATACTAATTATGACAGGAAACTGTAATTTCGTTACTAATTAGACAAGTAACTGTAATTTCGATACAAATTATGACTGGTAACTGTAACTTCGTTACTAATTATGACAGGTTACTGTAACTTCGTTACTAATTATGTCAAGTAACTGTAGCTTCGATGCTTATTATGACAAGTAACTGTAATTTCGATACAAATTACGACAGGTAACATTAACTTCGATATAAATTATGACAAGAAACTCTAACTTCGTTAATAATTATGACAAGTAACTGTAATTTTGATAAAAAATTATGGTAGGTAACTGTAACTTCAATACTAATTATGACAGGTAACAGTAACTTCGATACTAATTATGACAGGAAACTGTAACTTCGTTACTAATTATGACAAGTAACTTTAATTTCGATACTAATTATGGCAGGAAACTGTAACTTCGTTACTAATTATGACAAGTCCCTGTAATTTCGATACAAATTATGGCAGGTAACTGTAACTTCCATACTAATTATGACAAGTAACTGTAACTTCGATACTAATTATGACAGGTAACTGTAACTTCGTCACTAATTATAACAAGTAACTGTAATTTCGTTACAAATTATGGCAGGTAACAGTACCTTCGATACTAATTATGACAGGTAACAGTAATTCGATACTAATTATGACAAGTAACTATAACTTCGATACAAATTATGACAGGTAACTGTAACTTCGATACTAATTATGACAAGAAACCCGAACTTCGTTACTAATTATGACAAGTCCCTGTAATTTCGATACAAATTATGGCAGGTAACTGTAACTTCCATATTAATTATGACAGGTAACAGTAACTTCGATACTAATTATGACAGGAAACTGTAATTTCGTTACTAATTAGACAAGTAACTGTAATTTCGATACAAATTATGACTGGTAACTGTAACTTCGTTACTAATTATGACAGGTTACTGTAACTTCGTTACTAATTATGTCAAGTAACTGTAGCTTCGATGCTTATTATGACAAGTAACTGTAATTTCGATACAAATTACGACAGGTAACATTAACTTCGATATAAATTATGACAAGAAACTCTAACTTCGTTAATAATTATGACAAGTAACTGTAATTTTGATAAAAAATTATGGTAGGTAACTGTAACTTCAATACTAATTATGACAGGTAACAGTAACTTCGATACTAATTATGACAGGAAACTGTAACTTCGTTACTAATTATGACAAGTAACTTTAATTTCGATATTAATTATGGCAGGAAACTGTAACTTCGTTACTAATTATCACAAGTAACTTTAATTTTGATACTAATTATGGCAGGTAACTGTAACTTCGTTACTAATTATGACAAGTCCCTGTTATTTCGATACAATTTATGGCAGGTAACGGTAACTTCGATACTAATTATTACAAGTAACTGTAACTTCGATACTAATTATGACAGGTAACTGTAACTTCGTTACTAATTATGACAAGTAACTGTAATTTCGATCCAAATTACGACAGGTAACAGTAACTTCGTTAGTAATTATGACATGTAACAGTAATTTCGATACAAATTATGGCAGGTAACTGTATCTTCGATACTAATTATGACAGGTAACAGTAACTTCGATACTAATTATGACAAGTAACATTAACTTCGATACTAATTATGGCAGGTTACTGTAACATCGCTACTAATTATGACAAGTAACATTTATTTCGATACAAATTATGGCAGGTAACCGTAACTTCCATACTAATTATGACAGGTAACAGTTACTTCGATACTAATTATGACAGGAAACTGTAACTTCGTTACTAATTATGACAAGTAACTGTAATTTCGATACAAATTATGACAGGTAACTGTAACATCGTTACTAATTATGACAAGTAACAGTACCTTCGATACTAATTATGACAGGTAACTGTAACTTCGATACTAATTATGACAAGGAACTGTAATTTCGATACAAATTATGGCAGGTAACTGTAACTTCGTTACTAATTATGACAAGTAACTGTAATTTCGATACAAATTTTGGCAGGTAACTGTAACTTCGATACTAATTATGACAGGTAACGGTAACTTCGATACTAATTATGACAAGTAACTGTAACTTCGATACTAATTATGACAGGTAACTGTAACTTCGTTACTAATAATGAAAAGTAACTCTAATTTCGATACTAATTATGGCAGGTAACTGTAACTTCGATACTAATTATGACAGGTAACAGTAACTTCGATACTAATTATGACAAGTAACTGTAACTTCGATACTAATTATGACAAGAAACTCTAACTTCGTTACTAATTATGACAAGTAACTGTAACTTCGATACTAATTATGACAGGTAACTGTAACTTCGTTATTAATTATGACAAGTAACTGTAATTTCGATACAAATATTGGCAGGTAACTGTATCATCGTTACTAATTATGACAGGTAACAGTAACTTCGATATTAATTATGATAAGTAACTGTAACATCGATACTAATTATGACAGGTAACTGTAACTTCGATACTAATTATGACAGGTAACTGTAACTTCGTTACTAATTATGACAAGTAACTGTAATTTCGATACAAATTATGGCAGGTTACTGTAACTTCGATACTAATTATGACAGGTAACAGCAACTTCGATACTAATTATGACAAGTAACTATAACTTCGATACAAATTATGACAGGTAACTGTAACTTCGATACTAATTATGACAAGAAACTCTAACTTCGTTACTAATTATGACAAGTAACTGTAATTTTGATAAAAAATTATTGTAGGTAACTGTAACTTCAATACTAATTATGACAGGTAACAGTAACTTCGATACTAATTATGACAGGTAACTGTAACTTCGTTACTTATTATGACAAGTAACTTTAATTTCGATACTAATTATGGCAGGTTACTGTAACTTCGTTACTAATTATGACAAGTCCCTGTAATTTCGGTACAAATTAAGGCAGGTAATTGTAATTTCGAAGCTAATTATGACAGGTAACAGTAACTTCGATACTAATTATGACAAGTAACAGTAACTTCGATACTAATTATGACAAGAAACTCTAACTTCGTTACTAATTATGACAAGTAACTGTAATTTTGATAAAAAAATTATTGTAGGTAACTGTAACTTCAATACTAATTTTGACAGGTAACAGTAACTTCGATACTAATTATGACAAGAAACTCAAACTTCGTTACTAATTATGACAAGTAACTGTAATTTTGATAAAAAATTATGGTAGGTAACTGTAACTTCAATACTAATTATGACAGGTAACAGTAACTTCGATACTAATTATGACAGGAAACTGTAACTTCGTTACTAATTCTGACAAGTAACTTTAATTTCGATATTAATTATGGCAGGAAACTGTAACATCGTTACTAATTATGACAAGTCCCTGTAATTTCGATACAAATTATGGCAGGTAACTGTAACCTTGATACTAATTATGACAAGTAACTGTAACTTCGATACTAATTATGACAGGTAACTGTAACTTCGTTATTAATTATGACAAGTAACTGTAATTTCGATACAAATATTGGGAGGTAACTGTATCATCGTTACTAATTATGACAGGTAACAGTAACTTCGATATTAATTATGATAAGTAACTGTAACTTCGATACTAATTATGACAGGTAACTGTAACTTCGATACTAATTATGACAGGTAACTGTAACTTCGTTACTAATTATGACAAGTAACTGTAATTTCGATACAAATTATGGCAGGTTACTGTAACTTCGATACTAATTATGACAGGTAACAGCAACTTCGATACTAATTATGACAAGTAATTATAACTTCGATACAAATTATGACAGGTAACTGTAACTTCGATACTAATTATGACAAGAAACTCTAACTTCGTTACTAATTATGACAAGTAACTGTAATTTTGATAAAAAATTATTGTAGGTAACTGTAACTTCAATACTAATTATGACAGGTAACAGTAACTTCGATACTAATTATGACAGGTAACTGTAACTTCGTTACTTATTATGACAAGTAACTTTAATTTCGAAACTAATTATGGCAGGTTACTGTAACTTCGTTACTAATTATGACTAGTCCCTGTAATTTCGGTACAAATTATGGCAGGTAATTGTAATTTCGAAGCTAATTATGACAGGTAACAGTAACTTCGATACTAATTATGACAAGTAACAGTAACTTCGATACTAATTATGACAAGTAACTGTAACTTCGATACTAATTATGACAGGTAACTGTAACTTCGTTACTAATTATGACAAATAACTGTAATTTCGATTCAAATTTTGGCACGTAACTGTAACTTCGATACTTATTATGACAGGTAACAGTAACTTCGATACTAATTGTGACAAGTAACTGTAACTTCGATACTAATTATGACAGGTAACTATAACTTCGTTACTAATTATGACAAGTAACTGTAATTTCGATACAAATTATGGCAGGTAACTGTAACTTCGATACTAATTATGACAGGTAACAGCAACTTCGATACTAATTATGACAAGTAACTATAACTTCGATACAAATTAGGACAGGTAACTGTAACTTCGATACTAATTATGACAAGAAACTCTAACTTCGTTACTAATTATGACAACTAACTGTAATTATGATAAAAAATTATTGTAGGTAACTGTAACTTCAATACTAATTATGAAAGGTAACAGTAACTTCGATACTAATTATGACAGGTAACAGTAACTACGATACTAATTATGACAAGTAACTGTAACTTCGATACTAATTATGACAGGTAACTTTAACTTCGTAACTAATTATGACAAGTAACTGTTATTTCGATACAAATTATGGCAGGTAACAGTAACTTCGATACTAATTATGACAAGTAACTGTAATTTTGATAAAAAATTATTGTAGGTAACTGTAACTTCAATACTAATTATGACAGGTAACAGTAACTTCGATACTAATTATGACAGGTAACAGTAACTACGATACTAATTATGACAAGTAACTGTAACTTCGATACTAATTATGACAGGTAACTGTAACTTCGTAAGTAATTATGAATAGTAACTCTAATTTCGATACAAATTATGGCAGGTAACAGTAACTTCGATACTAATTATGACAAGTAACTGTAACTTCGATACTAATTATGACAGGGAACTGTAATTTCGATACAAATTATGGCAGGTAACTGTAACTTCGATACTAATTGTGACTGGTAACAGTAATTTCGATACTAATTATGACAAGTAACTATAACTTCGAATCAAATTATGACAGTTAACTGTAACTTCGATACTAATTATGACAAGAAACTCTAACTTCGTTACTAATTATGACAAGTAACTGTAATTTTGATAAAAAATTATGGTAGGTAACTGTAACTTCAATACTAATTATGACAGGTAACAGTAACTTCGATACTTATTATGACAGGTAATTGTAACTTCGTTACTAATTATCACAAGTAACTGTAATTTCGATACTAATTATGGCAGGTACCTGTAACTTCGTTACTAATTATTACAAGTCCCTGTAATTTCGATACAAATTATGGCGGGTAACGGTAACTTCGATTCTAATTATTACAAGTAACTGTAACTTCGATACTAATTATGACAGGTAACTGTAACTTGGTTACTAATTATGACAAGTAACTGTAATTTCGATACAAATTTTGGCAGGTAACTGTAACTTCGATTCTAATTATGACAGGTAACAGTAACTTCGATACTAATTATGACAAGTAACTGTAACTTCGATACTAATTATGACAGGTAACTGTAACTTCGTTACTATTTATGACAAGTAACAGTAATTTCGATACAAAATATGGCAGGTAACAGTAACTTCGAAACTAATTATGACAGGTAACAGTAACTTCGATACTAATTATGACAAGTAACATTAACGTCGATACTAATTATGACAGGTTACTGTAACATCGTTACTAATGATGACAAGTAACTTTAATTTCGATACAAATTATGGCAGGTAACTGTAACTTCCATACTAATTATGACAGGTAACAGTTACTTCGATACTAATTATGACAGGAAACTGTAACTTCGTTACTAATTATGACAAGTAACTGTAATTTCGATACAAATTATGACAGGTAACTGTAACTTCGTTACTAATTATGACAACTAACAGTACCATCGATACTAATTATGACAGGTAACTGTAACTTCGATACTAATTATGACAAGGAACTGTAATTTCGATACAAATTATGGCAGGTAACTGTAACTTCGTTACTAATTATGACAAGAAACTCTAATTTCGATACAAATTACGGCAGGTAACAGTAACTTCGAAACTAATTATGACAGGTAACAGTAACTTCGATACTAATTATGACAAGTAACATTAACGTCGATACTAATTATGACAGGTTACTGTAACTTCGTTACTAATTATGACAAGTAACTGTAATTTCGATACAAATTATGACTGGTTACTGTAACTTCGATTCTAATTATGACAAGAAACTCTAACTTCGTTACTAATTATGACAAGTAACTGTAATTTTGATAAAAAATTAAGGTAGGTAACTGTAACTTCAATATTAATTATGACAGGTAACAGTAACTTCGATACTAATTATGAAAGGAAACTGTAACTTCGTTATTAATTATGACAAGTAACTTTAATTTCGATACTAATTATGGCAGGTAACTGTAACATCGTTACTAATTATGACAAGTCCCTGTAATTGCGATACAAATTATGGCAGGTAACTGTAACTTCGATACTAATTATGACAAGTAACTGTAACTTCGATACTAATTATGACAGGTAACTGTAACTTCGTTATTAATTATGACAAGTAACTGTAATTTCGATACAAATTTTGGCAGGTAACTGTAACTTCGATACTAATTATGACAGGTAACAGTAACTTCGATACTAATTATGACAAGTAACTGTAACTTCGATACTAATTATGACAGGTAACTGTTACTTCGTCACTAATTATGACAAGTAACTGTAATTTCGATACAAATTATGGCAGGTAACTGTAACTTCGATACTAATTATGACAGGTAACAGTAACTTCGATACTTATTATGACAAGTAACTATAACTTCGATAAAAATTATGACAGGTAACTGTAACTTCGATACTAATTATGACAAGAAACTCGAACTTCGTTTCTAATTATGACAAGTCCCTGTAATTTCGATACAAATTATGGCAGGTAACTGTAACTTCCACACTAATTATGACAGATAACAATAACTTCGATACTAATTATGACAGGAAACTGTAACTTCTTTACTAATTATGACAAGTAACTGTAATTTCGATACAAATTATGACAGGTAACTGTAACTTCGTTACTACTTATGACATGTAACAGTACCTTCGATACTAATTATGACAGGTAACTGTAACTTCGATATTAATTATGACAAGGAACAGTAATTTTGATACAAATTATGGCAGGTAACTGTAACGTTGATACTAATTATGACAGGTAACAGTAACTTCGATACTAATTATGACAAGTAACTGTAACTTCGTTACTATAATGACAAGTAATTCTAATTTTGATAAAAAATTATGGCAGGTAACTGTAACTTCGATACTAATTATGACAGGTATCATTAACTTCGATACTAATTATGACAGGTTACTGTAACTTCGTTACTAATTAAGTCAAGTAACTGTAACTTCGATACTAATTATGACAAGTAACTGTAATTTCGATACAAATTATGACAGGTTACCGTAACTTCGTTACTAATTATGACAAGTTACTGTAATTTCGATACAAATTATGGCAGGTAATTGTAACTTCGGTACTAATTATATCAGGTATCAGTAACTTCGATACTAATTATGACAAGGAACTGTAATTTCGATACAAATTATGGCAGGTAACTGTAACTTCGTTGCTAATTATGACAGGTTACTGTAACTTCGTTACAAATTATGTCAAGTAATTGTAGCTTCGATTCTAATTATGACAAGTAACTGTAATTTCGATACAAAATAAGACAGGTAACAGTAACTTCGATACTAATTATGACAAGAAACTCTAACTTCGTTAATAATTATGACAAGTAACTGTAATTTCGATACAAATTTTGACAGGTAACTGAAACTTCGTTACTAATTATGACAGGAAACTGTAACTTCGTTACTAATTATGACAAGTAACTTTAATTTGGATACTAGTTATGGCAGGAAACTGTAACTTCGTTACTAATTATGAAAAGTCCCTGTAATTTCGATACAAATTATGGCAGATTACTGTAACTTCGATACTAATTATGACAAGTAACTGTAACTTCGATACTAATTATGACAGGTAACTGTAACTTCTTTATTAATTATGACAAGTAACTGTAATTTTGATAAAAAATTATTGTAGGTAACTGTAACTTCAATACTAATTATGACAGGTAACAGTAACTTCGATACTAATTATGACAAGAAACTCAAACTTCGTTACTAATTATGACAAGTAACTGTAATGTTGATAAAAAATTATGGTAGGTAACTGTAACTTCAATACTAATTATGACAGGTAACAGTAACTTCGATACTAATTATGACAGGAAACTGTAACTTCGTTACTAATTATGACAAGTAACTTTAATTTCGATATTAATTATGGCAGGAAACTGTAACTTCGTTACTAATTATGACAAGTCCCTGTAATTTCGATGCAAATTATGGCAGGTAACTGTAACCTTGATACTAATTATGACAAGTAACAGTAACTTCGATACTAATTATGACAGGTAACTGTAACTTCGTTATTAATTATGACAAGTTACTGTAATTTCGATACAAATTTTGGCAGGTAACTGTATCATCGTTACTAATTATGACAGGTAACAGTAACTTCGATACCAATTATGGCAAGTAACTGTAACTTCGATACTAATTATGACAGGTAACTGTAACTTCGTTACTAATTATGACAGGTAACTGTAACTTCGTTACTAATTATGACAAGTAACTGTAATTTCGATTCAAATTCTGGTAGGTAACTGTAACTTCGATACTTATTATGAGAGGTAACAGTAACTACGATACTAATTATGACAAGTAACTGTAACATCGATACTAATAATGACAGGTAACTGTAACTTCGTTACTAATTATGACAAGTAACTGTAATTTTGATACAAAATTATGGCAGGTTACTGTAACTTCGATACTAATTATGACAGGTAACAGAAACTTCGATACTAATTATGACAAGTAACTATAACCTCGATACAAATTATGACAGGTAACTGTAACTTCGATACTAATTATGACAAGAAACTCTAACTTCGTTAATAATTATGACAAGTAACTGTAATTTTGATAAAAAATTATGGTAGGTAACTGTAACTTCAATATTAATTACGACAGGTAACAGTAACTTCGATACTAATTATGACAGGAAACTGTAACTTCGTTACTAATTATTACAAGTAACTGTAATTTCGATACAAATTATGACAGGTAACTGTAACTTCGTTACTAATTATGACAGGTTACTATAACTTCGTTACTAATTATGTCAAGTAACTGTAGCTTCGATGCTAATTATGACAAGTAACTGTAATTTCGATACAAATTATGGCAGGTAACTGTAACTTCGATACTAATTATGACAAGAAACTCGAACCTCGTTACTAATTATGACAAGTCCCTGTAATTTCGATACAAATTATGGCAGGTAACTGTAACTTCCACACTAATTATGACAGGTAACAGTAACTTCGATACTAATTATGACAAGTTACATTAACTTCGATACTAATTATGGCAGGTTACTGTAACATCGCTACTAATTATGACAAATAACTTTAATTTCGATACAAATTATGGCAGGTAACTGTAACTTCCATACTAATTATGACAGGTAACAGTAACTTCGATACTAATTATGACAGGAAACTGTAACTTCGTTAGTAATTATGACAAGTTACTCTAATTTCGATACAAATTTTGACAGGTAACTGTAACTTCTTTACTAATTATGACAAGTAACAGTACCTTCGATACTAATTATGACAGGTAACTGTAACTTCGATACTAATTATGACAAGGAACTGTAATTTCGAAACAAATTATGGCAGGTAACTGTAACTTCGTTACTAATTATGACAAGTAACTGTAATTTCGATATAAATTTTGGCAGGTAACTGTAACTTCGATACTAATTATGACAGGTAACAGTAACTTCGATACTAATTATGACAAGTAACTGTAACTTCGATACTAATTATGACAGGTAACTGTAACTTCGTTACTATTTATGACAAGTATTAGTAATTTCGATACAAAATATGGCAGGTGACAGTAACTTCGATACTTATTATGACAGGTAACAGTAACTTCGATACTATTTATGACAAGTAACATTAACTTCGATACTAATTATGACAGGTTACTGTAACATCGTTGCTAATGATGACAAGTAACTTTAATTTCGATACAAATTATGGCAGGTAACTGTAACTTCCATACTAATTATGACAGGTAACAGTTACTTCGATACAAATTATGACAGGAAAGTGTAACTTCGTTACTAATTATGACAATTAACTGTAATTTCGATAAAAATTATGACAGGTAACAGTAACTTCGTTACTAATTATGACAAGTAACAGTACCTTCGAAACTAATTATGACAGGTAACTGTAACATCGATACTAATTATGACAAGGAACTGTAATTTCGATACAAATTATGGCAGGTAACTGTAACTTCGATACTAATTATGACAGGTAACAGCAACTTCGATACTAATTATGACAAGTAACTATAATTTCGATACAAATTATGACAGGTAACTGTAACTTCGATACTAATTATGACAAGAAACTCTAACATCGTTACTAATTATGACAAGTAACTGTAATTTTGATAAAAAATTATTGTAGGTAACTGTAACTTCAATACTAATTATGACAGGTAACAGTAACTTCGATACTAATTATGACAGGTAACTGTAACTTCGTTACTTATTATGACAAGTAACTTTAATTTCGATACGAATTATGGCAGGTTACTGTAACTTCGTTACTAATTATGACAAGTCCCTGTAATTTCGATACAAATTATTGCAGGTAATTGTAATTTCGAAACTAATTATGACAGGTAACAGTAACTTCGATACTAATTATGACAAGTAACTGTAACTTCGATACTAATTATGACAGGTAACAGCAACTTCGATACTAATTATGACAAGTAACTATAACTTCGATACAAATTATGACAGGTAACAGTAACTTCGATACTAATTATGACAGGTTACAGTAACTACGATACTAATTATGACAAGTAATTGTAATTTCGATACAAATTATGGCTGGTAACAGTAACTTCGATGCTAATTATGACAGGAAACTGTAACTTCGATACTAATTATGACAAGGAACTGTAACTTCGATACAAATTATGGCAGGTAACTGTAACTTCGATACTAATTGTGACAGGTAACAGTAACTTCGATACTAATTATGACAAGTAACTATAACTTCGAATCAAATTATGACTGGTAACTGTAACTTCGATACTAATTATGACAAGAAAATCTAACTTCGCTACTAATTATGACAAGTAACTGTAATTTTGATAAAAAATTATGGTAGGTAACTGTAACTTCAATACTAATTATGACAGGTTACAGGAACTTCGATACTAATTATGACAGGTAACTGTTACTTCGTTAATAATTATCACAAGTAACTTTAATTTCGATACTAATTCTGGCAGGTAACTGTAACTTCGTTACTAATTATGACAAGTCCCTGTAATTTCGATACAAATTATGGCAGGTAACGGTAACTTCGATACTAATTATTACAAGTAACTGTAACTTCGATACTAATTATGACAGGTAACTGTAACTTCGTTACTAATTATGACAAGTAACTGTAATTTCGATACAAATTTTGGCAGGTAACTGTAACTTCGATTCTAACTATGACAGGTAACAGTAACTTCGATACTAATTATGACAAGTAACTGCAACTTCGATACTAATTATGACAGGTAACTGTAACTTCGTTACTAATTATGACAAGTAACAGTAATTTCGATACAAATTATGGCAGGTAACTGTATCTTCGATACTAATTATGACAGGTAACAGTAACTTCGATACTAATTATGACAAGTAACATTAACTTCGATACTAATTATGGCAGGTTACTGTAACATCGCTACTAATTATGACAAGTAACTTTAATTTCGATACAAATTATGGCAGGTAACTGTAACTTCCATACTAATTATGACAGATAACAGTAACTTCGATACTAATTATGACAGGAAACTGTAACTTCGTTACTAATTATGACAAGTAACTGTAATTTCGATACAAATTATGACAGGTAACTGTAACTTCGTTACTAATTATGACAAGTAACAGTACCTTCGATACTAATTATGACAGGTAACTGTAACTTCGATACTAATTATGACAAGGAACTGTAATTTCGATACAAATTATGGCATGTAACTGTAACTTCGTTACTAATTATGACGAGTAACTGTAATTTCGATACAAATTTTGGCAGGTAACTGTAACTTCGATACTAATTATGACAGGTAACAGTAACATCGATACTAATTATGACAAGTAACTGTAACTTCGATACTAATTATGACAGGTAACTGTAACTTCGTTACTAATAATGACAAGTAACTCTAATTTCGATACTAATTATGGCAGGTAACTGTAACTTCGATACTAATTATGACAGGTAACAGTAACTTCGATACTAATTATGACAAGTAACTATAACTTCGATAAAAATTATGACTGGTTACTGTAACTTCGATTCTAATTATGACAAGAAACTCAAACTTCGTTACTAATTATGACAAGTAACTGTAATTTTGATAAAAAAATATGGTAGGTAACTGTAACTTCATTACTAATTATGACAGGTAACAGTAACTTCGATACTAATTATGACAGGAAACTGTAACTTCGTTACTAATTATGACAAGTAACTTTAATTTCGATACAATTTATGGCAGGAAACTGTAACTTCGTTACTAATTATGACAAGTCCCTGTAATTTCGATACAAATTATGGCAGGTAACTGTAACTTCGATACTAATTATGACAAGTAACTGTAACTTCGATACTAATTATGACAGGTAACTGTAACTTCGATACTAATTATGACAAGTAACTGTAACTTCGATACTAATTATGACAGGTAACTGTAACTTCGATACTAATTATGACAGGTAACTGTAACTTCGTTACTAAATATGACAAGTAACTGTAATTTCGATTCAAATTTTGGCAGGTAACTGTAACTTCGATACTTATTATGACAGGTAACAGTAACTTCGATACTAATTATGACAAGTAACTGTAACATCGATACTAATTATGACAGGTAACTGTAACTTCGTTACTAATTATGACAAGTAACTGTAATTTCGATACAAATTATGGCAGGTTACTGTAACTTCGATACTAATTATGACAGGTAACAGCAACTTCGATATTAATTATGACAAGTAACTATAACTTCGATACAAATTATGACAAGTAACTGTAACTTCGATACTAATTATGACAAGAAACTCTAACTTCGTTAATAATTATGACAAGTAACTGTAATTTTGATAAAATATTATTGTAGGTAACTGTAACTTCAATACTAATTATGACAGGTAACAGTAACTTCGATACTAATTATGACAGGTAACTGTAACTTCGTTACTTATTATGACAAGTCCCTGTAATTTCGATACAAATTATGGCAGGTAACGGTAACTTCGATACTAATTATTACAAGTAACTGTAACTTGGTAACTAATTATGACAAGTAATTGTAATTTCGATACAAATTATGGCAGGTAACAATAACTTCGATGCTAATTATGACAGGTAACTGTAACTTCGTTACTTATTATGACAAGTCCCTGTAATTTCGATACAAATTATGGCAGGTAACGGTAACTTCGATACTAATTATTACAAGTAACTGTAACTTCGATACTAATTATGACAAGTAACTGTAACTTCGATACTAATTATGACAAGTAACTGTAACTTGGTAACTAATTATGACAAGTAATTGTAATTTCGATACAAATTATGGCAGGTAACAATAACTTCGATGCTAATTATGACAGGTAACTGTAACTTCGATACTAATTATGACAAGGAACTGTAATTTCGATACAAATTATGGCAGGTAACTGTAACTTCGATACTAATTGTGACAGGTAACAGTAACTTCGATACTAATTATGACAAGTAACTATAACTTCGAATCAAATTATGACTGGTAACTGTAACTTCGATACTAATTATGACAAGAGAATCTAACTTCGTTACTAATTATGACAAGTAACAGTAATTTTGATAAAAAATTATGGTAGGTAACTGTAACTTCAATACTAATTATGACAGGTAACAGGGACATCGATACTAATTATGAGAGGTAACTGTAACTTCGTTAATAATTACCACAAGTAACATTAATTTCGATACTAATTATGGCAGGTAACTGTAACTTCGTTACTAATTATGACAAGTCCCTGTAATTTCGATACAAATTATGGCAGGTAACGGTAACTTCGATACTAATTATTACAAGTAACTGTAACTTCGATACTAATTATGACAGGTAACTGTAACTTCGTTACTAATTATGACAAGTAACTGTAATTTCGATACAAATTTTGGCAGGTAACTGTAACTTCGATTCTAATTATGACAGGTAACAGTAACTTCGATACTAATTATGACAAGTAACTGTAACTTCGATACTAATTATGACAGGTAACTGTAACTTCGTTACTAATTATGACAAGTAACAGTAATTTCGATACAAATTATGGCAGGTAACTGTATCTTCGATACTAATTATGACTGGTAACAGTAACTTCGATACTAATTATGACAAGTAACATTAACTTCGATACTAATTATGGCAGGTTACTGTAACATCGCTACTAATTATGACAAGTAACTTTAATTTCGATACAAATTATGGCAGGTAACTGTAACTTCCATACTAATTACGACAGGTAACAGTAACTTCGACACTAATTATGACAGGAAACTGTAACTTCGTTACTAATTATGACAAGTAACTGTAATTTCGATACAAATTATGACAGGTAACTGTAACTTCGTTACTAATTATGACAAGTAACAGTACCTTCGATACTAATTATGACAGGTAACTGTAACTTCGATACTAATTATGACAAGCAACTGTAATTTCGATACAAATTATGGCAGGTAACTGTAACTTCGTTACTAATTATGACAAGTAACTGTAACTTCGATACTAATTATGACAGGTAACTGTAACTTCGTCACTAATTATAACAAGTAACTGTAATTTCGTTACAAATTATGGCAGGTAACAGTAACTTCGATACTAATTATGCCAGGTAACAGTAATTCGATACTAATTATGACAAGTAACTATAACATCGATACAAATTATGACAGGTAACTATAACTTCGATACTAATTATGACAAGAAACTCGAACTTCGTTACTAATTATGACAAGTCCCTGTAATTTCGATACAAATTAAGGCAGGTAACTGTAACTTCCATACTAATTATGACAGGTAACAGTAACTTCGATACTAATTATGACAGGAAACTGTAACTTCGTTACTAATTATGACAAGTAACTTTAATTTGGATACTAGTTATGGCAGGAAACTGTAACTTCGTTACTAATTATGAAAAGTCCCTGTAATTTCGATACAAATTATGGCAGATTACTGTAACTTCGATACTAATTATGACAAGTAACTGTAACTTCGATACTAATTATGACAGGTAACTGTAACTTCTTTATTAATTATGACAAGTAACTGTAATTTTGATAAAAAATTATTGTAGGTAACTGTAACTTCAATACTAATTATGACAGGTAACAGTAACTTCGATACTAATTATGACAAGAAACTCAAACTTCGTTACTAATTATGACAAGTAACTGTAATGTTGATAAAAAATTATGGTAGGTAACTGTAACTTCAATACTAATTATGACAGGTAACAGTAACTTCGATACTAATTATGACAGGAAACTGTAACTTCGTTACTAATTATGACAAGTAACTTTAATTTCGATATTAATTATGGCAGGAAACTGTAACTTCGTTACTAATTATGACAAGTCCCTGTAATTTCGATGCAAATTATGGCAGGTAACTGTAACCTTGATACTAATTATGACAAGTAACAGTAACTTCGATACTAATTATGACAGGTAACTGTAACTTCGTTATTAATTATGACAAGTTACTGTAATTTCGATACAAATTTTGGCAGGTAACTGTATCATCGTTACTAATTATGACAGGTAACAGTAACTTCGATACCAATTATGGCAAGTAACTGTAACTTCGATACTAATTATGACAGGTAACTGTAACTTCGTTACTAATTATGACAGGTAACTGTAACTTCGTTACTAATTATGACAAGTAACTGTAATTTCGATTCAAATTCTGGTAGGTAACTGTAACTTCGATACTTATTATGAGAGGTAACAGTAACTACGATACTAATTATGACAAGTAACTGTAACATCGATACTAATAATGACAGGTAACTGTAACTTCGTTACTAATTATGACAAGTAACTGTAATTTTGATACAAAATTATGGCAGGTTACTGTAACTTCGATACTAATTATGACAGGTAACAGAAACTTCGATACTAATTATGACAAGTAACTATAACCTCGATACAAATTATGACAGGTAACTGTAACTTCGATACTAATTATGACAAGAAACTCTAACTTCGTTAATAATTATGACAAGTAACTGTAATTTTGATAAAAAATTATGGTAGGTAACTGTAACTTCAATATTAATTACGACAGGTAACAGTAACTTCGATACTAATTATGACAGGAAACTGTAACTTCGTTACTAATTATTACAAGTAACTGTAATTTCGATACAAATTATGACAGGTAACTGTAACTTCGTTACTAATTATGACAGGTTACTATAACTTCGTTACTAATTATGTCAAGTAACTGTAGCTTCGATGCTAATTATGACAAGTAACTGTAATTTCGATACAAATTATGGCAGGTAACTGTAACTTCGATACTAATTATGACAAGAAACTCGAACCTCGTTACTAATTATGACAAGTCCCTGTAATTTCGATACAAATTATGGCAGGTAACTGTAACTTCCACACTAATTATGACAGGTAACAGTAACTTCGATACTAATTATGACAAGTTACATTAACTTCGATACTAATTATGGCAGGTTACTGTAACATCGCTACTAATTATGACAAATAACTTTAATTTCGATACAAATTATGGCAGGTAACTGTAACTTCCATACTAATTATGACAGGTAACAGTAACTTCGATACTAATTATGACAGGAAACTGTAACTTCGTTAGTAATTATGACAAGTTACTCTAATTTCGATACAAATTTTGACAGGTAACTGTAACTTCTTTACTAATTATGACAAGTAACAGTACCTTCGATACTAATTATGACAGGTAACTGTAACTTCGATACTAATTATGACAAGGAACTGTAATTTCGAAACAAATTATGGCAGGTAACTGTAACTTCGTTACTAATTATGACAAGTAACTGTAATTTCGATATAAATTTTGGCAGGTAACTGTAACTTCGATACTAATTATGACAGGTAACAGTAACTTCGATACTAATTATGACAAGTAACTGTAACTTCGATACTAATTATGACAGGTAACTGTAACTTCGTTACTATTTATGACAAGTATTAGTAATTTCGATACAAAATATGGCAGGTGACAGTAACTTCGATACTTATTATGACAGGTAACAGTAACTTCGATACTATTTATGACAAGTAACATTAACTTCGATACTAATTATGACAGGTTACTGTAACATCGTTGCTAATGATGACAAGTAACTTTAATTTCGATACAAATTATGGCAGGTAACTGTAACTTCCATACTAATTATGACAGGTAACAGTTACTTCGATACAAATTATGACAGGAAAGTGTAACTTCGTTACTAATTATGACAATTAACTGTAATTTCGATAAAAATTATGACAGGTAACAGTAACTTCGTTACTAATTATGACAAGTAACAGTACCTTCGAAACTAATTATGACAGGTAACTGTAACATCGATACTAATTATGACAAGGAACTGTAATTTCGATACAAATTATGGCAGGTAACTGTAACTTCGATACTAATTATGACAGGTAACAGCAACTTCGATACTAATTATGACAAGTAACTATAATTTCGATACAAATTATGACAGGTAACTGTAACTTCGATACTAATTATGACAAGAAACTCTAACATCGTTACTAATTATGACAAGTAACTGTAATTTTGATAAAAAATTATTGTAGGTAACTGTAACTTCAATACTAATTATGACAGGTAACAGTAACTTCGATACTAATTATGACAGGTAACTGTAACTTCGTTACTTATTATGACAAGTAACTTTAATTTCGATACGAATTATGGCAGGTTACTGTAACTTCGTTACTAATTATGACAAGTCCCTGTAATTTCGATACAAATTATTGCAGGTAATTGTAATTTCGAAACTAATTATGACAGGTAACAGTAACTTCGATACTAATTATGACAAGTAACTGTAACTTCGATACTAATTATGACAGGTAACAGCAACTTCGATACTAATTATGACAAGTAACTATAACTTCGATACAAATTATGACAGGTAACAGTAACTTCGATACTAATTATGACAGGTTACAGTAACTACGATACTAATTATGACAAGTAATTGTAATTTCGATACAAATTATGGCTGGTAACAGTAACTTCGATGCTAATTATGACAGGAAACTGTAACTTCGATACTAATTATGACAAGGAACTGTAACTTCGATACAAATTATGGCAGGTAACTGTAACTTCGATACTAATTGTGACAGGTAACAGTAACTTCGATACTAATTATGACAAGTAACTATAACTTCGAATCAAATTATGACTGGTAACTGTAACTTCGATACTAATTATGACAAGAAAATCTAACTTCGCTACTAATTATGACAAGTAACTGTAATTTTGATAAAAAATTATGGTAGGTAACTGTAACTTCAATACTAATTATGACAGGTTACAGGAACTTCGATACTAATTATGACAGGTAACTGTTACTTCGTTAATAATTATCACAAGTAACTTTAATTTCGATACTAATTCTGGCAGGTAACTGTAACTTCGTTACTAATTATGACAAGTCCCTGTAATTTCGATACAAATTATGGCAGGTAACGGTAACTTCGATACTAATTATTACAAGTAACTGTAACTTCGATACTAATTATGACAGGTAACTGTAACTTCGTTACTAATTATGACAAGTAACTGTAATTTCGATACAAATTTTGGCAGGTAACTGTAACTTCGATTCTAACTATGACAGGTAACAGTAACTTCGATACTAATTATGACAAGTAACTGCAACTTCGATACTAATTATGACAGGTAACTGTAACTTCGTTACTAATTATGACAAGTAACAGTAATTTCGATACAAATTATGGCAGGTAACTGTATCTTCGATACTAATTATGACAGGTAACAGTAACTTCGATACTAATTATGACAAGTAACATTAACTTCGATACTAATTATGGCAGGTTACTGTAACATCGCTACTAATTATGACAAGTAACTTTAATTTCGATACAAATTATGGCAGGTAACTGTAACTTCCATACTAATTATGACAGATAACAGTAACTTCGATACTAATTATGACAGGAAACTGTAACTTCGTTACTAATTATGACAAGTAACTGTAATTTCGATACAAATTATGACAGGTAACTGTAACTTCGTTACTAATTATGACAAGTAACAGTACCTTCGATACTAATTATGACAGGTAACTGTAACTTCGATACTAATTATGACAAGGAACTGTAATTTCGATACAAATTATGGCATGTAACTGTAACTTCGTTACTAATTATGACGAGTAACTGTAATTTCGATACAAATTTTGGCAGGTAACTGTAACTTCGATACTAATTATGACAGGTAACAGTAACATCGATACTAATTATGACAAGTAACTGTAACTTCGATACTAATTATGACAGGTAACTGTAACTTCGTTACTAATAATGACAAGTAACTCTAATTTCGATACTAATTATGGCAGGTAACTGTAACTTCGATACTAATTATGACAGGTAACAGTAACTTCGATACTAATTATGACAAGTAACTATAACTTCGATAAAAATTATGACTGGTTACTGTAACTTCGATTCTAATTATGACAAGAAACTCAAACTTCGTTACTAATTATGACAAGTAACTGTAATTTTGATAAAAAAATATGGTAGGTAACTGTAACTTCATTACTAATTATGACAGGTAACAGTAACTTCGATACTAATTATGACAGGAAACTGTAACTTCGTTACTAATTATGACAAGTAACTTTAATTTCGATACAATTTATGGCAGGAAACTGTAACTTCGTTACTAATTATGACAAGTCCCTGTAATTTCGATACAAATTATGGCAGGTAACTGTAACTTCGATACTAATTATGACAAGTAACTGTAACTTCGATACTAATTATGACAGGTAACTGTAACTTCGATACTAATTATGACAAGTAACTGTAACTTCGATACTAATTATGACAGGTAACTGTAACTTCGATACTAATTATGACAGGTAACTGTAACTTCGTTACTAAATATGACAAGTAACTGTAATTTCGATTCAAATTTTGGCAGGTAACTGTAACTTCGATACTTATTATGACAGGTAACAGTAACTTCGATACTAATTATGACAAGTAACTGTAACATCGATACTAATTATGACAGGTAACTGTAACTTCGTTACTAATTATGACAAGTAACTGTAATTTCGATACAAATTATGGCAGGTTACTGTAACTTCGATACTAATTATGACAGGTAACAGCAACTTCGATATTAATTATGACAAGTAACTATAACTTCGATACAAATTATGACAAGTAACTGTAACTTCGATACTAATTATGACAAGAAACTCTAACTTCGTTAATAATTATGACAAGTAACTGTAATTTTGATAAAATATTATTGTAGGTAACTGTAACTTCAATACTAATTATGACAGGTAACAGTAACTTCGATACTAATTATGACAGGTAACTGTAACTTCGTTACTTATTATGACAAGTCCCTGTAATTTCGATACAAATTATGGCAGGTAACGGTAACTTCGATACTAATTATTACAAGTAACTGTAACTTGGTAACTAATTATGACAAGTAATTGTAATTTCGATACAAATTATGGCAGGTAACAATAACTTCGATGCTAATTATGACAGGTAACTGTAACTTCGTTACTTATTATGACAAGTCCCTGTAATTTCGATACAAATTATGGCAGGTAACGGTAACTTCGATACTAATTATTACAAGTAACTGTAACTTCGATACTAATTATGACAAGTAACTGTAACTTCGATACTAATTATGACAAGTAACTGTAACTTGGTAACTAATTATGACAAGTAATTGTAATTTCGATACAAATTATGGCAGGTAACAATAACTTCGATGCTAATTATGACAGGTAACTGTAACTTCGATACTAATTATGACAAGGAACTGTAATTTCGATACAAATTATGGCAGGTAACTGTAACTTCGATACTAATTGTGACAGGTAACAGTAACTTCGATACTAATTATGACAAGTAACTATAACTTCGAATCAAATTATGACTGGTAACTGTAACTTCGATACTAATTATGACAAGAGAATCTAACTTCGTTACTAATTATGACAAGTAACAGTAATTTTGATAAAAAATTATGGTAGGTAACTGTAACTTCAATACTAATTATGACAGGTAACAGGGACATCGATACTAATTATGAGAGGTAACTGTAACTTCGTTAATAATTACCACAAGTAACATTAATTTCGATACTAATTATGGCAGGTAACTGTAACTTCGTTACTAATTATGACAAGTCCCTGTAATTTCGATACAAATTATGGCAGGTAACGGTAACTTCGATACTAATTATTACAAGTAACTGTAACTTCGATACTAATTATGACAGGTAACTGTAACTTCGTTACTAATTATGACAAGTAACTGTAATTTCGATACAAATTTTGGCAGGTAACTGTAACTTCGATTCTAATTATGACAGGTAACAGTAACTTCGATACTAATTATGACAAGTAACTGTAACTTCGATACTAATTATGACAGGTAACTGTAACTTCGTTACTAATTATGACAAGTAACAGTAATTTCGATACAAATTATGGCAGGTAACTGTATCTTCGATACTAATTATGACTGGTAACAGTAACTTCGATACTAATTATGACAAGTAACATTAACTTCGATACTAATTATGGCAGGTTACTGTAACATCGCTACTAATTATGACAAGTAACTTTAATTTCGATACAAATTATGGCAGGTAACTGTAACTTCCATACTAATTACGACAGGTAACAGTAACTTCGACACTAATTATGACAGGAAACTGTAACTTCGTTACTAATTATGACAAGTAACTGTAATTTCGATACAAATTATGACAGGTAACTGTAACTTCGTTACTAATTATGACAAGTAACAGTACCTTCGATACTAATTATGACAGGTAACTGTAACTTCGATACTAATTATGACAAGCAACTGTAATTTCGATACAAATTATGGCAGGTAACTGTAACTTCGTTACTAATTATGACAAGTAACTGTAACTTCGATACTAATTATGACAGGTAACAGTACCTTCGGTACTAATTATGACACAAAACAGTAACATCGATACTACTTATGACAGGTAACAGTAACTTCGATACTAATTATGAAAAGTAACTGTAACATCGTTACTAATTATGACAAGTAACTGTAATTTCGATACAAATTATGGCAGGTAACTGTAACTTCCATACTAATTATGACAGGTAACAGTTACTTCGATACAAATTATGACAGGAAAGTGTAACTTCGTTACTAATTATGACAATTAACTGTAATTTCGATAAAAATTATGACAGGTAACAGTAACTTCGTTACTAATTATGACAAGTAACAGTACCTTCGAAACTAATTATGACAGGTAACTGTAACATCGATACTAATTATGACAAGGAACTGTAATTTCGATACAAATTATGGCAGGTAACTGTAACTTCGATACTAATTATGACAGGTAACAGCAACTTCGATACTAATTATGACAAGTAACTATAATTTCGATACAAATTATGACAGGTAACTGTAACTTCGATACTAATTATGACAAGAAACTCTAACATCGTTACTAATTATGACAAGTAACTGTAATTTTGATAAAAAATTATTGTAGGTAACTGTAACTTCAATACTAATTATGACAGGTAACAGTAACTTCGATACTAATTATGACAGGTAACTGTAACTTCGTTACTTATTATGACAAGTAACTTTAATTTCGATACGAATTATGGCAGGTTACTGTAACTTCGTTACTAATTATGACAAGTCCCTGTAATTTCGATACAAATTATTGCAGGTAATTGTAATTTCGAAACTAATTATGACAGGTAACAGTAACTTCGATACTAATTATGACAAGTAACTGTAACTTCGATACTAATTATGACAGGTAACAGCAACTTCGATACTAATTATGACAAGTAACTATAACTTCGATACAAATTATGACAGGTAACAGTAACTTCGATACTAATTATGACAGGTTACAGTAACTACGATACTAATTATGACAAGTAATTGTAATTTCGATACAAATTATGGCTGGTAACAGTAACTTCGATGCTAATTATGACAGGAAACTGTAACTTCGATACTAATTATGACAAGGAACTGTAACTTCGATACAAATTATGGCAGGTAACTGTAACTTCGATACTAATTGTGACAGGTAACAGTAACTTCGATACTAATTATGACAAGTAACTATAACTTCGAATCAAATTATGACTGGTAACTGTAACTTCGATACTAATTATGACAAGAAAATCTAACTTCGCTACTAATTATGACAAGTAACTGTAATTTTGATAAAAAATTATGGTAGGTAACTGTAACTTCAATACTAATTATGACAGGTTACAGGAACTTCGATACTAATTATGACAGGTAACTGTTACTTCGTTAATAATTATCACAAGTAACTTTAATTTCGATACTAATTCTGGCAGGTAACTGTAACTTCGTTACTAATTATGACAAGTCCCTGTAATTTCGATACAAATTATGGCAGGTAACGGTAACTTCGATACTAATTATTACAAGTAACTGTAACTTCGATACTAATTATGACAGGTAACTGTAACTTCGTTACTAATTATGACAAGTAACTGTAATTTCGATACAAATTTTGGCAGGTAACTGTAACTTCGATTCTAACTATGACAGGTAACAGTAACTTCGATACTAATTATGACAAGTAACTGCAACTTCGATACTAATTATGACAGGTAACTGTAACTTCGTTACTAATTATGACAAGTAACAGTAATTTCGATACAAATTATGGCAGGTAACTGTATCTTCGATACTAATTATGACAGGTAACAGTAACTTCGATACTAATTATGACAAGTAACATTAACTTCGATACTAATTATGGCAGGTTACTGTAACATCGCTACTAATTATGACAAGTAACTTTAATTTCGATACAAATTATGGCAGGTAACTGTAACTTCCATACTAATTATGACAGATAACAGTAACTTCGATACTAATTATGACAGGAAACTGTAACTTCGTTACTAATTATGACAAGTAACTGTAATTTCGATACAAATTATGACAGGTAACTGTAACTTCGTTACTAATTATGACAAGTAACAGTACCTTCGATACTAATTATGACAGGTAACTGTAACTTCGATACTAATTATGACAAGGAACTGTAATTTCGATACAAATTATGGCATGTAACTGTAACTTCGTTACTAATTATGACGAGTAACTGTAATTTCGATACAAATTTTGGCAGGTAACTGTAACTTCGATACTAATTATGACAGGTAACAGTAACATCGATACTAATTATGACAAGTAACTGTAACTTCGATACTAATTATGACAGGTAACTGTAACTTCGTTACTAATAATGACAAGTAACTCTAATTTCGATACTAATTATGGCAGGTAACTGTAACTTCGATACTAATTATGACAGGTAACAGTAACTTCGATACTAATTATGACAAGTAACTATAACTTCGATAAAAATTATGACTGGTTACTGTAACTTCGATTCTAATTATGACAAGAAACTCAAACTTCGTTACTAATTATGACAAGTAACTGTAATTTTGATAAAAAAATATGGTAGGTAACTGTAACTTCATTACTAATTATGACAGGTAACAGTAACTTCGATACTAATTATGACAGGAAACTGTAACTTCGTTACTAATTATGACAAGTAACTTTAATTTCGATACAATTTATGGCAGGAAACTGTAACTTCGTTACTAATTATGACAAGTCCCTGTAATTTCGATACAAATTATGGCAGGTAACTGTAACTTCGATACTAATTATGACAAGTAACTGTAACTTCGATACTAATTATGACAGGTAACTGTAACTTCGATACTAATTATGACAAGTAACTGTAACTTCGATACTAATTATGACAGGTAACTGTAACTTCGATACTAATTATGACAGGTAACTGTAACTTCGTTACTAAATATGACAAGTAACTGTAATTTCGATTCAAATTTTGGCAGGTAACTGTAACTTCGATACTTATTATGACAGGTAACAGTAACTTCGATACTAATTATGACAAGTAACTGTAACATCGATACTAATTATGACAGGTAACTGTAACTTCGTTACTAATTATGACAAGTAACTGTAATTTCGATACAAATTATGGCAGGTTACTGTAACTTCGATACTAATTATGACAGGTAACAGCAACTTCGATATTAATTATGACAAGTAACTATAACTTCGATACAAATTATGACAAGTAACTGTAACTTCGATACTAATTATGACAAGAAACTCTAACTTCGTTAATAATTATGACAAGTAACTGTAATTTTGATAAAATATTATTGTAGGTAACTGTAACTTCAATACTAATTATGACAGGTAACAGTAACTTCGATACTAATTATGACAGGTAACTGTAACTTCGTTACTTATTATGACAAGTCCCTGTAATTTCGATACAAATTATGGCAGGTAACGGTAACTTCGATACTAATTATTACAAGTAACTGTAACTTGGTAACTAATTATGACAAGTAATTGTAATTTCGATACAAATTATGGCAGGTAACAATAACTTCGATGCTAATTATGACAGGTAACTGTAACTTCGTTACTTATTATGACAAGTCCCTGTAATTTCGATACAAATTATGGCAGGTAACGGTAACTTCGATACTAATTATTACAAGTAACTGTAACTTCGATACTAATTATGACAAGTAACTGTAACTTCGATACTAATTATGACAAGTAACTGTAACTTGGTAACTAATTATGACAAGTAATTGTAATTTCGATACAAATTATGGCAGGTAACAATAACTTCGATGCTAATTATGACAGGTAACTGTAACTTCGATACTAATTATGACAAGGAACTGTAATTTCGATACAAATTATGGCAGGTAACTGTAACTTCGATACTAATTGTGACAGGTAACAGTAACTTCGATACTAATTATGACAAGTAACTATAACTTCGAATCAAATTATGACTGGTAACTGTAACTTCGATACTAATTATGACAAGAGAATCTAACTTCGTTACTAATTATGACAAGTAACAGTAATTTTGATAAAAAATTATGGTAGGTAACTGTAACTTCAATACTAATTATGACAGGTAACAGGGACATCGATACTAATTATGAGAGGTAACTGTAACTTCGTTAATAATTACCACAAGTAACATTAATTTCGATACTAATTATGGCAGGTAACTGTAACTTCGTTACTAATTATGACAAGTCCCTGTAATTTCGATACAAATTATGGCAGGTAACGGTAACTTCGATACTAATTATTACAAGTAACTGTAACTTCGATACTAATTATGACAGGTAACTGTAACTTCGTTACTAATTATGACAAGTAACTGTAATTTCGATACAAATTTTGGCAGGTAACTGTAACTTCGATTCTAATTATGACAGGTAACAGTAACTTCGATACTAATTATGACAAGTAACTGTAACTTCGATACTAATTATGACAGGTAACTGTAACTTCGTTACTAATTATGACAAGTAACAGTAATTTCGATACAAATTATGGCAGGTAACTGTATCTTCGATACTAATTATGACTGGTAACAGTAACTTCGATACTAATTATGACAAGTAACATTAACTTCGATACTAATTATGGCAGGTTACTGTAACATCGCTACTAATTATGACAAGTAACTTTAATTTCGATACAAATTATGGCAGGTAACTGTAACTTCCATACTAATTACGACAGGTAACAGTAACTTCGACACTAATTATGACAGGAAACTGTAACTTCGTTACTAATTATGACAAGTAACTGTAATTTCGATACAAATTATGACAGGTAACTGTAACTTCGTTACTAATTATGACAAGTAACAGTACCTTCGATACTAATTATGACAGGTAACTGTAACTTCGATACTAATTATGACAAGCAACTGTAATTTCGATACAAATTATGGCAGGTAACTGTAACTTCGTTACTAATTATGACAAGTAACTGTAACTTCGATACTAATTATGACAGGTAACTGTAACTTCGTCACTAATTATAACAAGTAACTGTAATTTCGTTACAAATTATGGCAGGTAACAGTAACTTCGATACTAATTATGCCAGGTAACAGTAATTCGATACTAATTATGACAAGTAACTATAACATCGATACAAATTATGACAGGTAACTATAACTTCGATACTAATTATGACAAGAAACTCGAACTTCGTTACTAATTATGACAAGTCCCTGTAATTTCGATACAAATTAAGGCAGGTAACTGTAACTTCCATACTAATTATGACAGGTAACAGTAACTTCGATACTAATTATGACAGGAAACTGTAACTTCGTTACTAATTATGACAAGTAACTGTAATTTCGATACAAATTATGACAGGTAACTGTAACTTCGTTACTAATTATGACAAGTAACAGTACCTTCGATACTAATTATGACAGGTAACCGTAACTTCGATACTAATTATGACAAGAAACTGTAATTTCGATACAAATTATGGCAGGTAACTGTAACTTCGTTACTAATTATGACAAGTAACTGTAATTTCGATACAAATTATGACTGGTTACTGTAACTTCGATTCTAATTATGACAAGAAACTCTAACTTCATTACTAATTATGACAAGTAACTGTAATTTTGATAAAAAATTAAGGTAGGTAACTGTAACTTCAATATTAATTATGACAGGTAACAGTAACTTCGATACTAATTATGACAGGAAACTGTAACTTCGTTACTAATTATGACACGTAACTTTAATTTCGATACTAATTATGGCAGGTAACTGTAACATCGTTACTAATTATGACAAGTCCCCGTAATTGCCATACAAATTAAGGCAAGTAAATGTAACTTCGATACTAATTATGACAAGTAACTGTAACTTCGATACTAATTATGACAGGTAACAGTAACTTCGATACTAATTATGACAAGTAACTGTAACTTCGATACTAATTATGACAGGTAACTGTAACTTCGTCACTAATTATAACAAGTAACTGTAATTTCGATAAAAATTATGGCAGGTATCTGTAACTTCGATACTAATTATGACAGGTAACAGTAACTTCGATACTTATTATGACAAGTAACTATAACTTCGATAAAAATTATGACAGGTAACTGTAACTTCGATACTAATTATGACAAGAAACTCGAACTTCGTTACTAATTATGACAAGTCCCTGTAATTTCGATACAAATTATGGCAGGTAACTGTAACTTCCACACTAATTATGACAGATGACAATAACTTCGATACTAATTATGACAGGAAACTGTAACTTCTTTACTAATTATGACAAGTAACTGTAATTTCGATACAAATTATGACAGGTAACTGTAACTTCGTTACTACTTATGACATGTAACAGTACCTTCGATACTAATTATGACAGGTAACTGTAACTTCGATATTAATTTTGACAAGGAACAGTAATTTTGATACAAATTATGGCAGGTAACTGTAACTTTGATACTAATTATGACAGGTAACAGTAACTTCGATACTAATTATGACAAGTAACTGTAACTCCGTTACTAATTATGACAAGTAATTCTAATTTTGATAAAAAATTATGGCAGGTAACTGTAACTTCGATACTAATTATGACAGGTATCATTAACTTCGATACTAATTATGACAGGTTACTGTAACTTCGTTACTAATTATGTCAAGTAACTGTAACTTCGATACTAATTATGACAAGAAACTGTAATTTCGATACAAATTATGACAGGTTTCCGTAACTTCGTTACTAATTATGACAAGTAACTGTAATTTCGATACAAATTATGGCAGGTAATTGTAACTTCGGTACTAATTATATCAGGTATCAGTAACTTCGATACTAATTATGACAAGGAACTGTAATTTCGATACAAATAATGGCAGGTAACTGTAACTTCGTTACTGGTTAGGCCCCTTAAAACAACAATTATCATCATCATCATCTTCGTTACTAATTATGACAGGTTACTGTAACTTCGTTACAAATTATGTCAAGTAATTGTAGCTTCGATTCTAATTATGACAAGTAACTGTAATTTCGATACAAAATATGACAGGTAACAGTAACTTCGATACTAATTATGACAGGTAACAGTAACTTCGATACTAATTATGACAAGTAACATTAACTTCGAAACTAATTATGACAGGTTACTGTAACATCGTTGCTAATGATGACAAGTAACTTTAATTTCGATACAAATTATGGCAGGTAACTGTAACTTCCATACTAATTATGACAGGTAACAGTTTTTCGATACTAATTATGACAGGAAACTGTAACTTCGTTACTAATTATGACAAGTAACTGTAATTTCGATACAAATTATGACTGGTAACTGTAACTTCGTTACTAATTATGACAAGTAACAGTACCATCGATACTAATTATGACAGGTAACTGTAACTTCGATACTAATTATGACAAGGAACTGTAATTTCGATACAAATTATGGCAGGTAACTGTAACTTCGATACTAATTATGACAGGTAACAGTAACTTCGATACTAATTATGACAAGTAACAGTAACTTCGATACTTATTATGACAGGTAACTGTAACTTCGTTACAAATTATGACAAGAAACTCTAATTTCGATACAAATTATGGCAGGTAACTGTAACTTCGGTACTAATTATGACAGGTAACAGTAACTTCGATACTAATTATGACAAGTAACTATAACTTCGAATCAAATTATGACAGGTAACTGTAACTTCGATACTATTTATGACAAGAAACTCTAACTTCGTTACTAATTATGACAAGTAACTGTAATTTTGATAAAAAATTATGGTAGGTAACTGTAACTTCAATACTAATTATGACAGGTAACAGTAACTTCGATACTTATTATGACAGGTAACTGTAACTTCGTTACTAATTATCACAAGTAACTTTAATTTCGATACTAATTATGGCAGGTAACTGTAACTTCGTTACTAATTATTACAAGTCCCTGTAATTTCGATACAAATTATGGCGGGTAACGGTGACTTCGATACTAATTATTACAAGTAACTGTAACTTCGATACTAATTATGACACGTAACTGTAACTTGGTTACTAATTATGACAAGTAACTGTAATTTCGATACAAATTTTGGCAGGTAACTGTATCATCGTTACTAATTATGACAGGTAACAGTAACTTCGATACCAATTATAAAAGGAACTGTAACTTCGATACTAATTATGACAGGTAACTGTAACTTCGTTACTAATTATGACAGGTAACTGTAACTTCGTTACTAATTATGACAAGTAACTGTAATTTCGATTCAAATTCTGGTAGGTAACTGTAACTTCGATACTTATTATGAGAGGTAACAGTAACTACGATACTAATTATGACAAGTAACTGTAACATCGATACTAGTAATGACAGGTAACTGTAACTTCGTTACTAATTATGACAAGTAACTGTAATTTTGATACAAATTATGGCAGGTTACTGTAACTTCGATACTAATTATGACAGGTAACAGAAACTTCGATACTAATTATGACAAGTAACTATAACCTCGATACAAATTATGACAGGTAACTGTAACTTCGATACTAATTATGACAAGAAATTCTAACTTCGTTAATAATTATGACAAGTAACTGTAATTTTGATAAAAAATTATGGTAGGTAACTGTAACTTCAATATTAATTACGACAGGTAACAGTAACTTCGATACTAATTATGACAGGAAACTGTAACTTCGTTACTAATTATGACAAGTAACTGTAATTTCGATACAAATTATGACAGGTAACTGTAACTTCGTTACTAATTATGACAGGTTACTGTAACTTCGTTACTAATTATGTCAAGTAACTGTAGCTTCGATGCTAATTATGACAAGTAACTGTAATTTCGATACAAATTATGACAGGTAACATTAACTTCCATACTAATTATGACAAGAAACTCTAACTTCGTCACTAATTATGACATGTAACTGTAATTTCGATACAAATTATGGCAGGTAACTGTAACTTCGATACTAATTATGACAAGAAACTCGAACTTCGTTACTAATTATGACAAGTCCCTGTAATTTCGATACAAATTATGGCAGGTAACTGTAACTTCCACACTAATTATGACAGGTAACAGTAACTTCGATACTAATTATGACAAGTTACATTAACTTCGATACTAATTATGGCAGGTTACTGTAACATCGCTACTAATTATGACAAGTAACTTTAATTTCGATACAAATTATGGCAGGTAACTGTAACTTCCATACTAATTATGACAGGTAACAGTAACTTCGATACTAATTATGACAGGAAACTGTAACTTCGTTAGTAATTATGACAAGTTACTCTAATTTCGATACAAATTTTGACAGGTAACTGTAACTTCTTTACTAATTATGACAAGTAACAGTACCTTCGATACTAATTATGACAGGTAACTGTAACTTCGATACTAATTATGACAAGGAACTGTAATTTCGAAACAAATTATGGCAGGTAACTGTAACTTCGTTACTAATTATGACAAGTAACTGTAATTTCGATACAAATTTTGGCAGGTAACTGTAACTTCGATACTAATTATGACAGGTAACAGTAACTTCGATACTAATTATGACAAGTAACGGTAACTTCGATACTAATTATGACAGGTAACTGTAACTTCGTTACTATTTATGACAAGTATTAGTAATTTCGATACAAAATATGGCAGGTGACAGTAACTTCGATACTTATTATGACAGGTAACAGTAACTTCGATACTATTTATGACAAGTAACATTAACTTCGATACTAATTATGACAGGTTACTGTAACATCGTTGCTAATGATGACAAGTAACTTTAATTTCGATACAAATTGTGGCAGGTAACTGTAACTTCCATACTAATTATGACAGGTAACAGTTACTTCGATACAAATTATGACAGGAAACTGTAACTTCGTTACTAATTATGACAAGTAACTGTAATTTCGATACAAATTATGACAGGTAACTGTAACTTCGTTACTAATTATGACAAGTAACAGTACCTTCGATACTAATTATGACAGGTAACCGTAACTTCGATACTAATTATGACAAGAAACTGTAATTTCGATACAAATTATGGCAGGTAACTGTAACTTCGTTACTAATTATGACAAGTAACTGTAATTTCGATACAAATTATGACTGGTTACTGTAACTTCGATTCTAATTATGACAAGAAACTCTAACTTCATTACTAATTATGACAAGTAACTGTAATTTTGATAAAAAATTAAGGTAGGTAACTGTAACTTCAATATTAATTATGACAGGTAACAGTAACTTCGATACTAATTATGACAGGAAACTGTAACTTCGTTACTAATTATGACACGTAACTTTAATTTCGATACTAATTATGGCAGGTAACTGTAACATCGTTACTAATTATGACAAGTCCCCGTAATTGCCATACAAATTAAGGCAAGTAAATGTAACTTCGATACTAATTATGACAAGTAACTGTAACATCGATACTAATTATGACAGGTAACTGTAACTTCGTTAATAATTATGACAAGTAACTGTAATTTCGATACAAATTTTGGCAGGTAACTGTAACTTCGATACTAATTATGACAGGTAACAGTAACTTCGATACTAATTATGACAAGTAACTGTAACTTCGATACTAATTATGACAGGTAACTGTAACTTCGTCACTAATTATAACAAGTAACTGTAATTTCGATAAAAATTATGGCAGGTATCTGTAACTTCGATACTAATTATGACAGGTAACAGTAACTTCGATACTTATTATGACAAGTAACTATAACTTCGATAAAAATTATGACAGGTAACTGTAACTTCGATACTAATTATGACAAGAAACTCGAACTTCGTTACTAATTATGACAAGTCCCTGTAATTTCGATACAAATTATGGCAGGTAACTGTAACTTCCACACTAATTATGACAGATGACAATAACTTCGATACTAATTATGACAGGATACTGTAACTTCTTTACTAATTATGACAAGTAACTGTAATTTCGATACAAATTATGACAGGTAACTGTAACTTCGTTACTACTTATGACATGTAACAGTACCTTCGATACTAATTATGACAGGTAACTGTAACTTCGATATTAATTTTGACAAGGAACAGTAATTTTGATACAAATTATGGCAGGTAACTGTAACTTTGATACTAATTATGACAGGTAACAGTAACTTCGATACTAATTATGACAAGTAACTGTAACTCCGTTACTAATTATGACAAGTAATTCTAATTTTGATAAAAAATTATGGCAGGTAACTGTAACTTCGATACTAATTATGACAGGTATCATTAACTTCGATACTAATTATGACAGGTTACTGTAACTTCGTTACTAATTATGTCAAGTAACTGTAACTTCGATACTAATTATGACAAGAAACTGTAATTTCGATACAAATTATGACAGGTTTCCGTAACTTCGTTACTAATTATGACAAGTAACTGTAATTTCGATACAAATTATGGCAGGTAATTGTAACTTCGGTACTAATTATATCAGGTATCAGTAACTTCGATACTAATTATGACAAGGAACTGTAATTTCGATACAAATAATGGCAGGTAACTGTAACTTCGTTACTGGTTAGGCCCCTTAAAACAACAATTATCATCATCATCATCTTCGTTACTAATTATGACAGGTTACTGTAACTTCGTTACAAATTATGTCAAGTAATTGTAGCTTCGATTCTAATTATGACAAGTAACTGTAATTTCGATACAAAATATGACAGGTAACAGTAACTTCGATACTAATTATGACAGGTAACAGTAACTTCGATACTAATTATGACAAGTAACATTAACTTCGAAACTAATTATGACAGGTTACTGTAACATCGTTGCTAATGATGACAAGTAACTTTAATTTCGATACAAATTATGGCAGGTAACTGTAACTTCCATACTAATTATGACAGGTAACAGTTTTTCGATACTAATTATGACAGGAAACTGTAACTTCGTTACTAATTATGACAAGTAACTGTAATTTCGATACAAATTATGACTGGTAACTGTAACTTCGTTACTAATTATGACAAGTAACAGTACCATCGATACTAATTATGACAGGTAACTGTAACTTCGATACTAATTATGACAAGGAACTGTAATTTCGATACAAATTATGGCAGGTAACTGTAACTTCGATACTAATTATGACAGGTAACAGTAACTTCGATACTAATTATGACAAGTAACAGTAACTTCGATACTTATTATGACAGGTAACTGTAACTTCGTTACAAATTATGACAAGAAACTCTAATTTCGATACAAATTATGGCAGGTAACTGTAACTTCGGTACTAATTATGACAGGTAACAGTAACTTCGATACTAATTATGACAAGTAACTATAACTTCGAATCAAATTATGACAGGTAACTGTAACTTCGATACTATTTATGACAAGAAACTCTAACTTCGTTACTAATTATGACAAGTAACTGTAATTTTGATAAAAAATTATGGTAGGTAACTGTAACTTCAATACTAATTATGACAGGTAACAGTAACTTCGATACTTATTATGACAGGTAACTGTAACTTCGTTACTAATTATCACAAGTAACTTTAATTTCGATACTAATTATGGCAGGTAACTGTAACTTCGTTACTAATTATTACAAGTCCCTGTAATTTCGATACAAATTATGGCGGGTAACGGTGACTTCGATACTAATTATTACAAGTAACTGTAACTTCGATACTAATTATGACACGTAACTGTAACTTGGTTACTAATTATGACAAGTAACTGTAATTTCGATACAAATTTTGGCAGGTAACTGTATCATCGTTACTAATTATGACAGGTAACAGTAACTTCGATACCAATTATAAAAGGAACTGTAACTTCGATACTAATTATGACAGGTAACTGTAACTTCGTTACTAATTATGACAGGTAACTGTAACTTCGTTACTAATTATGACAAGTAACTGTAATTTCGATTCAAATTCTGGTAGGTAACTGTAACTTCGATACTTATTATGAGAGGTAACAGTAACTACGATACTAATTATGACAAGTAACTGTAACATCGATACTAGTAATGACAGGTAACTGTAACTTCGTTACTAATTATGACAAGTAACTGTAATTTTGATACAAATTATGGCAGGTTACTGTAACTTCGATACTAATTATGACAGGTAACAGAAACTTCGATACTAATTATGACAAGTAACTATAACCTCGATACAAATTATGACAGGTAACTGTAACTTCGATACTAATTATGACAAGAAATTCTAACTTCGTTAATAATTATGACAAGTAACTGTAATTTTGATAAAAAATTATGGTAGGTAACTGTAACTTCAATATTAATTACGACAGGTAACAGTAACTTCGATACTAATTATGACAGGAAACTGTAACTTCGTTACTAATTATGACAAGTAACTGTAATTTCGATACAAATTATGACAGGTAACTGTAACTTCGTTACTAATTATGACAGGTTACTGTAACTTCGTTACTAATTATGTCAAGTAACTGTAGCTTCGATGCTAATTATGACAAGTAACTGTAATTTCGATACAAATTATGACAGGTAACATTAACTTCCATACTAATTATGACAAGAAACTCTAACTTCGTCACTAATTATGACATGTAACTGTAATTTCGATACAAATTATGGCAGGTAACTGTAACTTCGATACTAATTATGACAAGAAACTCGAACTTCGTTACTAATTATGACAAGTCCCTGTAATTTCGATACAAATTATGGCAGGTAACTGTAACTTCCACACTAATTATGACAGGTAACAGTAACTTCGATACTAATTATGACAAGTTACATTAACTTCGATACTAATTATGGCAGGTTACTGTAACATCGCTACTAATTATGACAAGTAACTTTAATTTCGATACAAATTATGGCAGGTAACTGTAACTTCCATACTAATTATGACAGGTAACAGTAACTTCGATACTAATTATGACAGGAAACTGTAACTTCGTTAGTAATTATGACAAGTTACTCTAATTTCGATACAAATTTTGACAGGTAACTGTAACTTCTTTACTAATTATGACAAGTAACAGTACCTTCGATACTAATTATGACATGTAACTGTAACTTCGATACTAATTATGACAAGGAACTGTAATTTCGAAACAAATTATGGCAGGTAACTGTAACTTCGTTACTAATTATGACAAGTAACTGTAATTTCGATACAAATTTTGGCAGGTAACTGTAACTTCGATACTAATTATGACAGGTAACAGTAACTTCGATACTAATTATGACAAGTAACGGTAACTTCGATACTAATTATGACAGGTAACTGTAACTTCGTTACTATTTATGACAAGTATTAGTAATTTCGATACAAAATATGGCAGGTGACAGTAACTTCGATACTTATTATGACAGGTAACAGTAACTTCGATACTATTTATGACAAGTAACATTAACTTCGATACTAATTATGACAGGTTACTGTAACATCGTTGCTAATGATGACAAGTAACTTTAATTTCGATACAAATTGTGGCAGGTAACTGTAACTTCCATACTAATTATGACAGGTAACAGTTACTTCGATACAAATTATGACAGGAAAGTGTAACTTCGTTACTAATTATGACAATTAACTGTAATTTCGATAAAAATTATGACAGGTAACAGTAACTTCGTTACTAATTATGACAAGTAACAGTACCTTCGAAACTAATTATGACAGGTAACTGTAACATCGATACTAATTATGACAAGGAACTGTAATTTCGATACAAATTATTGCAGGTAATTGTAATTTCGAAACTAATTATGACAGGTAACAGTAACTTCGATACTAATTATGACTGGTAACAGTAACTTCGATACTATTTATGACAAGTAACTGTAACTTCGATACTAATTATGACAGGTAACAGCAACTTCGATACTAATTATGACAAGTAACTATAACTTCGATACAAATTATGACAGGTAACAGTAACTTCGATACTAATTATGACAGGTTACAGTAACTACGATACTAATTATGACAAGTAATTGTAATTTCGATACAAATTATGGCTGGTAACAGTAACTTCGATGCTAATTATGACAGGAAACTGTAACTTCGATACTAATTATGACAAGGAACTGTAATTTCGATACAAATTATGGCAGGTAACTGTAACTTCGATACTAATTGTGACAGGTAACAGTAACTTCGATACTATTTATGACAAGTAACTATAACTTCGAATCAAATTATGACTGGTAACTGTAACTTCGATACTAATTATGACAAGAAAATCTAACTTCGCTACTAATTATGACAAGTAACTGTAATTTTGATAAAAAATTATGGTAGGTAACTGTAACTTCAATACTAATTATGACAGGTAACAGGAACTTCGATACTAATTATGACAGGTAACTGTTACTTCGTTAATAATTATCACAAGTAACTTTAATTTCGATACTAATTATGGCAGGTAACTGTAACTTCGTTACTAATTATGACAAGTCCCTGTAATTTCGATACAAATTATGGCAGGTAACGGTAACTCCGATACTAATTATTACAAGTAACTGTAACTTCGATACTAATTATGACAGGTAACTGTAACTTCGTTACTAATTATGACAAGTAACTGTAATTTCGATACAAATTGTGGCAGGTAACTGTAACTTCGATTCTAACTATGACAGGTAACAGTAACTTCGATACTAATTATGACAAGTAACTGTAACTTCGATACTAATTATGACAGGTAACTGTAACTTCGTTACTAATTATGACAAGTAACAGTAATTTCGATACAAATTATGGCAGGTAACTGTATCTTCGATACTAATTATGACAGGTAACAGTAACTTCGATACTAATTATGACAAGTAACATTAACTTCGATACTAATTATGGCAGGTTACTGTAACATCGCTACTAATTATGACAAGTAACTTTAATTTCGATACAAATTATGGCAGGTAACTGTAACTTCCATACTAATTATGACAGATAACAGTAACTTCGATACTAATTATGACAGGAAACTGTAACTTCGTTACTAATTATGACAAGTAACTGTAATTTCGATTCAAATTCTGGTAGGTAACTGTAACTTCGATACTTATTATGAGAGGTAACAGTAACTACGATACTAATTATGACAAGTAACTGTAACATCGATACTAGTAATGACAGGTAACTGTAACTTCGTTACTAATTATGACAAGTAACTGTAATTTTGATACAAATTATGGCAGGTTACTGTAACTTCGATACTAATTATGACAGGTAACAGAAACTTCGATACTAATTATGACAAGTAACTATAACCTCGATACAAATTATGACAGGTAACTGTAACTTCGATACTAATTATGACAAGAAATTCTAACTTCGTTAATAATTATGACAAGTAACTGTAATTTTAATAAAAATTATGGTAGGTAACTGTAACTTCAATATTAATTACGACAGGTAACAGTAACTTCGATACTAATTATGACAGGAAACTGTAACTTCGTTACTAATTATGACAAGTAACTGTAATTTCGATACAAATTATGACAGGTAACTGTAACTTCGTTACTAATTATGACAGGTTACTGTAACTTCGTTACTAATTATGTCAAGTAACTGTAGCTTCGATGCTAATTATGACAAGTAACTGTAATTTCGATACAAATTATGACAGGTAACATTAACTTCCATACTAATTATGACAAGAAACTCTAACTTCGTCACTAATTATGACATGTAACTGTAATTTCGATACAAATTATGGCAGGTAACTGTAACTTCGATACTAATTATGACAAGAAACTCGAACTTCGTTACTAATTATGACAAGTCCCTGTAATTTCGATACAAATTATGGCAGGTAACTGTAACTTCCACACTAATTATGACAGGTAACAGTAACTTCGATACTAATTATGACAAGTTACATTAACTTCGATACTAATTATGGCAGGTTACTGTAACATCGCTACTAATTATGACAAGTAACTTTAATTTCGATACAAATTATGGCAGGTAACTGTAACTTCCATACTAATTATGACAGGTAACAGTAACTTCGATACTAATTATGACAGGAAACTGTAACTTCGTTAGTAATTATGACAAGTTACTCTAATTTCGATACAAATTTTGACAGGTAACTGTAACTTCTTTACTAATTATGACAAGTAACAGTACCTTCGATACTAATTATGACAGGTAACTGTAACTTCGATACTAATTATGACAAGGAACTGTAATTTCGAAACAAATTATGGCAGGTAACTGTAACTTCGTTACTAATTATGACAAGTAACTGTAATTTCGATACAAATTTTGGCAGGTAACTGTAACTTCGATACTAATTATGACAGGTAACAGTAACTTCGATACTAATTATGACAAGTAACGGTAACTTCGATACTAATTATGACAGGTAACTGTAACTTCGTTACTATTTATGACAAGTATTAGTAATTTCGATACAAAATATGGCAGGTGACAGTAACTTCGATACTTATTATGACAGGTAACAGTAACTTCGATACTATTTATGACAAGTAACATTAACTTCGATACTAATTATGACAGGTTACTGTAACATCGTTGCTAATGATGACAAGTAACTTTAATTTCGATACAAATTGTGGCAGGTAACTGTAACTTCCATACTAATTATGACAGGTAACAGTTACTTCGATACAAATTATGACAGGAAAGTGTAACTTCGTTACTAATTATGACAATTAACTGTAATTTCGATAAAAATTATGACAGGTAACAGTAACTTCGTTACTAATTATGACAAGTAACAGTACCTTCGAAACTAATTATGACAGGTAACTGTAACATCGATACTAATTATGACAAGGAACTGTAATTTCGATACAAATTATTGCAGGTAATTGTAATTTCGAAACTAATTATGACAGGTAACAGTAACTTCGATACTAATTATGACTGGTAACAGTAACTTCGATACTATTTATGACAAGTAACTGTAACTTCGATACTAATTATGACAGGTAACAGCAACTTCGATACTAATTATGACAAGTAACTATAACTTCGATACAAATTATGACAGGTAACAGTAACTTCGATACTAATTATGACAGGTTACAGTAACTACGATACTAATTATGACAAGTAATTGTAATTTCGATACAAATTATGGCTGGTAACAGTAACTTCGATGCTAATTATGACAGGAAACTGTAACTTCGATACTAATTATGACAAGGAACTGTAATTTCGATACAAATTATGGCAGGTAACTGTAACTTCGATACTAATTGTGACAGGTAACAGTAACTTCGATACTATTTATGACAAGTAACTATAACTTCGAATCAAATTATGACTGGTAACTGTAACTTCGATACTAATTATGACAAGAAAATCTAACTTCGCTACTAATTATGACAAGTAACTGTAATTTTGATAAAAAATTATGGTAGGTAACTGTAACTTCAATACTAATTATGACAGGTAACAGGAACTTCGATACTAATTATGACAGGTAACTGTTACTTCGTTAATAATTATCACAAGTAACTTTAATTTCGATACTAATTATGGCAGGTAACTGTAACTTCGTTACTAATTATGACAAGTCCCTGTAATTTCGATACAAATTATGGCAGGTAACGGTAACTCCGATACTAATTATTACAAGTAACTGTAACTTCGATACTAATTATGACAGGTAACTGTAACTTCGTTACTAATTATGACAAGTAACTGTAATTTCGATACAAATTGTGGCAGGTAACTGTAACTTCGATTCTAACTATGACAGGTAACAGTAACTTCGATACTAATTATGACAAGTAACTGTAACTTCGATACTAATTATGACAGGTAACTGTAACTTCGTTACTAATTATGACAAGTAACAGTAATTTCGATACAAATTATGGCAGGTAACTGTATCTTCGATACTAATTATGACAGGTAACAGTAACTTCGATACTAATTATGACAAGTAACATTAACTTCGATACTAATTATGGCAGGTTACTGTAACATCGCTACTAATTATGACAAGTAACTTTAATTTCGATACAAATTATGGCAGGTAACTGTAACTTCCATACTAATTATGACAGATAACAGTAACTTCGATACTAATTATGACAGGAAACTGTAACTTCGTTACTAATTATGACAAGTAACTGTAATTTCGATTCAAATTCTGGTAGGTAACTGTAACTACGATACTTATTATGAGAGGTAACAGTAACTACGATACTAATTATGACAAGTAACTGTAACATCGATACTAGTAATGACAGGTAACTGTAACTTCGTTACTAATTATGACAAGTAACTGTAATTTTGATACAAATTATGGCAGGTTACTGTAACTTCGATACTAATTATGACAGGTAACAGAAACTTCGATACTAATTATGACAAGTAACTATAACCTCGATACAAATTATGACAGGTAACTGTAACTTCGATACTAATTATGACAAGAAATTCTAACTTCGTTAATAATTATGACAAGTAACTGTAATTTTGATAAAAAATTATGGTAGGTAACTGTAACTTCAATATTAATTACGACAGGTAACAGTAACTTCGATACTAATTATGACAGGAAACTGTAACTTCGTTACTAATTATGACAAGTAACTGTAATTTCGATACAAATTATGACAGGTAACTGTAACTTCGTTACTAATTATGACAGGTTACTGTAACTTCGTTACTAATTATGTCAAGTAACTGTAGCTTCGATGCTAATTATGACAAGTAACTGTAATTTCGATACAAATTATGACAGGTAACATTAACTTCCATACTAATTATGACAAGAAACTCTAACTTCGTCACTAATTATGACATGTAACTGTAATTTCGATACAAATTATGGCAGGTAACTGTAACTTCGATACTAATTATGACAAGAAACTCGAACTTCGTTACTAATTATGACAAGTCCCTGTAATTTCGATACAAATTATGGCAGGTAACTGTAACTTCCACACTAATTATGACAGGTAACAGTAACTTCGATACTAATTATGACAAGTTACATTAACTTCGATACTAATTATGGCAGGTTACTGTAACATCGCTACTAATTATGACAAGTAACTTTAATTTCGATACAAATTATGGCAGGTAACTGTAACTTCCATACTAATTATGACAGGTAACAGTAACTTCGATACTAATTATGACAGGAAACTGTAACTTCGTTAGTAATTATGACAAGTTACTCTAATTTCGATACAAATTTTGACAGGTAACTGTAACTTCTTTACTAATTATGACAAGTAACAGTACCTTCGATACTAATTATGACAGGTAACTGTAACTTCGATACTAATTATGACAAGGAACTGTAATTTCGAAACAAATTATGGCAGGTAACTGTAACTTCGTTACTAATTATGACAAGTAACTGTAATTTCGATACAAATTTTGGCAGGTAACTGTAACTTCGATACTAATTATGACAGGTAACAGTAACTTCGATACTAATTATGACAAGTAACGGTAACTTCGATACTAATTATGACAGGTAACTGTAACTTCGTTACTATTTATGACAAGTATTAGTAATTTCGATACAAAATATGGCAGGTGACAGTAACTTCGATACTTATTATGACAGGTAACAGTAACTTCGATACTATTTATGACAAGTAACATTAACTTCGATACTAATTATGACAGGTTACTGTAACATCGTTGCTAATGATGACAAGTAACTTTAATTTCGATACAAATTGTGGCAGGTAACTGTAACTTCCATACTAATTATGACAGGTAACAGTTACTTCGATACAAATTATGACAGGAAACTGTAACTTCGTTACTAATTATGACAAGTAACTGTAATTTCGATACAAATTATGACAGGTAACTGTAACTTCGTTACTAATTATGACAAGTAACAGTACCTTCGATACTAATTATGACAGGTAACCGTAACTTCGATACTAATTATGACAAGAAACTGTAATTTCGATACAAATTATGGCAGGTAACTGTAACTTCGTTACTAATTATGACAAGTAACTGTAATTTCGATACAAATTATGACTGGTTACTGTAACTTCGATTCTAATTATGACAAGAAACTCTAACTTCATTACTAATTATGACAAGTAACTGTAATTTTGATAAAAAATTAAGGTAGGTAACTGTAACTTCAATATTAATTATGACAGGTAACAGTAACTTCGATACTAATTATGACAGGAAACTGTAACTTCGTTACTAATTATGACACGTAACTTTAATTTCGATACTAATTATGGCAGGTAACTGTAACATCGTTACTAATTATGACAAGTCCCCGTAATTGCCATACAAATTAAGGCAAGTAAATGTAACTTCGATACTAATTATGACAAGTAACTGTAACATCGATACTAATTATGACAGGTAACTGTAACTTCGTTAATAATTATGACAAGTAACTGTAATTTCGATACAAATTTTGGCAGGTAACTGTAACTTCGATACTAATTATGACAGGTAACAGTAACTTCGATACTAATTATGACAAGTAACTGTAACTTCGATACTAATTATGACAGGTAACTGTAACTTCGTCACTAATTATAACAAGTAACTGTAATTTCGATAAAAATTATGGCAGGTATCTGTAACTTCGATACTAATTATGACAGGTAACAGTAACTTCGATACTTATTATGACAAGTAACTATAACTTCGATAAAAATTATGACAGGTAACTGTAACTTCGATACTAATTATGACAAGAAACTCGAACTTCGTTACTAATTATGACAAGTCCCTGTAATTTCGATACAAATTATGGCAGGTAACTGTAACTTCCACACTAATTATGACAGATGACAATAACTTCGATACTAATTATGACAGGAAACTGTAACTTCTTTACTAATTATGACAAGTAACTGTAATTTCGATACAAATTATGACAGGTAACTGTAACTTCGTTACTACTTATGACATGTAACAGTACCTTCGATACTAATTATGACAGGTAACTGTAACTTCGATATTAATTTTGACAAGGAACAGTAATTTTGATACAAATTATGGCAGGTAACTGTAACTTTGATACTAATTATGACAGGTAACAGTAACTTCGATACTAATTATGACAAGTAACTGTAACTCCGTTACTAATTATGACAAGTAATTCTAATTTTGATAAAAAATTATGGCAGGTAACTGTAACTTCGATACTAATTATGACAGGTATCATTAACTTCGATACTAATTATGACAGGTTACTGTAACTTCGTTACTAATTATGTCAAGTAACTGTAACTTCGATACTAATTATGACAAGAAACTGTAATTTCGATACAAATTATGACAGGTTTCCGTAACTTCGTTACTAATTATGACAAGTAACTGTAATTTCGATACAAATTATGGCAGGTAATTGTAACTTCGGTACTAATTATATCAGGTATCAGTAACTTCGATACTAATTATGACAAGGAACTGTAATTTCGATACAAATAATGGCAGGTAACTGTAACTTCGTTACTGGTTAGGCCCCTTAAAACAACAATTATCATCATCATCATCTTCGTTACTAATTATGACAGGTTACTGTAACTTCGTTACAAATTATGTCAAGTAATTGTAGCTTCGATTCTAATTATGACAAGTAACTGTAATTTCGATACAAAATATGACAGGTAACAGTAACTTCGATACTAATTATGACAGGTAACAGTAACTTCGATACTAATTATGACAAGTAACATTAACTTCGAAACTAATTATGACAGGTTACTGTAACATCGTTGCTAATGATGACAAGTAACTTTAATTTCGATACAAATTATGGCAGGTAACTGTAACTTCCATACTAATTATGACAGGTAACAGTTTTTCGATACTAATTATGACAGGAAACTGTAACTTCGTTACTAATTATGACAAGTAACTGTAATTTCGATACAAATTATGACTGGTAACTGTAACTTCGTTACTAATTATGACAAGTAACAGTACCATCGATACTAATTATGACAGGTAACTGTAACTTCGATACTAATTATGACAAGGAACTGTAATTTCGATACAAATTATGGCAGGTAACTGTAACTTCGATACTAATTATGACAGGTAACAGTAACTTCGATACTAATTATGACAAGTAACAGTAACTTCGATACTTATTATGACAGGTAACTGTAACTTCGTTACAAATTATGACAAGAAACTCTAATTTCGATACAAATTATGGCAGGTAACTGTAACTTCGGTACTAATTATGACAGGTAACAGTAACTTCGATACTAATTATGACAAGTAACTATAACTTCGAATCAAATTATGACAGGTAACTGTAACTTCGATACGCTTTATGACAAGAAACTCTAACTTCGTTACTAATTATGACAAGTAACTGTAATTTTGATAAAAAATTATGGTAGGTAACTGTAACTTCAATACTAATTATGACAGGTAACAGTAACTTCGATACTTATTATGACAGGTAACTGTAACTTCGTTACTAATTATCACAAGTAACTTTAATTTCGATACTAATTATGGCAGGTAACTGTAACTTCGTTACTAATTATTACAAGTCCCTGTAATTTCGATACAAATTATGGCGGGTAACGGTGACTTCGATACTAATTATTACAAGTAACTGTAACTTCGATACTAATTATGACACGTAACTGTAACTTGGTTACTAATTATGACAAGTAACTGTAATTTCGATACAAATTTTGGCAGGTAACTGTATCATCGTTACTAATTATGACAGGTAACAGTAACTTCGATACCAATTATAAAAGGAACTGTAACTTCGATACTAATTATGACAGGTAACTGTAACTTCGTTACTAATTATGACAGGTAACTGTAACTTCGTTACTAATTATGACAAGTAACTGTAATTTCGATTCAAATTCTGGTAGGTAACTGTAACTTCGATACTTATTATGAGAGGTAACAGTAACTACGATACTAATTATGACAAGTAACTGTAACATCGATACTAGTAATGACAGGTAACTGTAACTTCGTTACTAATTATGACAAGTAACTGTAATTTTGATACAAATTATGGCAGGTTACTGTAACTTCGATACTAATTATGACAGGTAACAGAAACTTCGATACTAATTATGACAAGTAACTATAACCTCGATACAAATTATGACAGGTAACTGTAACTTCGATACTAATTATGACAAGAAATTCTAACTTCGTTAATAATTATGACAAGTAACTGTAATTTTGATAAAAAATTATGGTAGGTAACTGTAACTTCAATATTAATTACGACAGGTAACAGTAACTTCGATACTAATTATGACAGGAAACTGTAACTTCGTTACTAATTATGACAAGTAACTGTAATTTCGATACAAATTATGACAGGTAACTGTAACTTCGTTACTAATTATGACAGGTTACTGTAACTTCGTTACTAATTATGTCAAGTAACTGTAGCTTCGATGCTAATTATGACAAGTAACTGTAATTTCGATACAAATTATGACAGGTAACATTAACTTCCATACTAATTATGACAAGAAACTCTAACTTCGTCACTAATTATGACATGTAACTGTAATTTCGATACAAATTATGGCAGGTAACTGTAACTTCGATACTAATTATGACAAGAAACTCGAACTTCGTTACTAATTATGACAAGTCCCTGTAATTTCGATACAAATTATGGCAGGTAACTGTAACTTCCACACTAATTATGACAGGTAACAGTAACTTCGATACTAATTATGACAAGTTACATTAACTTCGATACTAATTATGGCAGGTTACTGTAACATCGCTACTAATTATGACAAGTAACTTTAATTTCGATACAAATTATGGCAGGTAACTGTAACTTCCATACTAATTATGACAGGTAACAGTAACTTCGATACTAATTATGACAGGAAACTGTAACTTCGTTAGTAATTATGACAAGTTACTCTAATTTCGATACAAATTTTGACAGGTAACTGTAACTTCTTTACTAATTATGACAAGTAACAGTACCTTCGATACTAATTATGACAGGTAACTGTAACTTCGATACTAATTATGACAAGGAACTGTAATTTCGAAACAAATTATGGCAGGTAACTGTAACTTCGTTACTAATTATGACAAGTAACTGTAATTTCGATACAAATTTTGGCAGGTAACTGTAACTTCGATACTAATTATGACAGGTAACAGTAACTTCGATACTAATTATGACAAGTAACGGTAACTTCGATACTAATTATGACAGGTAACTGTAACTTCGTTACTATTTATGACAAGTATTAGTAATTTCGATACAAAATATGGCAGGTGACAGTAACTTCGATACTTATTATGACAGGTAACAGTAACTTCGATACTATTTATGACAAGTAACATTAACTTCGATACTAATTATGACAGGTTACTGTAACATCGTTGCTAATGATGACAAGTAACTTTAATTTCGATACAAATTGTGGCAGGTAACTGTAACTTCCATACTAATTATGACAGGTAACAGTTACTTCGATACAAATTATGACAGGAAAGTGTAACTTCGTTACTAATTATGACAATTAACTGTAATTTCGATAACAATTATGACAGGTAACAGTAACTTCGTTACTAATTATGACAAGTAACAGTACCTTCGAAACTAATTATGACAGGTAACTGTAACATCGATACTAATTATGACAAGGAACTGTAATTTCGATACAAATTATGGCAGGTAACTGTAACTTCGATACTAATTATGACAGGTAACAGCAACTTCGATACTAATTATGACAAGTAACTATAATTTCGATACAAATTATGACAGGTAACTGTAACTTCGATACTAATTATGACAAGAAACTCTAACATCGTTACTAATTATGACAAGTAACTGTAATTTTGATAAAAAATTATTGTAGGTAACTGTAACTTCAATACTAATTATGACAGGTAACAGTAACTTCGATACTAATTATGACAGGTAACTGTAACTTCGTTACTTATTATGACAAGTAACTTTAATTTCGATACGAATTATGGCAGGTTACTGTAACTTCGTTACTAATTATGACAAGTCCCTGTAATTTCGATACAAATTATTGCAGGTAATTGTAATTTCGAAACTAATTATGACAGGTAACAGTAACTTCGATACTAATTATGACTGGTAACAGTAACTTCGATACTATTTATGACAAGTAACTGTAACTTCGATACTAATTATGACAGGTAACAGCAACTTCGATACTAATTATGACAAGTAACTATAACTTCGATACAAATTATGACAGGTAACAGTAACTTCGATACTAATTATGACAGGTTACAGTAACTACGATACTAATTATGACAAGTAATTGTAATTTCGATACAAATTATGGCTGGTAACAGTAACTTCGATGCTAATTATGACAGGAAACTGTAACTTCGATACTAATTATGACAAGGAACTGTAATTTCGATACAAATTATGGCAGGTAACTGTAACTTCGATACTAATTGTGACAGGTAACAGTAACTTCGATACTATTTATGACAAGTAACTATAACTTCGAATCAAATTATGACTGGTAACTGTAACTTCGATACTAATTATGACAAGAAAATCTAACTTCGCTACTAATTATGACAAGTAACTGTAATTTTGATAAAAAATTATGGTAGGTAACTGTAACTTCAATACTAATTATGACAGGTAACAGGAACTTCGATACTAATTATGACAGGTAACTGTTACTTCGTTAATAATTATCACAAGTAACTTTAATTTCGATACTAATTATGGCAGGTAACTGTAACTTCGTTACTAATTATGACAAGTCCCTGTAATTTCGATACAAATTATGGCAGGTAACGGTAACTCCGATACTAATTATTACAAGTAACTGTAACTTCGATACTAATTATGACAGGTAACTAAAACTTCGTTACTAATTATGACAAGTAACTGTAATTTCGATACAAATTGTGGCAGGTAACTGTAACTTCGATTCTAACTATGACAGGTAACAGTAACTTCGATACTAATTATGACAAGTAACTGTAACTTCGATACTAATTATGACAGGTAACTGTAACTTCGTTACTAATTATGACAAGTAACAGTAATTTCGATACAAATTATGGCAGGTAACTGTATCTTCGATACTAATTATGACAGGTAACAGTAACTTCGATACTAATTATGACAAGTAACATTAACTTCGATACTAATTATGGCAGGTTACTGTAACATCGCTACTAATTATGACAAGTAACTTTAATTTCGATACAAATTATGGCAGGTAACTGTAACTTCCATACTAATTATGACAGATAACAGTAACTTCGATACTAATTATGACAGGAAACTGTAACTTCGTTACTAATTATGACAAGTAACTGTAATTTCGATACAAATTATGACAGGTAACTGTAACTTCGTTACTAATTATGACAAGTAACAGTACCTTCTATACTAATTATGACAGGTAACTGTAACTTCGATACTAATTATGACAAGGAACTGTAATTTCGATACAAATTATGGCAGGTAACTGTAACTTCGTTACTAATTATGACGAGTAACTGTAATTTCGATACAAATTTTGGCAGGTAACTGTAACTTCGATACTAATTATGACAGGTAACAGTAACATCGATACTAATTATGACAAGTAACTGTAACTTCGATACTAATTATGACAGGTAACTGTAACTTCGTTACTAATAATGACAAGTAACTCTAATTTCGATACTAATTATGGCAGGTAACTGTAACTTCGATACTAATTATGACAGGTAACAGTAACTTCGATACTAATTATGACAAGTAACTATAACTTCGATAAAAATTATGACTGGTTACTGTAACTTCGATTCTAATTATGACAAGAAACTCAAACTTCGTTACTAATTATGACAAGTAACTGTAATTTTGATAAAAAATTATGGTAGGTAACTGTAACTTCATTACTAATTATGACAGGTAACAGTAACTTCGATACTAATTATGACAGGAAACTGTAACTTCGTTACTAATTATGACAAGTAACTTTAATTTCGATACTATTTATGGCAGGAAACTGTAACTTCGTTACTAATTATGACAAGTCCCTGTAATTTCGATACAAATTATGGCAGGTAACTGTAACTTCGATACTAATTATGACAAGTAACTGTAACTTGGATACTAATTATGACAGGTAACTGTAACTTCGTTATTAATTATGACAAGTAACTGTAATTTTGATAAAAAATATTGTAGGTAACTGTAATTTCAATACTAATTATGACAGGTAACAGTAACTTCGATACTAATTATGACAAGTAACTGTAACTTCGATACTAATTATGACAGGTAACTGTAACATCGATACTAATTATGACAGGTAACTGTAACATCGTTACTAATTATGACAAGTAACTGTAATTTCGATACAAATTATGGCAGGTTACTGTAACTTCGATACTAATTGTGACAGGTAACAGTAACTTCGATACTAATTATGACAAGTAACTATAACTTCGAATCAAATTATGACTGGTAACTGTAACTTCGATACTAATTATGACAAGAAAATCTAACTTCATTACTAATTATGACAAGTAACAGTAATTTTGATAAAAAATTATGGTAGGTAACTGTAACTTCAATACTAATTATGACAGGTAACAGTAACTTCGATACTAATTATGACAGGTAACTGTAACTTCGTTACTTATTATGACAAGTCCCTGTAATTTCGATACAAATTATGGCAGGTAACGGTAACTTCGATACTAATTATTACAAGTAACTGTAACTTCGATACTAATTATGACAGGTAACTGTAACTTCGTTACTTATTATGACAAGTCCCTGTAATTTCGATACAAATTATGGCAGGTAACGGTAACTTCGATACTAATTATTACAAGTAACTGTAACTTCGATACTAATTATGACAAGTAACTGTAACTTCGATACTAATTATGACAGGTAACTGTAACATCGATACTAATTATGACAGGTAACTGTAACATCGTTACTAATTATGACAAGTAACTGTAATTTCGATACAAATTATGGCAGGTTACTGTAACTTCGATACTAATTATGACAGGTAACAGCAACTTCGATATTAATTATGACAAGTAACTATAACTTCGATACAAATTATGACAAGTAACTGTAACTTCGATACTAATTATGACAAGAAACTCTAACTTCGTTAATAATTATGACAAGTAATTGTAATTTTGATAAAATATTATTGTAGGTAACTGTAACTTCAATACTAATTATGACAGGTAACAGTAACTTCGATACTAATTATGACAGGTAACTGTAACTTCGTTACTTATTATGACAAGTCCCTGTAATTTCGATACAAATTATGGCAGGTAACGGTAACTTCGATACTAATTATTACAAGTAACTGTAACTTCGATACTAATTATGACAGGTAACTGTAACTTCGTTACTTATTATGACAAGTCCCTGTAATTTCGATACAAATTATGGCAGGTAACGGTAACTTCGATACTAATTATTACAAGTAACTGTAACTTCGATACTAATTATGACAAGTAACTGTAACTTCGATACTAATTATGACAAGTAACTGTAACTTGGTAACTAATTATGACAAGTAATTGTAATTTCGATACAAATTATGGCAGGTAACAGTAACTTCGATGCTAATTATGACAGGTAACTGTAACTTCGATACTAATTATGACAAGGAACTGTAATTTCGATACAAATTATGGCAGGTAACTGTAACTTCGATACTAATTGTGACAGGTAACAGTAACTTCGATACTAATTATGACAAGTAACTATAACTTCGAATCAAATTATGAATGGTAACTGTAACTTCGATACTAATTATGACAAGAAAATCTAACTTCATTACTAATTATGACAAGTAACAGTAATTTTGATACAAAATTATGGTAGGTAACTGTAACTTCAATACTAATTATGACAGGTAACAGGGACATCGATACTAATTATGACAGGTAACTGTAACTTCGTTAATAATTATCACAAGTAACATTAATTTCGATACTAATTATGGCAGGTAACTGTAACTTCGTTACTAATTATGACAAGTCCCTGTAATTTCGATACAAATTATGGCAGGTAACGGTAACTTCGATACTAATTATTTCAAGTAACTGTAACTTCGATACTAATTATGACAGGTAACTGTAACTTCGTTACTAATTATGACAAGTAACTGTAATTTCGATACAAATTTTGGCAGGTAACTGTAACTTCGATTCTAATTATGACAGGTAACAGTAACTTCGATACTAATTATGACAAGTAACTGTAACTTCGATACTAATTATGACAGGTAACTGTAACTTCGTTACTAATTATGACAAGTAACAGTAATTTCGATACAAATTATGGCAGGTAACTGTATCTTCGATACTAATTATGACAGGTAACAGTAACTTCGATACTAATTATGACAAGTAACATTAACTTCGATACTAATTATGGCAGGTTACTGTAACATCGCTACTAATTATGACAAGTAACTTTAATTTCGATACAAATTATGGCAGGTAACTGTAACTTCCATACTAATTACGACAGGTAACAGTAACTTCGATACTAATTATGACAGGAAACTGTAACTTCGTTACTAATTATGACAAGTAACTGTAATTTCGATACAAATTATGACAGGTAACTGTAACTTCGTTACTAATTATGACAAGTAACAGTACCTTCGATACTAATTATGACAGGTAACTGTAACTTCGATACTAATTATGACAAGGAACTGTAATTTCGATACAAATTATGGCAGGTAACTGTAACTTCGTTACTAATTATGACAAGTAACTGTAACTTCGATACTAATTATGACAGGTAACTGTAACTTCGTCACTAATTATAACAAGTAACTGTAATTTCGTTACAAATTATGGCAGGTAACAGTAACTTCGATACTAATTATGCCAGGTAACAGTAATTCGATACTAATTATGACAAGTAACTATAACATCGATACAAATTATGACAGGTAACTATAACTTCGATACTAATTATGACAAGAAACTCGAACTTCGTTACTAATTATGACAAGTCCCTGTAATTTCGATACAAATTAAGGCAGGTAACTGTAACTTCCATACTAATTATGACAGGTAACAGTAACTTCGATACTAATTATGACAGGAAACTGTAACTTCGTTACTTATTATGACAAGTAACTGTAATTTCGATAATAAATTATGACAGGTAACTGTAACTTCGTTACTAATTATGACAAGTAACAGTACCTTCGATACTAATTATGACAGGTAACCGTAACTTCGATACTAATTATGACAAGGAACTGTAATTTCGATACAAATTATGGCAGGTAACTGTAACTTCGTTACTAATTATGACAAGTAACTGTAATTTCGATACAAATTATGACTGGTTACTGTAACTTCGATTCTAATTATGACAAGAAACTCTAACTTCATTACTAATTATGACAAGTAACTGTAATTTTGATAAAAAATTAAGGTAGGTAACTGTAACTTCAATATTAATTATGACAGGTAACAGTAACTTCGATACTAATTATGACAGGAAACTGTAACTTCGTTACTAATTATGACACGTAACTTTAATTTCGATACTAATTATGGCAGGTAACTGTAACATCGTTACTAATTATGACAAGTCCCTGTAATTGCGATACAAATTATGGCAGGTAACTGTAACTTCGATACTAATTATGACAAGTAACTGTAACATCGATACTAATTATGACAGGTAACTGTAACTTCGTTATTAATTATGACAAGTAACTGTAATTTCGATACAAATTTTGGCAGGTAACTGTAACTTCGATACTAATTATGACAGGTAACAGTAACTTCGATACTAATTATGACAAGTAACTGTAACTTCGATACTAATTATGACAGGTAACTGTAACTTCGTCACTAATTATGACAAGTAACTGTAATTTCGATAAAAATTATGGCAGGTATCTGTAACTTCGATACTAATTATGACAGGTAACAGTAACTTCGATACTTATTATGACAAGTAACTATAACTTCGATAAAAATTATGACAGGTAACTGTAACTTCGATACTAATTATGACAAGAAACTCGAACTTCGTTACTAATTATGACAAGTCCCTGTAATTTCGATACAAATTATGGCAAGTAACTGTAACTTCCATACTAATTATGACAGGTAACAGTAACTTCGATACTAATTATGACAGGAAACTGTAACTTCGTTACTAATTATGACAAGTAACTGTAATTTCGATACAAATTATGACAGGTAACTGTAACTTCGTTACTAATTATGACAAGTAACACTACCTTCGATACTAATTATGACAGGTAACCGTAACTTCGATACTAATTATGACAAGGAACTGTAATTTCGATACAAATTATGGCAGGTAACTGTAACTTCGTTACTAATTATGACAAGTAACTGTAATTTCGATACAAATTATGACTGGTTACTGTAACTTCGATTCTAATTATGACAAGAAACTCTAACTTCGTTTCTAATTATGACAAGTAACTGTAATTTTGATAAAAAATTAAGGTAGGTAACTGTAACTTCAATATTAATTTTGACAGGTAACAGTAACTTCGATACTAATTATGACAGGAAACTGTAACTTCGTTACTAATTATGACAAGTAACTTTAATTTCGATACTAATTATGGCAGGTAAGTGTAACATCGTTACTAATTATGACAAGTCCCTGTAATTGCGATACAAATTATGGCAGGTAACTGTAACTTCGATACTAATTATGACAAGTAACTGTAACTTCGATACTAATTATGACAGGTAACTGTAACTTCGTTATTAATTATGACAAGTAACTGTAATTTCGATACAAATTTTGGCAGGTAACTGTAACTTCGATACTAATTATGACAGGTAACAGTAACTTCGATACTAATTATGACAAGTAACTGTAACTTCGATACTAATTATGCCAGGTAACTGTAACTTCGTCACTAATTATGACAAGTAACTGTAATTTCGATACAAATTATGGCTGGTAACTGTAACTTCGATACTAATTATGACAGGTAACAGTAACTTCGATACTTATTATGACAAGTAACTATAACTTCGATAAAAATTATGACAGGTAACTGTAACTTCGATACTAATTATGACAAGAAACTCGAACTTCGTTACTAATTATGACAAGTCCCTGTAATTTCGATACAAATTATGGCAGGTAACTGTAACTTCCACACTAATTATGACAGATAACAATAACTTCGATACTAATTATGACAGGAAACTGTAACTTCTTTACTAATTATGACAAGTAACTGTAATTTCGATACAAATTATGACAGGTAACTGTAACTTGGTTACTACTTATGACATGTAACAGTACCTTCGATACTAATTATGACAGGTAACTGTAACTTCGATATTAAATATGACAAGGAACAGTAATTTTGATACAAATTATGGCAGGTAACTGTAACGTTGATACTAATTATGACAGGTAACAGTAACTTCGATACTAATTATGACAAGTAACTGTAACTTCGTTACTAATTATGACAAGTAATTCTAATTTTGATAAAAAATTATGGCAGGTAACTGTAACTTCGATACTACTTATGACAGGTATCATTAACTTCGATACTAATTATGACAGGTTACTGTAACTTCGTTACTAATTATGTCAATTAACTGTAACTTCGATACTAATTATGACAAGTAACTGTAATTTCGATACAAATTATGACAGGTTACCGTAACTTCGTTACTAATTATGACAAGTAACTGTAATTTCGATACAAATTATGGCAGGTAATTGTAACTTCGGTACTAATTATATCAGGTATCAGTAACTTCGATACTAATTATGACAAGGAACTGTAATTTCGATACAAATTATGGCAGGTAACTGTAACTTCGTTACTAATTATGACAGGTTACTGTAACTTCGTTACAAATTATGTCAAGTAATTGTAGCTTCGATTCGAATTATGACAAGTAACTGTAATTTCGATACAAAATATGACAGGTAACAGTAACTTCGATACTCATTATGACAATAAACTCTAACTTTGTTAATAATTATGTCAAGTAACAGTAATTTTGATAAAAAATTATGGTAGGTAACTGTAACATCAATACTAATTATGACAGGTGACAGTAACTTCGATACTAATTATGACAGGTAAGAGTAACTACGATACTAATTATGACAAGTAACTGTAACTTCGATACTAATTATGACAAGTAACTTTAATTTGGATACTAGTTATGGCAGGAAACTGTAACTTCGTTACTAATTATGACAAGTAACTGTAATTTCGATACAAATTTTGACAGGTAACTGAAACTTCGTTACTAATTATGACAGGAAACTGTAACTTCGTTACTAATTATGACAAGTAACTTTAATTTGGATACTAGTTATGGCAGGAAACTGTAACTTCGTTACTAATTATGAAAAGTCCCTGTAATTTCGATACCAATTATGGCAGATTACTGTAACTTCGATACTAATTATGACAAGTAACTGTAACTTCGATACTAATTATGACAGGCAACTGTAACTTCGTCATTAATTATGACAAGTAACTGTAATTTTGATAAAAAATTGTTGTAGGTAACTGTAACTTCAATACTAATTATGACAGGTAACAGTAACTTCGATACTAATTATGACAAGAAACTCAAACTTCGTTACTAATTATGACAAGTAACTGTAATTTTGATAAAAAATTAAGGTAGGTAACTGTAACTTCAATACTAATTATGACAGGTAACAGTAACTTCGATACTAATTATGACAGGAAACTGTAACTTCGTTACTAATTATGACAAGTAACTTTAATTTCGATATTAATTATGGCAGGAAACTGTAACTTCGTTACTAATTATGACAAGTAACAGTACCATCGATACTAATTATGACAGGTAACTGTAACTTCGATACTAATTATGACAAGGAACTGTAATTTCGATACAAATTATGGCAGGTAACTGTAACTTCGATACTAATTATGACAGGTAACAGTAACTTCGATACTAATTATGACAAGTAACAGTAACTTCGATACTTATTATGACAGGTAACTGTAACTTCGTTACAAATTATGACAAGAAACTCTAATTTCGATACAAATTATGGCAGGTAACTGTAACTTCGGTACTAATTATGACAGGTAACAGTAACTTCGATACTAATTATGACAAGTAACTATAACTTCGAATCAAATTATGACAGGTAACTGTAACTTCGATACTAATTATGACAAGAAACTCTAACTTCGTTACTAATTAAGACAAGTAACTGTAATTTTGATAAAAAATTATGGTAGGTAACTGTAACTTCAATACTAATTATGACAGGTAACAGTAACTTCGATACTTATTATGACAGGTAACTGTAACTTCGTTACTAATTATCACAAGTAACTTTAATTTCGATACTAATTATGGCAGGTAACTGTAACTTCGTTACTAATTATTACAAGTCCCTGTAATTTCGATACAAATTATGGCGGGTAACGGTGACTTCGATACTAATTATTACAAGTAACTGTAACTTCGATACTAATTATGACACGTAACTGTAACTTGGTTACTAATTATGACAAGTAACTGTAATTTCGATACAAATTTTGGCAGGTAACTGTAACTTCGATTCTAATTATGACAGGTAACAGTAACTTCGATACTAATTATGACAAGTAACTGTAACTTCGATACTAATTATGACAGGTAACTGTAACTTCGTTACTATTTATGACAAGTAACAGTAATTTCGATACAAAATATGGCAGGTAACAGTAACTTCGATACTAATTATGACAGGTAACAGTAACTTCGATACTAATTATGACAAGTAACATTAACTTCGATACTAATTATGACAGGTTACTGTAACATCGTTGCTAATGATGACAAGTAACTTTAATTTCGATACAAATTATGGCAGGTAACTGTAACTTCCATACTAATTATGACAGGTAACAGTTACTTCGATACTAATTATGACAGGAAACTGTAACTTCGTTACTAATTATGACAAGTAACTGTAATTTCGATACAAATTATGACAGGTAACTGTAACGTCGTTACTAATTATGACAAGTAACAGTACCATGGATACTAATTATGACAGGTAACTGTAACTTCGATACTAATTATGACAAGGAACTGTAATTTCGATACAAATTATGGCAGGTAACTGTAACTTCGATACTAATTATGACAGGTAACAGTAACTTCGATACTAATTATGACAAGTAACAGTAACTTCGATACTTATTATGACAGGTAACTGTAACTTCGTTACTAATTATGACAAGAAACTCTAATTTCGATACAAATTATGGCAGGTAACTGTAACTTCGGTACTAATTATGACAGGTAACAGTAACTTCGATACTAATTATGACAAGTAACTATAACTTCGATAAAAATTATGACTGGTTACTGTAACTTCGATTCTAATTATGACGAGAAACTCAAACTTCGTTACTAATTATGACAAGTAACTGTAATTTTGATAAAAAATTATGGTAGGTAACTGTAACTTCAATAGTAATTATGACAGGTAACAGTAACTTCGATACTAATTATGACAGGAAACTGTAACTTCGTTACTAAGTATGACAAGTAACTTTAATTTCGATACTAATTATGGCAGGAAACTGTAACTTCGTTACTAATTATGACAAGTCCCTGTAATTTCGATACAAATTATGGCAGGTTACTGTAACTTCGATACAAATTATGACAAGTAACTGTAACTTCGATACTAATTATGACAGGTAACTGTAACTTCGTCACTAATTATAACAAGTAACTGTAATTTCGTTACAAATTATGGCAGGTAACAGTAACTTCGATACTAATTATGCCAGGTAACAGTAATTCGATACTAATTATGACAAGTAACTATAACTTCGATACAAATTATGACAGGTAACTATCACATCGATACTAATTATGACAAGAAACTCGAACTTCGTTACTAATTATGACAAGTCCCTGTAATTTCGATACAAATTATGGCAAGTAACTGTAACTTCCATACTAATTATGACAGGTAACAGTAACTTCGATACTAATTATGACAGGAAACTGTAACTTCGTTACTAATTATGACAAGTAACTGTAATTTCGATACAAATTATGACAGGTAACTGTAACTTCGTTACTAATTATGACAAGTAACAGTACCATCGATACTAATTATGACAGGTAACCGTAACTTCGATACTAATTATGACAAGGAACTGTAATTTCGATACAAATTATGGCAGGTAACTGTAACTTCGTTACTAATTATGACAAGTAACTGTAATTTCGATACAAATTATGACTGGTTACTGTAACTTCGATTCTAATTATGACAAGAAACTCTAACTTCGTTTCTAATTATGACAAGTAACTGTAATTTTGATAAAAAATTAAGGTAGGTAACTGTAACTTCAATATTAATTATGACAGGTAACAGTAACTTCGATACTAATTATGACAGGAAACTGTAACTTCGTTACTAATTATGACAAGTAACTTTAATTTCGATACTAATTATGGCAGGTAACTGTAACATCGTTACTAATTATGACAAGTCCCTGTAATTGCGATACAAATTATGGCAGGTAACTGTAACTTCGGTACTAATTATGACAAGTAACTGTAACTTCGATACTAATTATGACAGGTAACTGTAACTTCGTTATTAATTATGACAAGTAACTGTAATTTCGATACAAATTTTGGCAGGTAACTGTAACTTCGATACTAATTATGACAGGTAACAGTAACTTCGATACTAATTATGACAAGTAACATTAACTTCGATACTAATTATGGCAGGTTACTGTAACATCGCTACTAATTATGACAAGTAACTTTAATTTCGATACAAATTATGGCAGGTAACTGTAACTTCCATACTAATTATGACAGATAACAGTAACTTCGATACTAATTATGACAGGAAACTGTAACTTCGTTACTAATTATGACAAGTAACTGTAATTTCGATACAAATTATGACAGGTAACTGTAACTTCGTTACTAATTATGACAAGTAACAGTACCTTCTATACTAATTATGACAGGTAACTGTAACTTCGATACTAATTATGACAAGGAACTGTAATTTCGATACAAATTATGGCAGGTAACTGTAACTTCGTTACTAATTATGACGAGTAACTGTAATTTCGATACAAATTTTGGCAGGTAACTGTAACTTCGATACTAATTATGACAGGTAACAGTAACATCGATACTAATTATGACAAGTAACTGTAACTTCGATACTAATTATGACAGGTAACTGTAACTTCGTTACTAATAATGACAAGTAACTCTAATTTCGATACTAATTATGGCAGGTAACTGTAACTTCGATACTAATTATGACAGGTAACAGTAACTTCGATACTAATTATGACAAGTAACTATAACTTCGATAAAAATTATGACTGGTTACTGTAACTTCGATTCTAATTATGACAAGAAACTCAAACTTCGTTACTAATTATGACAAGTAACTGTAATTTTGATAAAAAATTATGGTAGGTAACTGTAACTTCATTACTAATTATGACAGGTAACAGTAACTTCGATACTAATTATGACAGGAAACTGTAACTTCGTTACTAATTATGACAAGTAACTTTAATTTCGATACTATTTATGGCAGGAAACTGTAACTTCGTTACTAATTATGACAAGTCCCTGTAATTTCGATACAAATTATGGCAGGTAACTGTAACTTCGATACTAATTATGACAAGTAACTGTAACTTGGATACTAATTATGACAGGTAACTGTAACTTCGTTATTAATTATGACAAGTAACTGTAATTTTGATAAAAAATATTGTAGGTAACTGTAATTTCAATACTAATTATGACAGGTAACAGTAACTTCGATACTAATTATGACAAGTAACTGTAACTTCGATACTAATTATGACAGGTAACTGTAACATCGATACTAATTATGACAGGTAACTGTAACATCGTTACTAATTATGACAAGTAACTGTAATTTCGATACAAATTATGGCAGGTTACTGTAACTTCGATACTAATTGTGACAGGTAACAGTAACTTCGATACTAATTATGACAAGTAACTATAACTTCGAATCAAATTATGACTGGTAACTGTAACTTCGATACTAATTATGACAAGAAAATCTAACTTCATTACTAATTATGACAAGTAACAGTAATTTTGATAAAAAATTATGGTAGGTAACTGTAACTTCAATACTAATTATGACAGGTAACAGTAACTTCGATACTAATTATGACAGGTAACTGTAACTTCGTTACTTATTATGACAAGTCCCTGTAATTTCGATACAAATTATGGCAGGTAACGGTAACTTCGATACTAATTATTACAAGTAACTGTAACTTCGATACTAATTATGACAGGTAACTGTAACTTCGTTACTTATTATGACAAGTCCCTGTAATTTCGATACAAATTATGGCAGGTAACGGTAACTTCGATACTAATTATTACAAGTAACTGTAACTTCGATACTAATTATGACAAGTAACTGTAACTTCGATACTAATTATGACAGGTAACTGTAACATCGATACTAATTATGACAGGTAACTGTAACATCGTTACTAATTATGACAAGTAACTGTAATTTCGATACAAATTATGGCAGGTTACTGTAACTTCGATACTAATTATGACAGGTAACAGCAACTTCGATATTAATTATGACAAGTAACTATAACTTCGATACAAATTATGACAAGTAACTGTAACTTCGATACTAATTATGACAAGAAACTCTAACTTCGTTAATAATTATGACAAGTAATTGTAATTTTGATAAAATATTATTGTAGGTAACTGTAACTTCAATACTAATTATGACAGGTAACAGTAACTTCGATACTAATTATGACAGGTAACTGTAACTTCGTTACTTATTATGACAAGTCCCTGTAATTTCGATACAAATTATGGCAGGTAACGGTAACTTCGATACTAATTATTACAAGTAACTGTAACTTCGATACTAATTATGACAGGTAACTGTAACTTCGTTACTTATTATGACAAGTCCCTGTAATTTCGATACAAATTATGGCAGGTAACGGTAACTTCGATACTAATTATTACAAGTAACTGTAACTTCGATACTAATTATGACAAGTAACTGTAACTTCGATACTAATTATGACAAGTAACTGTAACTTGGTAACTAATTATGACAAGTAATTGTAATTTCGATACAAATTATGGCAGGTAACAGTAACTTCGATGCTAATTATGACAGGTAACTGTAACTTCGATACTAATTATGACAAGGAACTGTAATTTCGATACAAATTATGGCAGGTAACTGTAACTTCGATACTAATTGTGACAGGTAACAGTAACTTCGATACTAATTATGACAAGTAACTATAACTTCGAATCAAATTATGAATGGTAACTGTAACTTCGATACTAATTATGACAAGAAAATCTAACTTCATTACTAATTATGACAAGTAACAGTAATTTTGATACAAAATTATGGTAGGTAACTGTAACTTCAATACTAATTATGACAGGTAACAGGGACATCGATACTAATTATGACAGGTAACTGTAACTTCGTTAATAATTATCACAAGTAACATTAATTTCGATACTAATTATGGCAGGTAACTGTAACTTCGTTACTAATTATGACAAGTCCCTGTAATTTCGATACAAATTATGGCAGGTAACGGTAACTTCGATACTAATTATTTCAAGTAACTGTAACTTCGATACTAATTATGACAGGTAACTGTAACTTCGTTACTAATTATGACAAGTAACTGTAATTTCGATACAAATTTTGGCAGGTAACTGTAACTTCGATTCTAATTATGACAGGTAACAGTAACTTCGATACTAATTATGACAAGTAACTGTAACTTCGATACTAATTATGACAGGTAACTGTAACTTCGTTACTAATTATGACAAGTAACAGTAATTTCGATACAAATTATGGCAGGTAACTGTATCTTCGATACTAATTATGACAGGTAACAGTAACTTCGATACTAATTATGACAAGTAACATTAACTTCGATACTAATTATGGCAGGTTACTGTAACATCGCTACTAATTATGACAAGTAACTTTAATTTCGATACAAATTATGGCAGGTAACTGTAACTTCCATACTAATTACGACAGGTAACAGTAACTTCGATACTAATTATGACAGGAAACTGTAACTTCGTTACTAATTATGACAAGTAACTGTAATTTCGATACAAATTATGACAGGTAACTGTAACTTCGTTACTAATTATGACAAGTAACAGTACCTTCGATACTAATTATGACAGGTAACTGTAACTTCGATACTAATTATGACAAGGAACTGTAATTTCGATACAAATTATGGCAGGTAACTGTAACTTCGTTACTAATTATGACAAGTAACTGTAACTTCGATACTAATTATGACAGGTAACTGTAACTTCGTCACTAATTATAACAAGTAACTGTAATTTCGTTACAAATTATGGCAGGTAACAGTAACTTCGATACTAATTATGCCAGGTAACAGTAATTCGATACTAATTATGACAAGTAACTATAACATCGATACAAATTATGACAGGTAACTATAACTTCGATACTAATTATGACAAGAAACTCGAACTTCGTTACTAATTATGACAAGTCCCTGTAATTTCGATACAAATTAAGGCAGGTAACTGTAACTTCCATACTAATTATGACAGGTAACAGTAACTTCGATACTAATTATGACAGGAAACTGTAACTTCGTTACTTATTATGACAAGTAACTGTAATTTCGATAATAAATTATGACAGGTAACTGTAACTTCGTTACTAATTATGACAAGTAACAGTACCTTCGATACTAATTATGACAGGTAACCGTAACTTCGATACTAATTATGACAAGGAACTGTAATTTCGATACAAATTATGGCAGGTAACTGTAACTTCGTTACTAATTATGACAAGTAACTGTAATTTCGATACAAATTATGACTGGTTACTGTAACTTCGATTCTAATTATGACAAGAAACTCTAACTTCATTACTAATTATGACAAGTAACTGTAATTTTGATAAAAAATTAAGGTAGGTAACTGTAACTTCAATATTAATTATGACAGGTAACAGTAACTTCGATACTAATTATGACAGGAAACTGTAACTTCGTTACTAATTATGACACGTAACTTTAATTTCGATACTAATTATGGCAGGTAACTGTAACATCGTTACTAATTATGACAAGTCCCTGTAATTGCGATACAAATTATGGCAGGTAACTGTAACTTCGATACTAATTATGACAAGTAACTGTAACATCGATACTAATTATGACAGGTAACTGTAACTTCGTTATTAATTATGACAAGTAACTGTAATTTCGATACAAATTTTGGCAGGTAACTGTAACTTCGATACTAATTATGACAGGTAACAGTAACTTCGATACTAATTATGACAAGTAACTGTAACTTCGATACTAATTATGACAGGTAACTGTAACTTCGTCACTAATTATGACAAGTAACTGTAATTTCGATAAAAATTATGGCAGGTATCTGTAACTTCGATACTAATTATGACAGGTAACAGTAACTTCGATACTTATTATGACAAGTAACTATAACTTCGATAAAAATTATGACAGGTAACTGTAACTTCGATACTAATTATGACAAGAAACTCGAACTTCGTTACTAATTATGACAAGTCCCTGTAATTTCGATACAAATTATGGCAAGTAACTGTAACTTCCATACTAATTATGACAGGTAACAGTAACTTCGATACTAATTATGACAGGAAACTGTAACTTCGTTACTAATTATGACAAGTAACTGTAATTTCGATACAAATTATGACAGGTAACTGTAACTTCGTTACTAATTATGACAAGTAACACTACCTTCGATACTAATTATGACAGGTAACCGTAACTTCGATACTAATTATGACAAGGAACTGTAATTTCGATACAAATTATGGCAGGTAACTGTAACTTCGTTACTAATTATGACAAGTAACTGTAATTTCGATACAAATTATGACTGGTTACTGTAACTTCGATTCTAATTATGACAAGAAACTCTAACTTCGTTTCTAATTATGACAAGTAACTGTAATTTTGATAAAAAATTAAGGTAGGTAACTGTAACTTCAATATTAATTTTGACAGGTAACAGTAACTTCGATACTAATTATGACAGGAAACTGTAACTTCGTTACTAATTATGACAAGTAACTTTAATTTCGATACTAATTATGGCAGGTAAGTGTAACATCGTTACTAATTATGACAAGTCCCTGTAATTGCGATACAAATTATGGCAGGTAACTGTAACTTCGATACTAATTATGACAAGTAACTGTAACTTCGATACTAATTATGACAGGTAACTGTAACTTCGTTATTAATTATGACAAGTAACTGTAATTTCGATACAAATTTTGGCAGGTAACTGTAACTTCGATACTAATTATGACAGGTAACAGTAACTTCGATACTAATTATGACAAGTAACTGTAACTTCGATACTAATTATGCCAGGTAACTGTAACTTCGTCACTAATTATGACAAGTAACTGTAATTTCGATACAAATTATGGCTGGTAACTGTAACTTCGATACTAATTATGACAGGTAACAGTAACTTCGATACTTATTATGACAAGTAACTATAACTTCGATAAAAATTATGACAGGTAACTGTAACTTCGATACTAATTATGACAAGAAACTCGAACTTCGTTACTAATTATGACAAGTCCCTGTAATTTCGATACAAATTATGGCAGGTAACTGTAACTTCCACACTAATTATGACAGATAACAATAACTTCGATACTAATTATGACAGGAAACTGTAACTTCTTTACTAATTATGACAAGTAACTGTAATTTCGATACAAATTATGACAGGTAACTGTAACTTGGTTACTACTTATGACATGTAACAGTACCTTCGATACTAATTATGACAGGTAACTGTAACTTCGATATTAAATATGACAAGGAACAGTAATTTTGATACAAATTATGGCAGGTAACTGTAACGTTGATACTAATTATGACAGGTAACAGTAACTTCGATACTAATTATGACAAGTAACTGTAACTTCGTTACTAATTATGACAAGTAATTCTAATTTTGATAAAAAATTATGGCAGGTAACTGTAACTTCGATACTACTTATGACAGGTATCATTAACTTCGATACTAATTATGACAGGTTACTGTAACTTCGTTACTAATTATGTCAATTAACTGTAACTTCGATACTAATTATGACAAGTAACTGTAATTTCGATACAAATTATGACAGGTTACCGTAACTTCGTTACTAATTATGACAAGTAACTGTAATTTCGATACAAATTATGGCAGGTAATTGTAACTTCGGTACTAATTATATCAGGTATCAGTAACTTCGATACTAATTATGACAAGGAACTGTAATTTCGATACAAATTATGGCAGGTAACTGTAACTTCGTTACTAATTATGACAGGTTACTGTAACTTCGTTACAAATTATGTCAAGTAATTGTAGCTTCGATTCGAATTATGACAAGTAACTGTAATTTCGATACAAAATATGACAGGTAACAGTAACTTCGATACTCATTATGACAATAAACTCTAACTTTGTTAATAATTATGTCAAGTAACAGTAATTTTGATAAAAAATTATGGTAGGTAACTGTAACATCAATACTAATTATGACAGGTGACAGTAACTTCGATACTAATTATGACAGGTAAGAGTAACTACGATACTAATTATGACAAGTAACTGTAACTTCGATACTAATTATGACAAGTAACTTTAATTTGGATACTAGTTATGGCAGGAAACTGTAACTTCGTTACTAATTATGACAAGTAACTGTAATTTCGATACAAATTTTGACAGGTAACTGAAACTTCGTTACTAATTATGACAGGAAACTGTAACTTCGTTACTAATTATGACAAGTAACTTTAATTTGGATACTAGTTATGGCAGGAAACTGTAACTTCGTTACTAATTATGAAAAGTCCCTGTAATTTCGATACCAATTATGGCAGATTACTGTAACTTCGATACTAATTATGACAAGTAACTGTAACTTCGATACTAATTATGACAGGCAACTGTAACTTCGTCATTAATTATGACAAGTAACTGTAATTTTGATAAAAAATTGTTGTAGGTAACTGTAACTTCAATACTAATTATGACAGGTAACAGTAACTTCGATACTAATTATGACAAGAAACTCAAACTTCGTTACTAATTATGACAAGTAACTGTAATTTTGATAAAAAATTAAGGTAGGTAACTGTAACTTCAATACTAATTATGACAGGTAACAGTAACTTCGATACTAATTATGACAGGAAACTGTAACTTCGTTACTAATTATGACAAGTAACTTTAATTTCGATATTAATTATGGCAGGAAACTGTAACTTCGTTACTAATTATGACAAGTAACAGTACCATCGATACTAATTATGACAGGTAACTGTAACTTCGATACTAATTATGACAAGGAACTGTAATTTCGATACAAATTATGGCAGGTAACTGTAACTTCGATACTAATTATGACAGGTAACAGTAACTTCGATACTAATTATGACAAGTAACAGTAACTTCGATACTTATTATGACAGGTAACTGTAACTTCGTTACAAATTATGACAAGAAACTCTAATTTCGATACAAATTATGGCAGGTAACTGTAACTTCGGTACTAATTATGACAGGTAACAGTAACTTCGATACTAATTATGACAAGTAACTATAACTTCGAATCAAATTATGACAGGTAACTGTAACTTCGATACTAATTATGACAAGAAACTCTAACTTCGTTACTAATTAAGACAAGTAACTGTAATTTTGATAAAAAATTATGGTAGGTAACTGTAACTTCAATACTAATTATGACAGGTAACAGTAACTTCGATACTTATTATGACAGGTAACTGTAACTTCGTTACTAATTATCACAAGTAACTTTAATTTCGATACTAATTATGGCAGGTAACTGTAACTTCGTTACTAATTATTACAAGTCCCTGTAATTTCGATACAAATTATGGCGGGTAACGGTGACTTCGATACTAATTATTACAAGTAACTGTAACTTCGATACTAATTATGACACGTAACTGTAACTTGGTTACTAATTATGACAAGTAACTGTAATTTCGATACAAATTTTGGCAGGTAACTGTAACTTCGATTCTAATTATGACAGGTAACAGTAACTTCGATACTAATTATGACAAGTAACTGTAACTTCGATACTAATTATGACAGGTAACTGTAACTTCGTTACTATTTATGACAAGTAACAGTAATTTCGATACAAAATATGGCAGGTAACAGTAACTTCGATACTAATTATGACAGGTAACAGTAACTTCGATACTAATTATGACAAGTAACATTAACTTCGATACTAATTATGACAGGTTACTGTAACATCGTTGCTAATGATGACAAGTAACTTTAATTTCGATACAAATTATGGCAGGTAACTGTAACTTCCATACTAATTATGACAGGTAACAGTTACTTCGATACTAATTATGACAGGAAACTGTAACTTCGTTACTAATTATGACAAGTAACTGTAATTTCGATACAAATTATGACAGGTAACTGTAACGTCGTTACTAATTATGACAAGTAACAGTACCATGGATACTAATTATGACAGGTAACTGTAACTTCGATACTAATTATGACAAGGAACTGTAATTTCGATACAAATTATGGCAGGTAACTGTAACTTCGATACTAATTATGACAGGTAACAGTAACTTCGATACTAATTATGACAAGTAACAGTAACTTCGATACTTATTATGACAGGTAACTGTAACTTCGTTACTAATTATGACAAGAAACTCTAATTTCGATACAAATTATGGCAGGTAACTGTAACTTCGGTACTAATTATGACAGGTAACAGTAACTTCGATACTAATTATGACAAGTAACTATAACTTCGATAAAAATTATGACTGGTTACTGTAACTTCGATTCTAATTATGACGAGAAACTCAAACTTCGTTACTAATTATGACAAGTAACTGTAATTTTGATAAAAAATTATGGTAGGTAACTGTAACTTCAATAGTAATTATGACAGGTAACAGTAACTTCGATACTAATTATGACAGGAAACTGTAACTTCGTTACTAAGTATGACAAGTAACTTTAATTTCGATACTAATTATGGCAGGAAACTGTAACTTCGTTACTAATTATGACAAGTCCCTGTAATTTCGATACAAATTATGGCAGGTTACTGTAACTTCGATACTAATTATGACAAGTAACTGTAACTTCGATACTAATTATGACAGGTAACTGTAACTTCGTCACTAATTATAACAAGTAACTGTAATTTCGTTACAAATTATGGCAGGTAACAGTAACTTCGATACTAATTATGCCAGGTAACAGTAATTCGATACTAATTATGACAAGTAACTATAACTTCGATACAAATTATGACAGGTAACTATCACATCGATACTAATTATGACAAGAAACTCGAACTTCGTTACTAATTATGACAAGTCCCTGTAATTTCGATACAAATTATGGCAAGTAACTGTAACTTCCATACTAATTATGACAGGTAACAGTAACTTCGATACTAATTATGACAGGAAACTGTAACTTCGTTACTAATTATGACAAGTAACTGTAATTTCGATACAAATTATGACAGGTAACTGTAACTTCGTTACTAATTATGACAAGTAACAGTACCATCGATACTAATTATGACAGGTAACCGTAACTTCGATACTAATTATGACAAGGAACTGTAATTTCGATACAAATTATGGCAGGTAACTGTAACTTCGTTACTAATTATGACAAGTAACTGTAATTTCGATACAAATTATGACTGGTTACTGTAACTTCGATTCTAATTATGACAAGAAACTCTAACTTCGTTTCTAATTATGACAAGTAACTGTAATTTTGATAAAAAATTAAGGTAGGTAACTGTAACTTCAATATTAATTATGACAGGTAACAGTAACTTCGATACTAATTATGACAGGAAACTGTAACTTCGTTACTAATTATGACAAGTAACTTTAATTTCGATACTAATTATGGCAGGTAACTGTAACATCGTTACTAATTATGACAAGTCCCTGTAATTGCGATACAAATTATGGCAGGTAACTGTAACTTCGGTACTAATTATGACAAGTAACTGTAACTTCGATACTAATTATGACAGGTAACTGTAACTTCGTTATTAATTATGACAAGTAACTGTAATTTCGATACAAATTTTGGCAGGTAACTGTAACTTCGATACTAATTATGACAGGTAACAGTAACTTCGATACTAATTATGACAAGTAACTGTAACTTCGATACTAATTATGACAGGTAACTGTAACTTCGTCACTAATTATGACAAGTAACTGTAATTTCGATACAAATAATGGCAGGTAACTGTAACTTCGATACTAATTATGACAGGTAACAGTAACTTCGATACTTATTATGACAAGTAACTATAACTTCGATAAAAAATATGACAGGTAACTGTAACTTCGATACTAATTATGACAAGAAACTCGAACTTCGTTACTAATTATGACAAGTCCCTGTAATTTCGATACAAATTATGGCAGGTAACTGTAACTTCCACACTAATTATGACAGATAACAATAACTTCGATACTAATTATGACAGGAAACTGTAACTTCTTTACTAATTATGACAAGTAACTGTAATTTCGATACAAATTATGACAGGTAACTGTAACTTCGTTACTACTTATGACATGTAACAGTACCTTCGATACTAATTATGACAGGTAACTGTAACTTCGATATTAAATATGACAAGGAACAGTAATTTTGATACAAATTATGGCAGGTAACTGTAACGTTGGTACTAATTATGACAGGTAACAGTAACTTCGATACTAATTATGACAAGTAACTAACTTCGTTACTAATTATGACAAGTAATTCTAATTTTGATAAAAAATTATGGCAGGTAACTGTAACTTCGATACTACTTATGACAGGTATCATTAACTTCGATACTAATTATGACAGGTTACTGTAACTTCGTTACTAATTATGTCAATTAACTGTAACTTCGATACTAATTATGACAAGTAACTGTAATTTCGATACAAATTATGACAGGTTACCGTAACTTCGTTACTAATTATGACAAGTAACTGTAATTTCGATACAAATTATGGCAGGTAATTGTAACTTCGGTACTAATTATATCAGGTATCAGTAACTTCGATACTAATTATGAGAAGGAACTGTAATTTCGATACAAATTATGGCAGGTAACTGTAACTTCGTTACTAATTATGACAGGTTACTGTAACTTCGTTACAAATTATGTCAAGTAATTGTAGCTTCGATTCTAATTATGACAAGTAACTGTAATTTCGATACAAAATATGACAGGTAACAGTAACTTCGATACTCATTATGACAATAAACTCTAACTTCGTTAATAATTATGTCAAGTAACAGTAATTTTGATAAAAAAATTATGGTAGGTAACTGTAACATCAATACTAATTATGACAGGTGACAGTAACTTCGATACTAATTATGACAGGTAAGAGTAACTACGATACTAATTATGACAAGTAACTGTAACTTCGATACTAATTATGACAGGTAACAGTTACTTCGATACTAATTATGACAGGAAACTGTAACTTCGTTACTAATTATGACAAGTAACTGTAATTTCGATACAAATTTTGACAGGTAACTGAAACTTCGATACTAATTATGACAAGAAACTCAAACTTCGTTACTAATTATGACAAGTAACTGTAATTTTGATAAAAAATTAAGGTAGGTAACTGTAACTTCAATACTAATTATGACAGGTAACAGTAACTTCGATACTAATTATGACAGGAAACTGTAACTTCGTTACTAATTATGACAAGTAACTTTAATTTGGATACTAGTTATGGCAGGAAACTGTAACTTCGTTACTAATTATGAAAAGTCCCTGTAATTTCGATACCAATTATGGCAGATTACTGTAACTTCGATACTAATTATGACAAGTAACTGTAACTTCGATACTAATTATGACAGGCAACTGTAACTTCGTTATTAATTATGACAAGTAACTGTAATTTTGATAAAAAATTATTGTAGGTAACTGTAACTTCAATACTAATTATGACAGGTAACAGTAACTTCGATACTAATTATGACAAGAAACTCAAACTTCGTTACTAATTATGACAAGTAACTGTAATTTTGATAAAAAATTAAGGTAGGTAACTGTAACTTCAATACTAATTATGACAGGTAACAGTAACTTCGATACTAATTATGACAGGAAACTGTAACTTCGTTACTAATTATGACAAGTAACTTTAATTTCGATATTAATTATGGCAGGAAACTGTAACTTCGTTACTAATTATGACAAGTCCCTGTAATTTCGATACAAATTATGGCAGGTAACTGTAACCTTGATACTAATTATGACAAGTAACTGTAACTTCGATACTAATTATGACAGGTAACTGTAACTTCGTTACTAATTATGACAGGTTACTGTAACTTCGTTACTAATTATGTCAAGTAACTGTAGCTTCGATGCTAATTATGACAAGTTACTGTAATTTCGATACAAATTTTGGCAGGTAACTGTATCATCGTTACTATTTATGACAGGTAACAGTAACTTCGATACCAATTATGACAAGTAACTGTAACTTCGATACTAATTATGACAGGTAACTGTAACTTCGTTACTAATTATGACAGGTAACTGTAACTTCGTTACTAATTATGACAGGTAACTGTAACTTCGTTACTAATTATGACAAGTAACTGTAATTTCGATTCAAATTTTGGTAGGTAACTGTAACTTCGATACTTATTATGAGAGGAAACAGTAACTACGATACTAATTATGACAAGTAACTGTAACATCGATACAAATAATGACAGGTAACTGTATCTTCGTTACTAATTATGACAAGTAACTGTAATTTTGATACAAATTATGGCAGGTTACTGTAACTTCGATACTAATTATGACGGGTAACAGCAACTTCGATACTAATTATGACAAGTAACTATAACCTCGATACAAATTATGACAGGTAACTGTATCTTCTATACTAATTATGACAAGTAACTGTAATTTCGATACAAATTATGACAGGTAACTGTAACTTCGTTACTAATTATGACAGGTTACTGTAACTTCGTTACTAATTTTGTCAAGTAACTGTAGCTTCGATGCTAATTATGACAAGTAACTGTAATTTCGATACAAATTATGACAGGTAACATTAACTTCGATACTAATTATGACATGAAACTCTAACTTCGTCACTAATTATGACATGTAACTGTAATTTCGATACAAATTATGGCAGGTAACTGTAACTTCCACACTAATTATGACAGGTAACAGTAATTTCGATACTAATTATGACAGGAAACTGTAACTTCGTTACTAATTATGACAAGTAACTGTAATTTCGATACAAATTATGACAGGTAACTGTAACTTCGTTACTAATTATGACAAGTAACAGTACCTTCGATACTAATTATGACAGGTAACCGTAACTTCGATACTAATTATGACAAGGAACTGTAATTTCGATACAAATTATGGCAGGTAACTGTAACTTCGTTACTAATTATGACAAGTAACTGTAATTTCGATACAAATTATGACTGGTTACTGTAACTTCGATTCTAATTATGACAAGAAACTCTAACTTCGTTTCTAATTATGACAAGTAACTGTAATTTTGATAAAAAATTAAGGTAGGTAACTGTAACTTCAATATTAATTATGACAGGTAACAGTAACTTCGATACTAATTATGACAGGAAACTGTAACTTCGTTACTAATTATGACAAGTAACTTTAATTTCGATACTAATTATGGCAGGTAACTGTAACATCGTTACTAATTATGACAAGTCCCTGTAATTGCGATACAAATTATGGCAGGTAACTGTAACTTCGGTACTAATTATGACAAGTAACTGTAACTTCGATACTAATTATGACAGGTAACTGTAACTTCGTTATTAATTATGACAAGTAACTGTAATTTCGATACAAATTTTGGCAGGTAACTGTAACTTCGATACTAATTATGACAGGTAACAGTAACTTCGATACTAATTATGACAAGTAACTGTAACTTCGATACTAATTATGACAGGTAACTGTAACTTCGTCACTAATTATGACAAGTAACTGTAATTTCGATACAAATTATGGCAGGTAACTGTAACTTCGATACTAATTATGACAGGTAACAGTAACTTCGATACTTATTATGACAAGTAACTATAACTTCGATAAAAATTATGACAGGTAACTGTAACTTCGATACTAATTATGACAAGAAACTCGAACTTCGTTACTAATTATGACAAGTCCCTGTAATTTCGATACAAATTATGGCAGGTAACTGTAACTTCCACACTAATTATGACAGATAACAATAACTTCGATACTAATTATGACAGGAAACTGTAACTTCTTTACTAATTATGACAAGTAACTGTAATTTCGATGCAAATTATGACAGGTAACTGTAACTTCGTTACTACTTATGACATGTAACAGTACCTTCGATACTAATTATGACAGGTAACTGTAACTTCGATATTAAATATGACAAGGAACAGTAATTTTGATACAAATTATGGCAGGTAACTGTAACGTTGATACTAATTATGACAGGTAACAGTAACTTCGATACTAATTATGACAAGTAACTGTAACTTCGTTACTAATTATGACAAGTAATTCTAATTTTGATAAAAAATTATGGCAGGTAACTGTAACTTCGATACTACTTATGACAGGTATCATTAACTTCGATACTAATTATGACAGGTTACTGTAACTTCGTTACTAATTATGTCAATTAACTGTAACTTCGATACTAATTATGACAAGTAACTGTAATTTCGATACAAATTATGACAGGTTACCGTAACTTCGTTACTAATTATGACAAGTAACTGAATTTCGATACAAATTATGGCAGGTAATTGTAACTTCGGTACTAATTATATCAGGTATCAGTAACTTCGATACTAATTATGACAAGGAACTGTAATTTCGATACAAATTATGGCAGGTAACTGTAACTTCGTTACTAATTATGACAGGTTACTGTAACTTCGTTACAAATTATGTCAAGTAATTGTAGCTTCGATTCTAATTATGACAAGTAACTGTAATTTCGATACAAAATATGACAGGTAACAGTAACTTCGATACTCATTATGACAATAAACTCTAACTTCGTTAATAATTATGTCAAGTAACAGTAATTTTGATAAAAAATTATGGTAGGTAACTGTAACATCAATACTAATTATGACAGGTGACAGTAACTTCGATACTAATTATGACAGGTAAGAGTAACTACGATACTACTTATGACAAGTAACTGTAACTTCGATACTAATTATGACAGGTAACAGTTACTTCGATACTAATTATGACAGGAAACTGTAACTTCGTTACTAATTATGACAAGTAACTGTAATTTCGATACAAATTTTGACAGGTAACTGAAACTTCGTTACTAATTATGACAGGAAACTGTAACTTCGTTACTAATTATGACAAGTAACTTTAATTTGGATACTAGTTATGGCAGGAAACTGTAACTTCGTTACTAATTATGAAAAGTCCCTGTAATTTCGATACCAATTATGGCAGATTACTGTAACTTCGATACTAATTATGACAAGTAACTGTAACTTCGATACTAATTATGACAGGCAACTGTAACTTCGTTATTAATTATGACAAGTAATTGTAATTTTGATAAAAAATTATTGTAGGTAACTGTAACTTCAATACTAATTATGACAGGTAACAGTAACTTCGATACTAATTATGACAAGAAACTCAAACTTCGTTACTAATTATGACAAGTAACTGTAATTTTGATAAAAAATTAAGGTAGGTAACTGCAACTTCAATACTAATTATGACAGGTAACAGTAACTTCGATACTAATTATGACAGGAAACTGTAACTTCGTTACTAATTATGACAATTAACTTTAATTTCGATATTAATTATGGCAGGAAACTGTAACTTCGTTACTAATTATGACAAGTCCCTGTAATTTCGATACAAATTATGGCAGGTAACTGTAACCTTGATACTAATTATGACAAGTAACTGTAACTTCGATACTAATTATGACAGGTAACTGTAACTTCGTTACTAATTATGACAGGTTACTGTAACTTCGTTACTAATTATGTCAAGTAACTGTAGCTTCGATGCTAATTATGACAAGTTACTGTAATTTCGATACAAATTTTGGCAGGTAACTGTATCATCGTTACTATTTATGACAGGTAACAGTAACTTCGATACCAATTATGACAAGTAACTGTAACTTCGATACTAATTATGACAGGTAACTGTAACTTCGTTACTAATTATGACAGGTAACTGTAACTTCGTTACTAATTATGACAAGTAACTGTAATTTCGATTCAAATTTTGGTAGGTAACTGTAACTTCGATACTTATTATGAGAGGAAACAGTAACTACGATACTAATTATGACAAGTAACTGTAACATCGATACAAATAATGACAGGTAACTGTAACTTCGTTACTAATTATGACAAGTAACTGTAATTTTGATACAAATTATGGCAGGTTACTGTAACTTCGATACTAATTATGACGGGTAACAGCAACTTCGATACTAATTATGACAAGTAACTATAACCTCGATACAAATTATGACAGGTAACTGTAACTTCGATACTAATTATGACAAGTAACTGTAATTTCGATACAAATTATGACAGGTAACTGTAACTTCGTTACTAATTATGACAGGTTACTGTAACTTCGTTACTAATTATGTCAAGTAACTGTAGCTTCGATGCTAATTATGACAAGTAACTGTAATTTCGATACAAATTATGACAGGTAACATTAACTTCGATACTAATTATGACAAGAAACTCTAACTTCGTCACTAATTATGACATGTAACTGTAATTTCGATACAAATTATGGCAGGTAACTGTAACTTCCACACTAATTATGACAGGTAACAGTAACTTCGATACTAATTATGACAAGTTACATTAACTTCGATACTAATTATGGCAGGTTACTGTAACATCGCTACTAATTATGACAAGTAACTTTAATTTCGATACAAATTATGGCAGGTAACTGTAACTTCCATACTAATTATGACAGGTAACAGTAACTTCGATACTAATTATGACAGGAAACTGTAACTTCGTTAGTAATTATGACAAGTTACTCTAATTTCGATACAAATTTTGACAGGTAACTGTAACTTCTTTACTAATTATGACAAGTAACAGTACCTTCGATACTAATTATGACAGGTAACTGTAACTTCGATACTAATTATGACAAGGAACTGTAATTTCGAAACAAATTATGGCAGGTAACTGTAACTTCGTTACTAATTATGACAAGTAACTGTAATTTCGATACAAATTTTGGCAGGTAACTGTAACTTCGATACTAATTATGACAGGTAACAGTAACTTCGATACTAATTATGACAAGTAACTGTAACTTCGATACTAATTATGACAGGTAGCTGTAACTTCGTTACTATTTATGACAAGTAACAGTAATTTCGAAACAAAATATGGCAGGTAACAGTAACTTCGATACTTATTATGACAGGTAACAGTAACTTCGATACAATTTATGACAAGTAACATTAACTTCGATACTAATTATGACAGGTTACTGTAAGATCGTTGCTAATGATGACAAGTAACTTTAATTTCGATACAAATTATGGCAGGTAACTGTAACTTCCATACTAATTATGACAAGTAACAGTACCTTCGAAACTAATTATGACAGATAACTGTAACATCGATACTAATTATGACAAGGAACTGTAATTTCGATACAAATTATGGCAGGTAACTGTAACTTCGTTACTAATTATGACAAGTAACTGTAATTTCGATACAAATTATGACAGGTAACAGTAACTTCGTTACTAATTATGACAAGTAACAGTACCTTCGAAACTAATTATGACAGATAACTGTAACATCGATACTAATTATGACAAGGAACTGTAATTTCGATACAAATTATGGCAGGTAATTGTAACTTCTATACTAATTATGACAGGTAACAGCAACTTCGATACTAATTATGAAAAGTAACTATAATTTCGATACAAATTATGACAGGTAACTGTAACTTCGATACTAATTGTGACAAGAAACTCTAACATCGTTACTAATTATGACAAGTAACTGTAATTTTGATAAAAAATTATTGTAGGTAACTGTAACTTCAATACTAACTATGACAGGTAACAGTAACTTCGATACTAATTATGACAGGTAACTGTAACTTCGTTACTTATTATGACAAGTAACTTTAATTTCGATACGAATTATGGCAGGTTACTGTAACTTCGTTACTAATTATGACAAGTCCCTGTAATTTCGATACAAATTATTGCAGGTAATTGTAATTTCGAAACTAATTATGACAGGTAATAGTAACTTCGATACTAATTATGACAGGTAACAGTAACTTCGATACTATTTATGACAAGTAACTGTAACTTCGATACTAATTATGACAGGTAACAGCAACTTCGATACTAATTATGACAAGTAACTATAACTTCGATACAAATTATGACAGGTAACAGTAACTTCGATACTAATTATGACAGGTTACAGTAACTACGATACTAATTATGACAAGTAATTGTAATTTCGATACAAATTATGGCTGGTAACAGTAACTTCGATGCTAATTATGACAGGAAACTGTAACTTCGATACTAATTATGACAAGGAACTGTAATTTCGACACAAATTATGGCAGGTAACTGTAACTTCGATACTAATTGTGACAGGTAACAGTAACTTCGATACTAATTATGACAAGTAACTATAACTTCGAATCAAATTATGACTGGTAACTGTAACTTCGATACTAATTATGACAAGAAAATCTAACTTCGCTACTAATTATGACAAGTAACTGTAATTTTGATAAAAAATTATGGTAGGTAACTGTAACTTCAATACTAATTATGACAGGTAACAGGAACTTCGATACTAATTATGACAGGTAACTGTTACTTCGTTAATAATTATCACAAGTAACTTTAATTTCGATACTAATTATGGCAGGTAACTGTAACTTCGTTACTAATTATGACAAGTCCCTGTAATTTCGATACAAATTATGGCAGGTAACGGTAACTTCGATACTAATTATTACAAGTAACTGTAACTTCGATACTAATTATGACAGGTAACTGTAACTTCGTTACTAATTATGACAAGTAACTGTAATTTCGATACAAATTTTGGCAGGTAACTGTAACTTCGATTCTAACTATGACAGGTAACAGTAACTTCGATACTAATTATGACAAGTAACTGTAACTTCGATACTAATTATGACAGGTAACTGTAACTTCGTTACTAATTATGACAAGTAACAGTAATTTCGATACAAATTATGGCAGGTAACTGTATCTTCGATACTAATTATGACAGGTAACAGTAACTTCGATACTAATTATGACAAGTAACATTAACTTCGATACTAATTATGGCAGGTTACTGTAACATCGCTACTAATTATGACAAGTAACTTTAATTTCGATACAAATTATGGCAGGTAACTGTAACTTCCATACTAATTATGACAGGTAACAGTAACTTCGATACTAATTATGACAGGAAACTGTAACTTCGTTACTAATTATGACAAGTAACTGTAATTTCGATACAAATTATGACAGGTAACTGTAACTTCGTTACTAATTATGACAAGTAACAGTACCTTCGATACTAATTATGACAGGTAACTGTAACTTCGATACTAATTATGACAAGGAACTGTAATTTCGATACAAATTATGGCAGGTAACTGTAACTTCGTTACTAATTATGACGAGTAACTGTAATTTCGATACAAATTTTGGCAGGTAACTGTAACTTCGATACTAATTATGACAGGTAACAGTAACATCGATACTAATTATGACAAGTAACTGTAACTTCGATACTAATTATGACAGGTAACTGTAACTTCGTTACTAATAATGACAAGTAACTCTAATTTCGATACTAATTATGGCAGGTAACTGTAACTTCGATACTAATTATGACAGGTAACAGTAACTTCGATACTAATTATGACAAGTAACTATAACTTCGATAAAAATTATGACTGGTTACTGTAACTTCGATTCTAATTATGACAAGAAACTCAAACTTCGTTACTAATTATGACAACTAACTGTAATTTTGATAAAAAATTATGGTAGGTAACTGTAACTTCATTACTAATTATGACAGGTAACAGTAACTTCGATACTAATTATGACAGGAAACTGTAACTTCGTTACTAATTATGACAAGTAACTTTAATTTCGATACTAGTTATGGCAGGAAACTGTAACTTCGTTACTAATTATGACAAGTCCCTGTAATTTCGATACAAATTATGGCAGGTAACTGTAACTTCGATACTAATTATGACAAGTAACTGTAACTTCGATACTAATTATGACAGGTAACTGTAACTTCGTTATTAATTATGACAAGTAACTGTAATTTTGATAAAAAATATTGTAGGTAACTGTAATTTCAATACTAATTATGACAGGTAACAGTAACTTCGATACTAATTATGACAAGAAACTCAAACTTCGTTACTAATTATGACAAGTAACTGTAATTTTGATAAAAATTTATGGTAGGTAACTGTAACTTCAATACTAATTATGACAGGTAACAGTATCTTCGTTACTAATTGTGACAGGAAACTGTAACTTCGTTACTACTTATGACATGTAACAGTACCTTCGATACTAATTATGACAGGTAACTGTAACTTCGATATTAAATATGACAAGGAACAGTAATTTTGATACAAATTATGGCAGGTAACTGTAACGTTGATACTGATTATGACAGGTAACAGTAACTTCGATACTAATTATGACAAGTAACTGTAACTTCGTTACTAATTATGACAAGTAATTCTAATTTTGATAAAAAATTATGGCAGGTAACTGTAACTTCGATACTAATTATGACAGGTATCATTAACTTCGATACTAATTATGACAGGTTACTGTAACTTCGTTACTAATTATGTCCAGTAACTGTAACTTCGATACTAATTATGACAAGTAACTGTAATTTCGATACAAATTATGACAGGTTACCGTAACTTCGTTACTAATTATGACAAGTAACTGTAATTTCGATACAAATTATGGCAGGCAATTGTAACTTCGGTACTAATTATATCAGGTATCAGTAACTTCGATACTAATTATGACAAGGAACTGTAATTTCGATACAAATTATGGCAGGTAACTGTAACTTCGTTACTAATTATGACAGGTTACTGTAACTTCGTTACAAATTATGTCAAGTAATTGTAGCTTCGATTCTAATTATGACAAGTAACTGTAATTTCGATACAAAATATGACAGGTAACAGTAACTTCGATACTAATTATGACAATAAACTCTAACTTCGTTAATAATTATGTCATGTAACAGTAATTTTGATAAAAAATTATGGTAGGTAATTGTAACATCAATACTAATTATGACAGGTAACAGTAACTTCCATACTAATTATGACAGGTAAGAGTAACTACGATACTAATTATGACAAGTAACTGTAACTTCGATACTAATTATGACAGGTAACAGTTACTTCGATACTAATTATGACAGGAAACTGTAACTTCGTTACTAATTATGACAAGTAACTGTAATTTCGATACAAATTTTGACAGGTAACTGAAACTTCGTTACTAATTATGACAGGAAACTGTAACTTCGTTACTAATTATGACAAGTAACTTTAATTTGGATACTAGTTATGGCAGGAAACTGTAACTTCGTTACTAATTATGAAAAGTCCCTGTAATTTCGATACCAATTATGGCAGATTACTGTAACTTCGATACTAATTATGACAAGTAACTGTAACTTCGATACTAATTATGACAGGCAACTGTAACTTCGTTATTAATTATGACAAGTAATTGTAATTTTGATAAAAAATTATTGTAGGTAACTGTAACTTCAATACTAATTATGACAGGTAACAGTAACTTCGATACTAATTATGACAAGAAACTCAAACTTCGTTACTAATTATGACAAGTAACTGTAATGTTGATAAAAAATTAAGGTAGGTAACTGCAACTTCAATACTAATTATGACAGGTAACAGTAACTTCGATACTAATTATGACAGGAAACTGTAACTTCGTTACTAATTATGACAATTAACTTTAATTTCGATATTAATTATGGCAGGAAACTGTAACTTCGTTACTAATTATGACAAGTCCCTGTAATTTCGATACAAATTATGGCAGGTAACTGTAACCTTGATACTAATTATGACAAGTAACTGTAACTTCGATACTAATTATGACAGGTAACTGTAACTTCGTTACTAATTATGACAGGTTACTGTAACTTCGTTACTAATTATGTCAAGTAACTGTAGCTTCGATGCTAATTATGACAAGTTACTGTAATTTCGATACAAATTTTGGCAGGTAACTGTATCATCGTTACTATTTATGACAGGTAACAGTAACTTCGATACCAATTATGACAAGTAACTGTAACTTCGATACTAATTATGACAGGTAACTGTAACTTCGTTACTAATTATGACAGGTAACTGTAACTTCGTTACTAATTATGACAAGTAACTGTAATTTCGATTCAAATTTTGGTAGGTAACTGTAACTTCGATACTTATTATGAGAGGAAACAGTAACTACGATACTAATTATGACAAGTAACTGTAACATCGATACAAATAATGACAGGTAACTGTAACTTCGTTACTAATTATGACAAGTAACTGTAATTTTGATACAAATTATGGCAGGTTACTGTAACTTCGATACTAATTATGACAGGTAACAGCAACTTCGATACTAATTATGACAAGTAACTATAACCTCGATACAAATTATGACAGGTAACTGTAACTTCGATACTAATTATGACAAGTAACTGTAATTTCGATACAAATTATGACAGGTAACTGTAACTTCGTTACTAATTATGACAGGTTACTGTAACTTCGTTACTAATTATGTCAAGTAACTGTAGCTTCGATGCTAATTATGACAAGTAACTGTAATTTCGATACAAATTATGACAGGTAACATTAACTTCGATACTAATTATGACAAGAAACTCTAACTTCGTCACTAATTATGACATGTAACTGTAATTTCGATACAAATTATGGCAGGTAACTGTAACTTCCACACTAATTATGACAGGTAACAGTAACTTCGATACTAATTATGACAAGTTACATTAACTTCGATACTAATTATGGCAGGTTACTGTAACATCGCTACTAATTATGACAAGTAACTTTAATTTCGATACAAATTATGGCAGGTAACTGTAACTTCCATACTAATTATGACAGGTAACAGTAACTTCGATACTAATTATGACAGGAAACTGTAACTTCGTTAGTAATTATGACAAGTTACTCTAATTTCGATACAAATTTTGACAGGTAACTGTAACTTCTTTACTAATTATGACAAGTAACAGTACCTTCGATACTAATTATGACAGGTAACTGTAACTTCGATACTAATTATGACAAGGAACTGTAATTTCGAAACAAATTATGGCAGGTAACTGTAACTTCGTTACTAATTATGACAAGTAACTGTAATTTCGATACAAATTTTGGCAGGTAACTGTAACTTCGATACTAATTATGACAGGTAACAGTAACTTCGATACTAATTATGACAAGTAACTGTAACTTCGATACTAATTATGACAGGTAGCTGTAACTTCGTTACTATTTATGACAAGTAACAGTAATTTCGAAACAAAATATGGCAGGTAACAGTAACTTCGATACTTATTATGACAGGTAACAGTAACTTCGATACAATTTATGACAAGTAACATTAACTTCGATACTAATTATGACAGGTTACTGTAAGATCGTTGCTAATGATGACAAGTAACTTTAATTTCGATACAAATTATGGCAGGTAACTGTAACTTCCATACTAATTATGACAAGTAACAGTACCTTCGAAACTAATTATGACAGATAACTGTAACATCGATACTAATTATGACAAGGAACTGTAAATTCGATACAAATTATGGCAGGTAACTGTAACTTCGTTACTAATTATGACAAGTAACTGTAATTTCGATACAAATTATGACAGGTAACAGTAACTTCGTTACTAATTATGACAAGTAACAGTACCTTCGAAACTAATTATGACAGATAACTGTAACATCGATACTAATTATGACAAGGAACTGTAATTTCGATACAAATTATGGCAGGTAATTGTAACTTCTATACTAATTATGACAGGTAACAGCAACTTCGATACTAATTATGAAAAGTAACTATAATTTCGATACAAATTATGACAGGTAACTGTAACTTCGATACTAATTGTGACAAGAAACTCTAACATCGTTACTAATTATGACAAGTAACTGTAATTTTGATAAAAAATTATTGTAGGTAACTGTAACTTCAATACTAACTATGACAGGTAACAGTAACTTCGATACTAATTATGACAGGTAACTGTAACTTCGTTACTTATTATGACAAGTAACTTTAATTTCGATACGAATTATGGCAGGTTACTGTAACTTCGTTACTAATTATGACAAGTCCCTGTAATTTCGATACAAATTATTGCAGGTAATTGTAATTTCGAAACTAATTATGACAGGTAACAGTAACTTCGATACTAATTATGACAGGTAACAGTAACTTCGATACTATTTATGACAAGTAACTGTAACTTCGATACTAATTATGACAGGTAACAGCAACTTCGATACTAATTATGACAAGTAACTATAACTTCGATACAAATTATGACAGGTAACAGTAACTTCGATACTAATTATGACAGGTTACAGTAACTACGATACTAATTATGACAAGTAATTGTAATTTCGATACAAATTATGGCTGGTAACAGTAACTTCGATGCTAATTATGACAGGAAACTGTAACTTCGATACTAATTATGACAAGGAACTGTAATTTCGACACAAATTATGGCAGGTAACTGTAACTTCGATACTAATTGTGACAGGTAACAGTAACTTCGATACTAATTATGACAAGTAACTATAACTTCGAATCAAATTATGACTGGTAACTGTAACTTCGATACTAATTATGACAAGAAAATCTAACTTCGCTACTAATTATGACAAGTAACTGTAATTTTGATAAAAAATTATGGTAGGTAACTGTAACTTCAATACTAATTATGACAGGTAACAGGAACTTCGATACTAATTAAGACAGGTAACTGTTACTTCGTTAATAATTATCACAAGTAACTTTAATTTCGATACTAATTATGGCAGGTAACTGTAACTTCGTTACTAATTATGACAAGTCCCTGTAATTTCGATACAAATTATGGCAGGTAACGGTAACTTCGATACTAATTATTACAAGTAACTGTAACTTCGATACTAATTATGACAGGTAACTGTAACTTCGTTACTAATTATGACAAGTAACTGTAATTTCGATACAAATTTTGGCAGGTAACTGTAACTTCGATTCTAACTATGACAGGTAACAGTAACTTCGATACTAATTATGACAAGTAACTGTAACTTCGATACTAATTATGACAGGTAACTGTAACTTCGTTACTAATTATGACAAGTAACAGTAATTTCGATACAAATTATGGCAGGTAACTGTATCTTCGATACTAATTATGACAGGTAACAGTAACTTCGATACTAATTATGACAAGTAACATTAACTTCGATACTAATTATGGCAGGTTACTGTAACATCGCTACTAATTATGACAAGTAACTTTAATTTCGATACAAATTATGGCAGGTAACTGTAACTTCCATACTAATTATGACAGGTAACAGTAACTTCGATACTAATTATGACAGGAAACTGTAACTTCGTTACTAATTATGACAAGTAACTGTAATTTCGATACAAATTATGACAGGTAACTGTAACTTCGTTACTAATTATGACAAGTAACAGTACCTTCGATACTAATTATGACAGGTAACTGTAACTTCGATACTAATTATGACAAGGAACTGTAATTTCGATACAAATTATGGCAGGTAACTGTAACTTCGTTACTAATTATGACGAGTAACTGTAATTTCGATACAAATTTTGGCAGGTAACTGTAACTTCGATACTAATTATGACAGGTAACAGTAACATCGATACTAATTATGACAAGTAACTGTAACTTCGATACTAATTATGACAGGTAACTGTAACTTCGTTACTAATAATGACAAGTAACTCTAATTTCGATACTAATTATGGCAGGTAACTGTAACTTCGATACTAATTATGACAGGTAACAGTAACTTCGATACTAATTATGACAAGTAACTATAACTTCGATAAAAATTATGACTGGTTACTGTAACTTCGATTCTAATTATGACAAGAAACTCAAACTTCGTTACTAATTATGACAACTAACTGTAATTTTGATAAAAAATTATGGTAGGTAACTGTAACTTCATTACTAATTATGACAGGTAACAGTAACTTCGATACTAATTATGACAGGAAACTGTAACTTCGTTACTAATTATGACAAGTAACTTTAATTTCGATACTAGTTATGGCAGGAAACTGTAACTTCGTTACTAATTATGACAAGTCCCTGTAATTTCGATACAAATTATGGCAGGTAACTGTAACTTCGATACTAATTATGACAAGTAACTGTAACTTCGATACTAATTATGACAGGTAACTGTAACTTCGTTATTAATTATGACAAGTAACTGTAATTTTGATAAAAAATATTGTAGGTAACTGTAATTTCAATACTAATTATGACAGGTAACAGTAACTTCGATACTAATTATGACAAGAAACTCAAACTTCGTTACTAATTATGACAAGTAACTGTAATTTTGATAAAAATTTATGGTAGGTAACTGTAACTTCAATACTAATTATGACAGGTAACAGTATCTTCGTTACTAATTGTGACAGGAAACTGTAACTTCGTTACTACTTATGACATGTAACAGTACCTTCGATACTAATTATGACAGGTAACTGTAACTTCGATATTAAATATGACAAGGAACAGTAATTTTGATACAAATTATGGCAGGTAACTGTAACGTTGATACTGATTATGACAGGTAACAGTAACTTCGATACTAATTATGACAAGTAACTGTAACTTCGTTACTAATTATGACAAGTAATTCTAATTTTGATAAAAAATTATGGCAGGTAACTGTAACTTCGATACTAATTATGACAGGTATCATTAACTTCGATACTAATTATGACAGGTTACTGTAACTTCGTTACTAATTATGTCCAGTAACTGTAACTTCGATACTAATTATGACAAGTAACTGTAATTTCGATACAAATTATGACAGGTTACCGTAACTTCGTTACTAATTATGACAAGTAACTGTAATTTCGATACAAATTATGGCAGGCAATTGTAACTTCGGTACTAATTATATCAGGTATCAGTAACTTCGATACTAATTATGACAAGGAACTGTAATTTCGATACAAATTATGGCAGGTAACTGTAACTTCGTTACTAATTATGACAGGTTACTGTAACTTCGTTACAAATTATGTCAAGTAATTGTAGCTTCGATTCTAATTATGACAAGTAACTGTAATTTCGATACAAAATATGACAGGTAACAGTAACTTCGATACTAATTATGACAATAAACTCTAACTTCGTTAATAATTATGTCATGTAACAGTAATTTTGATAAAAAATTATGGTAGGTAATTGTAACATCAATACTAATTATGACAGGTAACAGTAACTTCGATACTAATTATGACAGGTAAGAGTAACTACGATACTAATTATGACAAGTAACTGTAACTTCGATACTAATTATGACAGGTAACAGTTACTTCGATACTAATTATGACAGGAAACTGTAACTTCGTTACTAATTATGACAAGTAACTGTAATTTCGATACAAATTTTGACAGGTAACTGAAACTTCGTTACTAATTATGACAGGAAACTGTAACTTCGTTACTAATTATGACAAGTAACTTTAATTTGGATACTAGTTATGGCAGGAAACTGTAACTTCGTTACTAATTATGAAAAGTCCCTGTAATTTCGATACAAATTATGGCAGATTACTGTAACTTCGATACTAATTATGACAAGTAACTGTAACTTCGATACTAATTATGACAGGTAACTGTAACTTCGTTATTAATTATGACAAGTAACTGTAATTTTGATAAAAAAATTATTGTAGGTAACTGTAACTTCAATACTAATTATGACAGGTAACAGTAACTTCGATACTAATTATGACAAGAAACTCAAACTTCGTTACTAATTATGACAAGTAACTGTAATTTTGATAAAAAATTATGGTAGGTAACTGTAACTTCAATACTAATTATGACAGGTAACAGTAACTTCGATACTAATTATGACAGGAAACTGTAACTTCGTTACTAATTATGACAAGTAACTTTAATTTCGATATTAATTATGGCAGGAAACTGTAACTTCGTTACTAATTATGACAAGTCCCTGTAATTTCGATACAAATTATGGCAGGTAACTGTAACCTTGATACTAATTATGACAAGTAACTGTAACTTCGATACTAATTATGACAGGTAACTGTAACTTCGTTATTAATTATGACAAGTTACTGTAATTTCGATACAAATTTTGGCAGGTAACTGTATCATCGTTACTATTTATGGCAGGAAACTGTAACTTCGTTACTAATTATGACAAGTCCCTGTAATTTCGATACAAATTATGGCAGGTAACTGTAACCTTGATACTAATTATGACAAGTAACTGTAACTTCGATACTAATTATGACAGGTAACTGTAACTTCGTTACTAATTATGACAGGTAACTGTAACTTCGTTACTAATTATGACAAGTAACTGTAATTTCGATTCAAATTTTGGTAGGTAACTGTAACTTCGATACTTATTATGAGAGGAAACAGTAACTACGATACTAATTATGACAAGTAACTGTAACATCGATACTAATAATGACAGGTAACTGTAACTTCGTTACTAATTATGACAAGTAACTGTAATTTTGATACAAATTATGGCAGGTTACTGTAACTTCGATACTAATTATGACAGGTAACAGCAACTTCGATACTAATTATGACAAGTAACTATAACCTCGATACAAATTATGACAGGTAACTGTAACTTCGATACTAATTATGACAAGAAACTCTAACTTCGTTAATAATTATGACAAGTAACTGTAATTTTGATAAAAAATTATGGTAGGTAACAGTAACTTCAATATTAATTACGACAGGTAACAGTAACTTCGATACTAATTATGACAGGAAACTGTAACTTCGTTACTAATTATGACAAGTAACTGTAATTTCGATACAAATTATGACAGGTAACTGTAACTTCGTTACTAATTATGACAGGTTACTGTAACTTCGTTACTAATTATGTCAAGTAACTGTAGCTTCGATGCTAATTATGACAAGTAACTGTATTTTCGATACAAATTATGATAGGTAACATTAACTTCGATACTAATTATGACAAGAAACTCTAACTTCGTTACTAATTATGACATGTAACTGTAATTTCGATACAAATTATGGCAGGTAACTGTAACTTCGATACTAATTATGACAAGTAACTATAACTTCGATACAAATTATGACAGGTAACTGTAACTTCGATACTAATTATGACAAGAAACTCGAACTTCGTTACTAATTATGACAAGTCCCTGTAATTTCGATACAAATTATGGCAGGTAACTGTAACTTCCACACTAATTATGACAGGTAACAGTAACTTCGATACAAATTATGACAAGTTACATTAACTTCGATACTAATTATGGCAGGTTACTGTAACATCGCTACTAATTATGACAAGTAACTTTAATTTCGATACAAATTATGGCAGGTAACTGTAACTTCCATACTAATTATGACAGGTAACAGTAACTTCGATACTAATTATGACAGGAAACTGTAACTTCGTTAGTAATTATGACAAGTTACACTAATTTCGATACAAATTTTGACAGGTAACTGTAACTTCTTTACTAATTATGACAAGTAACAGTACCTTCGATACTAATTATGACAGGTAACTGTAACTTCGTTACTAATTATGACAAGGAACTGTAATTTCGAAACAAATTATGGCAGGTAACTGTAACTTCGTTACTAATTATGACAAGTAACTGTAATTTCGATACAAATTTTGGCAGGTAACTGTAACTTCGATACTAATTATGACAGGTAACAGTAACTTCGATACTAATTACGACAAGTAACTGTAACTTCGATACTAATTATGACAGGTAACTGTAACTTCGTTACTATTTATGACAAGTAACAGTAATTTCGATACAAAATATGGCAGGTAACAGTAACTTCGATACTTATTATGACAGGTAACAGTAACTTCGATACTATTTATGACAAGTAACATTAACTTCGATACTAATTATGACAGGTTACTGTAACATCGTTGCTAATGATGACAAGTAACTTTAATTTCGATACAAATTATGGCAGGTAACTGTAACTTCCATACTAATTATGACAGGTAACAGTTACTTCGATACAAATTATGACAGGAAAGTGTAACTTCGTTACTAATTATGACAAGTAACTGTAATTTCGATACAAATTATGACAGGTAACAGTAACTTCGTTACTAATTATGACAAGTAACAGTACCTTCCAAACTAATTATGACAGGTAACTGTAACATCGATACTAATTATGACATGGAACTGTAATTTCGATACAAATTATGGCAGGTAACTGTAACTTCGATACTAATTATGACAGGTAACAGCAACTTCGATACTAATTATGAAAAGTAACTATAATTTCGATACAAATTATGACAGGTAACTGTAACTTCGATACTAATTATGACAAGAAACTCTAACATCGTTATTAATTATGACAAGTAACTGTAATTTTGATAAAAAATTATTGTAGGTAACTGTAACTTCAATACTAATTATGACAGGTAACAGTAACTTCGATACTAATTATGACAGGTAACTGTAACTTCGTTACTTATTATGACAAGTAACTTTAATTTCGATACGAATTATGGCAGGTTACTGTAACTTCGTTACTAATTATGACAAGTCCCAGTAATTTCGATACAAATTATTGCAGGTAATTGTAATTTCGAAACTAATTATGACAGGTAACAGTAACGTCGATACTAATTATGACAGGTAACAGTAACTTCGATACTATTTATGACAAGTAACTGTAACTTCGATACTAATTATGACAGGTAACAGCAACTTCGATACTAATTATGACAAGTAACTATAACTTCGATACAAATTATGACAGGTAACAGTAACTTCGATACTAATTATGACAGGTTACAGTAACTACGATACTAATTATGACAAGTAATTGTAATTTCGATACAAATTATGGCTGGTAACAGTAACTTCGATGCTAATTATGACAGGAAACTGTAACTTCGATACTAATTATGACAAGGAACTGTAATTTCGATACAAATTATGGCAGGTAACTGTAACTTCGATACTAATTGTGACAGGTAACAGTAACTTCGATACTAATTATGACAAGTAACTATAACTTCGAATCAAATTATGACTGGTAACTGTAACTTCGATACTAATTATGACAAGAAAATCTAACTTCGCTACTAATTATGACAAGTAACTGTAATTTTGATAAAAAATTATGGTAGGTAACTGTAACTTCAATACTAATTATGACAGGTAACAGGAACTTCGATACTAATTATGACAGGTAACTGTTACTTCGTTAATAATTATCACAAGTAACTTTAATTTCGATACTAATTATGGCAGGTAACTGTAACTTCGTTACTAATTATGACAAGTCCCTGTAATTTCGATACAAATTATGGCAGGTAACGGTAACTTCGATACTAATTATTACAAGTAACTGTAACTTCGATACTAATTATGACAGGTAACTGTAACTTCGTTACTAATTATGACAAGTAACTGTAATTTCGATACAAATTTTGGCAGGTAACTGTAACTTCGATTCTAACTATGACAGGTAACAGTAACTTCGATACTAATTATGACAAGTAACTGTAACTTCGATACTAATTATGACAGGTAACTGTAACTTCGTTACTAATTATGACAAGTAACAGTAATTTCGATACAAATTATGGCAGGTAACTGTATCTTCGATACTAATTATGACAGGTAACAGTAACTTCGATACTAATTATGACAAGTAACATTAACTTCGATACTAATTATGGCAGGTTAATGTAACATCGCTACTAATTATGACAAGTAACTTTAATTTCGATACAAATTATGGCAGGTAACTGTAACTTCCATACTAATTATGACAGGTAACAGTAACTTCGATACTAATTATGACAGGAAACTGTAACTTCGTTACTAATTATGACAAGTAACTGTAATTTCGATACAAATTATGACAGGTAACTGTAACTTCGTTACTAATTATGACAAGTAACAGTACCTTCGATACTAATTATGACAGGTAACTGTAACTTCGATACTAATTATGACAAGGAACTGTAATTTCGATACAAATTATGGCAGGTAACTGTAACTTCGTTACTAATTATGACGAGTAACTGTAATTTCGATACAAATTTTGGCAGGTAACTGTAACTTCGATACTAATTATGACAGGTAACTGTAACTTCGTTACTAATAATGACAAGTAACTCTAATTTCGATACTAATTATGGCAGGTAACTGTAACTTCGATACTAATTATGACAGGTAACAGTAACTTCGATACTAATTATGACAAGTAACTATAACTTCGATAAAAATTATGACTGGTTACTGTAACTTCGATTCTAATTATGACAAGAAACTCAAATTTCGTTACTAATTATGACAAGTAACTGTAATTTTGATAAAAAATTATGGTAGGTAATTGTAACTTCATTACTAATTATGACAGGTAACAGTAACTTCGATACTAATTATGACAGGAAACTGTAACTTCGTTACTAATTATGACAAGTAACTTTAATTTCGATACTAATTATGGCAGGAAACTGTAACTTCGTTACTAATTATGACAAGTACCTGTAATTTCGATACAAATTATGGCAGGTAACTGTAACTTCGATACTAATTATGACAAGTAACTGTAACTTCGATACTAATTATGACAGGTAACTGTAACTTCGTTATTAATTATGACAAGTAACTGTAATTTTGATAAAAAAATATTGTAGGTAACTGTAATTTCAATACTAATTATGACAGGTAACAGTAACTTCGATACTAATTATGACAAGAAACTCAAACATCGTTACTAATTATGACAAGTAACTGTAATTTTGATAAAAATTTATGGTAGGTAACTGTAACTTCAATACTAATTATGACAGGTAACAGTATCTTCGTTACTAATTATGACAGGAAACTGTAACTTCGTTACTAATTATGACAAGTAACTTTAATTTCGATATTAATTATGGCAGGAAACTGTAACTTCGTTACTAATTATGACAAGTCCCTGTAATTTCGATACAAATTATGGCAGGTAACTGTAACCTCGATACTAATTATGACAAGTAACTGTAACTTCGATACTAATTATGACAGGTCACTGTAACTCCGTTATTAATTATGACAAGTAACTGTAATTTCGATACAAATTTTGGCAGGTAACTGTATCATCGTTGCTAATTTTGACAGGTAACAGTAACTTCGATACTAATTATGACAAGTAACTGTAACTTCGATACTAATTATGACAGGTAACTGTAACTTCGATATTAATTATGACAAGTAACTATAACTTCGATACAAATTTTGGCAGGTAACTTTAACTTCGATACTTATTATGACAGGTAACAGTAACTTCGATACTAATTATGACAAGTAACTGTAACATCGATACTAATTATGACAAGTAACTGTAACTTCGTTACTAATTATGACAAGTAACTGTAATTTCGATACAAATTATGGCAGGTTACTGTAACTTCGATACTAATTATGACAGGTAACAGCAACTTCGATATTAATTATGACAAGTAACTATAACTTCGATACAAATTATGACAGGTAACTGTAACTTCGATACTAATTATGACAAGAAACTCTAACTTCGTTAATAATTATGACAAGTAACTGTAATTTTGATAAAATATTATTGTAGGTAACTGTAACTTCAATACTAATTATGACAGGTAACAGTAACTTCTATACTAATTATGACAGGTAACTGTAACTTCGTTACTTATTATGACAAGTAACTTTAATTTCGATACTAATTATGGCAGGTTACTGTAACTTCGTTACTAATTATGACATGTCCCTGTAATTTCGATACAAATTATTGCAGGTAATTGTAATTTCGAAACTAATTATGACAGGTAACAGTAACTTCGATACTAATTATGACAGGTAACAGTAACTTCGGTACTATTTATGACAAGTAACTGTAACTTCGATACTAATTATGACAGGTAACAGCAACTTCGATACTAATTATGACAAGTAACTATAAATTCGATACAAATTATGACAGGTAACAGTAACTTCGATACTAATTATGACAGGTTACAGTAACTACGATACTAATTATGACAAGTAACTCTAACTTCGTTACTAATTATGACAAGTAACAGTAATTTTGATAAAAAATTATAGTAGGTAACTGTAACTTCAATACTAATTATGACAGGTAACAGGGACATCGATACTTATAATGACAGGTAACTGTAACTTCGTTAATAATTATCACAAGTAACATTAATTTCGATACTAATTATGGCAGGTAACTGTAACTTCGTTACTAATTATGACAAGTCCCTGTAATTTCGATACAAATTATGGCAGGTAACGGTAACTTCGATACTAATTATTACAAGTAACTGTAACTTCGATACTAATTATGACAGGTAACTGTAACTTCGTTACTAATTATGACAAGTAACTGTAATTTCGATACAAATTTTGGCAGGTAACTGTAACTTCGATTCTAATTATGACAGGTAACAGTAACTTCGATACTAATTATGACAAGTAACTGTAACTTCGATACTAATTATGACAGGTAACTGTAACTTCGTTACTAATTATGACAAGTAACAGTAATTTCGATACAAATTATGGCAAGTAACTGTATCATCGATACTAATTATGACAGGTAACAGTAACTTGGATACTAATTATGACAAGTAACATTAACTTCGATACTAATTATGGCAGGTTACTGTAACATCGCTACTAATTATGACAAGTAACTTTAATTTCGATACAAATTATGGAAGGTAACTGTAACTTCCATACTAATTACGACAGGTAACAGTAACTTCGATACTAATTATGACAGGAAACTGTAACTTCGTTACTAATTATGACAAGTAACTGTAATTTCGATACAAATTATGACAGGTAACTGTAACTTCGTTACTAATTATGACAAGTAACAGTACCTTCGATACTAATTATGACAAGTAACTGTAACTTCGATACTAATTATGACAGGTAACTGTAACTTCGTTACTAATAATGACAAGTAACTCTAATTGCGATACTAATTATGGCAGGTAACTGTAACTTCGATACTAATTATGACAGGTAACAGTAACTTCGATACTAATTATGACAAGTAACTGTAACTTCGATACTAGTTATGACAGGTGACTGTAACTTCGTTACTAATAATGACAAGTAACTCTAATTTCGATACAAATAATGACAGGTAACTGTAACTTCGATACTAATTATGACAAGTAACTGTAACTTCGATACTAATTATGACAGGTAACTGTAACTTCGTCACTAATTATAACAAGTAACTGTAATTTCGTTACAAATTATGGCAGGTAACCGTAACTTCGATACTAAATATGCCAGGTAACAGTAATTCGATACTAATTATGACAAGTAACTATAACTTCGATACAAATAATGACAGGTAACTGTAACTTCGATACTAATTATGACAAGTAACTGTAACTTCGATACTAATTATGACAGGTAACTGTAACTTCGTCACTAATTATAACAAGTAACTGTAATTTCGTTACAAATTATGGCAGGTAACAGTAACTTCGATACTAAATATGCCAGGTAACAGTAATTCGATACTAATTATGACAAGTAACTATAACTTCGATACAAATTATGACAGGTAACTGTTACTTCGATACTAATTATGACAAGAAACTCGAACTTCGTTACTAATTATGACAAGTCCCTGTAATTTCGATACAAATTATGGCAGGTAACTGTAACTTCCATACTAATTATGACAGGTAACAGTAACTTCGATTCTAATTATGACAAGAAACTCTAACTTCGTTACTAATTATGACAAGTAACTGTAATTTTGATAAAAAAATAAGGTAGGTAACTGTAACTTCAATATTAATTATGACAGGTAACAGTAACTTCGATACTAATTATGACAGGAAACTGTAACATCGTTACTAATTATGACAAGTAACTTTACTTTCGATACTAATTATGGCAGGTAACTGTAACATCGTTACTAATTATAACATGTCCCTGTAATTGCGATACAAATTATTTCAGGTAACTGTAACTTCGATACTAATTATGACAAGTAACTGTAATTTCGATACTAATTATGACAGGTAACTGTAACTTCGTTATTAATTATGACAAGTAACTGTAATTTCGATACAAATTTTGGCAGGTAACAGTAACTTCGATACTAATTATGACAGGTAACAGTAACTTCGATACTAATTATGACAAGTAACTGTAACTTCGATACTAATTATGACAGGTAACTGTAACTTCGTCACTAATTATGACAAGTAACTGTAATTTCGATACAAATTATGGCAGGTAACTGTAACTTCGATACTAATTATGACAGGTAACAGTAACTTCGATACTAATTATGACAAGTAACTGTAACTTCGATACTAATTATGACAGGTAACTGTAACTTCGTTATTAATTATGACAAGTAACTGAAATTTTGATAAAAAATATTGTAGGTAACTGTAATTTCAATACTAATTATGACAGGTAACAGTAACTTCGATACTAATTATGACAAGAATCTCAAACTTCGTTACTAATTATGACAAGTAACTGTAATTTTGATAAAAATTTATGGTAGGTAACTGTAACTTCAATACTAATTATGACAGGTAACAGTATCTTCGTTACTAATTATGACAGGAAACTGTAACTTCGTTACTACTTATGACATGTAACAGTACCTTCGATACTAATTATGACAGGTAACTGTAACTTCGATATTAAATATGACAAGGAACAGTAATTTTGATACAAATTATGGCAGGTAACTGTAACGTTGATACTAATTATGACAGGTAACAGTAACTTCGATACTAATTATGACAAGTAACTGTAACTTCGTTACTAATTATGACAAGTAATTCTAATTTTGATAAAAAATTATGGCAGGTAACTGTAACTTCGATACTAATTATGACAGGTATCACTAACTTCGATACTAATTATGAGAGGAAACTGTAACTTCGTTACTAATTATGACAAGTAACTGTAACTTCGATACAAATTATGACAGGTAACTGTAACTTCGATACTAATTATGACAAGAAACTCGAACTTCGTTACTAATTATGACAAGTCCCTGTAATTTCGATACAAATTATGGCAGGTAACTGTAACTTCCACACTAATTATGACAGATAACAATAACTTCGATACTAATTGTGACAGGAAACTGTAACTTCGTTACTAATTATGACAAGTAACTGTAACTTCGATACAAATTATGACAGGTAACTGTAACTTCGTTACTACTTATGACAAGTAACAGTACCTTCGATACAAATTATGACAGGTAACTGTAACTTCGATATTAATTATGACAAGGAACAGTAATTTTGATACAAATTATGGCAGGTAACAGTAACTTCGATACTAATTATGACAAGTAACTGTAACTTCGTTACTAATTATGACAAGTAATTCTAATTTTGATAAAAAATTATGGTAGGTAACTGTAACTTCGATACTAATTATGACAGGTATCATTAACTTCGATACTAATTATGACAGGTTACTGTAACTTCGTTACTAATTATGTCAAGTAACTGTAACTTCGATACTAATTATGACAAGTAACTGTAATTTCGATACAAATTATGACAGGTTACCGTAACTTCGTTACTAATTATGACAAGTAACTGTAATTTCGATACAAATTATGGCAGGTAACTGTAACTTCGGTACTAATTATATCAGGTATCAGTAACTTCGATACCAATTATGACAAGCAACTGTAATTTCGATACAAATTATGGCAGGTAACTGTAACTTCGTTACTAATTATGACAGGTTACTGTAACTTCGTTACAAATTATGTCAAGTAATTGTAGCTTCGATTCTAATTATGACAAGTAACTGTAATTTCGATACAAAATATGACAGGTAACAGTAACTTCGATACTAATTATGACAGGAAATTGTAACTTCGTTACTAATTATGACAAGTAACTGTAATTTCGATACAAATTATGACAGGTAACTGTAACTTCGTTACTAATTATGACAGGTTACTGCAACTTCGTTACTAATTATGTCAAGTAACTGTAGCTTCGATGCTAATTATGACAAGTAACTGTAATTTCGATACAAATTATGACAGGTATCATTAACTTCGATACTAATTATGACAAGAAACTCTAACCTCGTCACTAATTATGACAAGTAACTGTAATTTCGATACAAATTATGGCAGGTAACTGTAACTTCGATACTAATTATGACAAGTAACTATAACTTCGATACAAATTATGACAGGTAACTGTAACTTCGATACTAATTATGACAAGAAACTCGAACTTCGTTACTAATTATGACAAGTCCCTGTAATTTCGATAAAAATTATGGCAGGTAACTGTAACTTCCACACTAATTATGACAGGTAACAGTAACTTCGATACTAATTATGACAAGTAACATTAACTTCGATACTAATTATGGCAGGTTACGGTAACATCGCTACTAATTATGACAAGTAACTTTAATTTCGATACAAATTATGGCAGGTAACTGTAACTTCCATACTAATTATGACAGGTAACATTAACCTCGATACTAATTATGACAGGAAACTGTAACTTCGTTACTAATTATGACAAATTACTCTAATTTCGATACAAATTATGACAGGTAACTGTAACTTCGTTACTTATTATGACAAGTAACAGTACCTTCGATACTAATTATGACAGGTAACTGTAACTTCGATACTAATTATGACAAGGAACTGTAATTTCGAAACAAATTATGGCAGGTAACTGTAACTTCGTTACTAATTATGACATGTAACTGTAATTTCGATACAAATTTTGGCAGGTAACTGTAACTTCGATACTAATTATGACAGGTAACAGTAACTTCGATACTAATTATGACAAGTAACTGTAACTTCGATACTAATTATGACAGGTAACTGTAACTTCGTTACTATTTATGACAAGTAACAGTAATTTCGATACAAAATATGGCAGGTAACAGTAACTTCGGTACTAATTATGACAGGTAACAGTAACTTCGATACTATTTATGACAAGTAACATTAACTTCGATACTAATTATGACAGGTTTCTGTAACAACGTTGCTAATGATGACAAGTAACTTTAATTTCGATACAAATTATGGCAGGTAACTGTAACTTCCATACTAATTATGACAGGTAACAGTTACTTCGATACTAATTATGACAGGAAACTGTAACTTCGTTACTAATTATGACAAGTAACTGTAATTTCGATACAAATTATGACAGGTAACTTTAACTTCGTTACTAATTATGACAAGTAACAGTACCTTCGATTCTAACTATGACAGGTAACTGTAACATCGATACTAATTATGACAAGGAACTGTAATTTCGATACAAATTATGGCAGGTAACTGTAACTTCGATACTAATTATGACAGGTAACAGCAACCTCGATACTAATTATGACAAGTAACTATAACTTCGATACAAATTACGACAGGTAACTGTAACTTCGATACTAATTATGACAAGAAACTCTTACTTCGTTACTAATTATGACAAGTAACTGTAATTTTGATAAAAAATTATTGTAGGTAACTGTAACTTCGATACTAATTATGACAGGTAACAGTAACTTCGATACTAATTATGACAGGTAACTGTAACTTCGTTATTTATTATGACAAGTAACTTTAATTTCGATACTAATTATGGCAGGTTACTGTAACTTCGTTACTAATTATGACAAGTCCCTGTAATTTCGATACAAATTATTGCAGGTAATTGTAATTTCGAAACTAATTATGACAGGTAACAGTAACTTCGATACTAATTATGACAGGTAACAGTAACTTCGATACTATTTATGACAAGTAACTGTAACTTCGATACTAATTATGACAGGTAACAGCAACTTCGATACTAATTATGACAAGTAACTATAACTTCGATACAAATTATGACAGGTAACTGTAACTTCGATACTAATTATGACAAGGAACTGTAATTTCGATACAAATTATGGCAGGTAACTGTAACTTCGTTACTAATTATGACAAGTCCCTGTAATTTCGATACAAATTATTGCAGGTAATTGTAATTTCGAAACTAATTATGACAGGTAACAGTAACTTCGATACTAATTATGACAGGAAACTTTAACTTCGTTACTAATTATGACAAGTAACTGTAATTTCGATACAAATTATGACAGGTAACTGTAACTTCGTTACTAATTATGACAAGTAACAGTACCTTCGATACTAATTATGACAGGTAACTGTAACTTCGATACTAATTATGACAAGGAACTGTAATTTCGATACAAATTACGGCAGGTAACTGTAACTTCGTTACTAATTATGACAAGTAACTGTAATTTCGATACAAATTATGACTGGTTACTGTAACTTCGATTCTAATTATGACAGGAAACTGTAACTTCGTTACTAATTATGACAAGTAACTTTAATTTGGATACTAGTTATGGCAGGAAACTGTAACTTCGTTACTAATTATGAAAAGTCCCTGTAATTTCGATACAAATTATGGCAGATAACTGTAACTTCGATACTAATTATGACAAGTAACTGTAACTTCGATACTAATTATGACAGGTAACTGTAACTTCGTTATTAATTATGACAAGTAACTGTAATTTTGATAAAAAATTATTGTAGGTAACTGCAACTTCAATACTAATTATGACAGGTAACAGTAACTTCGATACTAATTATGACAAGAAACTCAAACTTCGTTACTAATTATGACAAGTAACTGTAATTTTGATAAAAAATTATGGTAGGTAACTGTAACTTCAATACTAATTATGACAGGTAACAGTAACTTCGATACTAATTATGACAGGAAACTGTAACTTCGTTACTAATTATGACAAGTAACTTTAATTTTGGATATTAATTATGGCAGGAAACTGTAACTTCGTTACTAATTATGACAAGTCCCTGTAATTTCGATACAAATTATGGCAGGTAACTGTAACCTCGATACTAATTATGACAAGTAACTGTAACTTCGATACTAATTATGACAGGTAACTGTAACTTCGTTATTAATTATGACAAGTAAATGTAAATTCGATACAAATTTTGGCAGGTAACTGTATCATCGTTACTAATTATGACAGGTAACAGTATCTTCGATACCAATTATGACAAGTAACTGTAACTTCGATACTAATTATGACAAGTAACTCTAATTTTGAATCAAATTATGGCAGGTTACTCTAACTTCGATACTAATTATGACAGGTAACAGCAACTTCGATACTAATTATGACAAGTAACTATAACCTCGATACAAATTATGACAGGTAACTGTAACTTCGATACTAATTATGACAAGAAACTCTAACTTCGTTAATAATTATGACAAGTAACTGTAATTTTGATAAAAAATTATGGTAGGTAACTGTAACTTCAATACTAATTACGACAGGAAACAGTAACTTCGATACTAATTATGACAGGAAACTGTAACTTCGTTACTAATTATGACAAGTAACTGTAATTTCGATACAAATTATGACAGGTAACTGTAACTTCGTTACTAATTATGACAGGTTACTGTAACTTCGTTACTAATTATGTCAAGTAACTGTAGCTTCGATGCTAATTATGACAAGTAACTGTAATTTCGATACAAATTATGACAGGTGACATTAACTTCGATACTAATTATGACAAGAAACTCTAACTTCGTCACTAATTATGACAAGTAACTGTAATTTCGATACAAATTATGGCAGGTAACTGTAACTTCGATACTGATTATGACAAGTAACTATAACTTCGATAAAAATTATGACAGGTAACTGTAACTTCGATACTAATTATGACAAGTAACATTAACTTCGATACTAATTATGGCAGGTTACTGTAACATCGCTACTAATTATGACAAGTAACTTTAATTTCGATACAAATTATGGCAGGTAACTGTAACTTCCATACTAATTATGACAGGTAACAGTAACTTCGTTACTAATTATGACAGGTAACAGTAACTTCGATACTAATTATGACAAGGAACTGTAATTTCGAAACAAATTATGGCAGGTAACTGTAACTTCGTTACTAATTATGACAAGTAACTGTAATTTCGATACAAATTTTGGCAGGTAACTGTAACTTCGATACTAATTATGACAGGTAACAGTAACTTCGATACTAATTATGACAAGTAACTGTAACTTCGATACTAATTATGACAGGTAACTGTAACTTCGTTACTATTTATGACAAGTAACAGTAATTTCGATACAAAATATGGCAGGTAACAGTAACTTCGATACTAATTATGACAGGTAACAGTAACTTCGATACTATTTATGACAAGTAACATTAACTTCGATACTAATTATGACAGGTTACTGTAACATCGTTGCTAATGATGACAAGTAACTTTAATTTCGATACAAATTATGGCAGGTAACTGTAACTTCCATACTAATTATGACAGGTAACAGTTACTTCGATACTAATTATGACAGGAAACTGTAACTTCGTTACTAATTATGACAAGTAACTGTAATTTCGATACAAATTAAGACAGGTAACTGTAACTTCGTTACTAATTATGACAAGTAACAGTACTTTCGATACTAATTATGACAGGTAACTGTAACATCGATACTAATTATGACAAGGAACTGTAATTTCGATACAAATTATGGCAGGTAACTGTAACTCGATACTAATTATGACAGGTAACAGCAACTTCGATACTAATTATGACAAGTAACTATAACTTCGATACAAATTATGACAGGTAACTGTAACTTCGATACTAATTATGACAAGAAACTCTAACTTCGTTACTAATTATGACAAGTAACTGTAATTTTGATAAAAAATTATTGTAGGTAACTGTAACTTCAATACTAATTATGACAGGTAAAAGTAACTTCGATACTAATTATGACAGGTAACAGTAACTTCGTTACTTATTATGACAAGTAACTTTAATTTCGATACTAATTATGGCAGGTTACTGTAACTTCGTTACTAATTATGACAAGTCCCTGTAATTTCGATACAAATTATTGCAGGTAATTGTAATTACGAAACTAATTATGACAGGTAACAGTAACTTCCATACTAATTATGACAGGTAACAGTAACTTCGATACTATTTATGACAAGTAACTGTAACTTCGATACTAATTATGACAGGTAACAGCAACTTCTATACTAATTATGACAAGTAACTATAACTTCGATACAAATTATGACAGGTAACAGTAACTTCGATACTAATTATGACAGGTTACAGTAACTACGATACTAATTATGACAAGTAACTGTAACTTCGATACTAATTATGACAAGTAACTGTAACTTGGTAACTAATTATGACAAGTAATTGTAATTTCGTAACAGTAACTTCGATGCTAATTATGACAGGTTACTGTAACTTCGATACTAATTATGACAAGGAACTGTAATTTCGATACAAATTATGGCAGGTAACTGTAACTTCGATACTAATTGTGACAGGTAACAGTAACTTCGATACTAATTATGACAAGTAACTATAACTTCGAATCAAATTATGACTGGTAACTGTAACTTCGATACTAATTATGACAAGAAAATCTAACTTCGTTACTAATTATGAAAAGTAACTGTAATTTTGATAAAAAATTATGGTAGGTAACTGTAACTTCAATACTAATTATGACAGGTAACTGTAACATCGTTAATAATTATCACAAGTAACTTTAATTTCGATACTAATTATGACAGGTAACTGTAACTTCGTTACTAATTATGACAAGTCCCTGTAATTTCGATACAAATTATGGCAGGTAACGGTAACTTCGATACTAATTATTACAAGTAACTGTAACTTCGATACTAATTATGACAGGTAACTGTAACTTCGTTACTAATTATGACAAGTAACTGTAATTTCGATACAAATTTTGGCAGGTAACTGTAACTTCGATTCTAACTATGACAGGTAACAGTAACTTCGATACTAATTATGACAAGTAACTGTAACTTCGATACTAATTATGACAGGTAACTGTAACTTCGTTACTAATTATGACAAGTAACAGTAAATTCGATACAAATTATGGCAGGTAACTGTGTCATCGATACTAATTATGACAGGTAACAGTAACTTCGATACTAATTATGACAAGTAACATTAACTTCGATACTAATTATGGCAGGTTACTGTAACATCGCTACTAATTATGACAAGTAACTTTAATTTCGATACAAATTATGGCAGGTAACTGTAACTTCCATACTAATTATGACAGGTAACAGTAACTTCGATACTAATTATGACAAGTAACTGTAATTTCGATACAAATTATGACAGGTAACTGTAACTTCGTTTCTAATTATGACAAGTAACAGTACCTTCGATACTAATTATGACAGGTAACTGTAACTTCGATACTAATTATGACAAGGAACTGAAATTTCGATACAAATTATGGCAGGTAACTGTAACTTCGTTACTAATTATGACGAGTAACTGTAATTTCGATACAAATTTTGGCAGGTAACTGTAACTTCGATACTAATTATGACAGGTAACAGTAACTTCGATACTAATTATGACAAGTAACTGTAACTTCGATACTAATTATGACAGGTAACTGTAACTTCGTTACTAATAATGACAAGTAACTCTAATTTCGATACTAATTATGGCAGGTAACTGTAACTTCGATACTAATTATGACAGGTAACAGTAACTTCGATACTAATTATGACAAGTAACTATAACTTCGATAAAAATTATGACTGGTTACTCTAACTTCGATTCTAATTATGACAAGAAACTCAAACTTCGTTACTAATTATGACAAGTAACTGTAATTTTGATAAAAAATTATGGTAGGTATATGTACCTTCATTACTAATTATGACAGGTAACAGTAACTTCGATACTAATTATGACAGGAAACTGTAACTTCGTTACTAATTATGACAAGTAACTTTAATTTCGATACTAGTTATGGCAGGAAACTGTAACTTCGTTACTAATTATGACAAGTCCCTGTAATTTCGATACAAATTATGGCAGGTGACTGTAACTTCGATACTAATTATGACAAGTAACTGTAACTTCGATACTAATTATGACAGGTAACTGTAACTTCGTTATTAATTATGACAAGTTACTGTAATTTTGATAAAAAATTATTGTAGGTAACTGTAATTTCAATACTAATTATGACAGGTAACAGTAACTTCGATACTAATTATGACAAGAAACTCAAACTTCGTTGCTAATTATGAGAAGTAACTGTAATTTTGATACAAAATTATGGTAGGTAACTGTAACATCAATACTAATTATGACAGGTAACAGTATCTTCGATACTAATTATGACAGGAAACTGTAACTTCGTTACTAATTATGACAAGTAACTTTAATTTCGATATTAATTATGGCAGGAAACTGTAACTTCGTTACTAATTATGACATGTCCCTGTAATTTCGATACAAATTATGGCAGGTAACTGTAACCTCGATACTAATTATGACAAGTAACTGTAACTTCGATACTAATTATGACAGGTCACTGTAACTTTGTTATTAATTACGACAAGTAACTGTAATTTCGATACAAATTTTGGCAGGTAACTGTATCATCGTTACTAATTTTGACAGGTAACAGTAACTTCGATACTAATTATGACAAGTAACTGTAACTTCGATACTAATTATGACAGGTAACTGTAACTTCGATACTAATTATGACAGCTAACTGTAACTTCGTTATTAATTATGACAAGTAACTGTAATTTCGATCCAAATTTTGGCAGGTAACTGTAACTTCGATACTTATTATGACAGGTAACCGTAACTTCGATACTAATTATGACAAGTAACTGTAACATCGATACTAATTATGACAGGTAACTGTAACTTCGTTACTAATTATGACAAGTAACTGTAATTTCGATACAAATTATGGCAGGTATGTGTAACTTCGATACTAATTATGACAGGTAACAGCAACTTCGATACTAATTATGACAAGTAACTATAACTTCGATATAAATTATAACAGGTAACTGTAACTTCGATACTAATTATGACAAGAAACTCTAACTTCGTTACTAATTATGACAAGTAACTGTAATTTTGATTAAAAATTATTGTAGGTAACTGTAACTTCAATACTAATTATGACAGGTAACAGTAACTTCGATACTAATTATGACAGGTAACTGTAACTTCGTTACTTATTATGACAAGTAACTTTAATTTCGATACTTATTATGGCAGGTTACTGTAACTTCGTTACTAATTATGACAAGTCCCTGTAATTTCGATACAAATTATTGCAGGTAATTGTAATTTCGAAACTAATTATGACAGGTAACAGTAACTTCGATACTAATTATGACAGGTAACAGTAACTTCGATACTATTTATGACAAGTAACTGCAACTTCGATACTAATTATGACAGGTAACAGCAACTTCGATACTAATTATGACAAGTAACTATAACTTCGATACAAATTATGACAGGTAACAGTAACTTCGATACTAATTATGACAAGGAACTGTAATTTCGATACAAATTATGGCAGGTAACTGTAACTTCGATACTAATTGTGACAGGTAACAGTAACTTCGATACTAATTATGACAAGTAACTATAACTTCGAATCAAATTATGACTGGTAACTGTAACTTCGATACTAATTATGACAAGAAAATCTAACTTCGTTACTAATTATGACAAGTAACAGTAATTTTGATATAAAATTATGGTAGGTAACTGTAACTTCAATACTAATTATGACAGGTAACAGGAACTTCGATACTAATTATGACAAGTAACTGTAACTTCGTTAATAATTATCACAAGTAACATTAATTTCGATACTAATTATGGCAGGTAACTGTAACTTCGTTACTAATTATGACAAGTCCCTGTAATTTCGATAAAAAATTATGGCAGGTAACGGTAACTTCGATACTAATTATTACAAGTAACTGTAACTTCGATACTAATTATGACAGCTAACTGTAACTTGGTTACTAATTATGACAAGTAACTGTAATTTCGATACAAATTATTGCAGGTAATTGTAATTTCGAAACTAATTATGACAGGTAACAGTAACTTCGATACTAATTATGACAGGTAACAGTAACTTCGATACTATTTATGACAAGTAACTGTAACTTCGATACTAATTATGACAGGTAACAGCAACTTCGATACTAATTATGACAAGTAACTATAACTTCGATACAAATTATGACAGGTAACTGTAACTTCGATACTAATTATGACAAGGAAATGTAATTTCGATACAAATTATGGCAGGTAACTGTAACTTCGTTACTAATTATGACAAGTCCCTGCAATTTCGATACAAATTATTGCAGGTAATTGTAATTTCGAAACTAATTATGACAGGTAACAGTAACTTCGATACTAATTATGACAGGAAACTGTAACTTCGTTTCTAATTATGACAAGTAACTGTAATTTCGATACAAATTATGACAGGTAACTGTAACTTCGTTACTAATTATGACAAGTAACAGTACCTTCGATACTAATTATGACAGGTAACTGTAACTTCGATACTAATTATGACAAGGAACTGTAATTTCGATACAAATTATGGCAGGTAACTGTAACTTCGTTACTAATTATGACGAGTAACTGTAATTTCGATACAAATTTTGGCAGGTAACTGTAACTTCGATGCTAATTATGACAGGTAACAGTAACTTCGATACTAATTATGACAAGTAACTGTAACTTCGATACTAATTATGACAGGTAACTGTAACTTCGTTATTAATTATGACAAGTAACTGTAATTTCGATACAAATTTTGGCAGGTAACACTATCATCGTTACTAATTATGACAGGTAACAGTAACTTCGATACTAATTATGACAAGTAACTGTAACTTCGATACTAATTATGACAGGTAACTGTAACTTCGATACTAATTATGACAGGTAACTGTAACTTCGTTACTAATTATGACTAGTAACTGTAATTTCGATTCAAATTTTGGCAGGTAACTGTAACTTCGATACTTATTATGACAGGTAACAGTAACTTCGATACTAATTATGACAAGTAACTGTAACATCGATACTAATTATGACAGGTAACTGTAACTTCGTTACTAATTATGACAAGTAACTGTAATTTCGATAAAAATTATGGCAGGTTACTGTAACTTCGATACTAATTATGACAGGTAAAAGCAACTTCGATACTAATTATGACAAGTAACTATAACTTCGATATAAATTATGACAGGTAACTGTAACTTCGATACTAATTATGACAAGAAACTCTAACTTCGTTACTATTTATGACAAGTAACTGTAATTTTGATAAAAAATTATTGTAGGTAACTGTAACTTCAATACTAATTATGACAGGTAACAGTAACTTCGATACTAATTATGACAGGTAACTGTAACTTCGTTACTTATTATGACAAGTAACTTTAATTTCGATACTAATTATGGCAGGTTACTGTAACTTCGTTACTAATTATGACAAGTCCCTGTTATTTCGATACTAATTATGGCAAGTAATTGTAATTTCGATGCTAATTATGACAGGTAACAGTTACTTCGATACTAATTATGACAAGTAACAGTAACTTCGATACTAATTATGACAAGTAACTGTAACTTCGATACTAATTATGACAGGTAACTGTAACTTTGTTACTAATTATGACAAGTAACTGTAATTTCGATTCAAATTTTGGCAGGTAACTGTAACTTCGATACTTATTATGACAGGTAACAGTAACTTCGATACTAATTATGACAAGTAACAGTAATTTCGATACAAATTATGGCAGGTAACTGTAACTTCGATACTAATTATGACAGGTAACAGCAACTTCGATACTAATTATGACAAGTAACTATAACTTCGATACAAATTATGACAGGTAACTGTAACTTCGATACTAATTATGACAAGAGACTCTAACTTCGTTGCTAATTATGACAAGTAACTGTAATTTTGATAAAAAATTATTGTAGGTAACTGTAACTTCAATACTAATTATGACAGGTAACAGTAACTTCGATACTAATTATGACAGGTAACAGTAACTACGATACTAATTATGACAAGTAACTGTAACTTCGATACTAATTATGACAAGTAACTGTAACTTCGTAACTAATTATGACAAGTAACTGTAATTTCGATACAAATTATGGCAGGTAACAGTAACTTCGATACTAATTATGACAAGTAACTGTAACTTCGATACTAATTATGACAGGGAACTTTAATTTCGATACAAATTATGGCAGGTAACTGTAACTTCGATACTAATTGTGACTGGTAACAGTAACTTCGATACTAATTATGACATGTAACTATAACTTCGAATCAAATTATGACAGGTAACTGTAACTTCGATACTAATTATGACAGGTAACAGCAACTTCGATACTAATTATGACAGGTAACTGTAACTTGGTTACTAATTATGACAAGTAACTTTAATTTCGATACTAATTATGGCAGGTTACTGTAACTTCGTTACTAATTATGACAAGTCCCTGTTATTTCGATACTAATTATGGCAAGTAATTGTAATTTCGATGCTAATTATGACAGGTAACAGTAACTTCGATACTAATTATGACAAGTAACAGTAACTTCGATACTAATTATGACAAGTAACTGTAACTTCGATACTAATTATGACAGGTAACTGTAACTTCGTTACTAATTATGACAAGTAACTGTAATTTCGATTCAAATTTTGGCAGGTAACTGTAACTTCGATACTTATTATGACAGGTAACAGTAACTTCGATACTAATTATGACAAGTAACAGTAATTTCGATACAAATTACGGCAGGTAACTGTAACTTCGATACTAATTATGACAGGTAACAGCAACTTCGATACTAATTATGACAAGTAACTATAACTTCGATACAAATTATGACAGGTAACTGTAACTTCGATACTAATTATGACAAGAGACTCTAACTTCGTTGCTAATTATGACAAGTAACTGTAATTTTGATAAAAAATTATTGTAGGTAACTGTAACTTCAATACTAATTATGACAGGTAACAGAAACTTCGATACTAATTATGACAGGTAACAGTAACTACGATACTAATTATGACAAGTAACTGTAACTTCGATACTAATTATGACAAGAAACTCTAACTTCGTTACTAATTATGACAAATAACTGTAATTTTGATAAAAAATTATGGTAGGTAACTGTAACTTCAATACTAATTATGACAGGAAACAGTAACATCGATACTTATTATGACAGTTAACTGTAACTTGGCTACTAATTATCACAAGTAACTTTAATTTCGATACTTATTATGGCAGGTAACTGTAACTTCGTTACTAATTATTACAAGTCCCTGTAATTTCGATACAAATTATGGCGGGTAACGGTAACTTCGATACTAATTATTACAAGTAACTGTAACTTCGATACTAATTATGACAGGTAACTGTAACTTGGTTACTAATTATGACAAGTAACTGTAATTTCGATACAAATTATTGCAGGTAATTGTAATTTCGAAACTAATTATGACAGGTAACAGTAACTTCGATACTAATTATGACAGGTAACAGTAACTTCGATACTATTTATGACAAGTAACTGTAACTTCGATACTAATTATGACAGGTAACAGCAACTTCGATACTAATTATGACAAGTAACTATAACTTCGATACAAATTATGACAGGTAACTGTAACTTCGATACTAATTATGACAAGGAACTGTAATTTCGATACTAATTATGGCAGGTAACTGTAACTTCGTTACTAATTATGACAAGTCCCTGTAATTTCGATACAAATTATTGCAGGTAATTGTAATTTCGAAACTAATTATGAAAGGTAACAGTAACTTCGATACTAATTATGACAGGAAACTGTAACTTCGTTACTAATTATGACAAGTAACTGTAATTTCGATACAAATTATCACAGGTAACTGTAACTTCGTTACTAATTATGACAAGTAACAGTACCTTCGATACTAATTATGACAGGTAACTGTAACTTCGATACTAATTATGACAAGGAACTGTAATTTCGATACAAATTATGGCAGGTAACTGTAACTTCGTTACAAATTATGACAAGTAACTGTAATTTCGATACAAATTATGACTGGTTACTGTAACTTCGATTCTAATTATGACAAGAAACTCTAACTTCGTTACTAATTATGACAAGTAACTGTAATTTTGATAAAAAATTAAGGTAGGTAACTGTTACTTCAATATTAATTATGACAGGTAACAGTAACTTCGATACTAATTATGACAGGAAACTGTAACTTCGTTACTAATTATGACAAGTAACTTTAATTTCGATACTAATTATGGCAGGTAACTGTAACATCGTTACTAATTATGACAAGTCCCTGTAATTGCGATACAAATTATGGCAGGTAACTGTAACTTCGATACTAATTATGACAAGTAACTGTAACTTCGATACTAATTATGACAGGTAACTGTAACTTCGTTATTAATTATGACAAGTAACTGTAATTTCGATACAAATTTTGGCAGGTAACTGTAACTTCGATACTAATTATGACAGGTAACAGTAACTTCGATACTGATTATGACAAGTAACTGTAACTTCGATACTAATTATGACAGGTAACTGTAACTTCGTCACTAATTATGACAAGTAACTGTAATTTCGATACAAATTATGGCAGGTAACTGTAACTTCGATACTAATTATGACAGGTAACAGTAACTTCGATACTAATTATGACAAGTAACTATAACTTCGATAAAAATTATGACAGGTAACTGTAACATCGATACTAATTATGACCAGAAACTCGAACTTCGTTACTAATTATGACAAGTCCCTGTAATTTCGATACAAATTATGGCAGGTAACTATAACTTCCACACTTATTATGACAGATAACAATAACTTCGATACTAATTATGACAGGAAACTGTAACTTCGTTACTAATTATGACAAGTAACTGTAATTTCGATACAAATTATGACAGGTAACTGTAACTTCGTTACTACTTATGACAAGTAACAGTACCTTCGATACTAATTATGACAGGTAACTGTAACTTCGATATTAATTATGACAAGGAACAGTAATTTTGATACAAATTATGGCAGGTAACTGGACCTTTGATACTAATTATGACAGGTAACAGTAACTTCGATACTAATTATGACAAGTAACTGTAAATTCGTTACAAATTATGACAAGTAATTCTAATTTTGATAAAAAATTATGGCAGGTAACTGTAACTTCGATACTAATTATGACAGGTATCATTAACTTCGATACTAATTATGACAGGTTACAGTAACTTCGTTACTAATTATGACAAGTAACTGTAATTTCGATACAAATTATGGCAGGTAACTGTAACTTCGGTACTAATTATATCAGGTATCAGTAACTTCGATACTAATTATGACAAGGAACTGTAATTTCGATACAAATTATGGCAGGTAACTGTAACTTCGTTACTAATTATGACAGGTTACTGTAACTTCGTTACAAATTATGTCAAGTAATTGTAGCTTCGATTCTAATTATGACAAGTAACTGTAATTTCGATACAAAATAAGACAGGTAACAGTAACTTCGATACTAATTATGACAAGAAACTCTAACTTCGTTAATAATTATGACAAGTAACAGTAATTTTGATAAAAAATTATGGTAGGTAACTGTAACATCAATACTAATTATGACAGGTAAGAGTAACTACGATACTAATTATGACAAGTAACTGTATTTTCGATACTAATTATGACAGGTAACAGTTACTTCGATACTAATTATGACAGGAAACTGTAACTTCGTTACTAATTATGACAAGTAACGGTAATTTCGATACAAATTTTGACAGGTAACTGAAACTTCGTTACTAATTATGACAGGAAACTGTAACTTCGTTACTAATTATGACAAGTAACTTAAATTTGGATACTAGTTATGGCAGGAAACTGTAACTTCGTTACTAATTATGAAAAGTCCCTGTAATTGCGATACAAATTATGGCAGATAACTGTAACTTCGATACTAATTATGACAAGTAACTGTAACTTCGATACTAATTATGACAGGTAACTGTAACTTCGTTATTAATTATGACAAGTAACTGTAATTTTGATAAAAAATTATTGTAGGTAACTGTAACTTCAATACTAATTATGACAGGTAACAGTAACTTCGATACTAATTATGACAAGAAACTCAAACTTCGTAACTAATTATGACAAGTAACTGTAATTTTGATAAAAAATTATGGTAGGTAACTGTAACTTCAATACTAATTATGACAGGTAACAGTATCTTCGATACTAATTATGACAGGAAACTGTAACTTCGTTACTAATTATGACAAGTAAATTTAATTTCGATATTAATTATGGCAGGAAACTGTAACTTCAATACTAATTATGACAAGTCCCTGTAATTTCGATACAAATTATGGCAGGTAACTGTAACCTCGATACTAATTATGACAAGTAACTGTAACTTCGATACTAATTATGACAGGTAACTGTAACTTCGTTATTAATTACGACAAGTAACTGTAATTTCGATACAAATTTTGGCAGGTAACTGTATCATCGTTACTAATTATGACAGGTAACAGTAACTTCGATACCAATTATGACAAGTAACTGTAACTTTGATACTAATTATGACAGGTAACTGTAACTTCGATACTAATTATGACAGGTAACTGTAACTTTGTTACTAATTATGACAAGTAACTGTAATTTCGATTCAAATTTTGGTAGGTAACTGTAACTTCGATACTTATTATGAGAGGCAACAGTAACTACGATACTAATTATGACAAGTAACTGTAACATCGATACTAATAATGACAGGTAACTGTAACTTCGTTACTAATTATGACAAGTAACTCTAATTTTGATACAAATTATGGCAGGTTACTGTAACTTCGATACTAATTATGACAGGTAACAGCAACTTCGATACTAATTATGACAAGTAACTATAACCTCGATACAAATTATGACAGGTAACTGTAACTTCGATACTAATTATGACAAGAAACTCTAACTTCGTTAATAATTATGACAAGTAACTGTAATTTTGATAAAAAATTATTGTAAGTTACTGTAACTTCAATACTTATTATGACAGGTAACAGTAACTTCGATACTAATTATGACAGGTAACTGTAACTTCGTTACTACTTATGACAAGTAACAGTACCTTCGATACTAATTATGACAGGTAACTGTAACTTCGATATTAATTATGACAAGGAACAGTAATTTTGATACAAATTATGGCAGGTAACTAGACCTTTGATACTAATTATGACAGGTAACAGTAACTTCGATACTAATTATGACAAGTAACTGTAAATTCGTTACAAATTATGACAAGTAATTCTAATTTTGATAAAAAATTATGGCAGGTAACTGTAACTTCGATACTAATTATGACAGGTATCATTAACTTCGATACTAATTATGACAGGTTACAGTAACTTCGTTACTAATTATGACAAGTAACTGTAATTTCGATACAAATTATGGCAGGTAACTGTAACTTCGGTACTAATTATATCAGGTATCAGTAACTTCGATACTAATTATGACAAGGAACTGTAATTTCGATACAAATTATGGCAGGTAACTGTAACTTCGTTACTAATTATGACAGGTTACTGTAACTTCGTTACAAATTAAGTCAAGTAATTGTAGCTTCGATTCTAATTATGACAAGTAACTGTAATTTCGATACAAAATATGACAGGTAACAGTAACTTCGATACTAATTATGACAAGAAACTCTAACTTCGTTAATAATTATGACAAGTAACAGTAATTTTGATAAAAAATTATGGTAGGTAACTGTAACATCAATACTAATTATGACAGGTAAGAGTAACTACGATACTAATTATGACAAGTAACTGTATTTTCGATACTAATTATGACAGGTAACAGTTACTTCGATACTAATTATGACAGGAAACTGTAACTTCGTTACTAATTATGACAAGTAACGGTAATTTCGATACAAATTTTGACAGGTAACTGAAACTTCGTTACTAATTATGACAGGAAACTGTAACTTCGTTACTAATTATGACAAGTAACTTAAATTTGGATACTAGTTATGGCAGGAAACTGTAACTTCGTTACTAATTATGAAAAGTCCCTGTAATTGCGATACAAATTATGGCAGATAACTGTAATTTCGATACTAATTATGACAAGTAACTGTAACTTCGATACTAATTATGACAGGTAACTGTAACTTCGTTATTAATTATGACAAGTAACTGTAATTTTGATAAAAAATTATTGTAGGTAACTGTAACTTCAATACTAATTATGACAGGTAACAGTAACTTCGATACTAATTATGACAAGAAACTCAAACTTCGTAACTAATTATGACAAGTAACTGTAATTTTGATAAAAAATTATGGTAGGTAACTGTAACTTCAATACTAATTATGACAGGTAACAGTAACTTCGATACTAATTATGACAGGAAACTGTAACTTCGTTACTAATTATGACAAGTAAATTTAATTTCGATATTAATTATGGCAGGAAACTGTAACTTCAATACTAATTATGACAAGTCCCTGTAATTTCGATACAAATTATGGCAGGTAACTGTAACCTCGATACTAATTATGACAAGTAACTGTAACTTCGATACTAATTATGACAGGTAACTGTAACTTCGTTATTAATTACGACAAGTAACTGTAATTTCGATACAAATTTTGGCAGGTAACTGTATCATCGTTACTAATTATGACAGGTAACAGTAACTTCGATACCAATTATGACAAGTAACTGTAACTTTGATACTAATTATGACAGGTAACTGTAACTTCGATACTAATTATGACAGGTAACTGTAACTTTGTTACTAATTATGACAAGTAACTGTAATTTCGATTCAAATTTTGGTAGGTAACTGTAACTTCGATACTTATTATGAGAGGCAACAGTAACTACGATACTAATTATGACAAGTAACTGTAACATCGATACTAATAATGACAGGTAACTGTAACTTCGTTACTAATTATGACAAGTAACTCTAATTTTGATACAAATTATGGCAGGTTACTGTAACTTCGATACTAATTATGACAGGTAACAGCAACTTCGATACTAATTATGACAAGTAACTATAACCTCGATACAAATTATGACAGGTAACTGTAACTTCGATACTAATTATGACAAGAAACTCTAACTTCGTTAATAATTATGACAAGTAACTGTAATTTTGATAAAAAATTATTGTAAGTTACTGTAACTTCAATACTTATTATGACAGGTAACAGTAACTTCGATACTAATTATGACAGGTAACTGTAACTTCGTTACTTATTATGACAAGTAACTTTAATTTCGATACTAATTATGGCAGGTTACTGTAACTTCGTTACTAATTATGACAAGTCCCTGTAATTTCGATACAAATTATTGCAGGTAATTGTAATTTCGAAACTAATTATGACAGGTAACAGTAACTTCGATACTAATTATGACAGGTAACAGTAACTTCGATACTATTTATGACAAGTAACTGTAACTTCGATACTAATTATGACAGGTAACAGCAACTTCGATACTAATTATGACAAGTTACTATAACTTCGATACAAATTATGACAGGTAACAGTAACTTCGATACTAATTATGACAGGTTACAGTAACTACGATACTAATTATGACAAGTAACTGTAACTTCGATACTAATTATGACAAGTAACTGTAACTTGGTAACTAATTATGACAAGTAATTGTAATTTCGATACAAATTATGGCTGGTAACAGTAACTTCGATGCTAATTATGACAGGTAACTGTAACTTCGATACTAATTATGACAAGGAACTGTAATTTCGATACAACTTATGGCAGATAACTGTAACTTTGATACTAATTGTGACATGTAACAGTAACTTCGATACTAATTATGACAAGTAACTATAACTTCGAATCAAATTACGACTGGTAACTGTAACTTCGATACTAATTATGACAAGAAACTCAAACTTCGTTACTAATTATGACAAGTAACTGTAATTTTGATAAAAAATTATGGTAGGTAACTGTAACTTCAATACTAATTATGACAGGTAACTGTAACTTCGTTAATAATTATCACAAGTAACTTTAATTTCGATACTAATTATGGCAGGTAACTGTAACTTCGTTACTAATTATGACAAGTCCCTGTAATATCGATACAAATTATGGCAGGTAACGGTAACTTCGATACTAATTATTACAAGTAACTGTAACTTCGATACTAATTATGACAGGTAACTGTAACTTCTTTACTAATTATGACAAGTAACTGTAATTTCGATACAAATTTTGGCTGGTAACTGTAACTTCGATTCTAACTATGACAGGTAACAGTAACTTCGATACTAATTATGACAAGTAACTGTAACTTCGATACTAATTATGACAGGTAACTGTAACTTCGTTACTAATTATGACAAGTAACAGTAATTTCGATACAAATTATGGCAGGTAACTGTATCTTCGATACTAATTATGACAGGTAACAGTTACTTCGATACTAATTATGACAAGTAACATTAACTTCGATACTAATTATGGCAGGTTACTGTAACATCGCTACTAATTATGACAAGTAACTTGAATTTCGATACAAATTATGGCAGGTAACTGTAACTTCCATACTAATTATGACAGGTAACAGTAACTTCGATACTAATTATGACAAGTAACTGTAATTTCGATACAAATTATGACAGGTAACTGTAACTTCGCTACTAATTATGACAAGTAACAGTACCTTCGATACTAATTATGACAGGTAACTGTAACTTCGATACTAATTATGACAAGGAACTGAAATTTCGATACAAATTATGGCAGGTAACTGTAACTTCGTTACTAATTATGACGAGTAACTGTAATTTCGATACAAATTTTGGCAGTTAACTGTAAATTCGATACTAATTATGACAGGTAACAGTAACTTCGATACTAATTATGACAAGTAACTGTAACTTCGATACTAATTATGACAGGTAACTGTAACTTCGTTACTAATTATGACAAGTAATTCTAATTTTGATAAAAATTATGGCAGGTAACTGTAACTTCGATACTAATTATGACAGGTATCATTAACTTCGATACTAATTATGACAGGTTACTGTAACTTCGTTACTAATTATGTCAAGTAACTGTAACTTCGATACTAATTATGACAAGTAACTGTAATTTCGATACAAATTATGACAGGTTACCGTAACTTCGTTACTAATTATGACAAGTAACTGTAATTTCGATACAAATTATGGCAGGTAACTGTAACTTCGGTACTAATTATATCAGGTATCAGTAACTTCGATACTAATTATGACAAGGAACTGTAATTTCGATACAAATTATGGCAGGTAACTGTAACTTCGTTACTAATTATGACAGGTTACTGTAACTACGTTACAAATTATGTCAAGTTATTGTAGCTTCGATTCTAATTATGACCAGTAACTGTAATTTCGATACAAAATATGACAGGTAACAGTAACTTCGATACTAATTATGACAAGAAACACTAACTTCGTTAATAATTATGACAAGTAACAGTAATTTTGATAAAAAGTTATGGTAGGTAACTGTAACATCAATACTAATTATGACAGGTAACAGTAACTTCGATACTAATTATGACAGGTAAGAGTAACTACGATACTAATTATGACAAGTAACTGTAACTTCGATACTAATTATGACAGGTAACAGTTACTTCGATACTAATTATGACAGGAAACTGTAACTTCGTTACTAATTATGACAAGTAACTGTAATTTCAATACAAATTTTGACAGGTAACTGAAACTTCGTTACTAATTATGACAGGAAACTTTAACTTCGTTACTAATTATGACAAGTAACTTTAATTTGGATACTAGTTATGGCAGGAAACTGTAACTTCGTTACTAATTATGAAAAGTCCCTGTAATTTCGATACAAATTATGGCAGATAACTGTAACTTCGATACTAATTAAGACAAGTAACTGTAACTTCGATACTAATTATGACAGGTAACTGTAACTTCGTTATTAATTATGACAAGTAACTGTAATTTTGATAAAAAATTATTGTAGGTAACTGTAACTTCAATACTAATTATGACAGGTAACAGTAACTTCGATACTAATTATGACAGGAAACTGTAACTTCGTTACTAATTATGACAAGTAACTTTAATTTTGGATATTAATTATGGCAGGAAACTGTAACTTCGTTACTAATTATGACAAGTCCCTGTAATTTCGATACAAATTATGGCAGGTAACTGTAACCTCGATACTAATTATGACAAGTAACTGTAACTTCGATACTAATTATGACAGGTAACTGTAATTTCGTTATTAATTATGACAAGTAAATGTAAATTCGATACAAATTTTGGCAGGTAACTGTATCATCGTTACTAATTATGACAGGTAACAGTAACTTCGATACCAATTATGACAAGTAACTGTAACTTCGATACTAATTATGACAGGTAACTGTAACTTCGATACTAATTATGACAGGTAACTGTAACTTCGTTACTAATTATGACAAGTAACTGTAATTTCGATTCAAATTTTGGTAGGTAACTGTAACTTCGATACTTATTATGAGGGGTAACAGTAACCACGATACTAATTATGACAAGTAACTGTAACATCGATACTAATAATGACAGGTAACTGTAACTTCGTTACTAATTATGACAAGTAACTCTAATTTTGATACAAATTATGGCAGGTTACTGTAACTTCGATACTAATTATGACAGGTAACAGCAACTTCGATACTAATTATGACAAGTAACTATAACCTCGATACAAATTATGACAGGTAACTGTAACTTCGATACTAATTATGACAAGAAACTCTAACTTCGTTAATAATTATGACAAGTAACTGTAATTTTGATAAAAAATTATGGTAGGTAACTGTAACTTCAATACTAATTACGACAGGAAACAGTAACTTCGATACTAATTATGACAGGAAACTGTAACTTCGTTACTAATTATGACAAGTAACTGTAATTTCGATACAAATTATGACAGGTAACTGTAACTACGTTACTAATTATGACAGGTTACTGTAACTTCGTTACTAATTATGTCAAGTAACTGTAGCTTCGATGCTAATTATGACAAGTAACTGTAATTTCGATACAAATTATGACAGGTGACATTAACTTCGATACTAATTATGACAAGAAACTCTAACTTTGTCACTAATTATGACAAGTAACTGTAATTTCGATACAAATTATGGCAGGTAACTGTAACTTCGATACTGATCATGACAAGTAACTATATCTTCGATACAAATTATGACAGGTAACTGTAACTTCGATACCGTACTAATTATGACAAGTAACATTAACTTCGATCATAATTATGGCAGGTTACTGTAACATCGCTACTAATTATGACAAGTAACTTTAATTTCGATACAAATTATGGCAGGTAACTTTAACTTCCATACTAATTATGACAGGTAACAGTAACTTCGATACTAATTATGACAGGTAACAGTAACTTCGATACTAATTATGACAAGGAACTGTAATTTCGAAACAAATTATGGCAGGTAACTGTAACTTCGTTACTAATTATGACAAGTAACTGTAATTTCGATACAAATTTTGGCAGGTAACTGTAACTTCGATACTAATTATGACAGGTAACAGTAACTTCGATACTAATTATGACAAGTAACTGTAACTTCGATACTAATTATGACAGGTAACTGTAACTTCGTTACTATTTATGACAAGTAACAGTAATTTCGATACAAAATATGGCAGGTAACAGTAACTTCGATACTAATTATGACAGGTAACAGTAACTTCGATACTATTTATGACAAGTAACATTAACTTCGATACTAATTATGACAGGTTACTGTAACATCGTTGCTAATGATGACAAGTAACTTTAATTTCAATACAAATTATGGCAGGTAACTGTAACTTCCATACTAATTATGACAGGTAACAGTTACTTCGATACTAATTATGACAGGAAACTGTAACTTCGTTACTAATTATGACAAGTAACTGTAATTTCGATACAAATTATGACAGGTAACTGTAACTTCGTTACTAATTATGACAAGTAACAGTACTTTCGATACTAATTATGACAGGTAACTGTAACATCGATACTAATTATGACAAGGAACTGTAATTTCGATACAAATTAAGGCAGGTAACTGTAACTTCGATACTAATTATGACAGGTAACAGCAACTTCGATACTAATTATGACAAGTAACTATAACTTCGATACAAATTATGACAGGTAACTGTAACTTCGATACTAATTATGACAAGAAACTCTAACTTCGTTACTAATTATGACAAGTAACTGTATTTTTGATAAAAAATTATTGTAGGTAACTGTAACTTCAATACTAATTATGACAGGTAACAGTAACTTCGATACTAATTATGACAGGTAACAGTAACTTCGTTACTTATTATGACAAGTAACTTTAATTTCGATACTAATTATGGCAGGTTACTGTAACTTCGTTACTAATTATGACAAGTCCCTGTAATTTCGATACAAATTATTGCAGGTAATTGTAATTTCGAAACTAATTATGACAGGTAACAGTAACTTCGATACTAATTATGACAGGTAACAGTAACTTCGATACTATTTATGACAAGTAACTGTAACTTCGATACTAATTATGACAGGTAACAGCAACTTCGATACTAATTATGACAAGTAACTATAACTTCGATACAAATTATGACAGGTAACAGTAACTTCGATACTAATTATGACAGGTTACAGTAACTACGATACTAATTATGACAAGTAAATGTAACTTCGATACTAATTATGACAAGTAACTGTAACTTGGTAACTAATTATGACAAGTAATTGTAATTTCGTAACAGTAACTTCGATGCTAATTATGACAGGTAACTGTAACTTCGATACTAATTATGACAAGGAACTGTAATTTCGATACAAATTATGGCAGGTAACTGTAACTTCGATACTAATTGTGACAGGTAACAGTAACTTCGATACTAATTATGACAAGTAACTATAACTTCGAATCAAATTATGACTGGTAACTGTAACTTCGATACTAATTATGACAAGAAAATCTAACTTCGTTACTAATTATGAAAAGTAACTGTAATTTTGATAAAAAATTATGGTAGGTAACTGTAACTTCAATACTAATTATGACAGGTAACTGTAACTTCGTTACTAATTATGACAAGTAAATTTAATTTCGATATTAATTATGGCAGGAAACTGTAACTTCAATACTAATTATGACAAGTCCCTGTAATTTCGATACAAATTATGGCAGGTAACTGTAACCTCGATACTAATTATGACAAGTAACTGTAACTTCGATACTAATTATGACAGGTAACTGTAACTTCGTTATTAATTACGACAAGTAACTGTAATTTCGATACAAATTTTGGCAGGTAACTGTATCATCGTTACTAATTATGACAGGTAACAGTAACTTCGATACCAATTATGACAAGTAACTGTAACTTTGATACTAATTATGACAGGTAACTGTAACTTCGATACTAATTATGACAGGTAACTGTAACTTTGTTACTAATTATGACAAGTAACTGTAATTTCGATTCAAATTTTGGTAGGTAACTGTAACTTCGATACTTATTATGAGAGGCAACAGTAACTACGATACTAATTATGACAAGTAACTGTAACATCGATACTAATAATGACAGGTAACTGTAACTTCGTTACTAATTATGACAAGTAACTCTAATTTTGATACAAATTATGGCAGGTTACTGTAACTTCGATACTAATTATGACAGGTAACAGCAACTTCGATACTAATTATGACAAGTAACTATAACCTCGATACAAATTATGACAGGTAACTGTAACTTCGATACTAATTATGACAAGAAACTCTAACTTCGTTAATAATTATGACAAGTAACTGTAATTTTGATAAAAAATTATTGTAAGTTACTGTAACTTCAATACTTATTATGACAGGTAACAGTAACTTCGATACTAATTATGACAGGTAACTGTAACTTCGTTACTTATTATGACAAGTAACTTTAATTTCGATACTAATTATGGCAGGTTACTGTAACTTCGTTACTAATTATGACAAGTCCCTGTAATTTCGATACAAATTATTGCAGGTAATTGTAATTTCGAAACTAATTATGACAGGTAACAGTAACTTCGATACTAATTATGACAGGTAACAGTAACTTCGATACTATTTATGACAAGTAACTGTAACTTCGATACTAATTATGACAGGTAACAGCAACTTCGATACTAATTATGACAAGTTACTATAACTTCGATACAAATTATGACAGGTAACAGTAACTTCGATACTAATTATGACAGGTTACAGTAACTACGATACTAATTATGACAAGTAACTGTAACTTCGATACTAATTATGACAAGTAACTGTAACTTGGTAACTAATTATGACAAGTAATTGTAATTTCGATACAAATTATGGCTGGTAACAGTAACTTCGATGCTAATTATGACAGGTAACTGTAACTTCGATACTAATTATGACAAGGAACTGTAATTTCGATACAACTTATGGCAGATAACTGTAACTTTGATACTAATTGTGACATGTAACAGTAACTTCGATACTAATTATGACAAGTAACTATAACTTCGAATCAAATTACGACTGGTAACTGTAACTTCGATACTAATTATGACAAGAAACTCAAACTTCGTTACTAATTATGACAAGTAACTGTAATTTTGATAAAAAATTATGGTAGGTAACTGTAACTTCAATACTAATTATGACAGGTAACTGTAACTTCGTTAATAATTATCACAAGTAACTTTAATTTCGATACTAATTATGGCAGGTAACTGTAACTTCGTTACTAATTATGACAAGTCCCTGTAATATCGATACAAATTATGGCAGGTAACGGTAACTTCGATACTAATTATTACAAGTAACTGTAACTTCGATACTAATTATGACAGGTAACTGTAACTTCTTTACTAATTATGACAAGTAACTGTAATTTCGATACAAATTTTGGCTGGTAACTGTAACTTCGATTCTAACTATGACAGGTAACAGTAACTTCGATACTAATTATGACAAGTAACTGTAACTTCGATACTAATTATGACAGGTAACTGTAACTTCGTTACTAATTATGACAAGTAACAGTAATTTCGATACAAATTATGGCAGGTAACTGTATCTTCGATACTAATTATGACAGGTAACAGTTACTTCGATACTAATTATGACAAGTAACATTAACTTCGATACTAATTATGACAGGTTACTGTAACATCGCTACTAATTATGACAAGTAACTTGAATTTCGATACAAATTATGGCAGGTAACTGTAACTTCCATACTAATTATGACAGGTAACAGTAACTTCGATACTAATTATGACAAGTAACTGTAATTTCGATACAAATTATGACAGGTAACTGTAACTTCGCTACTAATTATGACAAGTAACAGTACCTTCGATACTAATTATGACAGGTAACTGTAACTTCGATACTAATTATGACAAGGAACTGAAATTTCGATACAAATTATGGCAGGTAACTGTAACTTCGTTACTAATTATGACGAGTAACTGTAATTTCGATACAAATTTTGGCAGTTAACTGTAACTTCGATACTAATTATGACAGGTAACAGTAACTTCGATACTAATTATGACAAGTAACTGTAACTTCGATACTAATTATGACAGGTAACTGTAACTTCGTTACTAATTATGACAAGTAATTCTAATTTTGATAAAAATTATGGCAGGTAACTGTAACTTCGATACTAATTATGACAGGTATCATTAACTTCGATACTAATTATGACAGGTTACTGTAACTTCGTTACTAATTATGTCAAGTAACTGTAACTTCGATACTAATTATGACAAGTAACTGTAATTTCGATACAAATTATGACAGGTTACCGTAACTTCGTTACTAATTATGACAAGTAACTGTAATTTCGATACAAATTATGGCAGGTAACTGTAACTTCGGTACTAATTATATCAGGTATCAGTAACTTCGATACTAATTATGACAAGGAACTGTAATTTCGATACAAATTATGGCAGGTAACTGTAACTTCGTTACTAATTATGACAGGTTACTGTAACTACGTTACAAATTATGTCAAGTTATTGTAGCTTCGATTCTAATTATGACCAGTAACTGTAATTTCGATACAAAATATGACAGGTAACAGTAACTTCGATACTAATTATGACAAGAAACACTAACTTCGTTAATAATTATGACAAGTAACAGTAATTTTGATAAAAAGTTATGGTAGGTAACTGTAACATCAATACTAATTATGACAGGTAACAGTAACTTCGATACTAATTATGACAGGTAAGAGTAACTACGATACTAATTATGACAAGTAACTGTAACTTCGATACTAATTATGACAGGTAACAGTTACTTCGATACTAATTATGACAGGAAACTGTAACTTCGTTACTAATTATGACAAGTAACTGTAATTTCGATACAAATTTTGACAGGTAACTGAAACTTCGTTACTAATTATGACAGGAAACTTTAACTTCGTTACTAATTATGACAAGTAACTTTAATTTGGATACTAGTTATGGCAGGAAACTGTAACTTCGTTACTAATTATGAAAAGTCCCTGTAATTTCGATACAAATTATGGCAGATAACTGTAACTTCGATACTAATTAAGACAAGTAACTGTAACTTCGATACTAATTATGACAGGTAACTGTAACTTCGTTATTAATTATGACAAGTAACTGTAATTTTGATAAAAAATTATTGTAGGTAACTGTAACTTCAATACTAATTATGACAGGTAACAGTAACTTCGATACTAATTATGACAGGAAACTGTAACTTCGTTACTAATTATGACAAGTAACTTTAATTTTGGATATTAATTATGGCAGGAAACTGTAACTTCGTTACTAATTATGACAAGTCCCTGTAATTTCGATACAAATTATGGCAGGTAACTGTAACCTCGATACTAATTATGACAAGTAACTGTAACTTCGATACTAATTATGACAGGTAACTGTAATTTCGTTATTAATTATGACAAGTAAATGTAAATTCGATACAAATTTTGGCAGGTAACTGTATCATCGTTACTAATTATGACAGGTAACAGTAACTTCGATACCAATTATGACAAGTAACTGTAACTTCGATACTAATTATGACAGGTAACTGTAACTTCGATACTAATTATGACAGGTAACTGTAACTTCGTTACTAATTATGACAAGTAACTGTAATTTCGATTCAAATTTTGGTAGGTAACTGTAACTTCGATACTTATTATGAGGGGTAACAGTAACCACGATACTAATTATGACAAGTAACTGTAACATCGATACTAATAATGACAGGTAACTGTAACTTCGTTACTAATTATGACAAGTAACTCTAATTTTGATACAAATTATGGCAGGTTACTGTAACTTCGATACTAATTATGACAGGTAACAGCAACTTCGATACTAATTATGACAAGTAACTATAACCTCGATACAAATTATGACAGGTAACTGTAACTTCGATACTAATTATGACAAGAAACTCTAACTTCGTTAATAATTATGACAAGTAACTGTAATTTTGATAAAAAATTATGGTAGGTAACTGTAACTTCAATACTAATTACGACAGGAAACAGTAACTTCGATACTAATTATGACAGGAAACTGTAACTTCGTTACTAATTATGACAAGTAACTGTAATTTCGATACAAATTATGACAGGTAACTGTAACTACGTTACTAATTATGACAGGTTACTGTAACTTCGTTACTAATTATGTCAAGTAACTGTAGCTTCGATGCTAATTATGACAAGTAACTGTAATTTCGATACAAATTATGACAGGTGACATTAACTTCGATACTAATTATGACAAGAAACTCTAACTTTGTCACTAATTATGACAAGTAACTGTAATTTCGATACAAATTAAGGCAGGTAACTGTAACTTCGATACTGATCATGACAAGTAACTATATCTTCGATACAAATTATGACAGGTAACTGTAACTTCGATACCGTACTAATTATGACAAGTAACATTAACTTCGATCATAATTATGGCAGGTTACTGTAACATCGCTACTAATTATGACAAGTAACTTTAATTTCGATACAAATTATGGCAGGTAACTTTAACTTCCATACTAATTATGACAGGTAACAGTAACTTCGATACTAATTATGACAGGTAACAGTAACTTCGATACTAATTATGACAAGGAACTGTAATTTCGAAACAAATTATGGCAGGTAACTGTAACTTCGTTACTAATTATGACAAGTAACTGTAATTTCGATACAAATTTTGGCAGGTAACTGTAACTTCGATACTAATTATGACAGGTAACAGTAACTTCGATACTAATTATGACAAGTAACTGTAACTTCGATACTAATTATGACAGGTAACTGTAACTTCGTTACTATTTATGACAAGTAACAGTAATTTCGATACAAAATATGGCAGGTAACAGTAACTTCGATACTAATTATGACAGGTAACAGTAACTTCGATACTATTTATGACAAGTAACATTAACTTCGATACTAATTATGACAGGTTACTGTAACATCGTTGCTAATGATGACAAGTAACTTTAATTTCAATACAAATTATGGCAGGTAACTGTAACTTCCATACTAATTATGACAGGTAACAGTTACTTCGATACTAATTATGACAGGAAACTGTAACTTCGTTACTAATTATGACAAGTAACTGTAATTTCGATACAAATTATGACAGGTAACTGTAACTTCGTTACTAATTATGACAAGTAACAGTACTTTCGATACTAATTATGACAGGTAACTGTAACATCGATACTAATTATGACAAGGAACTGTAATTTCGATACAAATTAAGGCAGGTAACTGTAACTTCGATACTAATTATGACAGGTAACAGCAACTTCGATACTAATTATGACAAGTAACTATAACTTCGATACAAATTATGACAGGTAACTGTAACTTCGATACTAATTATGACAAGAAACTCTAACTTCGTTACTAATTATGACAAGTAACTGTATTTTTGATAAAAAATTATTGTAGGTAACTGTAACTTCAATACTAATTATGACAGGTAACAGTAACTTCGATACTAATTATGACAGGTAACAGTAACTTCGTTACTTATTATGACAAGTAACTTTAATTTCGATACTAATTATGGCAGGTTACTGTAACTTCGTTACTAATTATGACAAGTCCCTGTAATTTCGATACAAATTATTGCAGGTAATTGTAATTTCGAAACTAATTATGACAGGTAACAGTAACTTCGATACTAATTATGACAGGTAACAGTAACTTCGATACTATTTATGACAAGTAACTGTAACTTCGATACTAATTATGACAGGTAACAGCAACTTCGATACTAATTATGACAAGTAACTATAACTTCGATACAAATTATGACAGGTAACAGTAACTTCGATACTAATTATGACAGGTTACAGTAACTACGATACTAATTATGACAAGTAAATGTAACTTCGATACTAATTATGACAAGTAACTGTAACTTGGTAACTAATTATGACAAGTAATTGTAATTTCGTAACAGTAACTTCGATGCTAATTATGACAGGTAACTGTAACTTCGATACTAATTATGACAAGGAACTGTAATTTCGATACAAATTATGGCAGGTAACTGTAACTTCGATACTAATTGTGACAGGTAACAGTAACTTCGATACTAATTATGACAAGTAACTATAACTTCGAATCAAATTATGACTGGTAACTGTAACTTCGATACTAATTATGACAAGAAAATCTAACTTCGTTACTAATTATGAAAAGTAACTGTAATTTTGATAAAAAATTATGGTAGGTAACTGTAACTTCAATACTAATTATGACAGGTAACTGTAACATCGTTAATAATTATCACAAGTAACTTTAATTTCGATACTAATTATGGCAGGTAACTGTAACTTCGTTACTAATTATGACAAGTCCCTGTAATTTCGATACAAATTATGGCAGGTAACGGTAACTTCGATACTAATTATTACAAGTAACTGTAACTTCGATACTAATTATGACAGGTAACTGTAACTTCGTTACTAATTATGACAAGTAACTGTAATTTCGATACAAATTTTGGCAGGTAACTGTAACTTCGATTCTAACTATGACAGGTAACAGTAACTTCGATACTAATTATGACAAGTAACTGTAACTTCGATACTAATTATGACAGGTAACTGTAACTTCGTTACTAATTATGACAAGTAACAGTAATTTCGATACAAATTATGGCAGGTAACTGTATCATCGATACTAATTATGACAGGTAACAGTAACTTCGATACTAATTATGACAAGTAACATTAACTTCGATACTAATTATGGCAGGTTACTGTAACATCGCTACTAATTATGACAAGTAACTTTAATTTCGATACAAATTATGGCAGGTAACTGTAACTTCCATACTAATTATGACAGGTAACAGTAACTTCTATACTAATTATGACAAGTAACTGTAATTTCGATACAAATTATGACAGGTAACTGTAACTTCGTTACTAATTATGACAAGTAACAGTACCTTCGATACTAATTATGACAGGTAACTGTAACTTCGATACTAATTATGACAAGGAACTGAAATTTCGATACAAATTATGGCAGGTAACTGTAACTTCGTTACTAATTATGACGAGTAACTGTAATTTCGATACAAATTTTGGCAGGTAACTGTAACTTCGATACTAATTATGACAGGTAACAGTAACTTCGATACTAATTATGACAAGTAACTGTAACTTCGATACTAATTATGACAGGTAACTGTAACTTCGTTACTAATAATGACAAGTAACTCTAATTTCGATACTAATTATGGCAGGTAACTGTAACTTCGATACTAATTATGACAGGTAACAGTAACTTCGATACTAATTATGACAAGTAACTATAACTTCGATAAAAATTATGACTGGTTACTGTAACTTCGAATCTAATTATGACAAGAAACTCAAACTTCGTTACTAATTATGACAAGTAACTGTAATTTTGATAAAAAATTATGGTAGGAAACTGTAACTTCATTACTAATTATGACAGGTAACAGTAACTTCGATACTAATTATGACAGGAAACTGTAACTTCGTTACTAATTATGACAAGTAACTTTAATTTCTATACTAGTTATGGCAGGAAACTGTAACTTCGTTACTAATTATGACAAGTCCCTGTAATTTCGATACAAATTATGGCAGGTGACTGTAACTTCGATACTAATTATGACAAGTAACTGTAACTTCGATACTAATTATGACAGGTAACTGTAACTTCGTTATTAATTATGACAAGTAACTGTAATTTTGATAAAAAATGATTGTAGGTAACTGTAATTTCAATACTAATTATGACAGGTAACAGTAACTTCGATACTAATTATGACAAGAAACTCAAACTTCGTTGCTAATTATGACAAGTAACTGTAATTTTGATACAAAATTATGGTAGGTAACTGTAACTTCAATACTAATTATGACAGGTAACAGTATCTTCGATACTAATTATGACAGGAAAGTGTAACTTCGTTACTAATTATGACAAGTAACTTTAATTTCGATATTAATTATGGCAGGAAACTGTAACTTCGTTACTAATTATGACAAGTCCCTGTAATTTCGATACAAATTATGGCAGGTAACTGTAACCTCGATACTAATTATGACAAGTAACTGTAACTTCGATACTAATTATGACAGGTCACTGTAACTTTGTTATTAATTGTGACAAGTAACTGTAATTTCGATACAAATTTTGGCAGGTAACTGTATCATCGTTACTAATTTTGACAGGTAACAGTAACTTCGATACTAATTATGACAAGTAACTGTAACTTCGATACTAATTATGACAGGTAACTGTAACTTCGATACTAATTATGACAGGTAACTGTAACTTCGTTACTAATTATGACAAGTAACTGTAATTTCGATTCAAATTTTGGCAGGTAACTGTAACTTCGATACTTATTATGACAGGTAACAGTAACTTCGATACTAATTATGACAAGTAACTGTAACATCGATACTAATTATGACAGGTAACTGTAACTTCGTTACTAATTATGACAAGTAACTGTAATTTCGATACAAATTATGGCAGGTATGTGTAACTTCGATACTAATTATGACAGGTAACAGCAACTTCGATACTAATTATGACAAGTAACTATAACTTCGATACAAATTATAACAGGTAACTGTAACTTCGATACTAATTATGACAAGAAACTCTAACTTCGTTACTAATTATGACAAGTAACTGTAATTTTGATAAAAAATTATTGTAGGTAACTGTAACTTCAATACTAATTATGACAGGTAACAGTAACTTCGATACTAATTATGACAGGTAACTGTAACTTCGTTACTTATTATGACAAGTAACTTTAATTTCGAAACTAATTATGACAGGTAACAGTAACTTCGATACTAATTATGACAGGTAACAGTAACTTCGATACTATTTATGACAAGTAACTGTAACTTCGATACTAATTATGACAGGTAACAGCAACTTCGATACTAATTATGACAAGTAACTATAACTTCGATACAAATTATGACAGGTAACAGTAACTTCGATACTAATTATGACAGGTTACAGATACTACGATACTAATTATGACAAGTAACTGTAACTTCGATACTAATTATGACAAGTAACTGTAACTTGGTAACTAATTATGACAAGTAATTTTAATTTCGATACAAATTATGGCAGGTAACAGTAACTTCGATGCTAATTATGACAGGTAACTGTAACTTCGATACTAATTATGACAAGGAACTGTAATTTCGATACAAATTATGGCAGGTAACTGTAACTTCGATACTAATTGTGACAGGTAACAGTAACTTCGATACTAATTATGACAAGTAACTATAACTTCGAATCAAATTATGACTGGTAACTGTAACTTCGATACTAATTATGACAAGAAAATCTAACTTCGTTACTAATTATGACAAGTAACAGTAATTTTGATAAAAAATTATGGTAGGTAACTGTAACTTCAATACTAATTATGACAGGTAACAGGAACTTCGATACTAAATATGACAAGTAACTGTAACTTCGTTAATAATTATCACAAGTAACATTAATTTCGATACTAATTATGGCAGGTAACTGTAACTTCGTTACTAATTATGACAAGTCCCTGTAATTTCGATAAAAAATTATGGCAGGTAACGGTAACTTCGATACTAATTATTACAAGTAACTGTAACTTCGATACTAATTATGACAGCTAACTGTAACTTGGTTACTAATTATGACAAGTAACTGTAATTTCGATACAAATTATTGCAGGTAATTGTAATTTCGAAACTAATTATGACAGGTAACAGTAACTTCGATACTAATTATGACAGGTAACAGTAACTTCGATACTATTTATGACAAGTAACTGTAACTTCGATACTAATTATGACAGGTAACAGCAACTTCGATACTAATTATGACAAGTAACTATAGTTTCGATACAAATTATGACAGGTAACTGTAACTTCGATACTAATTATGACAAGGAAATGTAATTTCGATACAAATTATGGCATGTAACTGTAACTTCGTTACTAATTATGACAAGTCCCTGTAATTTCGATACAAATTATTGCAGGTAATTGTAATTTCGAAACTAATTATGACAGGTAACAGTAACTTCGATACTAATTATGACAGGAAACTGTAAATTCGTTACTAATTATGACAAGTAACTGTAATTTCGATACAAATTATGACAGGTAACTGTAACTTCGTTACTAATTATGACAAGTAACAGTACCTTCGATACTAATTATGACAGGTAACTGTAACTTCGATACTAATTATGACAAGGAACTGTAATTTCGATACAAATTATGGCAGGTAACTGTAACTTCGTTACTAATTATGACGAGTAACTGTAATTTCGATACAAATTTTGGCAGGTAACTGTAACTTCGATACTAATTATGACAGGTAACAGTAACTTCGATACTAATTATGACAAGTTACTGTAACTTCGATACTAATTATGACAGGTAACTGTAACTTCGTTATTAATTATGACAAGTAACTGTAATTTCGATACAAATTTTGGCAGGTAACACTATCATCGTTACTAATTTTGACAGGTAACAGTAACTTCGATACTAATTATGAAAAGTAACTGTAACTTCGATACTAATTATGACAGGTAACTGTAACTTCGATACTAATTATGACAGGTAACTGTAACTTCGTTACTAATTATGACAAGTAACTGTAATTTCGATTCAAATTTTGGCAGGTAACTGTAACTTCGATACTTATTATGACAGGTAAAAGTAACTTCGATACTAATTATGACAAGTAACTGTACCATCGATACTAATTATGACAGGTAACTGTAACTTCGTTACTAATTATGACAAGTAACTGTAATTTCGATATAAATTATGGCAGGTTACTGTAACTTCGATACTAATTATGACAGGTAACAGCAACTTCGATACTAATTATGACAAGTAACTATAACTTCGATATAAATTATGACAGGTAACTGTAACTTCGATACTAATTATGACAAGAAACTCTAACTTCGTTACTAATTATGACAAGTAACTGTAATTTTGATAAAAAATTATTATAGGTAACTGTAACTTCAATACTAATTATGACAGGTAACAGTAACTTCGATACTAATTATGACAGGTAACTGTAACTTCGTTACTTATTATGACAAGTAACTTTAATTTCGATACTAATTATGGCAGGTTACTGTAACTTCGTTACTAATTATGACAAGTCCCTGTAATTTCGATACTAATTATGGCAAGTAATTGTAATTTCGATGCTAATTATGACAGGTAACAGTAACTTCGATACTAATTATGACAAGTAACAGTAACTTCGATACTAATTATGACAAGTAACTGTAACTTCGATACTAATTATGACAGGTAACTGTAACTTCGTTACTAATTATGACAAGTAACTGTAATTTCGATTCAAATTTTGGCAGGTAACTGTAACTTCGATACTTATTATGACAGGTAACAGTAACTTCGATACTAATTATGACAAGTAACAGTAATTTCGATCAAATTATGGCAGGTAACTGTAACTTCGATACTAATTATGACAGGTAACAGCAACTTCGATACTAATTATGACAAGTAACTATAACTTCGATACAAATTATGACAGGTAACTGTAACTTCGATACTAATTATGACAAGAGACTCTAACTTCGTTACTAATTATGACAAGTAACTGTAATTTTGATAAAAAATTATTGTAGGTAACTGTAACTTCAATACTAATTATGACAGGTAACAGTAACTTCGATACTAATTATGACAGGTAACAGTAACTACGATACTAATTATGACAAGTAACTGTAACTTCGATACTAATTATGACAAGTAACTGTAACTTCGTAACTAATTATGACAAGTAACTGTAATTTCGATACAAATTATGGCAGGTAACAGTAACTTCGATACTAATTATGACAAGTAACTGTAACTTCGATACTAATTATGACAGGGAACTTTAATTTCGATACAAATTATGGCAGGTAACTGTAACTTCGATACTAATTGTGACTGGTAACAGTAACTTCGATACTAATTATGACATGTAACTATAACTTCGAATCAAATTATGACAGGTAACAGTAACTTCGATACTAATTATGACAAGAAACTCTAACTTCGTTACTAATTATGACAAATAACTGTAATTTTGATAAAAAAATATGGTAGGTAACTGTAACTTCAATACTAATTATGACAGGAGACAGTAACTTCGATACTTATTATGACAGTTAACTGTAACTTGGTTACTAATTATCACAAGTAACTTTAATTTCGATACTTATTATGGCAGGTAACTGTAACTTCGTTACTAATTATTACAAGTCCCTGTAATTTCGATACAAATTATGGCGGGTAACGGTAACTTCGATACTAATTATTACAAGTAACTGTAACTTCGATACTAGTTATGACAGGTAACAGTAACTTCGATACTATTTATGACAAGTAACTGTAACTTCGATACTAATTATGACAGGTAACAGCAACTTCGATACTAATTATGACAAGTAACTATAACTTCGATACAAATTATGACAGGTAACTGTAACTTCGATACTAATTATGACAAGGAACTGTAATTTCGATACAAATTATGGCAGGTAACTGTAACTTCGTTACTAATTATGACAAGTCCCTGTAATTTCGATACAAATTATTGCAGGTAATTGTAATTTCGAAACTAATTATGAAAGGTAACAGTAACTTCGATACTAATTATGACAGGAAACTGTAACTTCGTTACTAATTATGACAAGTAACTGTAATTTCGATACAAATTATGACAGGTAACTGTAACTTCGTTACTAATTATGACAAGTAACAGTACCTTCGATACTAATTATGACAGGTAACTGTAACTTCGATACTAATTATGACAAGGAACTGTAATTTCGATACAAATTATGGCAGGTAACTGTAACTTCGTAACTAATTATGACAAGTAACTGTAATTTCGATACAAATTATGACTGGTTACTGTAACTTCGATTCTAATTATGACAAGAAACTCTAATTTCGTTACTAATTATGAAAAGTAACTGTAATTTTGATAAAAAATTAAGGTAGGTAACTGTTACTTCAATATTAATTATGACAGGTAACAGTAACTTCGATACTAATTATGACAGGAAACTGTAACTTCGTTACTAATTATGACAAGTAACTTTAATTTCGATACTAATTATGGCAGGTAACTGTAACATCGTTACTAATTATGACAAGTCCCTGTAATTGCGATACAAATTATGGCAGGTAACTGTAACTTCGATACTAATTATGACAAGTAACTGTAACTTCGATACTAATTATGACAGGTAACTGTAACTTCGTCACTAATTATGACAAGTAACTGTAATTTCGATACAAATTATGGCAGGTAACTGTAACTTCGATACTAATTATGAACGGTAACAGTAACTTCGATACTAATTATGACAAGTAACTATAACTTCGATAAAAATTATGACAGGTAACTGTAACTTCGATACTAATTATGACAAGAAACTCGAACTTCGTTACTAATTATGACAAGTCCCTGTAATTTCGATACAAATTATGGCAGGTAACTGTAACTTCCACACTAATTATGACAGATAACAATAACTTCGATACTAATTATGACAGGAAACTGTAACTTCGTTACTAATTATGACAAGTAACTGTAATTTCGATACAAATTATGACAGGTAACTGTAACTTCGTTACTACTTATGACAAGTAACAGTACCTTCGATACTAATTATGACAGGTAACTGTAACTTCGATATTAATTATGACAAGGAACAGTAATTTTGATAGAAATTATGGCAGGTAACTGGACCTTTGATACTAATTATGACAGGTAACAGTAACTTCGATACTAATTATGACAAGTAACTGTAACTTCGTTACTAATTATGACAAGTAATTCTAATTTTGATAAAAAATTATGGCAGGTAACTGTAACTTCGATACTAATTATGACAGGTATCATTAACTTCGATACTAATTATGACAGGTTACTGTAACTTCGTTACTAATTATGACAAGTAACTGTAATTTCGATACAAATTATGGCAGGTAACTGTAACTTCGGTACTAATTATATCAGGTATCAGTAACTTCGATACTAATTATGACAAGGAACTGTAATTTCGATACAAATTATGGCAGGTAACTGTAACTTCGTTACTAATTATGACAGGTTACTGTAACTTCGTTACAAATTATGTCAAGTAATTGTAGCTTCGATTCTAATTAAGACAAGTAACTGTAATTTCGATACAAAATATGACAGGTAACAGTAACTTCGATACTAATTATGACAAGAAACTCTAACTTCGTTAATAATTATGACAAGTAACAGTAATTTTGATAAAAAATTATGGTAGGTAACTGTAACAACAATACTAATTATGACAGGTAACAGTAACTTCGATACTAATTATGACAGGTAAGAGTAACTACGATACTAATTATGACAAGTAACTGTAACTTCGATACTAATTATGACAGGTAACAGTTACTTCGATACTAATTATGACAGGAAACTGTAACTTCGTTACTAATTATGACAAGTAACTGTAATTTCGATACAAATTTTGACAGGTAACTGAAACTTCGTTACTAATTATGACAGGAAACTGTAACTTCGTTACTAATTATGACAAGTAACTTAAATTTGGATACTAGTTATGGCAGGAAACTGTAACTTCGTTACTAATTATGAAAAGTCCCTGTAATTTCGATACAAATTATGGCAGATAACTGTAACTTCGATACTAATTATGACAAGTAACTGTAACTTCGATACTAATTATGACAGGTAACTGTAACTTCGTTATTAATTATGACAAGTAACTGTAATTTTGATAAAAAATTATGGTAGGTAACTGTAACTTCAATACTAATTATGACAGGTAACAGTAACTTCGATACTAATTATGACAGGAAACTGTAACTTCGTTACTAATTATGACAAGTAAATTTAATTTCGATATTAATTATGGCAGGAAACAGTAACTTCAATACTAATTATGACAAGTCCCTGTAATTTCGATACAAATTATGGCAGGTAACTGTAACCTCGATACTAATTATGACAAGTAACTGTAACTTCGATACTAATTATGACAGGTAACTGTAACTTCGTTATTAATTATGACAAGTAACTGTAATTTCGATACAAATTTTGGCAGGTAACTGTATCATCGTTACTAATTATGACAGGTAACAGTAACTTCGGTACCAATTATGACAAGTAACTGTAACTTCGATACTAATTATGACAGGTAACTGTAACTTCGATACTAATTATGACAGGTAACTGTAACTTCGTTACTAATTATGACAAGTAACTGTAATTTCGATTCAAATTTTGGTAGGTAACTGTAACTTCGATACTTATTATGAGAGGTAACAGTAACTACGATACTAATTATGACAAGTAACTGTAACATCGATACTAATAATGACAGGTAACTGTAACTTCGTTACTAATAATGACAAGTAACTGTAATTTCCATACAAATTATGGCAGGTATGTGTAACTTCGATACTAATTATGACAGGTAACAGCAACTTCGATACTAATTATGACAAGTAACTATAACTTCGATACAAATTATAACAGGTAACTGTAACTTCGATACTAATTATGACAAGAAACTCTAACTTCGTTACTAATTATGACAAGTAACTGTAATTTTGATAAAAAATTATTGTAGGTAACTGTAACTTCAATACTAATTATGACAGGTAACAGTAACTTCGATACTAATTATGACAGGTAACTGTAACTTCGTTACTTATTATGACAAGTAACTTTAATTTCGATGCTAATTATGGCAGGTTACTGTAACTTCGTTACTAATTATGACAAGTCCCTGTAATTTCGATACAAATTATTGCAGGTAATTGTAATTTCGAAACTAATTATGACAGGTAACAGTAACTTCGATACTAATTTTGACAGGTAACAGTACTTCGATACTATTTATGACAAGTAACTGTAACTTCGATACTAATTATGACAGGTAACAGCAACTTCGATACTAATTATGACAAGTAACTATAACTTCGATACAAATTATGACAGGTAACAGTAACTTCGATACTAATTATGACAGGTTACAGATACTACGATACTAATTATGACAAGTAACTGTAACTTCGATACTAATTATGACAAGTAACTGTAACTTGGTAACTAATTATGACAAGTAGTTGTAATTTCGATACAAATTATGGCAGGTAACAGTAACTTCGATGCTAATTATGACAGGTAACTGTAACTTCGATACTAATTATGACAAGGAACTGTAATTTCGATACAAATTATGGCAGGTAACTGTAACTTCGATACTAATTGTGACAGGTAACAGTAACTTCGATACTAATTATGACAAGTAACTATAACTTCGAATCAAATTATGACTGGTAACTGTAACTTCGATACTAATTATGACAAGAAAATCTAACTTCGTTACTAATTATGACAAGTAACAGTAATTTTGATAAAAAATTATGGTAGGTAACTGTAACTTCAATACTAATTATGACAGGTAACAGGAACTTCGATACTAATTATGACAAGTAACTGTAACTTCGTTAATAATTATCACAAGTAACATTAATTTCGATACTAATTATGGCAGGTAACTGTAACTTCGTTACTAATTATGACAAGTCCCTGTAATTTCGATAAAAAATTATGGCAGGTAACGGTAACTTCGATACTAATTATTACAAGTAACTGTAACTTCGATACTAATTATGACAGCTAACTGTAACTTGGTTACTAATTATGACAAGTAACTGTAATTTCGATACAAATTATTGCAGGTAATTGTAATTTCGAAACTAATTATGACAGGTAACAGTAACTTCGATACTAATTATGACAGGTAACAGTAACTTCGATACTATTTATGACAAGTAACTGTAACTTCGATACTAATTATGACAGGTAACAGCAACTTCGATACTAATTATGACAAGTAACTATAACTTCGATACAAATTATGACAGGTAACTGTAACTTCGATACTAATTATGACAAGGAAATGTAATTTCGATACAAATTATGGCAGGTAACTGTAACTTCGTTACTAATTATGACAAGTCCCTGTAATTTCGATACAAATTATTGCAGGTAATTGTAATTTCGAAACTAATTATGACAGGTAACAGTAACTTCGATACTAATTATGACAGGAAACTGTAACTTCCTTATTAATTATGACAAGTAACTGTAATTTCGATACAAATTATGACAGGTAACTGTAACTTCGTTACTAATTATGACAAGTAACAGTACCTTCGATCCTAATTATGACAGGTAACTGTAACTTCGATACTAATTATGACAAGGAACTGTAATTTCGATACAAATAATGGCAGGTAACTGTAACTTCGTTACTAATTATGACGAGTAACTATAATTTCGATACAAATTTTGGCAGGTAACTGTAACTTCGATACTAATTATGACAGGTAACAGTAACTTCGATACTAATTATGACAAGTAACTGTAACTTCGATACTAATTATGACAGGTAACTGTAACTTCGTTATTAATTATGACAAGTAACTGTAATTTCGATACAAATTTTTGCAGGTAACACTATCATCGTTACTAATTTTGACAGGTAACAGTAACTTCGATACTAATTATGAAAAGTAACTGTAACTTCGATACTAATTATGACAGGTAACTGTAACTTCGATACTAATTATGACAGGTAACTGTAACTTCGTTACTAATTATGACAAGTAACTGTAATTTCGATTCAAATTTTGGCAGGTAACTGTAACTTCGATACTTATTATGACAGGTAACAGTAACTTCGATACTAATTATGACAAGTAACTGTAACATCGATACTAATTATGACAGGTAACTGTAACTTCGTTACTAATTATGACAAGTAACTGTAATTTCGATACAAATTATGGCAGGTTACTGTAACTTCGATACTAATTATGACAGGTAACAGCAACTTCGATACTAATTATGACAAGTAACTATAACTTCGATATAAATTATGACAGGTAACTGTAACTTCGATACTAATTATGACAAGAAACTCTAACTTCGTTACTAATTATGACAAGTAACTGTAATTTTGATAAAAAATTATTATAGGTAACTGTAACTTCAATACTAATTATGACAGGTATCAGTAACTTCGATACTAATTATGACAGGTAACTGTAACTTCGTTACTTATTATGACAAGTAACTTTAATTTCGATACTAATTATGGCAGGTTACTGTAACTTCGTTACTAATTATGACAAGTCCCTGTAATTTCGATACTAATTATGGCAAGTAATTGTAATTTCGATGCTAATTATGACAGGTAACAGTAACTTCGATACTAATTATGACAAGTAACAGTAACTTCGATACTAATTATGACAAGTAACTGTAACTTCGATACTAATTATGACAGGTAACTGTAACTTCGTTACTAATTATGACAAGTAACTGTAATTTCGATTCAAATTTTGGCAGGTAACTGTAACTTCGATACTTATTATGACAGGTAACAGTAACTTCGATACTAATTATGACAAGTAACAGTAATTTCGATACAAATTATGGCAGGTAACTGTAACTTCGATACTAATTATGACAGGTAACAGCAACTTCGATACTAATTATGACAAGTAACTATAACTTCGATACAAATTATGACAGGTAACTGTAACTTCGATACTAATAATGACAAGAGACTCTAACTTCGTTACTAATTATGACAAGTAACTGTAATTTTGATAAAAAATTATTGTAGGTAACTGTAACTTCAATACTAATTATGACAGGTAACAGTAACTTCGATACTAATTATGACAGGTAACAGTAACTACGATACTAATTATGACAAGTAACTGTAACTTCGATACTAATTATGACAAGTAACTGTAACTTCGTAACTAATTATGACAAGTAACTGTAATTTCGATACAAATTATGGCAGGTAACAGTAACTTCGATACTAATTATGACAAGTAACTGTAACTTCGATACTAATTATGACAGGGAACTTTAATTTCGATACAAATTATGGCAGGTAACTGTAACTTCGATACTAATTGTGACTGGTAACAGTAACATCGATACTAATTATGACATGTAACTATAACTTCGAATCAAATTATGACAGGTAACTGTAACTTCGATACTAATTATGACAAGAAACTCTAACTTCGTTACTAATTATGACAAATAACTGTAATTTTGATAAAAAATTATGGTAGGTAACTGTAACTTCAATACTAATTATGACAGGAAACAGTAACTTCGATACTTATTATGACAGTTAACTGTAACTTGGTTACTAATTATCACAAGTAACTTTAATTTCGATACTTATTATGGCAGGTAACTGTAACTTCGTTACTAATTATTACAAGTCCCTGTAATTTCTATACAAATTATGGCGGGTAACGGTAACTTCGATACTAATTATTACAAGTAACTGTAACTTCGATACTTATTATGACAGGTAACTGTAACTTGGTTACTAATTATGACAAGTAACTGTAATTTCGATACAAATTATTGCAGGTAATTGTAATTTCGAAACTAATTATGACAGGTAACAGTAACTTCGATACTAATTATGACAGGTAACAGTAACTTCGATACTATTTATGACAAGTAACTGTAACTTCGATACTAATTATGACAGGTAACAGCAACTTCGATACTAATTATGACAAGTAACTATAACTTCGATACAAATTATGACAGGTAACTGTAACTTCGATACTAATTATGACAAGGAATTGTAATTTCGATACAAATTATGGCAGGTAACTGTAACTTCGTTACTAATTATGACAAGTCCCTGTAATTTCGATACAAATTATTGCAGGTAATTGTAATTTCGAAACTAATTATGAAAGGTAACAGTAACTTCGATACTAATTATGACAGGAAACTGTAACTTCGTTACTAATTATGACAAGTAACTGTAATTTCGATACAAATTATGACAGGTAACTGTAACTTAGTTACTAATTATGACAAGTAACAGTACCTTCGATACTAATTATGACAGGTAACTGTAACTTCGATACTAATTATGACAAGGAACTGTAATTTCGATACAAATTATGGCAGGTAACTGTAACTTCGTAACTAATTATGACAAGTAACTGTAATTTCGATACAAATTATGACTGGTTACTGTAACTTCGATTCTAATTATGACAAGAAACTCTAACTTCGTTACTAATTATGACAAGTAACTGTAATTTTGATAAAAAATTAAGGTAGGTAACTGTTACTTCAATATTAATTATGACAGGTAACAGTAACTTCGATACTAATTATGACAGGAAACTGTAACTTCGTTACTAATTATGACAAGTAACTTTAATTTCGATACTAATTATGGCAGGTAACTGTAACATCGTTACTAATTATGACAAGTCCCTGTAATTGCGATACAAATTATGGCAGGTAACTGTAACTTCGATACTAATTATGACAAGTAACTGTAACTTCGATACTAATTATGACAGGTAACTGTAACTTCGTTATTAATTATGACAAGTAACTGTAATTTCGATACAAATTTTGGCAGGTAACTGTAATTCGATACTAATTATGACAGGTAACAGTAACTTCGATACTAATTATGACATGTAACTGTAACTTCGATACTAATTATGACAGGTAACTGTAACTTCGTCACTAATTATGACAAGTAACTGTAATTTCGATACAAATTATGGCAGGTAACTGTAACTTCGATACTAATTATGACAGGTAACAGTAACTTCGATACTAATTATGACAAGTAACTATAACTTCGATAAAAATTATGACAGGTAACTGTAACTTCGATACTAATTATGACAAGAAACTCGAACTTCGTTACTAATTATGACAAGTCCCTGTAATTTCGATACAAATTATGGCAGGTAACTGTAACTTCCACACTAATTATGACAGATAACAATAACTTCGATACTAATTATGACAGGAAACTGTAACTTCGTTACTAATTATGACAAGTAACTGTAATTTCGATACAAATTATGACAGGTAACTGTAACTTCGTTACTACTTATGACAAGTAACGGTACCTTCGATACTAATTATGACAGGTAACTGTAACTTCGATATTAATTATGACAAGGAACAGTAATTTTGATACAAATTATGGCAGGTAACTGGACCTTTGATACTAATTATGACAGGTAACAGTAACTTCGATACTAATTATGACAGGTAAGAGTAACTACGATACTAATTATGACAAGTAACTGTAACTTCGATACTAATTATGACAGGTAACAGTTACTTCGATACTAATTATGACAGGAAACTGTAACTTCGTTACTAATTATGACAAGTAACTGTAATTTCGATACAAATTTTGACAGGTAAATGAAACTTCGTTACTAATTATGACAGGAAACTGTAACTTCGTTATTAATTATGACAAGTAACTGTAATTTTGATAAAAAATTATGGTAGGTAACTGTAACTTCAATACTAATTATGACAGGTAACAGTAACTTCGATACTAATTATGACAGGAAACTGTAACTTCGTTACTAATTATGACAAGTAAATTTAATTTCGATATTAATTATGGCAGGAAACTGTAACTTCAATACTAATTATGACAAGTCCCTGTAATTTCGATACAAATTATGGCAGGTAACTGTAACCTCGATACTAATTATGACAAGTAACTGTAACTTCGATACTAATTATGACAGGTAACTGTAACTTCGTTATTAATTATGACAAGTAACTGTAATTTCGATACAAATTTTGGCAGGTAACTGTATCATCGTTACTAATTATGACAGGTAACAGTAACTTCGATACCAATTATGACAAGTAACTGTAACTTCGATACTGATTATGACAGGTAACTGTAACTTCGATACTAATTATGACAGGTAACTGTAACTTCGTTACTAATTATGACAAGTAACTGTAATTTCGATTCAAATTTTGGTAGGTAACTGTAACTTCGATACTTATTATGAGAGGTAACAGTAACTACGATACTAATTATGACAAGTAACTGTAACATCGATGCTAATAATGACAGGTAACTGTAACTTCGTTACTAATTATGACAAGTAACTCTAATTTTGAAACAAATTATGGCAGGTTACTGTAACTTCGATACTAATTATGACAGGTAACAGCAACTTCGATACTAATTATGACAAGTAACTATAACCTCGATACAAATTATGACAGGTAACTGTAACTTCGATACTAATTATGACAAGAAACTCTAACTTCGTTAAGAATTATGACAAGTAACTGTAATTTTGATAAAAAATTATGGTAGGTAAGTGTAACTTCAATACTAATTAAGACAGGTAACAGTAACTTCGATACTAATTATGACAGGAAACTGTAACTTCGTTACTAATTATGACAAGTAACTGTAATTTCGATACAAATTATGACAGGTATCTGTAACTTCGTTACTAATTATGACAGGTTACTGTAACTTCGTTACTAATTATGTCAAGTAACTGTAGCTTCGATGCTAATTATGACAAGTAACTGTAATTTCGATACAAATTATGACAGGTAACATTAACTTCGATACTAATTATGTCAAGAAACTCTAACTTCGTCACTAATTATGACAAGTAACTGTAATTTCGATACAAATTATGGCAGGTAACTGTAACTTCGATACTAATTATGACAAGTAACTATAACTTCGATACAAATTATGACAGGTAACTGTAACTTCGATACTAATTATGACAAGAAACTCGAACTTCGTTACTAATTATGACAAGTCCCTGTAATTTCGATACAAATTAAGACAGGTAACTGTAACTTCCACACTAATTATGACAGGTAACAGTAACTTCGATACTAATTATGACAAGTAACATTAACTTCGATACTAATTATGGCAGGTTACTGTAACATCGCCACTAATTATGACAAGTAACTTTAATTTCGATACAAATTATGGCAGGTAACTGTAACTTCCATACTAATTATGACAGGTAACAGTAACTTCGATACTAATTATGACAGGTAACAGTAACTTCGATACTAATTATGACAAGGAACTGTAATTACGAAACAAATTATGGCAGGTAACTGTAACTTCGTTACTAATTATGACAAGTAACTGTAATTTCGATACAAATTTTGGCAGGTAACTGTAACTTCGATACTAATTATGACAGGTAACAGTTACTTCGATACTAATTATGACAAGTAACTGTAACTTCGATACTAATTATGACAGGTAACTGTAACTTCGTTACAATTTATGACAAGTAACAGTAATTTCGATACAAAATATGGCAGGTAACAGTAACTTCGATACTAATTATGACAGGTAACAGTAACTTCGATACTATTTATGACAAGTAACATTAACTTCGATACTAATTATGACAGGTTACTGTAACATCGTTGCTAATGATGACAAGTAACTTTAATTTCGATACAAATTATGGCAGGTAACTGTAACTTCCATACTAATTATGACAGGTAACAGTTACTTCGATACTAATTATGACAGGAAACTGTAACTTCGTTACTAATTATGACAAGTAACTGTAATTTCGATACAAATTATGACAGGTAACTGTAACTTCGTTACTAATTATGACAAGTAACAGTACTTTCGATACTAATTATGACAGGTAACTGTAACATCGATACTAATTATGACAAGGAACTGTAATTTCGATACAAATTATGGCAGGTAACTGTAACTTCGATACTAATTATGACAGGTAACAGCAACTTCGATACTAATTATGACAAGTAACTATAACTTCGATACAAATTATGACAGGTAACTGTAACTTCGTTACTAATTATGACAAGTAACAGTACTTTCGATACTAATTATGACAGGTAACTGTAACATCGATACTAAATATGACAAGGAACTGTAATTTCGATACAAATTATGGCAGGTAACTGTAACTTCGATACTAATTATGACAGGTAACAGCAACTTCGATACTAATTATGACAAGTAACTTTAATTTCGATACTAATTATGGCAGGTTACTGTAACTTCGTTACTAATTATGACAAGTCCCTGTAATTTCGATACAAATTATTGCAGGTAATTGTAATTTCGAAACTAATTATGACAGGTAACAGTAACTTCGATACTAATTATGACAGGTAACAGTAACTTCGATACTATTTATGACAAGTAACTGTAACTTCGATACTAATTATGACAGGTAACTGTAACGTCGTTAATAATTATCACAAGTAACTTTAATTTCGATACTAATTATGGCAGGTAACTGTAACTTCGTTACTAATTATGACAAGTCCCTGTAATTTCGATACAAATTATGGCAGGTAACGGTAACTTCGATACTAATTATTACAAGTAACTGTAACTTCGATACTAATTATGACAGGTAACTGTAACTTCGTTACTAATTATGACAAGTAACTGTAATTTCGATACAAATTTTGGCTGGTAACTGTAACTTCGATTCTAACTATGACAGGTAACAGTAACTTCGCTACTAATTATGACAAGTAACTGTAACTTCGATACTAATTATGACAAGTAACAGTAATTTCGATACAAATTATGGCAGGTAACTGTATCTTCGATACTAATTATGACAGGTAACAGTAACTTCGATACTAATTATGACAAGTAACATTAACTTCGATACTAATTATGGCAGGTTACTGTAACATCGCTACTAATTATGACAAGTAACTTTAATTTCGATACGAATTATGGCAGGTAACTGTAACTTCCATACTAATTATGACAGGTATCAGTAACTTCGATACTAATTATGACATGTATCTGTAATTTCGATACAAATTATGACAGGTAACTGTAACTTCGTTACTAATTATGACAAGTAACAGTACCTTCGATACTAATTATGACAGGTAACTGTAACTTCGATACTAATTATGACAAGGAACTGAAATTTCGATACAAATTATGGCAGGTAACTGTAACTTCGTTGCTAATTATGACGAGTAACTGCAATTTCGATACAAATTTTGGCAGGTTACTGTAACTTCGATACTAATTATGACAGGTAACAGTAACTTCGATAGTAATTATGACAAGTAACTTTAACTTCGATACTAATTATGACAGGTAACTGTAACTTCGTTACTAATAATGACAAGTAACTCTAATTTCGATACTAATTATGGCAGGTAACTGTAACTTCGATACTAATTATGACAGGTAACAGTAACTTCGATACTAATTATGACAAGTAACTATAACTTCGATAAAAATTATGACTGGTTACTGTAACTTCGATTCTAATTATGACAAGAAACTCAAACTTCGTTACTAATTATGACAAGTAACTGTAATTTTGATAAAAAATTATGGTAGGTAACTGTAACTTCATTACTAATTATGACAGGTAACAGTAACTTCGATACTAATTATGACAGGAAACTGTAACTTCGTTACTAATTATGACAAGTAACTTTAATTTCGATACTAGTTATGGCAGGAAACTGTAACTTCGTTACTAATTATGACAAGTCCCTGTAATTTCGATACAAATTATGGCAGGTAACTGTAACTTCGATACTAATTATGACAAGTAACTGTAACTTCGATACTAATTATGACTGGTAACTGTAACTTCGTTATTAATTATGACAAGTAACTGTAATTTTGATAAAAAATTATTGTAGGTAACTGTAATTTCAATACTAATTATGACAGGTAACAGTAACTTCGATACTAATTATGACAAGAAACTCAAACTTCGTTGCTAATTATGACAAGTAAATGTAATTTTGATAAAAATTTATGGTAGTTAACTGTAACTTCAATACTAATTATGACAGGTAACAGTATCTTCGATACTAATTATGACAGGAAACTGTAACTTCGTTACTAATTATGACAAGTAACTTTAATTTCGATATTAATTATGGCAGGAAACTGTAACTTCGTTACTAATTATGACAAGTCCCTGTAATTTCGATACAAATTATGACAGGTAACTGTAACTTCGTTACTAATTATGACAAGTAACAGTACTTTCGATACTAATTATGACAGGTAACTGTAACATCGATACTAATTATGACAAGGAACTGTAATTTCGATACAAATTATGGCAGGTAACTGTAACTTCGATACTAATTATGACAGTTAACAGCAACTTCGATACTAATTATGACAAGTAACTATAACTTCGATACAAATTATGACAGGTAACTGTAACTTCGATACTAATTATGACACGAAACTCTAACTTCGTTACTAATTATGACAAGTAACTGTAATTTTGATAAAAAATTATTGTAGGTAACTGTAACTTCAATACTAATTATGACAGGTAACAGTAACTTCGATACTAATTATGACAGGTAACTGTAACTTCGTTACTTATTATGACAAGTAACTTTAATTTCGATACTAATTATGGCAGGTTACTGTAACTTCGTTACTAATTATGACAAGTCCCTGTAATTTCGATACAAATTATTGCAGGTAATTGTAATTTCGAAACTAATTATGACAGGTAACAGTAACTTTGATACTAATTATGACAGGTAACAGTAACTTCGATACTATTTATGACAAGTAACTGTAACTAAGATAGTAATTATGACAGGTAACAGCAACTTCGATACTAATTATGACAAGTAACTATAACTTCGATACAAATTATGACAGGTAACAGTAACTTCGATACTAATTATGACAGGTTACAGTAACTATGATACTAATTATGACAAGTAACTGTAACTTCGATACTAATTATGACAAGTAACTGTAACTTGGTAACTAATTATGACAAGTAATTGTAATTTCGATACAAATTATGGCTGGTAACAGTAACTTCGATACTAATTATGACAAGTAATTATAACTTCGAATCAAATTATGACTGGTAACTGGAACTTCGATACTAATTATGACAACAAAATCTAACTTCGTTACTAATTATGAAAAGTAACTGTAATTTTGATAAAAAATTATGGTAGGTAACTGTAACTTCAATACTAATTATGACAGGTAACTGTAACTTCGTTAATAATTATCACAAGTAACTTTAATTTTGATACTAATTATGGCAGGTAACTGTAACTTCGTTACTAATTATGACAAGTCCCTGTAATTTCGATACAAATTATGGCAGGTAACGGTAACTTCGATACTAATTATTACAAGTAACTGTAACTTCGATACTAATTATGACAGGTAACTGTAACTTCGTTACTAATTATGACAAGTAACTGTAATTTCGATACAAATTTTGGCAAGTAACTGTAACTTCGATTCTAACTATGACAGGTAACAGTAACTTCGATACTAATTATGACAAGTAACTGTAACTTCGATACTAATTATGACAGGTAACTGTAACTTCGCTACTAATTATGACAAGTAACAGTAATTTCGATACAAATTATGGCAGGTAACTGTATCTTCTATACTAATTATGACAGGTAACAGTAACGTCGATACTAATTATGACAAGTAACATTAACTTCGATACTAATTATGGCAGGTTACTGTAACATCGCTACTAATTATGACAAGTAACTTTAATTTCGATACAAATTATGGCAGGTAACTGTAACTTCCATACTAATTATGACAGGTAACAGTAACTTCGATACTAATTATGACAAGTAACTGTAATTTCGATACAAATTATGACAGGTAACTGTAACTTCGTTACTAATTATGACAAGTAACAGTACCTTCGATACTAATTATGACAGGTAACTGTAACTTCGATACTAATTATGACAAGGAACTGAAATTTCGATACAAATTATGGCAGGTAACTGTAACTTCGTTACTAATTATGACGAGTAACTGTAATTTCGATACAAATTTTGGCAGGTAACTGTAACTTGGATACTAATTATGACAGGTAACAGTAACTTCAATACTAATTATGACAAGTAACTGTAACTTCGATACTAATTATGACAGGTAACTGTAACTTCGTTACTAATAATGACAAGTAACTCTAATTTCGATACTAATTATGGCAGGTAATTGTAACTTCGATACTAATTATGACAGGTAACAGTAACTTCGATACTAATTATGACAAGTAACTATAACTTCGATAAAAATTATGACTGGTTACTGTAACTTCGATTCTAATTATGACATGAAACTCAAACTTCGTTACTAATTATGACAAGTAACTGTAATTTTGATAAAAAATTATGGTAGGTAACTGTAACTTCATTACTAATTATGACAGGTAACAGTAACTTCGATACTAATTATGACAGGAAACTGTAACTTCGTTACTAATTATGACAAGTCCCTGTAATTTCGATACAAATTATGACAGGTAACTGTAACTTCGTTACTAATTATGACAAGTAACAGTACTTTCGATACTAATTATGACAGGTAACTGTAACATCGATACTAATTATGACAAGGAACTGTAATTTCGATACAAATTATGGCAGGTAACTGTAACTTCGATACTAATTATGACAGGTAACAGCAACTTCGATACTAATTATGACAAGTAACTATAACTTCGATACAAATTATGACAGGTAACTGTAACTTCGATACTAATTATGACAAGAAACTCTAACTTCGTTACTAATTATGACAAGTAACTGTAATTTTGATAAAACATTATTGTAGGTAACTGTAACTTCAATACTAATTATGACAGGTAACAGTAACTTCGATACTAATTATGACAGGTAACTGTAACTTCGTTACTTATTATGACAAGTAACTTTAATTTCGATACTAATTATGGCAGGTTACTGTAACTTCGTTACTAATTATGACAAGTCCCTGTAATTTCGATACAAATTGTTGCAGGTAATTGTAATTTCGAAACTAATTATGACAGGTAACAGTAACTTTGATACTAATTATGACAGGTAACAGTAACTTCGATACTATTTATGACAAGTAACTGTAACTAAGATACTAATTATGACAGGTAACAGCAACTTCGATACTAATTATGACAAGTAACTATAACTTCGATACAAATTATGACAGGTAACAGTAACTTCGATACTAATTATGACAGGTTACAGTAACTACGATACTAATTATGACAAGTAACTGTAACTTCGATACTAATTATGACAAGTAACTGTAACTTGGTAACTAATTATGACAAGTAATTGTAATTTCGATACAAATTATGGCTGGTAACAGTAACTTCGATGCTAATTATGACAGGTAACTGTAACTTCGATACTAATTATGACAAGGAACTGTAATTTCGATACAAATTATGGCAGGTAACTGTAACTTCGATACTAATTGTGACAGGTAACAGTAACTTCGATACTAATTATGACAAGTAATTATAACTTCGAATCAAATTATGACTGGTAACTGTAACTTCGATACTAATTATGACAACAAAATCTAACTTCGTTACTAATTATGAAAAGTAACTGTAATTTTGATAAAAAATTATGGTAGGTAACTGTAACTTCAATACTAATTATGACAGGTAACTGTAACTTCGTTAATAATTATCACAAGTAACTTTAATTTCGATACTAATTATGGCAGGTAACTGTAACTTCGTTACTAATTATGACAAGTCCCTGTAATTTCGATACAAATTATGGCAGGTAACGGTAACTTCGATACTAATTATTACAAGTAACTGTAACTTCGATACTAATTATGACAGGTAACTGTAACTTCGTTACTAATTATGACAAGTAACTGTAATTTCGATACAAATTTTGGCAGGTAACTGTAACTTCGATTCTAAATATGACAGGTAACAGTAACTTCGATACTAATTATTACAAGTAACTGTAACTTCGATACTAATTATGACAGGTAACTGTAACTTCGCTACTAATTATGACAAGTAACAGTAATTTCGATACAAATTATGGCAGGTAACTGTATCTTCTATACTAATTATGACAGGTAACAGTAACTTCGATACTAATTATGACAAGTAACATTAACTTCGATACTAATTATGGCAGGTTACTGTAACATCGCTACTAATTATGACAAGTAACTTTAATTTCGATACAAATTATGGCAGGTAACTGTAACTTCCATACTAATTATGACAGGTAACAGTAACTTCGATACTAATTATGACAAGTAACTGTAATTTCGATACAAATTATGACAGGTAACTGTAACTTCGTTACTAATTATGACAAGTAACAGTACCTTCGATACTAATTATGACAGGCAACTGTAACTTCGATACTAATTATGACAAGGAACTGAAATTTCGATACAAATTATGGCAGGTAACTGTAACTTCGTTACTAATTATGACGAGTAACTGTAATTTCGATACAAATTTTGGCAGGTAACTGTAACTTGGATACTAATTATGACAGGTAACAGTAACTTCGATACTAATTATGACAAGTAACTGTAACTTCGATACTAATTATGACAGGTAACTGTAACTTCGTTACTAATAATGATAAGTAACTCTAATTTCGATACTAATTTTGGCAGGTAAATGTAACTTCGATACTAATTATGACAGGTAACAGTAACTTTGATACTAATTATGACAAGTAACTATAACTTCGATAAAAATTATGACTGGTTACTGTAACTTCGATTCTAATTATGACAAGAAACTCAAACTTCGTTACTAATTATGACAAGTAACTGTAATTTTGATAAAAAATTATGGTAGGTAACTGTAAATTCATTACTAATTATGACAGGTAACAGTAACTTCGATACTAATTATGACAGGAAACTGTAACTTCGTTACTAATTATGACAAGTAACTTTAATTTCGATACTAGTTATGGCAGGAAACTGTAACTTCGTTACTAATTATGACAAGTCCCTGTAATTTCGATACAAATTATGGCAGGTAACTGTAACTTCGATACTAATTATGACAAGTAAATGTAACTTCGATACTAATTATGACAGGTAACTGTAACTTCGTTATTAATTATGACAAGTAACTGTAATTTTGATAAAAAATTATTGTAGGTAACTGTAATTTCAATACTAATTATGACAGGTAAAAGTAACTTCGATACTAATTATGACAAGAAACTCAAACTTCGTTGCTAATTATGACAAGTAACTGTAATTTTGATAAAAAATTATGGTAGGTAACTGTAACTTCAATACTAATTATGACAGGTAACAGTATCTTCGATACTAATTATGACAGGAAACTGTAACTTCGTTACTAATTATGACAAGTAACTTTAATTTCGATATTAATTATGGCAGGAAACTGTAACTTCGTTACTAATTATGACAAGTCCCTGTAATTTCGATACAAATTATGGCAGGTAACTGTAACCTCGATACTAATTATGACAAGTAACTGTAACTTTGATACTAATTATGACAGGTCACTGTAACTTCGTTATTAATTATGACAAGTAACTGTAATTTCGATACAAATTTTGGCAGGTAACTGTATCATCGTTACTAATTTTGACAGGTAACAGTAACTTCGATACTAATTATGACAAGTAACTGTAACTTCGATACTAATTATGACAGGTAACTGTAACTTCGATACTAATTATGACAGGTAACTGTAACTTCGTTACTAATTATGACAAGTAACTGTAATTTCGATTCAAATTTTGGCAGGTAACTGTAACTTCGATACTTATTATGACAGGTAACAGTAACTTCGATACTAATTATGAAAAGTAACTGCAACATCGATACTAATTATGACAGGTAACTGTAACTTCGTTACTAATTATGACAAGTAACTGTAATTTCGATACAAATTATGGCAGGTATGTGTAACTTCGATACTAATTATGACAGGTAACAGCAACTTCGATACTAATTATGACAAGTAACTATAACTTCGATACAAATTATAACAGGTAACTGTAACTTCGATACTAATTATGACAAGAAACTCTAACTTCGTTACTAATTATGACAAGTAACTGTAATTTTGATAAAAAATTATTGTAGGTAACTGTAACTTCAATACTAATTATGACAGGTAACAGTAACTTCGATACTAATTATGACAGGTAACTGTAACTTCGTTACTTATTATGACAAGTAACTTTAATTTCGATACAAATTATGGCTGGTTACTGTACCTTGGTTACTAATTATGACAAGTCCCTGTAATTTCGATACAAATTATTGCAGGTAATTGTAATTTCGAAACTAATTATGACAGGTAACATTAACTGCGATACTAATTATGACAGGTAACAGTAACTTCGATACTATTTATGACAAGTAACTGTAACTTCGATACTAATTATGACAGGTAACAGCAACTTCGATACTAATTATGACAAGAAACTATAACTTCGATACAAATTATGACAGGTAACAGTAACTTCGATACTAAATATGACAGGTTACAGTTACTACGATACTAATTATGACAAGTAACTGTAACTTCGATACTAATTATGACAAGTAACTGTAACTTGGTAACTAATTATGACAAGTAATTGTAATTTCGATACAAATTATGGCAGGTAACAGTAACTTCGATGCTAATTATTACAGGTAACTGTAACTTCGATACTAATTATGACAAGGAACTGTAATTTCGATACAAATTATGGCAGGTAACTGTAACTTCGATACTAATTGTGACAGGTAACAGTAACTTCGATACTAATTATGACAAGTAACTATAACTTCGAATCAAATTATGACTGGTAACTGTAACTTCGATACTAATTATGACAAGAAAATCTAACTTCGTTACTAATTATGACAAGTAACAGTAATTTTGATAAAAAAATTATGGTAGGTAACTGTAACTTCAATACTAATTATGACAGGTAACAGGAACTTCGATACTAATTATGACAAGTAACTGTAACTTCGTTAATAATTATCACAAGTAACATTAATTTCGATACTAATTATGGCAGGTAACTGTAACTTCGTTACTAATTATGACAGGTAACTGTAACTTCGTTACTAATTATGACAAGTAACAGTAATTTCGATACAAATTATGGCAGGTAACTGTATTTTCGATACTAATTATGACAGGTAACAGTAACTTCGATACTAATTATGACAAGTAACATTAACTTCGATACTAATTATGGCAGGTTACTGTAACATCGCTACTAATTATGACAAGTAACTTTAATTTCGATACAAATTATGGCAGGTAACTGTAACTTCCATACTAATTATGACAGGTAACAGTAACTTCGATACTAATTATGACAAGTAACTGTAATTTCGATACAAATTATGACAGGTAACTGTAACTTCGTTACTAATTATGTCAAGTAACAGTACCTTCGATACTAATTATGACAGGTAACTGTAACTTCGATACTAATTATGACAAGGAACTGAAATTTCGATACAAATTATGGCAGGTAACTGTAACTTCGTTACTAATTATGATGAGTAACTGTAATTTCGATACAAATTTTGGCAGGTAACTGTAACTTCGATACTAATTATGACAGGTAACAGTAACTTCGATACTAATTATGACAAGTAACTGTAACTTCGATACTAATTATGACAGGTAACTGTAACTTCGTTACTAATAATGACAAGTAACTCTAATTTCGATACTAATTATGGCAGGTAACTGTAACTTCGATACTAATTATGACAGGTAACAGTAACTTCGATACTAATTATGACAAGTAACTATAACTTCGATAAAAATTATGACTGGTTACTGTAACTTCGATTCTAATTATGTCAAGAAACTCAAACTTCGTTACTAATTATGACAAGTAACTGTAATTTTGATAAAAAATTATGGTAGGTAACTGTAACTTCATTACTAATTATGACAGGTAACAGTAACTTCGATACAAATTATGGCAGGTAACTGTAACTTCGATACTAATTATGACAAGTAACTGTAACTTCAATACTAATTATGACAGGTAACTGTAACTTCGTTATTAATTATGACAAGTAACTGTAATTTTGATAAAAAATTATTGTAGGTAACTGTAATTTCAATACTAATTATGACAGGTAAAAGTAACTTCGATACTAATTATGACAAGAAACTCAAACTTCGTTGCTAATTATGACAAGTAACTGTAATTTTGATAAAAATTATGGTAGGTAACTGTAACTTCAATACTAATTATGACAGGTAACAGTATATTCGATACTAATTATGACAGGAAACTGTAACTTCGTTACTAATTATGACAAGTAACTTTAATTTCGATATTAATTATGGCAGGAAACTGTAACTTCGTTACTAATTATGACAAGTCCCTGTAATTTCGATACAAATTATGGCAGGTAACTGTAACCTCGATACTAATTATGACAAGTAACTGTAACTTCGATACTAATTATGACAGGTCACTGTAACTTCGTTATTAATTATGACAAGTAACTGTAATTTCGATACAAATTTTGGCAGGTAACTGTATCATCGTTACTAATTTTGACAGGTAACAGTAACTTCGATACTAATTATGACAAGTAACTGTAACTTCGATACTAATTATGACAGGTAACTGTAACTTCGATACTAATTATGACAGGTTACTGTAACTTCGTTACTAATTATGACAAGTAACTGTAATTTCGATTCAAATTTTGGCAGGTAACTGTAACTTCGATACTTATTATGACAGGTAACAGTAACTTCGATACTAATTATGACAAGTAACTGCAACATCGATACTAATTATGACAGGTAACTGTAACTTCGTTACTAATTATGACAAGTAACTGTAATTTCGATACAAATTATGGCAGGTATGTGTAACTTCGATACTAATTATGACAGGTAACAGCAACTTCGATACTAATTATGACAAGTAACTATAACTTCGATACAAATTATAACAGGTAACTGTAACTTCGATACTAATTATGACAAGAAACTCTAACTTCGTTACTAATTATGACAAGTAACTGTAATTTTGATAAAAAATTATTGTAGGTAACTGTAACTTCAATACTAGTTATGACAGGTAACAGTAACTACGATACTAATTATGACAGGTAACTGTAACTTCGTTACTTATTATGACAAGTAACTTTAATTTCGATACTAATTATGGCAGGTTACTGTAACTTCGTTACTAATTATGACAAGTCCCTGTAATTTCGATACAAATTATTGCAGGTAATTGTAATTTCGAAACTAATTATGACAGGTAACAGTAACTTCGATACTAATTATGACAGGTAACAGTAACTTCGATACTATTTATGACAAGTAACTGTAACTTCGATACTAATTATGACAGGACACAGCAACTTCGATACTAATTAAGACAAGTAACTATAACTTCGATACAAATTATGACAGGTAACAGTAACTTCGATACTAAATATGACAGGTTACAGTTACTACGATACTAATTATGACAAGTAACTGTAACTTCGATACTAATTATGACAAGTAACTGTAACTTCGTAACTAATTATGACAAGTAATTGTAATTTCGATACAAATTATGGCAGGTAACAGTAACGTCGATGCTAATTATTACAGGTAACTGTAACTTCGATACTAATTATGACAAGGAACTGTAATTTCGATACAAATTATGGCAGGTAACTGTAACTTCGATACTAATTGTGACAGGTAACAGCAACTTCGACACTAATTATGACAAGTAACTATAACTTCGAATCAAATTATGACTGGTAACTGTAACTTCGAAACTAATTATGACAAGAAAATCTAACTTCGTTACTAATTATGACAAGTAACAGTAATTTTGATAAAAAATTATGGTAGGTAACTGTAACTTCAATACTAATTATGACAGGTAACAGGAACTTCGATACTAATTATGACAAGTAACTGTAACTTAGTTAATAATTATCACAAGTAACATTAATTTCGATACTAATTATGGCAGGTAACTGTAACTTCGTTACTAATTATGACAAGTCCCTGTAATTTCGATAAAAAATTATGGCAGGTAACGGTAACTTCGATACTAATTATTACAAGTAACTTTAACTTCGATACTAACTATGACAGGTAACTGTAACTTCGTTACTAATTATGACAAGTAACTGTAATTTCGATACAAATTTTGGCAGGTAACTGTAACTTCGATTCTAATTATGACAGGTAACAGTAACTTCGATACTAATTATGACAAGTAACTGTAACTTCGATACTAATTATGACAGGTAACTGTAACTTCGTTACTAATTATGACAAGTAACAGTAATATCGATACAAATTATGGCAGGTAACTGTATCTTCGATACTAATTATGACAGAACAGTAACTTCGATACTAATTATGACAAGTAACATTAACTTCGATACTAATTATGGCAGGTTACTGTAACATCGCTACTAATTATGACAAGTAACTTTAATTTCGATACAAATTATGGCAGATAACTGTAACTTCGTTACTAATTATGACGAGTAACTGTAATTTCGATACAAATTATGACAGGTAACTGTAACTTCGTTACTAATTATGACAAGTAACAGTGCCTTCGATACTAATTATGACAGGTAACTGTAACTTCGATACTAATTATGACAAGGAACTCTATTTTCGATACAAATTATGGCAGGTAACTGTAACTTCGATTCTAGTTATGACAGGTAACAGTAACTTCGATACTAATTATGACAAGTAACTGTAACTTCGATACTAATTATGACAGGTAACTTCGTTATTAATTATGACAAGTAACTGTAATTTCGATACAAATTTTGGCAGGTAACACTATCATCGTTACTAATTTTGACAGGTAACAGTAACTTCGATACTAATTATGACAAGTAACTGTAACTTCGATACTAATTATGACAGGTAAATGTAACTTCGATACTAATTATGACAGTTAACTGTAACTTCGTTACTAATTATGACAAGTAACTGTAATTTCGATTCAAATTTTGGCAGGTAACTGTAACTTCGATACTTATTATGACAGGTAACAGTAACTTCGATACTAATTATGACAAGTAACTGTAACATCGATACTAATTATGACAGGTAACAGTAACTTCGTTACTAATTATGACAAGTAACTGTAATTTCGATACAAATTATGGCAGGTTACTGTAACTTCGATACTAATTATGACAGGTAACAGCAACTTCGATACTAATTATGACAAGTAACTATAACTTCGATATAAATTATGACAGGTAACTGTAACTTCGATACTAATTATGACAAGAAACTCTAACTTCGTTACTAATTATGACAAGTAACTGTAATTTTGATAAAAAATTATTGTAGGTAACTGTAACTTCAATACTAATTATGACAGGTAACAGTAACTTCGATACTAATTATGACAGGTAACTGTAACTTCGTTACTTATTATGACAAGTAACTTTAATTTCGATACTAATTATGGCAGGTTACTGTAACTTCGTTACTAATTATGACAAGTCCCTGTAATTTCGATACAAATTATGGCAAGTAAATGTAATTTCGATGCTAATTATGACAGGTAACAGTTACTACGATACTAATTATGACAAGTAACAGTAACTTCGATACTAATTATGTCAAGTAACTGTAACTTCGATACTAATTATGACAGGTAACTGTAACTTCGTTACTAATTATGACAAGTAACTGTAATTTCGATTCAAATTTTGGCAGGTAACTGTAACTTCGATACTTATTATGACAAGTAACAGTAACTTCGATACTAATTATGACAAGTAACAGTAATTTCGATACAAATTATGGCAGGTAACTGTAATTTCGATACTAATTATGACAGGTAACAGCAACTTCGATACTAATTATGACAAGTAACAATAACTTCGATACAAATTATGACAGGTAACTGTAACTTCGATACTAATTATGACAAGAAACTCTAACTTCGTTACTAATTATGACAAGTAACTGTAATTTTGATAAAAAATTATTGTAGGTAACTGTAACTTCAATACTAATTATGACAGGTAACAGTAACTTCGATACTAATTATGACAGGTAACAGTAACTACGATACTAATTATGACAAGTAACTGTAACTTCGATACTAATTATGACAAGTAACTGTAACTTCGTAACTAATTATGACAAGTAACTGTAATTTCGATACAAATTATGGCAGGTAACAGTAACTTCGATACTAATTATGACAAGTAACTGTAACTTCGATACTAATTATGACAGGGAACTTTAATTTCGATACAAATTATGGCAGGTAACTGTAACATCGATACTAATTGTGACAGGTAACAGTAACTTCGATACTAATTATTACAAGTAACTGTAACTTCGATACTAATTATGACAGGTAACTGTAACTTCGTTACTAATTATGACGAGTAACTGTAATTTCGATACAAATTTTGGCAGGTAACTGTAACTTCGATACTAATTATGACAGGTAACAGTAACTTCGATACTAATTATGACAAGTAACTGTAACTTCGATACTAATTATGACCGGTAACTGTAACTTCGTTACTAATAATGACAAGTAACTCTAATTTCGATACTAATTATGGCAGGTAACTGTAACTTCGATACTAATTATGACAGGTAACAGTAACTTCGATACTAATTATGACAAGTAACTATAACTTCGATAAAAATTATGACTGGTTACTGTAACTTCGATTCTAATTATGACAAGAAACTCAAACTTCGTTACTAATTATGACAAGTAACTGTAATTTTGATAAAAAATTATGGTAGGTAACTGTAACTTCATTACTAATTATGACAGGTAACAGTAACTTCGATACTAATTATGACAGAAAACTGTAACTTCGTTACTAATTATGACAAGTAACTTTAATTTCGATACTAGTTATGGCAGGAAACTGTAACTTCGTTACTAATTATGACAAGTCCCTGTAATTTCGATACAAATTATGGCAGGTAACTGTAACTTCGATACTAATTATGACAAGTAACTGTAACTTCGATACTAATTATGACTGGTAACTGTAACTTCGTTATTAATTATGACAAGTAACTGTAATTTTGATAAAAAATTATTGTAGGTAACTGTAATTTCAATACTAATTTTGACAGGTAACAGTAACTTCGATACTAATTATGACAAGAAACTCAAACTTCGTTGCTAATTATGACAAGTAAATGTAATTTTGATAAAAAATTATGGTAGGTAACTGTAACTTCAATACTAATTATGACAGGTAACAGTATCTTCGATACTAATTATGACAGGAAAGTGTAACTTCGTTACTAATTATGACAAGTAACTTTAATTTCGATATTAATTATGGCAGGAAACTGTAACTTCGTTACTAATTATGACAAGTCCCTGTAATTTCGATACAAATTATGACAGGTAACTGTAACTTCGTTACTAATTATGACAAGTAACAGTACTTTCGATACTAATTATGACAGGTAACTGTAACATCGATACTAATTATGACAAGGAACTGTAATTTCGATACAAATTATGGCAGGTAACTGTAACTTCGATACTAATTATGACAGGTAACAGCAACTTCGATACTAATTATGACAAGTAACTATAACTTCGATACAAATTATGACAGGTAACTGTAACTTCGATACTAATTATGACAAGAAACTCTAACTTCGTTACTAATTATGACAAGTAACTGTAATTTTGATAAAAAATTATTGTAGGTAACTGTAACTTCAATACTAATTATGACAGGTAACAGTTACTTCGATACTAATTATGACAGGTAATGTAACTTCGTTACTTATTATGACAAGTAACTTTAATTTCGATACTAATTATGGCAGGTTACTGTAACTTCGTTACTAATTATGACAAGTCCCTGTAATTTCGATACAAATTATTGCAGGTAATTGTAATTTCGAAACTAATTATGACAGGTAACAGTAACTTCGATACTAATTATGACAGGTAACAGTAACTTCGATACTATTTATGACAAGTAACTGTAACTAAGATACTAATTATGACAGGTAACAGCAACTTCGATACTAATTATGACAAGTAACTATAACTTCGATACAAATTATGACAGGTAACAGTAACTTCGATACTAATTATGACAGGTTACAGTAACTACGATACTAATTATGACAAGTAACTGTAACTTCGATACTAATTATGACAAGTAACTGTAACTTGGTAACTAATTATGACAAGTAATTGTAATTTCGATACAAATTATGGCTGGTAACAGTAACTTCGATGCTAATTATGACAGGTAACTGTAACTTCGATACTAATTATGACAAGGAACTGTAATTTCGATACAAATTATGGCAGGTAACTGTAACTTCGATACTAATTGTGACAGGTAACAGTAACTTCGATACTAATTATGACAAGTAATTATAACTTCGAATCAAATTATGACTGGTAACTGTAACTTCGATACTAATTATGACAACAAAATCTAACTTCGTTACTAATTATGAAAAGTAACTGTAATTTTGATAAAAAATTATGGTAGGTAACTGTAACTTCAATACTAATTATGACAGGTAACTGTAACTTCGTTAATAATTATCACAAGTAACTTTCATTTCGATACTAATTATGGCAGGTAACTGTAACTTCGTTACTAATTATGACAAGTCCCTGTAATTTCGATACAAATTATGGCAGGTAACGGTAACTTCGATACTAATTATTACAAGTAACTGTAACTTCGATACTAATTATGACAGGTAACTGTAACTTCGTTACTAATTATGACAAGTAACTGTAATTTCGATACAAATTTTGGCAGGTAACTGTAACTTCGATTCTAACTATGACAGGTAACAGTAACTTCGATACTAATTATGACAAGTAACTGTAACTTCGATACTAATTATGACAGGTAACTGTAACTTCGCTACTAATTATGACAAGTAACAGTAATTTCGATACAAATTATGGCAGGTAACTGTATCTTCTATACTAATTATGACAGGTAACAGTAACTTCGATACTAATTATGACAAGTAACATTAACTTCGATACTAATTATGGCAGGTTACTGTAACATCGCTACTAATTATGACAAGTAACTTTAATTTCGATACAAATTATGGCAGGTAACTGTAACTTCCATACTTATTATGACAGGTAACAGTAACTTCGATACTAATTATGACAAGTAACAGTAATTTCGATACAAATTATGACAGGTAACTGTAACTTCGTTACTAATTATGACAAGTAACAGTACCTTCGATACTAATTATGACAGGTAACTGTAACTTCGATACTAATTATGACAAGAAACTCTAACTTCGTTATTAATTATGACAAGTAACTGTAATTTTGATAAAAAATTATTGTAGGTAACTGTAATTTCAATACTAATTATGACAGGTAAAAGTAACTTCGATACTAATTATGACAAGAAACTCAAACTTCGTTGCTAATTATGACAAGTAACTGTAATGTTGATAAAAAATTATGGTAGGTAACTGTAACTTCAATACTAATTATGAAAGGTAACAGTATCTTCGATACTAATTATGACAGGAAACTGTAACTTCGTTACTAATTATGACAAGTAACTTTAATTTCGATATTAATTATGGCAGGAAACTGTAACTTCGTTACTAATTATGACAAGTCCCTGTAATTTCGATACAAATTATGGCAGGTAACTGTAACCTCGATACTAATTATGACAAGTAACTGTAACTTTGATACTAATTATGACAGGTCACTGTAACTTCGTTATTAATTATGACAAGTAACTGTAATTTCGATACAAATTTTGGCAAGTAACTGTATCATCGTTACTAATTTTGACAGGTAACAGTAACTTCGATACTAATTATGACAAGTAACTGTAACTTCGATACTAATTATGACAGGTAACTGTAACTTCGATACTAATTATGACAGGTAACTGTAACTTCTATACTAATTATGACAAGTAACTGTAATTTCGATTCAAATTTTGTCAGGTAACTGTAACTTCGATACTTATTATGACAGGTAACAGTAACTTCGATACTAATTATGACAAGTAACTGTAACATCGATACTAATTATGACAGGTAACTGTAACTTCGTTACTAATTATGACAAGTAACTGTAATTTCGATACAAATTATGGCAGGTATGTGTAACTTCGATACTAATTATGACAGGTAACAGCAACTTCGATACTAATTATGACAAGTAACTATAACTTCGATACAAATTATAACAGGTAACTGTAACTTCGATACTAATTATGACAAGAAACTCTAACTTCGTTACTAATTATGACAAGTAACTGTAATTTTGATAAAAAATTATTGTAGGTAACTGTAACTTCAATACTAATTATGACAGGTAACAGTAACTTCGATACTAATTATGACAGGTAACTGTAACTTCGTTACTTATTATGACAAGTAACTTTAATTTCGATACAAATTATGGCAGGTTACTGTAACTTCGTTACTAATTATGACAAGTCCCTGTAATTTCGATACAAATTATTGCAGGTAATTGTAATTTCGAAACTAATTATGACAGGTAACAGTAACTTCGATACTAATTATGACAGGTAACAGTAACTTCGATACTATTTATGACAAGTAACTGTAACTTCGATACTAATTATGACAGGTAACAGCAACTTCGATACTAATTATGACAAGTAACTATAACTTCGATACAAATTATGACAGGTAACAGTAACTTCGATACTAAATATGACAGGTTACAGTTACTACGATACTAATTATGACAAGTAACTGTAACTTCGATACTAATTATGACAAGTAACTGTAACTTGGTAACTAATTATGACAAGTAATTGTAATTTCGATACAAATTATGGCAGGTAACAGTAACTTCGATGCTAATTATTACAGGTAACTGTAACTTCGATACTAATTATGACAAGGAACTGTAATTTCGATACAAATTATGGCAGGTAACTGTAACTTCGATACTAATTGTGACAGGTAACAGTAACTTCGATACTAATTATGACAAGTAACTATAACTTCGAATCAAATTATGACTGGTAACTGTAACTTCGATACTAATTATGACAAGAAAATCTAACTTCGTTACTAATTATGACAAGTAACAGTAATTTTGATAAAAAAATTATGGTAGGTAACTGTAACTTCAATACTAATTATGACAGGTAACAGGAACTTCGATACTAATTATGACAAGTAACTGTAACTTCGTTAATAATTATCACAAGTAACATTAATTTCGATACTAATTATGGCAGGTAACTGTAACTTCGTTACTAATTATGACAGGTAACTGTAACTTCGTTACTAATTATGACAAGTAACAGTAATTTCGATACAAATTATGGCAGGTAACTGTATTTTCGATACTAATTATGACAGGTAACAGTAACTTCGATACTAATTATGGCAGGTTACTGTAACATCGCTACTAATTATGACAAGTAACTTTAATTTCGATACAAATTATGGCAGGTAACTGTAACTTCCATACTAATTATGACAGGTAACAGTAACTTCGATACTAATTATGACAAGTAACTGTAATTTCGATACAAATTATGACAGGTAACTGTAACTTCGTTACTAATTATGTCAAGTAACAGTACCTTCGATACTAATTATGACAGGTAACTGTAACTTCGATACTAATTATGACAAGGAACTGAAATTTCGATACAAATTATGGCAGGTAACTGTAACTTCGTTACTAATTATGACGAGTAACTGTAATTTCGATACAAATTTTGGCAGGTAACTGTAACTTCGATACTAATTATGACAGGTAACAGTAACTTCGATACTAATTATGACAAGTAACTGTAACTTCGATACTAATTATGACAGGTAACTGTAACTTCGTTACTAATAATGACAAGTAACTCTAATTTCGATAGTAATTATGGCAGGTAACTGTAACTTCGATACTAATTATGACAGGTCACAGTAACTTCGATACTAATTATGACAAGTAACTATAACTTCGATAAAAATTATGACTGGTTACTGTAACTTCGATTCTAATTATGTCAAGAAACTCAAACTTCGTTACTAATTATGACAAGTAACTGTAATTTTGATAAAAAATTATGGTAGGTAACTGTAACTTCATTACTAATTATGACAGGTAACAGTAACTTCGATACTAATTATGACAGGAAACTGTAACTTCGTTACTAATTATGACAAGTAACTTTAATTTCTATACTAGTTATGGCAGGAAACTGTAACTTCGTCACTAATTATGACAGGTAACTGTAACTTCGATACTAATTATGACAAGTAACTGTAACTTCAATACTAATTATGACAGGTAACTGTAACTTCGTTATTAATTATGACAAGTAACTGTAATTTTGATAAAAAATTATTGTAGGTAACTGTAATTTCAATACTAATTATGACAGGTAAAAGTAACTTCGATACTTATTATGACAAGAAACTCAAACTTCGTTGCTAATTATGACAAGTAACTGTAATTTTGATAAAAAATTATGGTAGGTAACTGTAACTTCAATACTAATTATGACAGGTAACAGTATATTCGATACTAATTATGACAGGAAACTGTAACTTCGTTACTAATTATGACAAGTAACTTTAATTTCGATATTAATTATGGCAGGAAACTGTAACTTCGTTACTAATTATGACAAGTCCCTGTAATTTCGATACAAATTATGGCAGGTAACTGTAACCTCGATACTAATTATGACAAGTAACTGTAACTTCGATACTAATTATGACAGGTCACTGTAACTTCGTTATTAATTATGACAAGTAACTGTAATTTCGATACAAATTTTGGCAGGTTACTGTATCATCGTTACTAATTTTGACAGGTAACAGTAACTTCGATACTAATTATGACAAGTAACTGTAACTTCGATACTAATTATGACAGGTAACTGTAACTTCGATACTAATTATGACAGGTAACTGTAACTTCGTTACTAATTATGACATGTAACTGTAATTTCGATTCAAATTTTGGCAGGTAACTGTAACTTCGATACTTATTATGACAGGTAACAGTAACTTCGATACTAATTATGACAAGTAACTGTAACATCGATACTAATTATGACAGGTAACTGTAACTTCGTTACTAATTATGACAAGTAACTGTAATTTCGATACAAATTATGGCAGGTATGTGTAACTTCGATACTAATTATGACAGGTAACAGCAACTTCGATACTAATTATGACAAGTAACTATAACTTCGATACAAATTATAACAGGTAACTGTAACTTCGATACTAATTTTGACAAGAAACTCTAACTTCGTTACTAATTATGACAAGTAACTGTAATTTTGATAAAAAATTATTGTAGGTAACTGTAACTTCAATACTAATTATGACAGGTAACAGTAACTTCGATACTAATTATGACAGGTAACTGTAACTTCGTTACTCATTATGACAAGTAACTTTAATTTCGATACTAATTATGGCAGGTTACTGTAACTTCGTTACTAATTATGACAAGTCCCTGTAATTTCGATACAAATTATTGCAGGTAATTGTAATTTCGAAACTAATTATGACAGGTAACAGTAACTTCGATACTAATTATGACAGGTAACAGTAACTTCGATACTATTTATGACAAGTAACTGTAACTTCGATACTAATTATGACAAGTAACAGCAACTTCGATACTAATTAAGACAAGTAACTATAACTTCGATACAAATTATGACAGGTAACAGTAACTTCGATACTAAATATGACAGGTTACAGTTACTACGATACTAATTATGACAAGTAACTGTAACTTCGATACTAATTATGACAAGTAACTGTAACTTCGTAACTAATTATGACAAGTAATTGTAATTTCGATACAAATTATGGCAGGTAACAGTAACTTCGATGCTAATTATTACAGGTAACTGTAAATTCGATACTAATTATGACAAGGAACTGTAATTTCGATACAAATTATGGCAGGTAACTGTAACTTCGATACTAATTGTGACAGGTAACAGCAACTTCGATACTAATTATGACAATTAACTATAACTTCGAATCAAATTATGACTGGTAACTGTAACTTCGATACAAATTATGACAAGAAAATCTAACTTCGTTACTAATTATGACAAGTAACAGTAATTTTGATAAAAAAATATGGTAGGTAACTGTAACTTCAATACTAATTATGACAGGTAACAGGAACTTCGATACTAATTATGACAAGTAACTGTAACTTCGTTAATAATTATCACAAGTAACATTAATTTCGATACTAATTATGGCAGGTAACTGTAACTTCGTTACTAATTATGACAAGTCCCTGTAATTTCGATAAAAAATTATGGCAGGTAACGGTAACTTCGATACTAATTATTACAAGTAACTTTAACTTCGATACTAACTATGACAGGTAACTGTAACTTCGTTACTAATTATGACAAGTAACTGTAATTTCGATACAAATTTTGGCAGGTAACTGTAACTTCGATTCTAATTATGACAGGTAACAGTAACTTCGATACTAATTATGACAAGTAACTGTAACTTGGATACTAATTATGACAGGTAACTGTAACTTCGTTACTAATTATGACAAGTAACAGTAATTTCGATACAAATTATGGCAGGTAACTGTATCTTCGATACTAATTATGACAGAACAGTAACTTCGATACTAATTATGACAAGTAACATTAACTTCGATACTAATTATGGCAGGTTACTGTAACATCGCTACTAATTATGACAAGTAACTTTAATTTCGATACAAATTATGGCAGGTAACTGTAACTTCGTTACTAATTATGACGAGTAACTGTAATTTCGATACAAATTATGACAGGTAACTGTAACTTCGTTACTAATTATGACAAGTAACAGTGCCTTCGATACTAATTATGACAGGTAACTGTAACTTCGATACTAATTATGACAAGGAACTGTATTTTCGATACAAATTATGGCAGGTAACTGTAACTTCGTTACTAATTATGACGAGTAACTGTAATTTCGATACAAATTTTGGCAGGTAACTGTAACTTCGATACTAATTATGACAGGTAACAGTAACTTCGATACTAATTATGACAAGTAACTGTAACTTCGATACTAATTATGACAGGTAACTGTAACTTCGTTATTAATTATGACAAGTAACTGTAATTTCGATACAAATTTTGGCAGGTAACACTATCATCGTTACTAATTTTGACAGGTAACAGTAACTTCGATACTAATTATGACAAGTAACTGTAACTTCGATACTAATTATGACAGGTAACTGTAACTTCGATACTAATTATGACAGTTAACTGTAACTTCGTTACTAATTATGACAAGTAACTGTAATTTCGATTCAAATTTTGGCAGGTAACTGTAACTTCGATACTTATTATGACAGGTAACAGTAACTTCGATACTAATTATGACAAGTAACTGTAACATCGATACTAATTATGACAGGTAACAGTAACTTCGTTACTAATTATGACAAGTAACTGTAATTTCGATACAAATTGTGGCAGGTTACTGTAACTTCGATACTAATTATGACAGGTAACAGCAACTTCGATACTAATTATGACAAGTAACTATAACTTCGATATAAATTATGACAGGTAACTGTAACTTCGATACTAATTATGACAAGAAACTCTAACTTCGTTACTAATTATGAAAAGTAACTGTAATTTTGATAAAAAATTATTGTAGGTAACTGTAACTTCAATACTAATTATGACAGGTAACAGTAACTTCGATACTAATTATGACAGGTAACTGTAACTTCGTTACTTATTATGACAAGTAACTTTAATTTCGATACTAATTATGGCAGGTTACTGTAACTTCGTTACTAATTATGACAAGTCCCTGTAATTTCGATACAAATTATGGCAAGTAATTGTAATTTCGATGCTAATTATGACAGGTAACAGTAACTTCGATACTAATTATGACAAGTAACAGTAACTTCGATACTAATTATGTCAAGTAACTGTAACTTCGATACTAATTATGACAGGTAACTGTAACTTCGTTACTAATTATGACAAGTAACTGTAATTTCGATTCAAATTTTGGCAGGTAACTGTAACTTCGATACTTATTATGACAGGTAACAGTAACTTCGATACTAATTATGACAAGTAACAGTAATTTCGATACAAATTATGGCAGGTAACTGTAATTTCGATACTAATTATGACAGGTAACAGCAACTTCGATACTAATTATGACAAGTAACTATAACTTCGATACAAATTATGACAGGTAACTGTAACTTCGATACTAATTATGACAAGAAACTCTAACTTCGTTACTAATTATGACAAGTAACTGTAATTTTGATAAAAAATTATTGTAGGTAACTGTAACTTCAATACTAATTATGACAGGTAACAGTAACTTCGATACTAATTATGACAGGTAACAGTAACTACGATACTAATTATGACAAGTAACTGTAACTTCGATACTAATTATGACAAGTAACTGTAACTTCGTAACTAATTATGACAAGTAACTGTAATTTCGATACAAATTATGGCAGGTAACAGTAACTTCGATACTAATTATGACAAGTAACTGTAACTTCGATACTAATTATGACAGGGAACATTAATTTCGATACAAATTATGGCAGGTAACTGTAACTTCGATACTAATTGTGACTGGTAACAGTAACTTCGATACTAATTATGACATGTAACTATAACTTCGAATCAAATTATGACAGGTAACTGTAACTTCGATACTAATTATGACAAGAAACTCTAACTTCGTTACTAATTATGACAAATAACTGTAATATTGATAAAAAATTATGGTAGGTAACTGTAACTTCAATACTAATTATGACAGGAAACAGTAACTTCGATACTTATTATGACAGGTAACTGTAACTTGGTTACTAATTATCACAAGTAACTTTAATTTCGGTACTAATTATGGCAGGTAACTGTAACTTCGTTACTAATTATTACAAGTCCCTGTAATTTCGATACAAATTATGGCGGGTAACGGTAACTTCGATACTAATTATTACAAGTAACTGTAACTTCGATACTAATTATGACAGGCAACTGTAACTTGGTTACTAATTATGACAAGTAACTGTAATTTCGATACAAATTTTGGCAGGTAACTGTAACTTCGATTCTAATTATGACAGGTAACAGTAACTTCGATACTAATTATGACAAGTAACTGTAACTTCGATACTAATTATGACAGGTAACTGTAACTTCGTTACTATTTATGATAAGTAACAGTAATTTCGATTCAAAATATGGCAGGTAACAGTAACTTCGATACTAATTATGACAGGTAACTGTAACTTCGATACTAATTATGACAAGAAACTGTAATTTCGATACAAATTATGGCAGGTAACTGTAACTTCGTTACTAATTATGACAAGTAACTGTAATTTCGATACAAATTTTGGAAGGTAACTGTTACTTCGATACTAATTATGACAGGTAACAGTAACTTCGATACTAATTATGACAAGTAACAGTAACTTCGATACTTATTATGACAGGTAACTTTAACTTCGTTACTAATTATGACAAGATACTCTAATTTCGATACAAATTATGGCAGGTAACTGTAACTTCGGTACTATTTATGACAGGTAACAGTAACTTCGATACTAATTATGACAAGTAACTATGAATTCGATAAAAATTATGACTGGTTACTGTAACTTCGATTCTAATTATGACGAGAAACTCAAACTTAGTTACTAATTATGACAAGTAACTGTAATTTTGATAAAAATTATGGTAGGTAACTGTAACTTTAATACTAATTATGACAGGTAACAGTAACTTCGATAATTATTATGACAGGAAACTGTAACTTCGTTACTAATTATGACAAGTAACTTTAATTTCGATACTAATTATGGCAGGAAACTGTAACTTCGTTACTAATTATGACAAGTCCCTGTAATTTCGATACAAATTATGGCAGGTAACTGTAACTTCGATACTAATTATGACAAGTAACTGTAACTTAGATACTAATTATGACAGGTAACTGTAACTTCGTCCCTAATTATAACAAGTAACTGTAATTTCGTTACAAATTATGGCAGGTAACAGTAACTTCGATACTAATTATGACAGGTAACAGTAATTCGATACTAATTATGACAAGTAACTATAACTTCGATACAAATTATGACAGGTAACTGTAACTTCGATACTAATTATGAGAAGAAACTCGAACTTCGTTACTAATTATGACAAGTCCCTGTAATTTCGATACAAATTATGGCAGGTAACTGTAACTTCCATACTAATTATGACAGGTAACAGTAACTTCGATACTAATTATGACAGGTAACAGTAATTCGATACTAATTATGACAAGTAACTATAACTTCGATACAAATTATGACAGGTAACTGTAACTTCGATACTAATTATGACAAGAAACTCTAACTTCGTTACTAATTATGACAAGTAACTGTAATTTTGATAAAAAATTATTGTAGGTAACTGTAACTTCAATACTAATTATGACAGGTAACAGTTACTTCGATACTAATTATGACAGGTAACTGTAACTTCGTTACTTATTATGACAAGTAACTTTAATTTCGATACTAATTATGGCAGGTTACTGTAACTTCGTTACTAATTATGACAAGTCCCTGTAATTTCGATACAAATTATTGCAGGTAATTGTAATTTCGAAACTAATTATGACAGGTAACAGTAACTTCGATACTAATTATGACAGGTAACAGTAACTTCGATACTATTTATGACAAGTAACTGTAACTAAGATACTAATTATGACAGGTAACAGCAACTTCGATACTAATTATGACAAGTAACTATAACTTCGATACAAATTATGACAGGTAACAGTAACTTCGATACTAATTATGACAGGTTACAGTAACTACGATACTAATTATGACAAGTAACTGTAACTTCGATACTAATTATGACAAGTAACTGTAACTTGGTAACTAATTATGACAAGTAATTGTAATTTCGATACAAATTATGGCTGGTAACAGTAACTTCGATGCTAATTATGACAGGTAACTGTAACTTCGATACTAATTATGACAAGGAACTGTAATTTCGATACAAATTATGGCAGGTAACTGTAACTTCGATACTAATTGTGACAGGTAACAGTAACTTCGATACTAATTATGACAAGTAATTATAACTTCGAATCAAATTATGACTGGTAACTGTAACTTCGATACTAATTATGACAACAAAATCTAACTTCGTTACTAATTATGAAAAGTAACTGTAATTTTGATAAAAAATTATGGTAGGTAACTGTAACTTCAATACTAATTATGACAGGTAACTGTAACTTCGTTAATAATTATCACAAGTAACTTTAATTTCGATACTAATTATGGCAGGTAACTGTAACTTCGTTACTAATTATGACAAGTCCCTGTAATTTCGATACAAATTATGGCAGGTAACGGTAACTTCGATACTAATTATTACAAGTAACTGTAACTTCGATACTAATTATGACAGGTAACTGTAACTTCGTTACTAATTATGACAAGTAACTGTAATTTCGATACAAATTTTGGCAGGTAACTGTAACTTCGATTCTAACTATGACAGGTAACAGTAACTTCGATACTAATTATGACAAGTAACTGTAACTTCGATACTAATTATGACAGGTAACTGTAACTTCGCTACTAATTATGACAAGTAACAGTAATTTCGATACAAATTATGGCAGGTAACTGTATCTTCTATACTAATTATGACAGGTAACAGTAACTTCGATACTAATTATGACAAGTAACATTAACTTCGATACTAATTATGGCAGGTTACTGTAACATCGCTACTAATTATGACAAGTAACTTTAATTTCGATACAAATTATGGCAGGTAACTGTAACTTCCATACTAATTATGACAGGTAACAGTAACTTCGATACTAATTATGACAAGTAACAGTAATTTCGATACAAATTATGACAGGTAACTGTAACTTCGTTACTAATTATGACAAGTAACAGTACCTTCGATACTAATTATGACAGGTAACTGTAACTTCGATACTAATTATGACAAGAAACTCTAACTTCGTTATTAATTATGACAAGTAACTGTAATTTTGATAAAAAATTATTGTAGGTAACTGTAATTTCAATACTAATTATGACAGGTAAAAGTAACTTCGATACTAATTATGACAAGAAACTCAAACTTCGTTGCTAATTATGACAAGTAACTGTAATTTTGATAAAAAATTATGGTAGGTAACTGTAACTTCAATACTAATTATGAAAGGTAACAGTATCTTCGATACTAATTATGACAGGAAACTGTAACTTCGTTACTAATTATGACAAGTAACTTTAATTTCGATATTAATTATGGCAGGAAACTGTAACTTCGTTACTAATTATGACAAGTCCCTGTAATTTCGATACAAATTATGGCAGGTAACTGTAACCTCGATACTAATTATGACAAGTAACTGTAACTTTGATACTAATTATGACAGGTCACTGTAACTTCGTTATTAATTATGACAAGTAACTGTAATTTCGATACAAATTTTGGCAAGTAACTGTATCATCGTTACTAATTTTGACAGGTAACAGTAACTTCGATACTAATTATGACAAGTAACTGTAACTTCGATACTAATTATGACAGGTAACTGTAACTTCGATACTAATTATGACAGGTAACTGTAACTTCTATACTAATTATGACAAGTAACTGTAATTTCGATTCAAATTTTGTCAGGTAACTGTAACTTCGATACTTATTATGACAGGTAACAGTAACTTCGATACTAATTATGACAAGTAACTGTAACATCGATACTAATTATGACAGGTAACTGTAACTTCGTTACTAATTATGACAAGTAACTGTAATTTCGATACAAATTATGGCAGGTATGTGTAACTTCGATACTAATTATGACAGGTAACAGCAACTTCGATACTAATTATGACAAGTAACTATAACTTCGATACAAATTATAACAGGTAACTGTAACTTCGATACTAATTATGACAAGAAACTCTAACTTCGTTACTAATTATGACAAGTAACTGTAATTTTGATAAAAAATTATTGTAGGTAACTGTAACTTCAATACTAATTATGACAGGTAACAGTAACTTCGATACTAATTATGACAGGTAACTGTAACTTCGTTACTTATTATGACAAGTAACTTTAATTTCGATACAAATTATGGCAGGTTACTGTAACTTCGTTACTAATTATGACAAGTCCCTGTAATTTCGATACAAATTATTGCAGGTAATTGTAATTTCGAAACTAATTATGACAGGTAACAGTAACTTCGATACTAATTATGACAGGTAACAGTAACTTCGATACTATTTATGACAAGTAACTGTAACTTCGATACTAATTATGACAGGTAACAGCAACTTCGATACTAATTATGACAAGTAAATATAACTTCGATACAAATTATGACAGGTAACAGTAACTTCGATACTAAATATGACAGGTTACAGTTACTACGATACTAATTATGACAAGTAACTGTAACTTCGATACTAATTATGACAAGTAACTGTAACTTGGTAACTAATTATGACAAGTAATTGTAATTTCGATACAAATTATGGCAGGTAACAGTAACTTCGATGCTAATTATTACAGGTAACTGTAACTTCGATACTAATTATGACAAGGAACTGTAATTTCGATACAAATTATGGCAGGTAACTGTAACTTCGATACTAATTGTGACAGGTAACAGTAACTTCGATACTAATTATGACAAGTAACTATAACTTCGAATCAAATTATGACTGGTAACTGTAACTTCGATACTAATTATGACAAGAAAATCTAACTTCGTTACTAATTATGACAAGTAACAGTAATTTTGATAAAAAAATTATGGTAGGTAACTGTAACTTCAATACTAATTATGACAGGTAACAGGAACTTCGATACTAATTATGACAAGTAACTGTAACTTCGTTAATAATTATCACAAGTAACATTAATTTCGATACTAATTATGGCAGGTAACTGTAACTTCGTTACTAATTATGACAGGTAACTGTAACTTCGTTACTAATTATGACAAGTAACAGTAATTTCGATACAAATTATGGCAGGTAACTGTATTTTCGATACTAATTATGACAGGTAACAGTAACTTCGATACTAATTATGGCAGGTTACTGTAACATCGCTACTAATTATGACAAGTAACTTTAATTTCGATACAAATTATGGCAGGTAACTGTAACTTCCATACTAATTATGACAGGTAACAGTAACTTCGATACTAATTATGACAAGTAACTGTAATTTCGATACAAATTATGACAGGTAACTGTAACTTCGTTACTAATTATGTCAAGTAACAGTACCTTCGATACTAATTATGACAGGTAACTGTAACTTCGATACTAATTATGACAAGGAACTGAAATTTCGATACAAATTATGGCAGGTAACTGTAACTTCGTTACTAATTATGACGAGTAACTGTAATTTCGATACAAATTTTGGCAGGTAACTGTAACTTCGATACTAATTATGACAGGTAACAGTAACTTCGATACTAATTATGACAAGTAACTGTAACTTCGATACTAATTATGACAGGTAACTGTAACTTCGTTACTAATAATGACAAGTAACTCTAATTTCGATACTAATTATGGCAGGTAACTGTAACTTCGATACTAATTATGACAGGTCACAGTAACTTCGATACTAATTATGACAAGTAACTATAACTTCGATAAAAATTATGACTGGTTACTGTAACTTCGATTCTAATTATGTCAAGAAACTCAAACTTCGTTACTAATTATGACAAGTAACTGTAATTTTGATAAAAAATTATGGTAGGTAACTGTAACTTCATTACTAATTATGACAGGTAACAGTAACTTCGATACTAATTATGACAGGAAACTGTAACTTCGTTACTAATTATGACAAGTAACTTTAATTTCTATACTAGTTATGGCAGGAAACTGTAACTTCGTTACTAATTATGACAGGTAACTGTAACTTCGATACTAATTATGACAAGTAACTGTAACTTCAATACTAATTATGACAGGTAACTGTAACTTCGTTATTAATTATGACAAGTAACTGTAATTTTGATAAAAAATTATTGTAGGTAACTGTAATTTCAATACTAATTATGACAGGTAAAAGTAACTTCGATACTTATTATGACAAGAAACTCAAACTTCGTTGCTAATTATGACAAGTAACTGTAATTTTGATAAAAAATTATGGTAGGTAACTGTAACTTCAATACTAATTATGACAGGTAACAGTATATTCGATACTAATTATGACAGGAAACTGTAACTTCGTTACTAATTATGACAAGTAACTTTAATTTCGATATTAATTATGGCAGGAAACTGTAACTTCGTTACTAATTATGACAAGTCCCTGTAATTTCGATACAAATTATGGCAGGTAACTGTAACCTCGATACTAATTATGACAAGTAACTGTAACTTCGATACTAATTATGACAGGTCACTGTAACTTCGTTATTAATTATGACAAGTAACTGTAATTTCGATACAAATTTTGGCAGGTTACTGTATCATCGTTACTAATTTTGACAGGTAACAGTAACTTCGATACTAATTATGACAAGTAACTGTAACTTCGATACTAATTATGACAGGTAACTGTAACTTCGATACTAATTATGACAGGTAACTGTAACTTCGTTACTAATTATGACATGTAACTGTAATTTCGATTCAAATTTTGGCAGGTAACTGTAACTTCGATACTTATTATGACAGGTAACAGTAACTTCGATACTAATTATGACAAGTAACTGTAACATCGATACTAATTATGACAGGTAACTGTAACTTCGTTACTAATTATGACAAGTAACTGTAATTTCGATACAAATTATGGCAGGTATGTGTAACTTCGATACTAATTATGACAGGTAACAGCAACTTCGATACTAATTATGACAAGTAACTATAACTTCGATACAAATTATAACAGGTAACTGTAACTTCGATACTAATTTTGACAAGAAACTCTAACTTCGTTACTAATTATGACAAGTAACTGTAATTTTGATAAAAAATTATTGTAGGTAACTGTAACTTCAATACTAATTATGACAGGTAACAGTAACTTCGATACTAATTATGACAGGTAACTGTAACTTCGTTACTCATTATGACAAGTAACTTTAATTTCGATACTAATTATGGCAGGTTACTGTAACTTCGTTACTAATTATGACAAGTCCCTGTAATTTCGATACAAATTATTGCAGGTAATTGTAATTTCGAAACTAATTATGACAGGTAACAGTAACTTCGATACTAATTATGACAGGTAACAGTAACTTCGATACTATTTATGACAAGTAACTGTAACTTCGATACTAATTATGACAAGTAACAGCAACTTCGATACTAATTAAGACAAGTAACTATAACTTCGATACAAATTATGACAGGTAACAGTAACTTCGATACTAAATATGACAGGTTACAGTTACTACGATACTAATTATGACAAGTAACTGTAACTTCGATACTAATTATGACAAGTAACTGTAACTTCGTAACTAATTATGACAAGTAATTGTAATTTCGATACAAATTATGGCAGGTAACAGTAACTTCGATGCTAATTATTACAGGTAACTGTAAATTCGATACTAATTATGACAAGGAACTGTAATTTCGATACAAATTATGGCAGGTAACTGTAACTTCGATACTAATTGTGACAGGTAACAGCAACTTCGATACTAATTATGACAATTAACTATAACTTCGAATCAAATTATGACTGGTAACTGTAACTTCGATACAAATTATGACAAGAAAATCTAACTTCGTTACTAATTATGACAAGTAACAGTAATTTTGATAAAAAAATATGGTAGGTAACTGTAACTTCAATACTAATTATGACAGGTAACAGGAACTTCGATACTAATTATGACAAGTAACTGTAACTTCGTTAATAATTATCACAAGTAACATTAATTTCGATACTAATTATGGCAGGTAACTGTAACTTCGTTACTAATTATGACAAGTCCCTGTAATTTCGATAAAAAATTATGGCAGGTAACGGTAACTTCGATACTAATTATTACAAGTAACTTTAACTTCGATACTAACTATGACAGGTAACTGTAACTTCGTTACTAATTATGACAAGTAACTGTAATTTCGATACAAATTTTGGCAGGTAACTGTAACTTCGATTCTAATTATGACAGGTAACAGTAACTTCGATACTAATTATGACAAGTAACTGTAACTTGGATACTAATTATGACAGGTAACTGTAACTTCGTTACTAATTATGACAAGTAACAGTAATTTCGATACAAATTATGGCAGGTAACTGTATCTTCGATACTAATTATGACAGAACAGTAACTTCGATACTAATTATGACAAGTAACATTAACTTCGATACTAATTATGGCAGGTTACTGTAACATCGCTACTAATTATGACAAGTAACTTTAATTTCGATACAAATTATGGCAGGTAACTGTAACTTCGTTACTAATTATGACGAGTAACTGTAATTTCGATACAAATTATGACAGGTAACTGTAACTTCGTTACTAATTATGACAAGTAACAGTGCCTTCGATACTAATTATGACAGGTAACTGTAACTTCGATACTAATTATGACAAGGAACTGTATTTTCGATACAAATTATGGCAGGTAACTGTAACTTCGTTACTAATTATGACGAGTAACTGTAATTTCGATACAAATTTTGGCAGGTAACTGTAACTTCGATACTAATTATGACAGGTAACAGTAACTTCGATACTAATTATGACAAGTAACTGTAACTTCGATACTAATTATGACAGGTAACTGTAACTTCGTTATTAATTATGACAAGTAACTGTAATTTCGATACAAATTTTGGCAGGTAACACTATCATCGTTACTAATTTTGACAGGTAACAGTAACTTCGATACTAATTATGACAAGTAACTGTAACTTCGATACTAATTATGACAGGTAACTGTAACTTCGATACTAATTATGACAGTTAACTGTAACTTCGTTACTAATTATGACAAGTAACTGTAATTTCGATTCAAATTTTGGCAGGTAACTGTAACTTCGATACTTATTATGACAGGTAACAGTAACTTCGATACTAATTATGACAAGTAACTGTAACATCGATACTAATTATGACAGGTAACAGTAACTTCGTTACTAATTATGACAAGTAACTGTAATTTCGATACAAATTGTGGCAGGTTACTGTAACTTCGATACTAATTATGACAGGTAACAGCAACTTCGATACTAATTATGACAAGTAACTATAACTTCGATATAAATTATGACAGGTAACTGTAACTTCGATACTAATTATGACAAGAAACTCTAACTTCGTTACTAATTATGAAAAGTAACTGTAATTTTGATAAAAAATTATTGTAGGTAACTGTAACTTCAATACTAATTATGACAGGTAACAGTAACTTCGATACTAATTATGACAGGTAACTGTAACTTCGTTACTTATTATGACAAGTAACTTTAATTTCGATACTAATTATGGCAGGTTACTGTAACTTCGTTACTAATTATGACAAGTCCCTGTAATTTCGATACAAATTATGGCAAGTAATTGTAATTTCGATGCTAATTATGACAGGTAACAGTAACTTCGATACTAATTATGACAAGTAACAGTAACTTCGATACTAATTATGTCAAGTAACTGTAACTTCGATACTAATTATGACAGGTAACTGTAACTTCGTTACTAATTATGACAAGTAACTGTAATTTCGATTCAAATTTTGGCAGGTAACTGTAACTTCGATACTTATTATGACAGGTAACAGTAACTTCGATACTAATTATGACAAGTAACAGTAATTTCGATACAAATTATGGCAGGTAACTGTAATTTCGATACTAATTATGACAGGTAACAGCAACTTCGATACTAATTATGACAAGTAACTATAACTTCGATACAAATTATGACAGGTAACTGTAACTTCGATACTAATTATGACAAGAAACTCTAACTTCGTTACTAATTATGACAAGTAACTGTAATTTTGATAAAAAATTATTGTAGGTAACTGTAACTTCAATACTAATTATGACAGGTAACAGTAACTTCGATACTAATTATGACAGGTAACAGTAACTACGATACTAATTATGACAAGTAACTGTAACTTCGATACTAATTATGACAAGTAACTGTAACTTCGTAACTAATTATGACAAGTAACTGTAATTTCGATACAAATTATGGCAGGTAACAGTAACTTCGATACTAATTATGACAAGTAACTGTAACTTCGATACTAATTATGACAGGGAACATTAATTTCGATACAAATTATGGCAGGTAACTGTAACTTCGATACTAATTGTGACTGGTAACAGTAACTTCGATACTAATTATGACATGTAACTATAACTTCGAATCAAATTATGACAGGTAACTGTAACTTCGATACTAATTATGACAAGAAACTCTAACTTCGTTACTAATTATGACAAATAACTGTAATTTTGATAAAAAATTATGGTAGGTAACTGTAACTTCAATACTAATTATGACAGGAAACAGTAACTTCGATACTTATTATGACAGGTAACTGTAACTTGGTTACTAATTATCACAAGTAACTTTAATTTCGGTACTAATTATGGCAGGTAACTGTAACTTCGTTACTAATTATTACAAGTCCCTGTAATTTCGATACAAATTATGGCGGGTAACGGTAACTTCGATACTAATTATTACAAGTAACTGTAACTTCGATACTAATTATGACAGGTAACTGTAACTTGGTTACTAATTATGACAAGTAACTGTAATTTCGATACAAATTTTGGCAGGTAACTGTAACTTCGATTCTAATTATGACAGGTAACAGTAACTTCGATACTAATTATGACAAGTAACTGTAACTTCGATACTAATTATGACAGGTAACTGTAACTTCGTTACTATTTATGATAAGTAACAGTAATTTCGATTCAAAATATGGCAGGTAACAGTAACTTCGATACTAATTATGACAGGTAACTGTAACTTCGATACTAATTATGACAAGAAACTGTAATTTCGATACAAATTATGGCAGGTAACTGTAACTTCGTTACTAATTATGACAAGTAACTGTAATTTCGATACAAATTTTGGAAGGTAACTGTTACTTCGATACTAATTATGACAGGTAACAGTAACTTCGATACTAATTATGACAAGTAACAGTAACTTCGATACTTATTATGACAGGTAACTTTAACTTCGTTACTAATTATGACAAGATACTCTAATTTCGATACAAATTATGGCAGGTAACTGTAACTTCGGTACTATTTATGACAGGTAACAGTAACTTCGATACTAATTATGACAAGTAACTATGAATTCGATAAAAATTATGACTGGTTACTGTAACTTCGATTCTAATTATGACGAGAAACTCAAACTTAGTTACTAATTATGACAAGTAACTGTAATTTTGATAAAAATTATGGTAGGTAACTGTAACTTTAATACTAATTATGACAGGTAACAGTAACTTCGATAATTATTATGACAGGAAACTGTAACTTCGTTACTAATTATGACAAGTAACTTTAATTTCGATACTAATTATGGCAGGAAACTGTAACTTCGTTACTAATTATGACAAGTCCCTGTAATTTCGATACAAATTATGGCAGGTAACTGTAACTTCGATACTAATTATGACAAGTAACTGTAACTTAGATACTAATTATGACAGGTAACTGTAACTTCGTCCCTAATTATAACAAGTAACTGTAATTTCGTTACAAATTATGGCAGGTAACAGTAACTTCGATACTAATTATGACAGGTAACAGTAATTCGATACTAATTATGACAAGTAACTATAACTTCGATACAAATTATGACAGGTAACTGTAACTTCGATACTAATTATGAGAAGAAACTCGAACTTCGTTACTAATTATGACAAGTCCCTGTAATTTCGATACAAATTATGGCAGGTAACTGTAACTTCCATACTAATTATGACAGGTAACAGTAACTTCGATACTAATTATGACAGGTAACAGTAATTCGATACTAATTATGACAAGTAACTATAACTTCGATACAAATTATGACAGGTAACTGTAACTTCGATACTAATTATGACAAGAAACTCTAACTTCGTTACTAATTATGACAAGTAACTGTAATTTTGATAAAAAATTATTGTAGGTAACTGTAACTTCAATACTAATTATGACAGGTAACAGTTACTTCGATACTAATTATGACAGGTAACTGTAACTTCGTTACTTATTATGACAAGTAACTTTAATTTCGATACTAATTATGGCAGGTTACTGTAACTTCGTTACTAATTATGACAAGTCCCTGTAATTTCGATACAAATTATTGCAGGTAATTGTAATTTCGAAACTAATTATGACAGGTAACAGTAACTTCGATACTAATTATGACAGGTAACAGTAACTTCGATACTATTTATGACAAGTAACTGTAACTAAGATACTAATTATGACAGGTAACAGCAACTTCGATACTAATTATGACAAGTAACTATAACTTCGATACAAATTATGACAGGTAACAGTAACTTCGATACTAATTATGACAGGTTACAGTAACTACGATACTAATTATGACAAGTAACTGTAACTTCGATACTAATTATGACAAGTAACTGTAACTTGGTAACTAATTATGACAAGTAATTGTAATTTCGATACAAATTATGGCTGGTAACAGTAACTTCGATGCTAATTATGACAGGTAACTGTAACTTCGATACTAATTATGACAAGGAACTGTAATTTCGATACAAATTATGGCAGGTAACTGTAACTTCGATACTAATTGTGACAGGTAACAGTAACTTCGATACTAATTATGACAAGTAATTATAACTTCGAATCAAATTATGACTGGTAACTGTAACTTCGATACTAATTATGACAACAAAATCTAACTTCGTTACTAATTATGAAAAGTAACTGTAATTTTGATAAAAAATTATGGTAGGTAACTGTAACTTCAATACTAATTATGACAGGTAACTGTAACTTCGTTAATAATTATCACAAGTAACTTTAATTTCGATACTAATTATGGCAGGTAACTGTAACTTCGTTACTAATTATGACAAGTCCCTGTAATTTCGATACAAATTATGGCAGGTAACGGTAACTTCGATACTAATTATTACAAGTAACTGTAACTTCGATACTAGTTATGACAGGTAACTGTAACTTCGTTACTAATTATGACAAGTAACTGTAATTTCGATACAAATTTTGGCAGGTAACTGTAACTTCGATTCTAACTATGACAGGTAACAGTAACTTCGATACTAATTATGACAAGTAACTGTAACTTCGATACTAATTATGACAGGTAACTGTAACTTCGCTACTAATTATGACAAGTAACAGTAATTTCGATACAAATTATGGCAGGTAACTGTATCTTCTATACTAATTATGACAGGTAACAGTAACTTCGATACTAATTATGACAAGTAACATTAACTTCGATACTAATTATGGCAGGTTACTGTAACATCGCTACTAATTATGACAAGTAACTTTAATTTCGATACAAATTATGGCAGGTAACTGTAACTTCCATACTAATTATGACAGGTAACAGTAACTTCGATACTAATTATGACAAGTAACAGTAATTTCGATACAAATTATGACAGGTAACTGTAACTTCGTTACTAATTATGACAAGTAACAGTACCTTCGATACTAATTATGACAGGTAACTGTAACTTCGATACTAATTATGACAAGAAACTCTAACTTCGTTATTAATTATGACAAGTAACTGTAATTTTGATAAAAAATTATTGTAGGTAACTGTAATTTCAATACTAATTATGACAGGTAAAAGTAACTTCGATACTAATTATGACAAGAAACTCAAACTTCGTTGCTAATTATGACAAGTAACTGTAATTTTGATAAAAAATTATGGTAGGTAACTGTAACTTCAATACTAATTATGAAAGGTAACAGTATCTTCGATACTAATTATGACAGGAAACTGTAACTTCGTTACTAATTATGACAAGTAACTTTAATTTCGATATTAATTATGGCAGGAAACTGTAACTTCGTTACTAATTATGACAAGTCCCTGTAATTTCGATACAAATTATGGCAGGTAACTGTAACCTCGATACTAATTATGACAAGTAACTGTAACTTTGATACTAATTATGACAGGTCACTGTAACTTCGTTATTAATTATGACAAGTAACTGTAATTTCGATACAAATTTTGGCAAGTAACTGTATCATCGTTACTAATTTTGACAGGTAACAGTAACTTCGATACTAATTATGACAAGTAACTGTAACTTCGATACTAATTATGACAGGTAACTGTAACTTCGATACTAATTATGACAGGTAACTGTAACTTCTATACTAATTATGACAAGTAACTGTAATTTCGATTCAAATTTTGTCAGGTAACTGTAACTTCGATACTTATTATGACAGGTAACAGTAACTTCGATACTAATTATGACAAGTAACTGTAACATCGATACTAATTATGACAGGTAACTGTAACTTCGTTACTAATTATGACAAGTAACTGTAATTTCGATACAAATTATGGCAGGTATGTGTAACTTCGATACTAATTATGACAGGTAACAGCAACTTCGATACTAATTATGACAAGTAACTATAACTTCGATACAAATTATAACAGGTAACTGTAACTTCGATACTAATTATGACAAGAAACTCTAACTTCGTTACTAATTATGACAAGTAACTGTAATTTTGATAAAAAATTATTGTAGGTAACTGTAACTTCAATACTAATTATGACAGGTAACAGTAACTTCGATACTAATTATGACAGGTAACTGTAACTTCGTTACTTATTATGACAAGTAACTTTAATTTCGATACAAATTATGGCAGGTTACTGTAACTTCGTTACTAATTATGACAAGTCCCTGTAATTTCGATACAAATTATTGCAGGTAATTGTAATTTCGAAACTAATTATGACAGGTAACAGTAACTTCGATACTAATTATGACAGGTAACAGTAACTTCGATACTATTTATGACAAGTAACTGTAACTTCGATACTAATTATGACAGGTAACAGCAACTTCGATACTAATTATGACAAGTAACTATAACTTCGATACAAATTATGACAGGTAACAGTAACTTCGATACTAAATATGACAGGTTACAGTTACTACGATACTAATTATGACAAGTAACTGTAACTTCGATACTAATTATGACAAGTAACTGTAACTTGGTAACTAATTATGACAAGTAATTGTAATTTCGATACAAATTATGGCAGGTAACAGTAACTTCGATGCTAATTATTACAGGTAACTGTAACTTCGATACTAATTATGACAAGGAACTGTAATTTCGATACAAATTATGGCAGGTAACTGTAACTTCGATACTAATTGTGACAGGTAACAGTAACTTCGATACTAATTATGACAAGTAACTATAACTTCGAATCAAATTATGACTGGTAACTGTAACTTCGATACTAATTATGACAAGAAAATCTAACTTCGTTACTAATTATGACAAGTAACAGTAATTTTGATAAAAAAATTATGGTAGGTAACTGTAACTTCAATACTAATTATGACAGGTAACAGGAACTTCGATACTAATTATGACAAGTAACTGTAACTTCGTTAATAATTATCACAAGTAACATTAATTTCGATACTAATTATGGCAGGTAACTGTAACTTCGTTACTAATTATGACAGGTAACTGTAACTTCGTTACTAATTATGACAAGTAACAGTAATTTCGATACAAATTATGGCAGGTAACTGTATTTTCGATACTAATTATGACAGGTAACAGTAACTTCGATACTAATTATGGCAGGTTACTGTAACATCGCTACTAATTATGACAAGAAACTTTAATTTCGATACAAATTATGGCAGGTAACTGTAACTTCCATACTAATTATGACAGGTAACAGTAACTTCGATACTAATTATGACAAGTAACTGTAATTTCGATACAAATTATGACAGGTAACTGTAACTTCGTTACTAATTATGTCAAGTAACAGTACCTTCGATACTAATTATGACAGGTAACTGTAACTTCGATACTAATTATGACAAGGAACTGAAATTTCGATACAAATTATGGCAGGTAACTGTAACTTCGTTACTAATTATGACGAGTAACTGTAATTTCGATACAAATTTTGGCAGGTAACTGTAACTTCGATACTAATTATGACAGGTAACAGTAACTTCGATACTAATTATGACAAGTAACTGTAACTTCGATACTAATTATGACAGGTAACTGTAACTTCGTTACTAATAATGACAAGTAACTCTAATTTCGATACTAATTATGGCAGGTAACTGTAACTTCGATACTAATTATGACAGGTCACAGTAACTTCGATACTAATTATGACAAGTAACTATAACTTCGATAAAAATTATGACTGGTTACTGTAACTTCGATTCTAATTATGTCAAGAAACTCAAACTTCGTTACTAATTATGACAAGTAACTGTAATTTTGATAAAAAATTATGGTAGGTAACTGTAACTTCATTACTAATTATGACAGGTAACAGTAACTTCGATACTAATTATGACAGGAAACTGTAACTTCGTTACTAATTATGACAAGTAACTTTAATTTCTATACTAGTTATGGCAGGAAACTGTAACTTCGTTACTAATTATGACAGGTAACTGTAACTTCGATACTAATTATGACAAGTAACTGTAACTTCAATACTAATTATGACAGGTAACTGTAACTTCGTTATTAATTATGACAAGTAACTGTAATTTTGATAAAAAATTATTGTAGGTAACTGTAATTTCAATACTAATTATGACAGGTAAAAGTAACTTCGATACTTATTATGACAAGAAACTCAAACTTCGTTGCTAATTATGACAAGTAACTGTAATTTTGATAAAAAATTATGGTAGGTAACTGTAACTTCAATACTAATTATGACAGGTAACAGTATATTCGATACTAATTATGACAGGAAACTGTAACTTCGTTACTAATTATGACAAGTAACTTTAATTTCGATATTAATTATGGCAGGAAACTGTAACTTCGTTACTAATTATGACAAGTCCCTGTAATTTCGATACAAATTATGGCAGGTAACTGTAACCTCGATACTAATTATGACAAGTAACTGTAACTTCGATACTAATTATGACAGGTCACTGTAACTTCGTTATTAATTATGACAAGTAACTGTAATTTCGATACAAATTTTGGCAGGTTACTGTATCATCGTTACTAATTTTGACAGGTAACAGTAACTTCGATACTAATTATGACAAGTAACTGTAACTTCGATACTAATTATGACAGGTAACTGTAACTTCGATACTAATTATGACAGGTAACTGTAACTTCGTTACTAATTATGACATGTAACTGTAATTTCGATTCAAATTTTGGCAGGTAACTGTAACTTCGATACTTATTATGACAGGTAACAGTAACTTCGATACTAATTATGACAAGTAACTGTAACATCGATACTAATTATGACAGGTAACTGTAACTTCGTTACTAATTATGACAAGTAACTGTAATTTCGATACAAATTATGGCAGGTATGTGTAACTTCGATACTAATTATGACAGGTAACAGCAACTTCGATACTAATTATGACAAGTAACTATAACTTCGATACAAATTATAACAGGTAACTGTAACTTCGATACTAATTTTGACAAGAAACTCTAACTTCGTTACTAATTATGACAAGTAACTGTAATTTTGATAAAAAATTATTGTAGGTAACTGTAACTTCAATACTAATTATGACAGGTAACAGTAACTTCGATACTAATTATGACAGGTAACTGTAACTTCGTTACTCATTATGACAAGTAACTTTAATTTCGATACTAATTATGGCAGGTTACTGTAACTTCGTTACTAATTATGACAAGTCCCTGTAATTTCGATACAAATTATTGCAGGTAATTGTAATTTCGAAACTAATTATGACAGGTAACAGTAACTTCGATACTAATTATGACAGGTAACAGTAATTTCGATACTATTTATGACAAGTAACTGTAACTTCGATACTAATTATGACAAGTAACAGCAACTTCGATACTAATTAAGACAAGTAACTATAACTTCGATACAAATTATGACAGGTAACAGTAACTTCGATACTAAATATGACAGGTTACAGTTACTACGATACTAATTATGACAAGTAACTGTAACTTCGATACTAATTATGACAAGTAACTGTAACTTCGTAACTAATTATGACAAGTAATTGTAATTTCGATACAAATTATGGCAGGTAACAGTAACTTCGATGCTAATTATTACAGGTAACTGTAAATTCGATACTAATTATGACAAGGAACTGTAATTTCGATACAAATTATGGCAGGTAACTGTAACTTCGATACTAATTGTGACAGGTAACAGCAACTTCGATACTAATTATGACAATTAACTATAACTTCGAATCAAATTATGACTGGTAACTGTAACTTCGATACAAATTATGACAAGAAAATCTAACTTCGTTACTAATTATGACAAGTAACAGTAATTTTGATAAAAAAATATGGTAGGTAACTGTAACTTCAATACTAATTATGACAGGTAACAGGAACTTCGATACTAATTATGACAAGTAACTGTAACTTCGTTAATAATTATCACAAGTAACATTAATTTCGATACTAATTATGGCAGGTAACTGTAACTTCGTTACTAATTATGACAAGTCCCTGTAATTTCGATAAAAAATTATGGCAGGTAACGGTAACTTCGATACTAATTATTACAAGTAACTTTAACTTCGATACTAACTATGACAGGTAACTGTAACTTCGTTACTAATTATGACAAGTAACTGTAATTTCGATACAAATTTTGGCAGGTAACTGTAACTTCGATTCTAATTATGACAGGTAACAGTAACTTCGATACTAATTATGACAAGTAACTGTAACTTGGATACTAATTATGACAGGTAACTGTAACTTCGTTACTAATTATGACAAGTAACAGTAATTTCGATACAAATTATGGCAGGTAACTGTATCTTCGATACTAATTATGACAGAACAGTAACTTCGATACTAATTATGACAAGTAACATTAACTTCGATACTAATTATGGCAGGTTACTGTAACATCGCTACTAATTATGACAAGTAACTTTAATTTCGATACAAATTATGGCAGGTAACTGTAACTTCGTTACTAATTATGACGAGTAACTGTAATTTCGATACAAATTATGACAGGTAACTGTAACTTCGTTACTAATTATGACAAGTAACAGTGCCTTCGATACTAATTATGACAGGTAACTGTAACTTCGATACTAATTATGACAAGGAACTGTATTTTCGATACAAATTATGGCAGGTAACTGTAACTTCGTTACTAATTATGACGAGTAACTGTAATTTCGATACAAATTTTGGCAGGTAACTGTAACTTCGATACTAATTATGACAGGTAACAGTAACTTCGATACTAATTATGACAAGTAACTGTAACTTCGATACTAATTATGACAGGTAACTGTAACTTCGTTATTAATTATGACAAGTAACTGTAATTTCGATACAAATTTTGGCAGGTAACACTATCATCGTTACTAATTTTGACAGGTAACAGTAACTTCGATACTAATTATGACAAGTAACTGTAACTTCGATACTAATTATGACAGGTAACTGTAACTTCGATACTAATTATGACAGTTAACTGTAACTTCGTTACTAATTATGACAAGTAACTGTAATTTCGATTCAAATTTTGGCAGGTAACTGTAACTTCGATACTTATTATGACAGGTAACAGTAACTTCGATACTAATTATGACAAGTAACTGTAACATCGATACTAATTATGACAGGTAACAGTAACTTCGTTACTAATTATGACAAGTAACTGTAATTTCGATACAAATTGTGGCAGGTTACTGTAACTTCGATACTAATTATGACAGGTAACAGCAACTTCGATACTAATTATGACAAGTAACTATAACTTCGATATAAATTATGACAGGTAACTGTAACTTCGATACTAATTATGACAAGAAACTCTAACTTCGTTACTAATTATGAAAAGTAACTGTAATTTTGATAAAAAATTATTGTAGGTAACTGTAACTTCAATACTAATTATGACAGGTAACAGTAACTTCGATACTAATTATGACAGGTAACTGTAACTTCGTTACTTATTATGACAAGTAACTTTAATTTCGATACTAATTATGGCAGGTTACTGTAACTTCGTTACTAATTATGACAAGTCCCTGTAATTTCGATACAAATTATGGCAAGTAATTGTAATTTCGATGCTAATTATGACAGGTAACAGTAACTTCGATACTAATTATGACAAGTAACAGTAACTTCGATACTAATTATGTCAAGTAACTGTAACTTCGATACTTATTATGACAGGTAACTGTAACTTCGTTACTAATTATGACAAGTAACTGTAATTTCGATTCAAATTTTGGCAGGTAACTGTAACATCGATACTTATTATGACAGGTAACAGTAACTTCGATACTAATTATGACAAGTAACAGTAATTTCGATACAAATTATGGCAGGTAACTGTAATTTCGATACTAATTATGACAGGTAACAGCAACTTCGATACTAATTATGACAAGTAACTATAACTTCGATACAAATTATGACAGGTAACTGTAACTTCGATACTAATTATGACAAGAAACTCTAACTTCGTTACTAATTATGACAAGTAACTGTAATTTTGATAAAAAATTATTGTAGGTAACTGTAACTTCAATACTAATTATGACAGGTAACAGTAACTTCGATACTAATTATGACAGGTAACAGTAACTACGATACTAATTATGACAAGTAACTGTAACTTCGATACTAATTATGACAAGTAACTGTAACTTCGTAACTAATTATGACAAGTAACTGTAATTTCGATACAAATTATGGCAGGTAACAGTAACTTCGATACTAATTATGACAAGTAACTGTAACTTCGATACTAATTATGACAGGGAACATTAATTTCGATACAAATTATGGCAGGTAACTGTAACTTCGATACTAATTGTGACTGGTAACAGTAACTTCGATACTAATTATGACATGTAACTATAACTTCGAATCAAATTATGACAGGTAACTGTAACTTCGATACTAATTATGACAAGAAACTCTAACTTCGTTACTAATTATGACAAATAACTGTAATTTTGATAAAAAATTATGGTAGGTAACTGTAACTTCAATACTAATTATGACAGGAAACAGTAACTTCGATACTTATTATGACAGGTAACTGTAACTTGGTTACTAATTATCACAAGTAACTTTAATTTCGGTACTAATTATGACAGGTAACTGTAACTTCGTTACTAATTATTACAAGTCCCTGTAATTTCGATACAAATTATGGCGGGTAACGGTAACTTCGATACTAATTATTACAAGTAACTGTAACTTCGATACTAATTATGACAGGTAACTGTAACTTGGTTACTAATTATGACAAGTAACTGTAATTTCGATACAAATTTTGGCAGGTAACTGTAACTTCGATTCTAATTATGACAGGTAACAGTAACTTCGATACTAATTATGACAAGTAACTGTAACTTCGATACTAATTATGACAGGTAACTGTAACTTCGTTACTATTTATGATAAGTTACAGTAATTTCGATTCAAAATATGGCAGGTAACAGTAACTTCGATACTAATTATGACAGGTAACTGTAACTTCGATACTAATTATGACAAGAAACTGTAATTTCGATACAAATTATGGCAGGTAACTGTAACTTCGTTACTAATTATGACAAGTAACTGTAATTTCGATACAAATTTTGGAAGGTAACTGTTACTTCGATACTAATTATGACAGGTAACAGTAACTTCGATACTAATTATGACAAGTAACAGTAACTTCGATACTTATTATGACAGGTAACTTTAACTTCGTTACTAATTATGACAAGATACTCTAATTTCGATACAAATTATGGCAGGTAACTGTAACTTCGGTACTATTTATGACAGGTAACAGTAACTTCGATACTAATTATGACAAGTAACTATGAATTCGATAAAAATTATGACTGGTTACTGTAACTTCGATTCTAATTATGACGAGAAACTCAAACTTAGTTACTAATTATGACAAGTAACTGTAATTTTGATAAAAATTATGGTAGGTAACTGTAACTTTAATACTAATTATGACAGGTAAGAGTAACTTCGATAATTATTATGACAGGAAACTGTAACTTCGTTACTAATTATGACAAGTAACTTTAATTTCGATACTAATTATGGCAGGAAACTGTAACTTCGTTACTAATTATGACAAGTCCCTGTAATTTCGATACAAATTATGGCAGGTAACTGTAACTTCGATACTAATTATGACAAGTAACTGTAACTTAGATACTAATTATGACAGGTAACTGTAACTTCGTCCCTAATTATAACAAGTAACTGTAATTTCGTTACAAATTATGGCAGGTAACAATAACTTCGATACTAATTATGACAGGTAACAGTAATTCGATACTAATTATGACAAGTAACTATAACTTCGATACAAATTATGACAGGTAACTGTAACTTCGATACTAATTATGAGAAGAAACTCGAACTTCGTTACTAATTATGACAAGTCCCTGTAATTTCGATACAAATTATGGCAGGTAACTGTAACTTCCATACTAATTATGACAGGTAACAGTAACTTCGATACTAATTATGACAGGAAACTGTAACTTCGTTACTAATTATGACAAGTAACTGATATTTCGATACAAATTATGACAGGTAACTGTAACTTCGTTACTAATTATGACAAGTAACAGTAATTTCGATACAAAATATGGCAGGTAACAGTAACGTCGATACTAATTATGACAGGTAACAGTAACTTCGATACTATTTATGACAAGTAACATTAACTTCGATACGAATTATGACAGGTTACTGTAACATCGTTGCTAATGATGACAAGTAACTTAAATTTCGATACAAATTATGGCAGGTAACTGTAACTTCCATACTAATTATGACAGGTAACAGTTACTTCGATACTAATTATGACAGGAAACTGTAACTTCGTTACTAATTATGACAAGTAACTGTAATTTCGATACAAATTATGACAGGTAACTGTAACTTCGTTACTAATTACGACAAGTAACAGTACCTTCGATACTAATTATGACAGGTAACTGTAACATCGATACTAATTATGACAAGGAACTGTAATTTCGATACAAATTATGGCAGGTAACTGTAACTTCGATACTAATTATGACAGGTAACAGCAACTTCGATACTAATAATGACAAGTAACTGTAATTTCGATACAAATTTTGGCAGGTAACTGTAACTTCGATACTAATTATGACAGGTAACAGTAACTTCGATACTAATTATGACAAGTAACTGTAACTTCGTTACTTATTATGACAAGTAACTGTAATTTCGATACAAATTATGACAGGTAACTGTAACTTCGTTACTAATTACGACAAGTAACAGTACCTTCGATACTAATTATGACAGGTAACTGTAACTTCGATACTAATTATGACAAGGAACTGAAATTTCGATACAAATTATGGCAGGTAACTGTAACTTCGTTACTAATTATGACGAGTAACTGTAATTTCGATACAAATTTTGGCAGGTAACTGTAACATCGATACTAATTATGACAGGTAACAGTAACTTCGATACTAATTATGACAAGTAACTGTAACTTCGATATTAATTATGACAGGTAACTGTAACTTCGTTACTAATAATGACAAGTAACACTAATTTCGATACTAATTATGGCAGGTAACTGTAACTTCGATACTAATTATGACAGGTAACAGTAACTTCGATACTAATTATGACAAGTAACTATAACTTCGATAAAAATTATGACTGGTTACTGTAACTTCGATTCTAGTTATGACAAGAAACTCAAAATTCGTTACTAATTATGACAAGATACTGTAATTTTGATAAAAAATTATGGTAGGTAACTGTAACTTCATTACTAATTATGACAGGTAACAGTAACTTCGATACTAATTATGACAGGAAACTGTAACTTCGTTACTAATTATGACAAGTAATTTTAATTTCGATACTAGTTATGGCAGGAAACTGTAACTTCGTTACTAATTATGACAAGTCCCTGTAATTTCGATACAAATTATGGCAGGTAACTGTAACTTCGATACTAATTATGACAAGTAACTGTAACTTCGATACTAATTATGACTGGTAACTGTAACTTCGTTATTAATTATGACAAGTAACTGTAATTTTGATAAAAATTATTGTAGGTAACTGTAATTTCAATACTAATTATGACAGGTAACAGTAACTTCGATACTAATTATGACAAGAAACTCAAACTTCGTTGCTAATTATGACAAGTAACTGTAATTTTGATAAAAAATTATGGTAGGTAACTGTAAATTCAATACTAATTATGACAGGTAACAGTATCTTCGATACTAATTATGACAGGAAACTGTAACTTCGTTACTAATTATGACAAGTAACTTTAATTTCGATATTAATTATGGCAGGAAACTGTAACTTCGTTACTAATTATGACAAGTCCCTGTAATTTCGATACAGATTATGACAGATAACTCTAACTTCGTTACTAATTATGACAAGTAACAGTACTTTCGATACTAATTATGACAGGTAACTGTAACTTCGATACTAATTATGACAAGGAACTGTAATTTCGATACAAATTATGGCAGGTAACTGTAACTTCGATACTAATTATGACAGGTAACAGCAACTTCGATACTAATTATGACAAGTAACTATAACTTCGATACAAATTATGACAGGTAACTGTAACTTCGATACTAATTATGACAAGAAACTCTAACTTCGTTACTAATTATGACAAGTAACTGTAATTTTGATAAAAAATTATTGTAGGTAACTGTAACTTCAATACTAATTATGACAGGTAACAGTAACTTCGATACTAATTATGACAGGTAACTGTAACTTCGTTACTTATTATGACAAGTAACTTAAATTTCGATACTAATTATGGCAGGTTACTGTAACTTCGTTACTAATTATGACAAGTCCCTGTAATTTCGATACAAATTATTGCAGGTAATTGTAATTTCGAAACTAATTATGACAGGTAACAGTAACTTCGATACTAATTATGACAGGTAACAGTAACTTCGATACTATTTATGACAAGTAACTGTAACTTCGATACTAATTATGACAGGTAACAGCAACTTCGATACTAATTATGACAAGTAACTATAACTTCGATACAAATTATGACAGGTAACAGTAACTTCGATACTAATTATGACAGGTTACAGTAACTACGATACTAATTATGACAAGTAACTGTAACTTGGATACTAATTATGACAAGTAACTGTAACTTGGTAACTAATTATGACAAGTAATTGTAATTTCGATACAAATTATGGCTGGTAACAGTAACTTCGATGCTAATTATGACAGGTAACTGTAACTTCGATACTAATTATGACAAGGAACTGTAATTTCGATACAAATTATGGCAGGTAACTGTAACTTCGATACTAATTGTGACAGGTAACAGTAACTTCGATACTATTTATGACAAGTAACTATAACTTCGAATCAAATTATGACTGGTAACTGTAACTTCGATACTAATTATGACAAGAAAATCTAACTTCGTTACTAATTATGAAAAGTAACTGTAATTTTGATAAAAAATTATGGTAGGTAACTGTAACTTCAATACTAATTATGACAGGTAACTGTAACTTCGTTAATAATTATCACAAGTAACTTTAATTTCGATACTAATTATGGCAGGTAACTGTAACTTCGTTACTAATTATGACAAGTCCCTGTAATTTCGATACAAATTATGGCAGGGAACGGTAACTTTGATACTAATTATTACAAGTAACTGTAACTTCGATACTAATTATGACAGGTAACTGTAACTTCGTTACTAATTATGACAAGTAACTGTAATTTCGATACAAATTTTGGCAGGTAACTGTAACTTCGATTCTAACTATGACAGGTAACAGTAACTTCGATACTAATTATGACAAGTAACTGTAACTTCGATACTAATTATGACAGGTAACTGTAACTTCGTTTCTAATTATGACAAGTAACAGTAATTTCGATACAAATTATGGCAGGTAACTGTATCTTCGATACTAATTATGACAGGTAACAGTAACTTCGATACTAATTATGACAAGTAACATTAACTTCGATACTAATTATGGCAGGTTACTGTAACATCGCTACTAATTATGACAAGTAACTTTAATTTCGATACAAATTATGGCAGGTAACTGTAACTTCCATACTTATTATGACAGGTAACAGTAACTTCGATACTAATTATGACAAGTAACTGTAATTTCGATACAAATTATGACAGGTAACTGTAACTTCGTTACTAATTATGACAAGTAACAGTACCTTCGATACTAATTATGACAGGTAACTGTAACTTCGATACTAATTATGACAAGGAACTGAAATTTCGATACAAATTATGGCAGGTACTGTATCTTCGTTACTAATTATGACGAGTAACTGTAATTTCGATACAAATTTTGGCAGGTAACTGTAACTTCGATACTAATTATGACAGGTAACAGTAACTTCAATACTAATTATGACAAGTAACTGTAACTTCGATACTAATTATGACAGGTAACTGTAACTTCGTTACTAATAATGACAAGTAACTCTAATTTCGATACTAATTATGGCAGGTAACTGTAACTTCGATACTAATTATGACAGGTAACAGTAACTTCGATACTTATTATGACAAGTAACTATAACTTCGATAAAAATTATGACTGGTTACTGTAACTTCGATTCTAATTATGACAAGAAACTCAAACTTCGTTACTAATTATGACAAGTAACTGTAATTTTGATAAAAAATTATGGTAGGTAACTGTAACTTCATTACTAATTATGACAGGTAACAGTAACTTCGATACTAATTATGACAGGAAACTGTAACTTCGTTACTAATTATGGCAAGTAACTTTAATTTCGATACTAGTTATGGCAGGAAACTGTAACTTCGTTACTAATTATGACAAGTCCCTGTAATTTCGATACAAATTATGGCAGGTAACTGTAACTTCGATACTAATTATGACAAGTAACTGTAACTTCGATACTAATTATGACAGGTAACTGTAACTTCGTTATTAATTATGACAAGTAACTGTAATTTTGATAAAAAATTATTGTAGGTAACTGTAATTTCAATACTAATTATGACAGGTATCAGTAACTTCGATACTAATTATGACAAGAAACTCAAACTTCGTTGCTAATTATGACAAGTAACTGTAATTTTGACAAAAAATTATGGTAGGTAACTGTAACTTCAATACTAATTATGACAGGTAACAGTATCTTCGATACTAATTATGACAGGAAACTGTAACTTCGTTACTAATTATGACAAGTAACTTTAATTTCGATATTAATTATGGCAGGAAACTGTAACTTCGTTACTAATTATGACAAGTCCCTGTAATTTCGATGCAAATTATGGCAGGTAACTGTAACCTCGATACTAATTATGACAAGTAACTGTAACTTCGATACTAATTATGACAGGTCACTGTAACTTCGTTATTAATTATGACAAGTAACTGTAATTTCGATACAAATTTTGGCAGGTAACTGTATCATCGTTACTAATTTTGACAGGTAACAGTAACTTCGATACTAATTATGACAAGTAACTGTAACTTCGATACTAATTATGACAGGTAACTGTAACTTCGATACTAATTATGACAGGTAACTGTAACTTCGTTACTAATTATGACAAGTAACTGTAATTTCGATTCAAATTTTGGCAGGTAACTGTAACTTCGATACTTATTATGACAGGTAACAGTAACTTCGATACTAATTATGACAAGTAACTGTAACATCGATACTAATTATGACAGGTAACTGTAACTTCGTTACTAATTATGACAAGTAACTGTAATTTCGATACAAATTATGGCAGGTATGTGTAACTTCGATACTAATTATGACAGGTAACAGCAACTCCGATACTAATTATGACAAGTAACTATAACTTCGATACAAATTATAACAGGTAACTGTAACTTCGATACTAATTATGACAAGAAACTCTAACTTCGTTACTAATTATGACAAGTAACTGTAATTTTGATAAAAAATTATTGTAGGTAACTGTAACTTCAATACTAATTATGACAGGTAACAGTAACTTCGATACTAATTATGACAGGTAACTGTAACTTCGTTACTTATTATGACAAGTAACTTTAATTTCGATACTAATTATGGCAGGTTACTGTAACTTCGTTACTAATTATGACAAGTCCCTGTAATTTCGATACAAATTATTGCAGGTAATTGTAATTTCGAAACTAATTATGACAGGTAACAGTAACTTCGATACTAATTATGACAGGTAACAGTAACTTCGATACTATTTATGACAAGTAACTGTAACTTCGATACTAATTATGACAGGTAACAGCAACTTCGATAATTATTATGACAAGTAACTATATCTTCGATACAAATTATGACAGGTAACAGTAACTTCGATACTAATTATGACAGGTTACATTTACTACGATACTAATTATGACAAGTAACTGTAACTTCGATACTAATTATGACAAGTAACTGTAACTTGGTAACTAATTATGACAAGTAATTGTAATTTCGATACAAATTATGGCAGGTAACAGTAACTTCGATGCTAATTATGACAGGAAACTGTAACTTCGATACTAATTATGACAAGGAACTGTAATTTCGATACAAATTATGGCAGGTAACTGTAACTTCGATACTAATTGTGACAGGTAACAGTAACTTCGATACTAATTATGACAAGTAACTATAACTTCGAATCAAATTATGACTGGTAACTGTAACTTCGATACTAATTATGACAAGAAAATCTAACTTCGTTACTAATTATGACAAGTAACAGTAATTTTGATAAAAAATTATGGTAGGTAACTGTAACTTCAATACTAATTATGACAGGTAACAGGAACTTCGATACTAATTATGACAAGTAACTGTAACTTCGTTAATAATTATCACAAGTAACATTAATTTCGATACTAATTATGGCAGGTAACTGTAACTTCGTTACTAATTATGACAAGTCCCTGTAATTTCGATAAAAAATTATGGCAGGTAACGGTAACTTCGATACTAATTATTACAAGTAACTGTAACTTCGATACTAATTATGACAGGTAACTGTAACTTCGTTACTAATTATGACAAGTAACTGTAATTTCGATACAAATTTTGGCAGGTAACTGTAACTTCGATTTTAATTATGACAGGTAACAGTAACTTCGATACTAATTATGACAAGTAACTGTAACTTCGATACTAATTATGACAGGTAACAGTAACTTCGTTACTAATTATGACAAGTAACAGTAATTTCGATACAAATTATGGCAGGTAACTGTATCTTCGATACTTATTATGACAGGTAACAGTAACTTCGATACTTATTATGACAAGTAACTATAACTTCGATAAAAATTATGACTGGTTACTGTAACTTCGATTCTAATTATGACAAGAAACTCAAACTTCGTTACTAATTATGACAAGTAACTGTAATTTTGATAAAAAATTATGGTAGGTAACTGTAACTTCATTACTAATTATGACAGGTAACAGTAACTTCGATACTAATTATGACAGGAAACTGTAACTTCGTTACTAATTATGACAAGTAACTTTAATTTCGATACTAGTTATGGCAGGAAACTGTAACTTCGTTACTAATTATGACAAGTCCCTGTAATTTCGATACAAATTATGGCAGGTAACTGTAACTTCGATACTAATTATGACAAGTAACTGTAACTTCGATACTAATTATGACAGGTAACTGTAACTTCGTTATTAATTATGACAAGTAACTGTAATTTTGATAAAAAATTATTGTAGGTAACTGTAATTTCAATACTAATTATGACAGGTAACAGTAACTTCGATACTAATTATGACAAGAAACTCAAACTTCGTTGCTAATTATGACAAGTAACTGTAATTTTGATAAAAAATTATGGTAGGTAACTGTAACTTCAATACTAATTATGACAGGTAACAGTATCTTCGATACTAATTATGACAGGAAACTGTAACTTCGTTACTAATTATGACAAGTAACTTTAATTTCGATATTAATTATGGCTGGAAACTGTAACTTCGTTACTAATTATGACAAGTCCCTGTAATTTCGATGCAAATTATGGCAGGTAACTGTAACCTCGATACTAATTATGACAAGTAACTGTAACTTCGATACTAATTATGACAGGTCACTGTAACTTCGTTATTAATTATGACAAGTAACTGTAATTTCGATACAAATTTTGGCAGGTAACTGTATCATCGTTACTAATTTTGACAGGTAACAGTAACTTCGATACTAATTATGACAAGTAACTGTAACTTCGATACTAATTATGACAGGTAACTGTAACTTCGATACTAATTATGACAGGTAACTGTAACTTCGTTACTAATTATGACAAGTAACTGTAATTTCGATTCAAATTTTGGCAGGTAAATGTAACTTCGATACTTATTATGACAGGTAACAGTAACTTCGATACTAATTATGACAAGTAACTGTAACATCGATACTAATTATGACAGGTAACTGTAACTTCGTTACTAATTATGACAAGTAACTGTAATTTCGATACAAATTATGGCAGGTATGTGTAACTTCGATACTAATTATGACAGGTAACAGCAACTCCGATACTAATTATGACAAGTAACTATAACTTCGATACAAATTATAACAGGTAACTGTAACTTCGATACTAATTATGACAAGAAACTCTAACTTCGTTACTAATTATGACAAGTAACTGTAATTTTTATAAAAAATTATTGTAGGTAACTGTAACTTCAATACTAATTATGACAGGTAACAGTAACTTCGATACTAATTATGACAGGTAACTGTAACTTCGTTACTTATTATGACAAGTAACTTTAATTTCGATACTAATTATGGCAGGTTACTGTAACTTCGTTACTAATTATGACAAGTCCCTGTAATTTCGATACAAATTATTGCAGGTAATTGTAATTTCGAAACTAATTATGACAAGAAACTCTAACTTCGTTACTAATTATGACAAGTAAATGTAATTTTGATAAAAAATTATTGTAGGTAACAGTAACTTCGATACTAATTATGACAGGTAACAGTAACTTCGATACTATTTATGACAAGTAACTGTAATTAAGATACAAATTATGGCAGGTAACTGTAACTTCGATACTAATTGTGACAGGTAACAGTAACTTCGATACTAATTATGACAAGTAACTATAACTTCGAATCAAATTATGACTGGTAACTGTAACTTCGATACTAATTATGACAAGAAACTCTAACTTCGTTACTAATTATGACAAGTAACTGTAATTTTGATAAAAAATTATTGTAGGTAACAGTAACTTCGATACTATTTATGACAAGTAACTGTAATGAAGATACTAATTATGACAAGTAACTGTAATTTCGATACAAATTATGGCAGGTATGTGTAACTTCGATACTAATTATGACAGGTAACAGCAACTCCGATACTAATTATGACAAGTAACTATAACTTCGATACAAATTATAACAGGTAACTGTAACTTCGATACTAATTATGACAAGAAACTCTAACTTCGTTACTAATTATGACAAGTAACTGTAATTTTGATAAAAAATTATTGTAGGTAACAGTAACTTCGATACTAATTATGACAGGTAACAGTAACTTCGATACTATTTATGACAAGTAACTGTAACTTCGATACTAATTATGACAGGTAACAGCAACTTCGATACTAATTATGACAAGTAATTATAACTTCGATACAAATTATGACAGGTAACAGTAACTTCGATACTAATTATGACAGGTTACAGTTACTACGATACTAATTATGACAAGTAACTGTAACTTCGATACTAATTATGACAAGTAACTGTAACTTGGGAACTAATTATGACAAGTAATTGTAATTTCGATACAAATTATGGCAGGTAACAGTAACTTCGATGCTAATTATGACAGGTAACTGTAACTTCGATACTAATTATGACAAGGAACTGTAATTAAGATACAAATTATGGCAGGTAACTGTAACTTCGATACTAATTGTGACAGGTAACAGTAACTTCGATACTAATTATGACAAGTAACTATAACTTCGAATCAAATTATGACTGGTAACTGTAACTTCGATACTAATTATGACAGAAAACTGTAACTTCGTTACTAATTATGACAAGTAACTGTAATTTCGATACAAATTATGACAGGTAACTGTAACTTCGTTACTAATTACGACAAGTAACAGTACCTTCGATACTAATTATGACAGGTAACTGTAACATCGATACTAATAATGACAAGTAACTGTAATTTCGATACAAATTTTGGCAGGTAACTGTAACTTCGATACTAATTATGACAGGTAACAGTAACTTCGATACTAATTATGACAAGTAACTGTAACTTCGTTACTTATTATGACAAGTAACTGTAATTTCGATACAAATTATGACAGGTAACTGTAACTTCGTTACTAATTACGACAAGTAACAGTACCTTCGATACTAATTATGACAGGTAACTGTAACTTCGATACTAATTATGACAAGGAACTGAAATTTCGATACAAATTATGGCAGGTAACTGTAACTTCGTTACTAATTATGACGAGTAACTGTAATTTCGATACAAATTTTGGCAGGTAACTGTAACATCGATACTAATTATGACAGGTAACAGTAACTTCGATACTAATTATGACAAGTAACTGTAACTTCGATATTAATTATGACAGGTAACTGTAACTTCGTTACTAATAATGACAAGTAACACTAATTTCGATACTAATTATGGCAGGTAACTGTAACTTCGATACTAATTATGACAGGTAACAGTAACTTCGATACTAATTATGACAAGTAACTATAACTTCGATAAAAATTATGACTGGTTACTGTAACTTCGATTCTAATTATGACAAGAAACTCAAAATTCGTTACTAATTATGACAAGATACTGTAATTTTGATAAAAAATTATGGTAGGTAACTGTAACTTCATTACTAATTATGACAGGTAACAGTAACTTCGATACTAATTATGACAGGAAACTGTAACTTCGTTACTAATTATGACAAGTAATTTTAATTTCGAAACTAGTTATGGCAGGAAACTGTAACTTCGTTACTAATTATGACAAGTCCCTGTAATTTCGATACAAATTATGGCAGGTAACTGTAACTTCGATACTAATTATGACAAGTAACTGTAACTTCGATACTAATTATGACTGGTAACTGTAACTTCGTTATTAATTATGACAAGTAACTGTAATTTTGATAAAAATTATTGTAGGTAACTGTAATTTCAATACTAATTATGACAGGTAACAGTAACTTCGATACTAATTATGACAAGAAACTCAAACTTCGTAGCTAATTATGACAAGTAACTGTAATTTTGATAAAAAATTATGGTAGGTAACTGTAAATTCAATACTAATTATGACAGGTAACAGTATCTTCGATACTAATTATGACAGGAAACTGTAACTTCGTTACTAATTATGACAAGTAACTTTAATTTCGATATTAATTATGGCAGGAAACTGTAACTTCGTTACTAATTATGACAAGTCCCTGTAATTTCGATACAAATTATGACAGATAACTCTAACTTCGTTACTAATTATGACAAGTAACAGTACTTTCGATACTAATTATGACAGGTAACTGTAACTTCGATACTAATTATGACAAGGAACTGTAATTTCGATACAAATTATGGCAGGTAACTGTAACTTCGATACTAATTATGACAGGTAACAGCAACTTCGATACTAATTATGACAAGTAACTATAACTTCGATACAAATTATGACAGGTAACTGTAACTTCGATACTAATTATGACAAGAAACTCTAACTTCGTTACCAATTATGACAAGTAACTGTAATTTTGATAAAAAATTATTGTAGGTAACTGTAACTTCAATACTAATTATGACAGGTAACAGTAACTTCGATACTAATTATGACAGGTAACTGTAACTTCGTTACTTATTATGACAAGTAACTTAAATTTCGATACTAATTATGGCAGGTTACTGTAAATTCGTTACTAATTATGACAAGTCCCTGTAATTTCGATACAAATTATTGCAGGTAATTGTAATTTCGAAACTAATTATGACAGGTAACAGTAACTTCGATACTAATTATGACAGGTAACAGTAACTTCGATACTATTTATGACAAGTAACTGTAACTTCGATACTAATTATGACAGGTAACAGCAACTTCGATACTAATTATGACAAGTAACTATAACTTCGATACAAATTATGACAGGTAACAGTAACTTCGATACTAATTATGACAGGTTACAGTAACTACGATACTAATTATGACAAGTAACTGTAACTTGGATACTAATTATGACAAGTAACTGTAACTTGGTAACTAATTATGACAAGAAATTGTAATTTCGATACAAATTATGGCTGGTAACAGTAACTTCGATGCTAATTATGACAGGTAACTGTAACTTCGATACTAATTATGACAAGGAACTGTAATTTCGATACAAATAATGGCAGGTAACTGTAACTTCGATACTAATTGTGACAGGTAACAGTAACTTCGATACTATTTATGACAAGTAACTATAACTTCGAATCAAATTATGACTGGTAACTGTAACTTCGATACTAATTATGACAAGAAAATCTAACTTCGTTACTAATTATGAAAAGTAACTGTAATTTTGATAAAAAATTATGGTAGGTAACTGTAACTTCAATACTAATTATGACAGGTAACTGTAACTTCGTTAATAATTATCACAAGTAACTTTAATTTCGATACTAATTATGGCAGGTAACTGTAACTTCGTTACTAATTATGACAAGTCCCTGTAATTTCGATACAAATTATGGCAGGGAACGGTAACTTTGATACTAATTATTACAAGTAACTGTAACTTCGATACTAATTATGACAGGTAACTGTAACTTCGTTACTAATTGTGACAAGTAACTGTAATTTCGATACAAATTTTGGCAGGTAACTGTAACTTCGATTCTAACTATGACAGGTAACAGTAACTTCGATACTAATTATGACAAGTAACTGTAACTTCGATACTAATTATGACAGGTAACTGTAACTTCGTTACTAATTATGACAAGTAACAGTAATTTCGATACAAATTATGGCAGGTAACTGTATCTTCGATACTAATTATGACAGGTAACAGTAACTTCGATACTAATTATGACAAGTAACATTAACTTCGATACTAATTATGGCAGGTTACTGTAACATCGCTACTAATTATGACAAGTAACTTTAATTTCGATACAAATTATGGCAGGTAACTGTAACTTCCATACTTATTATGACAGGTAACAGTAACTTCGATACTAATTATGACAAGTAACTGTAATTTCGATACAAATTATGACAGGTAACTGTAACTTCGTTACTAATTATGACAAGTAAAGGTACCTTCGATACTAATTATGACAGGTAACTGTAACTTCGATACTAATTATGACAAGGAACTGAAATTTCGATACAAATTATGGCAGGTACTGTATCTTCGTTACTAATTATGACGAGTAACTGTAATTTCGATACAAATTTTGGCAGGTAACTGTAACTTCGATACTAATTATGACAGGTAACAGTAACTTCAATACTAATTATGACAAGTAACTGTAACTTCGATACTAATTATGACAGGTAACTGTAACTTCGTTACTAATAATGACAAGTAACTCTAATTTCGATACTAATTATGGCAGGTAACTGTAACTTCGATACTAATTATGACAGGTAACAGTAACTTCGATACTTATTATGACAAGTAACTATAACATCGATAAAAATTATGACTGGTTACTGTAACTTCGATTCTAATTATGACAAGAAACTCAAACTTCGTTACTAATTATGACAAGTAACTGTAATTTTGATAAAAAATTATGGTAGGTAACTGTAACTTCATTACTAATTATGACAGGTAACAGTAACTTCGATACTAATTATGACAGGAAACTGTAACTTCGTTACTAATTATGACAAGTAACTTTAATTTCGATACTAGTTATGGCAGGAAACTGTAACTTCGTTACTAATTATGACAAGTCCCTGTAATTTCGATACAAATTATGGCAGGTAACTGTAACTTCGATACTAATTATGACAAGTAACTGTAACTTCGATACTAATTATGACAGGTAACTGTAACTTCGTTATTAATTATGACAAGTAACTGTAATTTTGATAAAAAATTATTGTAGGTAACTGTAATTTCAATACTAATTATGACAGGTAACAGTAACTTCGATACTAATTATGACAAGAAACTCAAACTTCGTTGCTAATTATGACAAGTAACTGTAATTTTGATAAAAAATTATGGTAGGTAACTGTAACTTCAATACTAATTATGACAGGTAACAGTATCTTCGATACTAATTATGACAGGAAACTGTAACTTCGTTACTAATTATGACAAGTAACTTTAATTTCGATATTAATTATGGCAGGAAACTGTAACTTCGTTACTAATTATGACAAGTCCCTGTAATTTCGATGCAAATTATGGCAGGTAACTGTAACCTCGATACTAATTATGACAAGTAACTGTAACTTCGATACTAATTATGACAGGTCACTGTAACTTCGTTATTAATTATGACAAGTAACTGTAATTTCGATACAAATTTTGGCAGGTAACTGTATCATCGTTACTAATTTTGACAGGTAACAGTAACTTCGATACTAATTATGACAAGTAACTGTAACTTCGATACTAATTATGACAGGTAACTGTAACTTCGATACTAATTATGACAGGTAACTGTAACTTCGTTACTAATTATGACAAGTAACTGTAATTTCGATTCAAATTTTGGCAGGTAACTGTAACTTCGATACTTATTATGACAGGTAACAGTAACTTCGATACTAATTATGACAAGTAACTGTAACATCGATACTAATTATGACAGGTAACTGTAACTTCGTTACTAATTATGACAAGTAACTGTAATTTCGATACAAATTATGGCAGGTATGTGTAACTTCGATACTAATTATGACAGGTAACAGCAACTCCGATACTAATTATGACAAGTAACTATAACTTCGATACAAATTATAACAGGTAACTGTAACTTCGATACTAATTATGACAAGAAACTCTAACTTCGTTACTAATTATGACAAGTAACTGTAATTTTGATAAAAAATTATTGTAGGTAACTGTAACTTCAATACTAATTATGACAGGTAACAGTAACTTCGATACTAATTATGACAGGTAACTGTAACTTCGTTATTTATTATGACAAGTAACTTTAATTTCGATACTAATTATGGCAGGTTACTGTAACTTCGATACTAATTATGACAAGTCCCTGTAATTTCGATACAAATTATTGCAGGTAATTGTAATTTCGAAACTAATTATGACAGGTAACAGTAACTTCGATACTAATTATGACAGGTAACAGTAACTTCGATACTATTTATGACAAGTAACTGTAACTTCGATACTAATTATGACAGGTAACAGCAACTTCGATAATTATTATGACAAGTAACTATATCTTCGATACAAATTATGACAGGTAACAGTAACTTCGATACTAATTATGACAGGTTACATTTACTACGATACTAATTATGACAAGTAACTGTAACTTCGATACTAATTATGACAAGTAACTGTAACTTGGTAACTAATTATGACAAGTAATTGTAATTTCGATACAAATTATGGCAGGTAACAGTAACTTCGATGCTAATTATGACAGGAAACTGTAACTTCGATACTAATTATGACAAGGAACTGTAATTTCGATACAAATTATGGCAGGTAACTGTAACTTCGATACTAATTGTGACAGGTAACAGTAACTTCGATACTAATTATGACAAGTAACTATAACTTCGAATCAAATTATGACTGGTAACTGTAACTTCGATACTAATTATGACAAGAAAATCTAACTCCGTTACTAATTATGACAAGTAACAGTAATTTTGATAAAAAATTATGGTAGGTAACTGTAACTTCAATACTAATTATGACAGGTAACAGGAACTTCGATACTAATTATGACAAGTAACTGTAACTTCGTTAATAATTATCACAAGTAACATTAATTTCGATACTAATTATGGCAGGTAACTGTAACTTCGTTACTAATTATGACAAGTCCCTGTAATTTCGATAAAAAATTATGGCAGGTAACGGTAACTTCGATACTAATTATTACAAGTAACTGTAACTTCGATACTAATTATGACAGGTAACTGTAACTTCGTTACTAATTATGACAAGTAACTGTAATTTCGATACAAATTTTGGCAGGTAACTGTAACTTCGATTCTAATTATGACAGGTAACAGTAACTTCGATACTAATTATGACAAGTAACTGTAACTTCGATACTAATTATGACAGGTAACTGTAACTTCGTTACTAATTATGACAAGTAACAGTAATTTCGATACAAATTATGGCAGGTAACTGTATCTTCGATACTTATTATGACAGGTAACAGTAACTTCGATACTTATTATGACAAGTAACTATAACTTCGATAAAAATTATGACTGGTTACTGTAACTTCGATTCTAATTATGACAAGAAACTCAAACTTCGTTACTAATTATGACAAGTAACTGTAATTTTGATAAAAAATTATGGTAGGTAACTGTAACTTCATTACTAATTATGACAGGTAACAGTAACTTCGATACTAATTATGACAGGAAACTGTAACTTCGTTACTAATTATGACAAGTAACTTTAATTTCGATACTAGTTATGGCAGGAAACTGTAACTTCGTTACTAATTATGACAAGTCCCTGTAATTTCGATACAAATTATGGCAGGTAACTGTAACTTCGATACTAATTATGACAAGTAACTGTAACTTCGATACTAATTATGACAGGTAACTGTAACTTCGTTATTAATTATGACATGTAACTGTAATTTTGATAAAAAATTATTGTAGGTAACTGTAATTTCAATACTAATTATGACAGGTAACAGTAACTTCGATACTAATTATGACAAGAAACTCAAACTTCGTTGCTAATTATGACAAGTAACTGTAATTTTGATAAAAAATTATGGTAGGTAACTGTAACTTCAATACTAATTATGACAGGTAACAGTATCTTCGATACTAATTATGACAGGAAACTGTAACTTCGTTACTAATTATGACAAGTAACTTTAATTTCGATATTAATTATGGCAGGAAACTGTAACTTCTTTACTAATTATGACAAGTCCCTGTAATTTCGATGCAAATTATGGCAGGTAACTGTAACCTCGATACTAATTATGACAAGTAACTGTAACTTCGATACTAATTATGACAGGTCACTGTAACTTCGTTATTAATTATGACAAGTAACTGTAATTTCGATACAAATTTTGGCAGGTAACTGTATCATCGTTACTAATTTTGACAGGTAACAGTAACTTCGATACTAATTATGACAAGTAACTGTAACTTCGATACTAATTATGACAGGTAACTGTAACTTCGATACTAATTATGACAGGTAACTGTAACTTCGTTACTAATTATGACAAGTAACTGTAATTTCGATTCAAATTTTGGCAGGTAAATGTAACTTCGATACTTATTATGACAGGTAACAGTAACTTCGATACTAATTATGACAAGTAACTGTAACATCGATACTAATTATGACAGGTAACTGTAACTTCGTTACTAATTATGACAAGTAACTGTAATTTCGATACAAATTATGGCAGGTATGTGTAACTTCGATACTAATTATGACAGGTAACAGCAACTCCGATACTAATTATGACAAGTAACTATAACTTCGATACAAATTATAACAGGTAACTGTAACTTCGATACTAATTATGACAAGAAACTCTAACTTCGTTACTAATTATGACAAGTAACTGTAATTTTGATAAAAAATTATTGTAGGTAACAGTAACTTCGATACTAATTATGACAGGTAACAGTAACTTCGATACTATTTATGACAAGTAACTGTAACTTCGATACTAATTATGACAGGTAACAGCAACTTCGATACTAATTATGACAAGTAACTATAACTTCGATACAAATTATGACAGGTAACAGTAACTTCGATACTAATTATGACAGGTTACAGTTACTACGATACTAATTATGACAAGTAACTGTAACTTCGATACTAATTATGGCAAGTAACTGTAACTTGGGAACTAATTATGACAAGTAATTGTAATTTCGATACAAATTATGGCAGGTAACAGTAACTTCGATGCTAATTATGACAGGTAACTGTAACTTCGATACTAATTATGACAAGGAACTGTAATTAAGATACAAATTATGGCAGGTAACTGTAACTTCGATACTAATTGTGACAGGTAACAGTAACTTCGATACTAATTATGACAAGTAACTATAACTTCGAATCAAATTATGACTGGTAACTGTAACTTCGATACTAATTATGACAAGAAAATCTAACTTCGTTACTAATTATGACAAGTAACAGTAATTTTGATAAAAAATTATGGTAGGTAACTGTAACTTCAATACTAATTATGACAGGTAACAGGAACTTCGATACTAATTATGACAAGTAACTGTAACTTCGTTAATAATTATCACAAGTAACATTAATTTCGATACTAATTATGGCAGGTAACTGTAACTTCGTTACTAATTATGACAAGTCCCTGTAATTTCGATAAAAAATTATGGCAGGTAACGGTAACTTCGATACTAATTATTACAAGTAACTGTAACTTCGATACTAATTATGACAGGTAACTGTAACTTCGTTACTAATTATGACAAGTAACTGTAATTTCGATACAAATTTTGGCAGGTAACTGTAACTTCGATTCTAATTATGCCAGGTAACAGTAACTTCGATACTAATTATGACAAGTAACTGTAACTTCGATACTAATTATGACAGGTAACTGTAACTTCGTTACTAATTATGACAAGTAACAGTAATTTCGATACAAATTATGGCAGGTAACTGTATCTTCGATACTTATTATGACAGGTAACAGTAACTTCGATACTAATTATGACAAGTAACATTAACTTCGATACTAATTATGGCAGGTTACTGTAACATCGCTACTAATTATGACAAGTAACTTTAATTTCGATACAAATTATGGCAGGTAACTGTAACTTCGTTACTAATTATGACGAGTAACTGTAATTTCGATACAAATTATGACAGGTAACTGTAACTTCGTTACTAATTATGACAAGTAACAGTACCTTCGATACTAATTATGACAGGTAACTGTAACTTCGATACTAATTATGACAAGGAACTGTAATTTCGATACAAATTATGGCAGGTAACTGTAACTTCGTTACTAATTATGACGAGTAACTGTAATTTCGATACAAATTTTGGCAGGTAACTGTAACTTCGATACTAATTATGACAGGTAACAGTTACTTCGATACTAATTATGACAAGTAACTGTAACTTCGATACTAATTATGACAGGTAACTGTAACTTCGTTATTAATTATGACAAGTAACTGTAATTTCGATACAAATTTTGGCAGGTAACACTATCATCGTTACTAATTTTGACAGGTAACAGTAACTTCGATACTAATTATGACAAGTAACTGTAACTTCGATACTAATTATGACAGGTAACTGTAACTTCGATACTAATTATGACAGGTAACTGTAACTTCGTTACTAATTATGACAAGTAACTGTAATTTCGATTCAAATTTTGGCAGGTAACTGTAACTTCGATACTTATTATGACAGGTAACAGTAACTTCGATACTAATTATGACAAGTAACTGTAACATCGATACTAATTATGACAGGTAACTGTAACTTCGTTACTAATTATGACAAGTAACTGTAATTTCGATACAAATTATGGCAGGTTACTGTAACTTCGATACTAATTATGACAGGTAACAGCAACTTCGATACTAATTATGACAAGTAACTATAACTTCGATATAAATTATGACAGGTAACTGTAACTTCGATACTAATTATGACAAGAAACTCTAACTTCGTTACTAATTATGACAAGTAACTGTAATTTTGATAAAAAATTATTGTAGGTAACTGTAACTTCAATACTAATTATGACAGGTAACAGTAACTTCGATACTAATTATGACAGGTAACTGTAACTTCGTTACTTATTATGACAAGTAACTTTAATTTCGATACTAATTATGGCAGGAAACTGTAACTTCGTTACTAATTATGACAAGTCCCTGTAATTTCGATACAAATTATGGCAGGTAACTGTAACTTCGATACTAATTATGACAAGTAACTGTAACTTCGATACTAATTATGACAGGTAACTGTAACTTCGTCCCCAAATTATAACAAGTAACTGTAATTTCGTTACAAATTATGGCAGGTAACAGTAACATCGATACTAATTATGACAGGTAACAGTAATTCGATACTAATTATGACAAGTAACTATAACTTCGATACAAATTATGACAGGTAACAGTAACTTCGATACTAATTATGAGAAGAAACTCGAACTTCGTTACTAATTATGACAAGTCCCTGTAATTTCGATACAAATTATGGCAGGTAACTGTAACTTCGATACTAATTATGACAAGTAACTGTAACTTCGATACTAATTATGACAGGTAACTGTAACTTCGTCCCCAAATTATAACAAGTAACTGTAATTTCGTTACAAATTATGACAGGTAACAGTAACTTCGATACTAATTATGACAAGTAACTGTAACTTCGATACTAATTATGACAGGTAACTGTAACTTCGTTACTATTTATGACAAGTAACAGTAATTTCGTTACAAAATATGGCAGGTAACAGTAACGTCGATACTAATTATGACAGGTAACAGTACCTTCGATACTATTTATGACAAGTAACATTAACTTCGATACTAATTATGACAGGTAACAGTAACTTCGATACTATTTATGACAAGTAACTGTAACTTCGATACTAATTATGACAGGTAACAGCAACTTCGATACTAATTATGACAAGTAACTATAACTTCGATACAAATTATGACAGGTAACAGTAACTTCGATACTAATTATGACAGGTTACAGTTACTACGATACTAATTATGACAAGTAACTGTAACTTCGATACTAATTATGACAAATAACTGTAACTTGGGAACTAATTATGACAAGTAATTGTAATTTCGATACAAATTATGGCAGGTAACAGTAACTTCGATGCTAATTATGACAGGTAACTGTAACTTCGATACTAATTATGACAAGGAACTGTAATTAAGATACAAATTATGGCAGGTAACTGTAACTTCGATACTAATTGTGACAGGTAACAGTAACTTCGATACTAATTATGACAAGTAACTATAACTTCGAATCAAATTATGACTGGTAACTGTAACTTCGATACTAATTATGACAAGAAAATCTAACTTCGTTACTAATTATGACAAGTAACAGTAATTTTGATAAAAAATTATGGTAGGTAACTGTAACTTCAATACTAATTATGACAGGTAACAGGAACTTCGATACTAATTATGACAAGTAACTGTAACTTCGTTAATAATTATCACAAGTAACATTAATTTCGATACTAATTATGGCAGGTAACTGTAACTTCGTTACTAATTATGACAAGTCCCTGTAATTTCGATAAAAAATTATGGCAGGTAACGGTAACTTCGATACTAATTATTACAAGTAACTGTAACTTCGATACTAATTATGACAGGTAACTGTAACTTCGTTACTAATTATGACAAGTAACTGTAATTTCGATACAAATTTTGGCAGGTAACTGTAACTTCGATTCTAATTATGCCAGGTAACAGTAACTTCGATACTAATTATGACAAGTAACTGTAACTTCGATACTAATTATGACTGGTAACTGTAACTTCGTTACTAATTATGACAAGTAACAGTAATTTCGATACAAATTATGGCAGGTAACTGTATCTTCGATACTTATTATGACAGGTAACAGTAACTTCGATACTAATTATGACAAGTAACATTAACTTCGATACTAATTATGGCAGGTTACTGTAACATCGCTACTAATTATGACAAGTAACTTTAATTTCGATACAAATTATGGCAGGTAACTGTAACTTCGTTACTAATTATGACGAGTAACTGTAATTTCGATACAAATTATGACAGGTAACTGTAACTTCGTTACTAATTATGACAAGTAACAGTACCTTCGATACTAATTATGACAGGTAACTGTAACTTCGATACTAATTATGACAAGGAACTGTAATTTCGATACAAATTATGGCAGGTAACTGTAACTTCGTTACTAATTATGACGAGTAACTGTAATTTCGATACAAATTTTGGCAGGTAACTGTAACTTCGATACTAATTATGACAGGTAACAGTTACTTCGATACTAATTATGACAAGTAACTGTAACTTCGATACTAATTATGACAGGTAACTGTAACTTCGTTATTAATTATGACAAGTAACTGTAATTTCGATACAAATTTTGGCAGGTAACACTATCATCGTTACTAATTTTGACAGGTAACAGTAACTTCGATACTAATTATGACAAGTAACTGTAACTTCGATACTAATTATGACAGGTAACTGTAACTTCGATACTAATTATGACAGGTAACTGTAACTTCGTTACTAATTATGACAAGTAACTGTAATTTCGATTCAAATTTTGGCAGGTAACTGTAACTTCGATACTTATTATGACAGGTAACAGTAACTTCGATACTAATTATGACAAGTAACTGTAACATCGATACTAATTATGACAGGTAACTGTAACTTCGTTACTAATTATGACAAGTAACTGTAATTTCGATACAAATTATGGCAGGTTACTGTAACTTCGATACTAATTATGACAGGTAACAGCAACTTCGATACTAATTATGACAAGTAACTATAACTTCGATATAAATTATGACAGGTAACTGTAACTTCGATACTAATTATGACAAGAAACTCTAACTTCGTTACTAATTATGACAAGTAACTGTAATTTTGATAAAAAATTATTGTAGGTAACTGTAACTTCAATACTAATTATGACAGGTAACAGTAACTTCGATACTAATTATGACAGGTAACTGTAACTTCGTTACTTATTATGACAAGTAACTTTAATTTCGATACTAATTATGGCAGGAAACTGTAACTTCGTTACTAATTATGACAAGTCCCTGTAATTTCGATACAAATTATGGCAGGTAACTGTAACTTCGATACTAATTATGACAAGTAACTGTAACTTCGATACTAATTATGACAGGTAACTGTAACTTCGTCCCCAAATTATAACAAGTAACTGTAATTTCGTTACAAATTATGGCAGGTAACAGTAACATCGATACTAATTATGACAGGTAACAGTAATTCGATACTAATTATGACAAGTAACTATAACTTCGATACAAATTATGACAGGTAACAGTAACTTCGATACTAATTATGAGAAGAAACTCGAACTTCGTTACTAATTATGACAAGTCCCTGTAATTTCGATACAAATTATGGCAGGTAACTGTAACTTCGATACTAATTATGACAAGTAACTGTAACTTCGATACTAATTATGACAGGTAACTGTAACTTCGTCCCCAAATTATAACAAGTAACTGTAATTTCGTTACAAATTATGACAGGTAACAGTAACTTCGATACTAATTATGACAAGTAACTGTAACTTCGATACTAATTATGACAGGTAACTGTAACTTCGTTACTATTTATGACAAGTAACAGTAATTTCGTTACAAAATATGGCAGGTAACAGTAACGTCGATACTAATTATGACAGGTAACAGTACCTTCGATTCTATTTATGACAAGTAACATTAACTTCGATACTAATTATGACAGGTAACAGTAACTTCGATACTATTTATGACAAGTAACTGTAACTTCGATACTAATTATGACAGGTAACAGCAACTTCGATACTAATTATGACAAGTAACTATAACTTCGATACAAATTATGACAGGTAACAGTAACTTCGATACTAATTATGACAGGTTACAGTTACTACGATACTAATTATGACAAGTAACTGTAACTTCGATACTAATTATGACAAGTAACTGTAACTTGGGAACTAATTATGACAAGTAATTGTAATTTCGATACAAATTATGGCAGGTAACAGTAACTTCGATGCTAATTATGACAGGTAACTGTAACTTCGATACTAATTATGACAAGGAACTGTAATTAAGATACAAATTATGGCAGGTAACTGTAACTTCGATACTAATTGTGACAGGTAACAGTAACTTCGATACTAATTATGACAAGTAACTATAACTTCGAATCAAATTATGACTGGTAACTGTAACTTCGATACTAATTATGACAAGAAAATCTAACTTCGTTACTAATTATGACAAGTAACAGTAATTTTGATAAAAAATTATGGTAGGTAACTGTAACTTCAATACTAATTATGACAGGTAACAGGAACTTCGATACTAATTATGACAAGTAACTGTAACTTCGTTAATAATTATCACAAGTAACATTAATTTCGATACTAATTATGGCAGGTAACTGTAACTTCGTTACTAATTATGACAAGTCCCTGTAATTTCGATAAAAAATTATGGCAGGTAACGGTAACTTCGATACTAATTATTACAAGTAACTGTAACTTCGATACTAATTATGACAGGTAACTGTAACTTCGTTACTAATTATGACAAGTAACTGTAATTTCGATACAAATTTTGGCAGGTAACTGTAACTTCGATTCTAATTATGCCAGGTAACAGTAACTTCGATACTAATTATGACAAGTAACTGTAACTTCGATACTAATTATGACAGGTAACTGTAACTTCGTTACTAATTATGACAAGTAACAGTAATTTCGATACAAATTATGGCAGGTAACTGTATCTTCGATACTTATTATGACAGGTAACAGTAACTTCGATACTAATTATGACAAGTAACATTAACTTCGATACTAATTATGGCAGGTTACTGTAACATCGCTACTAATTATGACAAGTAACTTTAATTTCGATACAAATTATGGCAGGTAACTGTAACTTCGTTACTAATTATGACGAGTAACTGTAATTTCGATACAAATTATGACAGGTAACTGTAACTTCGTTACTAATTATGACAAGTAACAGTACCTTCGATACTAATTATGACAGGTAACTGTAACTTCGATACTAATTATGACAAGGAACTGTAATTTCGATACAAATTATGGCAGGTAACTGTAACTTCGTTACTAATTATGACGAGTAACTGTAATTTCGATACAAATTTTGGCAGGTAACTGTAACTTCGATACTAATTATGACAGGCAACAGTTACTTCGATACTAATTATGACAAGTAACTGTAACTTCGATACTAATTATGACAGGTAACTGTAACTTCGTTATTAATTATGACAAGTAACTGTAATTTCGATACAAATTTTGGCAGGTAACACTATCATCGTTACTAATTTTGACAGGTAACAGTAACTTCGATACTAATTATGACAAGTAACTGTAACTTCGATACTAATTATGACAGGTAACTGTAACTTCGATACTAATTATGACAGGTAACTGTAACTTCGATACTAATTATGACAAGTAACTGTAATTTCGATTCAAATTTTGGCAGGTAACTGTAACTTCGATACTTATTATGACAGGTAACAGTAACTTCGATACTAATTATGACAAGTAACTGTAACATCGATACTAATTATGACAGGTAACTGTAACTTCGTTACTAATTATGACAAGTAACTGTAATTTCGATACAAATTATGGCAGGTTACTGTAACTTCGATACTAATTATGACAGGTAACAGCAACTTCGATACTAATTATGACAAGTAACTATAACTTCGATATAAATTATGACAGGTAACTGTAACTTCGATACTAATTATGACAAGAAACTCTAACTTCGTTACTAATTATGACAAGTAACTGTAATTTTGATAAAAAATTATTGTAGGTAACTGTAACTTCAATACTAATTATGACAGGTAACAGTAACTTCGATACTAATTATGACAGGTAACTGTAACTTCGTTACTTATTATGACAAGTAACTTTAATTTCGATACTAATTATGGCAGGAAACTGTAACTTCGTTACTAATTATGACAAGTCCCTGTAATTTCGATACAAATTATGGCAGGTAACTGTAACTTCGATACTAATTATGACAAGTAACTGTAACTTCGATACTAATTATGACAGGTAACTGTAACTTCGTCCCCAAATTATAACAAGTAACTGTAATTTCGTTACAAATTATGGCAGGTAACAGTAACATCGATACTAATTATGACAGGTAACAGTAATTCGATACTAATTATGACAAGTAACTATAACTTCGATACAAATTATGACAGGTAACAGTAACTTCGATACTAATTATGAGAAGAAACTCGAACTTCGTTACTAATTATGACAAGTCCCTGTAATTTCGATACAAATTATGGCAGGTAACTGTAACTTCGATACTAATTATGACAAGTAACTGTAACTTCGATACTAATTATGACAGGTAACTGTAACTTCGTCCCCAAATTATAACAAGTAACTGTAATTTCGTTACAAATTATGACAGGTAACAGTAACTTCGATACTAATTATGACAAGTAACTGTAACTTCGATACTAATTATGACAGGTAACTGTAACTTCGTTACTATTTATGACAAGTAACAGTAATTTCGTTACAAAATATGGCAGGTAACAGTAACGTCGATACTAATTATGACAGGTAACAGTACCTTCGATACTATTTATGACAAGTAACATTAACTTCGATACTAATTATGACAGGTTACTGTAACATCGTTGCTAATGATGACAAGTAACTTTAATTTCGATACAAATTATGGCAGGTAGCTGTAACTTCGTTACTAATTATGACAAGTCCCTGTAATTTCGATACAAATTATGGCAGGTAACGGTAACTTCGATACTAATTATTACAAGTAACTGTAACTTCGATACTAATTATGACAGGTTACTGTAACATCGTTGCTAATGATGACAAGGAACTGTAATTTCGATACAAATTATGGCAGGTAACTGTAACTTCGTTACTAATTATGACAAGTCCCTGTAATTTCGATACAAATTATGGCAGGTAACGGTAACTTCGATACTAATTATTACAAGTAACTGTAACTTCGATACTAATTATGACAGGTAACTGTAACTTCGTTACTAATTATGACAAGTAACTGTAATTTCGATAAAAATTTTGGCAGGTAACTGTAACTTCGATTCTAATTATGACAGGTAACAGTAACTTCGATACTAATTATGACAAGTTACTGTAACTTCGATACTAATTATGACAGGTAACTGTAACTTCGTTACTAATTATGACAAGTAACAGTAATTTCGTTACAAATTATGGCAGGTAACTGTATCTTCGATACTAATTATGACAGGTAACAGTAACTTCGATACTAATTATGACAAGTAACATTAACTTCGATACTAATTATGGCAGGTTACTGTAACTTCGATACTAATTATGACAAGGGACTGTAATTTCGATACAAATTATGGCAGGTAACTGTAACTTCGACACTAATTATGACAGGTAACAGTAACTTCGATACTAATTATGACAAGTAACTATAACTTCGATAAAAATTATGACTGGTTACTGTAACTTCGATTCTAATTATGACAAGAAACTCAAACTTCGTTACTAATTATGACAAGTAACTGAAATTTTGATAGAAAATTATGGTAGGTAACTGTAACTTCATTACTAATTATGACAGGTAACAGTAACTTCGATACTAATTATGACAGGAAATTGTAACTTCGTTACTAATTATGACAAGTAACTTTAATTTCGATACTAGTTATGGCAGGAAACTGTAACTTCGTTACTAATTATGACAAGTCCCTGTAATTTCGATACAATTTATGGCAGGTAAGTGTAACTTCGATACTAATTATGACAAGTAACTGTAACTTCGATACTAATTATGACAGCTAACTGTAACTTCGTTATTAATTATGACAAGTAACTGTAATTTTCATAAAACATTATTGTAGGTAACTGTAACTTCAATACTAATTATGACAGGTAACAGTAACATCGATACTAATTATGAAAAGAAACTCAAACTTCGTTACTAATTATGACAAGTAACTGTAATTTTGATAAAAAATTATGGTAGGTAACTGTAACTTCAATACTAATTATGACAGGTAACAGTATCTTCGATACTAATTATGACAGAAAACTGTAACTTCGTTACTAATTATGACAAGTAACTTTAATTTCGATATTAATTATGCCAGGAAACTGTAACTTCGTTACTAATTATGACAAGTCCCTGTAATTTCGATACAAATTACGGCAGGTAACTGTAACCTCGGTACTAATTATGACAAGTAACTGTAACTTCGATACTAATTATGACAGGTAACTGTAACTTCGTTATTAATTATGACAAGTAACTGTAATTTCGATACAAATTTTGGCAGGTAACTGTATCATCGTTACTAATTTTGACAGGTAACAGTAACTTCGATACTAATTATGACAAGTAACTGTAACTTCGATACTAATTATGACAGGTAACAGCAACTTCGATACTAATTATGACAAGTAACTATAACTTCGATACAAATTATGACAGGTAACTGTAACTTCGATACTAATTATGACAAGAAACTCTAACTTCGTTACTAATTATGACAAGTAACTGTAATTTTGATAAAAAATTATTGTAGGTAACTGTAACTTCAATACTAATTATGACAGGTAACAGTAACTTCGATACTAATTATGACAGGTAACAGTAACTACGATACTAATTATGACAAGTAACTGTAACTTCGATACTAATTAAGACAAGTAACTGTAACTTCGTAACTAATTATGACAAGTAACTGTAATTTCGATACAAATTATGGCAGGTAACAGTAACTTCGATACTAATTATGACAAGTAACTGTAACTTCGATACTAATTATGACAGGGAACTTTAATTTCGATACAAATTATGGCAGGTAACTGTAACTTCGATACTAATTGTGACTGGTAACAGTAACTTCGATACTAATTATGACATGTAACTATAACTTCGAATCAAATTATGACAGGTAACTGTAACTTCGATACTAATTATGACAAGAAACTCTAACTTCGTTACTAATTATGACAAATAACTGTAATTTTGATAAAAAATTATGGTAGGTAACTGTAACTTCAATACTAATTATGACAGGAAACAGTAACTTCGATACTTATTATGACAGGTAACAGTAACTACGATACAAATTATCACAAGTAACTTTAATTTCGATACTAATTATGGCAGGTAACTGTAACTTCGTTACTAATTATTACAAGTCCCTGTAATTTCGATACAAATTATGGCGGGTAACGGTAACTTCGATACTAATTATTACAAGTAACTGTAACTTCGATACTAATCATGACAGGTAACTGTAACTTGGTTACTAATTATGACAAGTAACTGTAATTTCGATACAAATTTTGGCAGGTAACTGTAACTTCGATTCTAATTATGACAGGTAACAGTAACTTCGATACTAATTATGACAAGTAACTGTAACTTCGATACTAATTATGACAGGTAACTGTAACTTCGTTACTATTTATGACAAGTAACAGTAATTTCGATACAAAATATGGCAGGTAACAGTAACTTCGATACTAATTATGACAGGTAACAGTAACTTCGATACTAATTATGACAAGTAACATTAACTTCGATAGTAATTATGACAGGTTACTGTAACATCGTTGCTAATGATGACAAGTAACTTTAATTTCGATACAAATTATGGCAGGTAACTGTAACTTCCATACTAATTATGACAGGTAACAGTTACTTCGATACTAATTATGACAGGTAACTGTAACTTCGATACTAAATATGACAAGAAACTGTAATTTCGATACAAATTATGGCAGGTAACTGTAACTTCGTTACTAATTATGACAAGTAACTGTAATTTCGATACAAATTTTGGAAGGTAACTGTTACTTCGATACTAATTATGACAGGTAACAGTAACTTCGATACTAATTATGACAAGTAACAGTAACTTCGATACTTATTATGACAGGTAACTTTAACTTCGTTACTAATTATGACAAGATACTCTAATTTCGATACAAATTATGGCAGGTAACTGTAACTTCGGTACTAATTATGACAGGTAACAGTAACTTCGATACTAATTATGACAAGTAACTATAAATTCGATAAAAATTATGACTGGTTACTGTAACTTCGATTCTAATTATGACGAGAAACTCAAACTTAGTTACTAATTATGAAAAGTAACTGTAATTTTGATAAAAATTATGGTAGGTAACTGTAACTTTAATACTAATTATGACAGGTAACAGTAACTTCGATACTAATTATGACAGGAAACTGTAACTTCGTTACTAATTATGACAAGTAACTTTAATTTCGATACTAATTATGGCAGGAAACTGTAACTTCGTTACTAATTATGACAAGTCCCTGTAATTTCGATACTAATTATGGCAGGTAACTGTAACTTCGATACTAATTATGACAAGTAACTGTAACTTCGATACTAATTATGACAGGTAACGGTAACTTCGTCCCCAAATTATAACAAGTAACTGTAATTTCGTTACAAATTATGGCAGGTAACAGTAACTTCGATACTAATTATGACAGGTAACAGTAATTCGATACTAATTATGACAAGTAACTATAACTTCGATACAAATTATTACAGGTAACTGTAACTTCGATACTAATTATGAGAAGAAACTCGAACTTCGTTACTAAGTATGACAAGTCCCTGTAATTTCGATACAAATTATGGCAGGTAACTGTAACTTCCATACTAATTATGACAGGTAACAGTAACTTCGATACTAATTATGACAGGAAACTGTAACTTCGTTACTAATTATGACAAGTAACTGTAATTTCGATACAAATTATGACAGGTAACTGTAACTTCTTTACTAATTATGGCAAGTAACTGTAATTTCGATACAAATTTTGGCAGGTAACTGTAACTCGATACTAATTATGACAGGTAACAGTAACTTCGATACTAATTATGACAAGTAACTGTAACTTCGATACTAATTATGACAGGTCACTGTAACTTCGTTACTATTTATGACAAGTAACAGTAATTTCGATACAAAATATGGCAGGTAAGAGTAACGTCGATACTAATTATGACAGGTAACAGTAACTTCGATACTATTTATGACAAGTAACATTAACTTCGATACTAATTATGACAGGTTACTGTAACATCGTTGCTAATGATGACAAGTAACTTTAATTTCGATACAAATTATGGCAGGTAACTGTAACTTCGATACTAATTATGACAGGTAACAGCAACTTCGATACTAATAATGACAAGTAACTATAACTTCGATACAAATTATGACAGGTAACTGTAACTTCGATACTAATTATGACAAGAAACTCTAACTTCGTTACTAATTATGACAAGTAACTGTAATTTTGATAAAAAATTATTGTAGGTAACTGTAACTTCAATACTAATTATGACAGGTAACAGTAACTTCGATACTAATTATGACAGGTAACTGTAACTTCGTTACTTATTATGACAAATAACTTTAATTTCGATACTAATTATGGCATGTTACTGTAACTTCGTTACTAATTATGACAAGTCCCAGTAATTTCGATACAAATTATTGCAGGTAATTGTAATTTCGATACGAATTAAGACAGGTAACAGTAACTTCGATACTAATTATGACAGGTAACATTAACTTCGATACTAATTATTACAAGTAACTGTAACTTCGATACTTATTATGACAGGTAACAGCAACTTCGATACTAATTATGACAAGTAACTATAACTTCGATACAAATTATGAAAGGTAACAGTAACTTCTATATTAATTATGACAGGTTACAGTAACTACGATACTAATTATGACAAGTAACTGTAACTTCGATACTAATTATGACAGGTAACTGTTACTTGGTAACTAATTATGACAAGTAACTGTAATTTCGATACAAATTATGGCTGGTAACAGTAACTTCGATGTTAATTATGACAGGTAACTGTAACTTCGATACTAATTATGACAAGGAACTGTAATTTCGATACAAATTATGGCAGGTAACTGTAACTTCGTTACTAATTATGACAAGTCCCTGTAATTTCGATACAAATTATGGCAGGTAACGGTAACTTCGATACTAATTATTACAAGTAACTGTAACTTCGATAATAATTATGACAGGTAACTGTAACTTCGTAACTAATTATGACAAGTAACTGTAATTTCGATAAAAATTTTGGCAGGTAACTGTAACTTCGATTCTAATTATGACAGGTAACAGTAACTTCGATACTAATTATGACAAGTTACTGTAACTTCGATACTAATTATGACAGGTAACTGTAACTTCGTTACTAATTATGTCAAGTAACAGTAATTTCGATACAAATTATGGCAGGTAACTGTATCTTCGATACTAACTATGACAGGTAACAGTAACTTCGATACTAATTATGACAAGTAACATTAACTTCGATACTAATTATGGCAGGTTACTGTAACTTCGATACTAATTATGACAAGGGACTGTAATTTCGATACAAATTATGGCAGGTAACTGTAACTTCGACACTAATTATGACAGGTAACAGTAACTTCGATACTAATTATGACAAGTAACTATAACTTCGATAAAAATTATGACTGGTTACTGTAACTTCGATTCTAATTATGACAAGAAACTCAAACTTCGTTACTAATTATGACAAGTAACTGAAATTTTGATAGAAAATTATGGTAGGTAACTGTAACTTCATTACTAATTATGACAGGTAACAGTAACTTCGATACTAATTATGACAGGAAACTGTAACTTCGTTACTAATTATGACAAGTAACTTTAATTTCGATACTAGTTATGGCAGGAAACTGTAACTTCGTTACTAATTATGACAAGTCCCTGTAATTTCGATACAATTTATGGCAGGTAAGTGTAACTTCGATACTAATTATGACAAGTAACTGTAACTTCGATACTAATTATGACAGCTAACTGTAACTTCGTTATTAATTATGACAAGTAACTGTAATTTTCATAAAACATTATTGTAGGTAACTGTAACTTCAATACTAATTATGACAGGTAACAGTAACATCGATACTAATTATGAAAAGAAACTCAAACTTCGTTACTAATTATGACAAGTAACTGTAATTTTGATAAAAAATTATGGTAGGTAACTGTAACTTCAATACTAATTATGACAGGTAACAGTATCTTCGATACTAATTATGACAGGAAACTGTAACTTCGTTACTAATTATGACAAGTACTTTTAATTTCGATATTAATTATGGCAGGAAACTGTAACTTCGTTACTAATTATGACAAGTCCCTGTAATTTCGATACAAATTACGGCAGGTAACTGTAACCTCGATACCAATTATGACAAGTAACTGTAACTTCGATACTAATTATGACAGGTAACTGTAACTTCGTTATTAATTATGACAAGTAACTGTAATTTCGATACAAATTTTGGCAGGTAACTGTATCATCGTTACTAATTTTGACAGGGAACAGTAACTTCGATACTAATTATGACAAGTAACTGTAACTTCGATACTAATTATGACAGGTAACAGCAACTTCGATACTAATTATGACAAGTAACTATAACTTCGATACAAATTATGACAGGTAACTGTAACTTCGATACTAATTATGACAAGAAACTCTAACTTCGTTACTAATTATGACAAGTAACTGTAATTTTGATAAAAAATTATTGTAGGTAACTGTAACTTCAATACTAATTATGACAGGTAACAGTAACTTCGATACTAATTATGACAGGTAACAGTAACTACGATACTAAATATGACAAGTAACTGTAACTTCGATACTAATTATGACAAGTAACTGTAACTTCGTAACTAATTATTACAAGTAACTGTAACTTCGATACTAATTATGACAGGTAACTGTAACTTGGTTACTAATTATGACAAGTAACTGTAATTTCGATACAAATTTTGGCAGTTAACTGTAACTTCGATTCTAATTATGACAGGTAACAGTAACTTCGATACTAATTATGACAAGTAACTGTAACTTCGATACTAATTACGACAGGTAACTGTAACTTCGTTACTATTTATGACAAGTAACAGTAATTTCGATACAAAATATGGCAGGTAACAGTAACTTCGATACTAATTATGACAGGTAACAGTAACTTCGATACTAATTATGACAAGTAACATTAACTTCGATAGTAATTATGACAGGTAACTGTAACATCGTTGCTAATGACGACAAGTAACTTTAATTTCGATACAAATTATGGCAGGTAACTGTAACTTCCATACTAATTATGACAGGTAACAGTTACTTCGATACTAATTATGACAGGTAACTGTAACTTCGATACTAATTATGACAAGGAACTGTAATTTCGATACAAATTATGGCAGGTAACTGCAACTTCGTTACTAATTATGACAAGTAACTGCAATTTCGATACAAATTTTGGAAGGTAACTGTTACTTCGATACTAATTATGACAGGTAACAGTAACTTCGATACTAATTATGACAAGTAACAGTAACTTCGATACTTATTATGACAGGTAACTTTAACTTCGTTACTAATTATGACAAGATACTCTAATTTCGATACAAATTATGGCAGGTAACTGTAACTTCGGTACTAATTATGACATGTAACAGTAACTTCGAGACTAATTATGACAAGTAACTATAAATTCGATAAAAATTATGACTGGTTACTGCAACTTCGATTCTAATTATGACGAGAAACTCAAACTTCGTTACTAATTATGACAAGTAACTGTAATTTTGATAAAAAATTATGGTAGGTAACTGTAACTTTAATACTAATTATGACAGGTAACAGTAACTTCGATACTAATTAAGACAGGAAACTGTAACTTCGTTACTAATTATGACAAGTAACTTTAATATCGATACTAATTATGGCAGGAAACTGTAACTTCGTTACAAATTATGACAAGTCCCTGTAATTTCGATACAAATTATGGCAGGTAACTGTAACTTCGATACTAATTATGACAAGTAACTGTAACTTCGATACTAATTATGACAGGTAACTGTAACTTCGTCCCTAATTATAACAAGTAACTGAAATTTCGTTACAAATTACGGCAGGTAACAGTAACTTCGATACTAATTATGACAGGTAACAGTAATTCGATACTAATTATGACTAGTAACTATAACTTCGATACAAATTATGACAGGTAACTGTAACTTCGATACTAATTATGAGAAGAAACTCGAACTTCGTTACTAATTATGACAAGTCCCTGTAATTTCGATACAAATTATGGCAGGTAACTGTAACTTCGTTACTAATTATGACAAGTAACTGTAATTTCGATACAAATTATGACAGGTAACTGTAACTTCGTTACTAATTATGACAGGTTACTGTAACTTCGTTACTAATTATGTCAAGTAACTGTAGCTTCGATGCTAATTATGACAAGTAACTGTAATTTCGATACAAATTATGACAGGGAACATTAACTTCGATACTAATTATGACAAGAAACTCTAACTTCGTTAATAATTATGACAAGAAACAGTAATTTTGATAAAAATTTATGGTAGGTAACTCTAACTTCAATACTAATTATGACTGTAACTGTATCATCGTTACTAATTATGACAAGTAACTGTAATTTCGATACAAATTACGGCAGGTAACAGTAACTTCGATACTAATTATGACAGGTAACTGTAACTTCGATACTAATTATGACAAGGAACTGTAATTTCGATACAAATTATGGCAGGTAACTGTAACTTCCATACTAATTATGACAGGTAACAGTAACTTCGATACTAATTATGACAAGAAACTGTAACTTCGTTGCTAATTATGACAAGTAACTGTAATTTCGATACAAATTATGACAGGGAACTGTAACTTCGTTACTAATTATGACAAGTAACAGTACCTTCGATACTAATTACGACAGGTAACTGTAACTTCGATACTAATTATGACAAGGAACTGTAATTTCGATACAAATTATGGCAGGTAACTGTAACTTCGTTACTAATTATGACAAGTAACTGTAATTTCGATACAAATTTTGGCAGGTAACAGTAACTTCGATACTATTTATGACAGGTAACAGTAACTTCGATACTAATTATGACAAGTAACTGTAACTTCGATACTAATTATGACAGGTAACTGCAATTCGTTACTATTTATGACAAGTAACAGTAATTTCGTTACAAAATATGGCAGGTAACAGTAACGTCGATACTAATTATGACAGGTAACAGTAACTTCGATACTATTTATGACAAGTAACATTAACTTCGATACTAATTATGACAGGTTACTGTAACATCGTTGCTAATGATGACAAGTAACTTTAATTTCGATACAAATTATGGCAGGTAACTGTAACTTCCGTACTAATTATGACAGGTAACAGTTACTTCGATACTAATTATGACAGGAAACTGTAACTTCGTTACTAATTATGACAAGTAACTGTAATTTCGATACAAATTATGACAGGTAACTGTAACTTCGTTACTAATTACGACAAGTAACAGTACCTTCGATACTAATTAAGACAGGTAACTGTAACATCGATACTAATTATGACAAGGAACTGTAATTTCGATACAAATTATGGCAGGTAACTGTAACTTCGATACTAAAGATGACAGGTAACAGCAACTTCGATACTAATAATGACAAGTAACTATATCTTCGATACAAATTATGACAGGTAACAGTAACTTCTATATTAATTATGACAGGTTACAGTAACTACGATACTAATTATGACAAGTAACTGTAACTTCGATACTAATTATGACAGGTAACTGTTACTTGGTAACTAATTATGACAAGTAACTGTAATTTCGATACAAATTATGGCTGGTAACAGTAACTTCGATGTTAATTATGACAGGTAACTGTAACTTCGATACTAATTATGACAAGGAACTGTAATTTCGATACAAATTATGGCAGGTAACTGTAACTTCGATACTTATTGTGACAGGTAACTGTAACTTCGATACTAATTATGACAAGTAACTATAACTTCGAATCAAATTATGACAGGTAACTGTAACTTCGATACTAATTATGATAAGAAAATCTAAATTCGTTACTAATTATGACAAGTAACTGTAATTTTGATAAAAAATTATGGTAGGTAACTGTAACTTCAATACTAATTATGACAGGTAACAGGAACTTCGATATTAATTATGACAGGTAACTGTAACTTCGTTAATTATCACCACAAGTAACTTTAATTTCGATACTAATTATGGCAGGTAACTGTAACTTCGTTACTAATTATGACAAGTCCCTGTAATTTCGATACAAATTATGGCAGGTAACGGTAACATCGATACTAATTATTACAAGTAACTGTAACTTCGATACTAATTATGACAGGTAACTGTAACTTCGTTACTAATTATGACATGTAACTGTAATTTCGATAAAAATTTTGGCAGGTAACTGTAACTTCGATTCTAATTATGACAGGTAACAGTAACTTCGATACTAATTATGACAAGTTACTGTAACTTCGATACTAATTATGACAGGTAACTGTAACTTCGTTACTAATTATGACAAGTAACAGTAATTTCGATACAAATTATGGCAGGTAACTGTATCTTCGATACTAATTATGACAGGTAACAGTAACTTCGATACTAATTATGACAAGTAACATTAACTTCGATACTAATTATGGCAGGTTACTGTAACTTCGATACTAATTATGACAAGGGACTGTAATTTCGATACAAATTATGGCAGGTAACTGTAACTTCGACACTAATTATGACAGGTAACAGTAACTTCGATACTAATTATGACAAGTAACTATAACTTCGATAAAAATTATGACTGGTTACTGTAACTTCGATTCTAATTATGACAAGAAACTCAAACTTCGTTACTAATTATGACAAGTAACTGAAATTTTGATAGAAAATTATGGTAGGTAACTGTAACTTCATTACTAATTATGACAGGTAACAGTAACTTCGATACTAATTATGACAGGAAACTGTAACTTCGTTACTAATTATGACAAGTAACTTTCATTTCGATACTAGTTATGGCAGGAAACTGTAACTTCGATACTAATTATGACAAGTCCCTGTAATTTCGATACAATTTATGGCAGGTAACTGTAACTTCGATACTAATTATGACAAGTAACTGTAACTTCGATACTAATTATGACAGGTAACTGTAACTTCGTTATTAATTATGACAAGTAACTGTAATTTTCATAAAACATTATTGTAGGTAACAGTAACTTCAATACTAATTATGACAGGTAACAGTAACATCGATACTCATTATGACAAGAAACTCAAACTTCGTTACTAATTATGACAAGTAACTGTAATTTTGATAAAAAATTATGGTAGGTAACTGTAACTTCAATACTAATTATGACAGGTAACAGTATCTTCGATACTTATTATGACAGGAAACTGTAACTTCGTTACTAATTATGACAAATAACTTTAATTTCGATACTAATTATGGCATGTTACTGTAACTTCGTTACTAATTATGACAAGTCCCAGTAATTTCGATACAAATTATTGCAGGTAATTGTAATTTCGATACGAATTAAGACAGGTAACAGTAACTTCGATACTAATTATGACAGGTAACATTAACTTCGATACTAATTATTACAAGTAACTGTAACTTCGATACTTATTATGACAGGTAACAGCAACTTCGATACTAATTATGACAAGTAACTATAACTTCGATACAAATTATGACAGGTAACAGTAACTTCTATATTAATTATGACAGGTTACAGTAACTACGATACTAATTATGACAAGTAACTGTAACTTCAATACTAATTATGACAGGTAACTGTTACTTGGTAACTAATTATGACAAGTAACTGTAATTTCGATACAAATTATGGCTGGTAACAGTAACTTCGATGTTATTTATGACAGGTAACTGTAACTTCGATACTAATTATGACAAGGAACTGTAATTTCGATACAAATTATGGCAGGTAACTGTAACTTCGTTACTAATTATGACAAGTCCCTGTAATTTCGATACAAATTATGGCAGGTAACGGTAACTTCGATACTAATTATTACAAGTAACTGTAACTTCGATACTAATTATGACAGGTAACTGTAACTTCGTTACTAATTATGACAAGTAACTGTAATTTCGATAAAAATTTTGGCAGGTAACTGTAACTTCGATTCTAATTATGACAGGTAACAGTAACTTCGATACTAATTATGACAAGTTACTGTAACTTCGATACTAATTATGACAGGTAACTGTAACTTCGTTACTAATTATGACAAGTAACAGTAATTTCGATACAAATTATGGCAGGTAACTGTATCTTCGATACTAATTATGACAGGTAACAGTAACTTCGATACTAATTATGACAAGTAACATTAACTTCGATACTAATTATGGCAGGTTACTGTAACTTCGATACTAATTATGACAAGGGACTGTAATTTCGATACAAATTATGGCAGGTAACTATAACTTCGACACTAATTATGACAGGTAACAGTAACTTCGATACTAATTATGACAAGTAACTATAACTTCGATAAAAATTATGACTGGTTACTGTAACTTCGATTCTAATTATGACAAGAAACTCAAACTTCGTTACTAATTATGACAAGTAACTGAAATTTTGATAGAAAATTATGGTAGGTAACTGTAACTTCATTACTAATTATGACAGGTAACAGTAACTTCGATACTAATTATGACAGGAAACTGTAACTTCGTTACTAATTATGACAAGTAACTTTAATTTCGATACTAGTTATGGCAGGAAACTGTAACTTCGTTACTAATTATGACAAGTCCCTGTAATTTCGATACAATTTATGGCAGGTAAGTGTAACTTCGATACTAATTATGACAAGTAACTGTAACTTCGATACTAATTATGACAGCTAACTGTAACTTCGTTATTAATTATGACAAGTAACTGTAATTTTCATAAAACATTATTGTAGGTAACTGTAACTTCAATACTTATTATGACAGGTAACAGTAACATCGATACTAATTATGAAAAGAAACTCAAACTTCGTTACTAATTATGACAAGTAACTGTAATTTTGATAAAAAATTATGGTAGGTAACTGTAACTTCAATACTAATTATGACAGGTAACAGTATCTTCGATACTAATTATGACAGGAAACTGTAACTTCGTTACTAATTATGACAAGTAACTTTAATTTCGATATTAATTATGGCAGGAAACTGTAACTTCGTTACTAATTATGACAAGTCCCTGTAATTTCGAAACAAATTACGGCAGGTAACTGTAACCTCGATACTAATTATGACAAGTAACTGTAACTTCGATACTAATTATGACAGGTAACTGTAACTTCGTTATTAATTATGACAAGTAACTGTAATTTCGATACAAATTTTGGCAGGTAACTGTATCATCGTTACTAATTTTGACAGGTAACAGTAACTTCGATACTAATTATGACAAGTAACTGTAACTTCGATACTAATTATGACAGGTAACAGCAACTTCGATACTAATTATGACAAGTAACTATAACTTCGATACAAATTATGACAGGTAACTGTAACTTCGATACTAATTATGACAAGAAACTCTAACTTCGTTACTAATTATGACAAGTAACTGTAATTTTGATAAAAAATTATTGTAGGTAACTGTAACTTCAATACTAATTATGACAGGTAACAGTAACTTCGATACTAATTATGACAGGTAACAGTAACTACGATACTAATTATGACAAGTAACTGTAACTTCGATACTAATTATGACAAGTAACTGTAACTTCGTAACTAATTATGACAAGTAACTGTAATTTCGATACAAATTATGGCAGGTAACAGTAACTTCGATACTAATTATGACAAGTAACTGTAACTTCGATACTAATTATGACAGGGAACTTTAATTTCGATACAAATTATGGCAGGTAACTGTAACTTCGATACTAATTGTGACTGGTAACAGTAACTTCGATACTAATTATGACATGTAACTATAACTTCGAATCAAATTATGACAGGTAACTGTAACTTCGATACTAATTATGACAAGAAACTCTAACTTCGTTACTAATTATGACAAATAACTGTAATTTTGATAAAAAATAATGGTAGGTAACTGTAACTTCAATACTAATTATGACAGGTAACAGTATCTTCGATACTTATTATGACAGGTAACTGTAACTTGGTTACTAATTATCACAAGTAACTTTAATTTCGATACTAATTATATCAGGTAACTGTAACTTCGTTACTAATTATTACAAGTCCCTGTAATTTCGATACAAATTATGGCGGGTAACGGTAACTTCGATACTAATTATTACAAGTAACTGTAACTTCGATACTAATTATGACAGGTAACTGTAACTTGGTTACTAATTATGACAAGTAACTGTAATTTCGATACAAATTTTGGCAGGTAACTGTAACTTCGATTCTAATTATGACAGGTAACAGTAACTTCGATACTAATTATGACAAGTAACTGTAACTTCGATACTAATTATGACAGGTAACTGTAACTTCGTTACTATTTATGACAAGTAACAGTAATTTCGATACAAAATATGGCAGGTAACAGTAACTTCGATACTAATTATGACAGGTAACAGTAACTTCGATACTAATTATGACAAGTAACATTAACTTCGATAGTAATTATGACAGGTAACTGTAACATCGTTGCTAATGACGACAAGTAACTTTAATTTCGATACAAATTATGGCAGGTAACTGTAACTTCCATACTAATTATGACAGGTAACAGTTACTTCGATACTAATTATGACAGGTAACTGTAACTTCGATACTAATTATGACAAGGAACTGTAATTTCGATACAAATTATGGCAGGTAACTGTAACTTCGTTACTAATTATGACAAGTAACTGTAATTTCGATACAAATTTTGGAAGGTAACTGTTATTTCGATACTAATTATGACAGGTAACAGTAACTTCGATACTAATTATGACAAGTAACAGTAACTTCGATACTTATTATGACAGGTAACTTTAACTTCGTTACTAATTATGACAAGATACTCTAATTTCGATACAAATTATGGCAGGTAACTGTAACTTCGGTACTAATTATGACATGTAACAGTAACTTCGAGACTAATTATGACAAGTATCTATAAATTCGATAAAAATTATGACTGGTTACTGTAACTTCGATTCTAATTATGACGAGAAACTCAAACTTCGTTACTAATTATGACAAGTAACTGTAATTTTGATAAAAAATTATGGTAGGTAACTGTAACTTTAATACTAATTATGACAGGTAACAGTAACTTCGATACTAATTATGACAGGAAACTGTAACTTCGTTAATAATTATGACAAGTAACTTTAATATCGATACTAATTATGGCAGGAAACTGTAACTTCGTTACTAATTATGACAAGTCCCTGTAATTTCGATACAAATTATGGCAGGTAACTGTAACTTCGATACTAATTATGACAAGTAACTGTAACTTCGATACTAATTATGACAGGTAACTGTAACTTCGTCCCTAATTATAACAAGTAACTGTAATTTCGTTACAAATTATGGCAGGTAACAGTAACTTCGATACTAATTATGACAGGTAACAGTAATTCGATACTAATTATGACAAGTAACTATAACTTCGATACAAATTATGACAGGTAACTGTAACTTCGATACTAATTATGAGAAGAAACTCGAACTTCGTTACTAATTATGACAAGTCCCTGTAATTTCGATACAAATTATGGCAGGTAACTGTAACTTCGTTACTAATTATGACAAGTAACTGTAATTTCGATACAAAATATGACAGGTAACTGTAACTTCGTTACTAATTATGACAGGTTACTGCAACTTCGTTACTAATTATGTCAAGTAACTGTAGCTTCGATGCTAATTATGACAAGTAACTGTAATTTCGATACAAATTATGACAGGGAACATTAACTTCGATACTAATTATGACAAGAAACTAACTTCGTTAATAATTATGACAAGAAACAGTAATTTTGATAAAAATTTATGGTAGGTAACTGTAACTTCAATACTAATTATGACTGTAACTGTATCTTCGTTACTAATTATGACAAGTAACTGTAATTTCGATACAAATTATGGCAGGTAACAGTAACTTCGATACTAATTATGACAGGTAACTGTAACTTGGATACTAATTATGACAAGTAACTGTAATTTCGATACAAATTATGGCAGGTAACTGTAACTTCCATACTAATTATGACAGGTAACAGTAACTTCGATACTAATTATGACAAGAAACTGTAACTTCGTTACTAATTATGACAAGTAACTGTAATTTCGATACAAATTATGACAGGGAACTGTAACTTCGTTACTAATTATGACAAGTAACAGTACCTTCGATACTAATTACGACAGGTAACTGTAACTTCGATACTAATTATGACAAGGAACTGTAATTTCGATACAAATTATGGCAGGTAACTGTAACTTCGTTACTAATTATGACAAGTAACTGTTATTTCGATACAAATTTTGGCAGGTAACAGTAACTTCGATACTAATTATGACAGGTAACAGTAACTTCGATACTAATTATGACAAGTAACTGTAACTTCGATACTAATTATGACAGGTAACTGTAATTCGTTACTATTTATGACAAGTAACAGTAATTTCGATACAAAATATGGCAGGTAACAGTAACGTCGATACTAATTATGACAGGTAACAGTAACTTCGATACTATTTATGACAATTAACATTAACTTCGATACTAATTATGACAGGTTACTGTAACATCGTTGCTAATGATGACAAGTAACTTTAATTTCGATACAAATTATGGCAGGTAACTGTAACTTCCATACTAATTATGACAGGTAACAGTTACTTCGATACTAATTATGACAGGAAACTGTAACTTCGTTACTAATTATGACAAGTAACTGTAATTTCGATACAAATTATGACAGGTAACTGTAACTTCGTTACTAATTACGACAAGTAACAGTACCTTCGATACTAATTATGACAGGTAACTGTAACATCGATACTAATTATGACAAGGAACTGTAATTTCGATACAAATTATGGCAGGTAACTGTAACTTCGATACTAAAGATGACAAGTAACAGCAACTTCGATACTAATAATGACAAGTAACTATAACTTCGATACAAATTATGACAGGTAACAGTAACTTCTATATTAATTATGACAGGTTACAGTAACTACGATACTAATTATGACAAGTAACTGTAACTTCGATACTAATTATGACAGGTAACTGTTACTTGGTAACTAATTATGACAAGTAACTGTAATTTCGATACAAATTATGGCTGGTAACAGTAACTTCGATGTTAATTATGACAGGTAACTGTAACTTCGATACTAATTATGACAAGGAACTGTAATTTCGATACAAATTATGGCAGGTAACTGTAACTTCGATACTTATTGTGACAGGTAACTGTAACTTCGATACTAATTATGACAAGTAACTATAACTTCGAATCAAATTATGACAGGTAACTGTAACTTCGATACTAATTATGACAAGAAAATCTAACTTCGTTACTAATTATGACAAGTAACTGTAATTTTGATAAAAAATTATGGTAGGTAACTGTAACTTCAATACTAATTATGACAGGTAACAGGAACATCGATATTAATTATGACAGGTAACTGTAACTTCGTTAATTATTATCACAAGTAACTTTAATTTCGATACTAATTATGGCAGGTAACTGTAACTTCGTTACTAATTATGACAAGTCCCTGTAATTTCGATACAAATTATGGCAGGTAACGGTAACTTCGATACTAATTATTACAAGTAACTGTAACTTCGATACTAATTATGACAGGTAACTGTAACTTCGTTACTAATTATGACATGTAACTGTAATTTCGATAAAAATTTTGGCAGGTAACTGTAACTTCGATTCTAATTATGACAGGTAACAGTAACTTCGATACTAATTATGACAAGTTACTGTAACTTAAATACTAATTATGACAGGTAACTGTAACTTCGTTACTAATTATGACAAGTAACAGTAATTTCGATACAAATTATGGCAGGTAACTGTATCTTCGATACTAATTATGACAGGTAACAGTAACTTCGATACTTATTATGACAAGTAACATTAACTTCGATACTAATTATGGCAGGTTACTGTAACTTCGATACTAATTATGACAAGGGACTGTAATTTCGATACAAATTATGGCAGGTAACTGTAACTTCGACACTAATTATGACAGGTAACAGTAACTTCGATACTAATTATGACAAGTAACTATAACTTCGATAAAAATTATGACTGGTTACTGTAACTTCGATTGTAATTATGACAAGAAACTCAAACTTCGTTACTAATTATGACAAGTAACTGAAATTTTGATAGAAAATTATGGTAGGTAACTGTAACTTCCATACCAATTATGACAGGTAACAGTTACTTCGATACTAATTATGACAGGAAACTGTAACTTCGTTACTAATTATGACAAGTAACTGTAATTTCGATACAAATTATGACAGGTAACTGTAACTTCGAAACTAATTATGACAAGGAACTGTAATTTCGATACAAATTATGGCAGGTAACTGTAACTTCGTTACTAATTATGACAAGTAACTGTAATTTCGATACAAATTTTGGCAGGTAACTGTAACTTCGATACTAATTATGACAGGTAACAGTAACTTCGATACTAATTATGACAAGTAACTGTAACTTCGATACTAATTATGACAGGTAACTGTAACTTCGTTACTAATAATGACAAGTTACTCTAATTTCGATACTAATTATGGCAGGTAACTGTAACTTCGACACTAATTATGACAGGTAACAGTAACTTCGATACTAATTATGACAAGTAACTATAACTTCGATAAATATTATGACTGGTTACTGTAACTTCGATTCTAATTATGACAAGAAACTCAAACTTCGTTACTAATTATGACAAGTAACTGAAATTTTGATAGAAAATTATGGTAGGTAACTGTAACTTCATTACTAATTATGACAGGTAACAGTAACTTCGATACTAATTATGACAGGAAACTGTAACTTCGTTACTAATTATGACAAGTAACTTTAATTTCGATACTAGTTATGGCAGGAAACTGTAACATCGTTACTAATTATGACAAGTCCCTGTAATTTCGATACAATTTATGGCAGGTAACTGTAACTTCGATACTAATTATGACAAGTAACTGTAACTTCGATACTAATTATGACAGGTAACTGTAACTTCGTTATTAATTATGACAAGTAACTGTAATTTTCATAAAACATTATTGTAGGTAACTGTAACTTCAATACTAATTATGACAGGTAACAGTAACTTCGATACTAATTATGACAAGAAACTATAACTTCGATAAAAATTATGACTGGTTACTGTAACTTCGATTCTAATTATGACAAGAAACTCAAACTTCGTTACTAATTATGACATGTAACTGTAATTTTGATAAAAATTATGGTAGGTAACTGTAACTTCAATACTAATTATGACAGGTAACAGTATTTTCTATACTAATTATGACAGGAAACTGTAACTTCGTTACTAATTATGACAAGTAACTTTAATTTCGATATTAATTATGGCAGGAAACTGAAACTTCTTTACTAATTATGACCAGTCCCTGTAATTTCGATACAAATTACGGCAGGTAACTGTAACCTCGAAACTAATTATGACAAGTAACTGTAAATTCGATACTAATTATGACATGTAACTATAACTTCGAATCAAATTATGACAGGTAACTGTAACTTCGATACTAATTATGACAAGAAACTCTAACTTCGTTACTAATTATGACAAATAACTGTAATTTTGATAAAAAATTATGGTAGGTAACTGTAACTTCAATACTAATTATGACAGGTAACAGTAACTTCGATACTTGTTATGACAGGTAACTGTAACTTGGTTACTAATTATCACAAGTAACTTTAATTTCGCTACTAATTATGGCTGGTAACTGTAACTTCGTTACTAATTATTACAAGTCCCTGTAATTTCGATACAAATTATGGCGGGTAACGGTAACTTCGATACTAATTATTACAAGTAACTGTAACTTCGATACTAATTATGACAGGTAACTGTAACTTGGTTACTAATTATGACAAGTAACTGTAATTTCGATACAAATTTTGGCAGGTAACTGTAACTTCGATTCTAATTATGACAGGTAACAGTAACTTCGATACTAATTATGACAAGTAACTGTAACTTCGATACTAATTATGACAGGTAACTGTAACTTCGTTACTATTTATGACAAGCAACAGTAATTTCGATACAAAATATGGCAGGTAACAGTATCTTCGATACTAATTATGACAGGTAACAGTAACTTCGATACTAATTATGACAAGTAACATTAACTTCGATAGTAATTATGACAGGTAACTGTAACTTCCATACTAATTATGACAGGTAACAGTTACTTCGATACTAATTATGACAGGTAACTCTAACTTCGATACTTATTATGACAAGGAACTGTAATTTCGATACAAATTATGGCAGGTAACTGTAACTTCGTTACTAATTATGACAAGTAACTGTAATTTCGATACAAATTTTGGAAGGTAACTGTTACTTCGATACTAATTATGACAGGTAACAGTAACTGCGATACTAATTATGACAAGTAACAGTAACTTCGATACTTATTATGACAGGTAACTTTAACTTCGTTACTAATTATGACAAGATACTCTAATTTCGATACAAATTATGGCAGGTAACTGTAACTCCGGTACTAATTATGACAGGTAACAGTAACTTCGATACTAATTATGACAAGTAACTATAAATTCGATAAAAATTATGACTGGTTACTGTAACTTCGATTCTAATTATGACGAGAAACTCAAACTTCGTTACTAATTATGACAAGTAACTGTAATTTTGATAAAAAATTATGGTAGGTAACTGTAACTTTAATACTAATTATGACAGGTTACAGTAACTTCGATACTAATTATGACAGGAAACTGTAACTTCGTTACTAATTATGACAAGTAACTTTAATTTCGATACTAATTATGGCAGGAAACTGTAACTTCGTTACTAATTATGACAAGTCCCTGTAATTTCGATACAAATTATGACAGGTCACTGTAACTTCGATACTAATTATGACAAGTAACTGTAACTTCGATACTAATTATGACAGGTAACTGTAACTTCGTCGCTAATTATAACAAGTAACTGTAATTTCGTTACAAATTATGGCAGGTAACAGTAACTTCGATACTAATTATGACAGGTAACAGTAATTCGATACTAATTAAGACAAGTAACTATAACTTCGATACAAATTATGACAGGTAACTGTAACTTCGATACTAATTACGAGAAGAAACTCGAACTTCGTTACTAATTATGACAAGTCCCTGTAATTTCGATACAAATTATGGCAGGTAACTGTAACTTCCATACTAATTATGACAGGTAACAGTAACTTCGATACTAATTATGACAGGAAACTGTAACTTCGTTACTAATTATGACAAGTAACTGTAATTTCGATACAAATTATGACAGGTAACTGTAACTTCGTTACTAATTATGACAGGTTACTGTAACTTCGTTACTAATTATGTCAAGTAACTGTAGCTTCGATGCTAATTATGACAAGTAACTGTAATTTCGATACAAATTATGACAGGTAACATTAACTTCGATACTAATTATGACAAGAAACTCTAACTTCGTTAATAATTATGACAAGTAACAGTAATTTTGATAAAAATTTATGGTAGGTAACTGTAACTTCAATACTAATTATGACTGTAACAGTATCTTCGTTACTAATTATGACAAGTAACTGTAATTTCGATACAAATTATGGCAGGTAACAGTAACTTCGATACTAATTATGACAGGTAACTGTAACTTCGATACTAATTATGACAAGGAACTGTAATTTCGATACAAATTATGGCAGGTAACTGTAACTTCGTTACTAATTATGACAAGTAACTGTAATTTCGATACAAATTTTGGCAGGTAATTGTAACTTCGATACTAATTATGACAGGTAACAGTAACTTCGATACTAATTATGACAAGTAACTGTAACTTCGATACTAATTATGACAGGTAACTGTAACTTCGTTACTATTAATGACAAGTAACAGTAATTTCGATACAAAATATGGCAGGTAACAGTAACGTCGATACTAATTATGACAGGTAACAGTAACTTCGATACTATTTATGACAAGTAACATTAACTTCGATACTAATTATGACAGGTTACTGTAACATCGTTGCTAATGATGACAAGTAACTTTAATTTCGATACAAATTATGGCAGGTAAATGTAACTTCCATACTAATTATGACAGGTAACAGTTACTTCGATACTAATTATGACAGGAAACTGTAACTTCGTTACTAATTATGACAAGTAACTGTAATTTCGATACAAATTATGACAGGTAACTGTAACTTCGTTACTAATTACGACAAGTAACAGTACCTTCGATACTAATTATGACAGGTAACTGTAACATCGATACTAATTATGACAAGGAACTGTAATTTCGATACAAATTATGGCAGGTAACTGTAACTTCGATACTAATTATGACAGGTAACAGCAACTTCGATACTAATAATGACAAGTAACTATAACTTCGATACAAATTATAACAGGTAACTGTAACTTCGATACTAATTATGACAGGAAACTGTAACTTCGTTACTAATTATGACAAGTAACTTTAATTTCGATATTAATTATGGCAGGAAACTGAAACTTCGTTACTAATTATGACCAGTCCCTGTAATTTCGATACAAATTACGGCAGGTAACTGTAACCTCGAAACTAATTATGACAAGTAACTGTAAATTCGATACTAATTATGACATGTAACTATAACTTCGAATCAAATTATGACAGGTAACTGTAACTTCGATACTAATTATGACAAGAAACTCTAACTTCGTTACTAATTATGACAAATAACTGTAATTTTGATAAAAAATTATGGTAGGTAACTGTAACTTCAATACTAATTATGACAGGTAACAGTAACTTCGATACTTATTATGACAGGTAACTGTAACTTGGTTACTAATTATCACAAGTAACTTTAATTTCGCTACTAATTATGGCTGGTAACTGTAACTTCGTTACTAATTATTACAAGTCCCTGTAATTTCGATACAAATTATGGCGGGTAACGGTAACTTCGATACTAATTATTACAAGTAACTGTAACTTCGATACTAATTATGACAGGTAACTGTAACTTGGTTACTAATTATGACAATTAACTGTAATTTCGATACAAATTTTGGCAGGTAACTGTAACTTCGATTCTAATTATGACAGGTAACAGTAACTTCGATACTAATTATGACAAGTAACTGTAACTTCGATACTAATTATGACAGGTAACTGTAACTTCGTTACTATTTATGACAAGTAACAGTAATTTCGATACAAAATATGGCAGGTAACAGTATCTTCGATACTAATTATGACAGGTAACAGTAACTTCGATACTAATTATGACAAGTAACATTAACTTCGATAGTAATTATGACAGGTAACTGTAACTTCCATACTAATTATGACAGGTAACAGTTACTTCGATACTAATTATGACAGGTAACTGTAACTTCGATACTAATTATGACAAGGAACTGTAATTTCGATACAAATTATGGCAGGTAACTGTAACTTCGTTACTAATTATGACAAGTAACTGTAATTTCGATACAAATTTTGGAAGGTAACTGTTACTTCGATACTAATTATGACAGGTAACAGTAACTGCGATACTAATTATGACAAGTAACAGTAACTTCGATACTTATTATGACAGGTAACATTAACTTCGTTACTAATTATGACAAGATACTCTAATTTCGATACAAATTATGGCAGGTAACTGTAACTCCGGTACTAATTATGACAGGTAACAGTAACTTCGATACTAATTATGACAAGTAACTATAAATTCGATAAAAATTATGACTGGTTACTGTAACTTCGATTCTAATTATGACGAGAAACTCAAACTTCGTTACTAATTATGACAAGTAACTGTAATTTTGATAAAAAATTATGGTAGGTAACTGTAACTTTAATACTAATTATGACAGGTTACAGTAACTTCGATACTAATTATGACAGGAAACTGTAACTTCGTTACTAATTATGACAAGTAACTTTAATTTCGATACTAATTATGGCAGGAAACTGTAACTTCGTTACTAATTATGACAAGTCCCTGTAATTTCGATACAAATTATGACAGGTCACTGTAACTTCGATACTAATTATGACAAGTAACTGTAACTTCGATACTAATTATGACAGGTAACTGTAACTTCGTCCCTAATTATAACAAGTAACTGTAATTTCGTTACAAATTATGGCAGGTAACAGTAACTTCGATACTAATTATGACAGGTAACAGTAATTCGATACTAATTATGACAAGTAACTATAACTTCGATACAAATTATGACAGGTAACTGTAACTTCGATACTAATTATGAGAAGAAACTCGAACTTCGTTACTAATTATGACAAGTCCCTGTAATTTCGATACAAATTATGGCAGGTAACTGTAACTTCCATACTAATTATGACAGGTAACAGTAACTTCGATACTAATTATGACAGGAAACTGTAACTTCGTTACTAATTATGACAAGTAACTGTAATTTCGATACAAATTATGACAGGTAACTGTAACTTCGTTACTAATTATGACAGGTTACTGTAACTTCGTTACTAATTATGTCATGTAACTGTAGCTTCGATGCTAATTATGACAAGTAACTGTAATTTCGATACAAATTATGACAGGTAACATTAACTTCGATACTAATTATGACAAGAAACTCTAACTTCGTTAATAATTATGACAAGTAACAGTAATTTTGATAAAAATTTATGGTAGGTAACTGTAACTTCAATACTAATTATGACTGTAACAGTATCTTCGTTACTAATTATGACAAGTAACTGTAATTTCGATACAAATTATGGCAGGTAACAGTAACTTCGATACTAATTATGACAGGTAACTGTAACTTCGATACTAATTATGACAAGGAACTGTAATTTCGATACAAATTATGGCAGGTAACTGTAACTTCGTTACTAATTATGACAAGTAACTGTAATTTCGATACAAATTTTGGCAGGTAATTGTAACTTCGATACTAATTATGACAGGTAACAGTAACTTCGATACTAATTATGACAAGTAACTGTAACTTCGATACTAATTATGACAGGTAACTGTAACTTCGTTACTATTAATGACAAGTAACAGTAATTTCGATACAAAATATGGCAGGTAACAGTAACGTCGATACTAATTATGACAGGTAACAGTAACTTCGATACTATTTATGACAAGTAACATTAACTTCGATACTAATTATGACAGGTTACTGTAACATCGTTGCTAATGATGACAAGTAACTTTAATTTCGATACAAATTATGGCAGGTAACTGTAACTTCCATACTAATTATGACAGGTAACAGTTACTTCGATACTAATTATGACAGGAAACTGTAACTTCGTTACTAATTATGACAAGTAACTGTAATTTCGATACAAATTATGACAGGTAACTGTAACTTCGTTACTAATTACGACAAGTAACAGTACCTTCGATACTAATTATGACAGGTAACTATAACATCGATACTAATTATGACAAGGAACTGTAATTTCGATACAAATTATGGCAGGTAACTGTAACTTCGATACTAATTATGACAGGTAACAGCAACTTCGATACTAATAATGACAAGTAACTATAACTTCGATACAAATTATAACAGGTAACTGTAACTTCGATACTAATTATGACAAGAAACTCTAACTTCGTTACTAATTATGACAAGTAACTGTAATTTTGATAAAAAATTATTGTAGGTAACTGTAACTTCCATACTAATTATGACAGGTAACAGTTACTTCGATACTAATTATGACAGGAAACTGTAACTTCGTTACTAATTATGACAAGTAACTTTAATTTCGATATTAATTATGGCAGGAAACTGAAACTTCGTTACTAATTATGACCAGTCCCTGTAATTTCGATACAAATTACGGCAGGTAACTGTAACCTCGAAACTAATTATGACAAGTAACTGTAAATTCGATACTAATTATGACATGTAACTATAACTTCGAATCAAATTATGACAGGTAACTGTAACTTCGATACTAATTATGACAAGAAACTCTAACTTCGTTACTAATTATGACAAATAACTGTAATTTTGATAAAAAATTATGGTAGGTAACTGTAACTTCAATACTAATTATGACAGGTAACAGTAACTTCGATACTTATTATGACAGGTAACTGTAACTTGGTTACTAATTATCACAAGTAACTTTAATTTCGCTACTAATTATGGCTGGTAACTGTAACTTCGTTACTAATTATTACAAGTCCCTGTAATTTCGATACAAATTATGGCGGGTAACGGTAACTTCGATACTAATTATTACAAATAACTGTAACTTCGATACTAATTATGACAGGTAACTGTAACTTGGTTACTAATTATGACAAGTAACTGTAATTTCGATACAAATTTTGGCAGGTAACTGTAACTTCGATTCTAATTATGACAGGTAACAGTAACTTCGATACTAATTATGACAAGTAACTGTAACTTCGATACTAATTATGACAGGTAACTGTAACTTCGTTACTATTTATGACAAGTAACAGTAATTTCGATACAAAATATGGCAGGTAACAGTACCTTCGATACTAATTATGACAGGTAACAGTAACTTCGATACTTATTATGACAAGAAACTATAACTTCGATAAAAATTATGACTGGTTACTGTAACTTCGATTCTAATTATGACAAGAAACTCAAACTTCGTTACTAATTATGACATGTAACTGTAATTTTGATAAAAATTATGGTAGGTAACTGTAACTTCAATACTAATTATGACAGGTAACAGTATTTTCTATACTAATTATGACAGGAAACTGTAACTTCGTTACTAATTATGACAAGTAACTTTAATTTCGATATTAATAATGGCAGGAAACTGAAACTTCGTTACTAATTATGACCAGTCCCTGTAATTTCGATACAAATTACGGCAGGTAACTGTAACCTCGAAACTAATTATGACAAGTAACTGTAAATTCGATACTAATTATGACATGTAACTATAACTTCGAATCAAATTATGACAGGTAACTGTAACTTCGATACTAATTATGACAAGAAACTCTAACTTCGTTACTAATTATGACAAATAACTGTAATTTTGATAAAAAATTATGGTAGGTAACTGTAACTTCAATACTAATTATGACAGGTAACAGTAACTTCGATACTTATTATGACAGGTAACTGTAACTTGGTTACTAATTATCACAAGTAACTTTAATTTCGCTACTAATTATGGCTGGTAACTGTAACTTCGTTACTAATTATTACAAGTCCCTGTAATTTCGATACAAATTATGGCGGGTAACGGTAACTTCGATACTAATTATTACAAGTAACTGTAACTTCGATACTAATTATGACAGGTAACTGTAACTTGGTTACTAATTATGACAAGTAACTGTAATTTCGATACAAATTTTGGCAGGTAACTGTAACTTCGATTCTAATTATGACAGGTAACAGTAACTTCGATACTAATTATGACAAGTAACTGTAACTTCGATACTAATTATGACAGGTAACTGTAACTTCGTTACTATTTATGACAAGTAACAGTAATTTCGATACAAAATATGGCAGGTAACAGTATCTTCGATACTAATTATGACAGGTAACAGTAACTTCGATACTAATTATGACAAGTAACATTAACTTCGATAGTAATTATGACAGGTAACTGTAACTTCCATACTAATTATGACAGGTAACAGTTACTTCGATACTAATTATGACAGGTAACTGTAACTTCGATACTTATTATGACAAGGAACTGTAATTTCGATACAAATTATGGCAGGTAACTGTAACTTCGTTACTAATTATGACAAGTAACTGTAATTTCGATACAAATTTTGGAAGGTAACTGTTACTTCGATACTAATTATGACAGGTAACAGTAACTGCGATACTAATTATGACAAGTAACAGTAACTTCGATACTTATTATGACAGGTAACTTTAACTTCGTTACTAATTATGACAAGATACTCTAATTTCGATACAAATTATGGCAGGTAACTGTAACTCCGGTACTAATTATGACAGGTAACAGTAACTTCGATACTAATTATGACAAGTAACTATAAATTCGATAAAAATTATGACTGGTTACTGTAACTTCGATTCTAATTATGACGAGAAACTCAAACTTCGTTACTAATTATGACAAGTAACTGTAATTTTGATAAAAAATTATGGTAGGTAACTGTAACTTTAATACTAATTATGACAGGTTACAGTAACTTCGATACTAATTATGACAGGAAACTGTAACTTCGTTACTAATTATGACAAGTAACTTTAATTTCGATACTAATTATGGCAGGAAACTGTAACTTCGTTACTAATTATGACAAGTCCCTGTAATTTCGATACAAATTATGACAGGTCACTGTAACTTCGATACTAATTATGACAAGTAACTGTAACTTCGATACTAATTATGACAGGTAACTGTAACTTCGTCGCTAATTATAACAAGTAACTGTAATTTCGTTACAAATTATGGCAGGTAACAGTAACTTCGATACTAATTATGACAGGTAACAGTAATTCGATACTAATTATGACAAGTAACTATAACTTCGATACAAATTATGACAGGTAACTGTAACTTCGATACTAATTATGAGAAGAAACTCGAACTTCGTTACTAATTATGACAAGTCCCTGTAATTTCGATACAAATTATGGCAGGTAACTGTAACTTCCATACTAATTATGACAGGTAACAGTAACTTCGATACTAATTATGACAGGAAACTGTAACTTCGTTACTAATTATGACAAGTAACTGTAATTTCGATACAAATTATGACAGGTAACTGTAACTTCGTTACTAATTATGACAGGTTACTGTAACTTCGTTACTAATTATGTCAAGTAACTGTAGCTTCGATGCTAATTATGACAAGTAACTGTAATTTCGATACAAATTATGACAGGTAACATTAACTTCGATACTAATTATGACAAGAAACTCTAACTTCGTTAATAATTATGACAAGTAACAGTAATTTTGATAAAAATTTATGGTAGGTAACTGTAACTTCAATAGTAATTATGACTGTAACAGTATCTTCGTTACTAATTATGACAAGTAACTGTAATTTCGATACAAATTATGGCAGGTAACAGTAACTTCGATACTAATTATGACAGGTAACTGTAACTTCGATACTAATTATGACAAGGAACTGTAATTTCGATACAAATTATGGCAGGTAACTGTAACTTCGTTACTAATTATGACAAGTAACTGTAATTTCGATACAAATTTTGGCAGGTAATTGTAACTTCGATACTAATTATGACAGGTAACAGTAACTTCGATACTAATTATGACAAGTAACTGTAACTTCGATACTAATTATGACAGGTAACTGTAACTTCGTTACTATTAATGACAAGTAACAGTAATTTCGATACAAAATATGGCAGGTAACAGTAACGTCGATACTAATTATGACAGGTAACAGTAACTTCGATACTATTTATGACAAGTAACATTAACTTCGATACTAATTATGACAGGTTACTGTAACATCGTTGCTAATGATGACAAGTAACTTTAATTTCGATACAAATTATGGCAGGTAACTGTAACTTCCATACTAATTATGACAGGTAACAGTTACTTCGATACTAATTATGACAGGAAACTGTAACTTCGTTACTAATTATGACAAGTAACTGTAATTTCGATACAAATTATGACAGGTAACTGTAACTTCGTTACTAATTACGACAAGTAACAGTACCTTCGATACTAATTATGACAGGTAACTGTAACATCGATACTAATTATGACAAGGAACTGTAATTTCGATACAAATTATGGCAGGTAACTGTAACTTCGATACTAATTATGACAGGTAACAGCAACTTCGATACTAATAATGACAAGTAACTATAACTTCGATACAAATTATAACAGGTAACTGTAACTTCGATACTAATTATGACAGGAAACTGTAACTTCGTTACTAATTATGACAAGTAACTTTAATTTCGATATTAATTATGGCAGGAAACTGAAACTTCGTTACTAATTATGACCAGTCCCTGTAATTTCGATACAAATTACGGCAGGTAACTGTAACCTCGAAACTAATTATGACAAGTAACTGTAAATTCGATACTAATTATGACATGTAACTATAACTTCGAATCAAATTATGACAGGTAACTGTAACTTCGATACTAATTATGACAAGAAACTCTAACTTCGTTACTAATTATGACAAATAACTGTAATTTTGATAAAAAATTATGGTAGGTAACTGTAACTTCAATACTAATTATGACAGGTAACAGTAACTTCGATACTAATTATGACAGGTAACTGTAACTTGGTTACTAATTATCACAAGTAACTTTAATTTCGCTACTAATTATGGCTGGTAACTGTAACTTCGTTACTAATTATTACAAGTCCCTGTAATTTCGATACAAATTATGGCGGGTAACGGTAACTTCGATACTAATTATTACAAGTAACTGTAACTTCGATACTAATTATGACAGGTAACTGTAACTTGGTTACTAATTATGACAAGTAACTGTAATTTCGATACAAATTTTGGCAGGTAACTGTAACTTCGATTCTAATTATGACAGGTAACAGTAACTTCGATACTAATTATGACAAGTAACTGTAACTTCGATACTAATTATGACAGGTAACTGTAACTTCGTTACTATTTATGACAAGTAACAGTAATTTCGATACAAAATATGGCAGGTACAGTATCTTCGATACTAATTATGACAGGTAACAGTAACTTCGATACTAATTATGACAAGTAACATTAACTTCGATAGTAATTATGACAGGTAACTGTAACTTCCATACTAATTATGACAGGTAACAGTTACTTCGATACTAATTATGACAGGTAACTGTAACTTCGATACTAATTATGACAAGGAACTGTAATTTCGATACAAATTATGGCAGGTAACTGTAACTTCGTTACTAATTATGACAAGTAACTGTAATTTCGATACAAATTTTGGAAGGTAACTGTTACTTCGATACTAATTATGACAGGTAACAGTAACTGCGATACTAATTATGACAAGTAACAGTAACTTCGATTCTTATTATGACAGGTAACATTAACTTCGTTACTAATTATGACAAGATACTCTAATTTCGATACAAATTATGGCAGGTAACTGTAACTCCGGTACTAATTATGACAGGTAACAGTAACTTCGATACTAATTATGACAAGTAACTATAAATTCGATAAAAATTATGACTGGTTACTGTAACTTCGATTCTAATTATGACGAGAAACTCAAACTTCGTTACTAATTATGACAAGTAACTGTAATTTTGATAAAAAATTATGGTAGGTAACTGTAACTTTAATACTAATTATGACAGGTTACAGTAACTTCGATACTAATTATGACAGGAAACTGTAACTTCGTTACTAATTATGACAAGTAACTTTAATTTCGATACTAATTATGGCAGGAAACTGTAACTTCGTTACTAATTATGACAAGTCCCTGTAATTTCGATACAAATTATGACAGGTCACTGTAACTTCGATACTAATTATGACAAGTAACTGTAACTTCGATACTAATTATGACAGGTAACTGTAACTTCGTCCCTAATTATAACAAGTAACTGTAATTTCGTTACAAATTATGGCAGGTAACAGTAACTTCGATACTAATTATGACAGGTAACAGTAATTCGATACTAATTATGACAAGTAACTATAACTTCGATACAAATTATGACAGGTAACTGTAACTTCGATACTAATTATGAGAAGAAACTCGAACTTCGTTACTAATTATGACAAGTCCCTGTAATTTCGATACAAATTATGGCAGGTAACTGTAACTTCCATACTAATTATGACAGGTAACAGTAACTTCGATACTAATTATGACAGGAAACTGTAACTTCGTTACTAATTATGACAAGTAACTGTAATTTCGATACAAATTATGACAGGTAACTGTAACTTCGTTACTAATTATGACAGGTTACTGTAACTTCGTTACTAATTATGTCAAGTAACTGTAGCTTCGATGCTAATTATGACAAGTAACTGTAATTTCGATACAAATTATGACAGGTAACATTAACTTCGATACTAATTATGACAAGAAACTCTAACTTCGTTAATAATTATGACAAGTAACAGTAATTTTGATTAAAATTTATGGTAGGTAACTGTAACTTCAATACTAATTATGACTGTAACAGTATCTTCGTTACTAATTATGACAAGTAACTGTAATTTCGATACAAATTATGGCAGGTAACAGTAACTTCGATACTAATTATGACAGGTAACTGTAACTTCGATACTAATTATGACAAGGAACTGTAATTTCGATACAAATTATGGCAGGTAACTGTAACTTCGTTACTAATTATGACAAGTAACTGTAATTTCGATACAAATTTTGGCAGGTAATTGTAACTTCGATACTAATTATGACAGGTAACAGTAACTTCGATACTAATTATGACAAGTAACTGTAACTTCGATACTAATTATGACAGGTAACTGTAACTTCGTTACTATTAATGACAAGTAACAGTAATTTCGATACAAAATATGGCAGGTAACAGTAACTTCGATACTATTTATGACAAGTAACATTAACTTCGATACTAATTATGACAGGTTACTGTAACATCGTTGCTAATGATGACAAGTAACTTTAATTTCGATACAAATTATGGCAGGTAACTGTAACTTCCATACTAATTATGACAGGTAACAGTTACTTCGATACTAATTATGACAGGAAACTGTAACTTCGTTACTAATTATGACAAGTAACTGTAATTTCGATACAAATTATGACAGGTAACTGTAACTTCGTTACTAATTACGACAAGTAACAGTACCTTCGATACTAATTATGACAGGTAACTGTAACATCGATACTAATTATGACAAGGAACTGTAATTTCGATACAAATTATGGCAGGTAACTGTAACTTCGATACTAATTATGACAGGTAACAGCAACTTCGATACTAATAATGACAAGTAACTATAACTTCGATACAAATTATAACAGGTAACTGTAACTTCGATACTAATTATGACAAGAAACTCTAACTTCGTTACTAATTATGACAAGTAACTGTAATTTTGATAAAAAATTATTGTAGGTAACTGTAACTTCCATACTAATTATGACAGGTAACAGTTACTTCGATACTAATTATGACAGGAAACTGTAACTTCGTTACTAATTATGACAAGTAACTTTAATTTCGATATTAATTATGGCAGGAAACTGAAACTTCGTTACTAATTATGACCAGTCCCTGTAATTTCGATACAAATTACGGCAGGTAACTGTATCCTCGAAACTAATTATGACAAGTAACTGTAAATTCGATACTAATTATGACATGTAACTATAACTTCGAATCAAATTATGACAGGTAACTGTAACTTCGATACTAATTATGACAAGAAACTCTAACTTCGTTACTAATTATGACAAATAACTGTAATTTTGATAAAAAATTATGGTAGGTAACTGTAACTTCAATACTAATTATGACAGGTAACAGTAACTTCGATACTTATTATGACAGGTAACTGTAACTTGGTTACTAATTATCACAAGTAACTTTAATTTCGCTACTAATTATGGCTGGTAACTGTAACTTCGTTACTAATTATTACAAGTCCCTGTAATTTCGATACAAATTATGGCGGGTAACGGTAACTTCGATACTAATTATTACAAGTAACTGTAACTTCGATACTAATTATGACAGGTAACTGTAACTTGGTTACTAATTATGACAAGTAACTGTAATTTCGATACAAATTTTGGCAGGTAACTGTAACTTCGATTCTAATTATGACAGGTAACAGTAACTTCGATACTAATTATGACAAGTAACTGTAACTTCGATACTAATTATGACAGGTAACTGTAACTTCGTTACTATTTATGACAAGTAACAGTAATTTCGATACAAAATATGGCAGGTAACAGTATCTTCGATACTAATTATGACAGGTAACAGTAACTTCGATACTAATTATGACAAGTAACATTAACTTCGATAGTAATTATGACAGGTAACTGTAACTTCCATACTAATTATGACAGGTAACAGTTACTTCGATACTAATTATGACAGGTAACTGTAACTTCGATACTAATTATGACAAGGAACTGTAATTTCGATACAAATTATGGCAGGTAACTGTAACTTCGTTACTAATTATGACAAGTAACTGTAATTTCGATACAAATTTTGGAAGGTAACTGTTACTTCGATACTAATTATGACAGGTAACAGTAACTGCGATACTAATTATGACAAGTAACAGTAACTTCGATACTTATTATGACAGGTAACTTTAACTTCGTTACTAATTATGACAAGATACTCTAATTTCGATACAAATTATGGCAGGTAACTGTAACTCCGGTACTAATTATGACAGGTAACAGTAACTTCGATACTAATTATGACAAGTAACTATAAATTCGATAAAAATTATGACTGGTTACTGTAACTTCGATTCTAATTATGACGAGAAACTCAAACTTCGTTACTAATTATGTCAAGTAACTGTAGCTTCGATGCTAATTATGACAAGTAACTGTAATTTCGATACAAATTATGACAGGTAACATTAACTTCGATACTAATTATGACAAGAAACTCTAACTTCGTTAATAATTATGACAAGTAACAGTAATTTTGATTAAAATTTATGGTAGGTAACTGTAACTTCAATACTAATTATGACTGTAACAGTATCTTCGTTACTAATTATGACAAGTAACTGTAATTTCGATACAAATTATGGCAGGTAACAGTAACTTCGATACTAATTATGACAGGTAACTGTAACTTCGATACTAATTATGACAAGGAACTGTAATTTCGATACAAATTATGGCAGGTAACTGTAACTTCGTTACTAATTATGACAAGTAACTGTAATTTCGATACAAATTTTGGCAGGTAATTGTAACTTCGATACTAATTATGACAGGTAACAGTAACTTCGATACTAATTATGACAAGTAACTGTAACTTCGATACTAATTATGACAGGTAACTGTAACTTCGTTACTATTAATGACAAGTAACAGTAATTTCGATACAAAATATGGCAGGTAACAGTAACGTCGATACTAATTATGACAGGTAACAGTAACTTCGATACTATTTATGACAAGTAACATTAACTTCGATACTAATTATGACAGGTTACTGTAACATCGTTGCTAATGATGACAAGTAACTTGAATTTCGATACAAATTATGGCAGGTAACTGTAACTTCCATACTAATTATGACAGGTAACAGTTACTTCGATACTAATTATGACAGGAAACTGTAACTTCGTTACTAATTATGACAAGTAACTGTAATTTCGATACAAATTATGACAGGTAACTGTAACTTCGTTACTAATTACGACAAGTAACAGTACCTTCGATACTAATTATGACAGGTAACAGTAACATCGATACTAATTATGACAAGGAACTGTAATTTCGATACAAATTATGGCAGGTAACTGTAACTTCGATACTAATTATGACAGGTAACAGCAACTTCGATACTAATAATGACAAGTAACTATAACTTCGATACAAATTATAACAGGTAACTGTAACTTCGATACTAATTATGACAAGAAACTCTAACTTCGTTACTAATTATGACAAGTAACTGTAATTTTGATAAAAAATTATTGTAGGTAACTGTAACTTCCATACTAATTATGACAGGTAACAGTTACTTCGATACTAATTATGACAGGAAACTGTAACTTCGTTACTAATTATGACAAGTAACTTTAATTTCGATATTAATTATGGCAGGAAACTGAAACTTCGTTACTAATTATGACCAGTCCCTGTAATTTCGATACAAATTACGGCAGGTAACTGTATCCTCGAAACTAATTATGACAAGTAACTGTAAATTCGATACTAATTATGACATGTAACTATAACTTCGAATCAAATTATGACAGGTAACTGTAACTTCGATACTAATTATGACAAGAAACTCTAACTTCGTTACTAATTATGACAAATAACTGTAATTTTGATAAAAAATTATGGTAGGTAACTGTAACTTCAATACTAATTATGACAGGTAACAGTAACTTCGATACTTATTATGACAGGTAACTGTAACTTGGTTACTAATTATCACAAGTAACTTTAATTTCGCTACTAATTATGGCTGGTAACTGTAACTTCGTTACTAATTATTACAAGTCCCTGTAATTTCGATACAAATTATGGCGGGTAACGGTAACTTCGATACTAATTATTACAAGTAACTGTAACTTCGATACTAATTATGACAGGTAACTGTAACTTGGTTACTAATTATGACAAGTAACTGTAATTTCGATACAAATTTTGGCAGGTAACTGTAACTTCGATTCTAATTATGACAGGTAACAGTAACTTCGATACTAATTATGACAAGTAACTGTAACTTCGATACTAATTATGACAGGTAACTGTAACTTCGTTACTATTTATGACAAGTAACAGTAATTTCGATACAAAATATGGCAGGTAACAGTATCTTCGATACTAATTATGACAGGTAACAGTAACTTCGATACTAATTATGACAAGTAACATTAACTTCGATAGTAATTATGACAGGTAACTGTAACTTCCATACTAATTATGACAGGTAACAGTTACTTCGATACTAATTATGACAGGTAACTGTAACTTCGATACTAATTATGACAAGGAACTGTAATTTCGATACAAATTATGGCAGGTAACTGTAACTTCGTTACTAATTATGACAAGTAACTGTAATTTCGATACAAATTTTGGAAGGTAACTGTTACTTCGATACTAATTATGACAGGTAACAGTAACTGCGATACTAATTATGACAAGTAACAGTAACTTCGATACTTATTATGACAGGTAACTTTAACTTCGTTACTAATTATGACAAGATACTCTAATTTCGATACAAATTATGGCAGGTAACTGTAACTCCGGTACTAATTATGACAGGTAACAGTAACTTCGATACTAATTATGACAAGTAACTATAAATTCGATAAAAATTATGACTGGTTACTGTAACTTCGATTCTAATTATGACGAGAAACTCAAACTTCGTTACTAATTATGTCAAGTAACTGTAGCTTCGATGCTAATTATGACAAGTAACTGTAATTTCGATACAAATTATGACAGGTAACATTAACTTCGATACTAATTATGACAAGAAACTCTAACTTCGTTAATAATTATGACAAGTAACAGTAATTTTGATTAAAATTTATGGTAGGTAACTGTAACTTCAATACTAATTATGACTGTAACAGTATCTTCGTTACTAATTATGACAAGTAACTGTAATTTCGATACAAATTATGGCAGGTAACAGTAACTTCGATACTAATTATGACAGGTAACTGTAACTTCGATACTAATTATGACAAGGAACTGTAATTTCGATACAAATTATGGCAGGTAACTGTAACTTCGGTACTAATTATGACAAGTAACTGTAATTTCGATACAAATTTTGGCAGGTAATTGTAACTTCGATACTAATTATGACAGGTAACAGTAACTTCGATACTAATTATGACAAGTAACTGTAACTTCGATACTAATTATGACAGGTAACTGTAACTTCGTTACTATTAATGACAAGTAACAGTAATTTCGATACAAAATATGGCAGGTAACAGTAACGTCGATACTAATTATGACAGGTAACAGTAACTTCGATACTATTTATGACAAGTAACATTAACTTCGATACTAATTATGACAGGTTACTGTAACATCGTTGCTAATGATGACAAGTAACTTGAATTTCGATACAAATTATGGCAGGTAACTGTAACTTCCATACTAATTATGACAGGTAACAGTTACTTCGATACTAATTATGACAGGAAACTGTAACTTCGTTACTAATTATGACAAGTAACTGTAATTTCGATACAAATTATGACAGGTAACTGTAACTTCGTTACTAATTACGACAAGTAACAGTACCTTCGATACTAATTATGACAGGTAACAGTAACATCGATACTAATTATGACAAGGAACTGTAATTTCGATACAAATTATGGCAGGTAACTGTAACTTCGATACTAATTATGACAGGTAACAGCAACTTCGATACTAATAATGACAAGTAACTATAACTTCGATACAAATTATAACAGGTAACTGTAACTTCGATACTAATTATGACAAGAAACTCTAACTTCGTTACTAATTATGACAAGTAACTGTAATTTTGATAAAAAATTATTGTAGGTAACTGTAACTTCCATACTAATTATGACAGGTAACAGTTACTTCGATACTAATTATGACAGGAAACTGTAACTTCGTTACTAATTATGACAAGTAACTTTAATTTCGATATTAATTATGGCAGGAAACTGAAACTTCGTTACTAATTATGACCAGTCCCTGTAATTTCGATACAAATTACGGCAGGTAACTGTATCCTCGAAACTAATTATGACAAGTAACTGTAAATTCGATACTAATTATGACATGTAACTATAACTTCGAATCAAATTATGACAGGTAACTGTAACTTCGATACTAATTATGACAAGAAACTCTAACTTCGTTACTAATTATGACAAATAACTGTAATTTTGATAAAAAATTATGGTAGGTAACTGTAACTTCAATACTAATTATGACAGGTAACAGTAACTTCGATACTTATTATGACAGGTAACTGTAACTTGGTTACTAATTATCACAAGTAACTTTAATTTCGCTACTAATTATGGCTGGTAACTGTAACTTCGTTACTAATTATTACAAGTCCCTGTAATTTCGATACAAATTATGGCGGGTAACGGTAACTTCGATACTAATTATTACAAGTAACTGTAACTTCGATACTAATTATGACAGGTAACTGTAACTTGGTTACTAATTATGACAAGTAACTGTAATTTCGATACAAATTTTGGCAGGTAACTGTAACTTCGATTCTAATTATGACAGGTAACAGTAACTTCGATACTAATTATGACAAGTAACTGTAACTTCGATACTAATTATGACAGGTAACTGTAACTTCGTTACTATTTATGACAAGTAACAGTAATTTCGATACAAAATATGGCAGGTAACAGTATCTTCGATACTAATTATGACAGGTAACAGTAACTTCGATACTAATTATGACAAGTAACATTAACTTCGATAGTAATTATGACAGGTAACTGTAACTTCCATACTAATTATGACAGGTAACAGTTACTTCGATACTAATTATGACAGGTAACTGTAACTTCGATACTAATTATGACAAGGAACTGTAATTTCGATACAAATTATGGCAGGTAACTGTAACTTCGTTACTAATTATGACAAGTAACTGTAATTTCGATACAAATTTTGGAAGGTAACTGTTACTTCGATACTAATTATGACAGGTAACAGTAACTGCGATACTAATTATGACAAGTAACAGTAACTTCGATACTTATTATGACAGGTAACTTTAACTTCGTTACTAATTATGACAAGATACTCTAATTTCGATACAAATTATGGCAGGTAACTGTAACTCCGGTACTAATTATGACAGGTAACAGTAACTTCGATACTAATTATGACAAGTAACTATAAATTCGATAAAAATTATGACTGGTTACTGTAACTTCGATTCTAATTATGACGAGAAACTCAAACTTCGTTACTAATTATGACAAGTAACTGTAATTTTGATAAAAAATTATGGTAGGTAACTGTAACTTTAATACTAATTATGACAGGTTACAGTAACTTCGATACTAATTATGACAGGAAACTGTAACTTCGTTACTAATTATGACAAGTAACTTTAATTTCGATACTAATTATGGCAGGAAACTGTAACTTCGTTACTAATTATGACAAGTCCCTGTAATTTCGATACAAATTATGACAGGTCACTGTAACTTCGATACTAATTATGACAAGTAACTGTAACTTCGATACTAATTATGACAGGTAACTGTAACTTCGTCCCTAATTATAACAAGTAACTGTAATTTCGTTACAAATTATGGCAGGTAACAGTAACTTCGATACTAATTATGACAGGTAACAGTAATTCGATACTAATTATGACAAGTAACTATAACTTCGATACAAATTATGACAGGTAACTGTAACTTCGATACTAATTATGAGAAGAAACTCGAACTTCGTTACTAATTATGACAAGTCCCTGTAATTTCGATACAAATTATGGCAGGTAACTGTAACTTCCATACTAATTATGACAGGTAACAGTAACTTCGATACTAATTATGACAGGTTACTGTAACTTCGTTACTAATTATGACAAGTAACTGTAATTTCGATACAAATTATGACAGGTAACTGTAACTTCGTTACTAATTATGACAGGTTACTGTAACTTCGTTACTAATTATGTCAAGTAACTGTAGCTTCGATGCTAATTATGACAAGTAACTGTAATTTCGATACAAATTATGACAGGTAACATTAACTTCGATACTAATTATGACAAGAAACTCTAACTTCGTTAATAATTATGACAAGTAACAGTAATTTTGATAAAAATTTATGGTAGGTAACTGTAACTTCAATACTAATTATGACTGTAACAGTATCTTCGTTACTAATTATGACAAGTAACTGTAATTTCGATACAAATTATGGCAGGTAACAGTAACTTCGATACTAATTATGACAGGTAACTGTAACTTCGATACTAATTATGACAAGGAACTGTAATTTCGATACAAATTATGGCAGGTAACTGTAACTTCGTTACTAATTATGACAAGTAACTGTAATTTCGATACAAATTTTGGCAGGTAATTGTAACTTCGATACTAATTATGACAGGTAACAGTAACTTCGATACTAATTATGACAAGTAACTGTAACTTCGATACTAATTATGACAGGTAACTGTAACTTCGTTACTATTAATGACAAGTAACAGTAATTTCGATACAAAATATGGCAGGTAACAGTAACGTCGATACTAATTATGACAGGTAACAGTAACTTCGATACTATTTATGACAAGTAACATTAACTTCGATACTAATTATGACAGGTTACTGTAACATCGTTGCTAATGATGACAAGTAACTTTAATTTCGATACAAATTATGGCAGGTAACTGTAACTTCCATACTAATTATGACAGGTAACAGTTACTTCGATACTAATTATGACAGGAAACTGTAACTTCGTTACTAATTATGACAAGTAACTGTAATTTCGATACAAATTATGACAGGTAACTGTAACTTCGTTACTAATTACGACAAGTAACAGTACCTTCGATACTAATTATGACAGGTAACTGTAACATCGATACTAATTATGACAAGGAACTGTAATTTCGATACAAATTATGGCAGGTAACTGTAACTTCGATACTAATTATGACAGGTAACAGCAACTTCGATACTAATAATGACAAGTAACTATAACTTCGATACAAATTATAACAGGTAACTGTAACTTCGATACTAATTATGACAAGAAACTCTAACTTCGTTACTAATTATGACAAGTAACTGTAATTTTGATAAAAAATTATTGTAGGTAACAGTAACTTCAATACTAATTATGACAGGTAACAGTAACTTCGATACTAATTATGACAGGTAACTGTAACTTCGTTACTTATTATGACAAATAACTTTAATTTCGTCATTTAGACTTTCACGGCCCGTGTTATTATTCATAATGTTGAATTTTGGGCTTATGCCGTGTTTTATTATATTGCAATTCGACGCGTTTCGAAAGAAACCATGTCTTTCATCGTCAGGAATAATCTGGAATACGACAATGTTGCTAAGAGAAAGCAACGAAGAACATATAGAAGGTGCCCAAAGATGGACGCCATTATAGCCCCATGTTAGGGACAACGGAAAGCAGCAGTGAATTACTTTCTCAGGGTTCTGATAATAGGTAGCCAGGATTCACTGAGATTGTAGCCGGTGTCGCGGTTGAAATTATCTGGGTGTTTACGTATTTCAACCGCCTCCCTGATGATTCTGGGACGATATTGCTTTATACGGGCAAGAACATCCACCCCTTGGAACATGACATCATGGCCAGGTGTTAAAGCATGATCGGCAACAGCTGATTTATCAGGTTGAATGAGCCTGATACATCTATTATGTTCCTTAATGCGAGTGCATATTGTTCTCGAAGTCTGCCCGATGTAAACCTTGCCACAAGTACAGGGAACTCTGTAGATACCCGGTTGTTGCAATTTAGGCAAACTGTCCTTAGTTGGTCGCAGGAGTTGCCTAATCTTAACAGAAGTTCCAAATACAGTCCGTATGTTGTATCGACGTAGGATTTTAGCAATACGATCCGTTGTGTTATGTATGTACGGAAGGTAAGCAGTTCCTCTTACATCTCTTTTCTCAACTGACGTCCTATTATTATTTGTTGGTTTCAGAACCGTAGAAATCAAAGCCTTGCTATAACCGTTGCTCTCAAAGGTGGTTCGCAGGGTGTTAATTTCTTCTTGTAAAGAAGACACTTCACAAATCCTCCTAGCCCTGGTAGTTAGAGTTGTAAGGATACCATGTTTCTGGGCAGGGTGATGGTGAGAACTTGCGTGGAGATATCTATTGGTGTGTGTTGGCTTACACAACTCCTGCGACCAACTAAGGACAGTTTGCCTAAATTGCAACAACCGGGTATCTACAGAGTTCCCTGTACTTGTGGCAAGGTTTACATCGGGCAGACTTCGAGAACAATATGCACTCGCATTAAGGAACATAATAGATGTATCAGGCTCATTCAACCTGATAAATCAGCTGTTGCCGATCATGCTTTAACACCTGGCCATGATGTCATGTTCCAAGGGGTGGATGTTCTTGCCCGTATAAAGCAATATCGTCCCAGAATCATCAGGGAGGCGGTTGAAATACGTAAACACCCAGATAATTTCAACCGCGACACCGGCTACAATCTCAGTGAATCCTGGCTACCTATTATCAGAACCCTGAGAAAGTAATTCACTGCTGCTTTCCGTTGTCCCTAACATGGGGCTATAATGGCGTCCATCTTTGGGCACCTTCTATATGTTCTTCGTTGCTTTCTCTTAGCAACATTGTCGTATTCCAGATTATTCCTGACGATGAAAGACATGGTTTCTTTCGAAACGCGTCGAATTGCAATATAATAAAACACGGCATAAGCCCAAAATTCAACATTATGAATAATAACACGGGCCGTGAAAGTCTAAATGACAATATTAGAAACCTCTATGGGGAGGATATTTTCCGACTGATGTCTAGATTCAGTAGGTTACGACGCAAGAAGGTGTGTCTAATCTCTTCACTCGCTTTTCTCCTAAGATGCCGGGATCATGATATTCTACCGAATTTTGTTATGTTGAAGCATTCCTTCAGAACACCTAAGGCAACGAGAATCTATCGTCGTGCAAGCAAGGCGTTATTGATAGAGAGGTTACAGCATACTCGTAAGCAGTTGGATCTTATTTCGAGGGAGTTACTACAGCTACATCTACGCCTCTCAAACTTCGTAAGTGAGGAATTATGGAATATCTTTGATCGTATTTCTTCAGTGCAAGCTAACAGCGTTCTAGATCAGGTGAGGGACAGACATATTTCCAAATATGATAGGTTATGTCAGTTGCAGAAATCTCAAGCCATTAGACTTGATGCTAACAAGGTTGTCGTAAATTTGTCCAGCAAGCCCCTAAGTGATACCCAACAGGCAGTTCTCGCTAAAGGTCTCAATTTTGCTGTAGCGCCTAGAAGAATTCCTATTGAAGAACTTATTACATCCGTAGAATCCTCAGTACATCACCTCACACCTGAAGAGGCCGAGGAAGCCAGGCAAGAATGTTCCCGAGTTCTCAAGACAGCTAAGCCACCTAACACCAACTTAAAACAAGGCGAAAGCCGGGCACTTAAAGATCTAAGGGACAATTCTGATATTATCGTTCTCCCCGCTGACAAGGGTAACGCGACAGTGGTATTGGATAAGGTTGATTATGATTCCAAGATCTCGTCTTTGTTATCAGATCCTGTATATAGGATTAATAGTCGTGATCCTACTACTCGCTACTCAAATGTCACCGTCAAATTGATCAAGCAATCATCTATTCCAGCGGATGCAGCGAAGACTCTCCTTCCAGGGGATGCTATTCCTCCGAGACTCTATGGTCTTCCTAAAATACATAAGGAAGATGTTCCTCTTAGACCTATTGTTAGTACGATTGGTTCTCCTACATATGCCCTTTCCAAATACTTAGGTAGACTACTTCAGCCGCTTCTGGGTAACACGCCTTCGTACATTAAGGATTCCACACACTTCGTGGACAAGTTAAAATCTATAACACTTCAGCCGGGTGATATTCTAGTGAGTCTCGACGTGGTGTCTCTGTTTACGAGAGTACCTATTGATGGTGTTATGTCTCTCATTAATGGCTTTTTTCCTGAAGACATCACAAGACTTTTTTATCACTGCATGACCTCCTCCTACTTTCTATGGAATGGGAATTTTTATGAGCAGACTGATGGTGTGGCCATGGGTAGTCCTCTCTCTCCCGTTGTGGCTAATTTCTTCATGGAGAACTTTGAAGAGAAAGCTTTGTCATCGGCTCCTTTCAAACCGAAGATCTGGTGGCGTTATGTGGATGACACGTTCGTTGTTTGGACGGAAGGTGAGGAAAATCTTAGCCATTTCCTGGATCACCTTAATCTCCAGCACCCTTCTATTTGTTTCACCATGGAAAAGGAATCTGACGGCAAAATACCTTTTTTAGATGTTCTCGTCACCAAGAAAGAGGATGGATCTTTAGGACACAGCGTTTTTCGTAAGCCAACACACACCAATAGATATCTCCACGCAAGTTCTCACCATCACCCTGCCCAGAAACATGGTATCCTTACAACTCTAACTACCAGGGCTAGGAGGATTTGTGAAGTGTCTTCTTTACAAGAAGAAATTAACACCCTGCGAACCACCTTTGAGAGCAACGGTTATAGCAAGGCTTTGATTTCTACGGTTCTGAAACCAACAAATAATAATAGGACGTCAGTTGAGAAAAGAGATGTAAGAGGAACTGCTTACCTTCCGTACATACATAACACAACGGATCGTATTGCTAAAATCCTACGTCGATACAACATACGGACTGTATTTGGAACTTCTGTTAAGATTAGGCAACTCCTGCGACCAACTAAGGACAGTTTGCCTAAATTGCAACAACCGGGTATCTACAGAGTTCCCTGTACTTGTGACAAGGTTTACATCGGGCAGACTTCGAGAACAATATGCACTCGCATTAAGGAACATAATAGATGTATCAGGCTCATTCAACCTGATAAATCAGCTGTTGCCGATCATGCTTTAACACCTGGCCATGATGTCATGTTCCAAGGGGTGGATGTTCTTGCCCGTATAAAGCAATATCGTCCCAGAATCATCAGGGAGGCGGTTGAAATACGTAAACACCCAGATAATTTCAACCGCGACACCGGCTACAATCTCAGTGAATCCTGGCTACCTATTATCAGAACCCTGAGAAAGTAATTCACTGCTGCTTTCCGTTGTCCCTAACATGGGGCTATAATGGCGTCCATCTTTGGGCACCTTCTATATGTTCTTCGTTGCTTTCTCTTAGCAACATTGTCGCATTCCAGATTATTCCTGACGATGAAAGACATGGTTTCTTTCGAAACGCGTCGAATTGCAATATAATAAAACACGGCATAAGCCCAAAATTCAACATTATGAATAACTTTAATTTCGATACTAATTATGGCATGTTACTGTAACTTCGTTACTAATTATGACAAGTCCCAGTAATTTCGATACAAATTATTGCAGGTAATTGTAATTTCGATACGAATTAAGACAGGTAACAGAAACTTCGATAGTAATTATGACAGGTAACATTAACTTCGATACTAATTATGACAAGTAACTGTAACTTCGATACTAATTATGACAGGTAACAGCAACTTCGATACTAATTATGACAAGTAACTATAACTTCGATACAAATTATGACAGGTAACAGTAACTTCTATATTAATTATGACAGGTTACAGTAACTACGATACTAATTATGACAAGTAACTGTAACTTCGATACTAATTATGACAGGTAACTGTTACTTGGTAACTAATTATGACAAGTAACTGTAATTTCGATACAAATTATGGCTGGTAACAGTAACTTCGATGCTAATTATGACAGGTAACTGTAACTTCGATACTAATTATGACAAGGAACTGTAATTTCGATACAAATTATGGCAGGTAACTGTAACTTCGATACTAATTGTGACAGGTAACTGTAACTTCGATACAAATTATGACAAGTAACTATAACTTCGAATCAAATTATGACAGGTAACTGCAACTTCGATACTAATTATGACAAGAAAATCTAACTTCGTTACTAATTATGACAAGTAACTGTAATTTTGATAAAAAATTATGGTAGGTAACTGTAACTTCAATACTAATTATGACAGGTAACAGGAACTTCGATACTAATTATGACAGGTAACTGTAACTTCGTTAATTATTATCACAAGTAACTTTAATTTCGATACTTATTATGGCAGGTAACTGTAACTTCGTTACTAATTATGAAAAGTCCCTGTAATTTCGATACAAATTATGGCAGGTAAAGGTAACTTCGATACTAATTATTACAAGTAACTGTAACTTCGATACTAATTATGACAGGTAACTGTAACTTCGTTACTAATTATGACAAGTAACTGTAATTTCGATAAAAATTTTGGCAGGTAACTGTAACTTCGATTCTAAATATGACAGGTAACAGTAACTTCGATACTAATTATGACAAGTTACTGTAACATCGATACTAATTATGACAGGTAACTGTAACTTCGTTACTAATTATGACAAGTAACAGTAATTTCGATACAATTTATGGCAGCTAACTGTATCTTCGATACTAATTATGACAGGTAACAGTAACTTCGATACTAATTATGACAAGTAACATTAACTTCGATACTAATTATGGCAGGTTACTGTAACATTGCTACTAATTATGAAAAGTAACTTTAATTTCGATACAAATTATGGCAGGTAACTGTAACTTCCATACTAATTATGACAGGTAACAGTAACTTCGATACTAATTATGACAGGAAACAGTAACTTCGTTACTAATTATGACAAGTAACTGTAATTTCGATACAAATTATGACAGGTAACTGTAACTTCGTTACTAATTATGACAAGTAACAGTACCTTCGATACTAATTATGACAGGTAACTGTAACTTCGAAACTAATTATGACAAGGAACTGTAATTTCGATACAAATTATGGCAGGTAACTGTAACTTCGTTACTAATAATGACAAGTAACTGTAATTTCGATACAAATTTTGGCAGGTAACTGTAACTTCGATACTAATTATGACAGGTAACAGTAACTTCGATACTAATTATGACAAGTAACTGTAACTTCGATACTAATTATGACAGGTAACTGTAACTTCGTTACTAATAATGACAAGTTACTCTAATTTCGATACTAATTATGGCAGGTAACTGTAACTTCGACACTAATTATGACAGGTAACAGTAACTTCGATACTAATTATGACAAGTAACTATAACTTCGATAAATATTATGACTGGTTACTGTAACTTCGATTCTAATTATGACAAGAAACTCAAACTTCGTTACTAATTATGACAAGTAACTGAAATTTTGATAGAAATTTATGGTAGGTAACTGTAACGTCATTACTAATTATGACAGGTAACAGTAACTTCGATACTAATTATGACAGGAAACTGTAACTTCGTTACTAATTATGACAAGTAACTTTAATTTCGATACTAGTTATGGCAGGAAACTGTAACATCGTTACTAATTATGACAAGTCCCTGTAATTTCGATACAATTTATGGCAGGTAACTGTAACTTCGATACTAATTATGACAAGTAACTGTAACTTCGATACTAATTATGACAGGTAACTGTAACTTCGTTATTAATTATGACAAGTAACTGTAATTTTCATAAAACATTATTGTAGGTAACTGTAACTTCAATACTAATTATGACAGGTAACAGTAACTTCGATACTAATTATGACAAGAAACTATAACTTCGATAAAAATTATGACTGGTTACTGTAACTTCGATTCTAATTATGACAAGAAACTCAAACTTCGTTACTAATTATGACATGTAACTGTAATTTTGGTAAAAATTATGGTAGGTAACTGTAACTTCAATACTAATTATGACAGGTAACAGTATTTTCTATACTAATTATGACAGGAAACTGTAACTTCGTTACTAATTATGACAAGTAACTTTAATTTCGATATTAATTATGGCAGGAAACTGAAACTTCGTTACTAATTATGACCAGTCCCTGTAATTTCGATACAAATTACGGCAGGTAACTGTAACCTCGAAACTAATTATGACAAGTAACTGTAAATTCGATACTAATTATGACAGGTAACTGTAACTTCGTTATTAATTATGACAAGTAACTGTAATTTCGATACAAATTTTGGCAGGTAACTGTATCATCGTTACTAATTTTGACAGGTAACAGTAACTTCGATACTAATTATGACAAGTAACTGTAACATCGATACTAATTATGACAGGTAACTGTAACTTCGATACTAATTATGACAAGTAACTGTAATTTCGATTCAAATTTTGGCAGGTAACTGTAACGTCGATACTTATTATGACAGGTAACAGTAACTTCGATACTAATTATGACAAGTAACTGTAACATCGATACTAATTATGACAGGTAACTGTAACTTCGTTACTAATTATGACAAGTAACTGTAATTTCGATACAAATTATGGCAGGTTACTGTAACTTCGATACTAATTATGACAGGTAACAGCAACTTCGATACTAATTATGACAAGTAACTATAACTTCGATACAAATTATGACAGGTAACTGTAACTTCGATACTAATTATGACAAGAATATCTAACTTCGTTACTAATTATGACAAGTAACTGTAATTTTGATAAAAAATTATTGTAGGTAACTGTAACTTCAATACTAATTATGACAGGTAACAGTAACTTCGATACTAATTATGACAGGTAACTGTAACTTCGTTACTTATTATGACAAGTAACTTTAATTTCGGTACTAATTATGGCAGGTTACTGTAACTTCGTTACTAATTATGACAAGTCCCTGTAATTTCGATACAAATTATGGCAGGTAATTGTAATTTCGATGCTAATTATGACAGGTAACAGTAACTTCGATACTAATTATGACAAGTAACAGTAACTTCGATACTAATTATGACAAGTAACTGTAACTTCGATACTAATTATGACAGGTAACCTTAACTTCGTTACTAATTATGACAAGTAACTGTAATTTCGATTCAAATTTTGGCAGGTAACTGTAACTTCGATACTTATTATGACAGGTAACAATAACTTCGATACTAATTATGACAAGTAACTATAACTTCGATACAAATTATAACAGGTAACTGTAACTTCGATACTAATTATGACAAGAAACTCTAACTTCGTTACTAATTATGACAAGTAACTGTAACTTCGATACTAATTATGACAGGGAACTGTAATTTCGATACAAATTATGGCAGGTAACTGTAACTTCGATACTAATTATGACAAGAAACTCTAACTTCGTTACTAATTATGACAAGTAACTGTAATTTTGATAAAAAATTATGGTAGGTAACTGTAACTTCAATACTAATTATGACAGGTAACAGTAACTTCGATACTTATTATGACAGGTAACTGTAACTTCGTTACTAATTATCACAAGTAACTTTAATTTCGATACTAATTATGGCAGGTAACTGTAACTTCGTTACTAATTATTACAAGTCCCTGTAATTTCGATACAAATTATGGCGGGTAACGGTAACTTCGATACTAATTATTACAAGTAACTGTAACTTCGATACTAATTATGACAGGTAACTGTAACTTGGTTACTAATTATGACAAGTAACTGTAATTTCGATACAAATTTTGGCAGGTAACTGTAACGTGGATTCTAATTATGACAGGTAACAGTAACTTCGATACTAATTATGACAAGTAACTGTAACTTCGATACTAATTATGACAGGTAACTGTAACTTCGTTACTATTTATGACATGTAACAGTAATTTCGATACAAAATATGGCAAGTAACAGTAACTTCGATACTAATTATGACAGGTAACAGTAACTTCGATACTAATTATGACAAGTAACATTAATTTCGATACTAATTATGACAGGTTACTGTAACATCGTTGCTAATGATGACAAGTAACTTTAATTTCGATACAAATTATGGCAGGTAACTGTAACTTCCATACTAATTACGACAGGTAACAGTTACTTCGATACTAATTATGACAGGAAACTGTAACTTCGTTACTAATTATGACAAGTAACTGTAATTTCGATACAAATTATGACAGGTAACTGTAACTTCGTTACTAATTATGACAAGTAACAGTACCTTCGATACTAATTATGACAGGTAACTGTAACTTCGATACTAATTGTGACAAGGAACTGTAATTTCGATACAAATTATGGCAGGTAACTGTATCTTCGTTACTAATTATGACAAGTAACTGTAATTTCGATACAAATTTTGGCAGGTAACTGTTACTTCGATACTAATTATGACAGGTAACAGTAACTTGGATACTAATTATGACAAGTAACAGTAACTTCGATACTTATTATGACAGGTAACTGTAACTTCGTTACTAATTATGACAAGAAACTCTAATTTCGATAAAAATTATGGCAGGTAACTGTAACTTCGGTACTAATTATGACAGGTAACAGTAACTTCGATACTAATTATGACAAGTAACTATAACTTCGATAAAAATTATGACTGGTTACTGTAACTTCGATTATATTTATGACGAGAAACTCAAACTTCGTTACTAATTATGACAAGTAACTGTAATTTTGATTAAAAAAATTATGGTAGGTAACTGTAACTTCAATACTAATTATGACAGGTAACAGTAACATCGATACTAATTATGACAGGAAACTGTAACTTCGTTACTAATTATGACAAGTAACTTTAATTTCGATACTAATTATGGCAGGAAACTGTAACTTCGTTACTAATTATGACAAGTCCCTGTAATTTCGATACAAATTATGGCAGGTAACTGTAACTTCGATACTAATTATGACAAGTAACTGTAACTTCGATACTAATTATGACAGGTAACTGTAACTTCGTCACTAATTATAACAAGTAACTGTAATTTCGTTACAGATTATGGCAGGTAACAGTAACTTCGATACTAATTATTACAGGTAACAGTAATTCGATACTAATTATGACAAGTAACTATAACTTCGATACAAATTATGACAGGTAACTGTAACTTCGATACTAATTATGACAAAAAACTCGAACTTCGTTACTAATTATGACAAGTCCCTGTAATTTCGATACAAATTATGGAAGGTAACTGTAACTTCCATACTAATTATGACAGGTAACAGTAACTTCGATACTAATTATGACAGGAAACTGTAACTTCGTTACTAATTATGACAAGTAACTGTAATTTCGATACAAATTATGACAGGTAACTGTAACTTCGTTACTAATTATGACAGGTTACTGTAACTTCGTTACTAATTATGTCAAGTAACTGTATCTTCGATGCTAATTATGACAAGTAACTGTAATTTCGATACAAATTATGACAGGTAACATTAACTTCGATACTAATTATGACAAGAAACTCTAACTTCGTTAATAATTATGACAAGTAACAGTAATTTTGATACAAATTTTGGCAGGTAACTGTATCATCGTTACTAATTTTGACAGGTAACAGTAACTTGGATACTAATTATGACAAGTAACAGTAACTTCGATACTTATTATGACAGGTAACTGTAACTTCGTTACTAATTATGACAAGAAACTCTAATTTCGATAAAAATTATGGCAGGTAACTGTAACTTCGGTACTAATTATGACAGGTAACAGTAACTTCGATACTAATTATGACAAGTAACTATAACTTCGATAAAAATTATGACTGGTTACTGTAACTTCGATTATATTTATGACGAGAAACTCAAACTTCGTTACTAATTATGACAAGTAACTGTAATTTCGATACAAATTATGGCAGGTAACAGTAACTTCGATACTAATTATGACAGGTAACTGTAACTTCGATACTAATTATGACAAGGAACTGTAATTTCGATACAAATTATGGCAGGTAACTGTAACTTCCATACTAATTATGACAGGTAACAGTAACTTCGATACTAATTATGACAAGAAACTGTAACTTCGTTACTAATTATGACAAGTAACTGTAATTTCGATACAAATTATGACAGGGAACTGTAACTTCGTTACTAATTATGACAAGTAACAGTACCTTCGATACTAATTATGACAGGTAACTGTAACTTCGATATTAATTATGACAAGGAACTGTAATTTCGATACAAATTATGGCAGGTAACTGTAACTTCGTTACTAATTATGACAAGTAACTGTAATTTCGATACAAATTTTGGCAGGTAACTGTAACTTCGATACTAATTATGACAGGTAACAGTAACTTCGATACTAATTATGACAAGTAACTGTAACTTCGATACTAATTATGACAGGTAATTGTAACTTCGTTACTAATAATGACAAGTAACTCTAATTTCGATACTAATTATGGCAGGTAACTGTAACTTCGACACTAATTATGACAGGTAACAGTAACTTCGATACTAATTGTGACAAGTAACTATAACTTCGATAAAAATTATGACTGGTTACTGTAACTTCGATTCTAATTATGACAAGAAACTCAAACTTCGTTACTAATTATGACAAGTAACTCAAATATTGATAGAAAATTATGGTAGGTAACTGTAACTTCATTACTAATTATGACAGGTAACAGTAACTTCGATACTAATTGTGACAGGAAACTGTAACTTCCTTACTAATTATGACAAGTAACTTTAATTTCGATACTAGTTATGGCAGGAAACTGTAACTTCGTTACTAATTATGACAAGTCCCTGTAATTTCGATACAATTTATGGCAGGTAACTGTAACTTCGATACTAATTATGACAAGTAACTGTAACTTCGATACTAATTATGACAGGTAACTGTAACTTCGTTATTAATTATGACAAGTAACTGTAATTTTCATAAAACATTATTGTAGGTAACTGTAACTTCAATACTAATTATGACAGGTAACAGTAACTTCGATACTAATTATGACAAGAAACTCAAACTTCGTTACTAATTATGACAAGTAACTGTAATTTTGATAAAAAATTATGGTAGGTAACTGTAACTTCAATACTAATTATGACAGGTAACAGTATCTTCGATACTAATTATGACAGGAAACTGTAACTTCGTTACTAATTATGACAAGTAACTTTAATTTCGATATTAATTAAGGCAGGAAACTGTAACTTCGTTACTAATTATGACAAGTCCCTGTAATTTCGATACAAATTACGGCAGGTAACTGTAACCACGATACTAATTATGACAAGTAACTGTAACTTCGATACTAATTATGACAGGTAACTGTAACTTCGTTATTAATTATGACAAGTAACTGTAATTTCGATACAAATTTTGGCAGGTAACTGTATCATCGTTACTAATTTTGACAGGTAACAGTAACTTCGATACTAATTATGACAAGTAACTGTAACTTCGATACTAATTATGACAGGTAACTGTAACTTCGATACTAATTATGACAAGTAACTGTAATTTCGATTCAAATTTTGGCAGGTAACTGTAACTTCGATACTTATTATGACAGGTAACAGTAACTTCGATACTAATTATGACAAGTAACTGTAACATCGATACTAATTCTGACAGGTAACTGTAACTTCGTTACTAATTATGACAAGTAACTGTAATTTCGATACAAATTATGGCAGGTTACTGTAACTTCGATACTAATTATGACAGGTAACAGCAACTTCGATACTAATTATGACAAGTAACTATAACTTCGATACAAATTATGACAAGTAACTGTAATTTTGATAAAAAATTATTGAAGGTAACTGTAACTTCAATACTAATTGTGACAGGTAACAGTAACTTCGATACTAATTATGACAGGTAACTGTAACTTCGTTACTTATTATTACAAGTAACTTTAATTTCGGTACTAATTATGGCAGGTTACTGTAACTTCGTTACTAATTATGACAAGTCCCTGTAATTTCGATACAAATTATGGCAGGTAATTGTAATTTCGATGCTAATTATGACAGGTAACAGTAACTTCGATACTTATTATGACAAGTAACAGTAACTTCGATACTTATTATGGCAGGTAACAGTAACTTCGATACTAATTATGACAAGTAACTGTACCTTCGATACTAATTATGTGGGTAACTGTAACTACGTTACTAATTATGACAAGTAACTGTAATTTCGATACAAATTATGGCAGGTAACTGTAACTTCGATACTAATTATGACAGGTAACAGCGACTTCGATACTAATTATGACAAGTAACTATAACTTCGATACAAATTATAACAGGTAACTGTAACTTCGATACTAATTATGACTAGAAACTCTAACTTTGTTACTAATTATGACAAGTAACTGTAATTTTGATAAAAAATTATTGTAGGTAACTGTAACTTCAATACTAATTATGACAGGTCAGTAACTTCGATACTAATTATGACAGGTAACAGTAACTACGATACTAATTAAGACAAGTAACTGTAACTTCGATACTAATTATGACAGGTAACTGTAACTTCGTAACTAATTATGACAAGTAACTGTAATTTCGATACAAATTATGGCAGGTAACAGTTACTTCGATACAAATTATGACAAGTAACTGTAACTTCGATACTAATTATGACAGGGAACTGTAATTTCGATACAAATTATGGCAGGTAACTGTAACTTCGATACTAATTATGACAAGAAACTCTAACTTCGTTACTAATTATGACAAGTAACTGTAATTTTGATAAAAAATTATGGTAGGTAACTGTAACTTCAATACTAATTATGACAGGTAACAGTAACTTCGATTCTTATTATGACAGGTAACTGTAACTTCGTTACTAATTATCACAAGTAACTTTAATTTCGATACTAATTATGGCAGGTAACTGTAACTTCGTTACTAATTATTACTAGTCCCTGTAATTTCGATACAAATTATGGCGGGTAACGGTAACTTCGATACTAATTATTACAAGTAACTGTAACTTCGATACTAATTATGACAGGCAACTGTAACTTGGTAACTAATTATGACAAGTAACTGTAATTTCGATACAAATTTTGGCAGGTAACTGTAACTTCGATTCTAATTATGACAGATAACAGTAACTTCGATACTAATTATGACAAGTAACTGTAACTTCGATACTAATTATGACAGGTAACAGTAACTTCGATACTAATTATGACAAGTAACATTAACTTCGATACTAATTATGACAGGTTACTGTAACATCGTTGCAAATGATGACAAGTAACTTTAATTTCGATACAAATTATGGCAGGTAACTGTAACTTCCATACTAATTATGACAGGTAACAGTTACTTCGATACTAATTATGACAGGAAACTGTAACTTCGTTACTAATTATGACAAGTAACTGTAATTTCGATACAAATTATGACAGGTAACTGTAACTTCGTTACTAATTATGACAAGTAACAGTACCTTCGATACTAATTATGACAGGTAACTGTAACTTCGATACTAATTGTGACAAGGAACTGTAATTTCGATACAAATTATGGCAGGTAACTGTATCTTCGTTACTAATTATGACAAGTAACTGTAATTTCGATACAAATTTTGGCAGGTAACTGTTACTTCGATACTAATTATGACAGGTAACAGTAACTTCGATACTAATTATGACAAGTAACAGTAACTTCGATACTTATTATGACAGGTAACTGTAACTTCGTTACTAATTATGACAAGAAACTCTAATTTCGATACAAATTATGGCAGGTAACTGTATCTTCGGTATTAATTATGACAGGTAACAGTAACTTCGATACTAATTATGACAAGTAACTATAACTTCGATAAAAATTATGACTGGTTACTGTAACTTCGATTCTAATTATGACGAGAAACTCAAACTTCGTTACTAATTATGACAAGTAACTGTAATTTTGATAAAAAATTATGGTAGGTAACTGTAACTTCAATACTAATTATGACAGGTAACAGTAACTTCGATACTAATTATGACAGGAAACTGTAACATCGTTACTAATTATGACAAGTAACTTTAATTTCGATACTAATTATGGCAGGAAACTGTAACTTCGTTACTAATTATAACAAGTCCCTGTAATTTCGATACAAATTATGGCAGGTAACTTTAACTTCGATACTAATTATGACAAGTAACTGTAACTTCGATACTAATTATGACAGGTAACTGTAACTTCGTCACTAATTATAACAAGTAACTGTAATTTCGTTACAGATTATGGCAGGTAACAGTAACTTCGATACTAATTATGACAGGTAGCAGTAATTCGATACTAATTATGACAAGTAACTATAACTTCGATACAAATTATGACAGGTAACTGTAACTTCGATACTAATTATGACAAGAAACTCGAACTTCGTTACTAATTATGACAAGTCCCTGTAATTTCGATACGAATTATGGAATGTAACTGTAACTTCCATACTAATTATGACAGGTAACAGTAACTACGATACTAATTATGACAGGAAACTGTAACTTCGTTACTAATTATGACAAGTAACTATAATTTCGATACAAATTATGACAGGTAACTGTAACTTCGTTACTAATTATGACAGGTTACTGTAACTTCGTTACTAATTATGTCAAGTAACTGTAGCTTCGATGCTAATTATGACAAGTAACTGTAATTTCGATACAAATTATGACAGGTAACATTAACTTCGATACTAATTATGACAAGAAACTCTCACTTCGTTAATAATTATGACAAGTAACATTAATTTTGATAAAAATTTATGGTAGGTAAGTGTAACTTCAATACTAATTATGACTGTAACTGTAACTTCGTTACTAATTATGACAAGTAACTGTAATTTCGATACAAATTATGGCAGGTAACAGTAACTTCGATACTAATTATGACAGGTAACTGTAACATCAATACTAATTATGACAAGGAACTGTAATTTCGATACAAATTATGGCAGGTAACTGTAACTTCCATACTAATTATGACAGGTAACAGTACCTTCGATACTAATTATGACAGGTAACTGTAACTTCGATACTAATTATGACAAGGAACTGTAATTTCGATACAAATTATGGCAGGTAACTGTAACTTCGTTACTAATTATGACAAGTAACTGTAATTTCGATACAAATTTTGGCAGGTAACTGTAACTTCGATACTAATTATGACAGGTAACAGTAACTTCGATACTAATTATGACAAGTAACTGTAACTTCGATACTAATTATGACAGGTAACTGTAACTTCGTTACTATTTATGACAAGTAACAGTAATTTCGATACAAAATATGGCAGGTAACAGTAACGTCGATACTAATTATGACAGGTAACAGTAACTTCGATACTATTTATGACAAGTAACATTAACTTCGATACAAATTATGACAGGTTACTGTAACATCGTTGCTAATGATGACAAGTAACTTTAATTTCGATACAAATTATGGCAGGTAACTGTAACTTCCATACTAATTATGACAGGTAACAGTTACTTCGATACTAATTATGACAGGAAACTGTAACTTCGTTACTAATTATGACAAGTAACTGTAATTTCAATACAAATTATGACAGGTAACTGTAACTTCGTTACTAATTACGGCAAGTAACAGTACCTTCGATACTAATTATGACAGGTAACTGTAACATCGATACTAATTATTACAAGGAACTGTAATTTCGATACAAATTATGGCAGTTAACTGTAACTTCGATACTAATTATGACAGGTAACAGCAAATTCGATACTAATTATGACAAGTAACTATAACTTCGATACAAATTATGACACGTAACTGTAACTTTGATACTAATTATGACAAGAAACTCTAACTTCGTTACTAATTATGACAAGTAACTGTAATTTTGATAAAAAATTATTGTAGGTAACTGTAACTTCAATACTAATTATGACAGGTAACAGTAACTTCGATACTAATTATGACAGGTTACTGTAACTTCGTTACTTATTATGACAAGTAACTTTAATTTCGATACTAATTATGGCAGGTTACTGTAACTTCGTTACTAATTATGACAAGTCCCTGTAAATTCGATACAAATTATTGCAGGTAATTGTAATTTCGATGGTAATTAAGACAGATAACAGTAACTTCGATACTAATTATGACAGGTAACAGTAACTTCGATACTAATTATGACAAGTAACATTAACTTCGATACTAATTATGACAGGTTACTGTAACATCGTTGCAAATGATGACAAGTAACTTTAATTTCGATACAAATTATGGCAGGTAACTGTAACTTCCATACTAATTATGACAGGTAACAGTTACATCGATACTAATTATGACAGGAAACTGTAACTTCGTTACTAATTATGACAAGTAACTGTAATTTCGATACAAATTATGACAGGTAACTGTAACTTCGTTACTAATTATGACAAGTAACAGTACCTTCGATTCTAATTATGACAGGTAACTGTAACTTCGATACTAATTGTGACAAGGAACTGTAATTTCGATACAAATTATGGCAGGTAACTGTATCTTCGTTACTAATTATGACAAGTAACTGTAATTTCGATACAAATTTTGGCAGGTAACTGTTACTTCGATACTAATTATGACAGGTAACAGTAACTTCGATACTAATTATGACAAGTAACAGTAACTTCGATACTTATTATGACAGGTAACTGTAACTTCGTTACTAATTATGACAAGAAACTCTAATTTCGATACAAATTATGGCAGGTAACTGTATCTTCGGTACTAATTATGACAGGTAACAGTAACTTCGAAACTAATTATGACAAGTAACTATAACTTCGATAAAAATTATGACTGGTTACTGTAACTTCGATTCTAATTATGACGAGAAACTCAAACTTCGTTACTAGTTATGACAAGTAACTGTAATTTTGATAAAAAATTATGGTAGGTAACTGTAACTTCAATACTAATTATGACAGGTAACAGTAACTTCGATACTAATTATGACAGGAAACTGTAACTTCGTTACTAATTATGACAAGTAACTTTAATTTCGATACTAATTATGGCAGGAAACTGTAACTTCGTTACTAATTATGACAAGTCCCTGTAATTTCGATACAAATTATGGCAGGTAACTGTAACTTCGATACTAATTATGACAAGTAACTGTAACTTCGATACTAATTATGACAGGTAACTGTAACTTCGTCACTAATTATAACAAGTAACTGTAATTTCGTTACAGATTATGGCAGGTAACAGTAACTTCGATACTAATTATGACAGGTAACAGTAATTCGATAATAATTATGACAAGTAACTATAACTTCGATACAATTTATGACAGGTAACTGTAACTTCGATACTAATTATGACAAGAAACATTAACTTCGTTACTAATTATGACAAGTCCCTGTAATTTCGATACAAATTATGGAAGGTAACTGTAACTTCCATACTAATTATGACAGGTAACAGTAACTTCGATACTAATTATGACAGGTAACTTTAACTTCGTTACTAATTATGACAGGTTACTGTAACTTCGTTACTAATTATGTCAAGTAACTGTAGCTTCGATGCTAATTATGACAAGTAACTGTAATTTCGATACAAATTATGACAGGTAACATTAACTTCGATACTAATTATGACAAGAAACTCTAACTTCGTTAATAATTATGACAAGTAACAGTAATTTTGATAAAAATTTATGGTAGGTAACTGTAACTTCAATACTAATTATGACTGTAACTGTAACTTCGTTACTAATTATGACAAGTAACTGTAATTTCGATACAAATTATGGCAGGTAACAGTAACTTCGATACTAATTATGACAGGTAACTGTAACTTCGATACTAATTATGACAAGGAACTGTAATTTCGATACAAATTATGGCAGGTAACTGTAACTTCCATACTAATTATGACAGGTAACAGTAACTTCGATACTAATTATGACAAGAAACTGTAACTTCGTTACTAATTATGACAAGTAACTGTAATTTCGATACAAATTATGACAGGGAACTGTAACTTCGTTACTAATTATGACAAGTAACAGTACCTTCGATACTAATTATGACAGGTAACTGTAACTTCGATACTAATTATGACAAGGAACTGTAATTTCGATACAAATTATGGCAGGTAACTGTAACTTCGTTACTAATTATGACAAGTAACTGTAATTTCGATACAAATTTTGGCAGGTAACTGTAACTTCGATACTAATTATGACAGGTAACAGTAACTTCGATACTAATTATGACAAGTAACTGTAACTTCGATACTAATTATGACAGGTAACTGTAACTTCGTTACTATTTATGACAAGTAACAGTAATTTCGATACAAAATATGGCAGGTAACAGTAACGTCGATACTAATTATGACAGGTAACAGTAACTTCGATACTATTTATGACAAGTAACATTAACTTCGATACAAATTATGACAGGTTACTGTAACATCGTTGCTAATGATGACAAGTAACTTTAATTTCGATACAAATTATGGCAGGTAACTGTAACTTCCATACTAATTATGACAGGTAACAGTTACTTCGATACTAATTATGACAGGAAACTGTAACTTCGTTACTTATTATGACAAGTAACTTTAATTTCGATACTAATTATGGCAGGTTACTGTAACTTCGTTACTAATTATGACAAGTCCCTGTAATTTCGATACAAATTATTGCAGGTATTTGTAATTTCGATGCTAATTAAGACAGATAACAGTAACTTCGATACTAATTATGACAGGTAACAGTAACTTCGATACTAATTATGACAAGTAACTGTAACTTCGATACTAATTATGACAGGTAACAGCAACTTCGATACTAATTATGACAAGTAACTATAACTTCGATACAAATTGTGACAGGTATCAGTAACTTCGATACTAATTATGACAGGTTACAGTAACTACGATACTAATTATGACAAGTAACTGTAACTTCGATACTAATTATGACAGGTAACTGTAACTTGGTAACTAATTATGACAAGTAACTGTAATTTCGATACAAATTATGGCTGGTAACAGTAACTTCGATGCTAATTATGACAGGTAACTGTATCTTCGATACTAATTATGACAAGGAACTGTAATTTCGATACAAATTATGGCAGGTAACTGTAACTTCGATACTAATTGTGACAGGTAACTGTAACTTCGATACTAATTATGACAAGTAACTATAACTTCGAATCAAATTATGACAGGTAACTGTAACTTCGATACTAATTATGACAAGAAAATCTAACTTCGTTACTAATTATGACAAGTAACTGTAATTTTGATAAAAAATTATGGTAGGTAACTGTAACTTCAATACTAATTATGACAGGTAACAGGAACTTCGATACTAATTATGACAGGTAACTGTCATCATCATCATCATCATCTTGCACAGTTTCCAGCCACTGGCCGGGTCTGTTTGGAACACAAGCCTCTCCAACGTCTTCTGTCTTCCCACCATTTCTCAGCCTCCACCCTTGTCCAGTCTTCTCCTCTCTTCTTCACGCTTTCTTCCACCCCCTTCAGCCACCTGTCTCTCGGTCTTCCCCTCGGTCTCTTTCCTTCCCACTTCGTCTCATGTACTCTCCTGGGTATCCTCTTCTCCTCCATTCGTTTTACATGTCCATACCATCTAAGTCTAGATTTCTCTATACCATCCTGTAATGGTTCCTCCTTCATTAATTCTCTGGTCCTCTCATTTCTTATTCTGTCCATCTTTGTAGCTCCAATACTGCTTCTCAAGAACCTCATCTCACTGGCCTGTATTTTGCTCTTCTCCCTTCCTTTCATAACCCAGGTCTCCGAGGCATACGTCAGGATAGGGACATAGTACGTCCGATATATGATCTTTTTGCTGTTCTGAGGGACATCCTTGCTCCATAACATGCTTCTCACACTCCTGCGAAATGCTTCTGCCTGCCTCCCCCGCTCATTTATTTCTCTATCGTTTCTTCCATTATCTTGTATCAGGCTTCCCAGATACTTAAAACTCTCCACTTTCTTCAGCTGTTCCCCACCAATTGTTATTCCCGTTGTGGTTCTTTCCTTCTTCCTTGTTGTGATCACCATCTCACTCTTATTTATGCTCAATTTCATCCCATATCCTTGTATTATTCCTTCCCACACGTCCAACTGTTCCTGTACCTCCTCCTCCTTGTTTCCCCAAATCATCAAATCATCTGCAAACACCATTGCTTTCATCTTTCCGTCCCCAATTACTTGTGCCACTCGGGTCATTATGTCATCCATCACCACAATGAAAAGTAACGGTGACAGTGCACTTCCTTGTTTCAGGCCGTTTCTTTGTTCCAACCAGTCAGATCTCTCTCCTCCCACTTTCACACAGCTCACGCTTCCCTTGTACATCTCCTTTATCCTCTTTATAGTCCATTTCTCTACTCCTCTATCCTCCAGGGACTTCCATACTTTGTTTCTGCATACACTGTCATATGCTTTCTCAATGTCCAGGAAGGCCATCAGTAGATCTGTTCCATACTCATAGTGCTGTTCTTGTAACTGCCTTACAGCAAAAATAAGTCCAACCCCTCGTCCACGTCGTGGGAGACGGGCAACGGCACAAAGTAGGGGATTGCCTGTAGGGGCGAAGTACAGTGGGGACTTCGTGTGCCCCGGGACCGTTACGGTAGCTGTGAAGGTCCTACAGGAACCCTGAAAAGTGACGGCTAACGGGGCTCTGGTGAAGCTACGATAGGCCCAGCAAGCCAGTAGTGGATAAAACCAAATGCTTTCAAAAATGGAACGAGCCTCGGACAGGATGGATTTAATAGACGACGACACGGCTGTACACACGGACTAAGATTTGGAACTTTAAACCTAAGAACGCTGACGGGGAAGGTGGAGGAGATAGTGGATATGATGGAAAGAAGGAAGTTGGATTTATTGGGATTGGCAGAAACAAAGTGGAAAGGGGAAGGAAGGAGAGTACTGAGAAAAGGCTATAGACTGTACTGGAGTGGGAACGAAGAGGGAAAGAGGAATGGAGTGGGAGTAGTAGTACGAGATGGTTTAAAAGAAGAAGTGAGGAGAATACGTGATAGGATGATGAAGGTGAAAGTAGCACTGAGGGGAGAGACCGTAGAAATAGTGCAAGTGTATGCTCCACAAGTAGGCTGCGCTTCTGAAGAGAAGGAGGAGTTTGAAGAGGAATTGCAGAAGCAGCTGGTAGGAAGAAATATGATTGTTATGGAGGACCTCAATGCCCATGTGGGAAGAGAAAGACAAGGTTATGAGAGTGTTCTAGGACCAGAGGGTTGGGGTGGAAGAAATGAGGAAGGAAAGAGACTGTTGGACTTCTGCCAGAGGAACAGCCTGCTAGTTGGGAACTCCTGGTTTAAGAAAAGAGAGAGCCACACAATCACATGGTACAGTGATGACTTGACCAGGAAGTCGGTGGTCGACTATATACTGTATGAGAAAGAACTAAATAAGAACATCACGGACATCAAGGTTATACCATCGGAGAACCTGGATAGCGACCATCGATTACTGGTAATGAACCTGAGAGGGAGTAAGGAGAAGAAAGGGACTGAGAACCAGGAAAGACGTATAAGGATATGGAAACTGAAAGAAGGGGATAGAAGGTTCGAGTACCTCAAAATGGTAAAGGAAGGAATTCCAACAGATGAAGAAAGAGGGGTGGAAGAGGAATGGGCTAGATTTAAGAAGACACTAGTGGGTGCAGCAGAAGCAGTATGTGGGAGGACAAGTAGTAAGAAGAGGTGGAAGGAAACACCATGGTGGAATGAGAAGACAAAAGATATAGTAAGGGAAAAGAATAGAGCCTTTAGGAGGTGGTATCAAAATAGGACGGTAGAGACAAGGGAAGAGTACCAGGAAAGAAAGAAGGAGGCGAAGAGAGTGGTGGCTGAGGAGAGAAGGAAGTGGATGGAAGAGTGGACAAAGATGATGGGAGAGGATAGTGAAGGTACAAAAAAGGTCCTGTATGGGATGGTAAAAAAATAAGAGGCGGAAGGATCCTACGGATTATGTTAGAATGGTGAACAAAAGGGGACAAGAGATAGAAAATAGGGAAGAACTGAAGAAAATGTGGAAAGAATATTTTGAAGAACTTCTGAACCCAAATGGAAAAGATGGTGAGGAGGAAGAAATCGGGGAAGAGGAAGATGAACTGCAAACAGAAAAGGACTTAACATGGAAAGAAGTGGAAGATGCAGTGAACAAGATGAAAGGAGGGAAGGCACCGGGTGTGGATGAGTTGAGTGTGGAGATGGTGAGAGCAGCAGGAGAGGTGGGGATACAGTGGCTGTACCGAGTGATGAGGACAGCATGGAAGGAAAGGAAGACCCCAGAGGACTGGAAAAAAGGAATCATTGTCCGATCTTCAAGAAAGGTAGTAGAACAGATTGCAGAAACTATCGGGGAATAACACTGATGAGTCATTGTGCAAAGATCTTCGAGAAAGTTTTGGAAAAGAGAATTAGGACAAGGATAGAAGGAGGGATGAGGGAAGAACAACATGGCTTCAGAGCAGGAAGGTCCACAGTGGATTTGATTTTTGCTGTAAGGCAGTGACAGGTAACTGTAACTTCGTTAATTATTATCACAAGTAACTTTAATTTCGATACTAATTATGGCAGGTAACTGTAACTTCGTTACTAATTATGACAAGTCCCTGTAATTTCGATACAAATTATGGCTGGTAACGGTAACTTCGATACTAATTATTACAAGTAACTGTAACTCCGATACTAATTATGACAGGTAACTGTAACTTCGTTACTAATTATGACAAGTAACTGTAATTTCGATACAAATTTTGGCAGGTAACTGTAACTTCGATTCTAATTATGACAGATAACAGTAACTTCGATACTAATTATGACAAGTAACTGTAACTTCGATACTAATTATGACAGGTAACTGTAACTTCGTTACTAATTATGACAAGTAACAGTAAATTCGATACAAATTATGGCAGGTAACTGTATCTTCGATACTAATTATGACAGGTAACAGTAACTTCGATACTTATTATGACAAGTAACATTAACTTCGATACTAATTATGGCAGGTTACTGTAACATCGCTACTAATTATGACAAGTAACTTTAATTTCGATACAAATTATGGCAGGTAACTGTAACATCCATACTAATTATGACAGGTAACAGTAACTTTGATACTAATTATGACAGGAAACTGTAACTTCGTTACTAATTATGACAAGTAACTGTAATTTCGATACAAATTATGACAGGTAACTGTAACTTCGTTACTAATTATGACAAGTAACAGTACCTTCGATATTAATTATGACAGGTAACTGTAACTTCGATACTAATTATGACAAGGAACTGTAATTTCGATACAAATTATGGCAGGTAACTGTAACTTCGTTACTAATTATGACAAGTAAATGTAATTTCGATACAAATTTTGGCAGGTAACTGTAACTTCGATACTAATTATGACAGGTAACAGTAACTTCGATACTAATTATGACAAGTAACTGTAACTTCGATACTAATTATGACAGGTAACTGTAACTTCGTTACTAATAATGACAAGTAACTCTATTTTCGATACTAATTATGGCAGGTAACTGTAACTTCGATACTAATTATGACAGGTAACAGTAACTTCGATACTAATTATGACAAGTAACTATAACTTCGATAAAAATTATGACTGGTTACTGTAACGTCGATTCTAATTATGACAAGAAACTCAAACTTCGTTACTAATTATGACAAGTAACTGAAATTTTGATAGAAAATTATGGTAGGTAACTGTAACATCATTACTAATTATGACAGGTAACAGTAACTTCGGTACTAATTATGACAGGAAACTGTAACTTCGTTACTAATTATGACAAGTAACTTTAATTTCGTTACTAGTTATGGCAGGAAACTGTAACTTCGTTACTAATAATGACTAGTCCCTGTAATTTCGATGCAAATTATGGCAGGTAACTGTAACTTCGATACTAATTATGACAAGTAACTGTAACTTCGATACTAATTATGACAGGTAACTGTAACTTCGTTATTAATTATGACAAGTAACTGTAATTTTGATAAAACATTATTGTAGGTAACTGTAACTTCAATACTAATTATGACAGGTAACAGTAACTTCGATACTAATTATGACAAGAAACTCAAACTTCGTTACTAATTAAGACAAGTAACTGTAATTTTGATAAAAAATTATGGTAGGTAACTGTAACTTCAATACTAATTATGACAGGTAACAGTATCTTCGATACTAATTATGACAGGAAACTGTAACTTCGTTACTAATTATGACAAGTAACTTTAATTTCGATATTAATTATGGCAGGAAACTGTAACTTCGTTACTAATTATGACAAGTCCCTATTATTTCGATACAAATTACGGCAGGTAACTTTAACCTCGATACTAATTATGACAAGTAACTGTAACTTCGATACTAATTATGACAGGTATCTGTAACTTCGTTATTAATTATGACAAGTAACTGTAATTTCGATACAAATTTTGGCAGGTAACTGTATCATCGTTACTAATTTTGACAGGTAACAGTAACTTCGATACTAATTATGACAAGTAACTGTAACTTCGATACTAATTATGACAGGTAACTGTAACTTCGATACTAATTATGACAGGTAACTGTAACTTCGTTACTAATTATGACAAGTAACTGTAATTTCGATTAAAATTTTGGCAGGTAACTGTAACTTCGATACTTATTATGACAGGTAACAGTAACTTCGATACTAATTATGACAAGTAACTGTAACATCGATACTAATTATGACAGGTAACTGTAACTTCGATACTAATTATGACAGGTAACTGTAACTTCGTTACTAATTATGACAAGTAACTGTAATTTCGATTAAAATTTTGGCAGGTAACTGTAACTTCGATACTTATTATGACAGGTAACTGTAACTTCGATTCTAATTATGACAAGAAAATCTAACTTCGTTACAAATTATGACAAGTAACTGTAATTTTGATAAAAAATTATTGTAGGTAACTGTAACTTCAATACTAATTATGACAGGTAACAGTAACTTCGATACTAATTATGACAGGTAACTGTAACTTCGTTACTTATTATGACAAGTAACTTTAATTTCGATACTAATTATGGCAGGTTACTGTAACTTCGTTACTAATTATGACAAGTCCCTGTAATTTCGATACAAATTATGGCAGGTAATTGTAATTTCGATGCTAATTATGACAGGTAACAGTAACTTCGATACTTATTAGGACAGGTAACAGTAACTTCGATACTAATTATGACAAGTAACTGTAACTTCGATACAAATTATGTAGGTAACTGTAACTACGTTACTAATTATGACAAGTAACTGTAATTTCGATACAAATTATGGCAGGTAACTGTAACTTCGATACTAATTATGACAGGTAACAGCAACTTCGATACAAATTATGACAGGTAACTGTAACTTCGATACTAATTATGACAAGAAACTCTAACTTCGTTACTAATTATGACAAGTAACTGTAATTTTGATAAAAAATTATTGTAGGTAACTGTAACTTCAATACTAATTATGACAGGTAACAGTAACTTCGATACTAATTATGACAGGTAACAGTAACTACGATATTAGTTAAGACAAGTAACTGTAACTTCGATACTAATTATGACAGGTAACTGTAACTTCGTAACTAATTATGACAAGTAACTGTAATTTCGATACAAATTATCGCAGGTAACAGTAACTTTGATACTAATTATGACAAGTAACTGTAACTTCGATACTAATTATGACAGGGAACTGTAATTTCGATACAAATTATGGCAGGTAACTGTAACTTCGATACTAATTGTGACTGGTAACAGTAACTTCGATACTAATTATGACAAGTAACTATAACTTCGAATCAAATTATGACAGGTAATTGTAACTTCGATACTAATTATGACAAGAAACTAACTTCGTTACTAATTATGACAAGTAACTGTAATTTTGATAAAAAATTATGGTAGGTAACTGTAACTTCAATACTAATTATGACAGGTAACAGTAACTTCGATACTTATTATGACAGGTAACTGTAACTTCGTTACTAATTATCACAAGTAACTTTAATTTCGATACTAATTATGGCAGGTAACTGTAACTTCGTTACTAATTATTACAAGTCCCTGTAATTTCGATACAAATTATGGCGGGTAACGGTAACTTCGATAGTAATTATTACAAGTAACTGTAGCTTCGATACTAATTATGACAGGTAACAGTAACTTCGATACGAATTATGACAAGTAACATTAACTTCGATACTAATTATGACAGGTTACTGTAACATCGTTGCTAATGATGACAAGTAACTTTAATTTCGATACAAATTATGGCAGGTAACTGTAACTTCCAAACTAATTATGACAGGTAACAGTTACTTCGATACTAATTATGACAGGAAACTGTAACTTCGTTACTAATTATGACAAGTAACTGTAATTTCGATACAAATTATGACAGGTAACTGTAACTTCGTTACTAATTATGACAAGTAAGAGTACCTTCGATACTAATTATGACAGGTAACTGTAACTTCGATACTAATTATGACAAGGAACTGTAATTTCGATACAAATTATGGCAGGTAACTGTAACTTCGTTACTATTTATGACATGTAACAGTAATTTCGATACAAAATATGGCAGGTAACAGAAACTTCGATACTAATTATGACAGGTAACAGTAACTTCGATACTAATTATGACAAGTAACATTAACATCGATACTAATTATGACAGGTTACTGTAACATCGTTGCTAATGATGACAAGTAACTTTAATTTCGATACAAATTATGGCAGGTAACTGTAACTTCCATACTAATTATGACAGGTAACAGTTACTTCGATACTAATTATGACAGGAAACTGTAACTTCGTTACTAATTATGACAAGTAACTGTAACTTCGATACAAATTATGACAGGTAACTGTAACTTCGTTATTAATTATGACAAGTAACAGTACCTTCGATACTAATTATGACAGGTAACTGTAACTTCGATACTAATTATGACAAGGAACTGTAATTTCGATACAAATTATGGCATGTAACTGTAACTTCGTTACTAATTATGACAAGTAACTGTAATTTCGATACAAAATTTGGCAGGTAACTGTTACTTCGATACTAATTATGACAGGTAACAGTAACTTCGATACTAATTATGACAAGTAACAGTAACTTCGATACTTATTATGACAGGTAACTGTAACTTCGTTACTAATTATGACAATAAACTCTAATTTCGATACAAATTATGGCAGGTAACTGTAACTTCGGTACTAATTATGACAGGTAACAGTAACTTCGATACTAATTATGACAAGTAACTATAACTTCGATAAAAATTATGACTGGTTACTGTAACTTCGATTCTAATTATGACGAGAAACTCAAACTTCGTTACTAATTATGACAAGTAACTGTAATATTGATAAAAAATTATGGTAGGGAACTGTAACTTCAATACTAATTATGACAGGTAACAGTAACTTCGATACTAATTATGACAGGAAACTGTAACTTCGTTACTAATTATGACATGTAACTTTAATTTCGATACTAATTATGGCAGGAAACTGTAAGTTCGTTACTAATTATGACAAGTCCCTGTAATTTCGATACAAATTATGGCAGGTAACTGTAACTTCGATACTAATTATGACAAGTAACTGTAACTTCGATACTAATTATGACAGGTAACTTTAACTTCGTCACTAATTATAACAAGTAACTGTAATTTCGTTACAGATTATGGCAGGTAACAGTAACTTCGATACTAATTATGACAGGTAACAGTAATTCGATACTAATTATGACATGTAACTATAACTTCGATACAAATTATGACAGGTAACTGTAACTTCGATACTAATTATGACAAGTAACTCGAACTTCGTTACTAATTATGACGAGTCCCTGTAATTTCGCGACAAATTATGGCAGGTAACTGTAACTTCCATACTAATTATGATAGTTAACAGTAACTTCGATACTAATTATGACAGGAAACTGTAACTTCGTTACTAATTAGGACAAGTAACTGTAATTTCGATACAAATTATGACAGGTAACTGTAACTTCGTTACTAATTATGACAGGTTACTGTAACTTCGTTACTAATTATGTCAAGTAACTGTAGCTTCGATGCTAATTATGACAAGTAACTGTAATTTCGATACAAATTATGACAGGTAACATTAACTTAGATACTAATTATGGCAAGAAACTGTAATTTCGATACAAATTATGGCAGGTAACTGTAACTTCCATACTAATTATGACAGGTAACAGTAACTTCGATACTAATTATGACAAGAAACTGTAACTTCGTTACTAATTATGACAAGTAACTGTAATTTCGATACAAATTATGACAGGTAACTGTAACTTCGTTACTAATTATGACAAGTAACAGTACCTTCGATACTAATTACGACAGGTAACTGTAACTTCGATACTAATTATGACAAGGAACTCCAATTTCGATACAAATTATGGCAGGTAACTGTAACTTCGTTACTAATTATGTCAAGTAACTGTAATTTCGATACAAATTTTGGCAGGTAACTGTAACTTCGATACTAATTATGACAGGTAACAGTAACTTCGATACTAATTATGACAAGTAACTGTAACTTCGATACTAATTATGACAGGTAACTGCAACTTCGTTACTATTTATGACAAGTAACAGTAATTTAGGTACAAAATATGGCAGGTAACAGTAACTTCGATACTAATTATGACAGGTAACAGTATCTTCGATACTATTTATGACAAGTAACATTAACTTCGATACTCATTATGACAGGTTACTGTAACATCGTTGCTAATGATGAAAAGTAACTTTAATTTCGATACAAATTAAGGCAGGTAACTGTAACTTTTATACTAATTATGACAGGTAACAGTTACTTCAATACTAATTATGACAGGAAACTGTAACTTCGTTACTAATTATGACAAGTAACTGTATTTTCGATACAAATTATGACAGGTAACGGTAGCTTCGTTACTAATTATGACAAGTTACAGTACCATCGATACTAATTATGACAGGTAACTGTAACATCGATACTAATTATGACAAGGAACTGTAATTTCGATACAAATTATGGCAGGTAACTGTAACTTCGATACTAATTATGACAGGTAACAGCAACTTCGATACTAATTATGACAAGTAACTATAACTTCGATACAAATTATGACAGGTAACTGTAACTTCGATACTAATTATGACAAGAAACTCTAACTTCGTTACTAATTATGACAAGTAACTGTAATTTTTATAAAAAATTATTGTAGGTAACTGTAACTTCAATACTAATTATGACAGGTAACAGTAACTTCGATACTAATTATGACAGGTAACTGTTACTTCGTTACTTATTATGACAAGTAACTTTAATTTCGATACTAATTATGGCAGGTTACTGTAACTTCGTTGCTAATTATGACAAGTCCCTGTAATTTCGATACAAATTATTGCAGGTAATTGTAATTTCGATACTAATTATGACAGGTAACAGTAACTTCGATACTAATTATGACAGGTAACAGTAACTTCGATACTAATTACGACAAGTAACTATAACTTCGATACAAATTATGACAGGTAAGAGTAACTTCGATACTAATTATGACAGGGTTACAGTAACTACGATACTAATTATGACATGTAACTGTAACTTCGATACTAATTATGACAGGTAACTGTAACTTGGTAACTAATTATGACAAGTAACTGTAATTTCGATACAAATTATGGCTGGTAACAGTAACTTCGATGCTAATTATGACAGGTAACTGTAACTTCGATACTAATTATGACAAGGAACTGTAATTTCGATACAAATTATGGCAGGTAACTGTAACTTCGATACTAATTGTGACAGGTAACAGTAACTTCGATACTAATTATGACAAGTAACTATAACTGCGAATCAAATTATGACAGGTAACTGTTACTTCGATACTAATTATGACAAGAAAATCTAACTTCGTTACTAATTATGACAAGTAACTGTAATTTTGATAAAAATTATGGTAGGTAACTGTAACTTCAATACTAATTATGACAGGTAACAGGAACTTCGATACTAATTATGACAGGTAACTGTAACTTCGTTAATAATTATCACAAGTAACTTTAATTTCGATACTAATTATGGCAGGTAACTGTAACTTCGTTACTAATTATGACAAGTCCCTGTAATTTCGATACAAATTATGGCAGGTAACGGTAACTTCGATACTAATTATTACAAGTAACTGTAACTTCGATACTAATTATGACATATAACTTCGTTACTAATTATGACAAGTAACTGTAATTTCGATACAAATTTTGCCAGGTAACTGTAACTTCAATTCTAATTATGACAGGTAACAGTAACTTCGATACTAATTATGACAAGTAACTGTAACTTCGATACTAATTATGATAGGTAACTGTAACTTCGTTACTAATTATGACAAGTAACAGTAATTTCGATACAAATTATGGCAGGTAACTGTATATTCGATACTAATTATGACAGGTAACAGTAACTTCGAAACTAATTATGACAAGTAACATTAACTTCGATACTAATTATGGCAGGTTACTGTAACATCGCTACTAATTTTGAGAAGTAACTTTAATTTCGATACAAATTATGGCAGGTAACTGTAACTTCCATACTAATTATGACAGGTAACAGTAACTTCGATACTAATTATGACAGGAAACTGTAACTTCGTTACTAATTATGACAAGTAACTGTAATTTCGATACAAATTTTGGCAGGTAACTGTAACTTCCATACTAATTATGACAGGTAACAGTAACTTCGATACTTATTATGACAGGTAACTGTAACTTCGTTACTAATTATGACAAGTAACTTTAATTTCGATACTAGTTACGGCAGGAAACTGTAACTTCGTTACTAATTATGACAAGTCCCTGTAATTTCGATACAAATTATGGCAGGTAACTGTAACTTCGATACTAATTATGACAAGTAACTGTAACTTCGATACTAATTATGACAAGAAACTCAAATTTCGTTACTAATTATGACAAGTAACTGTAATTTTGATATAAAAAATTATGGTAGGTAACTGTAACTTCAATACTAATTATGACAAGTAACTGTAATTTCGATACAAATTATGACAGGTAACTGTAACTTCGTTACTAATTATGACAAGTAACAGTACCTTCGATACTAATTATGACAGGTAACTGTAACATCGATACTAATTTTGACATGGAACTGTAATTACGATACAAATTATGGCAGGTAACTGTAACTTCGATACTAATTATGACAGGTAACAGCAACATCGATACTAATTATGACAAGTAACTATAACTTCGATAGAAATTATGACAGGTAACTGTAACTTCGATACTAATTATGACAAGAAACTCTAACTTCGTTACTAATTATGACAAGTAACTGTAATTTTGATAAAAATTATTGTAGGTAACAGTAACTTCAATACTAATTATGACAGGTAACAGTAACTTCGATACTAATTATGACAGGTAACTGTAACTTCGTTACTTATTATGACAAGTAATTTTAATTTCGATACTAATTATGGCAGGTTACTGTAACTTCGTTACTAATTATGACAAGTCCCTGTAATTTCGATACAAATTATTGCAGGTAATTGTAATTTCGATACTAATTATGACAGGTAACAGTAACTTCGAAACTAATTATGACAGGTAACAGTAACTTCGATACTAATTATGACATGTAACTGTAACATCGATACTAATTATGACAGGTAACAGCAACTTCGATACTAATTACGACAAGTAACTATAACTTCGATACAAATTATGACAGGTAACAGTAACTTCGATACTAATTATGACAGGTTACAGTAACTACGATACTAATTATTACAAGTAACTGTAACTTCGATACTAATTATGACAGGTAACTGTAACTTCGATACTAATTATGATAGGTAACTGTAACTTCGTTACTAATTATGACAAGTAACAGTAATTTTGATACAAATTATGGCAGGTAACTGTATCTTCGATACTAATTATGACAGGTAACAGTAACTTCGATACTAATTATGACAAGTAACATTAACTTCGATACTAATTATGGTAGGTTACTGTAACATCGCTACTAATTATGACAAGTAACTTTAATTTCGATACAAATTATGGCAGGTAACTGTAACTTCGATACTAATTGTGACAGGTAACAGTAACTTCGATACTAATTATGACAAGTAACTATAACTGCGAATCAAATTATGACAGGTAACTGTAACTTCGATACTAATTATGACAAGAAAATCTAACTTCGTTACTAATTATGACAAGTAACTGTAATTTTGATAAAAATTATGGTAGGTAACTGTAACTTCAATACTAATTATGACAGGTAACAGGAACTTCGATACTAATTATGACAAGTAACTGTAACTTCGTTAATAATTATCACAAGTAACTTTAATTTCGATACTAATTATGGCAGGTAACTGTAACTTCGTTACTAATTATGACAAGTCCCTGTAATTTCGATACAAATTATGGCAGGTAACGGTAACTTCGATACTAATTATTGCAAGTAACTGTAACTTCGATACTAATTATGACAGGTAACTTCGTTACTAATTATGACAAGTAACTGTAATTTCGATACAAATTTTGGCAGGTAACTGTAACTTCAATTCTAATTATGACAGGTAACAGTAACTTCGATACTAATTATGACAAGTAACTGTAACTTCGATACTAATTATGATAGGTAACTGTAACTTCGTTACTAATTATGACAAGTAACAGTAATTTCGATACAAATTATGGCAGGTAACTGTATCTTCGATACTAATTATGACAGGTAACAGTAACTTCGATACTAATTATGACAAGTAACATTAACTTCGATACTAATTATGGCAGGTTACTGTAACATCGCTACTAATTATGACAAGTAACTTTAATTTCGATACAAATTATGGCAGGTAACTGTAACTTCCATACTAATTATGACAGGTAACAGTAACTTCGATACTAATTATGACAGGAAACTGTAACTTCGTTACTAATTATGACAAGTAACTGTAATTTCGATACAAATTATGACAGGTAACTGTAACTTCGTTAATAATTATGACAAGTAACAGTACCTTCGATACTAATTACGACAGGTAACTGTAACTTCTATACTAATTATGACAAGGAACTGTAATTTCGATACAAATTATGGCAGGTAACTGTAACTTCGTTACTAATTATGACAAGTAACTGTAATTTCGATACAAATTATGGCAGGTAACTGTATCTTCGATACTAATTATGACAGGTAACAATAACTTCGATACTAATTATGACAAGTAACATTAACTTCGATACTAATTATGGCAAGTTACTGTAACATCGCGACTAATTATGACAAGTAACTTTAATTTCGATACAAGTTATGGCAGGTAACTGTAACTTCCATACTAATTATGACAGGTAACAGTAACTTCGATACTAATTATGACAGGAAACTGTAACTTCGTTACTAATTATGACAAGTAACTGTAATTTCGATACAAATTATGACAGGTAACTGTAACTACGTTACTAATTATGACAAGTAACAGTACCTTCGATACTAATTACGACAGGTAACTGTAACTTCGATACTAATTATGACAAGGAACTGTAATTTCGATACAAATTATGGCAGGGAACTGTAACTTCGTTACTAATTATGACAAGTAACTGTAATTTCGATACAAATTTTGGCAGGTAACTGTAACTTCGATACTAATTATGACAGGTAACAGTAACTTCGATACTAATTATGACAAGTAACTGTAACTTCGATACTTATTATGACAGGTAACTGTAACTTCGTTACTAATAATGTCAAGTAACTCTAATTTCGATACTAATTATGGCAGGTAACTGTAACTTCGATACTAATTATGACAGGTAACAGTAACTTCGATACTAATTATGACAAGTAACTATAACTTCGATAAAAATTATGACTGGTTACTGTAACTTCGATTCTAATTATGACAAGAAACTCAACTTCGTTACTAATTATGACAAGTAACTGTAATTTTGATAAAAAATTATCGTAGGTAACTGTAACTTCATTACTAATTATGACAGCTAACAGTAACTTCGATACTAATTATGACAGGAAACTGTAACATCGTTACTAATTATGACAAGTAACTTTAATTTCGATACTAGTTACGGCAGGAAACTGTAACTTCGTTACTAATTATGACAAGTCCCTGTGATTTCGATACAAATTATGGCAGGTAACTGTAACTTCGATACTAATTATGACAAGTAACTGTAACTTCGATACTAATTATGACAAGAAACTCAAACTTCGTTACTAATTATGACAAGTAACTGTAATGTTGATAAAAAAATTATGGTAGGTAACTGTAACTTCAATACTAATTATGCCAAGTAACTGTAATTTCGATACAAATTATGACAGGTAACTGTAACTTCGTTACTAATTATGACAAGTAACAGTACCTTCGATACTAATTATGACAGGTAACTGTAACATCGATACTAATTATGACAAGGAACTGTAATTTCGATACAAATTATGGCAGGTAACTGTAACTTCGATACTAATTATGACAGGTAACAGCAACTTCGATACTAATTATGACAAGTAACTATAACTTCGATACAAATTATGACAGGTAACTGTAACTTCGATACTAATTATGACAAGAAACTCTAACTTCGTTACTAATTATGACAAGTAACTGTAATTTTGATAAAAAATTATTGTAGGTAATTGTAACTTCAATACTAATTATGACAGGTAACAGTAACTTCGATACTAATTATGACAGGTAACTGTAACTTCGTTACTTATTATGACAAGTAACTTTAATTTCGATACTAATTATGGCAGGTTACTGTAACTTCGTTACTAATTATGACAAGGCCCTGTAATTTCGATACTAATTATTGCAGGTAATTGTAATTTCGATACTAATTATGACAGGTAACAGTAACTTCGATACTAATTATGACAGGTAACAGTAACTTCGATACTAATTATGACATGTAACTGTAACTTCGATACTAATTATGACAGGTAACAGCAACTTCGACACTAATTACGACAAGTAACTATAACTTCGATACAAATTATGACAGGTAACAGTAACTTCGATACTAATTATGACAGGTTACAGTAACTACGATACTAATTATGACAAGTAACTGTAACTTCGATACTAATTATGACAGGTAACTGTAACTTGGTAACTAATTATGACAAGTAACTGTAATTTCGATACAAATTATGGCTGGTAACAGTAACTTCGATGCTAATTATGACAGGTAACTGTAACTTCGATACTAATTATGACAAGGAACTGTAATTTCGATACAAATTATGGCAGGTAACTGTAACTTCGATACTAATTGTGACAGGTAACAGTAACTTCGATACTAATTATGACAAGTAACTATAACTGCGAATCAAATTATGACAGGTAACTGTAACTTCGATACTAATTATGACAAGAAAATCTAACTTCGTTACTAATTATGACAAGTAACTGTAATTTTGATAAAAATTATGGTAGGTAACTGTAACTTCAATACTAATTATGACAGGTAACAGGAACTTCGATACTAATTATGACAGGTAACTGTAACTTCGTTAATAATTATCACAAGTAACTTTAATTTCGATACTAATTATGGCAGGTAACTGTAACTTCGTTACTAATTATGACAAGTCCCTGTAATTTCGATACAAATTATGGCAGGTAACGGTAACTTCGATACTGATTATTACAAGAAACTGTAACTTCGATACAAATTTTGGCAGGTAACTGTAATTTCAATTCTAATTATGACAGGTAACAGTAACTTCGATACTAATTATGACAAGTAACTGTAACTTCAATACTAATTATGATAGGTAACTGTAACTTCGTTACTAATTATGACAAGTAACAGTAATTTCGATACAAATTATGGCAGGTAACTGTATCTTCGATACTAATTATGACAGGTAACAGTAACTTCGATACTAATTATGACAAGTAACATTAACTTCGATACTAATTATGGCAGGTTACTGTAACATCGCTACTAATTATGACAAGTAACTTTAATTTCGATACAAATTAAGGCAGGTAACTGTAACATCCATACTAATTATGACAGGTAACAGTAACTTCGATACTAATTATGACAGGAAACTGTAACTTCGTTACTAATTATGACAAGTAACTGTAATTTCGATACAAATTATGACAGGTAACTGTAACTTCGTTAATAATTATGACAAGTAACAGTACCTTCGATACTAATTACGACAGGTAACTGTAACTTCGATACTAATTATGACAGGGAACTGTAATTTCGATACAAATTATGGCAGGTAACTGTAACTTCGTTACTAATTATGACAAGTAACTGTAATTTCGATACAAATTTTGGCAGGTAACTGTAACTTCGATACTAATTATGACAGGTAACAGTAACTTCGATACTAATTATGACAAGTAACTATAACTTCGATAGAAATTATGACTGGTTACTGTAACTTCGATTCTAATTATGACAAGAAACTCAACTTCGTTACTAATTATGACAAGTAACTGTAATTTTGATAAAAATTTATGGTAGGTAACTGTAACTTCATTACTAATTATGACAGCTAACAGTAACTTCGATACTAATTATGACAGGAAACTGTATCTTCGTTACTAATTATGACAAGTAACTTTAATTTCGATACTAGTTACCGCAGGAAATTGTTACTTCGTTACTAATTATGACAAGTCCCTGTAATTTCGATACAAATTATGGCAGGTAACTGTAACTTCGATACTAATTATGACAAGTAACTGTAACTTCGATACTAATTATGACAAGAAACTCAAACTTCGTTACTAATTATGACAAGTAACTGTAATTTTGATAAAAAAATTATGGTAGGTAACTGTAACTTCAATACTAATTATGACAAGTAACTGTAATTTCGATACAAATTATGACAGGTAACTGTAACTTCGTTACTAATTATGACAAGTAACAGTACCTTCGATACTAATTATGACAGGTAACTGTAACATCGATACTAATTATGACAAGGAACTGTAATTTCGATACAAATTATGGCAGGTAACTGTAACTTCGATACTAATTATGACAGGTAACAGCAACTTCGATACTAATTATGACAAGTAACTATAACTTCGATACAAATTATGACAGGTAACTGTAACTTCGATACTAATTATGACAAGTAACTTTAATTTCGATACTAATTATGGCAGGTTACTGTAACTTCGTTACTAATTATGACAAGTCCCTGTAATTTCGATACTAATTATTGCAGGTAATTGTAATTTCGATACTAATTATGACAGGTAACAGTAACTTCGATACTAATTATGACAGGTAACTGTAACTTCGATACTTATTATGACAAGTAACTTTAATTTCGATACTAATTATGGCAGGTTACTGTAACTTCGTTACTAATTATGACAAGTCCCTGTAATTTCGATACTAATTATTGCAGGTAATTGTAATTTCGATACTAATTATGACAGGTAACAGTAACTTCGATACTAATTATGACAGGTAACAGTAACTTCGATACTAATTATGACAAGTAACTGTAACTTCGATACTAATTATGACAGGTTACAGTAACTACGATACTAATTATGACAAGTAACTGTAACTTCGATACTAATTATGACAGGTAACTGTAACTTGGTAACTAATTATGACAATTAACTGTAATTTCGATACAAATTATGGCTGGTAACAGTAACTTCGATGCTAATTATGACAGGTAACTGTAACTTCGATACTAATTATGACAAGGAACTGTAATTTCGATACAAATTATGGCAGGTAACTGTAACTTCGATACTAATTGTGACAGGTAACAGTAACTTCGATACTAATTATGACAAGTAACTATAACTGCGAATCAAATTATGACAGGTAACTGTAACTTCGATACTAATTATGACAAGAAAATCTAACTTCGTTACTAATTATGACAAGTAACTGTAATTTTGATAAAAATTATGGTAGGTAACTGTAACTTCAATACTAATTATGACAGGTAACAGGAACTTCGATACTAATTATGACAGGTAACTGTAACTTCGTTAATAATTATCACAAGTAACGTTAATTTCGATACTAATTATGGCAGGTAACTGTAACTTCGTTACTAATTATGACAAGTCCCTGTAATTTCGATACAAATTATGGCAGGTAACGGTAACTTCGATACTAATTATTGCAAGTAACTGTAACTTCGATACTAATTATGACAGGTAACTTCGTTACTAATTATGACAAGTAACTGTAATTTCGATACAAATTTTGGCAGGTAACTGTAACTTCAATTCTAATTATGACAGGTAACAGTAACTTCGATACTAATTATGACAAGTAACTGTAACTTCGATACTAATTATGATAGGTAACTGTAACTTCGTTACTAATTATGACAAGTAACAGTAATTTCGATACAAATTATGGCAGGTAACTGTATCTTCGATACTAATTATGACAGGTAACAGTAACTTCGATACTAATTATGACAAGTAACATTAACTTCGATACTAATTATGGCAGGTTACTGTAACATCGCTACTAATTATGACAAGTAACTTTAATTTCGATACAAATTATGGCAGGTAACTGTAACTTCCATACTAATTATGACAGGTAACAGTAACTTCGATACTAATTATGACAGGAAACTGTAACTTCGTTACTAATTAAGACAAGTAACTGTAATTTCGATACAAATTATGACAGGTAACTGTAACTTCGTTAATAATTATGACAAGTAACAGTACCTTCGATACTAATTACGACAGGTAACTGTAACTTCGATACTAATTATGACAAGGAACTGTAATTTCGATACAAATTATGGCAGGTAACTGTAACTTCGTTACTAATTATGACAAGTAACTGTAATTTCGATACAAATTATGGCAGGTAACTGTATCTTCGATACTAATTATGACAGGTAACAGTAACTTCGATACTAATTATGACAAGTAACATTAACTTCGATACTAATTATGGCAAGTTACTGTAACATCGCGACTAATTATGACAAGTAACTTTAATTTCGATACAAGTTATGGCAGGTAACTGTAACTTCCATACTAATTATGACAGGTAACAGTAACTTCGATACTAATTATGACAGGAAACTGTAACTTCGTTACTAATTATGACAAGTAACTGTAATTTCGATACAAATTATGACAGGTAACTGTAACTACGTTACTAATTATGACAAGTAACAGTACCTTCGATACTAATTACGACAGGTAACTGTAACATCGATACTAATTATGACAAGGAACTGTAATTTCGATACAAATTATGGCAGGGAACTGTAACTTCGTTACTAATTATGACAAGTAACTGTAATTTCGATACAAATTTTGGCAGGTAACTGTAACTTCGATACTAATTATGACAGGTAACAGTAACTTCGATACTAATTATGACAAGTAACTGTAACTTCGATACTTATTATGACAGGTAACTGTAACTTCGTTACTAATAATGTCAAGTAACTCTAATTTCGATACTAATTATGGCAGGTAACTGTAACTTCGATACTAATTATGACAGGTAACAGTAACTTCGATACTAATTATGACAAGTAACTATAACTTCGATAAAAATTATGACTGGTTACTGTAACTTCGATTCTAATTATGACAAGAAACTCAACTTCGTTACTAATTATGACAAGTAACTGTAATTTTGATAAAAAATTATCGTAGGTAACTGTAACTTCATTACTAATTATGACAGCTAACAGTAACTTCGATACTAATTATGACAGGAAACTGTAACATCGTTACTAATTATGACAAGTAACTTTAATTTCGATACTAGTTACGGCAGGAAACTGTAACTTCGTTACTAATTATGACAAGTCCCTGTAATTTCGATACAAATTATGGCAGGTAACTGTAACTTCGATACTAATTATGACAAGTAACTGTAACTTCGATACTAATTATGACAAGAAACTCAAACTTCGTTACTAATTATGACAAGTAACTGTAATGTTGATAAAAAAATTATGGTAGGTAACTGTAACTTCAATACTAATTATGACAAGTAACTGTAATTTCGATACAAATTATGACAGGTAACTGTAACTTCGTTACTAATTATGACAAGTAACAGTACCTTCGATACTAATTATGACAGGTAACTGTAACATCGATACTAATTATGACAAGGAACTGTAATTTCGATACAAATTATGGCAGGTAACTGTAACTTCGATACTAATTATGAGAGGTAACAGCAACTTCGATACTAATTATGACAAGTAACTATAACTTCGATACAAATTATGACAGGTAACTGTAACTTCGATACTAATTATGACAAGTAACTGTAATTTTGATAAAAAATTATTGTAGGTAATTGTAACTTCAATACTAATTATGACAGGTAACAGTAACTTCGATACTAATTATGACAGGTAACTGTAACTTCGTTACTTATTATGACAAGTAACTTTAATTTCGATACTAATTATGGCAGGTTACTGTAACTTCGTTACTAATTATGACAAGTCCCTGTAATTTCGATACTAATTATTGCAGGTAATTGTAATTTCGATACTAATTATGACAGGTAACAGTAACTTCGATACTAATTATGACAGGTAACAGTAACTTCGATACTAATTATGACATGTAACTGTAACTTCGATACTAATTATGACAGGTAACAGCAACTTCGATACTAATTACGACAAGTAACTATAACTTCGATACAAATTATGACAGGTAACAGTAACTTCGATACTAATTATGACAGGTTACAGTAACTACGATACTAATTATGACAGGTAACTGTAACTTAGATACTAATTATGACAGGTAACTGTAACTTGGTAACTAATTATGACAAGTAACTGTAATTTCGATACAAATTATGGCTGGTAACAGTAACTTCGATGCTAATTATGACAGGTAACTGTAACTTCGATACTAATTATGACAAGGAACTGTAATTTCGATACAAATTATGGCAGGTAACTGTAACTTCGATACTAATTGTGACAGGTAACAGTAACTTCGATACTAATTATGACAAGTAACTATAACTGCGAATCAAATTATGACAGGTAACTGTAACTTCGATACTAATTATGACAAGAAAATCTAACTTCGTTACTAATTATGACAAGTAACTGTAATTTTGATAAAAATTATGGTAGGTAACTGTAACTTCAATACTAATTATGACAGGTAACAGGAACTTCGATACTAATTATGACAGGTAACTGTAACTTCGTTAATAATTATCACAAGTAACTTTAATTTCGATACTAATTATGGCAGGTAACTGTAACTTCGTTACTAATTATGACAAGTCCCTGTAATTTCGATACAAATTATGGCAGGTAACGGTAACTTCGATACTGATTATTACAAGAAACTGTAACTTCGATACAAATTTTGGCAGGTAACTGTAACTTCAATTCTAATTATGACAGGTAACAGTAACTTCGATACTAATTATGACAAGTAACTGTAACTTCAATACTAATTATGATAGGTAACTGTAACTTCGTTACTAATTATGACAAGTAACAGTAATTTCGATACAAATTATGGCAGGTAACTGTATCTTCGATACTAATTATGACAGGTAACAGTAACTTCGATACTAATTATGACAAGTAACATTAACTTCGATACTAATTATGGCAGGTTACTGTAACATCGCTACTAATTATGACAAGTAACTTTAATTTCGATACAAATTATGGCAGGTAACTGTAACATCCATACTAATTATGACAGGTAACAGTAACTTCGATACTAATTATGACAGGAAACTGTAACTTCGTTACTAATTATGACAAGTAACTGTAATTTCGATACAAATTATGACAGGTAACTGTAACTTCGTTAATAATTATGACAAGTAACAGTACCTTCGATACTAATTACGACAGGTAACTGTAACTTCGATACTAATTATGACAGGGAACTGTAATTTCGATACAAATTATGGCAGGTAACTGTAACTTCGTTACTAATTATGACAAGTAACTGTAATTTCGATACAAATTTTGGCAGGTAACTGTAACTTCGATACTAATTATGACAGGTAACAGTAACTTCGATACTAATTATGACAAGTAACTGTAACTTCGATACTTATTATGACAGGTAACTGTAACTTCGTTACTAATAATGTCAAGTAACTCTAATTTCGATACTAATTATTGCAGGTAACTGTAACTTCGATACTAATTATGACAGGTAACAGTAACTTCGATACTAATTATGACAAGTAACTATAACTTCGATAAAAATTATGACTGGTTACTGTAACTTCGATTCTAATTATGACAAGAAACTCAACTTCGTTACTAATTATGACAAGTAACTGTAATTTTGATAAAAAATTATGGTAGGTAACTGTAACTTCATTACTAATTATGACAGCTAACAGTAACTTCGATACTAATTATGACAGGAAACTATATCTTGGTTACTAATTATGACAAGTAACTTTAATTTCGATACTAGTTACGGCAGGAAACTGTAACTTCGTTACTAATTATGACAAGTCCCTGTAATTTCGATACAAATTATGGCAGGTAACTGTAACTTCGTTACTAATTATGACAAGTAACTGTAACTTCGATACTAATTATGACAAGAAACTCAAACTTCGTTACTAATTATGACAAGTAACTGTAATTTTGATAAAAAAATTATGGTAGGTAACTGTAACTTCAATACTAATTATGACAAGTAACTGTAATTTCGATACAAATTATGACAGGTAACTGTAACTTCGTTGCTAATTATGACAAGTAACAGTACCTTCGATACTAATTATGACAGGTAACTGTAACATCGATACTAATTATGACAAGGAACTGTAATTTCGATACAAATTATGGCAGGTAACTGTAACTTCGATACTAATTATGACAGGTAACAGCAACTTCGATACTAATTATGACAAGTAATTATAACTTCGATACAAATTATGACAGGTAACTGTAACTTCGATACTAATTATGACAAGTAACTTTAATTTCGATACTAATTATGGCAGGTTACTGTAACTTCGTTACTAATTATGACAAGTCCCTGTAATTTCGATACTAATTATTGCAGGTAATTGTAATTTCGATACTAATTATGACAGGTAACAGTAACTTCGATACTAATTATGACAGGTAACTGTAACTTCGATACTTATTATGACAAGTAACTTTAATTTCGATACTAATTATGGCAGGTTACTGTAACTTCGTTACTAATTATGACAAGTCCCTGTAATTTCGATACTAATTATTGCAGGTAATTGTAATTTCGATACTAATTATGACAGGTAACAGTAACTTCGATACTAATTATGACAGGTAACAGTAACTTCGATACTAATTATGACAAGTAACTGTAACTTCGATACTAATTATGACAGGTTACAGTAACTACGATACTAATTATGACAAGTAACTGTAACTTCGATACTAATTATGACAGGTAACTGTAACTTGGTAACTAATTATGACAAGTAACTGTAATTTCGATACAAATTATGGCTGGTAACAGTAACTTCGATGCTAATTATGACAGGTAACTGTAACTTCGATACTAATTATGACAAGGAACTGTAATTTCGATACAAATTATGGCAGGTAACTGTAACTTCGATACTAATTGTGACAGGTAACAGTAACTTCGATACTAATTATGACAAGTAACTATAACTGCGAATCAAATTATGACAGGTAACTGTAACTTCGATACTAATTATGAAAAGAAAATCTAACTTCGTTACTAATTATGACAAGTAACTGTAATTTTGATAAAAATTATGGCAGGTAACTGTAACTTCAATACTAATTATGACAGGTAACAGGAACTTCGATACTAATTATGACAGGTAACTGTAACTTCGTTAATAATTATCACAAGTAACTTTAATTTCGATACAAATTATGGCAGGTAACTGTAACTTCGTTACTAATTATGACAAGTCCCTGTAATTACGAAACAAATTATGGCAGGTAACGGTAACGTCGATACTAATTATTACAAGTAACTGTAACTTCGATACTAATTATGACAGGTAACTTCGTTACTAATTATGACAAGTAACTGTAATTTCGATACAAATTTTGGCAGGAAACTGTAACTTCAATTCTAATTATGACAGGTAACAGTAACTTCGATACTAATTATGACAAGTAACTGTAACTTCAATACTAATTATGATAGGTAACTGTAACTTCGTTACTAATTATGACAAGTAACAGTAATTTCGATACAAATTATGGCAGGTAACAGTATCTTCGATACTAATAATGACAGGTAACAGTAACTTCGTTACTAATTATGACAAGTAACTGTAATTTCGATACAAATTATGACAGGTAACTGTAACTTCGTTAATAATTATGACAAGTAACAGTACCTTCGATACTAATTACGACAGGTAACTGTAACTTCGATACTAATTATGACAAGGAACTGTAATTTCGATACAAATTATGGCAGGTAACTGTAACTTCGTTACTAATTATGACAAGTAACTGTAATTTCGATACAAATTTTGGCAGGTAACTGTAACTTCGATACTAATTATGACAGGTAACAGTAACTTCGATACTAATTATGACAAGTAACTATAACATCGATAAAAATTATGACTGGGTACTGTAACTTCGATTCTAATTATGACAAGAAACTCAAACTTCGTTACTAATTATGACAAGTAACTGTAATTTTGATAAAAAAATTTGGTAGGTAACTGTAACTTCATTACTAATTATGACAGCTAACAGTAACTTCGTTACTAATTATGACAGGAAACTGTAACTTCGTTACTAATTATGACAAGTAACCTTAATTTCGATACTAGTTACGGCAGGAAACTGTAACTTCGTTACTAATTATGACAAGTCCCTGTAATTTCGATACAAATTATGGCAGGTAACAGTAACTTCGATACTAATTATGACAAGTAACTGTAACTTCGATACTAATTATGACAAGAAACTCAAACTTCGTTACTAATTATGACAAGTAACTGTAATTTTGATAAAAAATTATGGTAGGTAACTGTAACTTCAATACTAATTATGACAAGTAACTGTAATTTCGATACAAATTATGACAGGTAACTGTAACTTCGTTACTAATTATGACAAGTAACAGTACCTTCGATACTAATTATGACAGGTAACTCTAACATCGATACTAATTATGACAAGGAACTGTAATTTCGATACAAATTATGGCAGGTAACTGTAACTTCGATACTAATTATGACAGGTAACAGCAACTTCGATACTAATTATGACAAGTAACTATAACTTCGATACAAATTATGACAGGTAACTGTAACTTCGATACTAATTATGACAAGAAACTCTAACTTCGTTACTAATTATGACAAGTAACTGTAATTTTGATAAAAAATTATTGTCGGTAACTGTAACTTCAATACTAATTATGACAGGTAACAGTAACTTCGATACTAATTATGACAGGTAACTGTAACTTCGTTACTTATTATGACAAGTAACTTTAATTTCGAAACTAATTATGGCAGGTTACTGTAACTTCGTTACTAATTATGACAAGTCCCTGTAATTTCGATACAAATTATTGCAGGTAATTGTAATTTCGATACTAATTGTGACAGGTAACAGTAACTTCGATACTAATTATGACAGGTAACAGTAACTTCGATACTAATTATGACAAGTAACTGTAACTTCGATACTAATTATGACAGGTAACAGCAACTTCGATACTAATTACGACAAGTAACTATAATTTCGATACAAATTATGACAGGTAACAGTAACTTCGATACTAATTATGACAGGTTACAGTAACTACGATACTAATTATGACAAGTAACTGTAACTTCGATACTAATTATGACAGGTAACTGTAACTTGGTAACTAATTATGACAAGTAACTGTAATTTCGATACAAATTATGGCTGGTAACAGTAACTTCGATGGTAATTATGACAGGTAACTGTAACTTCGATACTAATTATGACAAGGAACTGTAATTTCGATACAAATTATGGCAGGTAACTGTAACTTCGATACTAATTGTGACAGGTAACAGTAACTTCGATACTAATTATGACAAGTAACTATAACTGCGAATCAAATTATGACAGGTAACTGTAACTTCGATACTAATTATGACAAGAAAATCTAACTTCGTTACTAATTATGACAAGTAACTGTAATTTTGATAAAAATTATGGTAGGTAACTGTAACTTCAATACTAATTATGACAGGTAACAGGAACTTCGATACTAATTATGACAGGTAACTGCAACCTCGTTAATAATTATCACAAGTAACTTTAATTTCGATACTAATTATGGCAGGTAACTGTAACTTCGTTACTAATTATGACAAGTCCCTGTAATTTCGATACAAATTATGGCAGGTAACGGTAACTTCGATACTAATTATTACAAGTAACTGTAACTTCGATACTAATTATGACAGGTAACTTCGTTACTAATTATGACAAGTAACTGCAATTTCGATACAAATTTTGGCAGGTAACTGTAACTTCGTTACAAATTATGACAAGTAACAGTACCTTCGATACTAATTACGACAGGTAACTGTAACTTCGATACTAATTATGACAAGGAACTCTAAATTCGATACAAATTATGGCAGGTAACTGTAACTTCGTTACTAATTATGACAAGTAACAGTACCTTCGATACTAATTACGACAGGTTACTGTAACATCGCTACTAATTATGACAAGTAACTTTAATTTCGATACAAATTATGGCAGGTAACGGTAACTTCCATACTAATTATGATAGGTAACAGTAACTTCGATACTAATTATGACAGGATACTGTAACTTCGTTACTAATTATGACAAGTAACTGTAATTTCGATACAAATTATGACAGGTAACTGTAACTTCGTTACTAATTATGACAAGTAACAGTACCTTCGATACTAATTACGACAGGTAACTGTAACTTCGATACTAATTATGACAAGTAACTGTAATTTCGATACAAATTATGGCAGGTAACTGTAACTTCGTTACTAATTATGATATGTACCTGTAATTTCGATACAAATTTTGGCAGGTAACTGTAACTTCGATACTAATTATGACAGGTAACAGTAACTTCGATACTAATTTTGACAAGTAACTGTAACTTCGATACTAATTATGACAGGTAACTGTAACTTCGTTACTAATAATGAAAAGTAACTCTAATTTCGATACTAATTATGGCAGGTAACTGTAACTTCGATACTAATTATGACAGGTAACAGTAACTTCGATACTAATTATGACAAGTAACTATAACTTCGATAAAAATTATGACTGGTTACTGTAACTTCGATTCTAATTATGACAAGAAATTCAAACTTCGTTACTAATTATGACAAGTAACTGTAATTTTGATAAAAATTTATGGTAGGTAACTGTAACTTCATTACTAATTATGACAGGTAACAGTAACTTCGATACTAATTATGACAGGAAACTGTAACTTCGTTACTAATTATGACAAGTAACTTTAATTTCGATACTAGTTACGGCAGGAAACTGTAACTTCGTTACTAATTATGACAAGTCCCTGTAATTTCGATACAAATTATGGCAGGTAACTGTAACTTCGATACTAATTATGACAAGTAACTATAACTGCGAATCAAATTATGACAGGTAACTGTAACTTCGATACTAATTATGACAAGAAAATCTAACTTCGTTACTAATTATGACAAGTAACTGTAATTTTGATAAAAATTATGGTAGGTAACTGTAACTTCAATACTAATTATGACAGGTAACAGGAACTTCGATACTAATTATGACAGGTAACTGTAACTTCGTTAATAATTATCACAAGTAACTTTAAATTCGATACTAATTATGGCAGGTAACTGTAACTTCGTTACTAATTATGACAAGTCCCTGTAATTTCGATACAAATTATGGCAGGTAACGGTAACTTCGATACTGATTATTACAAGTAACTGTAACTTCGATACAAATTTTGGCAGGTAACTGTAACTTCAATTCTAATTATGACAGGTAACAGTAACTTCGATACAAATTATGACAAGTAACTGTAACTTCAATACTAATTATGATAGGTAACTGTAACTTCGTTACTAATTATGACAAGTAACAGTAATTTCGATACAAATTATGGCAGGTAACTGTATCTTCGATACTAATTATGACAGGTAACAGTAACTTCGATACTAATTATGACAAGTAACATTAACTTCGATACTAATTATGGCAGGTTACTGTAACATCGCTACTAATTATGACAAGTAACTTTAATTTCGATACAAATTATGGCAGGTAACTGTAACATCCATACTAATTATGACAGGTAACAGTAACTTCGATACTAATTATGACAGGAAACTGTAACTTCGTTACTAATTATGACAAGTAACTGTAATTTCGATACAAATTATGACAGGTAACTGTAACTTCGTTAATAATTATGACAAGTAACAGTACCTTCGATACTAATTACGACAGGTAACTGTAACTTCGATACTAATTATGACAAGGAACTGTAATTTCGATACAAATTATGGCAGGTAACTGTAACTTCGTTACTAATTATGACAAGTAACTGTAATTTCGATACAAATTTTGGCAGGTAACTGTAACTTCGATACTAATTATGACAGGTAACAGTAACTTCGATACTAATTATGACAAGTAACTGTAACTTCGATACTTATTATGACAGGTAACTGTAACTTCGTTACTAATAATGTCAAGTAACTCTAATTTCGATACTAATTATGGCAGGTAACTGTAACTTCGATACTAATTATGACAGGTAACAGTAACTTCGATACTAATTATGACAAGTTACTTTAATTTCGATACTAGTTACGGCAGGAAACTGTAACTTCGTTACTAATTATGACAAGTCCCTGTAATTTCGATACAAACTATGGCAGGTAACTGTAACTTCGATACTAATTATGACAAGTAACTGTAACTTCGATACTAATTATGACAAGAAACTCAAACTTCGTTACTAATTATGACAAGTGACTGTAATTTTGATAAAAAAATTATGGTAGGTAAATGTAACTTCAATACTAATTATGACAAGTAACTGTAATTTCGACACAAATTATGACAGGTAACTGTAACTTCGTTACTAATTATGACAAGTAACAGTACCTTCGATACTAATTATGACAGGTAACTGTAACATCGATACTAATTATGGCAAGGAACTGTAATTTCGATACAAATTATGGCAGGTAACTGTAACTTCGATACTAATTATGACAGGTAACAGCAACTTCGATACTAATTACGACAAGTAACTATAACTTCGATACAAATTATGACAGGTAACAGTAACTTCGATACTAATTATGACAGGTTACAGTAACTTCGTTACTAATTATGACAAGTCCCTGTAATTTCGATACTAATTATTGCAGGTAATTGTAATTTCGATACTAATTATGACAGGTAACAGTAACTTCGATACTAATTATGACAGGTAACTGTAACTTCGATACTTATTATGACAAGTAACTTTAATTTCGATACTAATTATGGTAGGTTACTGTAACTTCGTTACTAATTATGACAAGTCCCTGTAATTTCGATACTAATTATTGCAGGTAATTGTAATTTCGATACTAATTATGACAGGTAACAGTAACTTCGATACTAATTATGACAGGTAACAGAAACTTCGATACTAATTATGACAAGTAACTGTAACTTCGATACTAATTATGACAGGTAACAGCAACTTCGATACTAATTACGACAAGTAACTATAACTTCGATACAAATTATGACAGGTAACAGTAACTTCGATACTAATTATGACAGGTTACAGTAACTACGATACTAATTATGACAGGTAACTGTAACTTGGTAACTAATTATGACAAGTAACTGTAATTTCGATACAAATTATGGCTGGTAACAGTAACGTCGATGCTAATTATGACAGGTAACTGTAACTTCGATACTAATTATGACAAGGAACTGTAATTTCGATACAAATTATGGCAGGTTACTGTAACTTCGATACTAATTGTGACAGGTAACAGTAACTTCGATACTAATTATGACAAGTAACTATAACTGCGAATCAAATTATGACAGGTAACTGTAACTTCGATACTAATTATGACAAGAAAATCTAACTTCGTTACAAATTATGACAAGTAACTGTAATTTTGATAAAAATTATGGTAGGTAACTGTAACTTCAATACTAATTATGACAGGTAACAGGAACTTCGATACTAATTATGACAGGTAACTGTAACTTCGTTAATAATTATCACAAGTAACTTTAATTTCGATACTAATTATGGCAGGTAACTGTAACTTCGTTACTAATTATGACAAGTCCCTGTAATTTCGATACAAATTATGGCAGGTAACTGTAACTTCGATACTAATTATTACAAGTAACTGTAACTTCGATACTAATTATGACAGGTAACTTCGTTACTAATTATGACAAGTAACTGTAATTTCGATACAAATTTTGGCAGGTAACTGTAACTTCAATTCTAATTATGACAGGTAACAGTAACTTCGATACTAATTATGACAAGTAACTGTAACTTCAATACTAATTATGATAGGTAACTGTAACTTCGTTACTAATTATGACAAGTAACAGTAATTTCGATACAAATTATGGCAGGTAACTGTATCTTCGATACTAATAATGACAGGTAAGAGTAACTTCGATACTAATTATGACAAGTAACATTAACTTCGATACTAATTATGGCAGGTTACTGTAACATCGCTACTAATTATGACAAGTTACTTTAATTTCGATACAAATTATGGCAGGTAACTGTAACATCCATACTAATTATGACAGGTAACAGTAACTTCGATACTAATTATGACAGGAAACTGTAACTTCGTTACTAATTATGACAAGTAACTGTAATTTCGATACAAATTATGACAGGTAACTGTAACTTCGTTAATAATTATGACAAGTAACAGTACCTTCGATACTAATTACGACAGGTAACTGTAACTTCGATACTAATTATGACAAGGAACTGTAATTTCGATACAAATTATGGCAGGTAACTGTAACTTCGTTACTAATTATGACAAGTAACTGTCATTTCGATACAAATTTTGGCAGGTAACTGTAACTTCGATACTAATTATGACAGGTAACAGTAACTTCGATACTAATTATGACAAGTAACTATAACATCGATAAAAATTATGACTGGGTACTGTAACTTCGATTCTAATTATGACAAGAAACTCAAACTTCGTTACTAATTATGACAAGTAACTGTAATTTTGATAAAAAATTTTGGTAGGTAACTGAAACTTCATTACTAATTATGACAGCTAACAGTAACTTCGTTACTAATTATGACAGGAAACTGTAACTTCGTTACTAATTATGACAAGTAACCTTGATTTCGATACTAGTTACGGCAGGAAACTGTAACTTCGTTACTAATTATGACAAGTCCCTGTAATTTCGATACAAATTATGGCAGGTAACTGTAACTTCGATACTAATTATGACAAGTAACTGTAACTTCGATACTAATTATGACAAGAAACTCAAACTTCGTTACTAATTATGACAAGTAACTGTAATTTTGATAAAATATTATGGTAGGTAACTGTAACTTCAATACTAATTATGACAAGTAACTGTAATTTCGATACAAATTATGACAGGTAACTGTAACTTCGTTACTAATTATGACAAGTAACAGTACCTTCGATACTAATTATGACAGGTAACTCTAACATCGATACTAATTATGACAAGGAACTGTAATTTCGATACAAATTATGGCAGGTAACTGTAACTTCGATACTAATTATGACAGGTAACAGCAACTTCGATACTAATTATGACAAGTAACTATAACTTCGATACAAATTATGACAGGTAACTGTAACTTCGATACTAATTATGACAAGAAACTCTAACTTCGGTACTAATTATGACAAGTAACTGTAATTTTGATAAAAAATTATTGTAGGTAACTGTAACTTCAATACTAATTATGACAGGTAACAGTAACTTCGATACTAATTATGACAGGTAACTGTAACTTCGTTACTTATTATGACAAGTAACTTTAATTTCGAAACTAATTATGGCAGGTTACTGTAACTTCGTTACTAATTATGACAAGTCCCTGTAATTTCGATACAAATTATTGCAGGTAATTGTAATTTCGATACTAATTGTGACAGGTAACAGTAACTTCGATACTAATTATGACAGGTAACAGTAACTTCGATACTAATTATGACAAGTAACTGTTACTTCGATACTAATTATGACAGGTAACAGCAACTTCGATACTAATTACGACAAGTAACTATAATTTCGATACAAATTATGACAGGTAACAGTAACTTCGATACTAATTATGACAGGTTACAGTAACTACGATACTAATTATGACAAGTAACTGTAACTTCGATACTAATTATGACAGGTAACTGTAACTTGGTAACTAATTATGACAAGTAACTGTAATTTCGATACAAATTATGGCTGGTAACAGTAACTTCGATGGTAATTATGACAGGTAACTGTAACTTCGATACTAATTATGACAAGGAACAGTAATTTCGATACAAATTATGGCAGGTAACTGTAACTTCGATACTAATTGTGACAGGTAACAGTAACTTCGATACTAATTATGACAAGTAAATATAACTGCGAATCAAATTATGACAGGTAACTGTAACTTCGATACTAATTATGACAAGAAAATCTAACTTCGTTACTAATTATGACAAGTAACTGTAATTTTGATAAAAATTATGGTAGGTAACTGTAACTTCAATACTAATTATGACAGGTAACAGGAACTTCGATACTAATTATGACAGGTAACTGTAACCTCGTTAATAATTACCACAAGTAAATTTAATTTCGATACTAATTATGGCAGGTAACTGTAACTTCGTTACTAATTATGACAAGTCCCTGTAATTTCGATACAAATTATGGCAGGTAACGGTAACTTCGATACTAATTATTACAAGTAACTGTAACTTCGATACTAATTATGACAGGTAACTTCGTTACTAATTATGTCAAGTAACTGCAATTTCGATACAAATTTTGGCAGGTAACTGTAACTTCGTTACTAATTATGACAAGTAACAGTACCTTCGATACTAATTACGACAGGTAACTGTAACTTCGATACTAATTATGACAAGGAACTCTAAATTCGATACAAATTATGGCAGGTAACTGTAACTTCGTTACTAATTATGACAAGTAACAGTACCATCGATACTAATTACGACAGGTTACTGTAACATCGCTACTAATTATGACAAGTAACTTTAATTTCGATACAAATTATGGCAGGTAACTGTAACTTCCATACTAATTATTACAGGTAACAGTAACTTCGATACTAATTATGACAGGATACTGTAACTTCGTTACTAATTATGACAAGTAACTGTAATTTCGATACAAATTATGACAGGTAACTGTAACTTCGTTACTAATTATGACAAGTAACAGTACCTTCGATACTAATTACGACAGGTAACTGTAACTTCGATACTAATTATGACAAGGAACTGTAATTTCGATACAAATTATGGCAGGTAACTGTAACTTCGTTACTAATTATGATATGTACCTGTAATTTCGATACAAATTTTGGCAGGTAACTGTAACTTCGATACTAATTATGACAGGTAACAGTAACTTCGATACTAATTTTGACAAGTAACTGTAACTTCGATACTAATTATGACAGGTAACTGTAACTTCGTTACTAATAATGAAAAGTAACACTAATTTCGATACTAATTATGGCAGGTAACTGTAACTTCGATACTAATTATGACAGGTAACAGTAACTTCGATACTAATTATGACAAGTAACTATAACTTCGATAAAAATTATGACTGGTTACTGTAACTTCGATTCTAATTATGACAAGAAATTCAAACTTCGTTACTAATTATGACAAGTAACTGTAATTTTGATAAAAAATTATGGTAGGTAACTGTAACTTCATTACTAATTATGACAGGTAACAGTAACTTCGATACTAATTATGACAGGAAACTGTAACTTCGTTACTAATTATGACAAGTAACTTTAATTTCGATACTAGTTACGGCAGGAAACTGTAACTTCGTTACTAATTATGACAAGTCCCTGTAATTTCGATACAAATTATGGCAGGTAACTGTAACTTCGATACTAATTATGACAGGTAACTGTAACTTCGTTATTAATTATGACAAGTAACTGTAATTTTGATAAAAAATTATTTTAGGTAACTGTAACTTCAATACTAATTATGACAGGTAACAGTAACTTCGATACTAATTATGACAAGTAACTGTAACTTCGATACTAATTATGACAGGTAACTGTAACTTCATTATTAACTATGACAAGTAACTGTAACTTCGATACAAATTTTGGCAGGTAACTGTATCATCGTTACTAATTTTGACAGGTAACAATAACTTCGATACTAATTATGACAAGTAACTGTAACTTCGATACTAATTATGACAGGTAACTGTAACTTCGATACTAATTATGACAGGTAACTGTAACTTCGATACTAATTATGACAAGTAACTGTAATTTCGATTCAAATTTTGGCAGGTTACTGTAACTTTGATACTAATTATGACAGGTAACAGCAACTTCGATACTAATTATGACAAGTAACTATAACTTCGATACAAATTATGACAGGTAACTGTAACTTCGATAATAATTATGACAAGAAACTCTAACTTCGTTACTAATTATGACATGTAACTGTAATTTTGATAAAAAATTATTGTAGGTAACTGTAACTTCAATACCAATTTTGACAGGTAACAGTTACTTCGATACTAATTATAACAGGTAACTGTAACTTCGTACTTATTATGACAAGTAACTTTAATTTCGATACTTATTATGGCAGGTTACTGTAACTTCGTTACTAATTATGACAAGTCCCTGTAATTTCGATACAAATTATGGCAGGTGATTGTAATTTCGATGCTAATTATGACAGGTAACAGTAACTTCGATACTAATTATGACAAGTAACAGTAACTTCGATACTAATTATCACAAGTAACTGTAACTTCGATACTAATTATGACAGGTAACTGTAACTTCGTTACTAATTATGACAAGTAACTGTAGTTTCGATTCAAATTTTGGCAGGTAACTGTAACTTCGATACTTATTATGACAGGTAACAGTAACTTCGATACTAATTATGACAAGTAACTGTAACTTCGATACTAATTATGACAGGTAACTGTAACTTCGTTACTAATTACGACAAGTAACTGTAATTTCGATACAAATTATGGCAGGTATGTGTAACTTCGATACTAATTATGACAGGTAACAGCAACTTCGATACTAATTATGACAAGTAACTGTAACTTCGATATAAATTATGACAGGTAACTGTAACTTCGATACTAATTATGACAAGAAACTCTAACTTCGTTACTAATTATGACAAGTAACTGTAATTTTGATAAAAAATTATTGTAGGTAACTGTAACTTCAATACTAATTATGACAGGTAACAGTAACTTCGATACTAATTATGACAGGTAACAGTAACTACGATACTAATTATGACAAGTAACTGTAACTTCGATACCAATTATGACAGGTAACTGTAACTTCGTAACTATTTATGACAAGTAACTGTAATTTCGTTACAAATTATGGCAGGTAACAGTAACTTCGATACTAATTATGACAAGTAACTGTAACTTCGATACTAATTGTGACTGGTAACAGTAACTTCGATACTAATTATGACAAGTTACTATAACTTCGAATCAAATTATGACAGGTAACTGTAACTTCGATACTAATTATGACAAGAAACTCTAACTTCGTTACTAATTATGACAAGTAACTGTAATTTTGATGAAAAATTATGGTAGGTAACTGTAACTTCAATACTAATTATGACAGGTAACAGTAACTTCGATACTAATTATGACAGGTAACTGTAACTTGGTTACTAATTATGACAAGTAACTGTAATTTCGATACAAATTTTGGCAGGTAACTGTAACTTCGATTCTAATTATGACAGGTAACAGTAACGTCGATACTAATTATGACAAGTAACTGTAACTTCGATACTAATTATGACAGGTAACTGTAACTTCGTTACTATTTATGACAAGTAACAGTAATTTCGATACAAAATATGGCAGGTAACAGTAACTTCGATACTAATTATGACAGGTAACAGTAACTTCGATACTAATTATGACAAGTAACATTAACTTCGATACTAATTATGACAGGTAACTGTAACTTCGACACTAATTATAACAAGTAACTGTAATTTCGTTACAAAATATGGCAGGTAACAGTAACTTCGATACTAATTATGACAGGTAACAGTAACTTCGATACTAATTATGACAAGTAACTATAACTTCGATACAAATTAATACAGGTAACTGTAACTTCGATACTAATTATGACAAGAAACTCGAACTTCGTTACTAATTATGACAAGTCCCTGTAATTTCGATACAAATTATGGCAGGTAACTGTAACTTCCATACTAATTATGACAGGTAACAGTAACTTCGATACTAATTATGACAGGAAACTGTAACTTCGTTACTAATTATGACATGTAACTGTAATTTCGATACAAATTATGACAGGTATCTGTAACTTCGTTACTAGTTATGACAGGTTACTGTAACTTCGTTACTAATTATGTCAAGTAACTGTAGCTTACATGCTATTTATGACAAGTAACTGTAATTTCGATACAAATTATGACAGGTAACATTAACTTCGATACTAATTATGACAAGAAACTCTAACTTCGTTAATAATTATGACAAGTAACAGTAATTTTGATAAAAATTTATGGTAGGTTACTGTAACTTCAATACTAATTATGACTGTAACTGTAACTTCGTTACTAATTATGACAAGTAACTGTAATTTTAATACAAATTATGGCAGGTAACAGTAACTTCGATACTAATTATGACAGGTAACTGTAACTTCGATACTAATTATGACAAGGAACTGTAATTTCGATACAAATTATGGCAGGTAACTGTAACTTCCATACTCATTATGACAGGTAACAGTAACTTCGATACTAATTATGACAAGAAACTGTAACTTCGTTACTAATTATGACAAGTAACTGTAATTTCGATACAAATTATGACAGGTAACTGTAACTTCGTTACTAATTATGACAAGTAACAGTACCTTCGATACTAATTATGACAGGTAACTGTAACTTCGTTACTATTTATGACTTGTAACAGTAATTTCGATACAAAATATGGCAGGTAACAGTAACTTCGATACTAATTATGACAGGTAACAGTAACTTCGATACTAATTATGACAAGTAACATTAACTTCGATACTAATTATTACAGGTTACTGTAACATCGTTGCTAATGATGACAAGTAACTTTAATTTTGATACAAATTATGGCAGGTAACTGTAACTTCCATACTAATTATGACAGGTAACAGTTACTTCGATACTAATTATGACAGGAAACTGTAACTTCGTTACTAATTATGACAAGTAACTGTAATTTCGATACAAATTATGACAGGTAACTGTAACTTCGTTACTAATTATGACAAGTAACAGTACCTTCGATACTAATTATGACAGGTAACTGTAACTTCGATACTAATTATGACAAGGAACTGTAATTTCGATACAAATTATGGCAGGTAACTATAACTTCGTTACTAATTATGACAAGTAACTGTAATTTCGATACAAATTTTGGCAGGTAACTGTTACTTCGATACTAATTATGACAGGTAACAGTAACTTCGATACTAATTATGACAAGTAACAGTAACTTCGATACTTATTATGACAGTTAACTGTAACTTCGTTACTAATTATGACAAGAAACTCTAATTTCGATACAAGATATGACAGGTAACTGTAACTTCGGTACTAATTATGACAGGTAACAGTAACTTCGATACTAATTATGACAAGTAACTATAACTTCGATAAAAATTATGACTGGTTACTGTAACTTCGATTCTAATTATGACGAGAAACTCAAACTTCGTTACTAATTATGACAAGTAACTGTAATTTTGATAAAAAATTATGGTAGGTAACTGTAACTTCAATACTAATTATGACAGGTAACAGTAACTTCGATACTAATTATGACAGGAAACTGTAACTTCGTTACTAATTATGACAAGTAACTTTAATTTCGATACTAATTATGGCAGGAAACTGTAACTTCGTTACTAATTATGACAAGTCCCTGTAATTTCGATACAAATTATGGCAGGTAACTGTAACTTCGATACTAATTATGAAAAGTAACTGTAACTTCGATACTTATTATGACAGGTAATTGTAACTTCGTCACTAATTATTACAAGTAACTGTAATTTCGTTACAGATTATGGCAGGTAACAGTAACTTCGATACTAATTATGACAGGTAACAGCAACTTCGATACTAATTATGACAAGTAACTATAACTTCGATACAAATTATGACAGGTAACTGTAACTTCGATACTAATTATGACAAGAAACTCTAACTTCGTTACTATTTATGTCAAGTAACTGTAATTTTGATAAAAAATTATTGTAGGTAACTGTAACTTCAATACTAATTATGACAGGTAACAGTAACTTCGATACTAATTATGACAGGTAACAGTAACTACGATACTAATTATGACAAGTAACTGTAACTTCGCTACTAATTATGAGAGGTAACTGTAACTTCGTAACTATTTATGACAAGTAACTGTAATTTCGATACAAATTATGGCAGGTAACAGTAACTTCGATACTAATTATGACAAGTAACTGTAACTTCGATACTAATTATGACAGGTAACTGTAACTTCGTTACTATTTATGACAAGTAACAGTAATTTCGATACAAAATATGGCAGGTAACAGTAACTTCGATACTAATTATGACAGGTAACAGTAACTTCGATACTAATTATGACAAGTAACATTAACTTCGATACTAATTATGACAGGTAACTGTAACTTCGACACTAATTATAACAAGTAACTGTAATTTCGTTACAAATTATGGCAGGCAACAGTAACTTCGATACTAATTATGACAGGTAACAGTAATTCGATACTAATTATGACAAGTAACTATAACTTCGATACAAATTATTACAGGTAACTGTAACTTCGATACTAATTATGACAAGAAACTCGAACTTCGTTACTAATTATGACAAGTCCCTGTAATTTCGATACAAATTATGGCAGGTAACTGTAACTTCCATACTAATTATGACAGGTAACAGTAACTTCGATACTAATTATGACAGGAAACTGTAACTTCGTTACTAATTATGACAAGTAACTGTAATTTCGATACAAATTATGGCAGGTAACAGTAACTTCGATACTAATTATGACAGGTAACAGTAATTCGATACTAATTATGACAAGTAACTATAACTTCGATACAAATTATGACAGGTAACTGTAACTTCGATACTAATTATGACAAGAAACTCGAACTTCGTTACTAATTATGACAAGTCCCTGTAATTTCGATACAAATTAAGGCAGGTAACTGTAACTTCCATACTAATTATGACAGGTAACAGTAACTTCCATACTAATTATGACAGGAAACTGTAACTTCGTTACTAATTATGACAAGTAACCTTGATTTCGATACTAGTTACGGCAGGAAAGTGTAACTTCGTTACTAATTATTACAAGTCCCTGTAATTTCGATACAAATTATGGCTGGTAACGGTAACTTCGATACTAATTATTACAAGTAACTGTAACTTCGATACTAATTAGACAGGTAAATGTAACTTGGTTACTAATTATGACAAGTAACTGTAATTTCGATACAAATGTTGGCAGGTAACTGTAACTTCGATTCTAATTATGACAGGTAAGAATAACTTCGATACTAATTATGACAAGTAACTGTAACTTCGATACTAATTATGACAGGTAACTGTAACTTCGTTACTATTTATGACAGGTAACAGTAACTTCGATACTTATTATGACAAGTAACATTAACTTCGATACTTATTATGACAGGTAACTGTAACTTCGACACTAATTATAACAAGTAACTGTAATTTCGTTACAAATTATGGCAGGTAACAGTAACTTCGATACTAATTATGACAGGTAACAGTAATTCGATACTAATTATGACAAGTAACTATAACTTCGATACAAATTATGACAGGTAACTGTAACTTCGATACTAATTATGACAAGAAACTCGAACTTCGTTACTAATTATGACAAGTCCCTGTAATTTCGATACAAATTAAGGCAGGTAACTGTAACTTCCATACTAATTATGACAGGTAACAGTAACTTCGATACTAATTATGACAGGAAACTGTAACTTCGTTACTTATTATGACAAGTAACTGTAACTTCTATATAAATTATGACAGGTAACTGTAACTTCGATACTAATTATGACAAGAAACTCTAACTTCGTTACTAATTATGACAAGTAACTGTAATTTTGATAAAAAATTATTGTAGGTAACTGTAACTTCAATACTAATTATGACAGGTAACAGTAACTTCGATACTAATTATGACAGGTAACAGTAACTACGATACTAATTATGACAAGTAACTGTAACTTCGATACCAATTATGACAGGTAACTGTAACTTCGTAACTATTTATGACAAGTAACTGTAATTTCGTTACAAATTATGGCAGGTAACAGTAACTTCGATACTAATTATGACAAGTAACTGTAACTTCGATACTAATTGTGACTGGTAACAGTAACTTCGATACTAATTATGACAAGTTACTATAACTTCGAATCAAATTATGACAGGTAACTGTAACTTCGATACTAATTATGACAAGAAACTCTAACTTCGTTACTAATTATGACAAGTAACTGTAATTTTGATGAAAAATTATGGTAGGTAACTGTAACTTCAATACTAATTATGACAGGTAACAGTAACTTCGATACTAATTATGACAGGTAACTGTAACTTGGTTACTAATTATGACAAGTAACTGTAATTTCGATACAAATTTTGGCAGGTAACTGTAACTTCGATTCTAATTATGACAGGTAACAGTAACTTCGATACTAATTATGACAAGTAACTGTAACTTCGATACTAATTATGACAGGTAACTGTAACTTCGTTACTATTTATGACAAGTAACAGTAATTTCGATACAAAATATGGCAGGTAACAGTAACTTCGATACTAATTATGACAGGTAACAGTAACTTCGATACTAATTATGACAAGTAACATTAACTTCGATACTAATTATGACAGGTAACTGTAACTTCGACACTAATTATAACAAGTAACTGTAATTTCGTTACAAAATATGGCAGGTAACAGTAACTTCGATACTAATTATGACAGGTAACAGTAACTTCGATACTAATTATGACAAGTAACTATAACTTCGATACAAATTAATACAGGTAACTGTAACTTCGATACTAATTATGACAAGAAACTCGAACTTCGTTACTAATTATGACAAGTCCCTGTAATTTCGATACAAATTATGGCAGGTAACTGTAACTTCCATACTAATTATGACAGGTAACAGTAACTTCGATACTAATTATGACAGGAAACTGTAACTTCGTTACTAATTATGACATGTAACTGTAATTTCGATACAAATTATGACAGGTATCTGTAACTTCGTTACTAGTTATGACAGGTTACTGTAACTTCGTTACTAATTATGTCAAGTAACTGTAGCTTACATGCTATTTATGACAAGTAACTGTAATTTCGATACAAATTATGACAGGTAACATTAACTTCGATACTAATTATGACAAGAAACTCTAACTTCGTTAATAATTATGACAAGTAACAGTAATTTTGATAAAAATTTATGGTAGGTTACTGTAACTTCAATACTAATTATGACTGTAACTGTAACTTCGTTACTAATTATGACAAGTAACTGTAATTTTGATACAAATTATGGCAGGTAACAGTAACTTCGATACTAATTATGACAGGTAACTGTAACTTCGATACTAATTATGACAAGGAACTGTAATTTCGATACAAATTATGGCAGGTAACTGTAACTTCCATACTCATTATGACAGGTAACAGTAACTTCGATACTAATTATGACAAGAAACTGTAACTTCGTTACTAATTATGACAAGTAACTGTAATTTCGATACAAATTATGACAGGTAACTGTAACTTCGTTACTAATTATGACAAGTAACAGTACCTTCGATACTAATTATGACAGGTAACTGTAACTTCGTTACTATTTATGACTTGTAACAGTAATTTCGATACAAAATATGGCAGGTAACAGTAACTTCGATACTAATTATGACAGGTAACAGTAACTTCGATACTAATTATGACAAGTAACATTAACTTCGATACTAATTATTACAGGTTACTGTAACATCGTTGCTAATGATGACAAGTAACTTTAATTTTGATACAAATTATGGCAGGTAACTGTAACTTCCATACTAATTATGACAGGTAACAGTTACTTCGATACTAATTATGACAGGAAACTGTAACTTCGTTACTAATTATGACAAGTAACTGTAATTTCGATACAAATTATGACAGGTAACTGTAACTTCGTTACTAATTATGACAAGTAACAGTACCTTCGATACTAATTATGACAGGTAACTGTAACTTCGATACTAATTATGACAAGGAACTGTAATTTCGATACAAATTATGGCAGGTAACTATAACTTCGTTACTAATTATGACAAGTAACTGTAATTTCGATACAAATTTTGGCAGGTAACTGTTACTTCGATACTAATTATGACAGGTAACAGTAACTTCGATACTAATTATGACAAGTAACAGTAACTTCGATACTTATTATGACAGTTAACTGTAACTTCGTTACTAATTATGACAAGAAACTCTAATTTCGATACAAATTATGACAGGTAACTGTAACTTCGGTACTAATTATGACAGGTAACAGTAACTTCGATACTAATTATGACAAGTAACTATAACTTCGATAAAAATTATGACTGGTTACTGTAACTTCGATTCTAATTATGACGAGAAACTCAAACTTCGTTACTAATTATGACAAGTAACTGTAATTTTGATAAAAAATTATGGTAGGTAACTGTAACTTCAATACTAATTATGACAGGTAACAGTAACTTCGATACTAATTATGACAGGAAACTGTAACTTCGTTACTAATTATGACAAGTAACTTTAATTTCGATACTAATTATGGCAGGAAACTGTAACTTCGTTACTAATTATGACAAGTCCCTGTAATTTCGATACAAATTATGGCAGGTAACTGTAACTTCGATACTAATTATGAAAAGTAACTGTAACTTCGATACTTATTATGACAGGTAATTGTAACTTCGTCACTAATTATAACAAGTAACTGTAATTTCGTTACAGATTATGGCAGGTAACAGTAACTTCGATACTAATTATGACAGGTAACAGCAACTTCGATACTAATTATGACAAGTAACTATAACTTCGATACAAATTATGACAGGTAACTGTAACTTCGATACTAATTATGACAAGAAACTCTAACTTCGTTACTATTTATGTCAAGTAACTGTAATTTTGATAAAAAATTATTGTAGGTAACTGTAACTTCAATACTAATTATGACAGGTAACAGTAACTTCGATACTAATTATGACAGGTAACAGTAACTACGATACTAATTATGACAAGTAACTGTAACTTCGCTACTAATTATGAGAGGTAACTGTAACTTCGTAACTATTTATGACAAGTAACTGTAATTTCGATACAAATTATGGCAGGTAACAGTAACTTCGATACTAATTATGACAAGTAACTGTAACTTCGATACTAATTATGACAGGTAACTGTAACTTCGTTACTATTTATGACAAGTAACAGTAATTTCGATACAAAATATGGCAGGTAACAGTAACTTCGATACTAATTATGACAGGTAACAGTAACTTCGATACTAATTATGACAAATAACATTAACTTCGATACTAATTATGACAGGTAACTGTAACTTCGACACTAATTATAACAAGTAACTGTAATTTCGTTACAAATTATGGCAGGCAACAGTAACTTCGATACTAATTATGACAGGTAACAGTAATTCGATACTAATTATGACAAGTAACTATAACTTCGATACAAATTATTACAGGTAACTGTAACTTCGATACTAATTATGACAAGAAACTCGAACTTCGTTACTAATTATGACAAGTCCCTGTAATTTCGATACAAATTATGGCAGGTAACTGTAACTTCCATACTAATTATGACAGGTAACAGTAACTTCGATACTAATTATGACAGGAAACTGTAACTTCGTTACTAATTATGACAAGTAACTGTAATTTCGATACAAATTATGGCAGGTAACAGTAACTTCGATACTAATTATGACAGGTAACAGTAATTCGATACTAATTATGACAAGTAACTATAACTTCGATACAAATTATGACAGGTAACTGTAACTTCGATACTAATTATGACAAGAAACTCGAACTTCGTTACTAATTATGACAAGTCCCTGTAATTTCGATACAAATTAAGGCAGGTAACTGTAACTTCCATACTAATTATGACAGGTAACAGTAACTTCCATACTAATTATGACAGGAAACTGTAACTTCGTTACTAATTATGACAAGTAACCTTGATTTCGATACTAGTTACGGCAGGAAACTGTAACTTCGTTACTAATTATTACAAGTCCCTGTAATTTCGATACAAATTATGGCTGGTAACGGTAACTTCGATACTAATTATTACAAGTAACTGTAACTTCGATACTAATTAGACAGGTAAATGTAACTTGGTTACTAATTATGACAAGTAACTGTAATTTCGATACAAATGTTGGCAGGTAACTGTAACTTCGATTCTAATTATGACAGGTAAGAATAACTTCGATACTAATTATGACAAGTAACTGTAACTTCGATACTAATTATGACAGGTAACTGTAACTTCGTTACTATTTATGACAGGTAACAGTAACTTCGATACTTATTATGACAAGTAACATTAACTTCGATACTTATTATGACAGGTAACTGTAACTTCGACACTAATTATAACAAGTAACTGTAATTTCGTTACAAATTATGGCAGGTAACAGTAACTTCGATACTAATTATGACAGGTAACAGTAATTCGATACTAATTATGACAAGTAACTATAACTTCGATACAAATTATGACAGGTAACTGTAACTTCGATACTAATTATGACAAGAAACTCGAACTTCGTTACTAATTATGACAAGTCCCTGTAATTTCGATACAAATTAAGGCAGGTAACTGTAACTTCCATACTAATTATGACAGGTAACAGTAACTTCGATACTAATTATGACAGGAAACTGTAACTTCGTTACTTATTATGACAAGTAACTGTAATTTCGATACAAATTATGACAGGTATCTGTAACTTCGTTACTAGTTATGACAGGTTACTGTAACTTCGTTACTAATTATGTCAAGTAACTGTAGCTTAGATGCTAATTATGACAAGTAACTGTAATTTCGATACAAATTATGACAGGTAACTGTAACTTCGTTACTAATTATGACAAGTAACAGTACCTTCGATACTAATTATGACAGGTAACTGTAACTTCGTTACTATTTATGACATGTAACAGTAATTTCGATACAAAATATGGCAGGTAACAGTAACTTCGATACTAATTATGACAGGTAACAGTAACTTCGATACTAATTATGACAAGTAACATTAACTTCGATACTACTTATTACAGGTTACTGTAACATCGTTGCTAATGATGACAAGTAACTTTAATTTCGATACAAATTATGGCAGGTAACTGTAACTTCCATACTAATTATGACAGGTAACAGTTACTTCGATACTAATTATGACAGGAAACTGTAACTTCGTTACTAATTATGACAAGTAACTGTAATTTCGATACAAATTATGACAGGTAACTGTAACTTCGTTACTAATTATGACAAGTAACAGTACCTTCGAAACAAATTATGACAGGTAACTGTAACTTCGATACTAATTATGACAAGGAACTGTAATTTCGATACAAATTATGGCAGGTAACTATAACTTCGTTACTAATTATGACAAGTTACTGTAATTTCGATACAAATTTTGGCAGGTAACTGTTACTTCGATACTAATTATGACAGGTAACAGTAACTTCGATACTAATTATGACAAGTAACAGTAACGTCGATACTTATTACGACAGGGAAACTGTAACTTCGTTACTAATTATGACAAGAAACTCTAATTTGGATACAAATTATGGCAGGTAACTGTAACTTCGGTACTAATTATGACAGGTAACAGTAACTTCGATACTAATTATGACAAGTAACTATAACTTCGATAAAATTTATGACTGGTTACTGTAACTTCGATTCTAATTATGACGAGAAACTCAAACTTCGTTACTAATTATGACAAGTAACTGTAATTTTGATAAAAAATTATTGTAGGTAACTGTAACTTCAATACTAATTATGACAGGTAACAGTAACTTCGATACTAATTATGACAGGAAACTGTAACTTCGTTACTAATTATGACAAGTAACTTTATTTTCGATACTAATTATGGCAGGAAACTGTAACTTCGTTACTAATTATGACAAGTCCCTGTAATTTCGATACAAATTATGGCAGGTAACTGTAACATCGATACTAATTATGAAAAGTAACTGTAACTTCGATACTAATTATGACAGGTAACTGTAACTTCGTTACTATTTATGACAAGTAACAGTAATTTCGATACAAAATATGGCAGGTAACAGTAACTTCGATACTAATTATGACAGGTAACAGTAACTTCGATACTAATTATGACAAGTAACATTAACTTCGATACTAATTATGACAGGTAACTGTAACTTCGTTACTAATTATGACAAAAACTCTAATTTGGATACGAATTATGGCAGGTAACTGTAACTTCGGTACTAATTATGACAGGTAACAGTAACTTCGATACTAATTATGACAAGTAACTATAACTTCGATAAAATTTATGACTGGTTACTGTAACTTCGATTCTAATTATGACGAGAAACTCAAACTTCGTTACTAATTATGACAAGTAACTGTAATTTTGATAAAAAATTATTGTAGGTAACTGTAACTTCAATACTAATTATGACAGGTAACAGTAACTTCGCTACTAATTATGACAGGTAACTGTAACTTCGTAACTATTTATGACAAGTAACTGTAATTTCGATACAAATTATGGCAGGTAACAGTAACTTCGATACTAATTATGACAAGTAACTGTAACTTCGATACTAATTATGACAGGTAACTGTAACTTCGTTACTATTTATGACAAGTAACAGTAATTTCGATACAAAATATGGCAGGTAACAGTAACTTCGATACTAATTATGACAGGTAACAGTAACTTCGATACTAATTATGACAGGTAACTGTAACTTCGACACTAATTATAACAAGTAACTGTAATTTCGTTACAAATTATGGCAGGCAACAGTAACTTCGACACTAATTATGACAGGTAACAGTAATTCGATACTAATTATGACAAGTAACTATAACTTCGATACAAATTATGACAGGTAACTGTAACTTCGATACTAATTATGACAAGAAACTCGAACTTCGTTACTAATTATGACAAGTCCCTGTAATTTCGATACAAATTATGGCAGGTAACTGTAACTTCCATACTAATTATGACAGGTAACAGTAACTTCGATACTAATTATGACAGGATACTGTAACTTCGTTACTAATTATGACAAGTAACTGTAATTTCGATACAAATTATGACAGGTATCTGTAACTTCGTTACTAGTTATGACAGGTTACTGTAACTTCGTTACTAATTATGTCAAGTTACTGTAGCTTACATGCTAATTATGACAAGTAACTGTAATTTCGATACAAATTATGACAGGTAACATTAACGTCGATACTAATTATGACAAGAAACTCTAACTTCGTTAATAATTATGACAAGTAACAGTAATTTTGATAAAAATTTATGGTAGGTTACTGTAACTTCAATACTAATTATGACTGTAACTGTAACTTCGTTACTAATTATGACAAGTAACGGTAATTTTGATACAAATTATGGCAGGTAACAGTAACTTCGATACTAATTATGACAGTTAACTGTAACTTCGATACTAATTATGACAAGGAACTGTAATTTCGATACAAATTATGGCAGGTAACTGTAACTTCCATACTCATTATGACAGGTAACAGTAACTTCGATACTAATTATGACAAGAAACTGTAACTTCGTTACTAATTACGACAAGTAACTGTAATTTCGATACAAATTATGACAGGTAACTGTACCTTCGTTACTAATTATGACTAGTAACAGTACCTTCGATACTAATTATGACAGGTAACTGTAACTTCGTTACTATTTATGACATGTAACAGTAATTTCGATACAAAATATGGCAGGTAACAGTAACTTCGATACTAATTATGACAGGTAACAGTAACTTCGATACTAATTATGACAAGTAACATTAACTTCGATACTAATTATTACAGGTTACTGTAACATCGTTGCTAATGATGACAAGTAACTTTAATTTTGATACAAATTATGGCAGGTAACTGTAACTTCCATACTAATTATGACAGGTAACAGTTACTTCGATACAAATTATGACAGGAAACTGTAACTTCGTTACTAATTATGACAAGTAACTGTAATTTCGATACAAATTATGACAGGTAACTGTAACTTCGTTACTAATTATGACAAGTAACAGTACCTTCGATACTAATTATGACAGGTAACTGTAACTTCGATACTAATTATGACAAGGAACTGTAATTTCGATACAAATTATGGCAGGTAACTATAACTTCGTTACTAATTATGACAAGTAACTGTAATTTCGATACAAATTTTGGCAGGTAACTGTTACTTCGATACTAATTATGACAGGTAACAGTAACTTCGATACTAATTATGACAAGTAACAGTAACTTCGATACTTATTATGACAGGTAACTGTAACTTCGTTACTAATTATGACAAGAAACTCTAATTTCGATACAAATTATGGCAGGTAACTGTAACTTCGGTACTAATTATGACAGGTAACAGTAACTTCGATACTAATTATGACAAGTAACTATAACTTCGATAAAAATTATGACTGGTTACTGTAACTTCGATTCTAATTATGACGAGAAACTCAAACTTCGTTACTAATTATGACAAGTAACTGTAATTTTGATAAAAAATTATGGTAGGTAACTGTAACTTCAATACTAATTATGACAGGTAACAGTAACTTCGATACTAATTATGGCAGGAAACTGTAACTTCGTTACTAATTATGACAAGTCCCTGTAATTTCGATACAAATTATGGCAGGTAACTGTAACTTCGATACTAATTATGAAATGTAACTGTAACTTCGATACTTATTATGACAGGTAATTGTAACTTCGTCACTAATTATAACAAGTAACTGTAATTTCGTTACAGATTATGGCAGGTAACAGTAACTTCGATACTAATTATGACAGGTAACAGCAACTTCGATACTAATTATGACAAGTAACTATAACTTCGATACAAATTATGACAGGTAACTGTAACTTCGATACTAATTATGACAAGAAACTCTATCTTCGTTACTAATTATGACAAGTAACTGTAATTTTGATAAAAAATTATTGTAGGTAACTGTAACTTCAATACTAATTATGACAGGTAACAGTAACTTCGATACTAATTATGACAGGTAACAGTAACTACGATACTAATTATGACAAGTAACTGTAACTTCGCTACTAATTATGACAGGTAACTGTAACTTCGTAACTATTTATGACAAGTAACTGTAATTTCGATACAAATTATGGCAGGTAACAGTAACTTCGATACTAATTATGACAAGTAACTGTAACTTCGATACTAATTATGACAGGGAACTGTAATTTCGATACAAATTATGGCAGGTAACTGTAACTTCGATACTAATTGTGACTGGTAACAGTAACTTCGATACTAATTATGACAAGTAACTATAACTTCGAATCAAATTATGACAGGTAACTGTAACTTCGATACTAATTATGACAAGAAACTCTAACTTCGTTACTAATTATGACAAGTAACTGTAATTTTGATAAAAAATTATGGTAGGTAACTGTAACTTCAATACTAATTATCACAGGTAACAGTAACTTCGATACTTATTATGACAGGTAACTGTAACTTCGTTACTAATTATCACAAGTAACTTTAATTTCGATACTAATTATGGCAGGTAACCGTAACTTCGTTACTAATTATTACAAGTCCCTGTAATTTCGATACAAATTATGGCGGGTAACGGTAACTTCGATACTAATTATTACAAGTAACTGTAACTTCGATACTAATTAGACAGGTAAATGTAACTTGGTTACTAATTATGACAAGTAACTGTAATTTCGATACAAATGTTGGCAGGTAACTGTAACTTCGATTCTAATTATGACAGGTAAGAGTAACTTCGATACTAATTATGACAAGTAACTGTAACTTCGATACTAATTATGACAGGTAACTGTAACTTCGTTACTATTTATGACAGGTAACAGTAACTTCGATACTTATTATGACAAGTAACATTAACTTCGATACTTATTATGACAGGTAACTGTAACTTCGACACTAATTATAACAAGTAACTGTAATTTCGTTACAAATTATGGCAGGTAACAGTAACTTCGATACTAATTATGACAGGTAACAGTAATTCGATACTAATTATGACAAGTAACTATAACTTCGATACAAATTATGACAGGTAACTGTAACTTCGATACTAATTATGACAAGAAACTCGAACTTCGTTACTAATTATGACAAGTCCCTGTAATTTCGATACAAATTAAGGCAGGTAACTGTAACTTCCATACTAATTATGACAGGTAACAGTAACTTCGATACTAATTATGACAGGAAACTGTAACTTCGTTACTTATTATGACAAGTAACTGTAATTTCGATACAAATTATGACAGGTATCTGTAACTTCGTTACTAGTTATGACAGGTTACTGTAACTTCGTTACTAATTATGTCAAGTAACTGTAGCTTAGATGCTAATTATGACAAGTAACTGTAATTTCGATACAAATTATGAACGGTAACTGTAACTTCGTTACTAATTATGACAAGTAACAGTACCTTCGATACTAATTATGACAGGTAACTGTAACTTCGTTACTATTTATGACATGTAACAGTAATTTCGATACAAAATATGGCAGGTAACAGTAACTTCGATACTAATTATGACAGGTAACAGTAACTTCGATACTAATTATGACAAGTAACATTAACTTCGATACTACTTATTACAGGTTACTGTAACATCGTTGCTAATGATGACAAGTAACTTTAATTTCGATACAAATTATGGCAGGTAACTGTAACTTCCATACTAATTATGACAGGTAACAGTTACTTCGATACTAATTATGACAGGAAACTGTAACTTCGTTACTAATTATGACAAGTAACTGTAATTTCGATACAAATTATGACAGGTAACTGTAACTTCGTTACTAATTATGACAAGTAACAGTACCTTCGAAACAAATTATGACAGGTAACTGTAACTTCGATACTAATTATGACAAGGAACTGTAATTTCGATACAAATTATGGCAGGTAACTATAACTTCGTTACTAATTATGACAAGTTACTGTAATTTCGATACAAATTTTGGCAGGTAACTGTTACTTCGATACTAATTATGACAGGTAACAGTAACTTCGATACTAATTATGACAAGTAACAGTAACTTCGATACTTATTATGACAGGGAAACTGTAACTTCGTTACTAATTATGACAAGAAACTCTAATTTGGATACAAATTATGGCAGGTAACTGTAACTTCGGTACTAATTATGACAGGTAACAGTAACTTCGATACTAATTATGACAAGTAACTATAACTTCGATAAAATTTATGACTGGTTACTGTAACTTCGATTCTAATTATGACGAGAAACTCAAACTTCGTTACTAATTATGACAAGTAACTGTAATTTTGATAAAAAATTATTGTAGGTAACTGTAACTTCAATACTAATTATGACAGGTAACAGTAACTTCGATACTAATTATGACAGGAAACTGTAACTTCGTTACTAATTATGACAAGTAACTTTATTTTCGATACTAATTATGGCAGGAAACTGTAACTTCGTTACTAATTATGACAAGTCCCTGTAATTTCGATACAAATTATGGCAGGTAACTGTAACTTCGATACTAATTATGAAAAGTAACTGTAACTTCGATACTTATTATGACAGGTAATTGTAACTTCGTCACTAATTATAACAAGTAACTGTAATTTCGTTACAGATTATGGCAGGTAACAGTAACTTCGATACTAATTATGACAGGTAACAGTAATTCGATACTAATTATGACAAGTAACTATAACTTCGATACAAATTATGACAGGTAACTGTAACTTCGATACTAATTATGACAAGAAACTCGAACTTCGTTACTAATTATGACAAGTCCCTGTAATTTCGATACAAATTATGCCAGGTAACTGTAATTTCCATACTAATTATGATAGGTAACAGTAACTTCGATACTAATTATGACAGGAAACTGTAACTTCGTTACTAATTATGACAAGTAACTGTAATTTCGATACAAATTATGACAGGTAACTGTAACTTCGTTACTAATTATGACAGGTTACTGTAACTTCGTTACTAATAATGTCAAGTAACTGTAATTTCGATACAAATTATGACAGGTAACATTAACTTAGATACTAATTATGACAAGAAACTCTTACTTCGTTAATAATTATGACAAGTAACAGTAATTTTGATAAAAATTTATGGTAGGTAACTGTAACTTCAATACTAATTATGACTGTAACTGTAACTTCGTTACTTATTATGACAAGTAACTGTAATTTCGATACAAATTATGGCAGGTAACAGTAACTTCGATACTAATTATGACAGGTAACTGTAACTTCGATACTAATTATGACAAGGAACTGTAATTTCGATACAAATTATGGCAGGTAACTGTAACTTCCATACTAATTATGACAGGTAACAGTAACTTCGATACTAATTATTACAAGAAACTGTAACTTTGTTACTAATTATGACAAGTAACTGTAATTTCGATACAAATTATGACAGGTAACTGTAACTTCGTTACTAATTATGACAAGTAACAGTACCTTCGATACTAATTATGACAGGTAACTGTAACTTCGATACTAATTATGACAAGGAACTGCAATTTCGATACAAATTATGGCAGGTAACTGTAACTTCGTTACTAATTCTGACAAGTAACTGTAATTTCGATACAAATTGTGGCAGGTAACTGTAACTTCGATTGTAATTATGACAGGTAACAGTAACTTCGATACTAATTATGACAAGTAACTGTAACTTCGATACTAATTATGACAGGTAACTGTAACTTCGTTACTATTTATGACAAGTAACAGTAATTTCGATACAAAATATGGCAGGTAACAGTAACTTCGATACTAATTATGACAGGTAACAGTAACTTCGATACTAATTATGACAAGTAACATTAACTTCTATACTAATTATGACAGGTAACTGTAACTTCGACGCTAATTATAACAAGTAACTGTAATTTCGTTACAAATTATGGCAGGTAACAGTAACTTCGATACTAATTATGACAGGTAACAGTAATTCGATACTAATTATGACAAGTAACTATAACTTCGATACAAATTATGGCAGGTAACTGTAACTTCGATACTAATTATGACAAGAAACTCGAACTTCGTTACTAATTATGACAAGTCCCTGTAATTTCGATACAAATTATGGCAGGTAACTGTAACTTCCATACTAATTATGACAGGAAACTCTAACTTCGTTACTATTTATGACAAGTAACTGTAATTTTGATAAAAAATTATTGAAGGTAACTGTAACTTCAATACTAATTATGACAGGTAACAGTAACTTCGATACCAATTATGACAGGTAACTGTAACTTCGTTACTTATTATGACAAGTAACTTTTATTTCGATACTAATTATGGCAGGTTACTGTAACTTCGTTGCTAATTATGACAAGTCCCTGTAATTTCGATACAAATTATTGCAGGTAATTGTAATTTCGATACTAATTATGACAGGTAACAGTAACTTCGATACTAATTATGACAGGTAACAGTAACTTCGATACTAATTATGACAAGTAACTGTAACTTCGATACTAATTATGATAGGTAACTGTAACTTCGTTACTAATTATGACAAGTAACAGTAATTTCGATACAAATTATGGCAGGTAACTGTATCTTCGATACTAATTATGACAGGTAACAGTAACTTCGATACTAATTATGAGAAGTAACATTAACTTCGATACTAATTATGGCAGGTTACTGTAACATCGCTACTAATTATGACAAGTAACTTTAATTTCGATACAAATTATGGCAGGTAACTGTAACTTCCATACTAATTATGACAGGTAACAGTAACTTCGATACTAATTATGACAGGAAACTGTAACTTCGTAACTAATTATGACAAGTAACTGTAATTTCGATACAAATCATGACAGGTAACTGTAACTTCGTTACTAATTATGACAAGTAACAGTACCTTCGATACTAATTACGACAGGTAACTGTAACTTCGATACTAATTATGACAAGGAACTGTAATTTCGATACAAATTATGGCAGGTAACTGTAACTTCGTTACTAATTATGACAAGTAACTGTAATTTCGATACAAATTTTGGCAGGTAACTGTAACTTCGATACTAATTATGACAGGAAACAGTAACTTCGATACTAATTATGACAAGTAACTGTAACTTCGATACTTATTATGACAGATAACTGTAACTTCGTTACTAATAATGACAAGTAACTCTAATTTCGATACTAATTATGGCAGGTAACTGTAACTTCGATACTAATTATGACAGGTAACAGTAACTTCGATACTAATTATGACAAGTAACTATAACTTCGATAAAAATTATGACTGGTTACTGTAACTTCGAATCTAATTATGACAAGAAACTCAAACTTCTTTACTAATTATGACAAGTAACTGTAATTTTGATAAAAAATTATGGCAGGTAACCGTAACTTCATTACTAATTATGACAGCTAACAGTAACTTCGATACTAATTATGCCAGGAATCTGTAACTTCGTTACAAATTATGACAATTAACTTTAATCTCGATACTAGTTACGTCAGGAAACTGTAACTTCGTTACTAATTATGACAAGTCCCTGTAATTTCGATACAAATTATGGCAGGTAACTGTAACTCGATACTAATTATGACAAGTAACTGTAACTTCGATACTAATTATGACAAGAAACTCAAACTTCGTTACTAATTATGACAAGTAACTGTAATTTTGATAAAAAATTATGGTAGGTAACTGTAACTTCAATACTAATTATGACAAGTAACTGTAATTTCGATACAAATTATGACAGGTAACTGTAACTTCGTTACTAATTATGACAAGTAACAGTACCTTCGATACTAATTATGACAGGAAACTGTAACATCGATACTAATTATGCAAGGAACTGTAATTTCGATACAAATTATGGCAGGTAACTGTAACTTCGATACTAATTATGACAGGTAACAGCAACTTCGATACTAATTATGACAGGTAACTATAACTTCGATACAAATTATGACAGGTAACTGTAACTTCGATACTAATTATGACAAGAAACTCTAACTTCGTTACTAATTATGACAAGTAACTGTAATTTTGATAAAAATTATTGTAGGTAACTGTAACTTCAATACTAATTATGACAGGTAACAGTAACTTCGATACTAATTATGACAGGTAACTGTAACTTCGTTACTTATAATGACAAGTAACTTTAATTTCGATACTAATTATGGCAGGTTACTGTAACTTCGTAACTAATTATGACAAGTCCCTGTAATTTCGATACAAATTATTGCAGGTAATTGTAATTTCGATACTAATTATGACAGGTAACAGTAACTTCGATACTAATTATGACAGGTAACAGTAACTTCGATACTAATTATGACAGGTAACTGTAACTTGGTAACTAATTATGACAAGTAACTGTAATTTCGATACAAATTATGGCTGGTAACAGTAACTTCGATGCTAATTATGACAGGTAACTGTAACTTCGATACTAGTTATGACAAGGAACTGTAATTTCCATACAAATTATGGCAGGTAACTGTAACTTCGATACTAATTGTGACAGATAACAGTAACTTCGATACTAATTATGACAAGTAATTATAACTGCGAATCAAATTATGACAGGTAACTGTAACTTCGATACTAATTATGACAAGAAAATCTAACTTCGTTACTAATTATGACAAGTAACTGTAATTTTGATAAAAATTATGGTAGGTAACTGTAACTTCAATACTAATTATGACAGGTAACAGAAATTTCGATACTAATTATGACAGGTAACTGTAACTTCGATACTAATTATGACAGGTAACTTCGTTACTAATTATGACAAGTAACTGTAATTCCGATACAAATTTTGGCAGGTAACTGTAACTTCAATTCTAATTATGACAGGTAACAGTAACTTCGATATTAATTATGACAAGTAACTGTAACTTCGATACTAATTATGATAGGTAAATGTAACTTCGTTACTAATTATGACAAGTAACAGTAATTTCGATACAAATTATGGCAGGAAACGGTAACTTCGATACTAATTATTACAAGTAACTGTAACTTCGATACTAATTATGACAAGTAACATTAACTTCGATACTAATTATGGCAGGTTACTGTAACATCGCTACTAATTATGACAAGTAACTTTAATTTCGATACAAATTATGGCAGGTAACTGTAACTTCCATACTAATTATGACAGGTTAAAGTAACTTCGATACTATTTATGACAGGAAACTGTAACTTCGTTACTAATTATGACAAGTAACTGTAATTTCGAATCAAATTATGACAGGTAACTGTAACTTCGTTACTAATTATGACAAGTAACAGTACCTTCGATACTAATTACGACAGGTAACTGTAACTTCGATACTAATTATGACAAGGAACTGTAATTTCGATACAAATTATGGCAGGTAACTGTAACTTCGTTACTAATTATGACAAGTAACTGTAATTTCGATACAAATTTTGGCAGGTAACTGTAACTTCGATACTAATTATGACAGGTAACAGTAACCTCGATACTAATTATGACAAGTAACTGTAACTTCGATACTTATTATGACAGGTAACTGTAACTTCGTTACTAATAATGACAAGTAACACTTATTTCGATACTAATTATGGCAGGTAACTGTAACTTCTATACTAATTATGACAGGTAACAGTAACTTCGATACTAATTATGACAAGTAACTATAACTTCGATAAAAATTATGACTGGTTACTGTAACTTCGATTCTAATTATGACAAGAAACTCAAACTTCGTTACTAATTATGACAAGTAACTGTAATTTTGATTAAAAATTATGGTAGGTAACTGTAACTTCATTACTAATTATGACAGCTAACAGTAACTTCGATACTAATTATGACAGGAAACTGTAACTTCGTTACTAATTATGACAAGTAACTTTAATTTCGATACTAGTTTCGGCAGGAAACTGTAACTTCGTTACTAATTATGACAAGTCCCTGTAATTTCGATACAAATTATGGCAGGTAACTGTAACTTCGATACTAATTATGACAAGTAACTGAAACTTCGATACTAATTATGACAAGAAACTCAAACTTCGTTACTAATTATGACAAGTAACTGTAATTTTGATAAAAAATTATGGTAGGTAACTGTAACTTCAATACTAATTATGACAAGTAACTGTAATTTCGATACAAATTATGACAGGTAACTGTAACTTCGTTACTAATTACGACAAGTAACAGTACCTTCGATACTAATTATGACAGGTAACTGTAACATCGATACTAATTATGACAAGGAACTGTAATTTCGATACAAATTATGGCAGGTAACTGTAACATCGATACTAATTATGACAGGTAACAGTAACTTCGATACTAATTATGACAGGTAACAGTAACTTCGATACTAATTATGACAAGTAACTGTAACTTCGATACTAATTATGACAATAAAATCTAACTTCGTTACTATTTAGGACAAGTAACTGTAATTTTGATAAAAATTATGGTAGGTAACAGTAACTTCAATACTAATTATAACAGGTAACAGCAACTTCGATACTAATTACGACAAGTATCTATAACTTCGATACAAATTATGACAGGTAACAGTAACTTCGATACTAATTATGACAGGTTACAGTAACTACGATACTAATTATGACAAGTAACTGTAACTTCGATACTAATTATGACAGGTAACTGTAACTTGGTAACTAATTATGACAAGTAACTGTAATTTCGATACAAATTATGGCTGGTAACAGTAACTTCGATGCTTATTATGACAGGTAACTGTAACTTCGATACTAATTATGACAAGGAACTGTAATTTCGATACAAATTATGGCAGGTAACTGTAACATCGATACTAATTGTGACAGGTAACAGTAACTTCGATACTAATTATGACAAGTAACTATAACTGCGAATCAAATTATGACAGGTAACTGTAACTTCGATACTAATTATGACAAGAAAATCTAACATCGTTACTAATTATGACAAGTAACTGTAATTTTGATAAAAATTATTATAGGTAACTGTAACTTCAATACTAATTATGACAGGTAACAGGAACTTCGATACTAATTATGACAGGTAACTGTAACTTCGTTAATAATTATCACAAGTAACTTTAATTTCGATACTAATTATGGCAGGTAACTTTAACTTCGTTACTATTTATGACAAGTCCCTGTAATTTCGATACAAATTATGGCAGGTAACGGTATCTTCGATACTAATTATTACAAGTCACTGTAACTTCGATACTAATTATGACAGGTAACTTCGTTACTAATTATGACAAGTAACTGTAATTTCGATACAAATTTTGGCAGGTAACTGTAACTTCGTTACTAATTATGACATGTAACAGTACCTTCGATACTAATTACGACAGGTAACTGTAACTTCGATACTAATTATGACAAGGAACTCTAATTTCGATACAAATTATGGCAGGTAACTGTAACTTCGTTACTAATTATGACAAGTAACAGTACCTTCGATACTAATTACGACAGGTTACTGTAACATCGCTACTAATTATGACAAGTAACTTTAATTTCGATACAAATTATGGCAGGTAACTGTAACTTCCATACTAATTATGACAGGTAACAGTAACTTCGATACTAATTATGACAGGAAACTGTAACTTCGTTACTAATTATGACAAGTTACTGTAATTTCGATACAAATTATGACAGGTAACTGTAACTTCGTTACTAATTATGACAAGTAACAGTACCTTCGATACTAATTACGACAGGTAACTGTAACTTCGATACTAATTATGACAAGGAACTGTAATTTCGATACAAATTATGGCAGGTAACTGTAACTTCGTTACTAATTATGACATGTACCTGTAATTTCGATACAAATTTTGGCAGGTAACTGTAACTTCGATACTAATTATGACAGGTAACAGTTACTTCGATACTAATTATGACAAGTAACTGTAACTTCGATACTAATTATGACAGGTAACTTTAACTTCGTTACTAATAATGACAAGTAACTCTAATTTCGATACTAATTATGGCAGGTAACTGTAACTTCGATACTAATTATGACAGGTAACAGTAACTTCGATACTAATTATGACAAGTAACTATAACTTCGATAAAAATTATGACTGGTTACTGTAACTTCGATTCTAATTATGACAAGAAACTCAAACTTCGTTACTAATTATGACAAGTAACTGTAATTTTGATAAAAAATTATGGTAGGTAACTGTAACTTCACTACTAATTATGACAGGTAACTGTAACTTCGATAATAATTATGACAGGAAACTGTAACTTCGTTACTAATTATGACAAGTAACTTTAATTACGATACTAGTTACGGCAGGAAACTGTAACTTCGTTACTAATTATGACAAGTCCCTGTAATTTCGATACAAATTATGGCAGGTAACTGTAACTTCGATACTAGTTATGACAAGTAACTGTAACTTCGATACTAATTATGACAGGTAACTGTAACTTCGTTATTAATTATGACAAGTAACTGTAATTTTGATAAAAAATTATTGTAGGTAACTGTAACTTCAATACTAATTATGACAGGTAACAGTAACTTCGATACTAATTTTGACAAGAAACTCGAACTTCGTTACTAATTATGACAAGTAACTGTAATTTTGATGAAAAATTATGGTAGGTAACTGTAACTTCAATACTAATTATGACAGGTAACAGTAACTTCGATACTAATTATGACAGGAAACTGTAACTTCGTTACTAATTATGACAAGTAACTTTAATTTCGATATTAATTATGGCAGGAAACTGTAACTTCGTTACTAATTATGACAAGTCCCTGTAATTTCGATACAAATTATGGCAGGTAACTGTAACCTCGATACTAATTATGACAAGTAACTGTAACTTCGATACTAATTATGACAGGTTACTGTAACTTCGTTATTAACTATGACAAGTAACTGTAATTTCGATACAAATTTTGGCAGGTAACTGTATCATCGTTACTAATTTTGACAGGTAACAATAACTTCGATACTAATTATGACAAGTAACTGTAACTTCGATACTAATTATGACAGGTAACTGTAACTTCGATACTAATTATGACAGGTAACTGTAACTTCGATACTAATTATGACAAGTAACTGTAATTTCGATTCAAATATTGGCAGGTTACTGTAACTTCGATACTAATTATGACAGGTTACAGCAACTTCGATACTAATTATGACAAGTAACTATAACTACGATACAAATTATGACAGGTAACTGTAACTTCGATACTAATTATGACAAGAAACTCTAACTTCGTAACTAATTATGACAAGTAACTGTAATTTTGATAAAAATTATTGTAGGTAACTGTAACTTCAATACTAATTATGACAGGTAACAGTAACTTCGATACTAATTATGACAGGTAACTGTAACTTCGTTACTTATTATGACAAGTAACTTTAATTTCGATACTAATTATGGCAGGTTACTGTAACTTCGTTACTAATTATGACAAGTCCCTGTAATTTCGATACAAATTATGGCAGGTAATTGTAATTTCGATGCTAATTATGACAGGTAACAGTAACTTCGATACTAATTATGACAAGTAACAGTAACTAAGATACTAATTATGGCAAGTAACTGTAACTTCGATACTAATTATGACAGGTAACTGTTACTTCGTTACTAATTATGACAAGTAACTGTAATTTCGATTCAAATTTTGGCAGGTAACTGTAACTTCGATACTTATTATGACAGGTAACAGTAACTTCGATACTAATTATGACAAGTAACTGTAACTTCGATACTAATTATGACAGGTAACTGTAACTTCGTTACTAATTACGACAAGTAACTGTAATTTCGATACAAATTATGGCAGGTATGTGTAACTTCGATACTAATTATGACAGGTAACAGCAACTTCGATACTAATTATGACAAGTAACTATAACTTCGATACAAATTATGACAAGTAACTGTAACTTCGATACTAATTATGACAGGTAACTGTAACTTCGTTACTAATTACGACAAGTAACTGTAATTTCGATACAAATTATGGCAGGTAACTGTAACTTCGATACTAGTTATGACAAGTAACTGTACCTTCGATACTAATTATGACAGGTAACTGTAACTTCGTTATTAATTATGACAAGTAACTGTAATTTTGATAAAAAATTATTGTAGGTAACTGTAACTTCAATACTAATTATGACAGGTAACAGTAACTTCGATACTAATTTTGACCAGAAACTCGAACTTCGTTACTAATTATGACAAGTAACTGTAATTTTGATAAAAAATTATGGTAGGTAACTGTAACTTCAATACTAATTATGACAGGTAACAGTAACTTCGATACTAGTTATGACAGGAAACTGTAACTTCGTTACTAATTATGACAAGTAACTGTAATTTCGATACAAATTATGACAGGTAACATTAACTTAGATACTAATTATGACAAGAAACTCTAACTTCGTTAATAATTACGACAAGTAACAGTAATTTTGATAAAAATTTATGGTAGGTAACTGTAACTTCAATACTAATTATGACTGTAACTGTAACTTCGTTACTAATTATGACAAGTAACTGTAATTTCGATACAAATTATGGCAGGTAACTGTAACTTCCATACTAATTATGACAGGTAACAGTTACTTCGATACTAATTATGACAGGAAACTGTAACTTCGTTACTAATTATGACAAGTAACTATAACTTCAAATCAAATTATGACAGGTAACTGTAACTTCGATACTAATTATGACAAGAAACTCTAACTTCATTACTAATTATGACAAGTAACTGTAATTTTGATAAAAAATTATGGTAGGTAACTGTAACTTCAATACTAATTATGACATGTAACAGTAACTTCGATACTTATTATGACAGGTAACTGTAACTTCGTTACTAATTATCACAAGTAACTTTAATTTCGATACTAATTATGGCAGGTAACCGTAACTTCGTTACTAATTATTACAAGTCCCTGTAATTTCGATACAAATTATGGCGGGTAACGGTAACTTCGATGATAATTATTACAAGTAACTGTAACTTCGATACTAATTATGACAGGTAACTGTAACTTGGTTACTAATTATGACAAGTAACTGTAATTTCGATACAAATTTTGGCAGGTAACTGTAACTTCGATTCTAATTATGACAGGTAACAGTAACTTCGATACTAATTATGACAAGTAACTGTAACTTCGATACTAATTATGACAGGTAACTGTAACTTCGTTACTATTTATGACAAGTAACAGTAATTTCGATACAAAAAATGGCAGGTAACAGTAACTTCGATACTAATTATGACAGGTAATAGTAACTTCGATACTAATTATGACAAGTAACATTAACTTCGATACTAATTATGACAGGTAACTGTAACTTCGTCACTAATTATAACAAGTAACTGTAATTTCGTTACAAATTATGGCAGGTAACAGTCACTTCGATACTAATTATGACAGGTACCAGTAATTCGATACTAATTATGACAAGTAACTATAACTTCGATACAAATTATGACAGGTAACTGTAACTTCGATACTAATTATGACAAGAAACTCGAACTTCGTTACTAATTATGACAAGTCCCTGTAATTTCGATACAAATTATGGCAGGTAACTGTAACTTCCATACTAATTATGACAGGTAACAGTAACTTTGATACTAATTATGACAGGAAACTGTAACTTCGTTACTAATTATGACAAGTAACTGTAATTTCGATACAAATTATGACAGGTAACTGTAACTTCGTTACTAGTTATGACAGGTTACTGTAACCTCGTTACTAATTATGTCAAGTAACTGTAGCTTCGATGCTAATTATGACAAGTAACTGTAATTTCGATACAAATTATGACAGGTAACATTAACTTCGATACTAATTATGACAAGAAACTCTAACTTCGTTAATAATTATGACAAGTAACAGTAATTTTGATAAAAATTTATGGTAGGTAACTGTAACTTCAATACTAATTATGACAAGTAACTGTAATTTTGATAAAAAATTATTGTAGGTAACTGTAACTTCAATACTAATTATGACAGGTAACAGTAACTTCGATACTAATTATGACAGGTAACAGTAACTACGATACTAATTATGACAAGTAACTGTAACTTCGATACTAATTATGACAAGTAACTGTAACTTCGTAACTATTTATGACAAGTAACTGTAATTTCGATACAAATTATGGCAGGTAACAGTAATTTCGATACTAATTATGACAGGTAACTGTAACTTCGATACTAATTATGACAAGGAACTGTAATTTCGATACAAATTATGGCAGGTAACTGTAACTTCCATACTCATTATGACAGGTAACAGTAACTTCGATACTAATTATGACAAGAAACTGTAACTTCGTTACTAATTATGACAAGTAACTGTAATTTCGATACAAATTATGACAGGTAACTGTAACTTCGTTACTAATTACGACAAGTAACTGTAATTTCGATACAAATTATGGCAGGTATGTGTAACTTCGATACTAATTATGACAGGTAACAGCAACTTCGATACTAATTATGACAAGTAACTATAACTTCGATACAAATTATGACCGGTAACTGTAACTTCGATACTAATTATGACAAGAAACTCTAACTTCGTTACTAATTATGACAAGGAACTGTAATTTCGATACAAATTATGGCAGGTAACTGTAACTTCCATACTCATTATGACAGGTAACAGTAACTTCGATACTAATTATGACAAGAAACTGTAACTTCGTTACTAATTATGACAAGTAACTGTAATTTCGATACAAATTATGACAGGTAACTGTAACTTCGATACTAATTATGACAAGTAACTGTAACTTCGATACTAATTATGACAGGTAACTGTAACTTCGTTACTATTTATGACAAGTAACAGTAATTTCGATACAAATTATGGCAGGTAACAGTAACTTCGATACTAATTATGACAGGTAATAGTAACTTCGTTACTAATTATGACAAGTAACTATAACTTCGAATCAAATTATGACAGGTAACTGTAACTTCGATACTAATTATTACAAGAAACTCTAACTTCGTTACTAATTATGACACGTAACTGTAATTTTGATAAAAAAATTATGGTAGGTAACTGTAACTTCAATACTAATTATGACAGGTAACAGTAACTTCGATACTTATTATGACAGGTAACTATAACTTCGTTACTAATTATCACAAGTAACTTTAATTTCGATACTAATTATGGCAGGTAACCGTAACTTCGTTACTAATTATTACAAGTCCCTGTAATTTCGATACAAATTATGGCGGGTAACGGTAACTTCGATAATAATTATTACAAGTAACTGTAACTTCGATACTAATTATGACAGGTAACTGTAACTTGGTTACTAATTATGACAAGTAACTGTAATTTCGATACAAATTTTGGCAGGTAACTGTAACTTCGATTCTAATTATGACAGGTAACAGTAACTTCGATACTAATTATGACAAGTAACTGTAACTTCGATACTAATTATGACAGGTAACTGTAACTTCGTTACTATTTATGACAAGTAACAGTAATTTCGATAAAAAATATGGCAGGTAACAGTAACTTCGATACTAATTATGACAGGTAATAGTAACTTCGATACTAATTGTGACAAGTTACATTAACTTCGATACTAATTATGACAGGTAACTGTAACTTCGTCACTAATTATAACAAGTAACTGTAATTTCGTTACAAATTATGGCAGGTAACAGTAACTTCGATACTAATTATGACAGGTAACAGTAATTCGATACTAATTATGACAAGTAACTATAACTTCGATACAAATTATGACAGGTAACTGTAACTTCGATACTAATTATGACAAGAAACTCGAACTTCGTTACTAATTATGACAAGTCCCTGTAATTTCGATACAAATTATGGCAGGTAACTGTAACTTCCATACTAATTATGACAGGTAACAGTAACTTCGATACTAATTATGACAGGAAACTGTAACTTCGTTACTAATTATGACAAGTAACTGTAATTTCGATACAAATTATGACAGGTAACTGTAACTTCGTTACTAGTTATGACAGGTTACTGTAACTTCGTTACTAATTATGTCAAGTAACTGTAGCTTCGATGCTAATTATGACAAGTAACTGTAATTTCGATACAAATTATGACAGGTAACATTAACTTCGATACTAATTATGACAAGAAACTCTAACTTCGTTAATAATTATGACAAGTAACAGTAATTTTGATAAAAATTTATGGTAGGTAACTGTAACTTCAATACTAATTATGACTGTAACTGTAACTTCGTTACTAATTATGACAAGTAACTGTAATTTTGATATAAAATTATGGCAGGTAACAGTAACTTCGGTACTAATTATGACAGGTAACTGTAACTTCGATACTAATTATGACAAGGAACTGTAATTTCGATACAAATTATGGCAGGTAACTGTAACTTCCATACTCATTATGACAGGTAACAGTAACTTCGATACTAATTATGACAAGAAACTGTAACTTCGTTACTAATTATGACAAGTAACTGTAATTTCGATTCAAATTTTGGCAGGTAACTGTAACTTCGATACTTATTATGACAGGTAACAGTAACTTCGATACTAATTATGACAAGTAACTGTAACTTCGATACTAATTATGACAGGTAACTGTAACTTCGTTACTAATTACGACAAGTAACTGTAATTTCGATACAAATTATGGCAGGTATGTGTAACTTCGATACTAATTATGACAGGTAACAGCAACTTCGATACTAATTATGACAAGTAACTATAACTTCGATACAAATTATGACAGGTAACTGTAACTTCGATACTAATTATGACAAGAAACTCTAACTTCGTTACTAATTATGACAAGTAACTGTAATTTTGATAAAAAATTATTGTAGGTAACTGTAACTTCAATACTAATTATGACAGGTAACAGTAACTTCGATACTAATTATGACAGGTAACTGTAATTTTGATATAAAATTATGGCAGGTAACAGTAACTTCGGTACTAATTATGACAGGTAACTGTAACTTCGATACTAATTATGACAAGGAACTGTAATTTCGGTACAAATTATGGCAGGTAACTGTAACTTCCATACTCATTATGACAGGAAACAGTAACTTCGATACTAATTATGACAAGTAACAGTAACTTCGATACTAATTATGACAAGTAACTGTAACTTCGATACTAATTATGACAGGTAACTGTAACTTCGTTACTAATTATGACAAGTAACTGTAATTTCGATTCAAATTTTGGCAGGTAACTGTAACTTCGATACTTATTATGACAGGTAACAGTAACTTCGATACTAATTATGACAAGTAACTGTAACTTCGATACTAATTATGACAGGTAACTGTAACTTCGTTACTAATTACGACAAGTAACTGTAATTTCGATACAAGTTATGGCAGGTATGTGTAACTTCGATACTAATTATGACAGGTAACAGCAACTTCGATACTAATTATGACAAGTAACTATAACTTCGATACAAATTATGACAGGTAACTGTAACTTCGATACTAATTATGACAAGAAACTCTAACTTCGTTACTAATTACGACAAGTAACTGTAATTTTGATAAAAAATTATTGTAGGTAACTGTAACTTCAATACTAATTATGACAGGTAACAGTAACTTCGATACTAATTATGACAGGTAACAGTAACTACGATACTAATTATGACAAGTAACTGTAACTTCGATACTAATTATGACAAGTAACTGTAACTTCGTAACTATTTATGACAAGTAACTGTAATTTCGATACAAATTATGGCAGGTAACAGTAATTTCGATACTAATTATGACAGGTAACTGTAACTTCGATACTAATGATGACAAGGAACTGTAATTTCGATACAAATTATGGCAGGTAACTGTAACTTCCATACTCATTATGACAGGTAACAGTAACTTCGATACTAATTATGACAAGAAACTGTAACTTCGTTACTAATTATGACAAGTAACTGTAATTTCGATACAAATTATGACAGGTAACTGTAACTTCGATACTAATTATGACAAGTAACTGTAACTTCGATACTAATTATGACAGGTAACTGTAACTTCGTTACTATTTATGACAAGTAACAGTAATTTCGATACAAATTATGGCAGGTAACAGTAACTTCGATACTAATTATGACAGGTAATAGTAACTTCGTTACTAATTATGACAAGTAACTATAACTTCGAATCAAATTATGACAGGTAACTGTAACTTCGATACTAATTATTACAAGAAACTCTAACTTCGTTACTAATTATGACACGTAACTGTAATTTTGATAAAAAAATTATGGTAGGTAACTGTAACTTCAATACTAATTATGACAGGTAACAGTAACTTCGATACTTATTATGACAGGTAACTATAACTTCGTTACTAATTATCACAAGTAACTTTAATTTCGATACTAATTATGGCAGGTAACCGTAACTTCGTTACTAATTATTACAAGTCCCTGTAATTTCGATACAAATTATGGCGGGTAACGGTAACTTCGATAATAATTATTACAAGTAACTGTAACTTCGATACTAATTATGACAGGTAACTGTAACTTGGTTACTAATTATGACAAGTAACTGTAATTTCGATACAAATTTTGGCAGGTAACTGTAACTTCGATTCTAATTATGACAGGTAACAGTAACTTCGATACTAATTATGACAAGTAACTGTAACTTCGATACTAATTATGACAGGTAACTGTAACTTCGTTACTATTTATGACAAGTAACAGTAATTTCGATAAAAAATATGGCAGGTAACAGTAACTTCGATACTAATTATGACAGGTAATAGTAACTTCGATACTAATTGTGACAAGTTACATTAACTTCGATACTAATTATGACAGGTAACTGTAACTTCGTCACTAATTATAACAAGTAACTGTAATTTCGTTACAAATTATGGCAGGTAACAGTAACTTCGATACTAATTATGACAGGTAACAGTAATTCGATACTAATTATGACAAGTAACTATAACTTCGATACAAATTATGACAGGTAACTGTAACTTCGATACTAATTATGACAAGAAACTCGAACTTCGTTACTAATTATGACAAGTCCCTGTAATTTCGATACAAATTATGGCAGGTAACTGTAACTTCCATACTAATTATGACAGGTAACAGTAACTTCGATACTAATTATGACAGGAAACTGTAACTTCGTTACTAATTATGACAAGTAACTGTAATTTCGATACAAATTATGACAGGTAACTGTAACTTCGTTACTAGTTATGACAGGTTACTGTAACTTCGTTACTAATTATGTCAAGTAACTGTAGCTTCGATGCTAATTATGACAAGTAACTGTAATTTCGATACAAATTATGACAGGTAACATTAACTTCGATACTAATTATGACAAGAAACTCTAACTTCGTTAATAATTATGACAAGTAACAGTAATTTTGATAAAAATTTATGGTAGGTAACTGTAACTTCAATACTAATTATGACTGTAACTGTAACTTCGTTACTAATTATGACAAGTAACTGTAATTTTGATATAAAATTATGGCAGGTAACAGTAACTTCGGTACTAATTATGACAGGTAACTGTAACTTCGATACTAATTATGACAAGGAACTGTAATTTCGATACAAATTATGGCAGGTAACTGTAACTTCCATACTCATTATGACAGGTAACAGTAACTTCGATACTAATTATGACAAGAAACTGTAACTTCGTTACTAATTATGACAAGTAACTGTAATTTCGATACAAATTATGACAGGTAACTGTAACTTCGTTACTAATTATGACAAGTAACAGTACCTTCGCTACTAATTATGACAGGTAACTGTAACTTCGTTACTATTTATGACATGTAACAGTAATTTCGATACAAAATATGGCAGGTAACAGTAACTTCGATACTAATTATGACAGGTAACAGTAACTTCGATACTAATTATGACAAGTAACATTAACTTCGATACTAATTATTACAGGTTACTGTAACATCGTTGCTAATGATGACAAGTAACTTTAATTTCGATTCAAATTATGGCAGGTAACTGTAACTTCCATACTAATTATGACAGGTAACAGTTACTTCGATACTAGTTATGACAGGAAACTGTAACTTCGTTACTAATTATGACAAGTAACTGTAATTTCGATACAAATTATGACAGGTAACATTAACTTAGATACTAATTATGACAAGAAACTCTAACTTCGTTAATAATTACGACAAGTAACAGTAATTTTGATAAAAATTTATGGTAGGTAACTGTAACTTCAATACTAATTATGACTGTAACTGTAACTTCGTTACTAATTATGACAAGTAACTGTAATTTCGATACAAATTATGGCAGGTAACTGTAACTTCCATACTAATTATGACAGGTAACAGTTACTTCGATACTAATTATGACAGGAAACTGTAACTTCGTTACTAATTATGACAAGTAACTATAACTTCAAATCAAATTATGACAGGTAACTGTAACTTCGATACTAATTATGACAAGAAACTCTAACTTCATTACTAATTATGACAAGTAACTGTAATTTTGATAAAAAATTATGGTAGGTAACTGTAACTTCAATACTAATTATGACATGTAACAGTAACTTCGATACTTATTATGACAGGTAACTGTAACTTCGTTACTAATTATCACAAGTAACTTTAATTTCGATACTAATTATGGCAGGTAACCGTAACTTCGTTACTAATTATTACAAGTCCCTGTAATTTCGATACAAATTATGGCGGGTAACGGTAACTTCGATAATAATTATTACAAGTAACTGTAACTTCGATACTAATTATGACAGGTAACTGTAACTTGGTTACTAATTATGACAAGTAACTGTAATTTCGATACAAATTTTGGCAGGTAACTGTAACTTCGATTCTAATTATGACAGGTAACAGTAACTTCGATACTAATTATGACATGTAACTGTAACTTCGATACTAATCATGACAGGTAACTGTAACTTCGTTACTATTTATGACAAGTAACAGTAATTTCGATACAAAAAATGGCAGGTAACAGTAACTTCGATACTAATTATGACAGGTAATAGTAACTTCGATACTAATTATGACAAGTAACATTAACTTCGATACTAATTATGACAGGTAACTGTAACTTCGTCACTAATTATAACAAGTAACTGTAATTTCGTTACAAATTATGGCAGGTAACAGTCACTTCGATACTAATTATGACAGGTAACAGTAATTCGATACTAATTATGACAAGTAACTATAACTTCGATACAAATTATGACAGGTAACTGTAACTTCGATACTAATTATGACATGAAACTCGAACTTCGTTACTAATTATGACAAGTCCCTGTAATTTCGATACAAATTATGGCAGGTAACTGTAACTTCCATACTAATTATGACAGGTAACAGTAACTTTGATACTAATTATGACAGGAAACTGTAACTTCGTTACTAATTATGACAAGTAACTGTAATTTCGATACAAATTATGACAGGTAACTGTAACTTCGTTACTAGTTATGACAGGTTACTGTAACCTCGTTACTAATTATGTCAAGTAACTGTAGCTTCGATGCTAATTATGACAAGTAACTGTAATTTCGATACAAATTATGACAGGTAACATTAACTTCGATACTAATTATGACAAGAAACTCTAACTTCGTTAATAATTATGACAAGTAACAGTAATTTTGATAAAAATTTATGGTAGGTAACTGTAACTTCAATACTAATTATGACTGTAACTGTAACTTCGTTTTTAATTATGACAAGTAACTGTAATTTTGATACAAATTATGGCAGGTAACAGTAACTTCGATACTAATTATGACAGGTAACTGTAACATCGATACTAATTATGACAAGGAACTGTAATTTCGATACAAATTATGGCAGGTATCTGTAACTTCCATACTCATTATGACAGGTAACAGTAACTTCGATACTAATTATGACAAGAAACTGTAACTTCGTTACTAATTATGACAAGTAACTGTAATTTCGATATAAAATTATGACAGGTAACTGTAACTTCGTTACTAATTATGACAAGTAACAGTACCTTCGATACTAATTATGACAGGTAACTGTAACTTCGATACTAATTATGACAAGAAACTCTAACTTCGTTACTAATTATGACAAGTAACTGTAATTTTGATAAAAATTATTGTAGGTAACTGTAACTTCAATACTAATTATGACAGGTAACAGTAACTTCGATACTAATTATGACAGGTAACTGTAACTTCGTTACTTATTATGACAAGTAACTTTAATTTCGATACTAATTATGGCAGGTTACTGTAACTTCGTTACTAATTATGACAAGTCCCTGTAATATCGATACAAATTATGGCAGGTAATTGTAATTTCGATGCTAATTATGACAGGTAAGAGTAACTTCGATACTAATTATGACAAGTAACAGTAACTTCGATACTAATTATGACAAGTAACTGTAACTTCGATACTAATTATGACAGGTAACTGTAACTTCGTTACTAATTATGACAAGTAACTGTAATTTCGATTCAAATTTTGGCAGGTAACTGTAACTTCGATACTTATTATGACAGGTAACAGTAACTTCGATACTAATTATGACAAGTAACTGTAACTTCGATACTAATTATGACAGGTAACTGTAACTTCGTTACTAATTACGACAAGTAACTGTAATTTCGATACAAATTATGGCAGGTATGTGTAACTTCGATACTAATTATGACAGGTAACAGCAACTTCGATACTAATTATGACAAGTAACTATAACTTCGATACAAATTATGACAGGTAACTGTAACTTCGATACTAATTATGACAAGAAACTCTAACTTCGTTACTAATTATGACAAGTAACTGTAATTTTGATAAAAAATTATTGTAGGTAACTGTAACTTCAATACTAATTATGACAGGTAACAGTAACTTCGATACTAATTATGACAGGTAACAGTAACTACGATACTAATTATGACAGGTAACTGTAACTTCGTTACTATTTATGACAAGTAACAGTAATTTCGATACAAATTATGGCAGGTAACAGTAATTTCGATACTAATTATGACTGGTAACTGTAACTTCGATACTAATTATGACAAGGAACTGTAATTTCGATACAAATTATGGCAGGTAACTGTAACTTCCATACTCATTATGACAGGTAACAGTAACTTCGATACTAATTATGACAAGAAACTGTAACTTCGTTACTAATTATGACAAGTAACTGTAATTTCGATACAAATTATGACAGGTAACTGTAACTTCGATACTAATTATGACAAGTAACTGTAACTTCGATACTAATTATGACAGGTAACTGTAACTTCGTTACTATTTATGACAAGTAACAGTAATTTCGATACAAATTATGGCAGGTAACAGTAACTTCGATACTAATTATGACAGGTAATAGTAACTTCGTTACTAATTATGACAAGTAACTATAACTTCGAATCAAATTATGACAGGTAACTGTAACTTCGATACTAATTATTACAAGAAACTCTAACTTCGTTACTAATTATGACACGTAACTGTAATTTTGATAAAAAAATTATGGTAGGTAACTGTAACTTCAATACTAATTATGACAGGTAACAGTAACTTCGATACTTATTATGACAGGTAACTATAACTTCGTTACTAATTATCACAAGTAACTTTAATTTCGATACTAATTATGGCAGGTAACCGTAACTTCGTTACTAATTATTACAAGTCCCTGTAATTTCGATACAAATTATGGCGGGTAACGGTAACTTCGATAATAATTATTACAAGTAACTGTAACTTCGATACTAATTATGACAGGTAACTGTAACTTGGTTACTAATTATGACAAGTAACTGTAATTTCGATACAAATTTTGGCAGGTAACTGTAACTTCGATTCTAATTATGACAGGTAACAGTAACTTCGATACTAATTATGACAAGTAACTGTAACTTCGATACTAATTATGACAGGTAACTGTAACTTCGTTACTATTTATGACAAGTAACAGTAATTTCGATAAAAAATATGGCAGGTAACAGTAACTTCGATACTAATTATGACAGGTAATAGTAACTTCGATACTAATTATGACAAGTTACATTAACTTCGATACTAATTATGACAGGTAACTGTAACTTCGTCACTAATTATAACAAGTAACTGTAATTTCGTTACAAATTATGGCAGGTAACAGTAACTTCGATACTAATTATGACAGGTAACAGTAATTCGATACTAATTATGACAAGTAACTATAACTTCGACACAAATTATGACAGGTAACTGTAACTTCGATACTAATTATGACAAGAAACTCGAACTTCGTTACTAATTATGACAAGTCCCTGTAATTTCGATACAAATTATGGCAGGTAACTGTAACTTCCATACTAATTATGACAGGTAACAGTAACTTCGATACTAATTATGACAGGAAACTGTAACTTCGTTACTAATTATGACAAGTAACTGTAATTTCGATACAAATTATGACAGGTAACTGTAACTTCGTTACTAGTTATGACAGGTTACTGTAACTTCGTTACTAATTATGTCAAGTAACTGTAGCTTCGATGCTAATTATGACAAGTAACTGTAATTTCGATACAAATTATGACAGGTAACATTAACATCGATACTAATTATGACAAGAAACTCTAACTTCGTTAATAATTATGACAAGTAACAGTAATTTTGATAAAAATTTATGGTAGGTAACTGTAACTTCAATACTAATTATGACTGTAACTGTAACTTCGTTACTAATTATGACAAGTAACTGTAATTTTGATACAAATTATGGCAGGTAACAGTAACTTCGGTACTAATTATGACAGGTACTGTAACTTCGATACTAATTATGACAAGGAACTGTAATTTCGATACAAATTATGGCAGGTAACTGTAACTTCCATACTCATTATGACAGGTAACAGTAACTTCGATACTAATTATGACAAGAAACTGTAACTTCGTTACTAATTATGACAAGTAACTGTAATTTCGATACAAATTATGACAGGTAACTGTAACTTCGTTACTAATTATGACAAGTAACAGTACCTTCGCTACTAATTATGACAGGTAACTGTAACTTCGTTACTATTTATGACATGTAACAGTAATTTCGATACAAAATATGGCAGGTAACAGTAACTTCGATACTAATTATGACAGGTAACAGTAACTTCGATACTAATTATGACATGTAACATTAACTTCGATAATAATTATTACAGGTTACTGTAACATCGTTGCTAATGATGACAAGTAACTTTAATTTCGATTCAAATTATGGCAGGTAACTGTAACTTCCATACTAATTATGACAGGTAACAGTTACTTCGATACTAATTATGACAGGAAACTGTAACTTCGTTACTAATTATGACAAGTAACTGTAATTTCGATACAAATTATGACAGGTAACATTAACTTAGATACTAATTATGACAGGAAACTCTAACTTCGTTAATAATTATGTCAAGTAACAGTAATTTTGTTAAACATTTATGGTAGGTAACTGTAACTTCAATACTAATTATGACTGTAACTGTAACTTCGTTACTAATTATGACTAGTAACTGTAATTTCGATACAAATTATGGCAGATAACTGTAACTTCCATACTAATTATGACAGGTAACAGTTACTTCGATACTAATTATGACAGGAAACTGTAACTTCGTTACTAATTATGACAAGTAACTATAACTTCAAATCAAATTATGACAGGTAACTGTAACTTCGATACTAATTATGACAAGAAACTCTAACTTCGTTACTAATTATGACAAGTAACTGTAATTTTGATAAAAAATTATGGTAGGTAACTGTAACTTCAATACTAATTATGACAGGTAACAGTAACTTCGATACTTATTATGACAGGTAACTGTAACTTCGTTACTAATTATCACAAGTAACTTTAATTTCGATACTAATTATCGCAGATAACATTAACTTAGATACTAATCATGACAAGAAAATCTAACTTCGTTAATAATTATGACAAGTAACTGTAATTTCGATACAAATTATGACCGGTAACTGTAACTTCGTTACTAATTATGACAAGTAACTGTAACTTCGATACTAATTATGACAGGTAACTGTAACTTCGTTACTATTTATGACAAGTAACAGTAATTTCGATACAAATTATGGCAGGTAACAGTAACTTCGATACTAATTATGACAGGTAATAGTAACTTCGTTACTAATTATGACAAGTAACTATAACTTCGAATCAAATTATGACAGGTAACTGTAACTTCGATACTAATTATGACAAGAAACTCTAACTTCGTTACTAATTATGACACGTAACTGTAATTTTGATAAAAAATTATGGTAGGTAACTGTAACTTCAATACTAATTATGACAGGTAACAGTAACTTCGATACTAATTATGACAGGTAACTGTAACTTCGTTACTAATTATCACAAGTAACTTTAATTTCGATACTAATTATGGCAGGTAACCGTAACTTCGTTACTAATTATTACAAGTCCCTGTAATTTCGATAAAAATTATGGCGGGTAACGGTAACTTCGATAATAATTATTACAAGTAACTGTAACTTCGATACTAATTATGACAGGTAACTGTAACTTGGTTACTAATTATGACAAGTAACTGTAATTTCGATACAAATTTTGGCAGGTAACTGTAACTTGGTTACTAATTATGACAAGTAACAGTAATTTCGATAAAAAATATGGCAGGTAACAGTAACTTCGATACTAATTATGACAGGTAATAGTAACTTCGATACTAATTATGACAAGTTACATTAACTTCGATACTAATTATGACAGGTAACTGTAACTTCGTCACTAATTATAACAAGTAACTGTAATTTCGTTATAAATTATGGCAGGTAACAGTAACTTCGATACTAATTATGACAGGTAACAGTAATTCGATACTAATTATGACAAGTAACTATAACTTCGTTACTAATTATCACAAGTAACTTTAATTTCGATACTAATTATGGCAGGTAACCGTAACTTCGTTACTAATTATTACAAGTCCCTGTAATTTCGATACAAATTATGGCAGGTAACTTCGATACTAATTATGAAAAGTAACTGTAACTTCGATACTTATTATGACAGGTAATTGTAACTTCGTCACTAATTATAACAAGTAACTGTAATTTCGTTACAGATTATGGCAGGTAACAGTAACTTCGATACTAATTATGACAGGTAACAGTAATTCGATACTAATTATGACAAGTAACTATAACTTCGATACAAATTATGACAGGTAACTGTAACTTCGATACTAATTATGTCAAGAAACTCGAACTTCGTTACTAATTATGACAAGTCCCTGTAATTTCGATACAAATTATGGCAGGTAACTGTAATTTCCATTCTAATTATGATAGGTAACAGTAACTTCGATACTAATTATGACAGGAAACTGTAACTTCGTTACTAATTATGACAAGTAACTGTAATTTCGATACAAATTATGACAGGTAACTGTAACTTCGTTACTAATTATGACAGGTTACTGTAACTTCGTTACTAATAATGTCAAGTAACTGTAGCTTCGATGCTAATTATGACAAGTAACTGTAATTTCGATACAAATTATGACAGGTAACATTAACTTAGATACTAATTATGACAAGAAACTCTAACTTCGTTAATAATTATGACAAGTAACAGTAATTTTGATAAAAATTTATGGTAGGTAACTGTAACTTCAATACTAATTATGACTGTAACTGTAACTTCGTTACTTATTATGACAAGTAACTGTAATTTCGATACAAATTATGGCAGGTAACAGTAACTTCGATACTAATTATGACAGGTAACTGTAACTTCGATACTAATTATGACAAGGAACTGTAATTTCGATACAAATTATGGCAGGTAACTGTAACTTCCATACTAATTATGACAGGTAACAGTAACTTCGATACTAATTATTACAAGAAACTGTAACTTCGTTACTAATTATGACAAGTAACTGTAATTTCGATACAAATTATGACAGGTAACTGTAACTTCGTTACTAATTTTGACAAGTAACAGTACCTTCGATACTAATTATGACAGGTAACTGTAACTTCGATACTAATTATGACAAGGAACTGCAATTTCGATACAAATTATGGCAGGTAACTGTAACTTCGTTACTAATTCTGACAAGTAACTGTAATTTCGATACAAATTGTGGCAGGTAACTGTAACTTCGATTCTAATTATGACAGGTAACAGTAACTTCGATACTAATTATGACAAGTAACTGTAACTTCGATACAAATTATGACAGGTAACTGTAACTTCGTTACTATTTATGACAAGTAACAGTAATTTCGATACAATATATGGCAGGTAACAGTAACTTCGATACTAATTATGACAGGTAACAGTAACTTCGATACTAATTATGAAAAGTAACATTAACTTCGATACTAATTATGACAGGTAACTGTAACTTCGACACTAATTATAACAAGTAACTGTAATTTCGTTACAAATTATGGCAGGTAACAGTAACTTCGATACTAATTATGACAGGTAACAGTAATTCGATACTAATTATGACAAGTAACTATAACTTGGATACAAATTATGACAGGTAACTGTAACTTCGATACTAATTATGACAAGAAACTCGAACTTCGTTACTAAGTATGACAAGTCCCTGTAATTTCGATACAAATTATGGCAGGTAACTGTAACTTCCATACTAATTATGACAGGAAACTCTAACTTCGTTACTATTTATGACAAGTAACTGTAATTTTGATAAAAAATTATTGTAGGTAACTGTAACTTCAATACTAATTATGACAGGTAACAGTAACTTCGATACCAATTATGACAGGTAACTGTAACTTCGTTACTTATTATGACAAGTAACTTTTATTTCGATACTAATTATGGCAGGTTACTGTAACTTCGTTGCTAATTATGACAAGTCCCTGTAATTTCGATACAAATTATTGCAGGTAATTGTAATTTCGATACTAATTATGACAGGTAACAGTAACTTCGATACTAATTATGACAGGTAACAGTAACTTCGATACTAATTATGACAAGTAACTGTAACTTCGATACTAATTATGATAGGTAACTGTAACTTCGTTACTAATTATGACAAGTAACAGTAATTTCGATACAAATTATGGCAGGTAACTGTATCTTCGATACTAATTATGACAGGTAACAATAACTTCGATACTAATTATGACAAGTAACATTAACTTCGATACTAATTATGGCAGGTTACTGTAACATCGCTACTAATTATGACAAGTAACTTTAATTTCGATACAAATTATGGCAGGTAACTGTAACTTCCATACTAATTATGACAGGTAACAGTAACTTCGATACTAATTATGACAGGAAACTGTAACTTCGTAACTAATTATGACAAGTAACTGTAATTTCGATACAAATTATGACAGGTAACTGTAACATCGTTACTAATTATGACAAGTAACAGTACCTGCGATACTAATTACGACAGGTAACTGTAACTTCGATACTAATTATGACAAGGAACTGTAATTTCGATACAAATTATGGCAGGTAACTGTAACTTCGTTACTAATTATGACAAGTAACTGTAATTTCGATACAAATTTTGGCAGGTAACTGTAACTTCGATACTAATTATGACAGGAAACAGTAACTTCGATACTAATTATGACAAGTAACTGTAACTTCGATACTTATTATGACAGATAACTGTAACTTCGTTACTAATAATGACAAGTAACTCTAATTTCGATACTAATTATGGCAGGTAACTGTAACTTCGATACTAATTATGACAGGTAACAGTAACTTCGATACTAATTATGACAAGTAACTATAACTTCGATAAAAATTATGACTGGTTACTGTAACTTCGAATCTAATTATGACAAGAAACTCAAACTTCTTTACTAATTATGACAAGTAACTGTAATTTTGATAAAAAATTATGGCAGGTATCTGTAACTTCATTACTAATTATGACAGCTAACAGTAACTTCGATACTAATTATGACAGGAATCTGTAACTTCGTTACAAATTATGACAATTAACTTTAATCTCGATACTAGTTACGTCAGGAAACTGTAACTTCGTTACTAATTATGACAAGTCCCTGTAATTTCGATACAAATTATGGCAGGTAACTGTAACTCGATACTAATTATGACAAGTAACTGTAACTTCGATACTAATTATGACAAGAAACTCAAACTTCGTTACTAATTATGACAAGTAACTGTAATTTTGATAAAAAATTATGGTAGGTAACTGTAACTTCAATACTAATTATGACAAGTAACTGTAATTTCGATACAAATTATCACAGGTAACTGTAACTTCGTTACTAATTATGACAAGTAACAGTACCTTCGATACTAATTATGACAGGAAACTGTAACATCGATACTAATTATGCAAGGAACTGTAATTTCGATACAAATTATGGCAGATAACTGTAACTTCCATACTAATTATGACAGGTAACAGTTACTTCGATACTAATTATGACAGGAAACTGTAACTTCGTTACTAATTATGACAAGTAACTATAACTTCAAATCAAATTATGACAGGTAACTGTAACTTCGATACTAATTATGACAAGAAACTCTAACTTCGTTACTAATTATGACAAGTAACTGTAATTTTGATAAAAAATTATGGTAGGTAACTGTAACTTCAATACTAATTATGACAGGTAACAGTAACTTCGATACTTATTATGACAGGTAACTGTAACTTCGTTACTAATTATCACAAGTAACTTTAATTTCGATACTAATTATCGCAGGTAACATTAACTTAGATACTAATCATGACAAGAAAATCTAACTTCGTTAATAATTATGACAAGTAACTGTAATTTCGATACAAATTATGACCGGTAACTGTAACTTCGTTACTAATTATGACAAGTAACCGTAACTTCGATACTAATTATGACAGGTAACTGTAACTTCGTTACTATTTATGACAAGTAACAGTAATTTCGATACAAATTATGGCAGGTAACAGTAACTTCGATACTAATTATGACAGGTAATAGTAACTTCGTTACTAATTATGACAAGTAACTATAACTTCGAATCAAATTATGACAGGTAACTGTAACTTCGATACTAATTATGACAAGAAACTCTAACTTCGTTACTAATTATGACACGTAACTGTAATTTTGATAAAAAATTATGGTAGGTAACTGTAACTTCAATACTAATGATGACAGGTAACAGTAACTTCGATACTTATTATGACAGGTAACTGTAACTTTGTTACTAATTATCACAAGTAACTTTAATTTCGATACTAATTATGGCAGGTAACCGTAACTTCGTTACTAATTATTACAAGTCCCTGTAATTTCGATACAAATTATGGCGGGTAACGGTAACTTCGATAATAATTATTACAAGTAACTGTAACTTCGATACTAATTATGACAAGTAACTGTAATTTCGATACAAATTTTGGCAGGTAACTGTAACTTGGTTACTAATTATGACAAGTAACAGTAATTTCGATAAAAAATATGGCAGGTAACAGTAACTTCGATACTAATTATGACAGGTAATAGTAACTTCGATACTAATTATGACAAGTTACATTAACTTCGATACTAATTATGACAGGTAACTGTAACTTCGTCACTAATTATAACAAGTAACTGTAATTTCGTTATAAATTATGGCAGGTAACAGTAACTTCGATACTAATTATGACAGGTAACAGTAATTCGATACTAATTATGACAAGTAACTATAACTTCGTTACTAATTATCACAAGTAACTTTAATTTCGATACTAATTATGGCAGGTAACCGTAACTTCGTTACTAATTATTACAAGTCCCTGTAATTTCGATACAAATTATGGCAGGTAACTGTAACTTCGATACTAATTATGAAAAGTAACTGTAACTTCGATACTTATTATGACAGGTAATTGTAACTTCGTCACTAATTATAACAAGTAACTGTAATTTCGTTACAGATTATGGCAGGTAACAGTAACTTCGATACTAATTATGACAGGTAACAGTAATTCGATACTAATTATGACAAGTAACTATAACTTCGATACAAATTATGACAGGTAACTGTAACTTCGATACTAATTATGACAAGAAACTCGAACTTCGTTACTAATTATGACAAGTCCCTGAAATTTCGATACAAATTATGGCAGGTAACTGTAATTTCCATACTAATTATGATAGGTAACAGTAACTTCGATACTAATTATGACAGGAAACTGTAACTTCGTTACTAATTATGACAAGTAACTGTAATTTCGATACAAATTATGACAGGTAACTGTAACTTCGTTACTAATTATGACAGGTTACTGTAACTTCATTACTAATAATGTCAAGTAACTGTAGCTTCGATGCTAATTATGACAAGTAACTGTAAATTCGATACAAATTATGACAGGTAACATTAACGTAGATACTAATTATGACAAGAAACTCTAACTTCGTTAATAATTATGACAAGTAACAGTAATTTTGATAAAAATTTATGGTAGGTAACTGGAACTTCAATACTAATTATGACTGTAACTGTAACTTCGTTACTTATTATGACAAGTAACTGTAATTTCGATACAAATTATGGCAGGTAACAGTAACTTCGATACTAATTATGACAGGTAACTGTAACTTCGATACTAATTATGACAAGGAACTGTAATTTCGATACAAATTATGGCAGGTAACTGTAACTTCCATAATAATTATGACAGGTAACAGTAACTTCGATACTAATTATTACAAGAAACTGTAACTTCGTTACTAATTATGACAAGTAACTGTAATTTCGATACAAATTATGACAGGTAACTGTAACTTCGTTACTAATTATGACATGTAACAGTACCTTCGATACTAATTATGACAGGTAACTGTAACTTCGATACTAATTATGACAAGGAACTGCAATTTCGATACAAATTATGGCAGGTAACTGTAACTTCGTTACTAATTCTGACAAGTAACTGTAATTTCGATACAAATTGTGGCAGGTAACTGTAACTTCGATTCTAATTATGACAGGTAACAGTAACTTCGATACTAATTATTACAAGTAACTGTAACTTCGATACTAATTATGACAGGTAACTGTAACTTCGTTACTATTTATGACAAGTAACAGTAATTTCGATACAAAATATGGCAGGTAACAGTAACTTCGATACTAATTATGACAGGTAACAGTAACTTCGATACTAATTATGACAAGTAACATTAACTTCGATACTAATTATGACAGGTAACTGTAACTTCGACACTAATTATAACAAGTAACTGTAATTTCGTTACAAATTATGGCAGGTAACAGTAACTTCGATACTAATTATGACAGGTAACAGTAATTCGATACTAATTATGACAAGTAACTATAACTTCGATACAAATTATGACAGGTAACTGTAACTTCGATACTAATTATGACAAGAAACTCGAACTTCGTTACTAATTATGACAATCCCTGTAATTTCGATACAAATTATGGCAGGTAACTGTAACTTCCATACTAATTATGACAGGAAACTCTAACTTCGTTACTATTTATGACAAGTAACTGTAATTTTGATAAAAAATTATTGTAGGTAACTGTAACTTCAATACTTATTATGACAGGTAACAGTAACTTCGATACCAATTATGACAGGTAACTGTAACTTCGTTACTTATTATGACAAGTAACTTTTATTTCGATACTAATTATGGCAGGTTACTGTAACTTCGTTGCTAATTATGACAAGTCCCTGTAATTTCGATACAAATTATTGCAGGTAATTGTAATTTCGATACTAATTATGACAGGTAACAGTAACTTCGATACTAATTATGACAGGTAACAGTAACTTCGATACTAATTATGACAAGTAACTGTAACTTCGATACTAATTATGATAGGTAACTGTAACTTCGTTACTAATTATGACAAGTAACAGTAATTTCGATACAAATTATGGCAGGTAACTGTATCTTCGATACTAATTATGACAGGTAACAGTAACTTCGATACTAATTATGACAAGTAACATTAACTTCGATACTAATTATGGCAGGTTACTGTAACATCGCTACTAATTATGACAAGTAACTTTAATTTCGATACAAATTATGGCAGGTAACTGTAACTTCCATACTAATTATGACAGGTAACAGTAACTTCGATACTAATTATGACAGGAAACTGTAACTTCGTAACTAATTATGACAAGTAACTGTAATTTCGATACAAATTATGACAGGTAACTGTAACTTCGTTACTAATTATGACAAGTAACAGTACCTTCGATACTAATTACGACAGGTAACTGTAACTTCGATACTAATTATGACAAGGAACTGTAATTTCGATACAAATTATGGCAGGTAACTGTAACTTCGTTACTAATTATGACAAGTAACTGTAATTTCGATACAAATTTTGGCAGGTAACTGTAACTTCGATACTAATTATGACAGGAAACAGTAACTTCGATACTAATTATGACAAGTAACTGTAACTTCGATACTTATTATGACAGATAACTGTAACTTCGTTACTAATAATGACAAGTAACTCTAATTTCGATACTAATTATGGCAGGTAACTGTAACTTCGATACTAATTATGACAGGTAACAGTAACTTCGATACTAATTATGACAAGTAACTATAACTTCGATAAAAATTATGACTGGTTACTGTAACTTCGAATCTAATTATGACAAGAAACTCAAACTTCTTTACTAATTATGACAAGTAACTGTAATTTTGATAAAAAATTATGGCAGGTAACTGTAACTTCATTACTAATTATGACAGCTAACAGTAACTTCGATACTAATTATGACAGGAATCTGTAACTTCGTTACAAATTATGACAATTAACTTTAATCTCGATACTAGTTACGTCAGGAAACTGTAACTTCGTTACTAATTATGACAAGTCCTTGTAATTTCGATACAAATTATGGCAGGTAACTGTAACTCGATACTAATTATGACAAGTAACTGTAACTTCGATACTAATTATGACAAGAAACTCAAACTTCGTTACTAATTATGACAAGTAACTGTAATTGTGATAAAAAATTATGGTAGGTAACTGTAACTTCAATACTAATTATGACAAGTAACTGTAATTTCGATACAAATTATGACAGGTAACTGTAACTTCGTTACTAATTATGACAAGTAACAGTACCTTCGATACTAATTATGACAGGAAACTGTAACATCGATACTAATTATGCAAGGAACTGTAATTTCGATACAAATTATGGCAGGTAACTGTAACTTCGATACTAATTATGACAGGTAACAGCAACTTCGATACTAGTTATGACAAGTAACTATAACTTCGATACAAATTATGACAGGTAACAGTAACTTCGATACTAATTATGACAGGTAACTGTAACTTCGTTACTTATAATGACAAGTAACTTTAATTTCGATACTAATTATGGCAGGTTACTGTAACTTCGTAACTAATTATGACAAGTCCCTGTAATTTCGATACAAATTATTGCAGGTAATTGTAATTTCGATACTAATTATGACAGGTAACAGTAACTTCGATACTAATTATGACAGGTAACAGTAACTTCGATACTAATTATGACAAGTAAATGTAACTTCGATACTAATTATGACAGGTAACAGCAACATCGATACTAATTACGACAAGTAACTATAACTTCGATACAAATTATGACAGGTAACAGTAACTTCGATACTAATTATGACAGGTTACAGTAACTACGATATTAATTATGACAAGTAACTGTAACTTCGATACTAATTATGACAGGTAACTGTAACTTGGTAACTAATTATGACAAGTAACTGTAATTTCGATACAAATTATGGCTGGTAACAGTAACTTCGATGCTAATTATGACAGGTAACTATAACTGCGAATCAAATTATGACAGGTAACTGTAACTTCGATACTAATTATGACAAGAAAATCTAACTTCGTTACTAATTATGACAAGTAACTGTAATTTTGATAAAAATTATGGTAGGTAACTGTAACTTCAATACTAATTATGACAGGTAACAGGAACTTCGATACTAATTATGACAGGTAACTGTTACTTCGATACTAATTATGACAGGTAACTTCGTTACTAATTATGACAAGTAACTGTAATTCCGATACAAATTTTGGCAGGTAACTGTAACTTCAATTCTAATTATGACAGGTAACAGTAACTTCGATATTAATTATGACAAGTAACTGTAACTTCGATACTAATTATGATAGGTAACTGTAACTTCGTTACTACTTATGACAAGTAACAGTAATTTCGATACAAATTATGGCAGGTAACGGTAACTTCGATACTAATTATTACAAGTAACTGTAACTTCGATACTAATTATGACAGGTAACTTCGTTACTAATTATGACAAGTAACTGTAATTCCGATACAAATTTTGGCAGGTAACTGTAACTTCAATTCTAATTATGACAGGTAACAGTAACTTCGATATTAATTATGACAAGTAACTGTAACTTCGATACTAATTATGATAGGTAACTGTAACTTCGTTACTAATTATGACAAGTAACAGTAATTTCGATACAAATTATGGCAGGTAACTGTAACCTCGATACTAATTATGACAGGTAACTGTAACTTCGATACTAATTATGACAAGTAACTGTAATTTCGATTCAAATATTGGCAGGTTACTGTAACTTCGATACTAATTATGACAAGTAACTGTAACTTCGATACTAATTATGACAAGAAACTCAAACTTCGTTACTAATTATGACAAGTAACTGTAATTTTGATAAAAAATTATGGTAGGTAACTGTAACTTCAATACTAATTATGACAAGTAACTGTAATTTCGATACAAATTATGACAGGTAACTGTAACTTCGTTACTAATTATGACAAGTAACAGTACCTTCGATACTAATTATGACAGGAAACTGTAACATCGATACTAATTATGCAAGGAACTGTAATTTCGATACAAATTATGGCAGATAACTGTAACTTCCATACTAATTATGACAGGTAACAGTTACTTCGATACTAATTATGACAGGAAACTGTAACTTCGTTACTAATTATGACAAGTAACTATAACTTCAAATCAAATTATGACAGGTAACTGTAACTTCGATACTAATTATGACAAGAAACTCTAACTTCGTTACTAATTATGACAAGTAACTGTAATTTTGATAAAAAATTATGGTAGGTAACTGTAACTTCAATACTAATTATGACAGGTAACAGTAACTTCGATACTTATTATGACAGGTAACTGTAACTTCGTTACTAATTATCACAAGTAACTTTAATTTCGATACTAATTATCGCAGGTAACATTAACTTAGATACTAATCATGACAAGAAAATCTAACTTCGTTAATAATTATGACAAGTAACTGTAATTTCGATACAAATTATGACCGGTAACTGTAACTTCGTTACTAATTATGACAAGTAACCGTAACTTCGATACTAATTATGACAGGTAACTGTAACTTCGTTACTATTTATGACAAGTAACAGTAATTTCGATACAAATTATGGCAGGTAACAGTAACTTCGATACTAATTATGACAGGTAATAGTAACTTCGTTACTAATTATGACAAGTAACTATAACTTCGAATCAAATTATGACAGGTAACTGTAACTTCGATACTAATTATGACAAGAAACTCTAACTTCGTTACTAATTATGACACGTAACTGTAATTTTGATAAAAAATTATGGTAGGTAACTGTAACTTCAATACTAATGATGACAGGTAACAGTAACTTCGATACTTATTATGACAGGTAACTGTAACTTTGTTACTAATTATCACAAGTAACTTTAATTTCGATACTAATTATGGCAGGTAACCGTAACTTCGTTACTAATTATTACAAGTCCCTGTAATTTCGATACAAATTATGGCGGGTAACGGTAACTTCGATAATAATTATTACAAGTAACTGTAACTTCGATACTAATTATGACAGGTAACTGTAACTTGGTTACTAATTATGACAAGTAACTGTAATTTCGATACAAATTTTGGCAGGTAACTGTAACTTGGTTACTAAATATGACAAGTAACAGTAATTTCGATAAAAAATATGGCAGGTAACAGTAACTTCGATACTAATTATGACAGGTAATAGTAACTTCGATACTAATTATGACAAGTTACATTAACTTCGATACTAATTATGACAGGTAACTGTAACTTCGTCACTAATTATAACAAGTAACTGTAATTTCGTTATAAATTATGGCAGGTAACAGTAACTTCGATACTAATTATGACAGGTAACAGTAATTCGATACTAATTATGACAAGTAACTATAACTTCGTTACTAATTATCACAAGTAACTTTAATTTCGATACTAATTATGGCAGGTAACCGTAACTTCGTTACTAATTATTACAAGTCCCTGTAATTTCGATACAAATTATGGCAGGTAACTGTAACTTCGATACTAATTATGAAAAGTAACTGTAACTTCGATACTTATTATGACAGGTAATTGTAACTTCGTCACTAATTATAACAAGTAACTGTAATTTCGTTACAGATTATGGCAGGTAACAGTAACTTCGATACTAATTATGACAGGTAACAGTAATTCGATACTAATTATGACAAGTAACTATAACTTCGATACAAATTATGACAGGTAACTGTAACTTCGATACTAATTATGACAAGAAACTCGAACTTCGTTACTAATTATGACAAGTCCCTGTAATTTCGATACAAATTATGGCAGGTAACTGTAATTTCCATACTAATTATGATAGGTAACAGTAACTTCGATACTAATTATGACAGGAAACTGTAACTTCGTTACTAATTATGACAAGTAACTGTAATTTCGATACAAATTATGACAGGTAACTGTAACTTCGTTACTAATTATGACAGGTTACTGTAACTTCATTACTAATAATGTCAAGTAACTGTAGCTTCGATGCTAATTATGACAAGTAACTGTAAATTCGATACAAATTATGACAGGTAACATTAACTTAGATACTAATTATGACAAGAAACTCTAACTTCGTTAATAATTATGACAAGTAACAGTAATTTTGATAAAAATTTATGGTAGGTAACTGTAACTTCAATACTAATTATGACTGTAACTGTAACTTCGTTACTTATTATGACAAGTAACTGTAATTTCGATACAAATTATGGCAGGTTTCAGTAACTTCGATACTAATTATGACAGGTAACTGTAACTTCGATACTAATTATGACAAGGAACTGTAATTTCGATACAAATTATGGCAGGTAACTGTAACTTCCATACTAATTATGACAGGTAACAGTAACTTCGATACTAATTATTACAAGAAACTGTAACTTCGTTACTAATTATGACAAGTAACTGTAATTTCGATACAAATTATGACAGGTAACTGTAACTTCGTTACTAATTATGACAAGTAACAGTACCTTCGATACTAATTATGACAGGTAACTGTAACTTCGATACTAATTATGACAAGGAACTGCAATTTCGATACAAATTATGGCAGGTAACTGTAACTTCGTTACTAATTCTGACAAGTAACTGTAATTTCGATACAAATTGTGGCAGGTAACTGTAACTTCGATTCTAATTATGACAGGTAACAGTAACTTCGATACTAATTATGACAAGTAACTGTAACTTCGATACTAATTATGACAGGTAACTGTAACTTCGTTACTATTTATGACAAGTAACAGTAATTTCGATACAAAATATGGCAGGTAACAGTAACTTCGATACTAATTATGACAGGTAACAGTAACTTCGATACTAATTATGACAAGTAACATTAACTTCGATACTAATTATGACAGGTAACTGTAACTTCGACACTAATTATAACAAGTAACTGTAATTTCGTTACAAATTATGGCAGGTAACAGTAACTTCGATACTAATTATGACAGGTAACAGTAATTCGATACTAATTATGACAAGTAACTATAACTTCGATACAAATTATGACAGGTAACTGTAACTTCGATACTAATTATGACAAGAAACTCGAACTTCGTTACTAATTATGACAATCCCTGTAATTTCGATACAAATTATGGCAGGTAACTGTAACTTCCATACTAATTATGACAGGAAACTCTAACTTCGTTACTATTTATGACAAGTAACTGTAATTTTGATAAAAAATTATTGTAGGTAACTGTAACTTCAATACTAATTATGACAGGTAACAGTAACTTCGATACCAATTATGACAGGTAACTGTAACTTCGTTACTTATTATGACAAGTAACTTTTATTTCGATACTAATTATGGCAGGTTACTGTAACTTCGTTGCTAATTATGACAAGTCCCTGTAATTTCGATACAAATTATTGCAGGTAATTGTAATTTCGATACTAATTATGACAGGTAACAGTAACTTCGATACTAATTATGACAGGTAACAGTAACTTCGATACTAATTATGACAAGTAACTGTAACTTCGATACTAATTATGATAGGTAACTGTAACTTCGTTACTAATTATGACAAGTAACAGTAATTTCGATACAAATTATGGCAGGTAACTGTATCTTCGATACTAATTATGACAGGTAACAGTAACTTCGATACTAATTATGACAAGTAACATTAACTTCGATACTAATTATGGCAGGTTACTGTAACATCGCTACTAATTATGACAAGTAACTTTAATTTCGATACAAATTATGGCAGGTAACTGTAACTTCCATACTAATTATTACAGGTAACAGTAACTTCGATACTAATTATGACAGGAAACTGTAACTTCGTAACTAATTATGACAAGTAACTGTAATTTCGATACAAATTATGACAGGTAACTGTAACTTCGTTACTAATTATGACAAGTAACAGTACCTTCGATACTAATTACGACAGGTAACTGTAACTTCGATACTAATTATGACAAGGAACTGTAATTTCGATACAAATTATGGCAGGTAACTGTAACTTCGTTACTAATTATGACAAGTAACTGTAATTTCGATACAAATTTTGGCAGGTAACTGTAACTTCGATACTAATTATGACAGGAAACAGTAACTTCGATACTAATTATGACAAGTAACTGTAACTTCGATACTTATTATGACAGATAACTGTAACTTCGTTACTAATAATGACAAGTAACTCTAATTTCGATACTAATTATGGCAGGTAACTGTAACTTCGATACTAATTATGACAGGTAACAGTAACTTCGATACTAATTATGACAAGTAACTATAACTTCGATAAAAATTATGACTGGTTACTGTAACTTCGAATCTAATTATGACAAGAAACTCAAACTTCTTTACTAATTATGACAAGTAACTGTAATTTTGATAAAAAATTATGGCAGGTAACTGTAACTTCATTACTAATTATGACAGCTAACAGTAACTTCGATACTAATTATGACAGGAATCTGTAACTTCGTTACAAATTATGACAATTAACTTTAATCTCGATACTAGTTACGTCAGGAAACTGTAACTTCGTTACTAATTATGACAAGTCCCTGTAATTTCGATACAAATTATGGCAGGTAACTGTAACTCGATACTAATTATGACAAGTAACTGTAACTTCGATACTAATTATGACAAGAAACTCAAACTTCGTTACTAATTATGACAAGTAACTGTAATTTTGATAAAAAATTATGGCAGGAAACTGTAACATCGATACTAATTATGCAAGGAACTGTAATTTCGATACAAATTATGGCAGGTAACTGTAACTTCGATACTAATTATGACAGGTAACAGCAACTTCGATACTAGTTATGACAAATAACTATAACTTCGATACAAATTATGACAGGTAACAGTAACTTCGATACTAATTATGACAGGTAACTGTAACTTCGTTACTTATAATGACAAGTAACTTTAATTTCGATACTAATTATGGCAGGTTACTGTAACTTCGTAACTAATTATGACAAGTCCCTGTAATTTCGATACAAATTATTGCAGGTAATTGTAATTTCGATACTAATTATGACAGGTAACAGTAACTTCGATACTAATTATGACAGGTAACAGTAACTTCGATACTAATTATGACAAGTAACTGTAACTTCGATACTAATTATGACAGGTAACAGCAACATCGATACTAATTACGACAAGTAACTATAACTTCGATACAAATTATGACAGGTAACAGTAACTTCGATACTAATTATGACAGGTTACAGTAACTACGATATTAATTATGACAAGTAACTGTAACTTCGATACTAATTATGACAGGTAACTGTAACTTGGTAACTAATTATGACAAGTAACTGTAATTTCGATACAAATTATGGCTGGTAACAGTAACTTCGATGCTAATTATGACAGGTAACTGTAACTTCGATACTAGTTATGACAAGGAACTGTAATTTCCATACAAATTATGGCAGGTAACTGTAACTTCGATACTAATTGTGACAGGTAACAGTAACTTCGATATTAATTATGACAAGTAACTATAACTGCGAATCAAATTATGACAGGTAACTGTAACTTCGATACTAATTATGACAAGAAAATCTAACTTCGTTACTAATTATGACAAGTAACTGTAATTTTGATAAAAATTATGGTAGGTAACTGTAACTTCAATACTAATTATGACAGGTAACAGTAACTTCGATATTAATTATGACAAGTAACTGTAACTTCGATACTAATTATGATAGGTAACTGTAACTTCGTTACTAATTATGACAAGTAACAGTAATTTCGATACAAATTATGGCAGGTAACTGTAACCTCGATACTAATTATGACAGGTAACAGTAACTTCGATATTAATTATGACAAGTAACTGTAACTTCGATACTAATTATGATAGGTAACTGTAACTTCGTTACTAATTATGACAAGTAACAGTAATTTCGATACAAATTATGGCAGGTAACGGTAACTTCGATACTAATTATTACAAGTAACTGTAACTTCGATACTAATTATGACAGGTAACTTCGTTACTAATTATGACAAGTAACTGTAATTCCGATACAAATTTTGGCAGGTAACTGTAACTTCAATTCTAATTATGACAGGTAACAGTAACTTCGATATTAATTATGACAAGTAACTGTAACTTCGATACTAATTATGATAGGTAACTGTAACTTCGTTACTAATTATGACAAGTAACAGTAATTTCGATACAAATTATGGCAGGTAACTGTAACCTCGATACTAATTATGACAGGTAACTGTAACTTCGATACTAATTATGACAAGTAACTGTAATTTCGATTCAAATATTGGCAGGTTACTGTAACTTCGATACTAATTATGACAGGTAACTGTAACTTCGTTACTTATTATGACAAGTAACTTTAATTTCGATACTAATTATGGCAGGTTACTGTAACTTCGTTACTAATTATGACTAGTCCCTGTAATATCGATACAAATTATGGCAGGTAATTGTAATTTCGATGCTAATTATGACAGGTAACAGTAACTTCGATACTAATTATGACAAGTAACAGTAACTTCGATACTAATTATGACAAGTAACTGTAACTTCGATACTAATTATGACAGGTAACTGTAACTTCGTTACTAATTATGACAAGTAACTGTAATTTCGATTCAAATTTTGGCAGGTAACTGTAACTTCGATACTTATTATGACAGGTAACAGTAACTTCGATACTAATTATGGCAAGTAACTGTAACTTCGATACTAATTATGACAGGTAACTGTAACTTCGTTACTAATTACGACAAGTAACTGTAATTTCGATACAAATTATGGCAGGTATGTGTAACTTCGATAATAATTATGACAGGTAACAGCAACTTCGATACTAATTATGACAAGTAACTATAACTTCGATACAAATTATGACAGGTAACTGTAACTTCGATACTAATTATGACAAGAAACTCTAACTTCGTTACTAATTATGACAAGTAACTGTAATTTTGATAAAAAATTATTGTAGGTAACTGTAACTTCAATACTAATTATGACAGGTAACAGTAACTTCGATACTAATTATGACAGGTAACAGTAACTACGATACTAATTATGACAAGTAACTGTAACTTCGATACTAATTATGACAGGTAACTGTAACTTCGTAACTATTTATGACAAGTAACTGTAATTTCGATACAAATTATGGCAGGTAACAGTAATTTCGATACTAATTATGACAGGTAACTGTAACTTCGATACTAATTATGACAAGGAACTGTAATTTCGATACAAATTATGGCAGGTAACTGTAACTTCCATACTCATTATGACAGGTAACAGTAACTTCGATGCTAATTATGACAAGAAACTGTAACTTCGTTACTAATTATGACAAGTAACTGTAATTTCGATACAAATTATGACAGGTAACTGTAACTTCGATACTAATTATGACAAGTAACTGTAACTTCGATACTAATTATGACAGGTAACTGTAACTTCGTTACTATTTATGACAAGTAACAGTAATTTCGATACAAATTATGGCAGGTAACAGTAACTTCGATACTAATTATGACAGATAATAGTAACTTCGTTACTAATTATGACAAGTAACTATAACTTCGAATCAAATTATGACAGGTAACTGTAACTTCGATACTAATTATGACAAGAAACTCTAACTTCGTTACTAATTATGACACGTAACTGTAATTTTGATAAAAAAATTATGGTAGGTAACTGTAACTTCAATACTAATTATGACAGGTAACAGTAACTTCGATACTTATTATGACAGGTAACTGTAACTTCGTTACTAATTATCACAAGTAACTTTAATTTCGATACTAATTATGGCAGGTAACCGTAACTTCGTTACTAATTATTACAAGTCCCTGTAATTTCGATACAAATTATGGCGGGTAACGGTAACTTCGATAATAATTATTACAAGTAACTGTAACTTCGATACTAATTATGACAGGTAACTGTAACTTGGTTACTAATTATGACAAGTAACTGTAATTTCGATACAAATTTTGGCAGGTAACTGTAACTTCGATTCTAATTATGACAGGTAACAGTAACTTCGATACTAATTATGACAAGTAACTGTAACTTCGATACTAATTATGACAGGTAACTGTAACTTCGTTACTATTTATGACAAGTAACAGTAATTTCGATAAAAAATATGGCAGGTAACAGTAACTTCGATACTAATTATGACAGGTAATAGTAACTTCGATACTAATTATGACAAGTTACATTAACTTCGATACTAATTATGACAGGTAACTGTAACTTCGTCACTAATTATAACAAGTAACTGTAATTTCGTTACAAATTATGGCAGGTAACAGTAACTTCGATACTAATTATGACAGGTAACAGTAATTCGATACTAATTATGACAAGTAACTATAACTTCGATACAAATTATGACAGGTAACTGTAACTTCGATACTAATTATGACAAGAAACTCGAACTTCGTTACTAATTATGACAAGTCCCTGTAATATCGATACAAATTATGGCAGGTAACTGTAACTTCCATACTAATTATGACAGGTAACAGTAACTTCGATACTAATTATGACAGGAAACTGTAACTTCGTTACTAATTATGACAAGTAACTGTAATTTCGATACAAATTATGACAGGTAACTGTAACTTCGTTACTAGTTATGACAGGTTACTGTAACTTCGTTACTAATTATGTCATGTAACTGTAGCTTCGATGCTAATTATGACAAGTAACTGTAATTTCGATACAAATTATGACAGGTAACATTAACTTCGATACTAATTATGACAAGAAACTCTAACTTCGTTAATAATTATGACAAGTAACAGTAATTTTGATAAAAATTTATGGTAGGTAACTGTAACTTCAATACTAATTATGACTGTAACTGTAACTTCGTTACTAATTATGACAAGAAACTGTAACTTCGTTACTAATTATGACAAGTAACTGTAATTTCGATACAAACTATGACAGGTAACTGTAACTTCGTTACTAATTATGACAAGTAACAGTACCTTCGCTACTAATTATGACAGGTAACTGTAACTTCGTTACTATTTATGACATGTAACAGTAATTTCGATACAAAATATGGCAGGTAACAGTAACTTCGATACCAATTATGACAGGTAACAGTAACTTCGATACTAATTATGACAAGTAACATTAACTTCGATACTAATTATTACAGGTTACTGTAACATCGTTGCTAATGATGACAAGTAACTTTAATTTCGATTCAAATTATGGCAGGTAACTGTAACTTCCATACTAATTTTGACAGGTAACAGTTACTTCGATACTAGTTATGACAGGAAACTGTAACTTCGTTACTAATTATGACAAGTAACTGTAATTTCGATACAAATTATGACAGGTAACATTAACTTAGATACTAATTATGACAAGAAACTCTAACTTCGTTAATATTTACGACAAGTAACAGTAATTTTGATAAAAATTTATGGTAGGTAACTGTAACTTCAATACTAATTATGACTGTAACTGTAACTTCGTTACTAATTATGACAAGTAACTGTAATTTCGATACAAATTATGGCAGGTAACTGTAACTTCCATACTAATTATGACAGGTAACAGTTACTTCGATACTAATTATGACAGGAAACTGTAACTTCGTTACTAATTATGACAAGTAACTATAACTTCAAATCAAATTATGACAGGTAACTGTAACTTCGATACTAATTATGACAAGAAACTCTAACTTCATTACTAATTATGACAAGTAACTGTAATTTTGATAAAAAATTATGGTAGGTAACTGTAACTTCAATACTAATTATGACATGTAACAGTAACTTCGATACTTATTATGACAGGTAACTGTAACTTCGTTACTAATTATCACAAGTAACTTTAATTTCGATACTAATTATGGCAGGTAACCGTAACTTCGTTACTAATTATTACAAGTCCCTGTAATTTCGATACAAATTATGGCGGGTAACGGTAACTTCGATAATAATTATTACAAGTAACTGTAACTTCGATACTAATTATGACAGGTAACTGTAACTTGGTTACTAATTATGACAAGTAACTGTAATTTCGATACAAATTTTGGCAGGTAACTGTAACTTCGATTCTAATTATGACAAGTAACAGTAACTTCGATACTAATTATGACAAGTAACTGTAACTTCGATACTAATTATGACAGGTAACTGTAACTTCGTTACTATTTATGACAAGTAACTGTAATTTCGATACAAATTATGACAGGTAACTGTAACTTCGTTACTAATTATGACAAGTAACAGTACCTTCGATACTAATTACGACAGGTTACTGTAACATCGCTACTAATTATGACAAGTAACTTTAATTTCGATACAAATTATGGCAGGTAACTGTAACTTCCATACTAATTATGACAGGTAACAGTAACTTCGATACTAATTATGACAGGAAACTGTAACTTCGTTACTAATTATGACAAATTACTGTAATATCGATACAAATTATGACAGGTAACTGTAACTTCGTTACTAATTATGACAAGTAACAGTACCTTCGATACTAATTAAGACAGGTAACTGTAACTTCGATACTAATTATGACAAGGAACTGTAATTTCGATACAAATTATGGCAGGTAACTGTAACTTCGTTACTAATTATGACATGTACCTGTAATTTCGATACAAATTTTGGCAGGTAACTGTAACTTCGATACTAATTATGACAGGTAACAGTAACTTCGATACTAATTATGACAAGTAACTGTAACTTCGATACTAATTATGACAGGTAACTGTAACTTCGTTACTAATAATGACAAGTAACTCTAATTTCGATACTAATTATGGCAGGTAACTGTAACTTCGATACTAATTATGACAGGTAACAGTAACTTCGATACTAATTATGACAAGTAACTATAACTTCGATTAAAATTATGACTGGTTACTGTAACTTCGATTCTAATTATGACAAGAAACTCAAACTTCGTTACTAATTATGACAAGTAACTGTAATTTTGATAAAAAATTATGGTAGGTAACTGTAACTTCATTACTAATTATGACAGGTAACAGTAACTTCGATAATAATTATGACAGGAAACTGTAACTTCGTTACTAATTATGACAAGTAACTTTAATTACGATACTAGTTACGGCAGGAAACTGTAACTTCGTTACTAATTATGACAAGTCCCTGTAATTTCGATACAAATTATGGCAGGTAACTGTAACTTCGATACTAGTTATGACAAGTAACTGTAACTTCGATACTAATTATGACAGGTAACTGTAACTTCGTTATTAATTATGACAAGTAACTGTAATTTTGATAAAAAATTATTGTAGGTAACTGTAACTTCAATACTAATTATGACAGGTAACAGTAACTTCGATACTAATTTTGAACAGAAACTCGAACTTCGTTACTAATTATGACAAGTAACTGTAATTTTGATAAAAAATTATGGTAGGTAACTGTAACTTCAATACTAATTATGACAGGTAACAGTAACTTCGATACTAATTATGACAGGAAACTGTAACTTCGTTACTAATTATGACAAGTAACTTTAATTTCGATATTAATTATGGCAGGAAACTGTAACTTCGTTACTAATTATGACAAGTCCCTGTAATTTCGATACAAATTATGGCAGGTAACTGTAACCTCGATACTAATTATGACAAGTAACTGTAACTTCGATACTAATTATGACAGGTAACTGTAACTTCGTTATTAACTATGACAAGTAACTGTAATTTCGATACAAATTTTGACAGGTAACTGTATCATCGTTACTAATTTTGACAGGTAACAATAACTTCGATACTAATTATGACAAGTAACTGTAACTTCGTTACTAATTATGACAGGTAACTGTAACTTCGATACTAATTATGACAGGTAACTGTAACTTCGATACTAATTATGACAAGTAACTGTAATTTCGATTCAAATATTGGCAGGTTACTGTAACTTCGATACTAATTATGACAGGTAACAGCAACTTCGATACTAATTATGACAAGTAACTATAACTACGATACAAATTATGACAGGTAACTGTAACTTCGATACTAATTATGACAAGAAACTCTAACTTCGTTACTAATTATGACAATTAACTGTAATTTTGATAAAAATTATTGTAGGTAACTGTAACTTCAATACTAATTATGACAGGTAACAGTAACTTCGATACTAATTATGACAGGTAACTGTAACTTCGTTACTTATTATGACAAGTAACTTTAATTTCGATACTAATTATGGCAGGTTACTGTAACTTCGTTACTAATTATGACAAGTCCCTGTAATATCGATACAAATTATGGCAGGTAATTGTAATTTCGATGCTAATTATGACAGGTAACAGTAACTTCGATACTAATTATGACAAGTAACTGTAACTTCGATACTAATTATGATAGGTAACTGTAACTTCGTTACTAATTATGACAAGTGACAGTAATTTCGATACAAATTATGGCACGTAACTGTATCCTCGATACTAATTATGACAGGTAACAGTAACTTCGATACTAATTATGACAAGTAACATTAACTTCGATACTAATTATGGCAGGTTACTGTAACATCGCTACTAATTATGACAAGTAACTTTAATTTCGATACAAATTATGGCAGGTAACTGTAACTTCCATACTAATTATGACAGGTAACAGTAACTTCGATACTATTTATGACAGGAAACTGTAACTTCATTACTAATTATGACAAGTAACTGTAATTTCGAATCAAATTATGACAGGTAACTGTAACTTCGTTACTAATTATGACAAGTAACAGTACCTTCGATACTAATTACGACAGGTAACTGTAACTTCGATACTAATTATGACAAGGAACTGTAATTTCGATACAAATTATGGCAGGTAACTGTAACTTCGTTACTAATTATGACAAGTATCTGTAATTTCGATACAAATTTTGGCAGGTAACTGTAACTTCGATACTAATTATGACAGGTAACAGTAACTTCGATACTAATTATGACAAGTAACTGTAACTTCGATACTTATTATGACAGGTAACTGTAACTTCGTTACTAATAATGACAAGTAACACTAATTTCGATACTAATTATGGCAGGTAACTGTAACTTCTATACTAATTATGACAGGTAACAGTAACTTCGATACTAATTATGACAAGTAACTATAACTTCGTCATTTAGACTTTCACGGCCCGTGTTATTATTCATAATGTTGAATTTTGGGTTTATGCCGTGTTTTATTATATTGCAATTCGACGCGTTTCGAAAGAAACCATGTCTTTCATCGTCAGGAATAATCTGGAATACGACAATGTTGCTAAGAGAAAGCAACGAAGAACATATAGAAGGTGCCCAAAGATGGACGCCATTATAGCCCCATGTTAGGGACAACGGAAAGCAGCAGTGAATTACTTTCTCAGGGTTCTGATAATAGGTAGCCAGGATTCACTGAGATTGTAGCCGGTGTCGCGGTTGAAATTATCTGGGTGTTTACGTATTTCAACCGCCTCCCTGATGATTCTGGGACGATATTGCTTTATACGGGCAAGAACATCCACCCCTTGGAACATGACATCATGGCCAGGTGTTAAAGCATGATCGGCAACAGCTGATTTATCAGGTTGAATGAGCCTGATACATCTATTATGTTCCTTAATGCGAGTGCATATTGTTCTCGAAGTCTGCCCGATGTAAACCTTGCCACAAGTACAGGGAACTCTGTAGATACCCGGTTGTTGCAATTTAGGCAAACTGTCCTTAGTTGGTCGCAGGAGTTGCCTAATCTTAACAGAAGTTCCAAATACAGTCCGTATTTTGTATCGACGTAGGATTTTAGCAATAGGATCCGTTGTGTTATGTATGTACGGAAGGTAAGCAGTTCCTCTTACATCTCTTTTCTCAACTGACGTCCTATTATTATTTGTTGTTTTCAGAACCGTAGAAATCAAAGCCTTGCTATAACCGTTGCTCTCAAAGGTGGTTCGCAGGGTGTTAATTTCTTCTTGTAAAGAAGACACTTCACAAATCCTCCTAGCCCTGGTAGTTAGAGTTGTAAGGATACCATGTTTCTGGGCAGGGTGATGGTGAGAACTTGCGTGGAGATATCTATTGGTGTGTGTTGGCTTACGAAAAACGCTGTGTCCTAAAGAACCATCCTCTTTCTTGGTGACGAGAACATCTAAAAAAGGTATTTTGCCGTCAGATTCCTTTTCCATGGTGAAACAAATAGAAGGGTGCTGGAGATTAAGGTGATCCAGGAAATGGCTAAGATTTTCCTCACCTTCCGTCCAAACAACGAACGTGTCATCCACATAACGCCACCATATCTTCGGTTTGAAAGGAGCCGACGACAAAGCTTTCTCTTCAAAGTTCTCCATGAAGAAATTAGCCACAACAGGAGAGAGAGGACTACCCATGGCCACACCATCAGTCTGCTCATAAAAATTCCCATTCCATAGAAAGTAGGAGGAGGTCATGCAGTGATAAAAAGTCTTGTGATGTCTTCAGGAAAAAAGCCATTAATGAGAGACATAACACCATCAATAGGTACTCTCGTAAACAGAGACACCACGTCGAGACTCACTAGAATATCACCCGGCTGAAGTGTTATACCTTTTAACTTTTCCACGAAGTGTGTGGAATCCTTAATGTACGAAGGCGTGCTACCCAGAAGCGGCTGAAGTAGTCTTCCTAAGTATTTGGAAAGGGCATATGTAGGAGAACCAATCGTACTAACAATAGGTCTAAGAGGAACATCTTCCTTATGTATTTTAGGAAGACCATAGAGTCTCGGAGGAATAGCATCCCCTGGAAGGAGAGTCTTCGCTGCATCCGCTGGAATAGATGATTGCTTGATCAATTTGACGGTGACATTTGAGTAGCGAGTAGTAGGATCACGACTATTAATCCTATATACAGGATCTGATAACAAAGACGAGATCTTGGAATCATAATCAACCTTATCCAATACCACTGTCGCGTTACCCTTGTCAGCGGGGAGAACGATAATATCAGAATTGTCCCTTAGATCTTTAAGTGCCCGGCTTTCGCCTTGTTTTAAGTTGGTGTTAGGTGGCTTAGCTGTCTTGAGAACTCGGGAACATTCTTGTCTGGCTTCCTCGGCCTCTTCAGGTGTGAGGTGATGTACTGAGGATTCTACGGATGTAATAAGTTCTTCAATAGGAATTCTTCTAGGCGCTACAGCAAAATTGAGACCTTTAGCGAGAACTGCCTGTTGGGTATCACTTAGGGGCTTGCTGGACAAATTTACGACAACCTTGTTAGCATCAAGTCTAATGGCTTGAGATTTCTGCAACTGACATAACCTATCATATTTGGAAATATGTCTGTCCCTCACCTGATCTAGAACGCTGTTAGCTTGCACTGAAGAAATACGATCAAAGATATTCCATAATTCCTCACTTACGAAGATTGAGAGGCGTAGATGTAGCTGTAGTAACTCCCTCGAAATAAAATCCAACTGCTTACGAGTATACTGTAACCTCTCTATCAATAACGCCTTGCTTGCACGACGATAGATTCTCGTTGCCTTAGGTGTTCTGAAGGAATGCTTCAGCATAACAAAATTCGGTAGAATATCATGATCCCGGCATCTTAGGAGAAAAGCGAGTGAAGAGATTAGACACACCTTCTTGCGTCGTAACCTACTGAATCTAGACATCAGTCGGAAAATATCCTCCCCATAGAGGTTTCTAATATTGTCATTTAGACTTTCACGGCCCGTGTTATTATTCATAATGTTGAATTTTGGGTTTATGCCGTGTTTTATTATATTGCAATTCGACGCGTTTCGAAAGAAATTTCAACCGCGACACCGGCTACAATCTCAGTGAATCCTGGCTACCTATTATCAGAACCCTGAGAAAGTAATTCACTGCTGCTTTCCGTTGTCCCTAACATGGGGCTATAATGGCGTCCATCTTTGGGCACCTTCTATATGTTCTTCGTTGCTTTCTCTTAGCAACATTGTCGTATTCCAGATTATTCCTGACGATGAAAGACATGGTTTCTTTCGAAACGCGTCGAATTGCAATATAATAAAACACGGCATAAACCCAAAATTCAACATTATGAATAATAACACGGGCCGTGAAAGTCTAAATGACAATATTAGAAACCTCTATGGGGAGGATATTTTCCGACTGATGTCTAGATTCAGTAGGTTACGACGCAAGAAGGTGTGTCTAATCTCTTCACTCGCTTTTCTCCTAAGATGCCGGGATCATGATATTCTACCGAATTTTGTTATGCTGAAGCATTCCTTCAGAACACCTAAGGCAACGAGAATCTATCGTCGTGCAAGCAAGGCGTTATTGATAGAGAGGTTACAGTATACTCGTAAGCAGTTGGATTTTATTTCGAGGGAGTTACTACAGCTACATCTACGCCTCTCAAACTTCGTAAGTGAGGAATTATGGAATATCTTTGATCGTATTTCTTCAGTGCAAGCTAACAGCGTTCTAGATCAGGTGAGGGACAGACATATTTCCAAATATGATAGGTTATGTCAGTTGCAGAAATCTCAAGCCATTAGACTTGATGCTAACAAGGTTGTCGTAAATTTGTCCAGCAAGCCCCTAAGTGATACCCAACAGGCAGTTCTCGCTAAAGGTCTCAATTTTGCTGTAGCGCCTAGAAGAATTCCTATTGAAGAACTTATTACATCCGTAGAATCCTCAGTACATCACCTCACACCTGAAGAGGCCGAGGAAGCCAGACAAGAATGTTCCCGAGTTCTCAAGACAGCTAAGCCACCTAACACCAACTTAAAACAAGGCGAAAGCCGGGCACTTAAAGATCTAAGGGACAATTCTGATATTATCGTTCTCCCCGCTGACAAGGGTAACGCGACAGTGGTATTGGATAAGGTTGATTATGATTCCAAGATCTCGTCTTTGTTATCAGATCCTGTATATAGGATTAATAGTCGTGATCCTACTACTCGCTACTCAAATGTCACCGTCAAATTGATCAAGCAATCATCTATTCCAGCGGATGCAGCGAAGACTCTCCTTCCAGGGGATGCTATTCCTCCGAGACTCTATGGTCTTCCTAAAATACATAAGGAAGATGTTCCTCTTAGACCTATTGTTAGTACGATTGGTTCTCCTACATATGCCCTTTCCAAATACTTAGGAAGACTACTTCAGCCGCTTCTGGGTAGCACGCCTTCGTACATTAAGGATTCCACACACTTCGTGGAAAAGTTAAAAGGTATAACACTTCAGCCGGGTGATATTCTAGTGAGTCTCGACGTGGTGTCTCTGTTTACGAGAGTACCTATTGATGGTGTTATGTCTCTCATTAATGGCTTTTTTCCTGAAGACATCACAAGACTTTTTTATCACTGCATGACCTCCTCCTACTTTCTATGGAATGGGAATTTTTATGAGCAGACTGATGGTGTGGCCATGGGTAGTCCTCTCTCTCCTGTTGTGGCTAATTTCTTCATGGAGAACTTTGAAGAGAAAGCTTTGTCGTCGGCTCCTTTCAAACCGAAGATATGGTGGCGTTATGTGGATGACACGTTCGTTGTTTGGACGGAAGGTGAGGAAAATCTTAGCCATTTCCTGGATCACCTTAATCTCCAGCACCCTTCTATTTGTTTCACCATGGAAAAGGAATCTGACGGCAAAATACCTTTTTTAGATGTTCTCGTCACCAAGAAAGAGGATGGTTCTTTAGGACACAGCGTTTTTCGTAAGCCAACACACACCAATAGATATCTCCACGCAAGTTCTCACCATCACCCTGCCCAGAAACATGGTATCCTTACAACTCTAACTACCAGGGCTAGGAGGATTTGTGAAGTGTCTTCTTTACAAGAAGAAATTAACACCCTGCGAACCACCTTTGAGAGCAACGGTTATAGCAAGGCTTTGATTTCTTCGGTTCTGAAAACAACAAATAATAATAGGACGTCAGTTGAGAAAAGAGATGTAAGAGGAACTGCTTACCTTCCGTACATACATAACACAACGGATCGTATTGCTAAAATCCTACGTCGATACAAAATACGGACTGTATTTGGAACTTCTGTTAAGATTAGGCAACTCCTGCGACCAACTAAGGACAGTTTGCCTAAATTGCAACAACCGGGTATCTACAGAGTTCCCTGTACTTGTGGCAAGGTTTACATCGGGCAGACTTCGAGAACAATATGCACTCGCATTAAGGAACATAATAGATGTATCAGGCTCATTCAACCTGATAAATCAGCTGTTGCCGATCATGCTTTAACACCTGGCCATGATGTCATGTTCCAAGGGGTGGATGTTCTTGCCCGTATAAAGCAATATCGTCCCAGAATCATCAGGGAGGCGGTTGAAATACGTAAACACCCAGATAATTTCAACCGCGACACCGGCTACAATCTCAGTGAATCCTGGCTACCTATTATCAGAACCCTGAGAAAGTAATTCACTGCTGCTTTCCGTTGTCCCTAACATGGGGCTATAATGGCGTCCATCTTTGGGCACCTTCTATATGTTCTTCGTTGCTTTCTCTTAGCAACATTGTCGTATTCCAGATTATTCCTGACGATGAAAGACATGGTTTCTTTCGAAACGCGTCGAATTGAAATATAATAAAACACGGCATAAACCCAAAATTCAACATTATGAATAACTATAACTTCGATAAAAATTATGACTGGTTACTGTAACTTCGATTCTAATTATGACAAGAAACTCAAACTTCGTTACTAATTATGACAAGTAACTGTAATTTTGATAAAAAATTATGGTAGGTAACTGTAACTTCATTACTAATTATGACAGCTAACAGTAACTTCGATACAAATTTTGACAGGTAACTGTATCATCGTTACTCATTTTGACAGGTAACAATAACTTCGATACTAATTATGACAAGTAACTGTAACTTCGATACTAATTATGACAAGTAACTGTAACTTCGATACTAATTATGACAAGAAACTCAAACTTCGTTACTAATTATGACAAGTAACTGTAATTTTGATAAAAAATTATGGTAGGTAACTGTAACTTCAATACTAATTATGACAAGTAACTGTAATTTCGATACAAATTATGACAGGTAACTGTAACTTCGTTACTACTTATGACAAGTAACAGTACCTTCGATACTAATTATGACAGGTAACTGTAACATCGATACTAATTATGACAAGGAACTGTAATTTCGATACAAATTATGGCAGGTAACTGTAACTTCGATACTAATTATGACAGGTAACAGTAACTTCGATACTAATTATGACAGGTAACAGTAACTTCGATACTAATTATGACAAGTAACTGTAACTTCGATACTAATTATGACAAGAAAATCTAACTTCGTTACTATTTATGACAAGTAACTGTTTTTTTGATAAAAATTATGGTAGGTAACTGTAACTTCAATACTAATTATGACAGGTAACAGCAACTTCGATACTAATTACGACAAGTAACTATAACTTCGATACAAATTATGACAGGTAACAGTAACTTCGATACTAATTATGACAGGTTACAGTAACTACGATACTAATTATGACAAGTAACTGTAACTTCGATACTAATTATGACAGGTAACTGTAACTTGGTAACTAATTATGACAAGTAACTGTAATTTCGATACAAATTATGGCTGGTAACAGTAACTTCGATGCTTATTATGACAGGTAACTGTAACTTCGATACTAATTATGACAAGGAAATGTAATTTCGATACAAATTATGGCAGGTAACTGTAACATCGATACTAATTGTGACAGGTAACAGTAACTTCGATACTAATTGTGACAAGTAACTATAACTGCGAATCAAATTATGACAGGTAACTGTAACTTCGATACTAATTATGACAAGAAAATCTAACTTCGTTACTAATTATGACAAGTAACTGTAATTTTGATAAAAATTATGGTAGGTAACTGTAACTTCAATACTAATTATGACAGGTAACAGGAACTTCGATACTAATTATGACAGGTAACTGTAACTTCGTTAATAATTATCACAAGTAACTTTAATTTCGATACTAATTATGGCAGGTAACTGTAACTTCGTTACTAATTATGACAAGTCCCTGTAATTTCGATACAAATTATGGCAGGTAACGGTAACTTCGATACTAATTATTACAAGTCACTTTAACTTCGATACTAATTATGACAGGTAACTTCGTTACTAATTATGACAAGTAACTGTAATTTCGATACAAATTTTGGCAGGTAACTGTAACTTCGTTACTAATTATGACAAGTAACAGTACCTTCGATACTAATTACGACAGGTAACTGTAACTTCGATACTAATTATGACAAGGAACTCTAATTTCGATACAAATTATGGCAGGTAACTGTAACTTCGTTACTAATTATGACAAGTAACAGTACCTTCGATACTAATTACGACAGGTTACTGTAACATCGCTACTAATTATGACAAGTAACTTTAATTTCGATACAAATTATGGCAGGTAACTGTAACTTCCATACTAATTATGACAGGTAACAGTAACTTCGATACTAATTATGACAGGAAACTGTAACTTCGTTACTAATTATGACAAGTTACTGTAATTTCGATACAAATTATGACAGGTAACTGTAACTTCCATACTAATTATGACAGGTAACAGTTACTTCGATACTAATTATGACAGGAAACTGTAACTTCGTTACTAATTATGACAAGTAACTATAACTTCAAATCAAATTATGACAGGTAACTGTAACTTCGATACTAATTATGACAAGAAACTCTAACTTCATTACTAATTATGACAAGTAACTGTAATTTTGATAAAAAATTATGGTAGGTAACTGTAACTTCAATACTAATTATGACATGTAACAGTAACTTCGATACTTATTATGACAGGTAACTGTAACTTCGTTACTAATTATCACAAGTAACTTTAATTTCGATACTAATTATGGCAGGTAACCGTAACTTCGTTACTAATTATTACAAGTCCCTGTAATTTCGATACAAATTATGGCGGGTAACGGTAACTTCGATAATAATTATTACAAGTAACTGTAACTTCGATACTAATTATGACAGGTAACTGTAACTTGGTTATTAATTATGACAAGTAACTGTAATTTCGATACAAATTTTGGCAGGTAACTGTAACTTCGATTCTAATTATGACAGGTAACAGTAACTTCGATACTAATTATGACAAGTAACTGTAACTTCGATACTAATTATGACAGGTAACTGTAACTTCGTTACTATTTATGACAAGTAACTGTAATTTCGATACAAATTATGACAGGTAACTGTAACTTCGTTACTAATTATGACAAGTAACAGTACCTTCGATACTAATTACGACAGGTTACTGTAACATCGCTACTAATTATGACAAGTAACTTTAATTTCGATACAAATTATGACAGGTAACTGTAACTTCCATACTAATTATGACAGGTAACAGTAACTTCGATACTAATTATGACAGGAAACTGTAACTTCGTTACTAATTATGACAAGTTACTGTAATTTCGATACAAATTATGACAGGTAACTGTAACTTCGTTACAAATTATGACAAGTAACAGTACCTTCGATACTAATTAAGACAGGTAACTGTAACTTCGATACTAATTATGACAAGGAACTGTAATTTCGATACAAATTATGGCAGGTAACTGTAACTTCGATACTAATTATGACAGGTAACAGTAACTTCGATACTAATTATGACAAGTAACTGTAACTTCGATACTAATTATGACAGGTAACTGTAACTTCGTTACTAATAATGACAAGTAACTCTAATTTCGATACTAATTATGGCAGGTAACTGTAACTTCGATACTAATTATGACAGGTAACAGTAACTTCGATACTAATTATGACAAGTAACTATAACTTCGATTAAAATTATGACTGGTTACTGTAACTTCGATTCTAATTATGACAAGAAACTCAAACTTCGTTACTAATTATGACAAGTAACTCTAATTTTGATAAAAAATTATGGTAGGTAACTGTAACTTCATTACTAATTATGACAGGTAACAGTAACTTCGATAATAATTATGACAGGAAACTGTAACTTCGTTACTAATTATGACAAGTAACTTTAATTACGATACTAGTTACGGCAGGAAACTGTAACTTCGTTACTAATTATGACAAGTCCCTGTAATTTCGATACAAATTATGGCAGGTAACTGTAACTTCGATACTACTTATGACAAGTAACTGTAACTTCGATACTAATTATGACAGGTAACTGTAACTTCGTTATTAATTATGACAAGTAACTGTAATTTTGATAAAAAATTATTGTAGGTAACTGTAACTTCAATACTAATTATGACAGGTAACAGTAACTTCGATACTAATTTTGACAAGAAACTCGAACTTCGTTACTAATTATGACAAGTAACTGTAATTTTGATAAAAAATTATGGTAGGTAACTGTAACTTCAATACTAATTATGACAGGTAACAGTAACTTCGATACTAATTATGACAGGAAACTGTAACGTCGTTACTAATTATGACAAGTAACTTTAATTTCGATATTAATTATGGCAGGAAACTGTAACTTCGTTACTAATTATGACAAGTCCCTGTAATTTCGATACAAATTATGGCAGGTAACTGTAACCTCGATACTAATTATGACAAGTAACTGTAACTTCGATACTAATTATGACAGGTAACTGTAACTTCGTTATTAACTATGACAAGTAACTGTAATTTCGATACAAATTTTGACAGGTAACTGTATCATCGTTACTAATTTTGACAGGTAACAATAACTTCGATACTAATTATGACAAGTAACTGTAACTTCGTTACTAATTATGACAGGTAACTGTAACTTCGATACTAATTATGACAGGTAACTGTAACTTCGATACTAATTATGACAAGTAACTGTAATTTCGATTCAAATATTGGCAGGTTACTGTAACTTCGATACTAATTATGACAGGTAACAGCAACTTCGATACTAATTATGACAAGTAACTATAACTACGATACAAATTCTGACAGGTAACTGTAACTTCGATACTAATTATGACAAGAAACTCTAACTTCGTTACTAATTATGACAAGTAACTGTAATTTTGATAAAAATTATTGTAGGTAACTGTAACTTCAATACTAATTATGACAGGTAACAGTAACTTCGATACTAATTATGACAGGTAACTGTAACTTCGTTACTTATTATGACAAGTAACTTTAATTTCGATACTAATTATGGCAGGTTACTGTAACTTCGTTACTAATTATGACAAGTCCCTGTAATATCGATACAAATTATGGCAGGTAATTGTAATTTCGATGCTAATTATGACAGGTAACAGTAACTTCGATACTAATTATGACAAGTAACTGTAACTTCGATACTAATTATGATAGGTAACTGTAACTTCGTTACTAATTATGACAAGTAACAGTAATTTCGATACAAATTATGGCACGTAACTGTATCCTCGATACTAATTATGACAGGTAACAGTAACTTCGATACTAATTATGACAAGTAACATTAACTTCGATACTAATTATGGCAGGTTACTGTAACATCGCTACTAATTATGACAAGTAACTTTAATTTCGATACAAATTATGGCAGGTAACTGTAACTTCCATACTAATTATGACAGGTAACAGTAACTTCGATACAAATTTTGACAGGTAACTGTATCATCGTTACTCATTTTGACAGGTAACAATAACTTCGATACTAATTATGACAAGTAACTGTAACTTCGATACTAATTATGACAAGTAACTGTAACTTCGATACTAATTATGACAAGAAACTCAAACTTCGTTACTAATTATGACAAGTAACTGTAATTTTGATAAAAAATTATGGTAGGTAACTGTAACTTCAATACTAATTATGACAAGTAACTGTAATTTCGATACAAATTATGACAGGTAACTGTAACTTCGTTACTAATTATGACAAGTAATAGTACCTTCGATACTAATTATGACAGGTAACTGTAACATCGATACTAATTATGACAAGGAACTGTAATTTCGATACAAATTATGGCAGGTAACTGTAACTTCGATACTAATTATGACAGGTAACAGTAACTTCGATACTAATTATGACAGGTAACAGTAACTTCGATACTAATTATGACAAGTAACTGTAACTTCGATACTAATTATGACAAGAAAATCTAACTTCGTTACTATTTATGACAAGTAACTGTTTTTTTGATAAAAATTATGGTAGGTAACTGTAACTTCAATACTAATTATGACAGGTAACAGCAACTTCGATACTAATTACGACAAGTAACTATAACTTCGATACAAATTATGACAGGTAACAGTAACTTCGATACTAATTATGACAGGTTACAGTAACTACGATACTAATTATGACAAGTAACTGTAACTTCGATACTAATTATGACAGGTAACTGTAACTTGGTAACTAATTATGACAAGTAACTGTAATTTCGATACAAATTATGGCTGGTAACAGTAACTTCGATGCTTATTATGACAGGTAACTGTAACTTCGATACTAATTATGACAAGGAAATGTAATTTCGATACAAATTATGGCAGGTAACTGTAACATCGATACTAATTGTGACAGGTAACAGTAACTTCGATACTAATTGTGACAAGTAACTATAACTGCGAATCAAATTATGACAGGTAACTGTAACTTCGATACTAATTATGACAAGAAAATCTAACTTCGTTACTAATTATGACAAGTAACTGTAATTTTGATAAAAATTATGGTAGGTAACTGTAACTTCAATACTAATTATGACAGGTAACAGGAACTTCGATACTAATTATGACAGGTAACTGTAACTTCGTTAATAATTATCACAAGTAACTTTAATTTCGATACTAATTATGGCAGGTAACTGTAACTTCGTTACTAATTATGACAAGTCCCTGTAATTTCGATACAAATTATGGCAGGTAACGGTAACATCGATACTAATTATTACAAGTCACTTTAACTTCGATACTAATTATGACAGGTAACTTCGTTACTAATTATGACAAGTAACTGTAATTTCGATACAAATTTTGGCAGGTAACTGTAACTTCGTTACTAATTATGACAAGTAACAGTACCTTCGATACTAATTACGACAGGTAACTGTAACTTCGATACTAATTATGACAAGGAACTCTAATTTCGATACAAATTATGGCAGGTAACTGTAACTTCGTTACTAATTATGACAAGTAACAGTACCTTCGATACTAATTACGACAGGTTACTGTAACATCGCTACTAATTATGACAAGTAACTTTAATTTCGATACAAATTATGGCAGGTAACTGTAACTTCCATACTAATTATGACAGGTAACAGTAACTTCGATACTAATTATGACAGGAAACTGTAACTTCGTTACTAATTATGACAAGTTACTGTAATTTCGATACAAATTATGACAGGTAACTGTAACTTCCATACTAATTATGACAGGCAACAGTTACTTCGATACTAATTATGACAGGAAACTGTAACTTCGTTACTAATTATGACAAGTAACTATAACTTCAAATCAAATTATGACAGGTAACTGTAACTTCGATACTAATTATGACAAGAAACTCTAACTTCATTACTAATTATGACAAGTAACTGTAATTTTGATAAAAAATTATGGTAGGTAACTGTAACTTCAATACTAATTATGACATGTAACAGTAACTTCGATACTTATTATGACAGGTAACTGTAACTTCGTTACTAATTATCACAAGTAACTTTAATTTCGATACTAATTATGGCAGGTAACCGTAACTTCGTTTCTAATTATTACAAGTCCCTGTAATTTCGATACAAATTATGGCGGGTAACGGTAACTTCGATAATAATTATTACAAGTAACTGTAACTTCGATACTAATTATGACAGGTAACTGTAACTTGGTTATTAATTATGACAAGTAACTGTAATTTCGATACAAATTTTGGCAGGTAACTGTAACTTCGATTCTAATTATGACAGGTAACAGTAACTTCGATACTAATTATGACAAGTAACTGTAACTTCGATACTAATTATGACAGGTAACTGTAACTTCGTTACTATTTATGACAAGTAACTGTAATTTCGATACAAATTATGACAGGTAACTGTAACTTCGTTACTAATTATGACAAGTAACAGTACCTTCGATACTAATTACGACAGGTTACTGTAACATCGCTACTAGTTATGACAAGTAACTTTAATTTCGATACAAATTATGACAGGTAACTGTAACTTCCATACTAATTATGACAGGTAACAGTAACTTCGTTACTAATTATGACAGGAAACTGTAACTTCGTTACTAATTATGACAAGTTACTGTAATTTCGATACAAATTGTGACAGGTAACTGTAACTTCGTTACTAATTATGACAAGTAACAGTACCTTCGATACTAATTAAGACAGGTAACTGTAACTTCGATACTAATTATGACAAGTAACTATAACTTCGATTAAAATTATGACTGGTTACTGTAACTTCGATTCTAATTATGACAAGAAACTCAAACTTCGTTACTAATTATGACAAGTAACTGTAATTTTGATAAAAAATTATGGTAGGTAACTGTAACTTCATTACTAATTATGACAGGTAACAGTAACTTCGATAATAATTATGACAGGAAACTGTAACTTCGTTACTAATTATGACAAGTAACTTTAATTTCGATACAAATTATGACAGGTAACTGTAACTTCCATACTAATTATGACAGGTAACAGTAACTTCGATACTAATTATGACAGGAAACTGTAACTTCGTTACTAATTATGACAAGTTACTGTAATTTCGATACAAATTATGGCAGGTAACTGTAACTTCGTTACTAATTATGTCATGTACCTGTAATTTCGATACAAATTTTGGCAGGTAACTGTAACTTCGATACTAATTATGACAGGTAACAGTAACTTCGATACTAATTATGACAAGTAACAGTAACTTCGATACTAATTATGACAGGTTACTGTAACATCGCTACTAATTATGACAAGTAACTTTAATTTCGATACAAATTATGACAGGTAACTGTAACTTCCATACTAATTATGACAGGTAACAGTAACTTCGATACTAATTATGACAGGAAACTGTAACTTCGTTACTAATTATGACAAGTTACTGTAATTTCGATACAAATTATGGCAGGTAACTGTAACTTCGTTACTAATTATGTCATGTACCTGTAATTTCGATACAAATTTTGGCAGGTAACTGTAACTTCGATACTAATTATGACAGGTAACAGTAACTTCGATACTAATTATGACAAGTAACAGTAACTTCGATACTAATTATGACAGGTAACTGTAACTTCGTTACTAATAATGACAAGTAACTCTAATTTCGATACTAATTATGGCAGGTAACTGTAACTTCGATACTAATTATGACAGGTAACAGTAACTTCGATACTAATTATGACAAGTAACTATAACTTCGATTAAAATTATGACTGGTTACTGTAACTTCGATTCTAATTATGACAAGAAACTCAAACTTCGTTACTAATTATGACAAGTAACTGTAATTTTGATAAAAAATTATGGTAGGTAACTGTAACTTCATTACTAATTATGACAGGTAACAGTAACTTCGATAATAATTATGACAGGAAACTGTAACTTCGTTACTAATTATGACAAGTAACTTTAATTACGATACTAGTTACGGCAGGAAACTGTAACTTCGTTACTAATTATGACAAGTCCCTGTAATTTCGATACAAATTATGGCAGGTAACTGTAACTTCGATACTAGTTATGACAAGTAACTGTAACTTCGATACTAATTATGACAGGTAACTGTAACTTCGTTATTAATTATGACAAGTAACTGTAATTTTGATAAAAAATTATTGTAGGTAACTGTAACTTCAATACTAATTATGACAGGTAACAGTAACTTCGATACTAATTTTGACAAGAAACTCGAACTTCGTTACTAATTATGACAAGTAACTGTAATTTTGATAAAAAATTATGGTAGGTAACTGTAACTTCAATACTAATTATGACAGGTAACAGTAACTTCGATACTAATTATGACAGGAAACTGTAACGTCGTTACTAATTATGACAAGTAACTTTAATTTCGATATTAATTATGGCAGGAAACTGTAACTTCGTTACTAATTATGACAAGTCCCTGTAATTTCGATACAAATTATGGCAGGTAACTGTAACCTCGATACTAATTATGACAAGTAACTGTAACTTCGATACTAATTATGACAGGTAACTGTAACTTCGTTATTAACTAGGACAAGTAACTGTAATTTCGATACAAATTTTGACAGGTAACTGTATCATCGTTACTAATTTTGACAGGTAACAATAACTTCGATACTAATTATGACAAGTAACTGTAACTTCGTTACTAATTATGACAGGTAACTGTAACTTCGATACTAATTATGACAGGTAACAGTAACTTCGATACTAATTATGACAAGTAACTGTAATTTCGATTCAAATATTGGCAGGTTACTGTAACTTCGATACTAATTATGACAGGTAACAGCAACTTCGATACTAATTATGACAAGTAACTATAACTACGATACAAATTATGACAGGTAACTGTAACTTCGATACTAATTATGACAAGAAACTCTAACTTCGTTACTAATTATGACAAGTAACTGTAATTTTGATAAAAATTATTGTAGGTAACTGTAACTTCAATACTAATTATGACAGGTAACAGTAACTTCGATACTAATTATGACAGGTTACTGTAACTTCGTTACTAATTATGACAAGTCCCTGTAATATCGATACAAATTATGGCAGGTAATTGTAATTTCGATGCTAATTATGACAGGTAACAGTAACTTCGATACTAATTATGACAAGTAACTGTAACTTCGATACTAATTATGATAGGTAACTGTAACTTCGTTACTAATTATGACAAGTAACAGTAATTTCGATACAAATTATGGCACGTAACTGTATCCTCGATACTAATTATGACAGGTAACAGTAACTTCGATACTAATTATGACAAGTAACATTAACTTCGATACTAATTATGGCAGGTTACTGTAACATCGCTACTAATTATGACAAGTAACTTTAATTTCGATACAAATTATGGCAGGTAACTGTAACTTCGTTACTAATTATGACAAGTAACAGTACCTTCGATACTAATTACGACAGGTAACTGTAACTTCGATACTAATTATGACAAGGAACTGTAATTTCGATACAAATTATGGCAGGTAACTGTAACTTCGTTACTAATTATGACAAGTAACTGTAATTTCGATACAAATGTTGGCAGGTAACTGTAACTTCGATACTAATTATGACAGGTAACAGTAACTTCGATACTAATTATGACAAGTAACTGTAACTTCGATACTTATTATGACAGGTAACTGTAACTTCGTTACTAATAATGACAAGTAACACTAATTTCGATACTAATTATGGCAGGTAACTGTAACTTCTATACTAATTATGACAGGTAACAGTAACTTCGATACTAATTATGACAAGTAACTATAACTTCGATAAAAATTATGACTGGTTACTGTAACTTCGATTCTAATTATGACAAGAAACTCAAACTTCGTTACTAATTATGACAAGTAACTGTAATTTTGATAAAAAATTATGGTAGGTAACTGTAACTTCATTACTAATTATGACAGCTAACAGTAACTTCGATACAAATTTTGACAGGTAACTGTATCATCGTTACTCATTTTGACAGGTAACAATAACTTCGATACTAATTATGACAAGTAACTGTAACTTCGATACTAATTATGACAAGTAACTGTAACTTCGATACTAATTATGACAAGAAACTCAAACTTCGTTACTAATTATGACAGGTAACTGTAATTTTGATAAAAAATTATGGTAGGTAACTGTAACTTCAATACTAATTATGACAAGTAACTGTAATTTCGATACAAATTATGACAGGTAACTGTAACTTCGTTACTAATTATGACAAGTAACAGTACCTTCGATACTAATTATGACAGGTAACTGTAACATCGATACTAATTATGACAAGGAACTGTAATTTCGATACAAATTATGGCAGGTAACTGTAACTTCGATACTAATTATGACAGGTAACAGTAACTTCGATACTAATTATGACAGGTAACAGTAACTTCGATACTAATTATGACAAGTAACTGTAACTTCGATACTAATTATGACAAGAAAATCTAACTTCGTTACTATTTATGACAAGTAACTGTTTTTTTGATAAAAATTATGGTAGGTTACTGTAACTTCAATACTAATTATGACAGGTAACAGCAACTTCGATACTAATTACGACAAGTAACTATAACTTCGATACAAATTATGACAGGTAACAGTAACTTCGATACTAATTATGACAGGTTACAGTAACTACGATACTAATTATGACAAGTAACTGTAACTTCGATACTAATTATGACAGGTAACTGTAACTTGGTAACTAATTATGACAAGTAACTGTAATTTCGATACAAATTATGGCTGGTAACAGTAACTTCGATGCTTATTATGACAGGTAACTGTAACTTCGATACTAATTATGACAAGGAAATGTAATTTCGATACAAATTATGGCAGGTAATTGTAACATCGATACTAATTGTGACACGTAACAGTAACTTCGATACTAATTGTGACAAGTAACTATAACTGCGAATCAAATTATGACAGGTAACTGTAACTTCGATACTAATTATGACAAGAAAATCTAACTTCGTTACTAATTATGACAAGTAACTGTAATTTTGATAAAAATTATGGTAGGTAACTGTAACTTCAATACTAATTATGACAGGTAACAGGAACTTCGATACTAATTATGACAGGTAACTGTAACTTCGTTAATAATTATCACAAGTAACTTTAATTTCGATACTAATTATGGCAGGTAACTGTAACTTCGTTACTAATTATGACAAGTCCCTGTAATTTCGATACAAATTATGGCAGGTAACGGTAACTTCGATACTAATTATTACAAGTCACTTTAACTTCGATACTAATTATGACAGGTAACTTCGTTACTAATTATGACAAGTAACTGTAATTTCGATACAAATTTTGGCAGGTAACTGTAACTTCGTTACTAATTATGACAAGTAACAGTACCTTCGATACTAATTACGACAGGTAACTGTAACTTCGATACTAATTATGACAAGGAACTCTAATTTCGATACAAATTATGGCAGGTAACTGTAACTTCGTTACTAATTATGACAAGTAACAGTACCTTCGATACTAATTACGACAGGTTACTGTAACATCGCTACTAATTATGACAAGTAACTTTAATTTCGATACAAATTATGGCAGGTAACTGTAACTTCCATACTAATTATGACAGGTAACAGTAACTTCGATACTAATTATGACAGGAAACTGTAACTTCGTTACTAATTATGACAAGTTACTGTAATTTCGATACAAATTATGACAGGTAACTGTAACTTCGTTACTAATTATGACAAGTAACAGTACCTTCGATACTAATTAAGACAGGTAACTGTAACTTCGATACTAATTATGACAAGGAACTGTAATTTCGATACAAATTATGGAAGGTAACTGTAACTTCGTTACTAATTATGACATGTACCTGTAATTTCGATACAAATTTTGGCAGGTAACTGTAACTTCGATACTAATTATGACAGGTAACAGTAACTTCGATACTAATTATGACAAGTAACTGTAACTTCGATACTAATTATGACAGGTAACTGTAACTTCGTTACTAATAATGACAAGTAACTCTAATTTCGATACTAATTAGGGCAGGTAACTGTAACTTCGATACTAATTATGACAGGTAACAGTAACTTCGATACTAATTATGACAAGTAACTATAACTTCGATTAAAATTATGACTGGTTACTGTAACTTCGATTCTAATTATGACAAGAAACTCAAACTTCGTTACTAATTATGACAAGTAACTGTAATTTTGATAAAAAATTATGGTAGGCAACTGTAACTTCATTACTAATTATGACAGGTAACAGTAACTTCGATAATAATTATGACAGGAAACTGTAACTTCGTTACTAATTATGACAAGTAACTTTAATTACGATACTAGTTACGGCAGGAAACTGTAACTTCGTTACTAATTATGACAAGTCCCTGTAATTTCGATACAAATTATGGCAGGTAACTGTAACTTCGATACTAGTTATGACAAGTAACTGTAACTTCGATACTAATTATGTCAGGTAACTGTAACTTCGTTATTAATTATGACAAGTAACTGTAATTTTGATAAAAAATTATTGTAGGTAACTGTAACTTCAATACTAATTATGACAGGTAACAGTAACTTCGATACTAATTTTGACAAGAAACTCGAACTTCGTTACTAATTATGACAAGTAACTGTAATTTTGATAAAAAATTATGGTAGGTAACTGTAACTTCAATACTAATTATGACAGGTAACAGTAACTTCGATACTAATTATGACAGGAAACTGTAACTTCGTTACTAATTATGACAAGTAACTTTAATTTCGATATTAATTATGGCAGGAAACTGTAACTTTGTTACTAATTATGACAAGTCCCTGTAATTTCGATACAAATTATGGCAGGTAACTGTAACCTCGATACTAATTATGACAAGTAACTGTAACTTCGATACTAATTATGACAGGTAACTGTAACTTCGTTATTAACTATGACAAGTAACTGTAATTTCGATACAAATTTTGACAGGTAACTGTATCATCGTTACTAATTTTGACAGGTAACAATAACTTCGATACTAATTATGACAAGTAACTGTAACTTCGATACTAAATATGACAAGTAACTGTAATTTCGATTCAAATATTGGCAGGTTACTGTAACTTCGATACTAATTATGACAGGTAACAGCAACTTCGATACTAATTATGACAAGTAACTATAACTACGATACAAATTATGACAGGTAACTGTAACTTCGATACTAAATATGACAAGTAACTGTAATTTCGATTCAAATATTGGCAGGTTACTGTAACTTCGATACTAATTATGACAGGTAACAGCAACTTCGATACTAATTATGACAAGTAACTATAACTACGATACAAATTATGACAGGTAACTGTAACTTCGATACTAATTATGACAAGAAACTCTAACTTCGTTACTAATTATGACAAGTAACTGTAATTTTGATAAAAATTATTGTAGGTAACTGTAACTTCAATACTAATTATGACAGGTAACAGTAACTTCGATACTAATTATGACAGGTAACTGTAACTTCGTTACTTATTATGACAAGTAACTTTAATTTCGATACTAATTATGGCAGGTTACTGTAACTTCGTTACTAATTATGACAAGTCCCTGTAATATCGATACAAATTATGGCAGGTAATTGTAATTTCGATGCTAATTATGACAGGTAACAGTAACTTCGATACTAATTATGACAAGTAACAGTAACTTCGATACTAATTATGACAAGTAACTGTAACTTCGATACTAATTATGACAGGTAACTGTAACTTCGTTACTAATTAGGACAAGTAACTGTAATTTCGATTCAAATTTTGGCAGGTAACTGTAACTTCGATACTTATTATGACAGGTAACAGTAACTTCGATACTAATTATGACAAGTAACTGTAACTTCGATACTAATTATGACAGGTAACTGTAACTTCGTTACTAATTACGACAAGTAACTGTAATTTCGATACAAATTATGGCAGGTATGTGTAACTTCGATAATAATTATGACAGGTAACAGCAACATCGATACTAATTATGACAAGTAACTATAACTTCGATACAAATTATGACAGGTAACTGTAACTTCGATACTAATTATGACAAGAAACTCTAACTTCGTTACTAATTATGACAAGTAACTGTAATTTTGATAAAAAATTATTGTAGGTAACTGTAACTTCAATACTAATTATGACAGGTAACAGTAACTTCGATACTAATTATGACAGGTAACAGTAACTACGATACTAATTATGACAAGTAACTGTAACTTCGATACTAATTATGACAGGTAACTGTAACTTCGTAACTATTTATGACAAGTAACTGTAATTTCGATACAAATTATGGCAGGTAACAGTAATTTCGATACTAATTATGACAGGTAACTGTAACTTCGATACTAATTATGACAAGGAACTGTAATTTCGATACAAATTATGGCAGGTAACTGTAACTTCCATACTCATTATGACAGGTAACAGTAACTTCGATACTAATTATGACAAGAAACTGTAACTTCGTTACTAATTATGACAAGTAACTGTAATTTCGATACAAATTATGACAGGTAACTGTAACTTCGATACTAATTATGACAAGTAACTGTAACTTCGATACTAATTATGACAGGTAACTGTAACTTCGTTACTATTTATGACAAGTAACAGTAATTTCGATACAAATTATGGCAGGTAACAGTAACTTCGATACTAATTATGACAGGTAATAGTAACTTCGTTACTAATTATGACAAGTAACTATAACTTCGAATCAAATTATGACAGGTAACTGTAACTTCGATACTAATTATGACAAGAAACTCTAACTTCGTTACTAATTATGACACGTAACTGTAATTTTGATAAAAAAATTATGGTAGGTAACTGTAACTTCAATACTAATTATGACAGGTAACAGTAACTTCGATACTTTTTATGACAGGTAACTGTAACTTCGTTACTAATTATCACAAGTAACTTTAATTTCGATACTAATTATGGCAGGTAACCGTAACATCGTTACTAATTATTACAAGTCCCTGTAATTTCGATACAAATTATGGCGGGTAACGGTAACTTCGATAATAATTATTACAAGTAACTGTAACTTCGATACTAATTATGACAGGTAACTGTAACTTGGTTACTAATTATGACAAGTAACTGTAATTTCGATACAAAATTTTGGCAGGTAACTGTAACTTCGATTCTAATTATGACAGGTAACAGTAACTTCGATACTAATTATGACAAGTAACTGTAACTTCGATACTAATTATGACAGGTAACTGTAACTTCGTTACTATTTATGACAAGTAACAGTAATTTCGAGAAAAAATATGGCAGGTAACAGTAACTTCGATACTAATTATGACAGGTAATAGTAACTTCGATACTAATTATGACAAGTTACATTAACTTCGATACTATTTATGACAGGTAACTGTAACTTCGTCACTAATTATAACAAGTAACTGTAATTTCGTTACAAATTATGGCAGGTAACAGTAACTTCGATACTAATTATGACAGGTAACAGTAATTCGATACTAATTATGACAAGTAACTATAACTTCAATACAAATTATGACAGGTAACTGTAACTTCGATACTAATTATGACAAGAAACTCGAACTTCGTTACTAATTATGACAAGTCCCTGTAATTTCGATACAAATTATGGCAGTTAACTGTAACTTCCATACTAATTATGACAGGTAACAGTAACTTCGATACTAATTATGACAGGAAACTGTAACTTCGTTACTAATTATGACAAGTAACTGTAATTTCGATACAAATTATGACAGGTAACTGTAACTTCGTTACTAGTTATGACAGGTTACTGTAACTTCGTTACTAATTATGTCAAGTAACTGTAGCTTCGATGCTAATTATGACAAGTAACTGTAATTTCGATACAAATTATGACAGGTAACATTAACTTCGATACTAATTATGACAAGAAACTCTAACTTCGTTAATAATTATGACAAGTAACAGTAATTTTGATAAAAATTTATGGTAGGTAACTGTAACTTCAATACTAATTATGACTGTAACTGTAACTTCGTTACTAATTATGACAAGTAACTGTAATTTTGATACAAATTATGGCAGGTAACAGTAACTTCGGTACTAATTATGACAGGTAACTGTAACTTCGATACTAATTATGACAAGGAACTGTAATTTCGATACAAATTATGGCAGGTAACTGTAACTTCCATACTCATTATGACAGGTAACGGTAACTTCGATACTAATTATGACAAGGAACTGTAACTTCGTTACTAATTATGACAAGTAACTGTAATTTCGATACAAATTATGACAGGTAACTGTAACTTCGTTACTAATTATGACAAGTAACAGTACCTTCGCTACTAATTATGACAGGTAACTGTAACTTCGTTACTATTTATGACATGTAACAGTAATTTCGATACAAAATATGGCAGGTAACAGTAACTTCGATACTAATTATGACAGGTAACAGTAACTTCGATACTAATTATGACAAGTAACATTAACTTCGATACTAATTATTACAGGTTACGGTAACATCGTTGCTAATGATGACAAGTAACTTTAATTTCGATTCAAATTATGGCAGGTAACTGTAACTTCCATACTAATTATGACAGGTAACAGTTACTTCGATACTAGTTATGACAGGAAACTGTAACTTCGTTACTAATTATGACAAGTAACTGTAATTTCGATACAAATTATGACAGGTAACATTAACTTAGATACTAATTATGACAAGAAACTCTAACTTCGTTAATATTTACGACAAGTAACAGTAATTTTGATAAAAATTTATGGTAGGTAACTGTAACTTCAATACTAATTATGACTGTAACTGTAACTTCGTTACTAATTATGACAAGTAACTGTAATTTCGATACAAATTATGGCAGGTAACTGTAACTTCCATACTAATTATGACAGGTAACAGTTACTTCGATACTAATTATGACAGGAAACTGTAACTTCGTTACTAATTATGACAAGTAACTATAACTTCAAATCAAATTATGACAGGTAACTGTAACTTCGATACTAATTATGACAAGAAACTCTAACTTCATTACTAATTATGACAAGTAACTGTAATTTTGATAAAAAATTATGGTAGGTAACTGTAACTTCAATACTAATTATGACATGTAACAGTAACTTCGATACTTATTATGACAGGTAACTGTAACTTCGTTACTAATTATCACAAGTAACTTTAATTTCGATACTAATTATGGCAGGTAACCGTAACTTCGTTACTAATTATTACAAGTCCCTGTAATTTCGATACAAATTATGGCGGGTAACGGTAACTTCGATAATAATTATTACAAGTAACTGTAACTTCGATACTAATTATGACAGGTAACTGTAACTTGGTTACTAATTATGACAAGTAACTGTAATTTAGATACAAATTTTGGCAGGTAACTGTAACTTCGATTCTAATTATGACAGGTAACAGTAACTTCGATACTAATTATGACAAGTAACTGTAACTTCGATACTAATTATGACAGGTAACTGTAACTTCGTTACTATTTATGACAAGTAACTGTAATTTCGATACAAATTATGACAGGTAACTGTAACTTCGTTACTAATTATGACAAGTAACAGTACCTTCGATACTAATTACGACAGGTTACTGTAACATCGCTACTAATTATGACAAGTAACTTTAATTTCGATACAAATTATGGCAGGTAACTGTAACTTCCATACTAATTATGACAGGTAACAGTAACTTCGATACTAATTATGACAGGAAACTGTAACTTCGTTACTAATTATGACAAGTTACTGTAATTTCGATACAAATTATGACAGGTAACTGTAACTTCGTTACTAATTATGACAAGTAACAGTACCTTCGATACTAATTAAGACAGGTAACTGTAACTTCGATACTAATTATGACAAGGAACTGTAATTTCGATACAAATTATGGCAGGTAACTGTAACTTCGTTACTAATTATGACATGTACCTGTAATTTCGATACAAATTTTGGCAGGTAACTGTAACTTCGATACTAATTATGACAGGTAACAGTAACTTCGATACTAATTATGACAAGTAACTGCAACTTCGATACTAATTATGACAGGAAACTGTAACTTCGTTACTAATAATGACAAGTAACTCTAATTTCGATACTAATTATGGCAGGTAACTGTAACTTCGATACTAATTATGACAGGTAACAGTAACTTCGATACTAATTATGACAAGTAACTATAACTTCGATTAAAATTATGACTGGTTACTGTAACTTCGATTCTAATTATGACAAGAAACTCAAACTTCGTTACTAATTATGACAAGTAACTGTAATTTTGATAAAAATTTATGGTAGGTAACTGTAACGTCATTACTAATTATGACAGGTAACAGTAACTTCGATAATAATTATGACAGGAAACTGTAACTTCGTTACTAATTATGACAAGTAACTTTAATTACGATACTAGTTACGGCAGGAAACTGTAACTTCGTTACTAATTATGACAAGTCCCTGTAATTTCGATACAAATTATGGCAGGTAACTGTAACTTCGATACTAGTTATGACAAGTAACTGTAACTTCGATACTAATTATGACAGGTAACTGTAACTTCGTTATTAATTATGACAAGTAACTGTAATTTTGATAAAAAATTATTTTAGGTAACTGTAACTTCAATACTAATTATGACAGGTAACAGTAACTTCGATACTAATTTTGACAAGAAACTCGAACTTCGTTACTAATTATGACAAGTAACTGTAATTTTGATAAAAAATTATGGTAGGTAACTGTAACTTCAATACTAATTATGACAGGTAACAGTAACTTCGATACTAATTATGACAGGAATCTGTAACTTCGTTACTAATTATGACAAGTAACTTTAATTTCGATATTAATTATGGCAGGAAACTGTAACTTCGTTACTAATTATGACAAGTCCCTGTAATTTCGATACAAATTATGGCAGGTAACTGTAACCTCGATACTAATTATGACAAGTAACTGTAACTTCGATACTAATTATGACAGGTAACTGTAACTTCGTTATTAACTATGACAAGTAACTGTAATTTCGATACAAATTTTGACAGGTAACTGTATCATCGTTACTAATTTTGACAGGTAACAATAACTTCGATACTAATTATGACAAGTAACTGTAACTTCGTTACTAATTATGACAGGTAACTGTAACTTCGATACTAATTATGACAGGTAACTGTAACTTCGATACTAATTATGACAAGTAACTGTAATTTCGATTCAAATATTGGCAGGTTACTGTAACTTCGATACTAATTATGACAGGTAACAGCAACTTCGATACTAATTATGACAAGTAACTATAACTACGATACAAATTATGACAGGTAACTGTAACTTCGATACTAATTATGACAAGAAACTCTAACTTCGTTACTAATTATGACAAGTAACTGTAATTTTGATAAAAATTATTGTAGGTAACTGTAACTTCAATACTAATTATGACAGGTAACAGTAACTTCGATACTAATTATGACAGGTAACTGTAACTTCGTTACTTATTATGACAAGTAACTTTAATTTCGATACTAATTATGGCAGGTTACTGTAACTTCGTTACTAATTATGACAAGTCCCTGTAATATCGATACAAATTATGGCAGGTAATTGTAATTTCGATGCTAATTATGACAGGTAACAGTAACTTCGATACTAATTATGACAAGTAACAGTAACTTCGATACTAATTATGACAAGTAACTGTAACTTCGATACTAATTATGACAGGTAACTGTAACTTCGTTACTAATTATGACAAGTAACTGTAATTTCGATTCAAATTTTGGCAGGTAACTGTAACTTCGATACTTATTATGACAGGTAACAGTAACTTCGATACTAATTATGACAAGTAAATGTAACTTCGATACTAATTATGACAGGTAACTGTAACTTCGTTACTAATTACGACAAGTAACTGTAATTTCGATACAAATTATGGCAGGTATGTGTAACTTCGATACTAATTATGACAAGTAACAGCAACTTCGATACTAATTATGACAAGTAACTATAACTTCGATACAAATTATGACAGGTAACTGTAACTTCGATACTAATTATGACAAGAAACTCTAACTTCGTTACTAATTATGACAAGTAACTGTAATTTTGATAAAAAATTATTGTAGGTAACTGTAACTTCAATACTAATTATGACAGGTAACAGTAACTTCGATACTAATTATGACAGGTAACAGTAACTTCGATACTAATTATGACAGGTAACTGTAACTTCGTAACTATTTATGACAAGTAACTGTAATTTCGATACAAATTATGGCAGGTAACAGTAACTTCCATACTCATTATGACAGGTAACAGTAACTTCGATACTAATTATGACAAAAAACTGTAACTTCGTTACTAATTATGGCAAGTAACTGTAATTTCGAGACAAATTATGACAGGTAACTGTAACTTCGATACTAATTATGACAAGTAACTGTAACTTCGATACTAATTATGACAGGTAACTGTAACTTCGTTACTATTTATGACAAGTAACAGTAATTTCGATACAAATTATGGCAGGTAACAGTAACTTCGATACTAATTATGACAGGTAATAGTAACTTCGTTACTAATTATGACAAGTAACTATAACTTCGAATCAAATTATGACAGGTAACTGTAACTTCGATACTAATTATGACAAGAAACTCTAACTTCGTTACTAATTATGACACGTAACTGTAATTTTGATAAAAAAATTATGGTAGGTAACTGTAACTTCAATACTAATTATGACAGGTAACAGTAACTTCGATACTTATTATGACAGGTAACTGTAACTTCGTTACTAATTATCACAAGTAACTTTAATTTCGATACTAATTATGGCAGGTAACCGTAACTTCGTTACTAATTATTACAAGTCCCTGTAATTTCGATACAAATTATGGCGGGTAACGGTAACTTCGATAATAATTATTACAAGTAACTGTAACTTCGATACTAATTATGACAGGTAACTGTAACTTGGTTACTAATTATGACAAGTAACTGTAATTTCGATACAAATTTTGGCAGGTAACTGTAACTTCGATTCTAATTATGACAGGTAACAGTAACTTCGATACTAATTATGACAAGTAACTGTAACTTCGATACTAATTATGACAGGTAACTGTAACTTCGTTACTATTTATGACAAGTAACAGTAATTTCGATAAAAAATATGGCAGGTAACAGTAACTTCGATACTAATTATGACAGGTAATAGTAACTTCGATACTAATTATGACAAGTTACATTAACTTCGATACTAATTATGACAGGTAACTGTAACTTCGTCACTAATTATAACAAGTAACTGTAATTTCGTTACAAATTATGGCAGGTAACAGTAACTTCGATACTAATTATGACAGGTAACAGTAATTCGATACTAATTATGACAAGTAACTATAACTTCGATACAAATTATGACAGGTAACTGTAACTTCGATACTAATTATGACAAGAAACTCGAACTTCGTTACTAATTATGACAAGTCCCTGTAACTTCGATACAAATTATGGCAGGTAACTGTAACTTCCATACTAATTATGACAGGTAACAGTAACTTCGATACTAATTATGACAGGAAACTGTAACTTCGTTACTAATTATGACAAGTAACTGTAATTTCGATACAAATTATGACAGGTAACTGTAACTTCGTTACTAGTTATGACAGGTTACTGTAACTTCGTTACTAATTATGTCAAGTAACTGTAGCTTCGATGCTAATTATGACAAGTAACTGTAATTTCGATACAAATTATGACAGGTAACATTAACTTCGATACTAATTATGACAAGAAACTCTAACTTCGTTAATAATTATGACAAGTAACAGTAATTTTGATAAAAATTTATGGTAGGTAACTGTAACTTCAATACTAATTATGACTGTAACTGTAACTTCGTTACTAATTATGACAAGTAACTGTAATTTCGATACAAATTATGGCAGGTAACTGTAACTTCCATACTCATTATGACAGGTAACAGTAACTTCGATACTAATTATGACAAGAAACTGTAACTTCGTTACTAATTATGACAAGTAACTGTAATTTCGATACAAATTATGACAGGTAACTGTAACTTCGTTACTATTTATGACATGTAACAGTAATTTCGATACAAAATATGGCAGGTAACAGTAACTTCGATACTAATTATGACAGGTAAAAGTAACTTCGATACTAATTATGACAAGTAACATTAACTTCGATACTAATTATTACAGGTTACTGTAACATCGTTGCTAATGATGACAAGTAACTTTAATTTCGATTCAAATTATGGCAGGTAACTGTAACGTCCATACTAATTATGACAGGTAACAGTTACTTCGATACTAGTTATGACAGGAAACTGTAACTTCGTTACTAATTATGACTAGTAACTGTAATTTCGATACAAATTATGACAGGTAACATTAACTTAGATACTAATTATGACAAGAAACTCTAACTTCGTTAATATTTACGACAAGTAACAGTAATTTTGATAAAAATTTATGGTAGGTAACTGTAACTTCAATACTAATTATGACTGTAACTGTAACTTCGTTACTAATTATGACAAATAACTGTAATTTCGATACAAATTATGGCAGGTAACAGTAACTTCCATACTAATTATGACAGGTAACAGTTACTTCGATACTAATTATGACAGGAAACTGTAACTTCGTTACTAATTATGACAAGTAACTATAACTTCAAATCAAATTATGACAGGTAACTGTAACTTCGATACTAATTATGACAAGAAACTCTAACTTCATTACTAATTATGACAAGTAACTGTAATTTTGATAAAAAATTATGGTAGGTAACTGTAACTTCAATACTAATTATGACATGTAACAGTAACTTCGATACTTATTATGCCAGGTAACTGTAACTTCGTTACTAATTATCACAAGTAACTTTAATTTCGATACTAATTATGGCAGGTAACCGTAACTTCGTTACTAATTATTACAAGTCCCTGTAATTTCGATACAAATTATGGCGGGTAACGGTAACTTCGATAATAATTATTACAAGTAACTGTAACTTCGATACTAATTATGACAGGTAACAGTAACTTGGTTACTAATTATGACAAGTAACTGTAATTTCGATACAAATTTTGGCAGGTAACTGTAACTTCGATTCTAATTATGACAGGTAACAGTAACTTCGATACTAATTATGACAAGTAACTGTAACTTCGATACTAATTATGACAGGTAACTGTAACTTCGTTACTATTTATGACAAGTAACAGTAATTTCGATACAAAAAATGGCAGGTAACAGTAACTTCGATACTAATTATGACAGGTAATAGTAACTTCGATACTAATTATGACAAGTAACATTAACTTCGATACTAATTATGACAGGTAACTGTAACTTCGTCACTAATTATAACAAGTAACTGTAATTTCGTTACAAATTATGGCAGGTAACAGTAACTTCGATACTAATTATGACAGGTAACTATAACTTCGATACAAATTATGACAGGTAACTGTAACTTCGATACTAATTATGACAAGAAACTCGAACTTCGGTACTAATTATGACAAGTCCCTATAATTTCGATACAAATTATGGCAGGTAACTGTAACTTCCATACTAATTATGACAGGTAACAGTAACTTTGATACTAATTATGACAGGAAACTGTAACTTCGTTACTAATTATGACAAGTAACTGTAATTTCGATACAAATTATGACAGGTAACTGTAACTTCGTTACTAGTTATGACAGGTTACTGTAACCTCGTTACTAATTATGTCAAGTAACTGTAGCTTCGATGCTAATTATGACAAGTAACTGTAATTTCGATACAAATTATGACAGGTAACATTAACTTCGATACTAATTATGACAAGAAACTCTAACTTCGTTAATAATTATGACAAGTAACTGTAATTTTGATACAAATTATGGCAGGTAACAGTAACTTCGATACTAATTATGACAGGTAACTGTAACTTCGATACTAATTATGACAAGGAACTGTAATTTCGATACAAATTATGGCAGGTATCTGTAACTTCCATACTCATTATGACAGGTAACAGTAACTTCGATACTAATTATGACAGGAAACTGTAACTTCGTTACTAATTATGACAAGTAACTGTAATTTCGATATAAAATTATGACAGGTAACTGTAACTTCGTTACTAATTATGACAAGTAACAGTACCTTCGATACTAATTATGACAGGTAACTGTAACTTCGTTACTATTTATGACATGTAACAGTAATTTCGATACAAAATATGGCAGGTAACAGTAACTTCGATACTAATTATGACAGGTAACAGTAACTTCGATACTAATTATGACAAGTAACATTAACTTCGATAATAATTATTACAGGTTACTGTAACATCGTTGCTAATGATGACAAGTAACTTTAATTTCGATTCAAATTATGGCAGGTAACTGTAACTTCCATACTAATTATGACAGGTAACAGTTACTTCGATACTAATTATGACAGGAAACTGTAACTTCGTTACTAATTATGACAAGTAACTGTAATTTCGATACAAATTATGACAGGTAACATTAACTTAGATACTAATTATGACAGGAAACTCTAACTTCGTTAATAATTATGTCAAGTAACAGTAATTTTGTTAAACATTTATGGTAGGTAACTGTAACTTCAATACTAATTATGACTGTAACTGTAACTTCGTTACTAATTATGACAAGTAACTGTAATTTCGATACAAATTATGGCAGATAACTGTAACTTCCATACTAATTATGACAGGTAACAGTTACTTCGATACTAATTATGACAGGAAACTGTAACTTCGTTACTAATTATGACAAGTAACTATAACTTCAAATCAAATTATGACAGGTAACTGTAACTTCGATACTAATTATGACAAGAAACTCTAACTTCGTTACTAATTATGACAAGTAACTGTAATTTTGATAAAAAATTATGGTAGGTAACTGTAACTTCAATACTAATTATGACAGGTAACAGTAACTTCGATACTTATTATGACAGGTAACTGTAACTTCGTTACTAATTATCACAAGTAACTTTAATTTCGATACTAATTATCGCAGGTAACATTAACTTATATACTAATCATGACAAGAAAATCTAACTTCGTTAATAATTATGACAAGTAACTGTAATTTCGATACAAATTATGACCGGTAACTGTAACTTCGTTACTAATTATGACAAGTAACTGTAACTTCGATACTAATTATGACAGGTAACTGTAACTTCGTTACTATTTATGACAAGTAACAGTAATTTCGATACAAATTATGGCAGGTAACAGTAACTTCGATACTAATTATGACAGGTAATAGTAACTTCGTTACTAATTATGACAAGTAACTATAACTTCGAATCAAATTATGACAGGTAACTGTAACTTCGATACTAATTATGACAAGAAACTCTAACTTCGTTACTAATTATGACACGTAACTGTAATTTCGATACAAATTATGGCAGGTATCTGTAACTTCCATACTCATTATGACAGGTAACAGTAACTTCGATACTAATTATGACAGGAAACTGTAACTTCGTTACTAATTATCACAAGTAACTTTAATTTCGATACTAATTATGGCAGGTAACCGTAACTTCGTTACTAATTATTACAAGTCCCTGTAATTTCGATACAAATTATGGCGGGTAACGGTAACTTCGATAATAATTATTACAAGTAACTGTAACTTCGATACTAATTATGACAGGTAACAGTAACTTCGATACTTATTATGACAGGTAACTGTAACTTGGTTACTAATTATGACAAGTAACTGTAACTTCGATACTAATTATGACAGGTAACTGTAACTTCGTTACTATTTATGACAAGTAACAGTAATTTCGATACAAATTATGGTAGGTAACTGTAACTTCAATACTAATTATGACAGGTAACAGTAACTTCGATACTTATTATGACAGGTAACTGTAACTTGGTTACTAATTATGACAAGTAACTGTAATTTCGATACAAATTTTGGCAGGTAACTGTAACTTGGTTACTAATTATGACAAGTAACAGTAATTTCGATAAAAAATATGGCAGGTAACAGTAACTTCGATACTAATTATGACAGGTAATAGTAACTTCGATACTAATTATGACAAGTTACATTAACTTCGATACTAATTATGACAGGTAACTGTAACTTCGTCACTAATTATAACAAGTAACTGTAATTTCGTTATAAATTATGGCAGGTAACAGTAACTTCGATACTAATTATGACAGGTAACAGTAATTCGATACTAATTATGACAAGTAACTATAACTTCGATACAAATTATGACAGGTAACTGTAACTTCGATACTAATTATGACAAGAAACTCGAACTTCGTTACTAATTATGACAAGTCCCAGTAATTTCGATACAAATTATGGCAGGTAACTGTAACTTCCATACTAATTATGACAGATAACATTAACTTCGATACTAATTATGACAGGAAACTGTAACTTCGTTACTAATTATGACAAGTAACTGTAATTTCGATACAAATTATGACAGGTAACTGTAACTTCGTTACTAGTTATGACAGGTTACTGAAACTTCGTTACTAATTATGTCAAGTAACTGTAGCTTCGATGCTAATTATGACAAGTAACTGTAATTTCGATACAAATTATGACAGGTAACATTAACTTCGATACTAATTATGACAAGAAACTCTAACTTCGTTAATAATTATGACAAGTAACAGTAATTTTGATAAAAATTTATGGTAGGTAACTGTAACTTCAATACTAATTATGACTGTAACTGTAACTTCGTTACTAATTATGACAAGTAACTGTAATTTTGATACAAATTATGGCAGGTAACAGTAACTTCGATACTAATTATGACAGGTAACTGTAACTTCGATACTAATTATGACAAGGAACTGTAATTTCGATACAAATTATGGCAGGTAACTGTAACTTCCGTACTCATTATGACAGGTAACAGTAACTTCGATACTAATTATGACAAGAAACTGTAACTTCGTTACTAATTATGACAAGTAACTGTAATTTCGATACAAATTATGACAGGTAACTGTAACTTCGTTACTAATTATGACAAGTAACAGTACCTTCGATACTAATTATGACAGGTAACTGTAACTTCGTTACTATTTATGACATGTAACAGTAATTTCGATACAAAATATGGCAGGTAACAGTAACTTCGATACTAATTATGACAGGTAACAGTAACTTCGATACTAATTATGACAAGTAACATTAACTTCGATACTAATTATTACAGGTTACTGTAACATCGTTGCTAATGATGACAAGTAACTTTAATTTCGATTCAAATTATGGCAGGTAACTGTAACTTCCATACTAATTATGACAGGTAACAGTTACTTCGATACTAATTATGACAGGAAACTGTAACTTCGTTACTAATTATGACAAGTAACTGTAATTTCGATACAAATTATGACAGGTAACATTAACTTAGATACTAATTATGACAAGAAACTCTAACTTCGTTAATAATTACGACAAGTAACAGTAATATTGATAAAAATTTATGGTAGGTAACTGTAACTTCAATACTAATTATGACTGTAACTGTAACTTCGTTACTAATTATGACAAGTAACTGTAATTTCGATACAAATTATGGCAGGTAACTGTAACTTCCATACTAATTATGACAGGTAACAGTTACTTCGATATTAATTATGACAGGAAACTGTAACTTCGTTACTAATTATGACAAGTAACTATAACTTCAAATCAAATTATGACAGGTAACTGTAACTTCGATACTAATTATGACAAGAAACTCTAACTTCGTTACTAATTATGACAAGTAACTGTAATTTTGATAAAAAATTATGGTAGGTAACTGTAACTTCAATACTAATTATGACAGGTAACAGTAACTTCGATACTTATTATGACAGGTAACTGTAACTTCGTTACTAATTATCACAAGTAACTTTAATTTCGATACTAATTATGGCAGGTAACCGTAACTTCGTTACTAATTATTACAAGTCCCTGTAATTTCGATACAAATTATGGCGGGTAACGGTAACTTCGATAATAATTATTACAAGTAACTGTAACTTCGATACTAATTATGACAGGTAACTGTAACTTGGTTACTAATTATGACAAGTAACTGTAATTTCGATACAAATTTTGGCAGGTAACTGTAACTTCGATTCTAATTATGACAGGTAACAGTATCTTCGATACTAATTATGACAAGTAACTGTAACTTCGATACTAATTATGACAGGTAACTGTAACTTCGTTACTATTTATGACAAGTAACAGTAATTTCGATACAAAATATGGCAGGTAACAGTAACTTCGATACTAATTATGACAGGTAATAGTAACTTCGATACTAATTATGACAAGTAACATTAACTTCGATACTAATTATGACAGGTAACTGTAACTTCGTCACTAATTATAACAAGTAACTGTAATTTCGTTACAAATTATGGCAGGTAACAGTAACTTCGATACTAATTATGACAGGTAACAGTAATTCGATACTAATTATGACAAGTAACTATAACTTCGATACAAATTATGACAGGTAACTGTAACTTCGATACTAATTATGACAAGAAACTCGAACTTCGTTACTAATTATGACAAGTCCCTGTAATTTCGATACAAATTATGGCAGGTAACTGTAACTTCCATACTAATTATGACAGGTAACAGTAACTTTGATACTAATTATGACAGGAAACTGTAACTTCGTTACTAATTATGACAAGTAACTGTAATTTCGATACAAATTATGACAGGTAACTGTAACTTCGTTACTAGTTATGACAGGTTACTGTAACCTCGTTACTAATTATGTCAAGTAACTGTAGCTTCGATGCTAATTATGACAAGTAACTGTAATTTCGATACAAATTATGACAGGTAACATTAACTTCGATACTAATTGTGACAAGAAACTCTAACTTCGTTAATAATTATGACAAGTAACAGTAATTTTGATAAAAATTTATGGTAGGTAACTCTAACTTCAATACTAATTATGACTGTAACTGTAACTTCGTTATTAATTATGACAAGTAACTGTAATTTTGATACAAATTATGGCAGGTAACATTAACTTCGATACTAATTATGACAGGTAACTGTAACTTCGATACTAATTATGACAAGGAACTGTAATTTCGATACAAATTATGGCAGGTAACTGTAACTTCCATACTCATTATGACAGGTAACAGTAACTTCGATACTAATTATGACAAGAATCTGTAACTTCGTTACTAATTATGACAAGTAACTGTAATTTCGATATAAAATTATGACAGGTAACTGTAACTTCGTTACTAATTATGACAAGTAACAGTACCTTCGATACTAATTATGACAGGTAACTGTAACTTCGTTACTATTTATGACATGTAACAGTAATTTCGATACAAAATATGGCAGGTAACAGTAACTTCGATACTAATTATGACAGGTAACAGTAACTTCGATACTAATTATGACAAGTAACATTAACTTCGATAATAATTATTACAGGTTACTGTAACATCGTTGCTAATGATGACAAGTAACTTTAATTTCGATTCAAATTATGGCAGGTAACTGTAACTTCCATACTAATTATGACAGGTAACAGTTACTTCGATACTAATTATGACAGGAAACTGTAACTTCGTTACTAATTATGACAAGTAACTGTAATTTCGATACAAATTATGACAGGTAACATTAACTTAGATACTAATTATGACAGGAAACTCTAACTTCGTTAATAATTATGACAAGTAACAGTAATTTTGTTAAACATTTATGGTAGGTAACTGTAACTTCAATACTAATTATGACTGTAACTGTAACTTCGTTACTAATTATGACAAGTAACTGTAATTTCGATACAAATTATGGCAGATAACTGTAACTTCCATACTAATTATGACAGGTAACAGTTACTTCGATACTAATTATGACAGGAAACTGTAACTTCGTTACTAATTATGACAAGTAACTATAACTTCAAATCAAATTATGACAGGTAACTGTAACTTCGATACTAATTATGACAAGAAACTCTAACTTCGTTACTAATTATGACAAGTAACTGTAATTTTGATAAAAAATTATGGTAGGTAACTGTAACTTCAATACTAATTATGAGAGGTAACAGTAACTTCGATACTTATTATGACAGGTAACTGTAACTTCGTTACTAATTATCACAAGTAACTTTAATTTCGATACTAATTATGGCAGGTAACATTAACTTAGATACTAATCATGACAAGAAAATCTAACTTCGTTAATAATTATGACAAGTAACTGTAATTTCGATACAAATTATGACCGGTAACTGTAACTTCGTTACTAATTATGACAGGTTACTGTAACTTCGTTACTAATTATGTCAAGTAACTGTAGCTTCGATGCTAATTATGACAAGTAACTGTAATTTCGATACAAATTATGACAGGTAACATTAACTTAGATACTAATCATGACAAGAAAATCTAACTTCGTTAATAATTATGACAAGTAACAGTAATTTTGATAAAAATTTATGGTAGGTAACTGTAACTTCAATACTAATTATGACTGTAACTGTAACTTCGTTACTAATTAGGACAAGTAACTGTAATTTCGATACAAATTATGGCAGGTAACAGTAACTTCGATACTAATTATGACAGGTAACTGTAACTTCGATACTAATTATGACAAGGAACTGTAATTTCGATACAAATTATGGCAGGTAACTGTAACTTCCATACTAATTATGACAGGTAACAGTAACTTCGATACTAATTATGACAAGAAACTGTAACTTCGTTACTAATTATGACAAGTAACTGTAATTTCGATACAAATTATGACAGGTAACTGTAACTTCGTTACTAATTATGACAAGTAACAGTACCTTCGATACTAATTATGACAGGTAACTGTAACATCGATACTAATTATGACAAGGAACTGTAATTTCGATAAAAATTATGGCAGGTAACTGTAACTACGTTACTAATTATGACAAGTAACTGTAATTTCGATACAAATTTTGGCAGGTAGCTGTAACTTCGATACTAATTATGACAGGTAACAGTAACTTCGATTCTAATTATGACAAGTAACTGTAACTTCGATACTAATTATGACAGGTAACTGCAACTTCGTTACTATTTATGACAAGTAACAGTAATTTCGATACAAAATATGGCAGGTAACAGTAACTTCGATACTAATTATGACAGGTAACAGTAACTTCGATACTATTTATGACAAGTAACATTAACTTCGATACTAATTATGACAGGTTACTGTAACATCGTTGCTAATGATGACAAGTAACTTTAATTTCGATACAAATTATGGCAGGTAACTGTAACTTCCATACTAATTATGACAGGTAACAGTTACTTCAATACTAATTATGACAGGAAACTGTAACTTCGTTACTTATTATGACAAGTAACTGTAATTTCGTTACAAACTATGACAGGTAACTGTAACTTCGTTACTAATTATGACAAGAAACTGTAATTTTGATAAAAAATTATTGTAGGTAACTGTAACTTCAATACTAATTATGACAGGTAACAGTAACTTCGATACTTATTATGACAGGTAACTGTAACTTCGTTACTTATTATGACAAGTAACTTTAATTTCGATACTAATTATGGCAGGTTGCTGTAACTTCGTTACTAATTATGACAAGTCCCTGAAATTTCGATACAAATTATTGCAGGTAATTGTAATTTCGATACTAATTATGACAGGTAACAGTAACTTCGATACTAATTATGACAGGTAACAGTAACTTCGATACTAATTATGACAAGTAATTGTAACTTCGATACTAATTATGACAGGTAACAGCAACTTCGATACTAATTACGACAAGTAACTATAACTTCGATACAAATTATGACAAGTAACAGTAATTTCGATACAAAATATGGCAGTTAACAGTAACTTCGATACTAATTATGACAGGTAACAGTAACTTCGATACTATTTATGACAAGTAACATTAACTTCGATACCAATTATTACAGGTTACTGTAACATCGTTGCTAATGATGACAAGTAACTTTAATTTCGATACAAATTATGGCAGGTAACTGTAACTTCCATACTAATTATGACAGGTAACAGTTACTTCGATACTAATTATGACAGGAAACTGTAACTTCGTTACTAATTATGACAAGTAACTGTAATTTCGATACAAATTATGACAGGTAACTGGAACTTCGTTACTAATTATGACAAGTAACAGTACCTTCGATACTAATTATGACAGGTAACTGTAACTTCGATACTAATTATGACAAGGAACTGTAATTTCGATACAAATTATGGCAGGTAACTGTAACTTCGTTACTAATTATGACAAATAACTGTAATTTCGATACAAATTTTGGCAGGTAACTGTTACTTCGATACTAATTATGACAGGTAACAGTAACTTCGATACTAATTATGACAAGAAACTCTAATTCCGATACAAATTATGGCAGGTAACTGTTACTTCGGTACTAATTATGACAGGTAACAGTAACTTCGATACTAATTATGACAAGTAACTATAACTTCGATAAAAATTATGACTGGTTACTGTAACTTCGTTACTAATTATGACAAGTAACAGTACCTTCGATACTAATTATGACAGGTAACTGTAACATCGATACTAATTATGACAAGGAACTGTAATTTCGATAAAAATTATGGCAGGTAACTGTAACTTCGTTACTAATTATCACAAGTAACTTTAATTTCGATACTAATTATGGCAGGTAACCGTAACTTCGTTACTAATTATTACAAGTCCCTGTAATTTCGATACAAATTATGGCGGGTAACGGTAACTTCGATAATAATTATTACAAGTAACTGTAACTTCGATACTAATTATGACAGGTAACTGTAACTTGGTTACTAATTATGACAAGTAACTGTAATTTCGATACAAATTTTGGCAGGTAACTGTAACTTCGATTCTAATTATGACAGGTAACAGTAACTTCGATACTAATTATGACAAGTAACTGTAACTTCGATACTAATTATGACAGGTAACTGTAACTTCGTTACTATTTATGACAAGTAACAGTAATTTCGATACAAAATATGGCAGGTAACAGTAACTTCGATACTAATTATGACAGGTAATAGTAACTTCGATACTAATTATGACAAGTAACATTAACTTCGATACTAATTATGACAGGTAACTGTAACTTCGTCACTAATTATAACAAGTAACTGTAATTTCGTTACAAATTATGGCAGGTAACAGTAACTTCGATACTAATTATGACAGGTAACAGTAATTCGATACTAATTATGACAAGTAACTATAACTTCGATACAAATTATGACAGGTAACTGTAACTTCGATACTAATTATGACAAGAAACTCGAACTTCGTTACTAATTATGACAAGTCCCTGTAATTTCGATACAAATTATGGCAGGTAACTGTAACTTCCATACTAATTATGACAGGTAACAGTAACTTTGATACTAATTATGACAGGAAACTGTAACTTCGTTACTAATTATGACAAGTAACTGTAATTTCGATACAAATTATGACAGGTAACTGTAACTTCGTTACTAGTTATGACAGGTTACTGTAACCTCGTTACTAATTATGTCAAGTAACTGTAGCTTCGATGCTAATTATGACAAGTAACTGTAATTCCGATACAAATTATGACAGGTAACATTAACTTCGATACTAATTGTGACAAGAAACTCTAACTTCGTTAATAATTATGACAAGTAACAGTAATTTTGATAAAAATTTATGGTAGGTAACTCTAACTTCAATACTAATTATGACTGTAACTGTAACTTCGTTATTAATTATGACAAGTAACTGTAATTTTGATACAAATTATGGCAGGTAACATTAACTTCGATACTAATTATGACAGGTAACTGTAACTTCGATACTAATTATGACAAGGAACTGTAATTTCGATACAAATTATGGCAGGTAACTGTAACTTCCATACTCATTATGACAGGTAACAGTAACTTCGATACTAATTATGACAAGAATCTGTAACTTCGTTACTAATTATGACAAGTAACTGTAATTTCGATATAAAATTATGACAGGTAACTGTAACTTCGTTATTAATTATGACAAGTAACAGTACCTTCGATACTAATTATGACAGGTAACTGTAACTTCGTTACTATTTATGACATGTAACAGTAATTTCGATACAAAATATGGCAGGTAACAGTAACTTCGATACTAATAATGACAGGTAACAGTAACTTCGATACTAATTATGACAAGTAACATTAACTTCGATAATAATTATTACAGGTTACTGTAACATCGTTGCTAATGATGACAAGTAACTTTAATTTCGATTCAAATTATGGCAGGTAACTGTAACTTCCATACTAATTATGACAGGTAACAGTTACTTCGATACTAATTATGACAGGAAACTGTAACTTCGTTACTAATTATGACAAGTAACTGTAATTTCGATACAAATTATGACAGGTAACATTAACTTAGATACTAATTATGACAGGAAACTCTAACTTCGTTAATAATTATGACAAGTAACAGTAATTTTGTTAAACATTTATGGTAGGTAACTGTAACTTCAATACTAATTATGACTGTAACTGTAACTTCGTTACTAATTATGACAAGTAACTGTAATTTCGATACAAATTATGGCAGATAACTGTAACTTCCATACTAATTATGACAGGTAACAGTTACTTCGATACTAATTATGACAGGAAACTGTAACTTCGTTACTAATTATGACAAGTAACTATAACTTCAAATCAAATTATGACAGGTAACTGTAACTTCGATACTAATTATGACAAGAAACTCTAACTTCGTTACTAATTATGACAAGTAACTGTAATTTTGATAAAAAATTATGGTAGGTAACTGTAACTTCAATACTAATTATGAGAGGTAACAGTAACTTCGATACTTATTATGACAGGTAACTGTAACTTCGTTACTAATTATCACAAGTAACTTTAATTTCGATACTAATTATGGCAGGTAACATTAACTTAGATACTAATCATGACAAGAAAATCTAACTTCGTTAATAATTATGACAAGTAACTGTAATTTCGATACAAATTATGTCCGGTAACTGTAACTTCGTTACTAATTATGACAGGTTACTGTAACTTCGTTACTAATTATGTCAAGTAACTGTAGCTTCGATGCTAATTATGACAAGTAACTGTAATTTCGATACAAATTATGACAGGTAACATTAACTTAGATACTAATCATGACAAGAAAATCTAACTTCGTTAATAATTATGACAAGTAACAGTAATTTTGATAAAAATTTATGGTAGGTAACTGTAACTTCAATACTAATTATGACTGTAACTGTAACTTCGTTACTAATTATGACAAGTAACTGTAATTTCGATACAAATTATGGCAGGTAACAGTAACTTCGATACTAATTATGACAGGTAACTGTAACTTCGATACTAATTATGACAAGGAACTGTAATTTCGATACAAATTATGGCAGGTAACTGTAACTTCCATACTAATTATGACAGGTAACAGTAACTTCGATACTAATTATGACAAGAAACTGTAACTTCGTTACTAATTATGACAAGTAACTGTAATTTCGATACAAATTATGACAGGTAACTGTAACTTCGTTACTAATTATGACAAGTAACAGTACCTTCGATACTAATTATGACAGGTAACTGTAACATCGATACTAATTATGACAAGGAACTGTAATTTCGATAAAAATTATGGCAGGTAACTGTAACTACGTTACTAATTATGACAAGTAACTGTAATTTCGATACAAATTTTGGCAGGTAGCTGTAACTTCGATACTAATTATGACAGGTAACAGTAACTTCGATTCTAATTATGACAAGTAACTGTAACTTCGATACTAATTATGACAGGTAACTGCAACTTCGTTACTATTTATGACAACTAACAGTAATTTCGATACAAAATATGGCAGGTAACAGTAACTTCGATACTAATTATGACAGGTAACAGTAACTTCGATACTATTTATGACAAGTAACATTAACTTCGATACTAATTATGACAGGTTACTGTAACATCGTTGCTAATGATGACAAGTAACTTTAATTTCGATACAAATTATGGCAGGTAACTGTAACTTCCATACTAATTATGACAGGTAACAGTTACTTCAATACTAATTATGACAGGAAACTGTAACTTCGTTACTAATTATGACAAGTAACTGTAATTTCGATACAAATTATGACAGGTAACTGGAACTTCGTTACTAATTATGACAAGTAACAGTACCTTCGATACTAATTATGACAGGTAACTGTAACTTCGATACTAATTATGACAAGGAACTGTAATTTCGATACAAATTATGGCAGGTAACTGTAACTTCGTTACTAATTATGACAAATAACTGTAATTTCGATACAAATTTTGGCAGGTAACTGTTACTTCGATACTAATTATGACAGGTAACAGTAACTTCGATACTAATTATGACAAGAAACTCTAATTCCGATACAAATTATGGCAGGTAACTGTTACTTCGGTACTAATTATGACAGGTAACAGTAACTTCGATACTAATTATGACAAGTAACTATAACTTCGATAAAAATTATGACTGGTTACTGTAACTTCGTTACTAATTATGACAAGTAACAGTACCTTCGATACTAATTATGACAGGTAACTGTAACATCGATACTAATTATGACAAGGAACTGTAATTTCGATAAAAATTATGGCAGGTAACTGTAACTTCGTTACTAATTATCACAAGTAACTTTAATTTCGATACTAATTATGGCAGGTAACCGTAACTTCGTTACTAATTATTACAAGTCCCTGTAATTTCGATACAAATTATGGCGGGTAACGGTAACTTCGATAATAATTATTACAAGTAACTGTAACTTCGATACTAATTATGACAGGTAACTGTAACTTGGTTACTAATTATGACAAGTAACTGTAATTTCGATACAAATTTTGGCAGGTAACTGTAACTTCGATTCTAATTATGACAGGTAACAGTAACTTCGATACTAATTATGACAAGTAACTGTAACTTCGATACTAATTATGACAGGTAACTGTAACTTCGTTACTATTTATGACAAGTAACAGTAATTTCGATACAAAATATGGCAGGTAACAGTAACTTCGATACTAATTATGACAGGTAATAGTAACTTCGATACTAATTATGACAAGTAACATTAACTTCGATACTAATTATGACAGGTAACTGTAACTTCGTCACTAATTATAACAAGTAACTGTAATTTCGTTACAAATTATGGCAGGTAACAGTAACTTCGATACTAATTATGACAGGTAACAGTAATTCGATACTAATTATGACAAGTAACTATAACTTCGATACAAATTATGACAGGTAACTGTAACTTCGATACTAATTATGACAAGAAACTCGAACTTCGTTACTAATTATGACAAGTCCCTGTAATTTCGATACAAATTATGGCAGGTAACTGTAACTTCCATACTAATTATGACAGGTAACAGTAACTTTGATACTAATTATGACAGGAAACTGTAACTTCGTTACTAATTATGACAAGTAACTGTAATTTCGATACAAATTATGACAGGTAACTGTAACTTCGTTACTAGTTATGACAGGTTACTGTAACCTCGTTACTAATTATGTCAAGTAACTGTAGCTTCGATGCTAATTATGACAAGTAACTGTAATTCCGATACAAATTATGACAGGTAACATTAACTTCGATACTAATTGTGACAAGAAACTCTAACTTCGTTAATAATTATGACAAGTAACAGTAATTTTGATAAAAATTTATTGTAGGTAACTCTAACTTCAATACTAATTATGACTGTAACTGTAACTTCGTTATTAATTATGACAAGTAACTGTAATTTTGATACAAATTATGGCAGGTAACATTAACTTCGATACTAATTATGACAGGTAACTGTAACTTCGATACTAATTATGACAAGGAACTGTAATTTCGATACAAATTATGGCAGGTAACTGTAACTTCCATACTCATTATGACAGGTAACAGTAACTTCGATACTAATTATGACAAGAATCTGTAACTTCGTTACTAATTATGACAAGTAACTGTAATTTCGATATAAAATTATGACAGGTAACTGTAACTTCGTTATTAATTATGACAAGTAACAGTACCTTCGATACTAATTATGACAGGTAACTGTAACTTCGTTACTATTTATGACATGTAACAGTAATTTCGATACAAAATATGGCAGGTAACAGTAACTTCGATACTAATAATGACAGGTAACAGTAACTTCGATACTAATTATGACAAGTAACATTAACTTCGATAATAATTATTACAGGTTACTGTAACATCGTTGCTAATGATGACAAGTAACTTTAATTTCGATTCAAATTATGGCAGGTAACTGTAACTTCCATACTAATTATGACAGGTAACAGTTACTTCGATACTAATTATGACAGGAAACTGTAACTTCGTTACTAATTATGACAAGTAACTGTAATTTCGATACAAATTATGACAGGTAACATTAACTTAGATACTAATTATGACAGGAAACTCTAACTTCGTTAATAATTATGACAAGTAACAGTAATTTTGTTAAACATTTATGGTAGGTAACTGTAACTTCAATACTAATTATGACTGTAACTGTAACTTCGTTACTAATTATGACAAGTAACTGTAATTTCGATACAAATTATGGCAGATAACTGTAACTTCCATACTAATTATGACAGGTAACAGTTACTTCGATACTAATTATGACAGGAAACTGTAACTTCGTTACTAATTATGACAAGTAACTATAACTTCAAATCAAATTATGACAGGTAACTGTAACTTCGATACTAATTATGACAAGAAACTCTAACTTCGTTACTAATTATGACAAGTAACTGTAATTTTGATAAAAATTATGGTAGGTAACTGTAACTTCAATACTAATTATGAGAGGTAACAGTAACTTCGATACTTATTATGACAGGTAACTGTAACTTCGTTACTAATTATCACAAGTAACTTTAATTTCGATACTAATTATGGCAGGTAACATTAACTTAGATACTAATCATGACAAGAAAATCTAACTTCGTTAATAATTATGACAAGTAACTGTAATTTCGATACAAATTATGACCGGTAACTGTAACTTCGTTACTAATTATGACAGGTTACTGTAACTTCGTTACTAATTATGTCAAGTAACTGTAGCTTCGATGCTAATTATGACAAGTAACTGTAATTTCGATACAAATTATGACAGGTAACATTAACTTAGATACTAATCATGACAAGAAAATCTAACTTCGTTAATAATTATGACAAGTAACAGTAATTTTGATAAATATTTATGGTAGGTAACTGTAACTTCAATACTAATTATGACTGTAACTGTAACTTCGTTACTAATTATGACAAGTAACTGTAATTTCGATACAAATTATGGCAGGTAACAGTAACTTCGATACTAATTATGACAGGTAACTGTAACTTCGATACTAATTATGACAAGGAACTGTAATTTCGATACAAATTATGGCAGGTAACTGTAACTTCCATACTAATTATGACAGGTAACAGTAACTTCGATACTAATTATGACAAGAAACTGTAACTTCGTTACTAATTATGACAAGTAACTGTAATTTCGATACAAATTATGACAGGTAACTGTAACTTCGTTACTAATTATGACAAGTAACAGTACCTTCGATACTAATTATGACAGGTAACTGTAACATCGATACTAATTATGACAAGGAACTGTAATTTCGATAAAAATTATGGCAGGTAACTGTAACTACGTTACTAATTATGACAAGTAACTGTAATTTCGATACAAATTTTGGCAGGTAGCTGTAACTTCGATACTAATTATGACAGGTAACAGTAACTTCGATTCTAATTATGACAAGTAACTGTAACTTCGATACTAATTATGACAGGTAACTGCAACTTCGTTACTATTTATGACAACTAACAGTAATTTCGATACAAAATATGGCAGGTAACAGTAACTTCGATACTAATTATGACAGGTAACAGTAACTTCGATACTATTTATGACAAGTAACATTAACTTCGATACTAATTATGACAGGTTACTGTAACATCGTTGCTAATGATGACAAGTAACTTTAATTTCGATACAAATTATGGCAGGTAACTGTAACTTCCATACTAATTATGACAGGTAACAGTTACTTCAATACTAATTATGACAGGAAACTGTAACTTCGTTACTTATTATGACAAGTAACTGTAATTTCGTTACAAACTATGACAGGTAACTGTAACTTCGTTACTAATTATGACAAGAAACTGTAATTTTGATAAAAAATTATTGTAGGTAACTGTAACTTCAATACTAATTATGACAGGTAATAGTAACTTCGATACTTATTATGACAGGTAACTGTAACTTCGTTACTTATTATGACAAGTAACTTTAATTTCGATACTAATTATGGCAGGTTGCTGTAACTTCGTTACTAATTATGACAAGTCCCTGAAATTTCGATACAAATTATTGCAGGTAATTGTAATTTCGATACTAATTATGACAGGTAACAGTAACTTCGATACTAATTATGACAGGTAACAGTAACTTCGATACTAATTATGACAAGTAACTGTAACTTCGATACTAATTATGACAGGTAACAGCAACTTCGATACTAATTACGACAAGTAACTATAACTTCGATACAAATTATGACAAGTAACAGTAATTTCGATACAAAATATGGCAGTTAACAGTAACTTCGATACTAATTATGACAGGTAACAGTAACTTCGATACTATTTATGACAAGTAACATTAACTTCGATACCAATTATTACAGGTTACTGTAACATCGTTGCTAATGATGACAAGTAACTTTAATTTCGATACAAATTATGGCAGGTAACTGTAACTTCCATACTAATTATGACAGGTAACAGTTACTTCGATACTAATTATGACAGGAAACTGTAACTTCGTTACTAATTATGACAAGTAACTGTAATTTCGATACAAATTATGACAGGTAACTGGAACTTCGTTACTAATTATGACAAGTAACAGTACCTTCGATACTAATTATGACAGGTAACTGTAACTTCGATACTAATTATGACAAGGAACTGTAATTTCGATACAAATTATGGCAGGTAACTGTAACTTCGTTACTAATTATGACAAATAACTGTAATTTCGATACAAATTTTGGCAGGTAACTGTTACTTCGATACTAATTATGACAGGTAACAGTAACTTCGATACTAATTATGACAAGAAACTCTAATTCCGATACAAATTATGGCAGGTAACTGTTACTTCGGTACTAATTATGACAGGTAACAGTAACTTCGATACTAATTATGACAAGTAACTATAACTTCGATAAAAATTATGACTGGTTACTGTAACTTCGATTCTAATTATGACGAGAAACTCAAACTTCGTTACTAATTATGACAAGTAACTGTAATTTTGATAAAAAATTATGGTTGGTAACTGTAACTTCAATAGTAATTATGACAGGTAACAGTAACTTCGATACTAATTATGACAGGAAACTGTAACGTCGTTACTAATTATGACAAGTAACTTTAATTTCGATACTAATTATGGCAGGAAACTGTAACTTCGTTACCAATTATGACAAGTCCCTGTAATTTCGATACAAATTAAGGCAGGTAACTGTAACTTCATACTAATTATGACAAGTAACTGTAACTTCGATACTAATTGTGACAGGTAACAGTAACTTCGATACTAATTATGACAAGTAACTATAACTGCGAATCAAATTATGACAGGTAACTGTAACTTCGATACTAATTATGACAAGAAAATCTAACTTCGTTACTAATTATGACAAGTAACTGTAATTTTGATAAAAAATTATGGTAGGTTACTGTAACTTCAATACTAATTATGACAGGTAACAGTAACTTCGATACTAATTATGACAGGTAACTGTAACTTCGTTACTTATTATGACAAGTAACTTTAATTACGATACTAGTTACGGCAGGAAACTGTAACTTCGTTACTAATTATGACAAGTCCCTGTAATTTCGATACAAATTATGGCAGGTAACTGTAACTTCGATACTAGTTATGACAAGTAACTGTAACTTCGATACTAATTATGACAGGTAACTGTAACTTCGTTATTAATTATGACAAGTAACTGTAATTTTGATAAAAAATTATTGTAGGTAACTGTAACTTCAATACTAATTATGACAGGTAACAGTAACTTCGATACTAATTTTGACAAGAAACTCGAACTTCGTTACTAATTATGACAAGTAACTGTAATTTTGATAAAAAATTATGGTAGGTAACTGTAACTTCAATACTAATTATGACAGGTAACAGTAACTTCGATACTAATTATGACAGGAAACTGTAACGTCGTTACTAATTATGACAAGTAACTTTAATTTCGATATTAATTATGGCAGGAAACTGTAACTTCGTTACTAATTATGACAAGTCCCTGTAATTTCGATACAAATTATGGCAGGTAACTGTAACCTCGATACTAATTATGACAAGTAACTGTAACTTCGATACTAATTATGACAGGTAACTGTAACTTCGTTATTAACTAGGACAAGTAACTGTAATTTCGATACAAATTTTGACAGGTAACTGTATCATCGTTACTAATTTTGACAGGTAACAATAACTTCGATACTAATTATGACAAGTAACTGTAACTTCGTTACTAATTATGACAGGTAACTGTAACTTCGATACTAATTATGACAGGTAACAGTAACTTCGATACTAATTATGACAAGTAACTGTAATTTCGATTCAAATATTGGCAGGTTACTGTAACTTCGATACTAATTATGACAGGTAACAGCAACTTCGATACTAATTATGACAAGTAACTATAACTACGATACAAATTATGACAGGTAACTGTAACTTCGATACTAATTATGACAAGAAACTCTAACTTCGTTACTAATTATGACAAGTAACTGTAATTTTGATAAAAATTATTGTAGGTAACTGTAACTTCAATACTAATTATGACAGGTAACAGTAACTTCGATACTAATTATGACAGGTAACTGTAACTTCGTTACTTATTATGACAAGTAACTTTAATTTCGATACTAATTATGGCAGGTTACTGTAACTTCGTTACTAATTATGACAAGTCCCTGTAATATCGATACAAATTATGGCAGGTAATTGTAATTTCGATGCTAATTATGACAGGTAACAGTAACTTCGATACTAATTATGACAAGTAACTGTAACTTCGATACTAATTATGATAGGTAACTGTAACTTCGTTACTAATTATGACAAGTAACAGTAATTTCGATACAAATTATGGCACGTAACTGTATCCTCGATACTAATTATGACAGGTAACAGTAACTTCGATACTAATTATGACAAGTAACATTAACTTCGATACTAATTATGGCAGGTTACTGTAACATCGCTACTAATTATGACAAGTAACTTTAATTTCGATACAAATTATGGCAGGTAACTGTAACTTCGTTACTAATTATGACAAGTAACAGTACCTTCGATACTAATTACGACAGGTAACTGTAACTTCGATACTAATTATGACAAGGAACTGTAATTTCGATACAAATTATGGCAGGTAACTGTAACTTCGTTACTAATTATGACAAGTAACTGTAATTTCGATACAAATGTTGGCAGGTAACTGTAACTTCGATACTAATTATGACAGGTAACAGTAACTTCGATACTAATTATGACAAGTAACTGTAACTTCGATACTTATTATGACAGGTAACTGTAACTTCGTTACTAATAATGACAAGTAACACTAATTTCGATACTAATTATGGCAGGTAACTGTAACTTCTATACTAATTATGACAGGTAACAGTAACTTCGATACTAATTATGACAAGTAACTATAACTTCGATAAAAATTATGACTGGTTACTGTAACTTCGATTCTAATTATGACAAGAAACTCAAACTTCGTTACTAATTATGACAAGTAACTGTAATTTTGATAAAAAATTATGGTAGGTAACTGTAACTTCATTACTAATTATGACAGCTAACAGTAACTTCGATACAAATTTTGACAGGTAACTGTATCATCGTTACTCATTTTGACAGGTAACAATAACTTCGATACTAATTATGACAAGTAACTGTAACTTCGATACTAATTATGACAAGTAACTGTAACTTCGATACTAATTATGACAAGAAACTCAAACTTCGTTACTAATTATGACAGGTAACTGTAATTTTGATAAAAAATTATGGTAGGTAACTGTAACTTCAATACTAATTATGACAAGTAACTGTAATTTCGATACAAATTATGACAGGTAACTGTAACTTCGTTACTAATTATGACAAGTAACAGTACCTTCGATACTAATTATGACAGGTAACTGTAACATCGATACTAATTATGACAAGGAACTGTAATTTCGATACAAATTATGGCAGGTAACTGTAACTTCGATACTAATTATGACAGGTAACAGTAACTTCGATACTAATTATGACAGGTAACAGTAACTTCGATACTAATTATGACAAGTAACTGTAACTTCGATACTAATTATGACAAGAAAATCTAACTTCGTTACTATTTATGACAAGTAACTGTTTTTTTGATAAAAATTATGGTAGGTTACTGTAACTTCAATACTAATTATGACAGGTAACAGCAACTTCGATACTAATTACGACAAGTAACTATAACTTCGATACAAATTATGACAGGTAACAGTAACTTCGATACTAATTATGACAGGTTACAGTAACTACGATACTAATTATGACAAGTAACTGTAACTTCGATACTAATTATGACAGGTAACTGTAACTTGGTAACTAATTATGACAAGTAACTGTAATTTCGATACAAATTATGGCTGGTAACAGTAACTTCGATGCTTATTATGACAGGTAACTGTAACTTCGATACTAATTATGACAAGGAAATGTAATTTCGATACAAATTATGGCAGGTAATTGTAACATCGATACTAATTGTGACACGTAACAGTAACTTCGATACTAATTGTGACAAGTAACTATAACTGCGAATCAAATTATGACAGGTAACTGTAACTTCGATACTAATTATGACAAGAAAATCTAACTTCGTTACTAATTATGACAAGTAACTGTAATTTTGATAAAAATTATGGTAGGTAACTGTAACTTCAATACTAATTATGACAGGTAACAGGAACTTCGATACTAATTATGACAGGTAACTGTAACTTCGTTAATAATTATCACAAGTAACTTTAATTTCGATACTAATTATGGCAGGTAACTGTAACTTCGTTACTAATTATGACAAGTCCCTGTAATTTCGATACAAATTATGGCAGGTAACGGTAACTTCGATACTAATTATTACAAGTCACTTTAACTTCGATACTAATTATGACAGGTAACTTCGTTACTAATTATGACAAGTAACTGTAATTTCGATACAAATTTTGGCAGGTAACTGTAACTTCGTTACTAATTATGACAAGTAACAGTACCTTCGATACTAATTACGACAGGTAACTGTAACTTCGATACTAATTATGACAAGGAACTCTAATTTCGATACAAATTATGGCAGGTAACTGTAACTTCGTTACTAATTATGACAAGTAACAGTACCTTCGATACTAATTACGACAGGTTACTGTAACATCGCTACTAATTATGACAAGTAACTTTAATTTCGATACAAATTATGGCAGGTAACTGTAACTTCCATACTAATTATGACAGGTAACAGTAACTTCGATACTAATTATGACAGGAAACTGTAACTTCGTTACTAATTATGACAAGTTACTGTAATTTCGATACAAATTATGACAGGTAACTGTAACTTCGTTACTAATTATGACAAGTAACAGTACCTTCGATACTAATTAAGACAGGTAACTGTAACTTCGATACTAATTATGACAAGGAACTGTAATTTCGATACAAATTATGGAAGGTAACTGTAACTTCGTTACTAATTATGACATGTACCTGTAATTTCGATACAAATTTTGGCAGGTAACTGTAACTTCGATACTAATTATGACAGGTAACAGTAACTTCGATACTAATTATGACAAGTAACTGTAACTTCGATACTAATTATGACAGGTAACTGTAACTTCGTTACTAATAATGACAAGTAACTCTAATTTCGATACTAATTAGGGCAGGTAACTGTAACTTCGATACTAATTATGACAGGTAACAGTAACTTCGATACTAATTATGACAAGTAACTATAACTTCGATTAAAATTATGACTGGTTACTGTAACTTCGATTCTAATTATGACAAGAAACTCAAACTTCGTTACTAATTATGACAAGTAACTGTAATTTTGATAAAAAATTATGGTAGGCAACTGTAACTTCATTACTAATTATGACAGGTAACAGTAACTTCGATAATAATTATGACAGGAAACTGTAACTTCGTTACTAATTATGACAAGTAACTTTAATTACGATACTAGTTACGGCAGGAAACTGTAACTTCGTTACTAATTATGACAAGTCCCTGTAATTTCGATACAAATTATGGCAGGTAACTGTAACTTCGATACTAGTTATGACAAGTAACTGTAACTTCGATACTAATTATGTCAGGTAACTGTAACTTCGTTATTAATTATGACAAGTAACTGTAATTTTGATAAAAAATTATTGTAGGTAACTGTAACTTCAATACTAATTATGACAGGTAACAGTAACTTCGATACTAATTTTGACAAGAAACTCGAACTTCGTTACTAATTATGACAAGTAACTGTAATTTTGATAAAAAATTATGGTAGGTAACTGTAACTTCAATACTAATTATGACAGGTAACAGTAACTTCGATACTAATTATGACAGGAAACTGTAACTTCGTTACTAATTATGACAAGTAACTTTAATTTCGATATTAATTATGGCAGGAAACTGTAACTTTGTTACTAATTATGACAAGTCCCTGTAATTTCGATACAAATTATGGCAGGTAACTGTAACCTCGATACTAATTATGACAAGTAACTGTAACTTCGATACTAATTATGACAGGTAACTGTAACTTCGTTATTAACTATGACAAGTAACTGTAATTTCGATACAAATTTTGACAGGTAACTGTATCATCGTTACTAATTTTGACAGGTAACAATAACTTCGATACTAATTATGACAAGTAACTGTAACTTCGTTACTAATTATGACAGGTAACTGTAACTTCGATACTAATTATGACAGGTAACTGTAACTTCGATACTAAATATGACAAGTAACTGTAATTTCGATTCAAATATTGGCAGGTTACTGTAACTTCGATACTAATTATGACAGGTAACAGCAACTTCGATACTAATTATGACAAGTAACTATAACTACGATACAAATTATGACAGGTAACTGTAACTTCGATACTAATTATGACAAGAAACTCTAACTTCGTTACTAATTATGACAAGTAACTGTAATTTTGATAAAAATTATTGTAGGTAACTGTAACTTCAATACTAATTATGACAGGTAACAGTAACTTCGATACTAATTATGACAGGTAACTGTAACTTCGTTACTTATTATGACAAGTAACTTTAATTTCGATACTAATTATGGCAGGTTACTGTAACTTCGTTACTAATTATGACAAGTCCCTGTAATATCGATACAAATTATGGCAGGTAATTGTAATTTCGATGCTAATTATGACAGGTAACAGTAACTTCGATACTAATTATGACAAGTAACAGTAACTTCGATACTAATTATGACAAGTAACTGTAACTTCGATACTAATTATGACAGGTAACTGTAACTTCGTTACTAATTAGGACAAGTAACTGTAATTTCGATTCAAATTTTGGCAGGTAACTGTAACTTCGATACTTATTATGACAGGTAACAGTAACTTCGATACTAATTATGACAAGTAACTGTAACTTCGATACTAATTATGACAGGTAACTGTAACTTCGTTACTAATTACGACAAGTAACTGTAATTTCGATACAAATTATGGCAGGTATGTGTAACTTCGATAATAATTATGACAGGTAACAGCAACATCGATACTAATTATGACAAGTAACTATAACTTCGATACAAATTATGACAGGTAACTGTAACTTCGATACTAATTATGACAAGAAACTCTAACTTCGTTACTAATTATGACAAGTAACTGTAATTTTGATAAAAAATTATTGTAGGTAACTGTAACTTCAATACTAATTATGACAGGTAACAGTAACTTCGATACTAATTATGACAGGTAACAGTAACTACGATACTAATTATGACAAGTAACTGTAACTTCGATACTAATTATGACAGGTAACTGTAACTTCGTAACTATTTATGACAAGTAACTGTAATTTCGATACAAATTATGGCAGGTAACAGTAATTTCGATACTAATTATGACAGGTAACTGTAACTTCGATACTAATTATGACAAGGAACTGTAATTTCGATACAAATTATGGCAGGTAACTGTAACTTCCATACTCATTATGACAGGTAACAGTAACTTCGATACTAATTATGACAAGAAACTGTAACTTCGTTACTAATTATGACAAGTAACTGTAATTTCGATACAAATTATGACAGGTAACTGTAACTTCGATACTAATTATGACAAGTAACTGTAACTTCGATACTAATTATGACAGGTAACTGTAACTTCGTTACTATTTATGACAAGTAACAGTAATTTCGATACAAATTATGGCAGGTAACAGTAACTTCGATACTAATTATGACAGGTAATAGTAACTTCGTTACTAATTATGACAAGTAACTATAACTTCGAATCAAATTATGACAGGTAACTGTAACTTCGATACTAATTATGACAAGAAACTCTAACTTCGTTACTAATTATGACACGTAACTGTAATTTTGATAAAAAAATTATGGTAGGTAACTGTAACTTCAATACTAATTATGACAGGTAACAGTAACTTCGATACTTTTTATGACAGGTAACTGTAACTTCGTTACTAATTATCACAAGTAACTTTAATTTCGATACTAATTATGGCAGGTAACCGTAACTTCGTTACTAATTATTACAAGTCCCTGTAATTTCGATACAAATTATGGCGGGTAACGGTAACTTCGATAATAATTATTACAAGTAACTGTAACTTCGATACTAATTATGACAGGTAACTGTAACTTGGTTACTAATTATGACAAGTAACTGTAATTTCGATACAAATTTTGGCAGGTAACTGTAACTTCGATTCTAATTATGACAGGTAACAGTAACTTCGATACTAATTATGACAAGTAACTGTAACTTCGATACTAATTATGACAGGTAACTGTAACTTCGTTACTATTTATGACAAGTAACAGTAATTTCGAGAAAAAATATGGCAGGTAACAGTAACTTCGATACTAATTATGACAGGTAATAGTAACTTCGATACTAATTATGACAAGTTACATTAACTTCGATACTATTTATGACAGGTAACTGTAACTTCGTCACTAATTATAACAAGTAACTGTAATTTCGTTACAAATTATGGCAGGTAACAGTAACTTCGATACTAATTATGACAGGTAACAGTAATTCGATACTAATTATGACAAGTAACTATAACTTCAATACAAATTATGACAGGTAACTGTAACTTCGATACTAATTATGACAAGAAACTCGAACTTCGTTACTAATTATGACAAGTCCCTGTAATTTCGATACAAATTATGGCAGTTAACTGTAACTTCAATACTAATTATGACAGGTAACAGTAACTTCGATACTAATTATGACAGGAAACTGTAACTTCGTTACTAATTATGACAAGTAACTGTAATTTCGATACAAATTATGACAGGTAACTGTAACTTCGTTACTAGTTATGACAGGTTACTGTAACTTCGTTACTAATTATGTCAAGTAACTGTAGCTTCGATGCTAATTATGACAAGTAACTGTAATTTCGATACAAATTATGACAGGTAACATTAACTTCGATACTAATTATGACAAGAAACTCTAACTTCGTTAATAATTATGACAAGTAACAGTAATTTTGATAAAAATTTATGGTAGGTAACTGTAACTTCAATACTAATTATGACTGTAACTGTAACTTCGTTACTAATTATGACAAGTAACTGTAATTTTGATACAAATTATGGCAGGTAACAGTAACTTCGGTACTAATTATGACAGGTAACTGTAACTTCGATACTAATTATGACAAGGAACTGTAATTTCGATACAAATTATGGCAGGTAACTGTAACTTCCATACTCATTATGACAGGTAACGGTAACTTCGATACTAATTATGACAAGGAACTGTAACTTCGTTACTAATTATGACAAGTAACTGTAATTTCGATACAAATTATGACAGGTAACTGTAACTTCGTTACTAATTATGACAAGTAACAGTACCTTCGCTACTAATTATGACAGGTAACTGTAACTTCGTTACTATTTATGACATGTAACAGTAATTTCGATACAAAATATGGCAGGTAACAGTAACTTCGATACTAATTATGACAGGTAACAGTAACTTCGATACTAATTATGACAAGTAACATTAACTTCGATACTAATTATTACAGGTTACGGTAACATCGTTGCTAATGATGACAAGTAACTTTAATTTCGATTCAAATTATGGCAGGTAACTGTAACTTCCATACTAATTATGACAGGTAACAGTTACTTCGATACTAGTTATGACAGGAAACTGTAACTTCGTTACTAATTATGACAAGTAACTGTAATTTCGATACAAATTATGACAGGTAACATTAACTTAGATACTAATTATGACAAGAAACTCTAACTTCGTTAATATTTACGACAAGTAACAGTAATTTTGATAAAAATTTATGGTAGGTAACTGTAACTTCAATACTAATTATGACTGTAACTGTAACTTCGTTACTAATTATGACAAGTAACTGTAATTTCGATACAAATTATGGCAGGTAACTGTAACTTCCATACTAATTATGACAGGTAACAGTTACTTCGATACTAATTATGACAGGAAACTGTAACTTCGTTACTAATTATGACAAGTAACTATAACTTCAAATCAAATTATGACAGGTAACTGTAACTTCGATACTAATTATGACAAGAAACTCTAACTTCATTACTAATTATGACAAGTAACTGTAATTTTGATAAAAAATTATGGTAGGTAACTGTAACTTCAATACTAATTATGACATGTAACAGTAACTTCGATACTTATTATGACAGGTAACTGTAACTTCGTTACTAATTATCACAAGTAACTTTAATTTCGATACTAATTATGGCAGGTAACCGTAACTTCGTTACTAATTATTACAAGTCCCTGTAATTTCGATACAAATTATGGCGGGTAACGGTAACTTCGATAATAATTATTACAAGTAACTGTAACTTCGATACTAATTATGACAGGTAACTGTAATTTAGATACAAATTTTGGCAGGTAACTGTAACTTCGATTCTAATTATGACAGGTAACAGTAACTTCGATACTAATTATGACAAGTAACTGTAACTTCGATACTAATTATGACAGGTAACTGTAACTTCGTTACTATTTATGACAAGTAACTGTAATTTCGATACAAATTATGACAGGTAACTGTAACTTCGTTACTAATTATGACAAGTAACAGTACCTTCGATACTAATTACGACAGGTTACTGTAACATCGCTACTAATTATGACAAGTAACTTTAATTTCGATACAAATTATGGCAGGTAACTGTAACTTCCATACTAATTATGACAGGTAACAGTAACTTCGATACTAATTATGACAGGAAACTGTAACTTCGTTACTAATTATGACAAGTTACTGTAATTTCGATACAAATTATGACAGGTAACTGTAACTTCGTTACTAATTATGACAAGTAACAGTACCTTCGATACTAATTAAGACAGGTAACTGTAACTTCGATACTAATTATGACAAGGAACTGTAATTTCGATACAAATTATGGCAGGTAACTGTAACTTCGTTACTAATTATGACATGTACCTGTAATTTCGATACAAATTTTGGCAGGTAACTGTAACTTCGATACTAATTATGACAGGTAACAGTAACTTCGATACTAATTATGACAAGTAACTGCAACTTCGATACTAATTATGACAGGAAACTGTAACTTCGTTACTAATAATGACAAGTAACTCTAATTTCGATACTAATTATGGCAGGTAACTGTAACTTCGATACTAATTATGACAGGTAACAGTAACTTCGATACTAATTATGACAAGTAACTATAACTTCGATTAAAATTATGACTGGTTACTGTAACTTCGATTCTAATTATGACAAGAAACTCAAACTTCGTTACTAATTATGACAAGTAACTGTAATTTTGATAAAAATTTATGGTAGGTAACTGTAACTTCATTACTAATTATGACAGGTAACAGTAACTTCGATAATAATTATGACAGGAAACTGTAACTTCGTTACTAATTATGACAAGTAACTTTAATTACGATACTAGTTACGGCAGGAAACTGTAACTTCGTTACTAATTATGACAAGTCCCTGTAATTTCGATACAAATTATGGCAGGTAACTGTAACTTCGATACTAGTTATGACAAGTAACTGTAACTTCGATACTAATTATGACAGGTAACTGTAACTTCGTTATTAATTATGACAAGTAACTGTAATTTTGATAAAAAATTATTTTAGGTAACTGTAACTTCAATACTAATTATGACAGGTAACAGTAACTTCGATACTAATTTTGACAAGAAACTCGAACTTCGTTACTAATTATGACAAGTAACTGTAATTTTGATAAAAAATTATGGTAGGTAACTGTAACTTCAATACTAATTATGACAGGTAACAGTAACTTCGATACTAATTATGACAGGAATCTGTAACTTCGTTACTAATTATGACAAGTAACTTTAATTTCGATATTAATTATGGCAGGAAACTGTAACTTCGTTACTAATTATGACAAGTCCCTGTAATTTCGATACAAATTATGGCAGGTAACTGTAACCTCGATACTAATTATGACAAGTAACTGTAACTTCGATACTAATTATGACAGGTAACTGTAACTTCGTTATTAACTATGACAAGTAACTGTAATTTCGATACAAATTTTGACAGGTAACTGTATCATCGTTACTAATTTTGACAGGTAACAATAACTTCGATACTAATTATGACAAGTAACTGTAACTTCGTTACTAATTATGACAGGTAACTGTAACTTCGATACTAATTATGACAGGTAACTGTAACTTCGATACTAATTATGACAAGTAACTGTAATTTCGATTCAAATATTGGCAGGTTACTGTAACTTCGATACTAATTATGACAGGTAACAGCAACTTCGATACTAATTATGACAAGTAACTATAACTACGATACAAATTATGACAGGTAACTGTAACTTCGATACTAATTATGACAAGAAACTCTAACTTCGTTACTAATTATGACAAGTAACTGTAATTTTGATAAAAATTATTGTAGGTAACTGTAACTTCAATACTAATTATGACAGGTAACAGTAACTTCGATACTAATTATGACAGGTAACTGTAACTTCGTTACTTATTATGACAAGTAACTTTAATTTCGATACTAATTATGGCAGGTTACTGTAACTTCGTTACTAATTATGACAAGTCCCTGTAATATCGATACAAATTATGGCAGGTAATTGTAATTTCGATGCTAATTATGACAGGTAACAGTAACTTCGATACTAATTATGACAAGTAACAGTAACTTCGATACTAATTATGACAAGTAACTGTAACTTCGATACTAATTATGACAGGTAACTGTAACTTCGTTACTAATTATGACAAGTAACTGTAATTTCGATTCAAATTTTGGCAGGTAACTGTAACTTCGATACTTATTATGACAGGTAACAGTAACTTCGATACTAATTATGACAAGTAAATGTAACTTCGACACTAATTATGACAGGTAACTGTAACTTCGTTACTAATTACGACAAGTAACTGTAATTTCGATACAAATTATGGCAGGTATGTGTAACTTCGATACTAATTATGACAAGTAACAGCAACTTCGATACTAATTATGACAAGTAACTATAACTTCGATACAAATTATGACAGGTAACTGTAACTTCGATACTAATTATGACAAGAAACTCTAACTTCGTTACTAATTATGACAAGTAACTGTAATTTTGATAAAAAATTATTGTAGGTAACTGTAACTTCAATACTAATTATGACAGGTAACAGTAACTTCGATACTAATTATGACAGGTAACAGTAACTTCGATACTAATTATGACAGGTAACTGTAACTTCGTAACTATTTATGACAAGTAACTGTAATTTCGATACAAATTATGGCAGGTAACAGTAACTTCCATACTCATTATGACAGGTAACAGTAACTTCGATACTAATTATGACAAGAAACTGTAACTTCGTTACTAATTATGGCAAGTAACTGTAATTTCGAGACAAATTATGACAGGTAACTGTAACTTCGATACTAATTATGACAAGTAACTGTAACTTCGATACTAATTATGACAGGTAACTGTAACTTCGTTACTATTTATGACAAGTAACAGTAATTTCGATACAAATTATGGCAGGTAACAGTAACTTCGATACTAATTATGACAGGTAATAGTAACTTCGTTACTAATTATGACAAGTAACTATAACTTCGAATCAAATTATGACAGGTAACTGTAACTTCGATACTAATTATGACAAGAAACTCTAACTTCGTTACTAATTATGACACGTAACTGTAATTTTGATAAAAAAATTATGGTAGGTAACTGTAACTTCAATACTAATTATGACAGGTAACAGTAACTTCGATACTTATTATGACAGGTAACTGTAACTTCGTTACTAATTATCACAAGTAACTTTAATTTCGATACTAATTATGGCAGGTAACCGTAACTTCGTTACTAATTATTACAAGTCCCTGTAATTTCGATACAAATTATGGCGGGTAACGGTAACTTCGATAATAATTATTACAAGTAACTGTAACTTCGATACTAATTATGACAGGTAACTGTAACTTGGTTACTAATTATGACAAGTAACTGTAATTTCGATACAAATTTTGGCAGGTAACTGTAACTTCGATTCTAATTATGACAGGTAACAGTAACTTCGATACTAATTATGACAAGTAACTGTAACTTCGATACTAATTATGACAGGTAACTGTAACTTCGTTACTATTTATGACAAGTAACAGTAATTTCGATAAAAAATATGGCAGGTAACAGTAACTTCGATACTAATTATGACAGGTAATAGTAACTTCGATACTAATTATGACAAGTTACATTAACTTCGATACTAATTATGACAGGTAACTGTAACTTCGTCACTAATTATAACAAGTAACTGTAATTTCGTTACAAATTATGGCAGGTAACAGTAACTTCGATACTAATTATGACAGGTAACAGTAATTCGATACTAATTATGACAAGTAACTATAACTTCGATACAAATTATGACAGGTAACTGTAACTTCGATACTAATTATGACAAGAAACTCGAACTTCGTTACTAATTATGACAAGTCCCTGTAACTTCGATACAAATTATGGCAGGTAACTGTAACTTCCATACTAATTATGACAGGTAACAGTAACTTCGATACTAATTATGACAGGAAACTGTAACTTCGTTACTAATTATGACAAGTAACTGTAATTTCGATACAAATTATGACAGGTAACTGTAACTTCGTTACTAGTTATGACAGGTTACTGTAACTTCGTTACTAATTATGTCAAGTAACTGTAGCTTCGATGCTAATTATGACAAGTAACTGTAATTTCGATACAAATTATGACAGGTAACATTAACTTCGATACTAATTATGACAAGAAACTCTAACTTCGTTAATAATTATGACAAGTAACAGTAATTTTGATAAAAATTTATGGTAGGTAACTGTAACTTCAATACTAATTATGACTGTAACTGTAACTTCGTTACTAATTATGACAAGTAACTGTAATTTCGATACAAATTATGGCAGGTAACTGTAACTTCCATACTCATTATGACAGGTAACAGTAACTTCGATACTAATTATGACAAGAAACTGTAACTTCGTTACTAATTATGACAAGTAACTGTAATTTCGATACAAATTATGACAGGTAACTGTAACTTCGTTACTATTTATGACATGTAACAGTAATTTCGATACAAAATATGGCAGGTAACAGTAACTTCGATACTAATTATGACAGGTAAAAGTAACTTCGATACTAATTATGACAAGTAACATTAACTTCGATACTAATTATTACAGGTTACTGTAACATCGTTGCTAATGATGACAAGTAACTTTAATTTCGATTCAAATTATGGCAGGTAACTGTAACTTCCATACTAATTATGACAGGTAACAGTTACTTCGATACTAGTTATGACAGGAAACTGTAACTTCGTTACTAATTATGACTAGTAACTGTAATTTCGATACAAATTATGACAGGTAACATTAACTTAGATACTAATTATGACAAGAAACTCTAACTTCGTTAATATTTACGACAAGTAACAGTAATTTTGATAAAAATTTATGGTAGGTAACTGTAACTTCAATACTAATTATGACTGTAACTGTAACTTCGTTACTAATTATGACAAATAACTGTAATTTCGATACAAATTATGGCAGGTAACAGTAACTTCCATACTAATTATGACAGGTAACAGTTACTTCGATACTAATTATGACAGGAAACTGTAACTTCGTTACTAATTATGACAAGTAACTATAACTTCAAATCAAATTATGACAGGTAACTGTAACTTCGATACTAATTATGACAAGAAACTCTAACTTCATTACTAATTATGACAAGTAACTGTAATTTTGATAAAAAATTATGGTAGGTAACTGTAACTTCAATACTAATTATGACATGTAACAGTAACTTCGATACTTATTATGCCAGGTAACTGTAACTTCGTTACTAATTATCACAAGTAACTTTAATTTCGATACTAATTATGGCAGGTAACCGTAACTTCGTTACTAATTATTACAAGTCCCTGTAATTTCGATACAAATTATGGCGGGTAACGGTAACTTCGATAATAATTATTACAAGTAACTGTAACTTCGATACTAATTATGACAGGTAACAGTAACTTGGTTACTAATTATGACAAGTAACTGTAATTTCGATACAAATTTTGGCAGGTAACTGTAACTTCGATTCTAATTATGACAGGTAACAGTAACTTCGATACTAATTATGACAAGTAACTGTAACTTCGATACTAATTATGACAGGTAACTGTAACTTCGTTACTATTTATGACAAGTAACAGTAATTTCGATACAAAAAATGGCAGGTAACAGTAACTTCGATACTAATTATGACAGGTAATAGTAACTTCGATACTAATTATGACAAGTAACATTAACTTCGATACTAATTATGACAGGTAACTGTAACTTCGTCACTAATTATAACATGTAACTGTAATTTCGTTACAAATTATGGCAGGTAACAGTAACTTCGATACTAATTATGACAGGTAACTATAACTTCGATACAAATTATGACAGGTAACTGTAACTTCGATACTAATTATGACAAGAAACTCGAACTTCGGTACTAATTATGACAAGTCCCTATAATTTCGATACAAATTATGGCAGGTAACTGTAACTTCCATACTAATTATGACAGGTAACAGTAACTTTGATACTAATTATGACAGGAAACTGTAACTTCGTTACTAATTATGACAAGTAACTGTAATTTCGATACAAATTATGACAGGTAACTGTAACTTCGTTACTAGTTATGACAGGTTACTGTAACCTCGTTACTAATTATGTCAAGTAACTGTAGCTTCGATGCTAATTATGACAAGTAACTGTAATTTCGATACAAATTATGACAGGTAACATTAACTTCGATACTAATTATGACAAGAAACTCTAACTTCGTTAATAATTATGACAAGTAACTGTAATTTTGATACAAATTATGGCAGGTAACAGTAACTTCGATACTAATTATGACAGGTAACTGTAACTTCGATACTAATTATGACAAGGAACTGTAATTTCGATACAAATTATGGCAGGTATCTGTAACTTCCATACTCATTATGACAGGTAACAGTAACTTCGATACTAATTATGACAGGAAACTGTAACTTCGTTACTAATTATGACAAGTAACTGTAATTTCGATATAAAATTATGACAGGTAACTGTAACTTCGTTACTAATTATGACAAGTAACAGTACCTTCGATACTAATTATGACAGGTAACTGTAACTTCGTTACTATTTATGACATGTAACAGTAATTTCGATACAAAATATGGCAGGTAACAGTAACTTCGATACTAATTATGACAGGTAACAGTAACTTCGATACTAATTATGACAAGTAACATTAACTTCGATAATAATTATTACAGGTTACTGTAACATCGTTGCTAATGATGACAAGTAACTTTAATTTCGATTCAAATTATGGCAGGTAACTGTAACTTCCATACTAATTATGACAGGTAACAGTTACTTCGATACTAATTATGACAGGAAACTGTAACTTCGTTACTAATTATGACAAGTAACTGTAATTTCGATACAAATTATGACAGGTAACATTAACTTAGATACTAATTATGACAGGAAACTCTAACTTCGTTAATAATTATGTCAAGTAACAGTAATTTTGTTAAACATTTATGGTAGGTAACTGTAACTTCAATACTAATTATGACTGTAACTGTAACTTCGTTACTAATTATGACAAGTAACTGTAATTTCGATACAAATTATGGCAGATAACTGTAACTTCCATACTAATTATGACAGGTAACAGTTACTTCGATACTAATTATGACAGGAAACTGTAACTTCGTTACTAATTATGACAAGTAACTATAACTTCAAATCAAATTATGACAGGTAACTGTAACTTCGATACTAATTATGACAAGAAACTCTAACTTCGTTACTAATTATGACAAGTAACTGTAATTTTGATAAAAAATTATGGTAGGTAACTGTAACTTCAATACTAATTATGACAGGTAACAGTAACTTCGATACTTATTATGACAGGTAACTGTAACTTCGTTACTAATTATCACAAGTAACTTTAATTTCGATACTAATTATCGCAGGTAACATTAACTTATATACTAATCATGACAAGAAAATCTAACTTCGTTAATAATTATGACAAGTAACTGTAATTTCGATACAAATTATGACCGGTAACTGTAACTTCGTTACTAATTATGACAAGTAACTGTAACTTCGATACTAATTATGACAGGTAACTGTAACTTCGTTACTATTTATGACAAGTAACAGTAATTTCGATACAAATTATGGCAGGTAACAGTAACTTCGATACTAATTATGACAGGTAATAGTAACTTCGTTACTAATTATGACAAGTAACTATAACTTCGAATCAAATTATGACAGGTAACTGTAACTTCGATACTAATTATGACAAGAAACTCTAACTTCGTTACTAATTATGACACGTAACTGTAATTTTGATAAAAAATTATGGTAGGTAACTGTAACTTCAATACTAATTATGACAGGTAACAGTAACTTCGATACTTATTATGACAGGTAACTGTAACTTCGTTACTAATTATCACAAGTAACTTTAATTTCGATACTAATTATGGCAGGTAACCGTAACTTCGTTACTAATTATTACAAGTCCCTGTAATTTCGATACAAATTATGGCGGGTAACGGTAACTTCGATAATAATTATTACAAGTAACTGTAACTTCGATACTAATTATGACAGGTAACAGTAACTTCGATACTTATTATGACAGGTAACTGTAACTTGGTTACTAATTATGACAAGTAACTGTAACTTCGATACTAATTATGACAGGTAACTGTAACTTCGTTACTATTTATGACAAGTAACAGTAATTTCGATACAAATTATGGTAGGTAACTGTAACTTCAATACTAATTATGACAGGTAACAGTAATTTCGATACTTATTATGACAGGTAACTGTAACTTGGTTACTAATTATGACAAGTAACTGTAATTTCGATACAAATTTTGGCAGGTAACTGTAACTTGGTTACTAATTATGACAAGTAACAGTAATTTCGATAAAAAATATGGCAGGTAACAGTAACTTCGATACTAATTATGACAGGTAATAGTAACTTCGATACTAATTATGACAAGTTACATTAACTTCGATACTAATTATGACAGGTAACTGTAACTTCGTCACTAATTATAACAAGTAACTGTAATTTCGTTATAAATTATGGCAGGTAACAGTAACTTCGATACTAATTATGACAGGTAACAGTAATTCGATACTAATTATGACAAGTAACTATAACTTCGATACAAATTATGACAGGTAACTGTAACTTCGATACTAATTATGACAAGAAACTCGAACTTCGTTACTAATTATGACAAGTCCCAGTAATTTCGATACAAATTATGGCAGGTAACTGTAACTTCCATACTAATTATGACAGATAACATTAACTTCGATACTAATTATGACAGGAAACTGTAACTTCGTTACTAATTATGACAAGTAACTGTAATTTCGATACAAATTATGACAGGTAACTGTAACTTCGTTACTAGTTATGACAGGTTACTGAAACTTCGTTACTAATTATGTCAAGTAACTGTAGCTTCGATGCTAATTATGACAAGTAACTGTAATTTCGATACAAATTATGACAGGTAACATTAACTTCGATACTAATTATGACAAGAAACTCTAACTTCGTTAATAATTATGACAAGTAACAGTAATTTTGATAAAAATTTATGGTAGGTAACTGTAACTTCAATACTAATTATGACTGTAACTGTAACTTCGTTACTAATTATGACAAGTAACTGTAATTTTGATACAAATTATGGCAGGTAACAGTAACTTCGATACTAATTATGACAGGTAACTGTAACTTCGATACTAATTATGACAAGGAACTGTAATTTCGATACAAATTATGGCAGGTAACTGTAACTTCCGTACTCATTATGACAGGTAACAGTAACTTCGATACTAATTATGACAAGAAACTGTAACTTCGTTACTAATTATGACAAGTAACTGTAATTTCGATACAAATTATGACAGGTAACTGTAACTTCGTTACTAATTATGACAAGTAACAGTACCTTCGATACTAATTATGACAGGTAACTGTAACTTCGTTACTATTTATGACATGTAACAGTAATTTCGATACAAAATATGGCAGGTAACAGTAACTTCGATACTAATTATGACAGGTAACAGTAACTTCGATACTAATTATGACAAGTAACATTAACTTCGATACTAATTATTACAGGTTACTGTAACATCGTTGCTAATGATGACAAGTAACTTTAATTTCGATTCAAATTATGGCAGGTAACTGTAACTTCCATACTAATTATGACAGGTAACAGTTACTTCGATACTAATTATGACAGGAAACTGTAACTTCGTTACTAATTATGACAAGTAACTGTAATTTCGATACAAATTATGACAGGTAACATTAACTTAGATACTAATTATGACAAGAAACTCTAACTTCGTTAATAATTACGACAAGTAACAGTAATATTGATAAAAATTTATGGTAGGTAACTGTAACTTCAATACTAATTATGACTGTAACTGTAACTTCGTTACTAATTATGACAAGTAACTGTAATTTCGATACAAATTATGGCAGGTAACTGTAACTTCCATACTAATTATGACAGGTAACAGTTACTTCGATATTAATTATGACAGGAAACTGTAACTTCGTTACTAATTATGACAAGTAACTATAACTTCAAATCAAATTATGACAGGTAACTGTAACTTCGATACTAATTATGACAAGAAACTCTAACTTCGTTACTAATTATGACAAGTAACTGTAATTTTGATAAAAAATTATGGTAGGTAACTGTAACTTCAATACTAATTATGACAGGTAACAGTAACTTCGATACTTATTATGACAGGTAACTGTAACTTCGTTACTAATTATCACAAGTAACTTTAATTTCGATACTAATTATGGCAGGTAACCGTAACTTCGTTACTAATTATTACAAGTCCCTGTAATTTCGATACAAATTATGGCGGGTAACGGTAACTTCGATAATAATTATTACAAGTAACTGTAACTTCGATACTAATTATGACAGGTAACTGTAACTTGGTTACTAATTATGACAAGTAACTGTAATTTCGATACAAATTTTGGCAGGTAACTGTAACTTCGATTCTAATTATGACAGGTAACAGTATCTTCGATACTAATTATGACAAGTAACTGTAACTTCGATACTAATTATGACAGGTAACTGTAACTTCGTTACTATTTATGACAAGTAACAGTAATTTCGATACAAAATATGGCAGGTAACAGTAACTTCGATACTAATTATGACAGGTAATAGTAACTTCGATACTAATTATGACAAGTAACATTAACTTCGATACTAATTATGACAGGTAACTGTAACTTCGTCACTAATTATAACAAGTAACTGTAATTTCGTTACAAATTATGGCAGGTAACAGTAACTTCGATACTAATTATGACAGGTAACAGTAATTCGATACTAATTATGACAAGTAACTATAACTTCGATACAAATTATGACAGGTAACTGTAACTTCGATACTAATTATGACAAGAAACTCGAACTTCGTTACTAATTATGACAAGTCCCTGTAATTTCGATACAAATTATGGCAGGTAACTGTAACTTCCATACTAATTATGACAGGTAACAGTAACTTTGATACTAATTATGACAGGAAACTGTAACTTCGTTACTAATTATGACAAGTAACTGTAATTTCGATACAAATTATGACAGGTAACTGTAACTTCGTTACTAGTTATGACAGGTTACTGTAACCTCGTTACTAATTATGTCAAGTAACTGTAGCTTCGATGCTAATTATGACAAGTAACTGTAATTTCGATACAAATTATGACAGGTAACATTAACTTCGATACTAATTGTGACAAGAAACTCTAACTTCGTTAATAATTATGACAAGTAACAGTAATTTTGATAAAAATTTATGGTAGGTAACTCTAACTTCAATACTAATTATGACTGTAACTGTAACTTCGTTATTAATTATGACAAGTAACTGTAATTTTGATACAAATTATGGCAGGTAACATTAACTTCGATACTAATTATGACAGGTAACTGTAACTTCGATACTAATTATGACAAGGAACTGTAATTTCGATACAAATTATGGCAGGTAACTGTAACTTCCATACTCATTATGACAGGTAACAGTAACTTCGATACTAATTATGACAAGAATCTGTAACTTCGTTACTAATTATGACAAGTAACTGTAATTTCGATATAAAATTATGACAGGTAACTGTAACTTCGTTACTAATTATGACAAGTAACAGTACCTTCGATACTAATTATGACAGGTAACTGTAACTTCGTTACTATTTATGACATGTAACAGTAATTTCGATACAAAATATGGCAGGTAACAGTAACTTCGATACTAATTATGACAGGTAACAGTAACTTCGATACTAATTATGACAAGTAACATTAACTTCGATAATAATTATTACAGGTTACTGTAACATCGTTGCTAATGATGACAAGTAACTTTAATTTCGATTCAAATTATGGCAGGTAACTGTAACTTCCATACTAATTATGACAGGTAACAGTTACTTCGATACTAATTATGACAGGAAACTGTAACTTCGTTACTAATTATGACAAGTAACTGTAATTTCGATACAAATTATGACAGGTAACATTAACTTAGATACTAATTATGACAGGAAACTCTAACTTCGTTAATAATTATGACAAGTAACAGTAATTTTGTTAAACATTTATGGTAGGTAACTGTAACTTCAATACTAATTATGACTGTAACTGTAACTTCGTTACTAATTATGACAAGTAACTGTAATTTCGATACAAATTATGGCAGATAACTGTAACTTCCATACTAATTATGACAGGTAACAGTTACTTCGATACTAATTATGACAGGAAACTGTAACTTCGTTACTAATTATGACAAGTAACTATAACTTCAAATCAAATTATGACAGGTAACTGTAACTTCGATACTAATTATGACAAGAAACTCTAACTTCGTTACTAATTATGACAAGTAACTGTAATTTTGATAAAAAATTATGGTAGGTAACTGTAACTTCAATACTAATTATGAGAGGTAACAGTAACTTCGATACTTATTATGACAGGTAACTGTAACTTCGTTACTAATTATCACAAGTAACTTTAATTTCGATACTAATTATGGCAGGTAACATTAACTTAGATACTAATCATGACAAGAAAATCTAACTTCGTTAATAATTATGACAAGTAACTGTAATTTCGATACAAATTATGACCGGTAACTGTAACTTCGTTACTAATTATGACAGGTTACTGTAACTTCGTTACTAATTATGTCAAGTAACTGTAGCTTCGATGCTAATTATGACAAGTAACTGTAATTTCGATACAAATTATGACAGGTAACATTAACTTAGATACTAATCATGACAAGAAAATCTAACTTCGTTAATAATTATGACAAGTAACAGTAATTTTGATAAAAATTTATGGTAGGTAACTGTAACTTCAATACTAATTATGACTGTAACTGTAACTTCGTTACTAATTAGGACAAGTAACTGTAATTTCGATACAAATTATGGCAGGTAACAGTAACTTCGATACTAATTATGACAGGTAACTGTAACTTCGATACTAATTATGACAAGGAACTGTAATTTCGATACAAATTATGGCAGGTAACTGTAACTTCCATACTAATTATGACAGGTAACAGTAACTTCGATACTAATTATGACAAGAAACTGTAACTTCGTTACTAATTATGACAAGTAACTGTAATTTCGATACAAATTATGACAGGTAACTGTAACTTCGTTACTAATTATGACAAGTAACAGTACCTTCGATACTAATTATGACAGGTAACTGTAACATCGATACTAATTATGACAAGGAACTGTAATTTCGATAAAAATTATGGCAGGTAACTGTAATTACGTTACTAATTATGACAAGTAACTGTAATTTCGATACAAATTTTGGCAGGTAGCTGTAACTTCGATACTAATTATGACAGGTAACAGTAACTTCGATTCTAATTATGACAAGTAACTGTAACTTCGATACTAATTATGACAGGTAACTGCAACTTCGTTACTATTTATGACAAGTAACAGTAATTTCGATACAAAATATGGCAGGTAACAGTAACTTCGATACTAATTATGACAGGTAACAGTAACTTCGATACTATTTATGACAAGTAACATTAACTTCGATACTAATTATGACAGGTTACTGTAACATCGTTGCTAATGATGACAAGTAACTTTAATTTCGATACAAATTATGGCAGGTAACTGTAACTTCCATACTAATTATGACAGGTAACAGTTACTTCAATACTAATTATGACAGGAAACTGTAACTTCGTTACTTATTATGACAAGTAACTGTAATTTCGTTACAAACTATGACAGGTAACTGTAACTTCGTTACTAATTATGACAAGAAACTGTAATTTTGATAAAAAATTATTGTAGGTAACTGTAACTTCAATACTAATTATGACAGGTAACAGTAACTTCGATACTTATTATGACAGGTAACTGTAACTTCGTTACTTATTATGACAAGTAACTTTAATTTCGATACTAATTATGGCAGGTTGCTGTAACTTCGTTACTAATTATGACAAGTCCCTGAAATTTCGATACAAATTATTGCAGGTAATTGTAATTTCGATACTAATTATGACAGGTAACAGTAACTTCGATACTAATTATGACAGGTAACAGTAACTTCGATACTAATTATGACAAGTAATTGTAACTTCGATACTAATTATGACAGGTAACAGCAACTTCGATACTAATTACGACAAGTAACTATAACTTCGATACAAATTATGACAAGTAACAGTAATTTCGATACAAAATATGGCAGTTAACAGTAACTTCGATACTAATTATGACAGGTAACAGTAACTTCGATACTATTTATGACAAGTAACATTAACTTCGATACCAATTATTACAGGTTACTGTAACATCGTTGCTAATGATGACAAGTAACTTTAATTTCGATACAAATTATGGCAGGTAACTGTAACTTCCATACTAATTATGACAGGTAACAGTTACTTCGATACTAATTATGACAGGAAACTGTAACTTCGTTACTAATTATGACAAGTAACTGTAATTTCGATACAAATTATGACAGGTAACTGGAACTTCGTTACTAATTATGACAAGTAACAGTACCTTCGATACTAATTATGACAGGTAACTGTAACTTCGATACTAATTATGACAAGGAACTGTAATTTCGATACAAATTATGGCAGGTAACTGTAACTTCGTTACTAATTATGACAAATAACTGTAATTTCGATACAAATTTTGGCAGGTAACTGTTACTTCGATACTAATTATGACAGGTAACAGTAACTTCGATACTAATTATGACAAGAAACTCTAATTCCGATACAAATTATGGCAGGTAACTGTTACTTCGGTACTAATTATGACAGGTAACAGTAACTTCGATACTAATTATGACAAGTAACTATAACTTCGATAAAAATTATGACTGGTTACTGTAACTTCGTTACTAATTATGACAAGTAACAGTACCTTCGATACTAATTATGACAGGTAACTGTAACATCGATACTAATTATGACAAGGAACTGTAATTTCGATAAAAATTATGGCAGGTAACTGTAACTTCGTTACTAATTATCACAAGTAACTTTAATTTCGATACTAATTATGGCAGGTAACCGTAACTTCGTTACTAATTATTACAAGTCCCTGTAATTTCGATACAAATTATGGCGGGTAACGGTAACTTCGATAATAATTATTACAAGTAACTGTAACTTCGATACTAATTATGACAGGTAACTGTAACTTGGTTACTAATTATGACAAGTAACTGTAATTTCGATACAAATTTTGGCAGGTAACTGTAACTTCGATTCTAATTATGACAGGTAACAGTAACTTCGATACTAATTATGACAAGTAACTGTAACTTCGATACTAATTATGACAGGTAACTGTAACTTCGTTACTATTTATGACAAGTAACAGTAATTTCGATACAAAATATGGCAGGTAACAGTAACTTCGATACTAATTATGACAGGTAATAGTAACTTCGATACTAATTATGACAAGTAACATTAACTTCGATACTAATTATGACAGGTAACTGTAACTTCGTCACTAATTATAACAAGTAACTGTAATTTCGTTACAAATTATGGCAGGTAACAGTAACTTCGATACTAATTATGACAGGTAACAGTAATTCGATACTAATTATGACAAGTAACTATAACTTCGATACAAATTATGACAGGTAACTGTAACTTCGATACTAATTATGACAAGAAACTCGAACTTCGTTACTAATTATGACAAGTCCCTGTAATTTCGATACAAATTATGGCAGGTAACTGTAACTTCCATACTAATTATGACAGGTAACAGTAACTTTGATACTAATTATGACAGGAAACTGTAACTTCGTTACTAATTATGACAAGTAACTGTAATTTCGATACAAATTATGACAGGTAACTGTAACTTCGTTACTAGTTATGACAGGTTACTGTAACCTCGTTACTAATTATGTCAAGTAACTGTAGCTTCGATGCTAATTATGACAAGTAACTGTAATTCCGATACAAATTATGACAGGTAACATTAACTTCGATACTAATTGTGACAAGAAACTCTAACTTCGTTAATAATTATGACAAGTAACAGTAATTTTGATAAAAATTTATGGTAGGTAACTCTAACTTCAATACTAATTATGACTGTAACTGTAACTTCGTTATTAATTATGACAAGTAACTGTAATTTTGATACAAATTATGGCAGGTAACATTAACTTCGATACTAATTATGACAGGTAACTGTAACTTCGATACTAATTATGACAAGGAACTGTAATTTCGATACAAATTATGGCAGGTAACTGTAACTTCCATACTCATTATGACAGGTAACAGTAACTTCGATACTAATTATGACAAGAATCTGTAACTTCGTTACTAATTATGACAAGTAACTGTAATTTCGATATAAAATTATGACAGGTAACTGTAACTTCGTTATTAATTATGACAAGTAACAGTACCTTCGATACTAATTATGACAGGTAACTGTAACTTCGTTACTATTTATGACATGTAACAGTAATTTCGATACAAAATATGGCAGGTAACAGTAACTTCGATACTAATAATGACAGGTAACAGTAACTTCGATACTAATTATGACAAGTAACATTAACTTCGATAATAATTATTACAGGTTACTGTAACATCGTTGCTAATGATGACAAGTAACTTTAATTTCGATTCAAATTATGGCAGGTAACTGTAACTTCCATACTAATTATGACAGGTAACAGTTACTTCGATACTAATTATGACAGGAAACTGTAACTTCGTTACTAATTATGACAAGTAACTGTAATTTCGATACAAATTATGACAGGTAACATTAACTTAGATACTAATTATGACAGGAAACTCTAACTTCGTTAATAATTATGACAAGTAACAGTAATTTTGTTAAACATTTATGGTAGGTAACTGTAACTTCAATACTAATTATGACTGTAACTGTAACTTCGTTACTAATTATGACAAGTAACTGTAATTTCGATACAAATTATGGCAGATAACTGTAACTTCCATACTAATTATGACAGGTAACAGTTACTTCGATACTAATTATGACAGGAAACTGTAACTTCGTTACTAATTATGACAAGTAACTATAACTTCAAATCAAATTATGACAGGTAACTGTAACTTCGATACTAATTATGACAAGAAACTCTAACTTCGTTACTAATTATGACAAGTAACTGTAATTTTGATAAAAAATTATGGTAGGTAACTGTAACTTCAATACTAATTATGAGAGGTAACAGTAACTTCGATACTTATTATGACAGGTAACTGTAACTTCGTTACTAATTATCACAAGTAACTTTAATTTCGATACTAATTATGGCAGGTAACATTAACTTAGATACTAATCATGACAAGAAAATCTAACTTCGTTAATAATTATGACAAGTAACTGTAATTTCGATACAAATTATGTCCGGTAACTGTAACTTCGTTACTAATTATGACAGGTTACTGTAACTTCGTTACTAATTATGTCAAGTAACTGTAGCTTCGATGCTAATTATGACAAGTAACTGTAATTTCGATACAAATTATGACAGGTAACATTAACTTAGATACTAATCATGACAAGAAAATCTAACTTCGTTAATAATTATGACAAGTAACAGTAATTTTGATAAAAATTTATGGTAGGTAACTGTAACTTCAATACTAATTATGACTGTAACTGTAACTTCGTTACTAATTATGACAAGTAACTGTAATTTCGATACAAATTATGGCAGGTAACAGTAACTTCGATACTAATTATGACAGGTAACTGTAACTTCGATACTAATTATGACAAGGAACTGTAATTTCGATACAAATTATGGCAGGTAACTGTAACTTCCATACTAATTATGACAGGTAACAGTAACTTCGATACTAATTATGACAAGAAACTGTAACTTCGTTACTAATTATGACAAGTAACTGTAATTTCGATACAAATTATGACAGGTAACTGTAACTTCGTTACTAATTATGACAAGTAACAGTACCTTCGATACTAATTATGACAGGTAACTGTAACATCGATACTAATTATGACAAGGAACTGTAATTTCGATAAAAATTATGGCAGGTAACTGTAACTACGTTACTAATTATGACAAGTAACTGTAATTTCGATACAAATTTTGGCAGGTAGCTGTAACTTCGATACTAATTATGACAGGTAACAGTAACTTCGATTCTAATTATGACAAGTAACTGTAACTTCGATACTAATTATGACAGGTAACTGCAACTTCGTTACTATTTATGACAACTAACAGTAATTTCGATACAAAATATGGCAGGTAACAGTAACTTCGATACTAATTATGACAGGTAACAGTAACTTCGATACTATTTATGACAAGTAACATTAACTTCGATACTAATTATGACAGGTTACTGTAACATCGTTGCTAATGATGACAAGTAACTTTAATTTCGATACAAATTATGGCAGGTAACTGTAACTTCCATACTAATTATGACAGGTAACAGTTACTTCAATACTAATTATGACAGGAAACTGTAACTTCGTTACTAATTATGACAAGTAACTGTAATTTCGATACAAATTATGACAGGTAACTGGAACTTCGTTACTAATTATGACAAGTAACAGTACCTTCGATACTAATTATGACAGGTAACTGTAACTTCGATACTAATTATGACAAGGAACTGTAATTTCGATACAAATTATGGCAGGTAACTGTAACTTCGTTACTAATTATGACAAATAACTGTAATTTCGATACAAATTTTGGCAGGTAACTGTTACTTCGATACTAATTATGACAGGTAACAGTAACTTCGATACTAATTATGACAAGAAACTCTAATTCCGATACAAATTATGGCAGGTAACTGTTACTTCGGTACTAATTATGACAGGTAACAGTAACTTCGATACTAATTATGACAAGTAACTATAACTTCGATAAAAATTATGACTGGTTACTGTAACTTCGTTACTAATTATGACAAGTAACAGTACCTTCGATACTAATTATGACAGGTAACTGTAACATCGATACTAATTATGACAAGGAACTGTAATTTCGATAAAAATTATGGCAGGTAACTGTAACTTCGTTACTAATTATCACAAGTAACTTTAATTTCGATACTAATTATGGCAGGTAACCGTAACTTCGTTACTAATTATTACAAGTCCCTGTAATTTCGATACAAATTATGGCGGGTAACGGTAACTTCGATAATAATTATTACAAGTAACTGTAACTTCGATACTAATTATGACAGGTAACTGTAACTTGGTTACTAATTATGACAAGTAACTGTAATTTCGATACAAATTTTGGCAGGTAACTGTAACTTCGATTCTAATTATGACAGGTAACAGTAACTTCGATACTAATTATGACAAGTAACTGTAACTTCGATACTAATTATGACAGGTAACTGTAACTTCGTTACTATTTATGACAAGTAACAGTAATTTCGATACAAAATATGGCAGGTAACAGTAACTTCGATACTAATTATGACAGGTAATAGTAACTTCGATACTAATTATGACAAGTAACATTAACTTCGATACTAATTATGACAGGTAACTGTAACTTCGTCACTAATTATAACAAGTAACTGTAATTTCGTTACAAATTATGGCAGGTAACAGTAACTTCGATACTAATTATGACAGGTAACAGTAATTCGATACTAATTATGACAAGTAACTATAACTTCGATACAAATTATGACAGGTAACTGTAACTTCGATACTAATTATGACAAGAAACTCGAACTTCGTTACTAATTATGACAAGTCCCTGTAATTTCGATACAAATTATGGCAGGTAACTGTAACTTCCATACTAATTATGACAGGTAACAGTAACTTTGATACTAATTATGACAGGAAACTGTAACTTCGTTACTAATTATGACAAGTAACTGTAATTTCGATACAAATTATGACAGGTAACTGTAACTTCGTTACTAGTTATGACAGGTTACTGTAACCTCGTTACTAATTATGTCAAGTAACTGTAGCTTCGATGCTAATTATGACAAGTAACTGTAATTCCGATACAAATTATGACAGGTAACATTAACTTCGATACTAATTGTGACAAGAAACTCTAACTTCGTTAATAATTATGACAAGTAACAGTAATTTTGATAAAAATTTATTGTAGGTAACTCTAACTTCAATACTAATTATGACTGTAACTGTAACTTCGTTATTAATTATGACAAGTAACTGTAATTTTGATACAAATTATGGCAGGTAACATTAACTTCGATACTAATTATGACAGGTAACTGTAACTTCGATACTAATTATGACAAGGAACTGTAATTTCGATACAAATTATGGCAGGTAACTGTAACTTCCATACTCATTATGACAGGTAACAGTAACTTCGATACTAATTATGACAAGAATCTGTAACTTCGTTACTAATTATGACAAGTAACTGTAATTTCGATATAAAATTATGACAGGTAACTGTAACTTCGTTATTAATTATGACAAGTAACAGTACCTTCGATACTAATTATGACAGGTAACTGTAACTTCGTTACTATTTATGACATGTAACAGTAATTTCGATACAAAATATGGCAGGTAACAGTAACTTCGATACTAATAATGACAGGTAACAGTAACTTCGATACTAATTATGACAAGTAACATTAACTTCGATAATAATTATTACAGGTTACTGTAACATCGTTGCTAATGATGACAAGTAACTTTAATTTCGATTCAAATTATGGCAGGTAACTGTAACTTCCATACTAATTATGACAGGTAACAGTTACTTCGATACTAATTATGACAGGAAACTGTAACTTCGTTACTAATTATGACAAGTAACTGTAATTTCGATACAAATTATGACAGGTAACATTAACTTAGATACTAATTATGACAGGAAACTCTAACTTCGTTAATAATTATGACAAGTAACAGTAATTTTGTTAAACATTTATGGTAGGTAACTGTAACTTCAATACTAATTATGACTGTAACTGTAACTTCGTTACTAATTATGACAAGTAACTGTAATTTCGATACAAATTATGGCAGATAACTGTAACTTCCATACTAATTATGACAGGTAACAGTTACTTCGATACTAATTATGACAGGAAACTGTAACTTCGTTACTAATTATGACAAGTAACTATAACTTCAAATCAAATTATGACAGGTAACTGTAACTTCGATACTAATTATGACAAGAAACTCTAACTTCGTTACTAATTATGACAAGTAACTGTAATTTTGATAAAAATTATGGTAGGTAACTGTAACTTCAATACTAATTATGAGAGGTAACAGTAACTTCGATACTTATTATGACAGGTAACTGTAACTTCGTTACTAATTATCACAAGTAACTTTAATTTCGATACTAATTATGGCAGGTAACATTAACTTAGATACTAATCATGACAAGAAAATCTAACTTCGTTAATAATTATGACAAGTAACTGTAATTTCGATACAAATTATGACCGGTAACTGTAACTTCGTTACTAATTATGACAGGTTACTGTAACTTCGTTACTAATTATGTCAAGTAACTGTAGCTTCGATGCTAATTATGACAAGTAACTGTAATTTCGATACAAATTATGACAGGTAACATTAACTTAGATACTAATCATGACAAGAAAATCTAACTTCGTTAATAATTATGACAAGTAACAGTAATTTTGATAAATATTTATGGTAGGTAACTGTAACTTCAATACTAATTATGACTGTAACTGTAACTTCGTTACTAATTATGACAAGTAACTGTAATTTCGATACAAATTATGGCAGGTAACAGTAACTTCGATACTAATTATGACAGGTAACTGTAACTTCGATACTAATTATGACAAGGAACTGTAATTTCGATACAAATTATGGCAGGTAACTGTAACTTCCATACTAATTATGACAGGTAACAGTAACTTCGATACTAATTATGACAAGAAACTGTAACTTCGTTACTAATTATGACAAGTAACTGTAATTTCGATACAAATTATGACAGGTAACTGTAACTTCGTTACTAATTATGACAAGTAACAGTACCTTCGATACTAATTATGACAGGTAACTGTAACATCGATACTAATTATGACAAGGAACTGTAATTTCGATAAAAATTATGGCAGGTAACTGTAACTACGTTACTAATTATGACAAGTAACTGTAATTTCGATACAAATTTTGGCAGGTAGCTGTAACTTCGATACTAATTATGACAGGTAACAGTAACTTCGATTCTAATTATGACAAGTAACTGTAACTTCGATACTAATTATGACAGGTAACTGCAACTTCGTTACTATTTATGACAACTAACAGTAATTTCGATACAAAATATGGCAGGTAACAGTAACTTCGATACTAATTATGACAGGTAACAGTAACTTCGATACTATTTATGACAAGTAACATTAACTTCGATACTAATTATGACAGGTTACTGTAACATCGTTGCTAATGATGACAAGTAACTTTAATTTCGATACAAATTATGGCAGGTAACTGTAACTTCCATACTAATTATGACAGGTAACAGTTACTTCAATACTAATTATGACAGGAAACTGTAACTTCGTTACTTATTATGACAAGTAACTGTAATTTCGTTACAAACTATGACAGGTAACTGTAACTTCGTTACTAATTATGACAAGAAACTGTAATTTTGATAAAAAATTATTGTAGGTAACTGTAACTTCAATACTAATTATGACAGGTAATAGTAACTTCGATACTTATTATGACAGGTAACTGTAACTTCGTTACTTATTATGACAAGTAACTTTAATTTCGATACTAATTATGGCAGGTTGCTGTAACTTCGTTACTAATTATGACAAGTCCCTGAAATTTCGATACAAATTATTGCAGGTAATTGTAATTTCGATACTAATTATGACAGGTAACAGTAACTTCGATACTAATTATGACAGGTAACAGTAACTTCGATACTAATTATGACAAGTAACTGTAACTTCGATACTAATTATGACAGGTAACAGCAACTTCGATACTAATTACGACAAGTAACTATAACTTCGATACAAATTATGACAAGTAACAGTAATTTCGATACAAAATATGGCAGTTAACAGTAACTTCGATACTAATTATGACAGGTAACAGTAACTTCGATACTATTTATGACAAGTAACATTAACTTCGATACCAATTATTACAGGTTACTGTAACATCGTTGCTAATGATGACAAGTAACTTTAATTTCGATACAAATTATGGCAGGTAACTGTAACTTCCATACTAATTATGACAGGTAACAGTTACTTCGATACTAATTATGACAGGAAACTGTAACTTCGTTACTAATTATGACAAGTAACTGTAATTTCGATACAAATTATGACAGGTAACTGGAACTTCGTTACTAATTATGACAAGTAACAGTACCTTCGATACTAATTATGACAGGTAACTGTAACTTCGATACTAATTATGACAAGGAACTGTAATTTCGATACAAATTATGGCAGGTAACTGTAACTTCGTTACTAATTATGACAAATAACTGTAATTTCGATACAAATTTTGGCAGGTAACTGTTACTTCGATACTAATTATGACAGGTAACAGTAACTTCGATACTAATTATGACAAGAAACTCTAATTCCGATACAAATTATGGCAGGTAACTGTTACTTCGGTACTAATTATGACAGGTAACAGTAACTTCGATACTAATTATGACAAGTAACTATAACTTCGATAAAAATTATGACTGGTTACTGTAACTTCGATTCTAATTATGACGAGAAACTCAAACTTCGTTACTAATTATGACAAGTAACTGTAATTTTGATAAAAAATTATGGTTGGTAACTGTAACTTCAATAGTAATTATGACAGGTAACAGTAACTTCGATACTAATTATGACAGGAAACTGTAACGTCGTTACTAATTATGACAAGTAACTTTAATTTCGATACTAATTATGGCAGGAAACTGTAACTTCGTTACCAATTATGACAAGTCCCTGTAATTTCGATACAAATTAAGGCAGGTAACTGTAACTTCATACTAATTATGACAAGTAACTGTAACTTCGATACTAATTGTGACAGGTAACAGTAACTTCGATACTAATTATGACAAGTAACTATAACTGCGAATCAAATTATGACAGGTAACTGTAACTTCGATACTAATTATGACAAGAAAATCTAACTTCGTTACTAATTATGACAAGTAACTGTAATTTTGATAAAAAATTATGGTAGGTTACTGTAACTTCAATACTAATTATGACAGGTAACAGTAACTTCGATACTAATTATGACAGGTAACTGTAACTTCGTTACTTATTATGACAAGTAACTTTAATTACGATACTAGTTACGGCAGGAAACTGTAACTTCGTTACTAATTATGACAAGTCCCTGTAATTTCGATACAAATTATGGCAGGTAACTGTAACTTCGATACTAGTTATGACAAGTAACTGTAACTTCGATACTAATTATGACAGGTAACTGTAACTTCGTTATTAATTATGACAAGTAACTGTAATTTTGATAAAAAATTATTGTAGGTAACTGTAACTTCAATACTAATTATGACAGGTAACAGTAACTTCGATACTAATTTTGACAAGAAACTCGAACTTCGTTACTAATTATGACAAGTAACTGTAATTTTGATAAAAAATTATGGTAGGTAACTGTAACTTCAATACTAATTATGACAGGTAACAGTAACTTCGATACTAATTATGACAGGAAACTGTAACGTCGTTACTAATTATGACAAGTAACTTTAATTTCGATATTAATTATGGCAGGAAACTGTAACTTCGTTACTAATTATGACAAGTCCCTGTAATTTCGATACAAATTATGGCAGGTAACTGTAACCTCGATACTAATTATGACAAGTAACTGTAACTTCGATACTAATTATGACAGGTAACTGTAACTTCGTTATTAACTAGGACAAGTAACTGTAATTTCGATACAAATTTTGACAGGTAACTGTATCATCGTTACTAATTTTGACAGGTAACAATAACTTCGATACTAATTATGACAAGTAACTGTAACTTCGTTACTAATTATGACAGGTAACTGTAACTTCGATACTAATTATGACAGGTAACAGTAACTTCGATACTAATTATGACAAGTAACTGTAATTTCGATTCAAATATTGGCAGGTTACTGTAACTTCGATACTAATTATGACAGGTAACAGCAACTTCGATACTAATTATGACAAGTAACTATAACTACGATACAAATTATGACAGGTAACTGTAACTTCGATACTAATTATGACAAGAAACTCTAACTTCGTTACTAATTATGACAAGTAACTGTAATTTTGATAAAAATTATTGTAGGTAACTGTAACTTCAATACTAATTATGACAGGTAACAGTAACTTCGATACTAATTATGACAGGTAACTGTAACTTCGTTACTTATTATGACAAGTAACTTTAATTTCGATACTAATTATGGCAGGTTACTGTAACTTCGTTACTAATTATGACAAGTCCCTGTAATATCGATACAAATTATGGCAGGTAATTGTAATTTCGATGCTAATTATGACAGGTAACAGTAACTTCGATACTAATTATGACAAGTAACTGTAACTTCGATACTAATTATGATAGGTAACTGTAACTTCGTTACTAATTATGACAAGTAACAGTAATTTCGATACAAATTATGGCACGTAACTGTATCCTCGATACTAATTATGACAGGTAACAGTAACTTCGATACTAATTATGACAAGTAACATTAACTTCGATACTAATTATGGCAGGTTACTGTAACATCGCTACTAATTATGACAAGTAACTTTAATTTCGATACAAATTATGGCAGGTAACTGTAACTTCGTTACTAATTATGACAAGTAACAGTACCTTCGATACTAATTACGACAGGTAACTGTAACTTCGATACTAATTATGACAAGGAACTGTAATTTCGATACAAATTATGGCAGGTAACTGTAACTTCGTTACTAATTATGACAAGTAACTGTAATTTCGATACAAATGTTGGCAGGTAACTGTAACTTCGATACTAATTATGACAGGTAACAGTAACTTCGATACTAATTATGACAAGTAACTGTAACTTCGATACTTATTATGACAGGTAACTGTAACTTCGTTACTAATAATGACAAGTAACACTAATTTCGATACTAATTATGGCAGGTAACTGTAACTTCTATACTAATTATGACAGGTAACAGTAACTTCGATACTAATTATGACAAGTAACTATAACTTCGATAAAAATTATGACTGGTTACTGTAACTTCGATTCTAATTATGACAAGAAACTCAAACTTCGTTACTAATTATGACAAGTAACTGTAATTTTGATAAAAAATTATGGTAGGTAACTGTAACTTCATTACTAATTATGACAGCTAACAGTAACTTCGATACAAATTTTGACAGGTAACTGTATCATCGTTACTCATTTTGACAGGTAACAATAACTTCGATACTAATTATGACAAGTAACTGTAACTTCGATACTAATTATGACAAGTAACTGTAACTTCGATACTAATTATGACAAGAAACTCAAACTTCGTTACTAATTATGACAGGTAACTGTAATTTTGATAAAAAATTATGGTAGGTAACTGTAACTTCAATACTAATTATGACAAGTAACTGTAATTTCGATACAAATTATGACAGGTAACTGTAACTTCGTTACTAATTATGACAAGTAACAGTACCTTCGATACTAATTATGACAGGTAACTGTAACATCGATACTAATTATGACAAGGAACTGTAATTTCGATACAAATTATGGCAGGTAACTGTAACTTCGATACTAATTATGACAGGTAACAGTAACTTCGATACTAATTATGACAGGTAACAGTAACTTCGATACTAATTATGACAAGTAACTGTAACTTCGATACTAATTATGACAAGAAAATCTAACTTCGTTACTATTTATGACAAGTAACTGTTTTTTTGATAAAAATTATGGTAGGTTACTGTAACTTCAATACTAATTATGACAGGTAACAGCAACTTCGATACTAATTACGACAAGTAACTATAACTTCGATACAAATTATGACAGGTAACAGTAACTTCGATACTAATTATGACAGGTTACAGTAACTACGATACTAATTATGACAAGTAACTGTAACTTCGATACTAATTATGACAGGTAACTGTAACTTGGTAACTAATTATGACAAGTCCCTGTAATTTCGATACAAATTATGGCAGGTAACTGTAACTTCGATACTAATTATGACAAGGAAATGTAATTTCGATACAAATTATGGCAGGTAATTGTAACATCGATACTAATTGTGACACGTAACAGTAACTTCGATACTAATTGTGACAAGTAACTATAACTGCGAATCAAATTATGACAGGTAACTGTAACTTCGATACTAATTATGACAAGAAAATCTAACTTCGTTACTAATTATGACAAGTAACTGTAATTTTGATAAAAATTATGGTAGGTAACTGTAACTTCAATACTAATTATGACAGGTAACAGGAACTTCGATACTAATTATGACAGGTAACTGTAACTTCGTTAATAATTATCACAAGTAACTTTAATTTCGATACTAATTATGGCAGGTAACTGTAACTTCGTTACTAATTATGACAAGTCCCTGTAATTTCGATACAAATTATGGCAGGTAACGGTAACTTCGATACTAATTATTACAAGTCACTTTAACTTCGATACTAATTATGACAGGTAACTTCGTTACTAATTATGACAAGTAACTGTAATTTCGATACAAATTTTGGCAGGTAACTGTAACTTCGTTACTAATTATGACAAGTAACAGTACCTTCGATACTAATTACGACAGGTAACTGTAACTTCGATACTAATTATGACAAGGAACTCTAATTTCGATACAAATTATGGCAGGTAACTGTAACTTCGTTACTAATTATGACAAGTAACAGTACCTTCGATACTAATTACGACAGGTTACTGTAACATCGCTACTAATTATGACAAGTAACTTTAATTTCGATACAAATTATGGCAGGTAACTGTAACTTCCATACTAATTATGACAGGTAACAGTAACTTCGATACTAATTATGACAGGAAACTGTAACTTCGTTACTAATTATGACAAGTTACTGTAATTTCGATACAAATTATGACAGGTAACTGTAACTTCGTTACTAATTATGACAAGTAACAGTACCTTCGATACTAATTAAGACAGGTAACTGTAACTTCGATACTAATTATGACAAGGAACTGTAATTTCGATACAAATTATGGAAGGTAACTGTAACTTCGTTACTAATTATGACATGTACCTGTAATTTCGATACAAATTTTGGCAGGTAACTGTAACTTCGATACTAATTATGACAGGTAACAGTAACTTCGATACTAATTATGACAAGTAACTGTAACTTCGATACTAATTATGACAGGTAACTGTAACTTCGTTACTAATAATGACAAGTAACTCTAATTTCGATACTAATTAGGGCAGGTAACTGTAACTTCGATACTAATTATGACAGGTAACAGTAACTTCGATACTAATTATGACAAGTAACTATAACTTCGATTAAAATTATGACTGGTTACTGTAACTTCGATTCTAATTATGACAAGAAACTCAAACTTCGTTACTAATTATGACAAGTAACTGTAATTTTGATAAAAAATTATGGTAGGCAACTGTAACTTCATTACTAATTATGACAGGTAACAGTAACTTCGATAATAATTATGACAGGAAACTGTAACTTCGTTACTAATTATGACAAGTAACTTTAATTACGATACTAGTTACGGCAGGAAACTGTAACTTCGTTACTAATTATGACAAGTCCCTGTAATTTCGATACAAATTATGGCAGGTAACTGTAACTTCGATACTAGTTATGACAAGTAACTGTAACTTCGATACTAATTATGTCAGGTAACTGTAACTTCGTTATTAATTATGACAAGTAACTGTAATTTTGATAAAAAATTATTGTAGGTAACTGTAACTTCAATACTAATTATGACAGGTAACAGTAACTTCGATACTAATTTTGACAAGAAACTCGAACTTCGTTACTAATTATGACAAGTAACTGTAATTTTGATAAAAAATTATGGTAGGTAACTGTAACTTCAATACTAATTATGACAGGTAACAGTAACTTCGATACTAATTATGACAGGAAACTGTAACTTCGTTACTAATTATGACAAGTAACTTTAATTTCGATATTAATTATGGCAGGAAACTGTAACTTTGTTACTAATTATGACAAGTCCCTGTAATTTCGATACAAATTATGGCAGGTAACTGTAACCTCGATACTAATTATGACAAGTAACTGTAACTTCGATACTAATTATGACAGGTAACTGTAACTTCGTTATTAACTATGACAAGTAACTGTAATTTCGATACAAATTTTGACAGGTAACTGTATCATCGTTACTAATTTTGACAGGTAACAATAACTTCGATACTAATTATGACAAGTAACTGTAACTTCGTTACTAATTATGACAGGTAACTGTAACTTCGATACTAATTATGACAGGTAACTGTAACTTCGATACTAAATATGACAAGTAACTGTAATTTCGATTCAAATATTGGCAGGTTACTGTAACTTCGATACTAATTATGACAGGTAACAGCAACTTCGATACTAATTATGACAAGTAACTATAACTACGATACAAATTATGACAGGTAACTGTAACTTCGATACTAATTATGACAAGAAACTCTAACTTCGTTACTAATTATGACAAGTAACTGTAATTTTGATAAAAATTATTGTAGGTAACTGTAACTTCAATACTAATTATGACAGGTAACAGTAACTTCGATACTAATTATGACAGGTAACTGTAACTTCGTTACTTATTATGACAAGTAACTTTAATTTCGATACTAATTATGGCAGGTTACTGTAACTTCGTTACTAATTATGACAAGTCCCTGTAATATCGATACAAATTATGGCAGGTAATTGTAATTTCGATGCTAATTATGACAGGTAACAGTAACTTCGATACTAATTATGACAAGTAACAGTAACTTCGATACTAATTATGACAAGTAACTGTAACTTCGATACTAATTATGACAGGTAACTGTAACTTCGTTACTAATTAGGACAAGTAACTGTAATTTCGATTCAAATTTTGGCAGGTAACTGTAACTTCGATACTTATTATGACAGGTAACAGTAACTTCGATACTAATTATGACAAGTAACTGTAACTTCGATACTAATTATGACAGGTAACTGTAACTTCGTTACTAATTACGACAAGTAACTGTAATTTCGATACAAATTATGGCAGGTATGTGTAACTTCGATAATAATTATGACAGGTAACAGCAACATCGATACTAATTATGACAAGTAACTATAACTTCGATACAAATTATGACAGGTAACTGTAACTTCGATACTAATTATGACAAGAAACTCTAACTTCGTTACTAATTATGACAAGTAACTGTAATTTTGATAAAAAATTATTGTAGGTAACTGTAACTTCAATACTAATTATGACAGGTAACAGTAACTTCGATACTAATTATGACAGGTAACAGTAACTACGATACTAATTATGACAAGTAACTGTAACTTCGATACTAATTATGACAGGTAACTGTAACTTCGTAACTATTTATGACAAGTAACTGTAATTTCGATACAAATTATGGCAGGTAACAGTAATTTCGATACTAATTATGACAGGTAACTGTAACTTCGATACTAATTATGACAAGGAACTGTAATTTCGATACAAATTATGGCAGGTAACTGTAACTTCCATACTCATTATGACAGGTAACAGTAACTTCGATACTAATTATGACAAGAAACTGTAACTTCGTTACTAATTATGACAAGTAACTGTAATTTCGATACAAATTATGACAGGTAACTGTAACTTCGATACTAATTATGACAAGTAACTGTAACTTCGATACTAATTATGACAGGTAACTGTAACTTCGTTACTATTTATGACAAGTAACAGTAATTTCGATACAAATTATGGCAGGTAACAGTAACTTCGATACTAATTATGACAGGTAATAGTAACTTCGTTACTAATTATGACAAGTAACTATAACTTCGAATCAAATTATGACAGGTAACTGTAACTTCGATACTAATTATGACAAGAAACTCTAACTTCGTTACTAATTATGACACGTAACTGTAATTTTGATAAAAAAATTATGGTAGGTAACTGTAACTTCAATACTAATTATGACAGGTAACAGTAACTTCGATACTTTTTATGACAGGTAACTGTAACTTCGTTACTAATTATCACAAGTAACTTTAATTTCGATACTAATTATGGCAGGTAACCGTAACTTCGTTACTAATTATTACAAGTCCCTGTAATTTCGATACAAATTATGGCGGGTAACGGTAACTTCGATAATAATTATTACAAGTAACTGTAACTTCGATACTAATTATGACAGGTAACTGTAACTTGGTTACTAATTATGACAAGTAACTGTAATTTCGATACAAATTTTGGCAGGTAACTGTAACTTCGATTCTAATTATGACAGGTAACAGTAACTTCGATACTAATTATGACAAGTAACTGTAACTTCGATACTAATTATGACAGGTAACTGTAACTTCGTTACTATTTATGACAAGTAACAGTAATTTCGAGAAAAAATATGGCAGGTAACAGTAACTTCGATACTAATTATGACAGGTAATAGTAACTTCGATACTAATTATGACAAGTTACATTAACTTCGATACTATTTATGACAGGTAACTGTAACTTCGTCACTAATTATAACAAGTAACTGTAATTTCGTTACAAATTATGGCAGGTAACAGTAACTTCGATACTAATTATGACAGGTAACAGTAATTCGATACTAATTATGACAAGTAACTATAACTTCAATACAAATTATGACAGGTAACTGTAACTTCGATACTAATTATGACAAGAAACTCGAACTTCGTTACTAATTATGACAAGTCCCTGTAATTTCGATACAAATTATGGCAGTTAACTGTAACTTCCATACTAATTATGACAGGTAACAGTAACTTCGATACTAATTATGACAGGAAACTGTAACTTCGTTACTAATTATGACAAGTAACTGTAATTTCGATACAAATTATGACAGGTAACTGTAACTTCGTTACTAGTTATGACAGGTTACTGTAACTTCGTTACTAATTATGTCAAGTAACTGTAGCTTCGATGCTAATTATGACAAGTAACTGTAATTTCGATACAAATTATGACAGGTAACATTAACTTCGATACTAATTATGACAAGAAACTCTAACTTCGTTAATAATTATGACAAGTAACAGTAATTTTGATAAAAATTTATGGTAGGTAACTGTAACTTCAATACTAATTATGACTGTAACTGTAACTTCGTTACTAATTATGACAAGTAACTGTAATTTTGATACAAATTATGGCAGGTAACAGTAACTTCGGTACTAATTATGACAGGTAACTGTAACTTCGATACTAATTATGACAAGGAACTGTAATTTCGATACAAATTATGGCAGGTAACTGTAACTTCCATACTCATTATGACAGGTAACGGTAACTTCGATACTAATTATGACAAGGAACTGTAACTTCGTTACTAATTATGACAAGTAACTGTAATTTCGATACAAATTATGACAGGTAACTGTAACTTCGTTACTAATTATGACAAGTAACAGTACCTTCGCTACTAATTATGACAGGTAACTGTAACTTCGTTACTATTTATGACATGTAACAGTAATTTCGATACAAAATATGGCAGGTAACAGTAACTTCGATACTAATTATGACAGGTAACAGTAACTTCGATACTAATTATGACAAGTAACATTAACTTCGATACTAATTATTACAGGTTACGGTAACATCGTTGCTAATGATGACAAGTAACTTTAATTTCGATTCAAATTATGGCAGGTAACTGTAACTTCCATACTAATTATGACAGGTAACAGTTACTTCGATACTAGTTATGACAGGAAACTGTAACTTCGTTACTAATTATGACAAGTAACTGTAATTTCGATACAAATTATGACAGGTAACATTAACTTAGATACTAATTATGACAAGAAACTCTAACTTCGTTAATATTTACGACAAGTAACAGTAATTTTGATAAAAATTTATGGTAGGTAACTGTAACTTCAATACTAATTATGACTGTAACTGTAACTTCGTTACTAATTATGACAAGTAACTGTAATTTCGATACAAATTATGGCAGGTAACTGTAACTTCCATACTAATTATGACAGGTAACAGTTACTTCGATACTAATTATGACAGGAAACTGTAACTTCGTTACTAATTATGACAAGTAACTATAACTTCAAATCAAATTATGACAGGTAACTGTAACTTCGATACTAATTATGACAAGAAACTCTAACTTCATTACTAATTATGACAAGTAACTGTAATTTTGATAAAAAATTATGGTAGGTAACTGTAACTTCAATACTAATTATGACATGTAACAGTAACTTCGATACTTATTATGACAGGTAACTGTAACTTCGTTACTAATTATCACAAGTAACTTTAATTTCGATACTAATTATGGCAGGTAACCGTAACTTCGTTACTAATTATTACAAGTCCCTGTAATTTCGATACAAATTATGGCGGGTAACGGTAACTTCGATAATAATTATTACAAGTAACTGTAACTTCGATACTAATTATGACAGGTAACTGTAACTTGGTTACTAATTATGACAAGTAACTGTAATTTAGATACAAATTTTGGCAGGTAACTGTAACTTCGATTCTAATTATGACAGGTAACAGTAACTTCGATACTAATTATGACAAGTAACTGTAACTTCGATACTAATTATGACAGGTAACTGTAACTTCGTTACTATTTATGACAAGTAACTGTAATTTCGATACAAATTATGACAGGTAACTGTAACTTCGTTACTAATTATGACAAGTAACAGTACCTTCGATACTAATTACGACAGGTTACTGTAACATCGCTACTAATTATGACAAGTAACTTTAATTTCGATACAAATTATGGCAGGTAACTGTAACTTCCATACTAATTATGACAGGTAACAGTAACTTCGATACTAATTATGACAGGAAACTGTAACTTCGTTACTAATTATGACAAGTTACTGTAATTTCGATACAAATTATGACAGGTAACTGTAACTTCGTTACTAATTATGACAAGTAACAGTACCTTCGATACTAATTAAGACAGGTAACTGTAACTTCGATACTAATTATGACAAGGAACTGTAATTTCGATACAAATTATGGCAGGTAACTGTAACTTCGTTACTAATTATGACATGTACCTGTAATTTCGATACAAATTTTGGCAGGTAACTGTAACTTCGATACTAATTATGACAGGTAACAGTAACTTCGATACTAATTATGACAAGTAACTGCAACTTCGATACTAATTATGACAGGAAACTGTAACTTCGTTACTAATAATGACAAGTAACTCTAATTTCGATACTAATTATGGCAGGTAACTGTAACTTCGATACTAATTATGACAGGTAACAGTAACTTCGATACTAATTATGACAAGTAACTATAACTTCGATTAAAATTATGACTGGTTACTGTAACTTCGATTCTAATTATGACAAGAAACTCAAACTTCGTTACTAATTATGACAAGTAACTGTAATTTTGATAAAAATTTATGGTAGGTAACTGTAACTTCATTACTAATTATGACAGGTAACAGTAACTTCGATAATAATTATGACAGGAAACTGTAACTTCGTTACTAATTATGACAAGTAACTTTAATTACGATACTAGTTACGGCAGGAAACTGTAACTTCGTTACTAATTATGACAAGTCCCTGTAATTTCGATACAAATTATGGCAGGTAACTGTAACTTCGATACTAGTTATGACAAGTAACTGTAACTTCGATACTAATTATGACAGGTAACTGTAACTTCGTTATTAATTATGACAAGTAACTGTAATTTTGATAAAAAATTATTTTAGGTAACTGTAACTTCAATACTAATTATGACAGGTAACAGTAACTTCGATACTAATTTTGACAAGAAACTCGAACTTCGTTACTAATTATGACAAGTAACTGTAATTTTGATAAAAAATTATGGTAGGTAACTGTAACTTCAATACTAATTATGACAGGTAACAGTAACTTCGATACTAATTATGACAGGAATCTGTAACTTCGTTACTAATTATGACAAGTAACTTTAATTTCGATATTAATTATGGCAGGAAACTGTAACTTCGTTACTAATTATGACAAGTCCCTGTAATTTCGATACAAATTATGGCAGGTAACTGTAACCTCGATACTAATTATGACAAGTAACTGTAACTTCGATACTAATTATGACAGGTAACTGTAACTTCGTTATTAACTATGACAAGTAACTGTAATTTCGATACAAATTTTGACAGGTAACTGTATCATCGTTACTAATTTTGACAGGTAACAATAACTTCGATACTAATTATGACAAGTAACTGTAACTTCGTTACTAATTATGACAGGTAACTGTAACTTCGATACTAATTATGACAGGTAACTGTAACTTCGATACTAATTATGACAAGTAACTGTAATTTCGATTCAAATATTGGCAGGTTACTGTAACTTCGATACTAATTATGACAGGTAACAGCAACTTCGATACTAATTATGACAAGTAACTATAACTACGATACAAATTATGACAGGTAACTGTAACTTCGATACTAATTATGACAAGAAACTCTAACTTCGTTACTAATTATGACAAGTAACTGTAATTTTGATAAAAATTATTGTAGGTAACTGTAACTTCAATACTAATTATGACAGGTAACAGTAACTTCGATACTAATTATGACAGGTAACTGTAACTTCGTTACTTATTATGACAAGTAACTTTAATTTCGATACTAATTATGGCAGGTTACTGTAACTTCGTTACTAATTATGACAAGTCCCTGTAATATCGATACAAATTATGGCAGGTAATTGTAATTTCGATGCTAATTATGACAGGTAACAGTAACTTCGATACTAATTATGACAAGTAACAGTAACTTCGATACTAATTATGACAAGTAACTGTAACTTCGATACTAATTATGACAGGTAACTGTAACTTCGTTACTAATTATGACAAGTAACTGTAATTTCGATTCAAATTTTGGCAGGTAACTGTAACTTCGATACTTATTATGACAGGTAACAGTAACTTCGATACTAATTATGACAAGTAAATGTAACTTCGATACTAATTATGACAGGTAACTGTAACTTCGTTACTAATTACGACAAGTAACTGTAATTTCGATACAAATTATGGCAGGTATGTGTAACTTCGATACTAATTATGACAAGTAACAGCAACTTCGATACTAATTATGACAAGTAACTATAACTTCGATACAAATTATGACAGGTAACTGTAACTTCGATACTAATTATGACAAGAAACTCTAACTTCGTTACTAATTATGACAAGTAACTGTAATTTTGATAAAAAATTATTGTAGGTAACTGTAACTTCAATACTAATTATGACAGGTAACAGTAACTTCGATACTAATTATGACAGGTAACAGTAACTTCGATACTAATTATGACAGGTAACTGTAACTTCGTAACTATTTATGACAAGTAACTGTAATTTCGATACAAATTATGGCAGGTAACAGTAACTTCCATACTCATTATGACAGGTAACAGTAACTTCGATACTAATTATGACAAGAAACTGTAACTTCGTTACTAATTATGGCAAGTAACTGTAATTTCGAGACAAATTATGACAGGTAACTGTAACTTCGATACTAATTATGACAAGTAACTGTAACTTCGATACTAATTATGACAGGTAACTGTAACTTCGTTACTATTTATGACAAGTAACAGTAATTTCGATACAAATTATGGCAGGTAACAGTAACTTCGATACTAATTATGACAGGTAATAGTAACTTCGTTACTAATTATGACAAGTAACTATAACTTCGAATCAAATTATGACAGGTAACTGTAACTTCGATACTAATTATGACAAGAAACTCTAACTTCGTTACTAATTATGACACGTAACTGTAATTTTGATAAAAAAATTATGGTAGGTAACTGTAACTTCAATACTAATTATGACAGGTAACAGTAACTTCGATACTTATTATGACAGGTAACTGTAACTTCGTTACTAATTATCACAAGTAACTTTAATTTCGATACTAATTATGGCAGGTAACCGTAACTTCGTTACTAATTATTACAAGTCCCTGTAATTTCGATACAAATTATGGCGGGTAACGGTAACTTCGATAATAATTATTACAAGTAACTGTAACTTCGATACTAATTATGACAGGTAACTGTAACTTGGTTACTAATTATGACAAGTAACTGTAATTTCGATACAAATTTTGGCAGGTAACTGTAACTTCGATTCTAATTATGACAGGTAACAGTAACTTCGATACTAATTATGACAAGTAACTGTAACTTCGATACTAATTATGACAGGTAACTGTAACTTCGTTACTATTTATGACAAGTAACAGTAATTTCGATAAAAAATATGGCAGGTAACAGTAACTTCGATACTAATTATGACAGGTAATAGTAACTTCGATACTAATTATGACAAGTTACATTAACTTCGATACTAATTATGACAGGTAACTGTAACTTCGTCACTAATTATAACAAGTAACTGTAATTTCGTTACAAATTATGGCAGGTAACAGTAACTTCGATACTAATTATGACAGGTAACAGTAATTCGATACTAATTATGACAAGTAACTATAACTTCGATACAAATTATGACAGGTAACTGTAACTTCGATACTAATTATGACAAGAAACTCGAACTTCGTTACTAATTATGACAAGTCCCTGTAACTTCGATACAAATTATGGCAGGTAACTGTAACTTCCATACTAATTATGACAGGTAACAGTAACTTCGATACTAATTATGACAGGAAACTGTAACTTCGTTACTAATTATGACAAGTAACTGTAATTTCGATACAAATTATGACAGGTAACTGTAACTTCGTTACTAGTTATGACAGGTTACTGTAACTTCGTTACTAATTATGTCAAGTAACTGTAGCTTCGATGCTAATTATGACAAGTAACTGTAATTTCGATACAAATTATGACAGGTAACATTAACTTCGATACTAATTATGACAAGAAACTCTAACTTCGTTAATAATTATGACAAGTAACAGTAATTTTGATAAAAATTTATGGTAGGTAACTGTAACTTCAATACTAATTATGACTGTAACTGTAACTTCGTTACTAATTATGACAAATAACTGTAATTTCGATACAAATTATGGCAGGTAACAGTAACTTCCATACTAATTATGACAGGTAACAGTTACTTCGATACTAATTATGACAGGAAACTGTAACTTCGTTACTAATTATGACAAGTAACTATAACTTCAAATCAAATTATGACAGGTAACTGTAACTTCGATACTAATTATGACAAGAAACTGTAACTTCGTTACTAATTATGACAAGTAACTGTAATTTCGATACAAATTATGACAGGTAACTGTAACTTCGTTACTATTTATGACATGTAACAGTAATTTCGATACAAAATATGGCAGGTAACAGTAACTTCGATACTAATTATGACAGGTAAAAGTAACTTCGATACTAATTATGACAAGTAACATTAACTTCGATACTAATTATTACAGGTTACTGTAACATCGTTGCTAATGATGACAAGTAACTTTAATTTCGATTCAAATTATGGCAGGTAACTGTAACTTCCATACTCATTATGACAGGTAACAGTAACTTCGATACTAATTATGACAAGAAACTGTAACTTCGTTACTAATTATGACAAGTAACTGTAATTTCGATACAAATTATGACAGGTAACTGTAACTTCGTTACTATTTATGACATGTAACAGTAATTTCGATACAAAATATGGCAGGTAACAGTAACTTCGATACTAATTATGACAGGTAAAAGTAACTTCGATACTAATTATGACAAGTAACATTAACTTCGATACTAATTATTACAGGTTACTGTAACATCGTTGCTAATGATGACAAGTAACTTTAATTTCGATTCAAATTATGGCAGGTAACTGTAACTTCCATACTAATTATGACAGGTAACAGTTACTTCGATACTAGTTATGACAGGAAACTGTAACTTCGTTACTAATTATGACTAGTAACTGTAATTTCGATACAAATTATGACAGGTAACATTAACTTAGATACTAATTATGACAAGAAACTCTAACTTCGTTAATATTTACGACAAGTAACAGTAATTTTGATAAAAATTTATGGTAGGTAACTGTAACTTCAATACTAATTATGACTGTAACTGTAACTTCGTTACTAATTATGACAAATAACTGTAATTTCGATACAAATTATGGCAGGTAACAGTAACTTCCATACTAATTATGACAGGTAACAGTTACTTCGATACTAATTATGACAGGAAACTGTAACTTCGTTACTAATTATGACAAGTAACTATAACTTCAAATCAAATTATGACAGGTAACTGTAACTTCGATACTAATTATGACAAGAAACTCTAACTTCATTACTAATTATGACAAGTAACTGTAATTTTGATAAAAAATTATGGTAGGTAACTGTAACTTCAATACTAATTATGACATGTAACAGTAACTTCGATACTTATTATGCCAGGTAACTGTAACTTCGTTACTAATTATCACAAGTAACTTTAATTTCGATACTAATTATGGCAGGTAACCGTAACTTCGTTACTAATTATTACAAGTCCCTGTAATTTCGATACAAATTATGGCGGGTAACGGTAACTTCGATAATAATTATTACAAGTAACTGTAACTTCGATACTAATTATGACAGGTAACAGTAACTTGGTTACTAATTATGACAAGTAACTGTAATTTCGATACAAATTTTGGCAGGTAACTGTAACTTCGATTCTAATTATGACAGGTAACAGTAACTTCGATACTAATTATGACAAGTAACTGTAACTTCGATACTAATTATGACAGGTAACTGTAACTTCGTTACTATTTATGACAAGTAACAGTAATTTCGATACAAAAAATGGCAGGTAACAGTAACTTCGATACTAATTATGACAGGTAATAGTAACTTCGATACTAATTATGACAAGTAACATTAACTTCGATACTAATTATGACAGGTAACTGTAACTTCGTCACTAATTATAACAAGTAACTGTAATTTCGTTACAAATTATGGCAGGTAACAGTAACTTCGATACTAATTATGACAGGTAACTATAACTTCGATACAAATTATGACAGGTAACTGTAACTTCGATACTAATTATGACAAGAAACTCGAACTTCGGTACTAATTATGACAAGTCCCTATAATTTCGATACAAATTATGGCAGGTAACTGTAACTTCCATACTAATTATGACAGGTAACAGTAACTTTGATACTAATTATGACAGGAAACTGTAACTTCGTTACTAATTATGACAAGTAACTGTAATTTCGATACAAATTATGACAGGTAACTGTAACTTCGTTACTAGTTATGACAGGTTACTGTAACCTCGTTACTAATTATGTCAAGTAACTGTAGCTTCGATGCTAATTATGACAAGTAACTGTAATTTCGATACAAATTATGACAGGTAACATTAACTTCGATACTAATTATGACAAGAAACTCTAACTTCGTTAATAATTATGACAAGTAACTGTAATTTTGATACAAATTATGGCAGGTAACAGTAACTTCGATACTAATTATGACAGGTAACTGTAACTTCGATACTAATTATGACAAGGAACTGTAATTTCGATACAAATTATGGCAGGTATCTGTAACTTCCATACTCATTATGACAGGTAACAGTAACTTCGATACTAATTATGACAGGAAACTGTAACTTCGTTACTAATTATGACAAGTAACTGTAATTTCGATATAAAATTATGACAGGTAACTGTAACTTCGTTACTAATTATGACAAGTAACAGTACCTTCGATACTAATTATGACAGGTAACTGTAACTTCGTTACTATTTATGACATGTAACAGTAATTTCGATACAAAATATGGCAGGTAACAGTAACTTCGATACTAATTATGACAGGTAACAGTAACTTCGATACTAATTATGACAAGTAACATTAACTTCGATAATAATTATTACAGGTTACTGTAACATCGTTGCTAATGATGACAAGTAACTTTAATTTCGATTCAAATTATGGCAGGTAACTGTAACTTCCATACTAATTATGACAGGTAACAGTTACTTCGATACTAATTATGACAGGAAACTGTAACTTCGTTACTAATTATGACAAGTAACTGTAATTTCGATACAAATTATGACAGGTAACATTAACTTAGATACTAATTATGACAGGAAACTCTAACTTCGTTAATAATTATGTCAAGTAACAGTAATTTTGTTAAACATTTATGGTAGGTAACTGTAACTTCAATACTAATTATGACTGTAACTGTAACTTCGTTACTAATTATGACAAGTAACTGTAATTTCGATACAAATTATGGCAGATAACTGTAACTTCCATACTAATTATGACAGGTAACAGTTACTTCGATACTAATTATGACAGGAAACTGTAACTTCGTTACTAATTATGACAAGTAACTATAACTTCAAATCAAATTATGACAGGTAACTGTAACTTCGATACTAATTATGACAAGAAACTCTAACTTCGTTACTAATTATGACAAGTAACTGTAATTTTGATAAAAAATTATGGTAGGTAACTGTAACTTCAATACTAATTATGACAGGTAACAGTAACTTCGATACTTATTATGACAGGTAACTGTAACTTCGTTACTAATTATCACAAGTAACTTTAATTTCGATACTAATTATCGCAGGTAACATTAACTTATATACTAATCATGACAAGAAAATCTAACTTCGTTAATAATTATGACAAGTAACTGTAATTTCGATACAAATTATGACCGGTAACTGTAACTTCGTTACTAATTATGACAAGTAACTGTAACTTCGATACTAATTATGACAGGTAACTGTAACTTCGTTACTATTTATGACAAGTAACAGTAATTTCGATACAAATTATGGCAGGTAACAGTAACTTCGATACTAATTATGACAGGTAATAGTAACTTCGTTACTAATTATGACAAGTAACTATAACTTCGAATCAAATTATGACAGGTAACTGTAACTTCGATACTAATTATGACAAGAAACTCTAACTTCGTTACTAATTATGACACGTAACTGTAATTTTGATAAAAAATTATGGTAGGTAACTGTAACTTCAATACTAATTATGACAGGTAACAGTAACTTCGATACTTATTATGACAGGTAACTGTAACTTCGTTACTAATTATCACAAGTAACTTTAATTTCGATACTAATTATGGCAGGTAACCGTAACTTCGTTACTAATTATTACAAGTCCCTGTAATTTCGATACAAATTATGGCGGGTAACGGTAACTTCGATAATAATTATTACAAGTAACTGTAACTTCGATACTAATTATGACAGGTAACAGTAACTTCGATACTTATTATGACAGGTAACTGTAACTTGGTTACTAATTATGACAAGTAACTGTAACTTCGATACTAATTATGACAGGTAACTGTAACTTCGTTACTATTTATGACAAGTAACAGTAATTTCGATACAAATTATGGTAGGTAACTGTAACTTCAATACTAATTATGACAGGTAACAGTAACTTCGATACTTATTATGACAGGTAACTGTAACTTGGTTACTAATTATGACAAGTAACTGTAATTTCGATACAAATTTTGGCAGGTAACTGTAACTTGGTTACTAATTATGACAAGTAACAGTAATTTCGATAAAAAATATGGCAGGTAACAGTAACTTCGATACTAATTATGACAGGTAATAGTAACTTCGATACTAATTATGACAAGTTACATTAACTTCGATACTAATTATGACAGGTAACTGTAACTTCGTCACTAATTATAACAAGTAACTGTAATTTCGTTATAAATTATGGCAGGTAACAGTAACTTCGATACTAATTATGACAGGTAACAGTAATTCGATACTAATTATGACAAGTGACTATAACTTCGATACAAATTATGACGGGTAACTGTAACTTCGATACTAATTATGACAAGAAACTCGAACTTCGTTACTAATTATGACAAGTCCCAGTAATTTCGATACAAATTATGGCAGGTAACTGTAACTTCCATACTAATTATGACAGATAACATTAACTTCGATACTAATTATGACAGGAAACTGTAACTTCGTTACTAATTATGACAAGTAACTGTAATTTCGATACAAATTATGACAGGTAACTGTAACTTCGTTACTAGTTATGACAGGTTACTGAAACTTCGTTACTAATTATGTCAAGTAACTGTAGCTTCGATGCTAATTATGACAAGTAACTGTAATTTCGATACAAATTATGACAGGTAACATTAACTTCGATACTAATTATGACAAGAAACTCTAACTTCGTTAATAATTATGACAAGTAACAGTAATTTTGATAAAAATTTATGGTAGGTAACTGTAACTTCAATACTAATTATGACTGTAACTGTAACTTCGTTACTAATTATGACAAGTAACTGTAATTTTGATACAAATTATGGCAGGTAACAGTAACTTCGATACTAATTATGACAGGTAACTGTAACTTCGATACTAATTATGACAAGGAACTGTAATTTCGATACAAATTATGGCAGGTAACTGTAACTTCCGTACTCATTATGACAGGTAACAGTAACTTCGATACTAATTATGACAAGAAACTGTAACTTCGTTACTAATTATGACAAGTAACTGTAATTTCGATACAAATTATGACAGGTAACTGTAACTTCGTTACTAATTATGACAAGTAACAGTACCTTCGATACTAATTATGACAGGTAACTGTAACTTCGTTACTATTTATGACATGTAACAGTAATTTCGATACAAAATATGGCAGGTAACAGTAACTTCGATACTAATTATGACAGGTAACAGTAACTTCGATACTAATTATGACAAGTAACATTAACTTCGATACTAATTATTACAGGTTACTGTAACATCGTTGCTAATGATGACAAGTAACTTTAATTTCGATTCAAATTATGGCAGGTAACTGTAACTTCCATACTAATTATGACAGGTAACAGTTACTTCGATACTAATTATGACAGGAAACTGTAACTTCGTTACTAATTATGACAAGTAACTGTAATTTCGATACAAATTATGACAGGTAACATTAACTTAGATACTAATTATGACAAGAAACTCTAATTTCGTTAATAATTACGACAAGTAACAGTAATATTGATAAAAATTTATGGTAGGTAACTGTAACTTCAATACTAATTATGACTGTAACTGTAACTTCGTTACTAATTATGACAAGTAACTGTAATTTCGATACAAATTATGGCAGGTAACTGTAACTTCCATACTAATTATGACAGGTAACAGTTACTTCGATATTAATTATGACAGGAAACTGTAACTTCGTTACTAATTATGACAAGTAACTATAACTTCAAATCAAATTATGACAGGTAACTGTAACTTCGATACTAATTATGACAAGAAACTCTAACTTCGTTACTAATTATGACAAGTAACTGTAATTTTGATAAAAAATTATGGTAGGTAACTGTAACTTCAATACTAATTATGACAGGTAACAGTAACTTCGATACTTATTATGACAGGTAACTGTAACTTCGTTACTAATTATCACAAGTAACTTTAATTTCGATACTAATTATGGCAGGTAACCGTAACTTCGTTACTAATTATTACAAGTCCCTGTAATTTCGATACAAATTATGGCGGGTAACGGTAACTTCGATAATAATTATTACAAGTAACTGTAACTTCGATACTAATTATGACAGGTAACTGTAACTTGGTTACTAATTATGACAAGTAACTGTAATTTCGATACAAATTTTGGCAGGTAACTGTAACTTCGATTCTAATTATGACAGGTAACAGTATCTTCGATACTAATTATGACAAGTAACTGTAACTTCGATACTAATTATGACAGGTAACTGTAACTTCGTTACTATTTATGACAAGTAACAGTAATTTCGATACAAAATATGGCAGGTAACAGTAACTTCGATACTAATTATGACAGGTAATAGTAACTTCGATACTAATTATGACAAGTAACATTAACTTCGATACTAATTATGACAGGTAACTGTAACTTCGTCACTAATTATAACAAGTAACTGTAATTTCGTTACAAATTATGGCAGGTAACAGTAACTTCGATACTAATTATGACAGGTAACAGTAATTCGATACTAATTATGACAAGTAACTATAACTTCGATACAAATTATGACAGGTAACTGTAACTTCGATACTAATTATGACAAGAAACTCGAACTTCGTTACTAATTATGACAAGTCCCTGAAATTTCGATACAAATTATGGCAGGTAACTGTAACTTCCATACTAATTATGACAGGTAACAGTAACTTTGATACTAATTATGACAGGAAACTGTAACTTCGTTACTAATTATGACAAGTAACTGTAATTTCGATACAAATTATGACAGGTAACTGTAACTTCGTTACTAGTTATGACAGGTTACTGTAACCTCGTTACTAATTATGTCAAGTAACTGTAGCTTCGATGCTAATTATGACAAGTAACTGTAATTTCGATACAAATTATGACAGGTAACATTAACTTCGATACTAATTGTGACAAGAAACTCTAACTTCGTTAATAATTATGACAAGTAACAGTAATTTTGATAAAAATTTATGGTAGGTAACTCTAACTTCAATACTAATTATGACTGTAACTGTAACTTCGTTATTAATTATGACAAGTAACTGTAATTTTGATACAAATTATGGCAGGTAACATTAACTTCGATACTAATTATGACAGGTAACTGTAACTTCGATACTAATTATGACAAGGAACTGTAATTTCGATACAAATTATGGCAGGTAACTGTAACTTCCATACTCATTATGACAGGTAACAGTAACTTCGATACTAATTGTGACAAGAATCTGTAACTTCGTTACTAATTATGACAAGTAACTGTAATTTCGATATAAAATTATGACAGGTAACTGTAACTTCGTTACTAATTATGACAAGTAACAGTACCTTCGATACTAATTATGACAGGTAACTGTAACTTCGTTACTATTTATGACATGTAACAGTAATTTCGATACAAAATATGGCAGGTAACAGTAACTTCGATACTAATTATGACAGGTAACAGTAACTTCGATACTAATTATGACAAGTAACATTAACTTCGATAATAATTATTACAGGTTACTGTAACATCGTTGCTAATGATGACAAGTAACTTTAATTTCGATTCAAATTATGGCAGGTAACTGTAACTTCCATACTAATTATGACAGGTAACAGTTACTTCGATACTAATTATGACAGGAAACTGTAACTTCGTTACTAATTATGACAAGTAACTGTAATTTCGATACAAATTATGACAGGTAACATTAACTTAGATACTAATTATGACAGGAAACTCTAACTTCGTTAATAATTATGACAAGTAACAGTAATTTTGTTAAACATTTATGGTAGGTAACTGTAACTTCAATACTAATTATGACTGTAACTGTAACTTCGTTACTAATTATGACAAGTAACTGTAATTTCGATACAAATTATGGCAGATAACTGTAACTTCCATACTAATTATGACAGGTAACAGTTACTTCGATACTAATTATGACAGGAAACTGTAACTTCGTTACTAATTATGACAAGTAACTATAACTTCAAATCAAATTATGACAGGTAACTGTAACTTCGATACTAATTATGACAAGAAACTCTAACTTCGTTACTAATTATGACAAGTAACTGTAATTTTGATAAAAAATTATGGTAGGTAACTGTAACTTCAATACTAATTATGAGAGGTAACAGTAACTTCGATACTTATTATGACAGGTAACTGTAACTTCGTTACTAATTATCACAAGTAACTTTAATTTCGATACTAATTATGGCAGGTAACATTAACTTAGATACTAATCATGACAAGAAAATCTAACTTCGTTAATAATTATGACAAGTAACTGTAATTTCGATACAAATTATGACCGGTAACTGTAACTTCGTTACTAATTATGACAGGTTACTGTAACTTCGTTACTAATTATGTCAAGTAACTGTAGCTTCGATGCTAATTATGACAAGTAACTGTAATTTCGATACAAATTATGACAGGTAACATTAACTTAGATACTAATCATGACAAGAAAATCTAACTTCGTTAATAATTATGACAAGTAACAGTAATTTTGATAAAAATTTATGGTAGGTAACTGTAACTTCAATACTAATTATGACTGTAACTGTAACTTCGTTACTAATTAGGACAAGTAACTGTAATTTCGATACAAATTATGGCAGGTAACAGTAACTTCGATACTAATTATGACAGGTAACTGTAACTTCGATACTAATTATGACAAGGAACTGTAATTTCGATACAAATTATGGCAGGTAACTGTAACTTCCATACTAATTATGACAGGTAACAGTAACTTCGATACTAATTATGACAAGAAACTGTAACTTCGTTACTAATTATGACAAGTAACTGTAATTTCGATACAAATTATGACAGGTAACTGTAACTTCGTTACTAATTATGACAAGTAACAGTACCTTCGATACTAATTATGACAGGTAACTGTAACATCGATACTAATTATGACAAGGAACTGTAATTTCGATAAAAATTATGGCAGGTAACTGTAACTACGTTACTAATTATGACAAGTAACTGTAATTTCGATACAAATTTTGGCAGGTAGCTGTAACTTCGATACTAATTATGACAGGTAACAGTAACTTCGATTCTAATTATGACAAGTAACTGTAACTTCGATACTAATTATGACAGGTAACTGCAACTTCGTTACTATTTATGACAAGTAACAGTAATTTCGATACAAAATATGGCAGGTAACAGTAACTTCGATACTAATTATGACAGGTAACAGTAACTTCGATACTATTTATGACAAGTAACATTAACTTCGATACTAATTATGACAGGTTACTGTAACATCGTTGCTAATGATGACAAGTAACTTTAATTTCGATACAAATTATGGCAGGTAACTGTAACTTCCATACTAATTATGACAGGTAACAGTTACTTCAATACTAATTATGACAGGAAACTGTAACTTCGTTACTTATTATGACAAGTAACTGTAATTTCGTTACAAACTATGACAGGTAACTGTAACTTCGTTACTAATTATGACAAGAAACTGTAATTTTGATAAAAAATTATTGTAGGTAACTGTAACTTCAATACTAATTATGACAGGTAACAGTAACTTCGATACTTATTATGACAGGTAACTGTAACTTCGTTACTTATTATGACAAGTAACTTTAATTTCGATACTAATTATGGCAGGTTGCTGTAACTTCGTTACTAATTATGACAAGTCCCTGAAATTTCGATACAAATTATTGCAGGTAATTGTAATTTCGATACTAATTATGACAGGTAACAGTAACTTCGATACTAATTATGACAGGTAACAGTAACTTCGATACTAATTATGACAAGTAATTGTAACTTCGATACTAATTATGACAGGTAACAGCAACTTCGATACTAATTACGACAAGTAACTATAACTTCGATACAAATTATGACAAGTAACAGTAATTTCGATACAAAATATGGCAGTTAACAGTAACTTCGATACTAATTATGACAGGTAACAGTAACTTCGATACTATTTATGACAAGTAACATTAACTTCGATACCAATTATTACAGGTTACTGTAACATCGTTGCTAATGATGACAAGTAACTTTAATTTCGATACAAATTATGGCAGGTAACTGTAACTTCCATACTAATTATGACAGGTAACAGTTACTTCGATACTAATTATGACAGGAAACTGTAACTTCGTTACTAATTATGACAAGTAACTGTAATTTCGATACAAATTATGACAGGTAACTGGAACTTCGTTACTAATTATGACAAGTAACAGTACCTTCGATACTAATTATGACAGGTAACTGTAACTTCGATACTAATTATGACAAGGAACTGTAATTTCGATACAAATTATGGCAGGTAACTGTAACTTCGTTACTAATTATGACAAATAACTGTAATTTCGATACAAATTTTGGCAGGTAACTGTTACTTCGATACTAATTATGACAGGTAACAGTAACTTCGATACTAATTATGACAAGAAACTCTAATTCCGATACAAATTATGGCAGGTAACTGTTACTTCGGTACTAATTATGACAGGTAACAGTAACTTCGATACTAATTATGACAAGTAACTATAACTTCGATAAAAATTATGACTGGTTACTGTAACTTCGTTACTAATTATGACAAGTAACAGTACCTTCGATACTAATTATGACAGGTAACTGTAACATCGATACTAATTATGACAAGGAACTGTAATTTCGATAAAAATTATGGCAGGTAACTGTAACTTCGTTACTAATTATCACAAGTAACTTTAATTTCGATACTAATTATGGCAGGTAACCGTAACTTCGTTACTAATTATTACAAGTCCCTGTAATTTCGATACAAATTATGGCGGGTAACGGTAACTTCGATAATAATTATTACAAGTAACTGTAACTTCGATACTAATTATGACAGGTAACTGTAACTTGGTTACTAATTATGACAAGTAACTGTAATTTCGATACAAATTTTGGCAGGTAACTGTAACTTCGATTCTAATTATGACAGGTAACAGTAACTTCGATACTAATTATGACAAGTAACTGTAACTTCGATACTAATTATGACAGGTAACTGTAACTTCGTTACTATTTATGACAAGTAACAGTAATTTCGATACAAAATATGGCAGGTAACAGTAACTTCGATACTAATTATGACAGGTAATAGTAACTTCGATACTAATTATGACAAGTAACATTAACTTCGATACTAATTATGACAGGTAACTGTAACTTCGTCACTAATTATAACAAGTAACTGTAATTTCGTTACAAATTATGGCAGGTAACAGTAACTTCGATACTAATTATGACAGGTAACAGTAATTCGATACTAATTATGACAAGTAACTATAACTTCGATACAAATTATGACAGGTAACTGTAACTTCGATACTAATTATGACAAGAAACTCGAACTTCGTTACTAATTATGACAAGTCCCTGTAATTTCGATACAAATTATGGCAGGTAACTGTAACTTCCATACTAATTATGACAGGTAACAGTAACTTTGATACTAATTATGACAGGAAACTGTAACTTCGTTACTAATTATGACAAGTAACTGTAATTTCGATACAAATTATGACAGGTAACTGTAACTTCGTTACTAGTTATGACAGGTTACTGTAACCTCGTTACTAATTATGTCAAGTAACTGTAGCTTCGATGCTAATTATGACAAGTAACTGTAATTCCGATACAAATTATGACAGGTAACATTAACTTCGATACTAATTGTGACAAGAAACTCTAACTTCGTTAATAATTATGACAAGTAACAGTAATTTTGATAAAAATTTATGGTAGGTAACTCTAACTTCAATACTAATTATGACTGTAACTGTAACTTCGTTATTAATTATGACAAGTAACTGTAATTTTGATACAAATTATGGCAGGTAACATTAACTTCGATACTAATTATGACAGGTAACTGTAACTTCGATACTAATTATGACAAGGAACTGTAATTTCGATACAAATTATGGCAGGTAACTGTAACTTCCATACTCATTATGACAGGTAACAGTAACTTCGATACTAATTATGACAAGAATCTGTAACTTCGTTACTAATTATGACAAGTAACTGTAATTTCGATATAAAATTATGACAGGTAACTGTAACTTCGTTATTAATTATGACAAGTAACAGTACCTTCGATACTAATTATGACAGGTAACTGTAACTTCGTTACTATTTATGACATGTAACAGTAATTTCGATACAAAATATGGCAGGTAACAGTAACTTCGATACTAATAATGACAGGTAACAGTAACTTCGATACTAATTATGACAAGTAACATTAACTTCGATAATAATTATTACAGGTTACTGTAACATCGTTGCTAATGATGACAAGTAACTTTAATTTCGATTCAAATTATGGCAGGTAACTGTAACTTCCATACTAATTATGACAGGTAACAGTTACTTCGATACTAATTATGACAGGAAACTGTAACTTCGTTACTAATTATGACAAGTAACTGTAATTTCGATACAAATTATGACAGGTAACATTAACTTAGATACTAATTATGACAGGAAACTCTAACTTCGTTAATAATTATGACAAGTAACAGTAATTTTGTTAAACATTTATGGTAGGTAACTGTAACTTCAATACTAATTATGACTGTAACTGTAACTTCGTTACTAATTATGACAAGTAACTGTAATTTCGATACAAATTATGGCAGATAACTGTAACTTCCATACTAATTATGACAGGTAACAGTTACTTCGATACTAATTATGACAGGAAACTGTAACTTCGTTACTAATTATGACAAGTAACTATAACTTCAAATCAAATTATGACAGGTAACTGTAACTTCGATACTAATTATGACAAGAAACTCTAACTTCGTTACTAATTATGACAAGTAACTGTAATTTTGATAAAAAATTATGGTAGGTAACTGTAACTTCAATACTAATTATGAGAGGTAACAGTAACTTCGATACTTATTATGACAGGTAACTGTAACTTCGTTACTAATTATCACAAGTAACTTTAATTTCGATACTAATTATGGCAGGTAACATTAACTTAGATACTAATCATGACAAGAAAATCTAACTTCGTTAATAATTATGACAAGTAACTGTAATTTCGATACAAATTATGTCCGGTAACTGTAACTTCGTTACTAATTATGACAGGTTACTGTAACTTCGTTACTAATTATGTCAAGTAACTGTAGCTTCGATGCTAATTATGACAAGTAACTGTAATTTCGATACAAATTATGACAGGTAACATTAACTTAGATACTAATCATGACAAGAAAATCTAACTTCGTTAATAATTATGACAAGTAACAGTAATTTTGATAAAAATTTATGGTAGGTAACTGTAACTTCAATACTAATTATGACTGTAACTGTAACTTCGTTACTAATTATGACAAGTAACTGTAATTTCGATACAAATTATGGCAGGTAACAGTAACTTCGATACTAATTATGACAGGTAACTGTAACTTCGATACTAATTATGACAAGGAACTGTAATTTCGATACAAATTATGGCAGGTAACTGTAACTTCCATACTAATTATGACAGGTAACAGTAACTTCGATACTAATTATGACAAGAAACTGTAACTTCGTTACTAATTATGACAAGTAACTGTAATTTCGATACAAATTATGACAGGTAACTGTAACTTCGTTACTAATTATGACAAGTAACAGTACCTTCGATACTAATTATGACAGGTAACTGTAACATCGATACTAATTATGACAAGGAACTGTAATTTCGATAAAAATTATGGCAGGTAACTGTAACTACGTTACTAATTATGACAAGTAACTGTAATTTCGATACAAATTTTGGCAGGTAGCTGTAACTTCGATACTAATTATGACAGGTAACAGTAACTTCGATTCTAATTATGACAAGTAACTGTAACTTCGATACTAATTATGACAGGTAACTGCAACTTCGTTACTATTTATGACAACTAACAGTAATTTCGATACAAAATATGGCAGGTAACAGTAACTTCGATACTAATTATGACAGGTAACAGTAACTTCGATACTATTTATGACAAGTAACATTAACTTCGATACTAATTATGACAGGTTACTGTAACATCGTTGCTAATGATGACAAGTAACTTTAATTTCGATACAAATTATGGCAGGTAACTGTAACTTCCATACTAATTATGACAGGTAACAGTTACTTCAATACTAATTATGACAGGAAACTGTAACTTCGTTACTAATTATGACAAGTAACTGTAATTTCGATACAAATTATGACAGGTAACTGGAACTTCGTTACTAATTATGACAAGTAACAGTACCTTCGATACTAATTATGACAGGTAACTGTAACTTCGATACTAATTATGACAAGGAACTGTAATTTCGATACAAATTATGGCAGGTAACTGTAACTTCGTTACTAATTATGACAAATAACTGTAATTTCGATACAAATTTTGGCAGGTAACTGTTACTTCGATACTAATTATGACAGGTAACAGTAACTTCGATACTAATTATGACAAGAAACTCTAATTCCGATACAAATTATGGCAGGTAACTGTTACTTCGGTACTAATTATGACAGGTAACAGTAACTTCGATACTAATTATGACAAGTAACTATAACTTCGATAAAAATTATGACTGGTTACTGTAACTTCGTTACTAATTATGACAAGTAACAGTACCTTCGATACTAATTATGACAGGTAACTGTAACATCGATACTAATTATGACAAGGAACTGTAATTTCGATAAAAATTATGGCAGGTAACTGTAACTTCGTTACTAATTATCACAAGTAACTTTAATTTCGATACTAATTATGGCAGGTAACCGTAACTTCGTTACTAATTATTACAAGTCCCTGTAATTTCGATACAAATTATGGCGGGTAACGGTAACTTCGATAATAATTATTACAAGTAACTGTAACTTCGATACTAATTATGACAGGTAACTGTAACTTGGTTACTAATTATGACAAGTAACTGTAATTTCGATACAAATTTTGGCAGGTAACTGTAACTTCGATTCTAATTATGACAGGTAACAGTAACTTCGATACTAATTATGACAAGTAACTGTAACTTCGATACTAATTATGACAGGTAACTGTAACTTCGTTACTATTTATGACAAGTAACAGTAATTTCGATACAAAATATGGCAGGTAACAGTAACTTCGATACTAATTATGACAGGTAATAGTAACTTCGATACTAATTATGACAAGTAACATTAACTTCGATACTAATTATGACAGGTAACTGTAACTTCGTCACTAATTATAACAAGTAACTGTAATTTCGTTACAAATTATGGCAGGTAACAGTAACTTCGATACTAATTATGACAGGTAACAGTAATTCGATACTAATTATGACAAGTAACTATAACTTCGATACAAATTATGACAGGTAACTGTAACTTCGATACTAATTATGACAAGAAACTCGAACTTCGTTACTAATTATGACAAGTCCCTGTAATTTCGATACAAATTATGGCAGGTAACTGTAACTTCCATACTAATTATGACAGGTAACAGTAACTTTGATACTAATTATGACAGGAAACTGTAACTTCGTTACTAATTATGACAAGTAACTGTAATTTCGATACAAATTATGACAGGTAACTGTAACTTCGTTACTAGTTATGACAGGTTACTGTAACCTCGTTACTAATTATGTCAAGTAACTGTAGCTTCGATGCTAATTATGACAAGTAACTGTAATTCCGATACAAATTATGACAGGTAACATTAACTTCGATACTAATTGTGACAAGAAACTCTAACTTCGTTAATAATTATGACAAGTAACAGTAATTTTGATAAAAATTTATTGTAGGTAACTCTAACTTCAATACTAATTATGACTGTAACTGTAACTTCGTTATTAATTATGACAAGTAACTGTAATTTTGATACAAATTATGGCAGGTAACATTAACTTCGATACTAATTATGACAGGTAACTGTAAATTCGATACTAATTATGACAAGGAACTGTAATTTCGATACAAATTATGGCAGGTAACTGTAACTTCCATACTCATTATGACAGGTAACAGTAACTTCGATACTAATTATGACAAGAATCTGTAACTTCGTTACTAATTATGACAAGTAACTGTAATTTCGATATAAAATTATGACAGGTAACTGTAACTTCGTTATTAATTATGACAAGTAACAGTACCTTCGATACTAATTATGACAGGTAACTGTAACTTCGTTACTATTTATGACATGTAACAGTAATTTCGATACAAAATATGGCAGGTAACAGTAACTTCGATACTAATAATGACAGGTAACAGTAACTTCGATACTAATTATGACAAGTAACATTAACTTCGATAATAATTATTACAGGTTACTGTAACATCGTTGCTAATGATGACAAGTAACTTTAATTTCGATTCAAATTATGGCAGGTAACTGTAACTTCCATACTAATTATGACAGGTAACAGTTACTTCGATACTAATTATGACAGGAAACTGTAACTTCGTTACTAATTATGACAAGTAACTGTAATTTCGATACAAATTATGACAGGTAACATTAACTTAGATACTAATTATGACAGGAAACTCTAACTTCGTTAATAATTATGACAAGTAACAGTAATTTTGTTAAACATTTATGGTAGGTAACTGTAACTTCAATACTAATTATGACTGTAACTGTAACTTCGTTACTAATTATGACAAGTAACTGTAATTTCGATACAAATTATGGCAGATAACTGTAACTTCCATACTAATTATGACAGGTAACAGTTACTTCGATACTAATTATGACAGGAAACTGTAACTTCGTTACTAATTATGACAAGTAACTATAACTTCAAATCAAATTATGACAGGTAACTGTAACTTCGATACTAATTATGACAAGAAACTCTAACTTCGTTACTAATTATGACAAGTAACTGTAATTTTGATAAAAATTATGGTAGGTAACTGTAACTTCAATACTAATTATGAGAGGTAACAGTAACTTCGATACTTATTATGACAGGTAACTGTAACTTCGTTACTAATTATCACAAGTAACTTTAATTTCGATACTAATTATGGCAGGTAACATTAACTTAGATACTAATCATGACAAGAAAATCTAACTTCGTTAATAATTATGACAAGTAACTGTAATTTCGATACAAATTATGACCGGTAACTGTAACTTCGTTACTAATTATGACAGGTTACTGTAACTTCGTTACTAATTATGTCAAGTAACTGTAGCTTCGATGCTAATTATGACAAGTAACTGTAATTTCGATACAAATTATGACAGGTAACATTAACTTAGATACTAATCATGACAAGAAAATCTAACTTCGTTAATAATTATGACAAGTAACAGTAATTTTGATAAATATTTATGGTAGGTAACTGTAACTTCAATACTAATTATGACTGTAACTGTAACTTCGTTACTAATTATGACAAGTAACTGTAATTTCGATACAAATTATGGCAGGTAACAGTAACTTCGATACTAATTATGACAGGTAACTGTAACTTCGATACTAATTATGACAAGGAACTGTAATTTCGATACAAATTATGGCAGGTAACTGTAACTTCCATACTAATTATGACAGGTAACAGTAACTTCGATACTAATTATGACAAGAAACTGTAACTTCGTTACTAATTATGACAAGTAACTGTAATTTCGATACAAATTATGACAGGTAACTGTAACTTCGTTACTAATTATGACAAGTAACAGTACCTTCGATACTAATTATGACAGGTAACTGTAACATCGATACTAATTATGACAAGGAACTGTAATTTCGATAAAAATTATGGCAGGTAACTGTAACTACGTTACTAATTATGACAAGTAACTGTAATTTCGATACAAATTTTGGCAGGTAGCTGTAACTTCGATACTAATTATGACAGGTAACAGTAACTTCGATTCTAATTATGACAAGTAACTGTAACTTCGATACTAATTATGACAGGTAACTGCAACTTCGTTACTATTTATGACAACTAACAGTAATTTCGATACAAAATATGGCAGGTAACAGTAACTTCGATACTAATTATGACAGGTAACAGTAACTTCGATACTATTTATGACAAGTAACATTAACTTCGATACTAATTATGACAGGTTACTGTAACATCGTTGCTAATGATGACAAGTAACTTTAATTTCGATACAAATTATGGCAGGTAACTGTAACTTCCATACTAATTATGACAGGTAACAGTTACTTCAATACTAATTATGACAGGAAACTGTAACTTCGTTACTTATTATGACAAGTAACTGTAATTTCGTTACAAACTATGACAGGTAACTGTAACTTCGTTACTAATTATGACAAGAAACTGTAATTTTGATAAAAAATTATTGTAGGTAACTGTAACTTCAATACTAATTATGACAGGTAATAGTAACTTCGATACTTATTATGACAGGTAACTGTAACTTCGTTACTTATTATGACAAGTAACTTTAATTTCGATACTAATTATGGCAGGTTGCTGTAACTTCGTTACTAATTATGACAAGTCCCTGAAATTTCGATACAAATTATTGCAGGTAATTGTAATTTCGATACTAATTATGACAGGTAACAGTAACTTCGATACTAATTATGACAGGTAACAGTAACTTCGATACTAATTATGACAAGTAACTGTAACTTCGATACTAATTATGACAGGTAACAGCAACTTCGATACTAATTACGACAAGTAACTATAACTTCGATACAAATTATGACAAGTAACAGTAATTTCGATACAAAATATGGCAGTTAACAGTAACTTCGATTCTAATTATGACAGGTAACAGTAACTTCGATACTATTTATGACAAGTAACATTAACTTCGATACCAATTATTACAGGTTACTGTAACATCGTTGCTAATGATGACAAGTAACTTTAATTTCGATACAAATTATGGCAGGTAACTGTAACTTCCATACTAATTATGACAGGTAACAGTTACTTCGATACTAATTATGACAGGAAACTGTAACTTCGTTACTAATTATGACAAGTAACTGTAATTTCGATACAAATTATGACAGGTAACTGGAACTTCGTTACTAATTATGACAAGTAACAGTACCTTCGATACTAATTATGACAGGTAACTGTAACTTCGATACTAATTATGACAAGGAACTGTAATTTCGATACAAATTATGGCAGGTAACTGTAACTTCGTTACTAATTATGACAAATAACTGTAATTTCGATACAAATTTTGGCAGGTAACTGTTACTTCGATACTAATTATGACAGGTAACAGTAACTTCGATACTAATTATGACAAGAAACTCTAATTCCGATACAAATTATGGCAGGTAACTGTTACATCGGTACTAATTATGACAGGTAACAGTAACTTCGATACTAATTATGACAAGTAACTATAACTTCGATAAAAATTATGACTGGTTACTGTAACTTCGATTCTAATTATGACGAGAAACTCAAACTTCGTTACTAATTATGACAAGTAACTGTAATTTTGATAAAAAATTATGGTTGGTAACTGTAACTTCAATAGTAATTATGACAGGTAACAGTAACTTCGATACTAATTATGACAGGAAACTGTAACGTCGTTACTAATTATGACAAGTAACTTTAATTTCGATACTAATTATGGCAGGAAACTGTAACTTCGTTACCAATTATGACAAGTCCCTGTAATTTCGATACAAATTAAGGCAGGTAACTGTAACTTCATACTAATTATGACAAGTAACTGTAACTTCGATACTAATTGTGACAGGTAACAGTAACTTCGATACTAATTATGACAAGTAACTATAACTGCGAATCAAATTATGACAGGTAACTGTAACTTCGATACTAATTATGACAAGAAAATCTAACTTCGTTACTAATTATGACAAGTAACTGTAATTTTGATAAAAAATTATGGTAGGTTACTGTAACTTCAATACTAATTATGACAGGTAACAGTAACTTCGATACTAATTATGACAGGTAACTGTAACTTCGTTACTTATTATGACAAGTAACTTTAATTTCGATACTAATTATGGCAGGTTACTGTAACTTCGTTACTAATTATGACAAGTCCCTGTAATTTCGATACAAATTATTGCAGGTAATTGTAATTTCGATACTAATTATGACAGGTAACAGTAACTTCGATACTAATTATGACAGGTAACAGTAACTTCGATACTAATTATGACAAGTAACTGTAACTTCGATACTAATTATGACAGGTAACAGCAACTTCGATACTAATTACGACAAGTAACTATAACTTCGATACAAATTATGACAGGTAACAGTAACTTCGATACTAATTATGACAGGTTAAAGTAACTACGATACTAATTAAGACAAGTAACTGTAACTTCGAAACTAATTATGACAGGTAACTGTAACTTGGTAACTAATTATGACAAGTAACTGTAATTTCGATACAAATTATGGCTGGAAACAGTAACTTCGATGCCAATTATGACAGGTAACTGTAACTTCGATACTAATTATGACAAGGAACTGTAATTTCGATACAAATTATGGCAGGTAACTGTAACTTCGATACTAATTGTGACAGGTAACAGTAACTTCGATACTAATTATGACAAGTAACTATAACTGCGAATCAAATTATGACAGGTAACTGTAACTTCGATACTAATTATGACAAGAAAATCTAACTTCGTTACTAATTATGACAAGTAACTGTAATTTTGATAAAAAATTATAGTAGGTTACTGTAACTTCAATACTAATTATGACAGGTAACAGGAACTTCGATACTAATTATGACAGGTAACTGTAACTTCGTTAATAATTATCACAAGTAACTTTAATTTCGATACTTATTATGGCAGGTAACTGTAACTTCGTTACTAATTATGACAAGTCCCTGTAATTTCGATACAAATTATGGCAGGTAACGGTAACTTCGATACTAATTATTACAAATAACTGTAACTTCGATACTAATTATGACAGGTAACTTCGTTACTAATTATAACAAGTAACTGTAATTTCGATACAAATTTTGGCAGGTAACTGTAACTTCGATTCTAATTATGACAGGTAACAGTAACTTCGATATTAATTATGACAAGTAACTGTAACTTCGATACTAATTATGACAGGTAACTGTAACTTCGTTACTAATTATGACACGTAACAGTAATTTCGTTACAAATTATGGCAGGTAACTGTTTCTTCGATACTAATTATGACAGGTAACAGTAACTTCGATACTAATTATGACAAGTAACATTAATTTCGATACTAATTATGGCAGGTTACTGTAACATCGCTACTAATTATGACAAGTAACTTTAATTTCGATACAAATTATGGCAGGTAACTGTAACTTCCATACTAATTATGACAGGTAACAGTAACTTCGATACTAATTATGACAGGAAACTGTAACTTCGTTACTAATTATGACAAGTAACTGTAATTTCGATACAAATTATGACAGGTAACTGTAACTTCGTTACTAATTATGACAAGTAACAGTACCTTCGATACTAATTACGACAGGTAACTGTAACTTCGATACTAATTATGACAAGGAACTGTAATTTCGATACAAATTATCGCAGGTAACTGTAACTTCGTTACTAATTATGACAAGTAACTGTAATTTCGATACAAATTTTGGCAAGTAACTGTAACTTCGATACTAATTATGACAGGTAACAGTAACTTCGATACTAATTATGACAAGTAACTGTAACTTCGATACTAATTATGACAGGTAACTGTAACTTCGTTACTAATAATGACAAGTAACTCTAATTTCGATACTAATTATGGCAGGTAATTGTAACTTCGATACTAATTATGACAGGTAACAGTAACTTCGATACTAATTATGACAAGTAACTATAACTTCGATAAAAATTATGACTGGTTACTGTAACCTCGATTCTAATTATGACAAGAAACTCAAACTTCGTTACTAATAATGACAAGTAACTGTAATTTTGATAAAAATTTATGGTAGGTAACTGTAACTTCAATACTAATTATGACTGTAACTGTAACATCGTTACTAATTATGACAAGTAACTGTAATTTCGATACAAATTATGGCAGGTAACAGTAACTTCGATACTAATTATGACAGGTAACTGTAACTTCGATACTAATTATGACAAGGAACTGTAATTCCGATACAAATTATGGCAGGTAACTGTAACTTCCATACTAATTATGACAGGTAACAGTAACTTCGATACTAATTATGACAAGAAACTGTAACTTCGTTACTAATTATGACAAGTAACTGTAATTTCGATACAAATTATGACAGGTAACTGTAACTTCGTTACTAATTATGACAAGTAACAGTACCTTCGATACTAATTATGACAGGTAACTGTAACATCGATACTAATTATGACTAGGAACTGTAATTTCGATAAAAATTATGGCAGGTAACTGTAACTTCGTTACTAATTATGACAAGTAACTGTAATTTCGATACAAATTTTGGCAGGTAGCTGTAACTTCGATACTAATTATGACAGGTAACAGTAACTTCGATTCTAATTATGACAAGTAACTGTAACTTCGATACTAATTATGACAGGTAACTGCAACTTCGTTACTATTTATGACAAGTAACAGTAATTTCGATACAAAATATGGCAGGTAACAGTAACTTCGATACTAATTATGACAGGTAACAGTAACTTCGATACTATTTATGACAAGTAACATTAACTTCGATACTAATTATGACAGGTTACTGTAACATCGTTGCTAATGATGACAAGTAACTTTAATTTCGATACAAATTATGGCAGGTAACTGTAACTTCCATACTAATTATGACAGGTAACAGTTACTTCAATACTAATTATGACAGGAAACTGTAACTTCGTTACTTATTATGACAAGTAACTGTAATTTCGTTACAAACTATGACAGGTAACTGTAACTTCGTTACTAATTATGACAAGAAACTGTAATTTTGATAAAAAATTATTGTAGGTAACTGTAACTTCAATACTAATTATGACAGGTAACAGTAACTTCGATACTTATTATGACAGGTAACTGTAACTTCGTTACTTATTATGACAAGTAACTTTAATTTCGATACTAATTATGGCAGGTTGCTGTAACTTCGTTACTAATTATGACAAGTCCCTGAAATTTCGATACAAATTATTGCAGGTAATTGTAATTTCGATACTAATTATGACAGGTAACAGTAACTTCGATACTAATTATGACAGGTAACAGTAACTTCGATACTAATTATGACAAGTAACTGTAACTTCGATACTAATTATGACAGGTAACAGCAACTTCGATACTAATTACGACAAGTAACTATAACTTCGATACAAATTATGACAAGTAACAGTAATTTCGATACAAAATATGGCAGTTAACAGTAACTTCGATACTAATTATGACAGGTAACAGTAACTTCGATACTATTTATGACAAGTAACATTAACTTCGATACCAATTATTACAGGTTACTGTAACATCGTTGCTAATGATGACAAGTAACTTTAATTTCGATACAAATTATGGCAGGTAACTGTAACTTCCATACTAATTATGACAGGTAACAGTTACTTCGATACTAATTATGACAGGAAACTGTAACTTCGTTACTAATTATGACAAGTAACTGTAATTTCGATACAAATTATGACAGGTAACTGGAACTTCGTTACTAATTATGACAAGTAACAGTACCTTCGATACTAATTATGACAGGTAACTGTAACTTCGATACTAATTATGACAAGGAACTGTAATTTCGATACAAATTATGGCAGGTAACTGTAACTTCGTTACTAATTATGACAAATAACTGTAATTTCGATACAAATTTTGGCAGGTAACTGTTACTTCGATACTAATTATGACAGGTAACAGTAACTTCGATACTAATTATGACAAGAAACTCTAATTCCGATACAAATTATGGCAGGTAACTGTTACTTCGGTACTAATTATGACAGGTAACAGTAACTTCGATACTAATTATGACAAGTAACTATAACTTCGATAAAAATTATGACTGGTTACTGTAACTTCGATTCTAATTATGACGAGAAACTCAAACTTCGTTACTAATTATGACAAGTAACTGTAATTTTGATAAAAAATTATGGTAGGTAACTGTAACTTCAATAGTAATTATGACAGGTAACAGTAACTTCGATACTAATTATGACAGGAAACTGTAACGTCGTTACTAATTATGACAAGTAACTTTAATTTCGATACTAATTATGGCAGGAAACTGTAACTTCGTTACTAATTATGACAAGTCCCTGTAATTTCGATACAAATTAAGGCAGGTAACTGTAACTTCGATACTAATTATGACAAGTAACTGTAACTTCGATACTAATTATGACAGGTAACTGTAACTTCGTCACTAATTATAACAAGTAACTGTAATTTCGTTACAGATTATGGCAGGTAACAGTAACTTCGATACTAATTATGACAGGTAACAGTAATTCGATAATAATTATGACAAGTAACTATAACTTCGATACAAATTATGACAGGTAACTGTAACTTCGATACTAATTATGACAAGAAACTCGAACTTCGTTACTAATTATGACAAGTCCCTGTAATTTCGATACAAATTATGGCAGGTAACTGTAACTTCCATACTAATTATGATAGGTAACAGTAACTTCGATACTAATTATGACAGGAAACTGTAACTTCGTTACTAATTATGACAAGTAACTGTAATTTCGATACAAATTATGTCAGGTAACTGTAACTTCGTTACTAAATATGACAGGTTACTGTAACTTCGTTACTAATTATGTCAAGTAACTGTAGCCTCGATGCTAATTATGACAAGTAACTGTAATTTCGATACAAATTATGACAGGTAACATTAACTTAGATACTAATTATGACAAGAAACTCTAACTTCGTTAATAATTATGACAAGTAACAGTCATTTTGATAAAAATTTATGGTAGGTAACTGTAACTTCAATACTAATTATGACTGTAACTGTAACTTCGTTACTAATTATGACAAGTAACTGTAATTTCGATACAAATTATGGCAGGTAACAGTAATTTCGATACTAATTATGACAGGTAACTGTAACTTCGATACTAATTATGACAAGGAACTGTAATTTCGATACAAATTATGGCAGGTAACTGTAACTTCCATACTAATTATGACAGGTAACAGTAACTTCGAAACTAATTATGACAAGAAACTGTAACTTCGTTACTATTTATGACAAGTAACTGTAATTTCGATACAAATTATGACAGGTAACTGTAACTTCGTTACTAATTATGACAAGTAACAGTACCTTCGATACTAATTATGACAGGTAACTGTAACTTCGATACTAATTATGACAAGGAACTGTAATTTCGATACAAATTATGGCAGATAACTGTAACTTCGTTACTAATTATGACAAGTAACTGTAATTTCGATACAAATTTTGGCAGGTAACTGTAACTTCGATACTAATTATGACAGGTAACAGTAACTTCGATACTAATTATGACAAGTAACTGTAACTTCGATACTAATTATGACAGGTAACTGCATCTTCGTTACGATTTATGACAAGTAACAGTAATTCCGATACAAAATATGGCAGGTAACAGTAACTTCGATACTAATTATGACAGGTAACAGTAACTTCGATACTATTTATGACAAGTAACATTAACTTCGATACTAATTATGACAGGTTACTGTAACATCGTTGCTAATGATGACAAGTAACTTTAATTTCGATACAAATTATGGCAGGTAACTGTAACTTCCATACTAATTATGACAGGTAACAGTTACTTCAATACTAAATATGACAGGAAACTGTAACTTCGTTACTAATTATGACAAGTAACTGTAATTTCGTTACAAATTATGACAGGTAACTGTAACTTCGTTACTAATTATGACAAGTAACAGTACCTTCGATACTAATTATGACAGGTAACTGTAACATCGATACTAATTATGACAAGGAACTGTAATTTCGATACAAATTATGGCAGGTAACTGTAACTTCGATACTAATTATGACAGGTAACAGCAACTTCGATACTAATTATGACAAGTAACTATAACTTTGATACAAATTATGACAGGTAACTGTAACATCGATACTAATTATGACAAGAAACTCTAACTTCGTTACTAATTATGTTGTTGTTTGAGTCTTCAGTCTTTTGACTGGTTTGATGCAGCTCTCCATGCCTCCCTGTCCTGAGCTAATCGTTTCATCTCTGCATAACTACCACACCCTACATCTGAGGCAATCTGTTTAACATATTCTAACCTTGGTCTACGCCTACAGTTCTTGTCTTCGACCCTTCCTTCCATAACTAAGCTTGCTATTCCTGGGTGTCTTAGTATGTGTCCTACCAACCTATCTCTTCTCTTCATTAGCAGTCGCCAGAAACATCTCTCCTCTCCCACTCGTCTTAATACCTCTATGTTTGTAACCCTATCTACCCATCTGATCTTCATCATTCTCCTGTAACACCACATTTCAAATGCTTCTATTCTCCTCTTTCTGCTGCACCAATAGTCCAAGTTTCACTTCCATAGAGCGCCACGCTCCAGACAAAGGCTTTCAAAAATGACTTCCTAATACTTAAATCTATATTCGATGTCAGCAGATTCCTTTTTTGTAGAAAAGCTTTCTTTGCCTGAGCCAACCTACTTTTTATATCCTCTTTGCTTCGTCCATCACTGGTTATTCTACTTCCTAAGTAACAGAAGTCTTCTACTTCCTTCAGCTTTTCACCTGTCAATTTGATCTCCATAGAGGTTTCTGATTTATTTCGGCTGCATTCCAGTATTTTTGTTTTACATTTATTAATTTTCATCATGAATTCTTTCTGTAAGACGGAGTCCATACCATTCAAAAACTCATTCAAATCCTCAGGCTTGTCGGCCAAGATGACTATGTCATCAGCAAATCTCAGAGTTGAAATTATTTCTCCTTGAATCTTCACTCCCACTTTAAATTTTTCTCTAATTTCCTTCATTGCTTGTTCAATGTAAAAATTGAAAAGTATGGGTGATAAGTTGCAGCCTTGCCTTACACCTTTCTGAATACCAGCTTCTCTCTCATGTCCTTCAACTCGAATGACTGCTGTCTGGTTTCTGTATAGATTGTATATCACCCTCCTATCCCTGTACTTTATTCCAATCGATTTCAAAATGTCAAACAATTTAGTCCAATCAACGTTATCAAAAGCCTTTTCTAAGTCTACAAAAGCCATGAACGTTCTCTTATCTTTCCTTATTCTGCCTTCCAAAATCAGCCTAAGACTTAGTACAGCTTCCCTTGTTCCTACATTTCTCCTGAAACCAAACTGGTCTTCACCCAACTCAGTTTCTATCTGGCTTTCAATCCTCTTGTAAATTATCCTAGACAGGATCTTTGAAGCATGAGTAATCAAGCTGATTGTACGGTAATCTTCACATCTGTCAGCTCCCACTTTCTTTGGTATAGGGATGATTACATTCTTCTTGAAATCAGGGGGTACCTCACCTGTCTCATAAATCCTACACACCAAGTGAAATAACCTGATCAGACCTTCATCTCCTATGCAGCGTAGCAACTCAATCGGTATATCATCTATGCCTGGTGCTTTGTTCCTGCTTAAGTCTTCCAAAGCTCTATCAAATTCTGATCTCAATATTAAATCTCCTTTCGCATCCTCATCAATTTCCTCCTCCCTTTCCATTATATGATTCTCAATCTCCTTTCCCTTATACAAACTCTCTATGTAAGCTTTCCATCTCTCAACCTTTTCTTCCCTATCTGTTAGAGGCTTTCCATTTGTGTCCTTAATATTACAGCACTTAGTCTTCTTTTCCCCAAAAGTATTCTTAATCCTTCGATAAGCTGTGTCTACTTTACCTAATTTCAGACAATTTTCTATATCTGCACATTTCTCTTTCAACCATTCTTCTTTCGCTTCCTTGCACTTCTTGTTAACCTCATTTCTCAGACGTCTGTATTCTGCTTTCCCCTTCTCATCTCTTACATTCTTGTGTTTCCGCCTTTTATCCATCAATTCTAGTATATCCTGAGTGATCCACGGTTTTCTACCTATTCTTTCTTTCCTACCAATGTTTTCTTCTGCGGATTTTGTTATTTCATTCTTCAAAAGTGCCCATTCGTCTGCAATTGAAGTTTGTTTAGGGTTTTTCATTAGTCCTTCCTTTATACTCTTCTTGAATCTTTCGTTTACATCCTTCTCTTTCAGTCTGTCTATTGCCCACCTTTTTGGCTTTTGACTTTTCTTCAGTTTCTTCAACTTTAATCTGCATTTCATTACGACCAGATTGTGGTCAGAGTTTATGTCAGCACCAGGATATGCATTACAATCCAAAATCTGGTTTCGAAACCTCTGCTTGACCATAATGAAGTCGATTTGGTAACGCCCTGTATCTCCTGGTCTCATCCAAGTGTATATTCTCCTATTGTGGTTATTGAATAAGGTGTTAGCTATGACCAACTCATGCTCGGTGCAGAATTCTACCAGCCTGCTTCCTCGATCATTCCTTTCACCTAATCCGAAATCTCCTACTATTTTCCCTTCTCTCCCTTTTCCTACCACAGCATTCCAATCTCCCATTACTATAACATTTTCATCACCCTTGATATACCTCAGAATTTCGTCTATTTCTTCGTAGACCTTTTCAACATCCTCATCATCAGCTTGACTGGTAGGCATATAGACTTGTACCACTGTGGTGCAGGTAGGTTTAGTATTGATTTTTGCTACAATAATCCGTTCACTATATTGTTCATAATATTCCACCCGCTGTCCAAGTTTCCTACTCAATATGAGGCCAACCCCTGCTTGGCCATTGTTTGATTTAGTGCTAATGATCCTATAGTCTCCTGACCAAAAGTCCTGTTCTTCCTGCCAGCGCATTTCACTAATCCCAACCAAATCCAACCTCAACCTATCCATTTCCCTTTCTAAGTTTTCTAACCTTAAACTTCCTAGCAGACTTCTAACATTCCACGCTCCGATCCGTAGTATGTCAGATTATGACAAGTAAAATTATTGCAGGTAATTATGACAAGTAACTGTAATTTTGATAAAAAATTATTGTAGGTAACTGTAACTTCAATACTAATTATGACAGGTAACAGTAACTTCGATACTAATTATGACAGGTAACTGTAACTTCGTTACTTATTATGACAAGTAACTTTAATTTCGATACTAATTATGGCAGGTTACTGTAACTTCGTTACTAATTATGACAAGTCCCTGTAATTTCGATACAAATTATTGCAGGTAATTGTAATTTCGATACTAATTATGACAGGTAACAGTAACTTCGATACTAATTATGACAGGTAACAGTAACTTCGATACTAATTATGACAAGTAACTGTAACTTCGATACTAATTATGACAGGTAACAGCAACTTCGATACTAATTACGACAAGTAACTATAACTTCGATACAAATTATGACAGGTAACAGTAACTTCGATACTAATTATGACAGGTTAAAGTAACTACGATACTAATTATGACAAGTAACTGTAACTTCGAAACTAATTATGACAGGTAACTGTAACTTGGTAACTAATTATGACAAGTAACTGTAATTTCGATACAAATTATGGCTGAAAACAGTAACTTCGATGCCAATTATGACAGGTAACTGTAACTTCGATACTAATTATGACAAGGAACTGTAATTTCGATACAAATTATGGCAGGTAACTGTAACTTCGATACTAATTGTGACAGGTAACAGTAACTTCGATACTAATTATGACAAGTAACTATAACTGCGAATCAAATTATGACAGGTAACTGTAACTTCGATACTAATTATGACAAGAAAATCTAACTTCGTTACTAATTATGACAAGTAACTGTAATTTTGATAAAAAATTATGGTAGGTTACTGTAACTTCAATACTAATTATGACAGGTAACAGGAACTTCGATACTAATTATGACAGGTAACTGTAACTTCGTTAATAATTATCACAAGTAACATTAATTTCGATACTTATTATGGCAGGTAACTGTAACTTCGTTACTAATTATGACAAGTCCCTGTAATTTCGATACAAATTATGGCAGGTAACGGTAACTTCGATACTAATTATTACAAATAACTGTAACTTCGATACTAATTATGACAGGTAACTTCGTTACTAATTATAACAAGTAACTGTAATTTCGATACAAATTTTGGCAGGTAACTGTAACTTCGATTCTAATTATGACAGGTAACAGTAACTTCGATATTAATTATGACAAGTAACTGCAACTTCGATACTAATTATGACAGGTAACTGTAACTTCGTTACTAATTATGACACGTAACAGTAATTTCGTTACAAATTATGGCAGGTAACTGTATCTTCGATACTAATTATGACAGGTAACAGTAACTTCGATACTAATTATGACAAGTAACATTAACTTCGATACTAATTATGGCAGGTTACTGTAACATCGCTACTAATTATGACAAGTAACTTTAATTTCGATACAAATTATGGCAGGTAACTGTAACTTCCATACTAATTATGACAGGTAACAGTAACTTCGATACTAATTATGACAGGAAACTGTAACTTCGTTACTAATTATGACAAGTAACTGTAATTTCGATACAAATTATGACAGGTAACTGTAACTTCGTTACTAATTATGACAAGTAACAGTACCTTCGATACTAATTACGACAGGTAACTGTAACTTCGATACAAATTATGACAAGGAACTGTAATTTCGATACAAATTATCGCAGGTAACTGTAACTTCGTTACTAATTATGACAAGTAACTGTAATTTCGATACAAATTTTGGCAAGAAACTGTAACTTCGATACTAATTATGACAGGTAACAGTAACTTCGATACTAATTATGACAAGTAACTGTAACTTCGATACTAATTATGACAGGTAACTGTAACTTCGTTACTAATAATGACAAGTAACTCTAATTTCGATACTAATTATGGCAGGTAATTGTAACTTCGATACTAATTATGACAGGTAACAGTAACTTCGATACTAATTATGACAAGTAACTATAACTTCGATAAAAATTATGACTGGTTACTGTAACCTCGATTCTAATTATGACAAGAAACTCAAACTTCGTTACTAATAATGACAAGTAACTGTAATTTTGATAAAAATTTATGGTAGGTAACTGTAACTTCATTACTAATTATGACAGGTAACAGTAACTTCGATACTAATTCTGACAAGTAACTATAACTTCGATAAAAATTATGACTGGTTACTGTAACTTCGATTCTAATTATGACAAGAAACTCAAACTTCGTTACTAATTATGACAAGTAACTGTAATTTTGATAAAAAATTATGGTAGGTAACTGTAACTTCATTACTAATTATGACAGGTAACAGTAACTTCGATACTAATTATGACAGGAAACTGTAACTTCGTTACTAATTATGACAAGTAACTTTAATTACGATACTAGTTACGGCAGGAAACTGTAACTTCGTTACTAATTATGACAAGTCCCTGTAATTTCGATACAAATTATGGCAGGTAACTGTAACTTCGATACTAGTTATGACAAGTAACTGTAACTTCGATACTAATTATGACAGGTAACTGTAACTTCGTTATTAATTATGACAAGTAACTGTAATTTTGATAAAAAATTATGGTAGGTAACTGTAACTTCAATACTAATTATGACAGGTAACAGTAACTTCGATACTAATTATGACAGGAAACTGTAACTTCGTTACTAATTATGACAAGTAACTTTAATTTCGATATTAATTATGGCAGGAAACTGTAACTTCGTTACTAATTATGACAAGTCACTGTAATTTCGATACAAATTATGGCAGGTAACTGTAACCTCGATACTAATTATGACAAGTAACTGTAACTTCGATACAAATTATGACAGGTAACCGTAACTTCGTTATTAACTATGACAAGTAACTGTAATTTCGATACAAATTTTGGCAGGTAACTGTATCATCGTTACTAATTTTGACAGGTAACAATAACTTCGATACTAATTATGACAAGTAACTGTAACATCGATACTAATTATGACAGGTAACTGTAACTTCGATGCTAATTATGACAGGTAACTGTAACTTCGATACTAATTATGACAAGTAACTGTAATTTCGATTCAAATATTGGCAGGTTACTGTAACTTCGATACTAATTATGACAGGTAACAGCAACTTCGATACTAATTATGACAAGTAACTATAACTTCGATACAAATTATGACAGGTAACTGTAACTTCGATACTAATTATGACAAGAAACTCTAACTTCGTTACTAATTATGACAAGTAACTGTAATTTTGATAAAAATTATTGTTTGTAACTGTAACTTCAATACTAATTATGACAGGTAACAGTAACTTCGATACTAATTATGACAGGTAACTGTAACTTCGTTACTTATTATGACAAGTAACTTTAATTTCGGTACTAATTATGGCAGGTTACTGTAACTTCGTTACTAATTATGACAAGTCCCTGTAATTTCGATACAAATTATGGCAGGTAATTGTAATTTCGATGCTAATTATGACAGGTAACAGTAACTTCGATACTAATTATGACAAGTAACAGTAAGTTCGATACTAATTATGACAAGTAACTGTAACTTCGATACTAATTATGACAGGTAACTGTAACTTCGTCACTAACTATGACAAGTAACTGTAATTTCGATTCAAATTTTGGCAGGTAACTGTAACTTCGATACTTATTATGACAGGTAACAGTAACTTCGATACTAATTATGACAAGTAACTGTAACTTCGATACTAATTATGACAGGTAACTGTAACTTCGTTACTAATTATGACAAGTAACTGTAATTTCGATACAAATTATGGCAGGTATGTGTAACTTCGATACTAATTATGACAGGTAACAGCAACTTCGATACTAATTATGACAAGTAACTATAACTTCGATACAAATTATGACAGGTAACTGTAACTTCGATACTAATTATGACAAGAAACTCTAACTTCGTTACTAATTATGACAAGTAACTGTAATTTTGATAAAAAATTATTGTAGGTAACTGTAACTTCAATACTAATTATGACAGGTAACAGTAACTTCGATACTAATTATGACAGGTAACAGTAACTACGATACTAATTATGACAAGTAACTGTAACTTCGATACTAATTACGACAGGTAACTGTAACTTCGTAACTATTTATGACAAGTAACTGTAATTTCGATACAAATTATGGCAGGTAACAGTAACTTCGATACTAATTATGACAGGTATCTGTAACTTCGATACTAATTATGACAAGGAACTGTAATTTCGATACAAATTATGGCAGGTAACTGTAACTTCCATACTCATCATGACAGGTAACAGTAACTTCGATACTAATTATGACAAGAAACTGTAACTTCGTTACTAATTATGACAAGTAACTGTAATTTCGATACAAATTATGACAGGTAACTGTAACTTCGATACTAATTATGACAAGTAACTGTAACTTCGATACTAATTATGACAGGTGTCTGTAACTTCGTTACTATTTATGACAAGTAACAGTTATTTCGATACAAAATATGGCAGGTAACAGTAACTTCGATACTAATTATGACAGGTAATAGTAACTTCGTTACTAATTATGACAAGTAACTATAACTTCGAATCAAATTATGACAGGTAACTGTAACTTCGATACTAATTATGACAAGAAACTCTAACTTCGTTACTAATTATGACAAGTAACTGTAATTTTGATAAAAAATTATGGTAGGTAACTGTAACTTCAATACTAATTATGACAGGTAACAGTAACTTCGATACTTATTATGACAGGTAACTGTAACTTCGTTATTAATTATCACAAGTAACTTTAATTTCGATACTAATTATGGCAGGCAACCGTAACTTCGTTACTAATTATTACAAGTCCCTGTAATTTCGATACAAATTATGGCGGGTAACGGTAACTTCGATAATAATTATTACAAGTAACTGTAACTTCGATACTAATTATGACAGGTAACTGTAACTTGGTTACTAATTATGACAAGTAACTGTAATTTCGATACAAATTTTGGCAGGTAACTGTAACTTCGATTCTAATTATGACAGGTAACAGTAACTTCGATACTAATTATGACAAGTAACTGTAACTTCGATACTAATTATGACAGGTAACTGTAACTTCGTTACTATTTATGACAAGTAACAGTAATTTCGATACAAAATATGGCAGGTAACAGTAACTTCGATACTAATTATGACAGGTAATAGTAACTTCGATACTAATTATGACAATTAACATTAACTTCGATACTAATTATGACAGGTAACTGTAACTTCGTCACTAATTATAACAAGTAACTGTAATTTCGTTACAAATTATGGCAGGTAACAGTAACTTCGATACTAATTATGACAGGTAACAGTAATTCGATACTAATTATGACAAGTAACTATAACTTCGATACAAATTATGACAGGTAACTGTAACTTCGATACTAATTATGACAAGAAACTAGAACTTCGTTACTAATTATGACAAGTCCCTGTAATTTCGATACAAATTATGGCAGGTAACTGTAACTTCCATACTAATTATGACAGGTAACAGTAACTTCGATACTAATTATGACAGGAAACTGTAACTTCGTTACTAATTATGACAAGTAACTGTAATTTCGATACAAATTATGACAGGTAACTGTAACTTCGTTACTAGTTATGACAGGTTACTGTAACTTCGTTACTAATTATGTCAAGTAACTGTAGCTTCGATGCTAATTATGACAAGTAACTGTAATTTCGATACAAATTATGACAGGTAACATTAACTTCGATACTAATTATGACAAGAAACTCTAACTTCGTTAATAATTATGACAAGTAACAGTAATTTTGATAAAAATTTATGGTAGGTAACTGTAACTTCAATACTAATTATGACTGTAACTGTAACTTCGTTACTAATTATGACAAGTAACTGTAATTTTGATACATATTATGGCAGGTAACAGTAACTTCGATACTAATTATGACAGGTAACTGTAACTTCGATACTAATTATGACAAGGAACTGTAATTTCGATACAAATTATGGCAGGTAACTGTAACTTCCACACTCATTATGACAGGTAACAGTAACTTCGATACTAATTATGACAAGAAACTGTAACTTCGTTACTAATTATGACAAGTAACTGTAATTTCGAAACAAATTATGACAGGTAACTGTAACTTCGTTACTAATTATGACAAGTAACAGTACCTTCGATACTAATTATGACAGGTAACTGTAACTTCGTTACTATTTATGATATGTAACAGTAATTTCGATACAAAATATGGCAGGTAACAGTAACTTCGATACTAATTATGACAGGTAACAGTAACTTCGATACTAATTATGACAGGTAACATTAACTTCGATACTAATTATTACAGGTTACTGTAACATCGTTGCTAATGATGACAAGTAACTTTAATTTCGATTCAAATTATGGCAGGTAACTGTAACTTCCATACTAATTATGACAGGTAACAGTTACTTCGATACTAATTATGACAGGAAACTGTAACTTCGTTACTAATTATGACAAGTAACTGTAATTTCGATACAAATTATGACAGGTAACATTAACTTAGATACTAATTATGACAAGAAACTCTAACTTCGTTAATAATTATGACAAGTAACAGTAATTTTGATAAAAATTTATGGTAGGTAACTGTAACTTCAATACTAATTATGACTGTAACTGTAACTTCGTTACTAATTATGACAAGTAACTGTAATTTCGATACAAATTATGGCAGGTAACTATAACTTCCATACTAATTATGACAGGTAACTGTAACTTCGTTACTAATTATCACAAGTAACTTTAATTTCGATACTAATTATGGTAGGTAACCGTAACTTCGTTACTAATTATTACGAGTCCCTGTAATTTCGATACAAATTATGGCGGGTAACGGTAACTTCGATAATAATTATTACAAGTAACTGTAACTTCGATACTAATTATGACAGGTAACTGTAACTTCGTTACTAATTACGACAAGTAACTGTAATTTCGATACAAATTATGGCAGGTATGTGTAACTTCGATACTAATTATGACAGGTAACAGCAACTTCGATACTAATTATGACAAGTAACTATAACTTCGATACAAATTATGACAGGTAACTGTAACTTCGATACTAATTATGACAAGAAACTCTAACTTCGTTACTAATTATGACAAGTAACTGTAATTTTGATAAAAAATTATTGTAGGTAACTGTAACTTCAATACTAATTATGACAGGTAACAGTAACTTCGATACTAATTATGACAGGTAACAGTAACTACGATACTAATTATGACAAGTAACTGTAACTTCGATACTAATTATGACAGGTAACTGTAACTTCGTAACTATTTATGACAAGTAACTGTAATTTCGATACAAATTATGGCAGGTAACAGTAACTTCGATACTAATTATGACAGGTAACTGTAACTTCGATACTAATTATGACAAGGAACTGTAATTTCGATACAAATTATGGCAGGTAACAGTAACTTCGATACTAATTATGACAGGTAACTGTAACTTCGATACTAATTATGACAAGGAACTGTAATTTCGATACAAATTATGGCAGGTAACTGTAACTTCCATACTCATTATGACAGGTAACAGTAACTTCGATACTAATTATGACAAGAAACTGTAACTTCGTTACTAATTATGACAAGTAACTGTAATTTCGATACAAATTATGACAGGTAACTGTAACTTCGTTACTAATTATGACAAGTAACAGTACCTTCGATACTAATTATGACAGGTAACTGTAACTTCGTTACTATTTATGACATGTAACAGTAATTTCGATACAAAATATGGCAGGTAACAGTAACTTCGATACTAATTATGACAGGTAACAGTAACTTCGATACTAATTATGACAAGTAACTGTAATTTCGATACAAATTATGGCGGGTAACGGTAACTTCGATAATAATTATTACAAGTAACTGTAACTTCGATACTAATTATGACAGGTAACTGTAACTTCGTTACTATTTATGACAAGTAACAGTAATTTCGATACTAAATATGGCAGGTAACAGTAACTTCGATACTAATTATGACAGGTAATAGTAACTTCGATACTAATTATGACAATTAACATTAACTTCGATACTAATTATGACAGGTAACTGTAACTTCGTCACTAATTATAACAAGTAACTGTAATTTCGTTACAAATTATGGCAGGTAACAGTAACTTCGATACTAATTATGACAGGTAACAGTAATTCGATACTAATTATGACAAGTAACTATAACTTCGATACAAATTATGACAGGTAACTGTAACTTCGATACTAATTATGACAAGAAACTCGAACTTCGTTACTAATTATGACAAGTCCCTGTAATTTCGATACAAATTATGGCAGGTAACTGTAACTTCCATACTTATTATGACAGGTAACAGTAACTTCGATACTAATTATGACAGGAAACTGTAACTTCGTTACTAATTATGACAAGTAACTGTAATTTCGATACAAATTATCACAGGTAACTGTAACTTCGTTACTAGTTATGACAGGTTACTGTAACTTCGTTACTAATTATGTCAAGTAACTGTAGCTTCGATGCTAATTATGACAAGTAACTGTAATTTCGATACAAATTATGACAGGTAACATTAACTTCGATACTAATTATGACAAGAAACTCTAACTTCGTTAATAATTATGACAAGTAACAGTAATTTTGATAAAAATTTATGGTAGGTAACTGTAACTTCAATAATAATTATGACTGTAACTGTAACTTCGTTACTAATTATGACAAGTAACTGTAATTTTGATACAAATTATGGCAGGTAACAGTAACTTCGATACTAATTATGACAGGTAACTGTATCTTCGATACTAATTATGACAAGGAACTGTAATTTCGATACAAATTATGGCAGGTAACTGTAACTTCCATACTCATTATGACAGGTAAGAGTAACTTCGATACTAATTATGACAAGAAACTGTAACTTCGTTACTAATTATGACAAGTAACTGTAATTTCGATACAAATTATGACAGGTAACTGTAACTTCGTTACTAATTATGACAAGTAACAGTACCTTCGATACTAATTATGACAGGTAACTGTAACTTCGTTACTATTTATGACATGTAACAGTAATTTCGATACAAAATATGGCAGGTAACAGTAACTTCGATACTAATTATGACAGGTAACAGTAACTTCGATACTAATTATGACAAGTAACATTAACTTCGATACTAATTATTACAGGTTACTGTAACATCGTTGCTAATGATGACAAGTAACTTTAATTTCGATTCAAATTATGGCAGGTAACTGTAACTTCCATACTAATTATGACAGGTAACAGTTACTTCGATACTAATTATGACAGGAAACTGTAACTTCGTTACTAATTATGACAAGTAACTGTAATTTCGATACAAATTATGACAGGTAACATTAACTTAGATACTAATTATGACAAGAAACTCTAACTTCGTTAACAATTACGACAAGTAACAGTAATTTTGATAAAAATTTATGGTAGGTAACTGTAACTTCAATACTAATTATGACTGTAACTGTAACTTCGTTACTAATTATGACAAGTAACTGTAATTTCGATACAAATTATGGCAGGTAACTATAACTTCCATACTAATTATGACAGGTAACTGTAACTTCGTTACTAATTATCACAAGTAACTTTAATTTCGATACTAATTATGGCAGGTAACCGTAACTTCGTTACTAATTATTACGAGTCCCTGTAATTTCGATACAAATTATGGCGGGTAACGGTAACTTCGATAATAATTATTACAAGTAACTGTAACTTCGATACTAATTATGACAGGTAACTGTAACTTGGTTACTAATTATGACAAGTAACTGTAATTTCGATACAAATTTTGGCAGGTAACTGTAACTTCGATTCTAATTATGACAGGTAACAGTAACTTCGATACTAATTATGACAAGTAACTGTAACTTCGATACTAATTATGACAGGTAACTGTAACTTCGTTACTATTTATGACAAGTAACAGTAATTTCGATACAAAATATGGCAGGTAACAGTAACTTCGATACTAATTATGACAGGTAATAGTAACTTCGATACCAATTATGACAAGTAACATTAACTTCGATACTAATTATGACAGGTAACTGTAACTTCGTCACTAATTATAACAAGTAACTGTAATTTCGTTACAAATTATGGCAGGTAACAGTAACTTCGATACTAATTATGACAGGTAAGAGTAATTCGATACTAATTATGACAAGTAACTATAACTTCGATACAAATTATGACAGGTAACTGTAACTTCGATACTAATTATGACAAGAAACTCGAACTTCGTTACTAATTATGACAAGTCCCTGTAATTTCGATACAAATTATGGCAGCTAACTGTAACTTCCATACTAATTATGACAGGTAACAGTAACTTCGATACTAATTATGACAGGAAACTGTAACTTCGTTACTAATTATGACAAGTAACTGTAATTTCGATACAAATTATGACAGGTAACTGTAACTTCGTTACTAGTTATGACAGGTTACTGTAACGTCGTTACTAATTATGTCAAGTAACTGTAGCTTCGATGCTAATTATGACAAGTAAACGTAATTTCGATACAAATTATGACAGGTAACATTAACTTCGATACTAATTATGACAAGAAACTCTAACTTCGTTAATAATTATGACAAGTAACAGTAATTTTGATAAAAATTTATGGTAGGTAACTGTAACTTCAATACTAATTATGACTGTAACTGTAACTTCGTTATTAATTATGACAAGTAACTGTAATTTTGATACAAATTATGGCAGGTAACAGTAACTTCGATACTAATTATGACAGGTAACTGTAACTTCGATACTAATTATGACAAGGAACTGTAATTTCGATACAAATTATGGCAGGTAACTCTAACTTCCATACTCATTATGACAGGTAACAGTAACTTCGATACTAATTATGACAAGTAACAGTAAATTCGATACTAATTATGACAAGTAACTGTAACTTCGATACTAATTATGACAGGTAACTGTAACTTCGTTACTAACTATGACAAGTAACTGTAATTTCGATTCAAATTTTGGCAGGTAAATGTAACTTCGATACTTATTATGACAGGTAACAGTAACTTCGATACTAATTACGACAAGTAACTGTAATTTCGATACAAATTATGGCAGGTATGTGTAACTTCGATACTAATTATGACAGGTAACAGCAACTTCGATACTAATTATGACAAGTAACTATAACTTCGATACAAATTATGACAGGTAACTGTAACTTCGATACTAATTATGACAAGAAACTCTAACTTCGTTACTAATTATGACAAGTAACTGTAATTTTGATAAAAAATTATTGTAGGTAACTGTAACTTCAATACTAATTATGACACGTAACAGTAACTTCGATACTAATTATGACAGGTAACAGTAACTACGATACTAATTATGACAAGTAACTGTAACTTCGATACTAATTATGACAGGTAAACGTAACTTCGTAACTATTTATGACAAGTAACTGTAATTTCGATACAAATTATGGCAGGTAACAGTAACTTCGATACTAATTATGACAGGTAACTGTAACTTCGATACTAATTATGACAAGGAACTGTAATTTCGATACAAATTATAGCAGGTAACTGTAACTTCCATACTCATTATGACAGGTAACAGTAACTTCGATACTAATTATGACAAGAAACTGTAACTTCGTTACTAATTATGACAAGTAACTGTAATTTCGATACAAATTATGACAGGTAACTGTAACTTCGATACTAATTATGGCAAGTAACTGTAACTTCGATACTAATTATGACAGGTAACTGTAACTTCGTTACTATTTATGACAAGTAACAGTTATTTCGATACAAAATATGGCAGGTAACAGTAACTTCGATACTAATTATGACAGGTAATAGTAACTTCGTTACTAATTATGACAAGTAATTATAACTTCGAATCAAATTATGACAGGTAACTGTAACTTCGATACTAATTATGACAAGAAACTCTAAATTCGTTACTAATTATGACAAGTAACTGTAATTTTGATAAAAAATTATGGTAGGTAACTGTAACTTCAATACTAATTATGACAGGTAACAGTAACTTCGATACTTATTATGACAGGTAACTGTAACTTCGTTACTAATTATCACAAGTAACTTTAATTTCGATACTAATTATGGCAGGCAACCGTAACTTCGTTACTAATTATTACAAGTCCCTGTAATTTCGATACAAATTATGGCGGGTAACGGTAACTTCGATAATAATTATTACAAGTAACTGTAACTTCGATACTAATTATGACAGGTAACTGTAACTTGGTTACTAATTATGACAAGTAACTGTAATTTCGATACAAATTTTGGCAGGTAACTGTAACTTCGATTCTAATTATGACAGGTAACAGTAACTTCGATACTAATTATGACAAGTAACTGTAACTTCGATACTAATTATGACAGGTAACTGTAACTTCGTTACTATTTATAACAAGTAACTGTAATTTCGTTACAAATTATGGCAGGTAACAGTAACTTCGATACTAATTATGACAGGTAACAGTAATTCGATACTAATTATGACAAGTAACTATAACTTTGATACAAATTATGACAGGTAACTGTAACTTCGATACTAATTATGACAAGAAACTCGAACTTCGTTACTAATTATGACAAGTCCCTGTAATTTCGATACAAATTATGGCAGGTAACTGTAACTTCCATACTAATTATGACAGGTAACAGTAACTTCGATACTAATTATGAGAGGAAACTGTAACTTCGTTACTAATTATGACAAGTAACTGTAATTTCGATACAAATTATGACAGGTAACTGTAACTTCGTTACTAGTTATGACAGGTTACTGTAACTTCGTTACTAATTATGTCAAGTAACTGTAGCTTCGATGCTAATCATGACAAGTAACTGTAATTTCGATACAAATTATGACAGGTAACATTAACTTCGATACTAATTATGACAAGAAACTCTAACTTCGTTAATAATTATGACAAGTAACAGCAATTTGGATAAAAATTTATGGTAGGTAACTGTAACTTCAATACTAATTATGACTGTAACTGTAACTTCGTTACTAATTATGACAAGTAACTGTAATTTTGATACAAATTATGGCAGGTAACAGTAACTTCGATACTAATTATGACAGGTAACTGTAACTTCGATACTAATTATGACAAGGAACTGTAATTTCGATACAAATTATGGCAGGTAACTGTAACTTCCACACTCATTATGACAGGTAACAGTAACTTCGATACTAATTATGACAAGAAACTGTAACTTCGTTACTAATTATGACAAGTAACTGTAATTTCGATACAAATTATGACAGGTAACTGTAACTTCGTTACTAATTATGACAAGTAACAGTACCTTCGATACTAATTATGACAGGTAACTGTAACTTCGTTACTATTTATGACATGTAACAGTAATTTCGATACAGAATATGGCAGGTAACAGTAACTTCGATACTAATTATGACAGGTAACAGTAACTTCGATACTAATTATGACAAGAAACTGTAACTTCGTTACTAATTATGACAAGTAACTGTAGTTTCGATACAAATTATGGCAGATAACTGTAACTTCGATACTAATTATGACAAGTAACTGTAACTTCGATACTAATTTTGACAGGTAACTGTAACTTCGTCACTAATTATAACAAGTAACTGTAATATCGTTACAGATTATAGCAGGTAACAGTAACTTCGATACTAATTATGACAGGTAACAGTAATTCGATACTAATTATGACAAGTAAATATAACTTCGATACAAATTATGACAGGTAACTGTAACTTCGATTCTAATTATGACGAGAAACTCAAACTTCGTTACTAATTATGACAAGTCCCTGTAATTTCGATACAAATTATGGCAGGTAACTGTAACTTCCATACTAATTATGATAGGTAACAGTAACTTCGATACTAATTATGACAGGAAACTGTAACTTCGTTACTAATTATGACAAGTAACTGTAATTTCGATACAAATTATGACAGGTAACTGTAACTTCGTTACTAATTATGACAGGTTAGTGTAACTTCGTTACTAATTATGTCAAGTAACTGTAGCTTCGATGCTAATTATGACAAGTAACTGTAATTTCGATACAAATTATGACAGGTAACATTAACTTGAATACTAATTATGACAAGAAACTCTAACTTCGTTAATAATTATGACAAGTAACAGTAATTTTGATAAAAATTTATGGTAGGTAACTGTAACTTCAATACTAATTATGACTGTAACTGTAACTTCGTTACTAATTATGACAAGTAACTGTAATTTCGATACAAATAATGGCAGGTAACAGTAACTTCGATACTAATTATGACAGGTAACTGTAACTTCGATACTAATTATGACAAGGAACTGTAATTTCGATACAAATTATGGCAGGTAACTGTAACTTCCATACTAATTATGACAGGTAACAGTAACTTCGATACTAATTATGACAAGAAACTGTAACTTCGTTACTAATTATGACAAGTAACTGTAATTTCGATACAAATTATGACAGGTAACTGTAACTTCGTTACTAATTATGACAAGTAACAGTACCTTCGATACTAATTATGACAGGTTACTGTAACTTCGATACTAATTATGACAAGGAACTGTAATTTCGATACAAAATATGGCAGGTAACTGTAACTTCGTTACTGATTATGACAAGTAACTGTAATTTCGATACAAATTTTGGCAGGTAACTGTAACTTCGATACTAATTATGACAGGTAACAGTAACTTCGATACTAATTATGACAAGTAACTGTAACTTCGATACTAATTAGGACAGGTAACTGCAACTTCGTTACTATTTATGACAAGTAACAGTAATTTCGATACAAAATATGGCAGGTAACAGTAACTTCGATACTAATTATGACAGGTAACAGTAACTTCGATACTATTTATGACAAGTAACATTAACTTCGATACTAATTATGACAGGTTACTGTAACATCGTTGCTAATGATGACAAGTAACTTTAATTTCGATACAAATTATGGCAGGTAACTGTAACTTCCATACTAATTATGACAGGTAACAGTTACTTCAATACTAATTATGACAGGAAACTGTAACTTCGTTACTAATTATGACAAGTAACTGTAATTTCGAAACAAATTATGACAGGTAACTGTAACTTCGTTACTAATTATGACAAGTAACAGTACCTTCGATACTAATTATGACAGTTAACTGTAACATCGATACTAATTATGACAAGGAACTGTAATTTCGATACAAATTATGGCAGGTAACTGCAACTTCGATACTAATTATGACAGGTAACAGCAACTTCGATACTAATTATGACAAGTAACTATAACTTCGATACAAATTATGACAGGTAACTGTAACTTCGATACTAATTATGACAAGAAACTCTAACTTAGTTACTAATTATGACAAGTAACTGTAATTTTAATAAAAAATTATTGTAGGTAACTGTAACTTCAATACTAATTATGACAGGTAACAGTAACTTCGATACTTATTATGACAAGTAACTTTAATTTCGATACTAATTATGGCAGGTTACTGTAACTTCGTTACTAATTATGACAAGTCCCTGTAATTTCGATACAAATTATTGCAGGTAATTGTAATTTCGATACTAATTATGACAGGTAACAGTAACTTCGATACTAATTATGACAGGTAACAGTAACTTCGATACTAATTATGACAAGTAACTGTAACTTCGATACTAATTATGACAGGTAACTGTAACTTGGTAACTAATTATGACAAGTAACTGTAATTTCGATACAAATTATGGCTGGTAACAGTAACTTCGATGCTAATTATGACAGGTAACTGTAACTTCGATACTAATTATGACAAGGAACTGTAATTTCGATACAAATTATGGCAGGTAACTGTAACTTCGATACTAATTGTGACAGGTAACAGTAACTTCGATACTAATTATGACAAGTAACTATAACTGCGAATCAAATTATGACAGGAAACTGTAACTTCGATACTAATTATGACAAGAAAATCTATCTTCGTTACTATTTATGACAAGTAACTGTAATTTTGATTAAAAATTATGGTAGGTAACTGTAACTTCAATACTAATTATGACAGGTAACAGGAAATTCGATACTAATTATGACAGGTAGCTGTAACTTCGTTAATAATTATCACAAGTAACTTTAATTTCGTTACTAATTATGGCAGGTAACTGTAACTTCGTTACTAATTATGACAAGTCCCTGTAATTTCGATACAAATTATGGCAGGTAACGGTAACTTCGATACTAATTATTACAAGTAACTGTAACTTCGATACTAATTATGACAGGTAACTTCGTTACTAATTATGACAAGTAACTGTAATTTCGATACAAATTTGGCAGGTAACTGTAACTTCGATTCTAATTAAGACAGGTAACAGTAACTTCGATACTAATTATGACAAGTAACTGTAACTTCGATACTAATTATGACAGGTAACTGTAACTTCGTTACTAATTATGACACGTAACAGTAATCTCGATACAAATTATGGCAAGTAACTGTATCTTCGATACTAATTATGACAGGTAACAGTAACTTCGATACTAATTATGACAAGTAACATTAACTTCGATACTAATTATGGCAGGTTACTGTAACATCGCTACTAATTATAACAAGTAACTTTAATTTCGATACAAATTATGGCAGGTAACTGTATCTTCCATACTAATTATGACAGGTAACAGTAACTTCGATACTAATTATGACAGGAAACTGTAACTTCGTTACTAATTATGACAGATAACTGTAATTTCGATACAAATTATGACAGGTAACTGTAACTTCGTTACTAATTATGACAAGTAACAGTACCTTCGATACTAATTACGACAGGTAACTGTAACTTCGATACTAATAATGACAAGGAACTGTAATTTCGATACAAATTATGGCAGGTAACTGTAACTTCGTTACTAATTATGACAAGTTACTGTAATTTCGATACAAATTTTAGCAGGTAACTGTAACTTCGATACTAATTATGACAGGTAACAGTAACTTCGATACTAATTATGACAAGTAACTGTAACTTCGATACTAATTATGACAGGTAACTGTAACTTCGTTACTAATAATGACAAGTAACTCTAATTTCGATACTAATTATGGCAGGTAACTGTAACTTCGATACTAATTATGACAGGTAACAGTAACTTCGATACTAATTATGACAAGTAACTATAACTTCGATAAAAATTATGACTGGTTACTGTAACTTCGATTCTAATTATGACAAGAAACTCAAACTTCGTTACTAATAATGACAAGTAACTGTAATTTTGATAAAAAATTATGGTAGGTAACTGTAACTTCATTACTAATTATGACAGGTAACAGTAACTTCGATACTAATTATGACAGGAAACTGTAACTTCGTTACTAATTATGACAAGTTACTTTAATTTCGATACTAGTTATGGCAGGAAACTGTAACTTCGTTACTAATTATGACAAGTCCTTGTAATTTCGATACAAATTATGGCAGGTAAATGTAACTTCGATACTAATTATGACAAGTAACTGTAATTTTGATAAAAAATTATTGTAGGTAACTGTAACTTCAATACTAATTATGACAGGTAACAGTAACTTCGATACTTATTACGACAGGTAACTGTAACTTCGTTACTTATTATGACAAGTAACTTTAATTTCGATACTAATTATGGCAGGTTACTGTAACTTCGTTACTAATTATGACAAGTCCCTGTAATTTCGATACAAATTATGGCAGGTAATTGTAATTTCGATGCTAATTATGACAGGTAACAGTAACTTCGATACTAATTATGACAAGTAACATTAACTTCGATACTAATTATGACAGGTAACTGTAACTTCGTCACTAATTATAACAAGTAACTGTAATTTCGTTACAAATTATGGCAGGTAACAGTAACTTCGATACTTATTATGACAGGTAACAGTAATTCGATACTAATTATGACAAGTAACTATAACTTCGATACAAATTATGACAGGTAACTGTAACTTCGATACTAATAATGACAAGAAACTCGAACTTCCTTACTAATTATGACAAGTCCCTGTAATTTCGATACAAATTATGGCAGGTAACTGTTACTTCCATACTAATTATGACAGGTAACAGTAACTTCGATACTAATTATGACAGGAAACTGTAACTTCGTTACTAATTATGACAAGTAACTGTAATTTTGATAAAAAATTATTGTAGGTAACTGTAACTTCAATACTAATTATGACAGGTAACAGTAACTTCGATACTAATTATGACAGGTAACTGTAACTTCGTTACTTATTATGACAAGTAACTTTAATTTCGATACTAATTATGGCAGGTTACTGTAACTTCGTTACTAATTATGACAAGTCCCTGTAATTTCGATACAAATTATGGCAGGTAATTGTAATTTCGATGCTAATTACGACAGGTAACAGTAACTTTGATACTAATTATGACAAGTAACATTAACTTCGATACTAATTATGACAGGTAACTGTAACTTCGTCACTAATTATAACAAGTAACTGTAATTTCGTTACAAATTATGGCAGGTAACAGTAACTTCGATACTAATTATGACAGGTAACAGTAATTCGATACTAATTATGACAAGTAACTATAACTTCGATACAAATTATGACAGGTAACTGTAAATTCGATACTAATTATGACAAGAAACTCGAACTTCCTTACTAATTATGACAAGTCCCTGTAATTTCGATACAAATTATGGCAGGTAACTGTAACTTCCATACTAATTATGACAGGTAACAGTAACTTCGATACTAATTATGACAGGAAACTGTAACTTCGTTACTAATTATGACAAGTAACTGTAATTTCGATACAAATTATGACAGGTAACTCTAACTTCGTTACTAGTTATGACAGGTTACTGTAACTTCGTTACTAATTATGTCAAGTAACTGTAGCTTCGATGCTAATTATGACAAGTAACTGTAACTTCGATACAAATTATGACAGGTAACATCTACTTCGATACTAATTATGACAAGAAACTCTAACTTCGTTAATAATTATGACAAGTAACAGTAATTTTGATAAAAATTTATGGTAGGTAACTGTAACATCAATACTAATTATGACTGTAACTGTAACTTCGTTACTAATTATGACAAGTACTGTAATTTTGATACAAATTATGGCAGGTAACAGTAACTTCGATACTAATTATGACAGGTAACTGTAACTTCGATACTAATTATGACAAGGAACTGTAATTTCGATACAAATTATGGCAGGTAACTGTAACTTCCATACTAATTATGACAGGTAACAGTAACTTCGATACTAATTATGACAAGAAACTGTAACTTCGTTACTAATTATGACAAGTAACTGTAATTTCGATACAAATTATGACAGGTAACTGTAACTTCGTTACTAATTATGACAAGTAACAGTACCTTCGATACTAATTATGACAGGTAACTGTAACTTCGTTACTATTTATGACATGTAACAGTAATTTCGATACAAAATATGGCAGGTAACTATAACTTCGATACTAATTATGACAGGTAACAGTAACTTCGATATTAATTATGACAAGTAACATTAACTTCGATACTAATTATTACAGGTTACTGTAACATCGTTGCTAATGATGACATGTAACTTTAATTTCGATACAAATTATGGCAGGTAACTGTAACTTCGATACTAATTATGACAAGTAACTGTAACTTCGATACAAATTATGACAGGTAACTGTAACTTCGATACTAATTATGACAAGAAACTCTAACTTAGTTACTAATTATGACAAGTAACTGTAATTTTAATAATAAATTATTGTAGGTAACTGTAACTTCAATACTAATTATGACAGGTAACAGTAACTTCGATACTTATTATGACAAGTAACTTTAATTTCGATACTAATTATGGCAGGTTACTGTAACTTCGTTACTAATTATGACAAGTCCCTGTAATTTCGATACAAATTATTGCAGGTAATTGTAATTTCGATACTAATTATGACAGGTAACAGTAACTTCGATACTAATTATGACAGGTAACAGTAACTTCGATACTAATTATGACAAGTAACTGTAACTTCGATACTAATTATGACAGGTAACTGTAACTTGGTAACTAATTATGACAAGTAACTGTAATTTCGATACAAATTATGGCTGGTAACAGTAACTTCGATGCTAATTATGACAGGTAACTGTAACTTCGATACTAATTATGACAAGGAACTGTAATTTCGATACAAATTATGGCAGGTAACTGTAACTTCGATACTAATTGTGACAGGTAACAGTAACTTCGATACTAATTATGACAAGTAACTATAACTGCGAATCAAATTATGACAGGAAACTGTAACTTCGATACTAATTATGACAAGAAAATCTATCTTCGTTACTATTTATGACAAGTAACTGTAATTTTGATTAAAAATTATGGTAGGTAACTGTAACTTCAATACTAATTATGACAGGTAACAGGAAATTCGATACTAATTATGACAGGTAGCTGTAACTTCGTTAATAATTATCACAAGTAACTTTAATTTCGTTACTAATTATGGCAGGTAACTGTAACTTCGTTACTAATTATGACAAGTCCCTGTAATTTCGATACAAATTATGGCAGGTAACGGTAACTTCGATACTAATTATTACAAGTAACTGTAACTTCGATACTAATTATGACAGGTAACTTCGTTACTAATTATGACAAGTAACTGTAATTTCGATACAAATTTGGCAGGTAACTGTAACTTCGATTCTAATTAAGACAGGTAACAGTAACTTCGATACTAATTATGACAAGTAACTGTAACTTCGATACTAATTATGACAGGTATCTGTAACTTCGTTACTAATTATGACACGTAACAGTAATCTCGATACAAATTATGGCAAGTAACTGTATCTTCGATACTAATTATGACAGGTAACAGTAACTTCGATACTAATTATGACAAGTAACATTAACTTCGATACTAATTATGGCAGGTTACTGTAACATCGCTACTAATTATAACAAGTAACTTTAATTTCGATACAAATTATGGCAGGTAACTGTATCTTCCATACTAATTATGACAGGTAACAGTAACTTCGATACTAATTATGACAGGAAACTGTAACTTCGTTACTAATTATGACAGATAACTGTAATTTCGATACAAATTATGACAGGTAACTGTAACTTCGTTACTAATTATGACAAGTAACAGTACCTTCGATACTAATTACGACAGGTAACTGTAACTTCGATACTAATAATGACAAGGAACTGTAATTTCGATACAAATTATGGCAGGTAACTGTAACTTCGTTACTAATTATGACAAGTTACTGTAATTTCGATACAAATTTTAGCAGGTAACTGTAACTTCGATACTAATTATGACAGGTAACAGTAACTTCGATACTAATTATGACAAGTAACTGTAACTTCGATACTAATTATGACAGGTAACTGTAACTTCGTTACTAATAATGACAAGTAACTCTAATTTCGATACTAATTATGGCAGGTAACTGTAACTTCGATACTAATTATGACAGGTAACAGTAACTTCGATACTAATTATGACAAGTAACTATAACTTCGATAAAAATTATGACTGGTTACTGTAACTTCGATTCTAATTATGACAAGAAACTCAAACTTCGTTACTAATAATGACAAGTAACTGTAATTTTGATAAAAAATTATGGTAGGTAACTGTAACTTCATTACTAATTATGACAGGTAACAGTAACTTCGATACTAATTATGACAGGAAACTGTAACTTCGTTACTAATTATGACAAGTTACTTTAATTTCGATACTAGTTATGGCAGGAAACTGTAACTTCGTTACTAATTATGACAAGTCCCTGTAATTTCGATACAAATTATGGCAGGTAAATGTAACTTCGATACTAATTATGACAAGTAACTGTAACTTCGATACTAATTATGACATGAAACTCAAACTTCGTTACTAATTATGACAAGTAACTGTAATTTTGATAAAAAATTATGGTGGGTAACTGTAACTTCAATACTAATTATGACAGGTAACAGTAACTTCGATACTAATTATGACAGGAAACTGTAATTTTGTTACTAATTATGACAAGTAACTTTAATTTCGCTATTAATTATGGCAGGAAACTGTAACTTCGTTTCTAATTATGACAAGTCCCTGTAATTTCGATACAAATTATGGCAGGTAACTGTAACCTCGATACTTATTATGACAAGTAACTGTAACTTCGATACTAATTGTGACAGGTAACTGTAACTTCGTTATTAACTATGACAAGTAACTGTAATTTCGATACAAATTTTGGCAGGTAACTGTATCATCGTTACTAATTTTGACAGGTAACAGTAACTTCGATACTAATTATGACAAGTAACTGTAACTTCGATACTAATTATGACAGGTAACTGTAACTTCGATACTAATTATGACAGGTTACTGTAACTTCGTTACGAATTATGACAAGTAACTGTAATTTCGATTCAAATTTTGGCAGGTAACTGTAACTTCGATACTTATTATGACAGGTAACAGTAACTTCGATACTAATTATGACAAGTAACTGTAACATCGATACTAATTATGACAGGTAACTGTAACTTCGTTACTAATTATGACAAGTAACTGTAATTTCGATACAAATTATGGCAGGTTACTGTAACTTCGATACTAATTATGACAGGTAAGAGAAACTTCGATACTAATTATGACAAGTAACTATAACTTCGATACAAATTATGACAGGTAACTGTAACTTCGATACTAATTATGACAAGAAACTCTAACTTCGTTACTAATTATGACAAGTAACTGTAATTTTGATAAAAAATTATTGTAGGTAACTTTAACTTCAATAATAATTATGACAGGTAACAGTAACTTCGATAATAATTATGACAGGTAACTGTAACTTCGTTACTTATTATGACAAGTAACTTTAATTTCGATACTAATTATGGCAGGTTACTGTAACTTCGTTACTAATTATGACAAGTCCCTGTAATTTCGATACAAATTATTGCAGGTAATTGTAATTTCGATGCTAATTATGACAGGTAACAGTAACTTCGATACTAATTATGACAAGTAACAGTAACTTCGATACTAATTATGACAAGTAACTGTAACTTCGATACTAATTATGACAGGTTACTGTAACTCCGTTACTAATTATGACAAGTAACTGTAATTTCGATTCAAATTTTGGCAGGTAACTGTAACTTCGATACATATTATGACAGGTAACAGTAACTACGATACTAATTATGACAAGTAACTGTAACTTCGATATTAATTATGACAGGTAACTGTAACTTCGTAACTAATTATGACAAGTAACTGTAATTTCGATAAAAATTATGGCAGGTAACAGTAACTTCGATACTAATTATGACAAGTAACTGTAACTTCGATACTAATTATGACAGGGAACTGTAATTTCGATACAAATTATGGCAGGTAACTGTAACTTCGATACTAATTGTGACTGGTAACAGTAACTTCGATACTAATTATGACAAGTAACTATAACTTCGAATCAAATTATGACAGGTAACTGTAACTTCGATACTAATTATGACACGAAACTCTAACTTCGTTACTAATTATGACAAGTAACTGTAATTTTGATAAAAAATTATGGTAGGTAACTGTAACTTCAATACTAATTATGACAGGTAACAGTAACTTCGATACTTATTATGACAGGTAACTGTAACTTCGTTACTAATTATCACAAGAAACTTTAATTTCGATACTAATTATGGCAGGTAACTGTAACTTCGATACTAATTATTACAAGTCCCTGTAATTTCGATACAAATTATGGCGGGTAACGGTAACTTCGTTACTAATTATTACAAGTAACTGTAACTTCGATACTAATTATGACAGGTAACTGTAACTTGGTTACTAATTATGACAAGTAACTGTAATTTCGATACAAATTTTGGCAGGTAACTGTTACTTCGATTCTAATTATGACAGGTAACAGTAACTTAGATACTAATTATGACAAGTAACTGTAACTTCGATACTAATTATGACAGGTAACTGTAACTTCGTTACTATTTATGACAAGTAACAGTAATTTCGATACAAAATATGGCAGGTAACAGTAACTTCGATACTAATTATGCCAGGTAACAGTAACTTCGATACTAATTATGACAAGTAACATTAACTTCGATACTAATTATGACAGGTTACTGTAACATCGTTGCTAAAGATGACAATTAACTTTAATTTCGATACAAATTATGACAGGTAACTGTAACTTCGATACTAATTATGACAAGGAACTGTAATTTCGATTCAAATTATGGCAGGTAACTGTAACTTCGTTACTAATTATGACAAGTAACTGTAATTTCGATACAAATTTTGGCAGGTAACTGTTACTTCGATACTAATTATGACAGGTAACAGTAACTTCGATACTAATTATGACAAGTAACAGTAACTTCGATACTTATTATGACAGGTAACTGTAACTTCGTTACTAATTATGACAAGAAACTCTAATTTCGATACAAATTATGGCAGGTAACTGTAACTTCGGAACTAATTATGACAAGTAACTGTAATTTCGATACAAATTATGACAGGTAACTGTAACTTCGTTACTAATTATGACAAGTAACAGTACCTTCGATACTTATTACGACAGGTAACTGTAACTTCGATACTAATTATGACAAGGAACTGTAATTTCGATACAAATTATGGCAGGTAACTGTAACTTCGTTACTAGTTATGACAAGTAACTGTAATTTCGATACAAATTTTGGCAGGTAACTGTAACTTCGATACTAATTATGACAGGTAACAGTAACTTCGATACTAATTATGACAAGTAACTGAAACTTCGATACTAATTATGACAGGTAACTGTAACTTCGTTACTAATAATGACAAGTAACTCAAATTTCGATACTAATTATGGCAGGTAACTGTAACTTCGATACTAATTATGACAGGTAACAGTAACTTCGATACTAATTATGACAAGTAACTATAACTTCGATAAAAATTATGACTGGTTACTGTAACTTCGATTCTAATTATGACAAGATACTCAAACTTCGTTACTAATTATGACAAGTAACTGTAATTTTGATAAAAAATTATGGTAGGTAACTGTAACTTCGTTACTAATTATGACAGGTAACAGTAACTTCGATACTAATTATGACAGGAAACTGTAACTTCGTTACTAATTATGACAAGTAACTGTAATTTCGATACAAATTATGACAGGTAACTGTAACTTCGTTACGAAATATGACAAGTAACAGTACCTTCGATACTAATTACGACAGGTAACTGTAACTTCGATACTAATTATGACAAGGAACTGTAATTTCGATACAAATTATGGCAGGTAACTGTAACTTCGTTACTAATTATGACAAGTAAATGTAATTTCGATACAAATTTTGGCAGGTAACTGTAACTTCGATACTAATTATGACAGGTAACAGTAACTTCGATACTAATTATGACAAGTAACTGTAACTTCGATACTAATTATGACAGGTAACAGTAACTTCGATACTAATTATGACAAGTAACTATAACTTCGATAAAAATTATGTCTGGTTACTGTAACTTCGATTCTAATTATGACAAGAAACTCAAACTTCGTTACTAATTATGACAAGTAACTGTAATTTTGATAAAAAATTATTGTAGGTAACTGTAACTTCAATACTAATTATGACAGGTAACAGTAACTTCGATACTAATTATGACAAGGAACTCAAACTTCGTTACTAATTATGACAAGTAACTGTAATTTTGATACAAATTATTGCAGGTAATTGTAATTTCGATGCTAATTATGACAGGTAACAGTAACTTCAATACTAATTATGACAAGTAACAGTAACTTCGATACTAATTATGACAAGTAACTGTAACTTCGATACTAATTATGACAGGTAACTGTAACTTCGTTACTAATTATGACAAGTAACTGTAATTTCGATTCAAATTTTGGCAGGTAACTGTAACTTCGATACTTATTATGACAGGTAACAGTAACTTCGATACTAATTATGACAAGTAACTGTAACTTCGATACTAATTATGACAGGTAACTGTAACTAATTTACTAATTACGACAAGTAACAGTAATTTCGATACAAATTATGGCAGGTAACTGTAACTTCGATACTAATTATGACAGGTAACAGCAACTTCGATACTAATTATGACAAGTAACTATAACTTCGATACAAATTATGGCAGGTAGTGTAACTTCAATACTAATTATGACAAGAAACTCTAATTTCGTTACTAATTATGACAAGTAACTGTAATTTTGATTAAAAATTATTGTAGGTAACTGTAACTTCAATACTAATTATGACAGGTAACAGTAACTTCGATACTAATTATGACAGGTAACAGTAACTACGATACTAATTATGGCAAGTAACTGTAACTTCGATACTAATTATGACAGGTAACTGTAACTTCGTAACTAATTATGAGAAAGTAACTGTAATTTCGATAAAAATTATGGCAGGTAACAGTAACTTCGATACTAATTATGACAAGTAACTGTAACTTCGATACTAATTATGACAGGGAACTGTAATTTCGATACAAATTATGGCAGGCAACTGTAACTTCGATACTAATTGTGACTGGTAACAGTAACTTCGATACTAATTATGACAAGTAACTATAACTTCGAATCAAATTATGACAGGTAACTGTAACTTCGATACTAATTATGACAAGAAACTCTAACTTCGTTACTAATTATGACAAGTAACTGTAATTTTGATAAAAAATTATGGTAGGTAACTGTAACTTCAATACTAATTATGACAGGTAACAGTAACTTCGATACTTATTATGACAGGTAACTGTAACTTCGTTACTAATTATCACAAGAAACTTTAATTTCGATACTACTTATGACAGGTTACTGTAACATCGTTGCTAAAGATGACAAGTAACTTTAATTTCGATACAAATTATGACAGGTAACTGTAACTTCGTTACTAATTATGACAAGTAACAGTACCTTCGATACTAATTATGACAGGTAACTGTAACTTCGATACTAATTATGACAAGTAACTGTAATTTTGATAAAAAATTACGGTAGGTAACTGTAACTTCGTTATTAATTATGACAGGTAACAGTAACTTCGATACTAATTCTGACAGGAAACTGTAACTTCGTTACTAATTATGACAAGTAACTGTAATTTCGATACAAATTATGACAGGTAACTGTAACTTCGTTACGAAATATGACAAGTAACAGTACCTTCGATACTAATTACGACAGGTAACTGTAACTTCGATACTAATTATGACAAGGAACTGTAATTTCGATACAAATTATGGCAGGTAACTGTAACTTCGTTACTACTTATGACAAGTAAATGTAATTTCGATACAAATTTTGGCAGGTAACTGTAACTTCGATACTAATTATGACAGGTAACAGTAACTTCGATACTAATTATGACAAGTAACTGTAACTTCGATACTAATTATGACAGGTAACTGTAACTTCGTTACTAATAATGACAAGTAACTCTAATTTCGATACTAATTATGGCAGGTAACTGTAACTTCGATACTAATTATGACAGGTAACAGTAACTTCGATACTAATTATGACAAGTAACTATAACTTCGATAAAAATTATGTCTGGTTACTGTAACTTCGATTCTAATTATGACAAGAAACTCAAACTTCGTTACTAATTATGACAAGTAACTGTAATTTTGATAAAAAATTATGGTAGGTAACTGTAACTTCATTACTAATTATGACAGGTAACAGTAACTTCGATACTAATTATGACAGGAAACTGTAACTTCGTTACTAATTATGACAAGTAACTTTAATTTCGATACTAGTTATGGCAGGAAACTGTAACTTCGTTACTAATTATGACAAGTCCCTGTAATTTCGATACAAATTATGGCAGGTAACTGTAACTTCGATACTAATTATGACAAGTAACTGTAACTTCGATACTAATTATGACAGGTAACTGTAACTTCGTTATTAATTATGACAAGTAACTGTAATTTTGATAAAAAATTATTGTAGGTAACTGTAACTTCAATACTAATTATGACAGGTAACAGTAACTTCGATACTAATTATGACAAGAAACTCAAACTTCGTTACTAATTATGACAAGTAACTGTAATTTTGATACAAATTATTGCAGGTAATTGTAATTTCGATGCTAATTATGACAGGTAACAGTAACTTCAATACTAATTATGACAAGTAACAGTAACTTCGATACTAATTATGACAAGTAACTGTAACTTCGATACTAATTATGACAGGTAACTGTAACTTCGTTACTAATTATGACAAGTAACTGTAATTTCGATTCAAATTTTGGCAGGTAACTGTAACTTCGATACTTATTATGACAGGTAACAGTAACATCGATACTAATTATGACAAGTAACTGTAACTTCGATACTAATTATGACAGGTAACTGTAACTAATTTACTAATTACGACAAGTAACAGTAATTTCGATACAAATTATGGCAGGTAACTGTAACTTCGATACTAATTATGACAGGTAACAGCAACTTCGATACTAATTATGACAAGTAACTATAACTTCGATACAAATTATGGCAGGTAACTGTATCTTCAATACTAATTATGACAAGAAACTCTAATTTCGTTACTAATTATGACAAGTAACTGTAATTTTGATTAAAAATTATTGTAGGTAACTGTAACTTCAATACTAATTATGACAGGTAACAGTAACTTCGATACTAATTATGACAGGTAACAGTAACTACGATACTAATTATGGCAAGTAACTGTAACTTCGATACTAATTATGACAGGTAACTGTAACTTCGTAACTAATTATGAGAAAGTAACTGTAATTTCGATAAAAATTATGGCAGGTAACAGTAACTTCGATACTAATTATGACAAGTAACTGTAACTTCGATACTAATTATGACAGGGAACTGTAATTTCGATACAAATTATGGCAGGCAACTGTAACTTCGTTACTAATTGTGACTGGTAACAGTAACTTCGATACTAATTATGACAAGTAACTATAACTTCGAATCAAATTATGACAGGTAACTGTAACTTCGATACTTATTATGACAAGAAACTCTAACTTCGTTACTAATTATGACAAGTAACTGTAATTTTGATAAAAAATTACGGTAGGTAACTGTAACTTCAATACTAATTATGACAGGTAACAGTAACTTCGATACTTATTATGACAGGTAACTGTAACTTCGTTACTAATTATCACAAGAAACTTTAATTTCGATACTAATTATGGCAGGTAACTGTAACTTCGATACTAATTATTACAAGTCCCTGTAATTTCGATACAAATTATGGCGGGTAACGGTAACTTCGATACTAATTATTAGAAGTAACTGTAACTTCGATACTAATTATGACAGGTAACTGTAACTTGGTTACTAATTATGACAAGTAACTGTAATTTCGATACAAATTTTGGCAGGTAACTGTAACTTCGATTCTAATTATGACAGGTAACAGTAACTTAGATACTAATTATGACAAGTAACTGTAACTTCGATACTAATTATGACAGGTAACTGTAACTTCGTTACTATTTATGACAAGTAACAGTAATTTCGATACAAAATATGGCAGGTAACAGTAACTTCGATACTAATTATGCCAGGTAACAGTAACTTCGATACTAATTATGTCAAGTAACATTAACTTCGATACTAATTATGACAGGTTACTGTAACATCGTTGCTAAAGATGACAAGTAACTTTAATTTCGATACAAATTATGACAGGTAACTGTAACTTCGTTACTAATTATGACAAGTAACAGTACCTTCGATACTAATTATGACAGGTAACTGTAACTTCGATACTAATTACGACAAGGAACTGTAATTTCGATTCAAATTACGGCAGGTAACTGTAACTTCGTTACTAATTATGACAAGTAACTGTAATTTCGATACAAATTTTGGCAGGTAACTGTTACTTCGATACTAATTATGACAGGTAACAGTAACTTCGATACTAATTATGACAAGTAACAGTAAATTCGATACTAATTATGACAGGTAACAGTAACTACGATACTAATTATGACAAGTAACTGTAACTTCGATACTAATTATGACAGGTAACTGTAACTTCGTAACTAATTATGAGAAAGTAACTGTAATTTCGATAAAAATTATTGCAGGTAACAGTAACTTCGATACTAATTATGACAAGTAACTGTAACTTCGATACTAATTATGACAGGGAACTGTAATTTCTATACAAATTATGGCAGGTAACTGTAACTTCGATACTAATTGTGACTGGTAACAGTAACTTCGATACTAATTATGACAAGTAACTATAACTTCGAATCAAATTATGACAGGTAACTGTAACTTCGATACTAATTATGACAAGAAACTCTAACTTCGTTACTAATTATGACAAGTAACTGTAATTTTGATAAAAAATTATGGTAGGTAACTGTAACTTCAATACTAATTATGACAGGTAGCAGTAACTTCGATACTTATTATGACAGGTAACTGTAACTTCGTTACTAATTATCACAAGTAACTTTAATTTCGATACTAATTATGGCAGGTAACTGTAACTTCGTTACTAATTATTACAAGTCCCTGTAAATTCGATACGAATTATGGCGGGTAACGGTAACTTCGATACTAATTATTACAAGCAACTGTAACTTCGATACTAATTATGACAGGTAACTGTAACTTGGTTACTAATTATGACAAGTAACTGTAATTTCGATACAAATTTTGGCAGGTTACTGTAACTTCGATTCTAATTATGACAGGTAACAGTAACTTCGATACTAATTATGACAAGTAACTGTAACTTCGATACTAATTATGACAGGTAACTGTAACTTCGTTACTATTTATGACAAGTAACAGTAATTTCGATACAAAATATGGCAGGTAACAGTAACTTCGATACTAATTATGACAGGTAACAGTATCTTCGATACTACTTATGACAAGAAACTCAAACTTCGTTACTAATTATGACAAGTAACTGTAATTTTGAAACAAATTATTGCAGGTAATTGTAATTTCGGTGATAATTATGACAGGTAACAGTAACTTCGATACTAATTATGACAAGTAACAGTAACTTCGATACTAATTATGACAAGTAACTGTAACTTCGATACTAATTATGACAGGTAACTGTAACTTCGTTACTAATTATGACAAGTAACTGTAATTTCGATTCAAATTTTGGCAGGTAACTGTAACTTCGATACTTATTATGACAGGTAACAGTAACTTCGATACTAATTATGACAAGTAACTGTAACTTCGATACTAATTATGACAGGTAACTGTAACTTCGTTACTAATTACGACAAGTAACTGTAATTTCGATACAAATTATGGCAGGTAATTGTAACTTCGATACTAATTATGACAGGTAACAGCAACTTCGATACTAATTATGACAAGTAACTATAACTTCGATACAAATTATGACAGGTAACTGTAACTTCCATACTAATTATGACAAGAAACTCTAACTTCGTTACTAATTATGACAAGTAACTGTAATTTTGATTAAAAATTATTGTAGGTAACTGTAACTTCAATACTAATTATGACAGGTAACAGTAACTTCGATACTAATTATGACAGGTAACAGTAACTACGATACTAATTATGACAAGTAACTGTACCTTCGATACTAATTATGACAGGTAACTGTAACTTCGTAACTAATTATGACAAGTTACTGCAATTTCGATAAAAATTATGGCAGGTAAGAGTAACTTCGATACTAATTATGACTAGTAACTGTAACTTCGATACTAATTATGGCAGGGAACTGTAATTTCGATACAAATTATGGCAGGTAACTGTAACTTTGATACTAATTGTGACTGGTAACAGTAACTTCGATACTAATTATGACAAGTAACTATAACTTCGAATCAAATTATGACAGGTAACTGTAACTTCGATACTAATTATGAGAAGAAACTCTAACTTCGTTACTAATTATGACAAGTAACTGTAATTTTGATAAAAATTATGGTAGGTAACTGTAACTTCAATACTAATTATGACAGGTAACAGTAAATTCGATACTTATTATGACAGGTAACTGTAACTTCGTTACTAATTATCACAAGTAACTTTAATTTCGATACTAATTATGGCAGGTAACTGTAACTTCGTTACTAATTATTACAAGTCCCTGTAATTTCGATACAAATTATGGCGGGTAGCGGTAACTTCGATACTAATTATTACAAGTAACTGTAACTTCGATACTAATTATGACAGGTAACTGTAACTTGGTTACTAATTATGACAAGTAACTGTAATTTCGATACAAATTTTGGCAGGTAACTGTAACTTCGATTCTAATTATGACAGGTAACAGTAACTTCGATACTAATTATGACAAGTAACTGTAACTTCGATACTAATTATGACAGGTAACTGTAACTTCGTTACTAATAATGACAAGTAACTCTAATTTCGATACTAATTATGGCAGGTAACTGTAACTTCGGTACTAATTATGACAAGTAACTGTAATTTCGATACAAATTATGACAGGTAACTGTAACTTCGTTACTAATTATGACAAGTAACAGTACCTTCGATACTAATTACGACAGGTAACTGTAACTTCGATACTAATTATGACAAGGAACTGTAATTTCTATACAAATTATGGCAGGTAATTGTAACTTCGTTACTAATTATGACAAGTAACTGTAATTTCGATACAAATTTTGGCAGGTAACTGTAACTTCGATACTAATTATGACAGGAAACAGTAACTTCGATACTAATTATGACAAGTAACTGTAACTTCGATACTAATTATGACAGGTAACTGTAACTTCGTTACTAATAATGACAAGTAACTCTAATTTCGATACTAATTATGGCAGGTGACTGTAACTTCGATACTAATTATGACAGGTAACAGTAACTTCGATACTAATTATGACAAGTAACTATAACTTCGATAAAAATTATGACTGGTTACTGTAACTTCGATTCTAATTATGACAAGAAACTCAAACATCGTTACTAATTATGACAAGTAACTGTAATTTTGATAAAAAATTATGGTAGGTAACTGTAACTTCATTATTAATTATGACAGGTAACAGTAACTTCGATACTAATTATGACAGGAAACTGTAACTTCGTTACTAATTATGACAAGGAACTGTAATTTCGATACAAATTATGGCAGGTAACTGTAACTTCGTTACTAATTATGACAAGTAACTGTAATTTCGATACAAATTTTGGCAGGTAACTGTAACATCGATACTAATTATGACAGGTAACAGTAACGTCGATACTAATTATGACAAGTAACTGTAATTTCGATACAAATTATGACAGGTAACTGTAACTTCGTTACTAATTATGACAAGTAACAGTACCTTCGATACTTATTACGGCAGGTAACTGTAACTTCGATACTAATTATGACAAGGAACTGTAAATTCGATACAAATTATGGCAGGTAACTGTAACTTCGTTACTAATTATGACAAGTAACTGTAATTTCGATACAAATTTTGGCAGGTAACTGTAACTTCGATACTAATTATGACAGGTAACAGTAACGTCGATACTAATTATGACAAGTAACTGTAACTTCGATACTAATTATGACAGGTAACTGTAACTTCGTTACTAATAATGACAAGTAACTCTAATTTCGATACTAATTATGGCAGGTAACTGTAACTTCGATACTAATTATGACAGGTAACAGTAAATTCGATACTAATTATGACAAGTAACTATAACTTCGATAAAAATTATGACTGGTTACTGTAACTTCGATTCTAATTATGACAAGAAACTCAAACGTCGTTACTAATTATGACAAGTAACTGTAATTTTGATAAAAAATTATGGTAGGTAACTGTAACTTCATTACTAATTATGACAGGTAACTGTAACTTCGTTACTAATTATGACAAGTAACTGTAATTTCGATTCAAATTTTGGCAGGTAACTGTAACTTCGATACTTATTATGACAGGTAACAGTAACTTCGATACTAATTATGACAAGTAACTGTAACTTCGATACTAATTATGACAGGTAACTGTAACTTCGTTACTAATTACGACAAGTAACTGTAATTTCGATACAAATTATGGCAGGTAACTGTAACTTCGATACTAATTATGACAGGTAACAGCAACTTCGATACTAATTATGACAAGTAACTATAACTTCGATACAAATTATGACAGGTAACTGTAACTTCAATACTAATTATGACAAGAAACTCTAACTTCGTTACTAATTATGAAAAGTAACTGTAATTTTGATTAAAAATTATTGTAGGTAACTGTAACTTCAATACTAATTATGACAGGTAACAGTAACTTCGATACTAATTATGACAGGTAACAGTAACTACGATACTAATTATGACAAGTAACTGTAACTTCGATTCTAATTATGACATGTAACTGTAACTTCGTAACTAATTATGACAAGTAACTGTAATTTCGATAAAAATTATGGCAGGTAACAGTAACTTCGATACTAATTATGACAAGTAACTGTAACTTCGATACTAATTATGACAGGGAACTGTAATTTCGATACAAATTATGGCAGGTAACTGTAACTTCGATACTAATTGTGACTGGTAACAGTAACTTCGATACTAATTATGACAAGTAACTATAACTTCGAATCAAATTATGACAGGTAACTGTAACTTCGGTACTAATTATGACAAGAAACTCTAACTTCGTTACTAATTATGACAAGTAACTGTAATTTTGATAAAAATTATGGTAGGTAAGTGTAACTTCAATACTAATTATGACAGGTAACAGTAACTTCGATACTTATTATGACAGGTAACTGTAACTTCGTTACTAATTATCACAAGTAACTTTAATTTCGATACTAATTATGGCAGGTAACTGTAACTTCGTTACTAATTATTACAAGTCCCTGTAATTTCGATACAAATTATGGCGGGTAGCGGTAACTTCGATACTAATTATTACAAGTAACTGTAACTTCGATACTAATTATGACAGGTAACTGTAACTTGGTTACTAATTATGACAAGTAACTGTAATTTCGATACAAATTTTGGCAGGTAACTGTAACTTCGATTCTAATTATGACAGGTAACAGTAACTTCGATACTAATTATGACAAGTAACTGTAACTTCGATACTAATTATGACAGGTAACTGTAACTTCGTTACTAATAATGACAAGTAACTCTAATTTCGATACTAATTATGGCAGGTAACTGTAACTTCGGTACTAATTATGACAAGTAACTGTAATTTCGATACAAATTATGACAGGTAACTGTAACTTCGTTACTAATTATGACAAGTAACAGTACCTTCGATACTAATTACGACAGGTAACTGTAACTTCGATACTAATTATGACAAGGAACTGTAATTTCTATACAAATTATGGCAGGTAATTGTAACTTCGTTACTAATTATGACAAGTAACTGTAATTTCGATACAAATTTTGGCAGGTAACTGTAACTTCGATACTAATTATGACAGGAAACAGTAACTTCGATACTAATTATGACAAGTAACTGTAACTTCGATACTAATTATGACAGGTAACTGTAACTTCGTTACTAATAATGACAAGTAACTCTAATTTCGATACTAATTATGGCAGGTAACTGTAACTTCGATACTAATTATGACAGGTAACAGTAACTTCGATACTAATTATGACAAGTAACTATAACTTCGATAAAAATTATGACTGGTTACTGTAACTTCGATTCTAATTATGACAAGAAACTCAAACATCGTTACTAATTATGACAAGTAACTGTAATTTTGATAAAAAATTATGGTAGGTAACTGTAACTTCATTATTAATTATGACAGGTAACAGTAACTTCGATACTAATTATGACAGGAAACTGTAACTTCGTTACTAATTATGACAAGGAACTGTAATTTCGATACAAATTATGGCAGGTAACTGTAACTTCGTTACTAATTATGACAAGTAACTGTAATTTCGATACAAATTTTGGCAGGTAACTGTAACATCGATACTAATTATGACAGGTAACAGTAACGTCGATACTAATTATGACAAGTAACTGTAATTTCGATACAAATTATGACAGGTAACTGTAACTTCGTTACTAATTATGACAAGTAACAGTACCTTCGATACTTATTACGGCAGGTAACTGTAACTTCGATACTAATTATGACAAGGAACTGTAAATTCGATACAAATTATGGCAGGTAACTGTAACTTCGTTACTAATTATGACAAGTAACTGTAATTTCGATACAAATTTTGGCAGGTAACTGTAACTTCGATACTAATTATGACAGGTAACAGTAACGTCGATACTAATTATGACAAGTAACTGTAACTTCGATACTAATTATGACAGGTAACTGTAACTTCGTTACTAATAATGACAAGTAACTCTAATTTCGATACTAATTATGGCAGGTAACTGTAACTTCGATACTAATTATGACAGGTAACAGTAAATTCGATACTAATTATGACAAGTAACTATAACTTCGATAAAAATTATGACTGGTTACTGTAACTTCGATTCTAATTATGACAAGAAACTCAAACGTCGTTACTAATTATGACAAGTAACTGTAATTTTGATAAAAAATTATGGTAGGTAACTGTAACTTCATTACTAATTATGACAGGTAACTGTAACTTCGTTACTAATTATGACAAGTAACTGTAATTTCGATTCAAATTTTGGCAGGTAACTGTAACTTCGATACTTATTATGACAGGTAACAGTAACTTCGATACTAATTATGACAAGTAACTGTAACTTCGATACTAATTATGACAGGTAACTGTAACTTCGTTACTAATTACGACAAGTAACTGTAATTTCGATACAAATTATGGCAGGTAACTGTAACTTCGATACTAATTATGACAGGTAACAGCAACTTCGATACTAATTATGACAAGTAACTATAACTTCGATACAAATTATGACAGGTAACTGTAACTTCAATACTAATTATGACAAGAAACTCTAACTTCGTTACTAATTATGAAAAGTAACTGTAATTTTGATTAAAAATTATTGTAGGTAACTGTAACTTCAATACTAATTATGACAGGTAACAGTAACTTCGATACTAATTATGACAGGTAACAGTAACTACGATACTAATTATGACAAGTAACTGTAACTTCGATTCTAATTATGACATGTAACTGTAACTTCGTAACTAATTATGACAAGTAACTGTAATTTCGATAAAAATTATGGCAGGTAACAGTAACTTCGATACTAATTATGACAAGTAACTGTAACTTCGATACTAATTATGACAGGGAACTGTAATTTCGATACAAATTATGGCAGGTAACTGTAACTTCGATACTAATTGTGACTGGTAACAGTAACTTCGATACTAATTATGACAAGTAACTATAACTTCGAATCAAATTATGACAGGTAACTGTAACTTCGGTACTAATTATGACAAGAAACTCTAACTTCGTTACTAATTATGACAAGTAACTGTAATTTTGATAAAAATTATGGTAGGTAAGTGTAACTTCAATACTAATTATGACAGGTAACAGTAACTTCGATACTTATTATGACAGGTAACTGTAACTTCGTTACTAATTATCACAAGTAACTTTAATTTCGATACTAATTATGGCAGGTAACTGTAACTTCGTTACTAATTATTACAAGTCCCTGTAATTTCGATACAAATTATGGCGGGTAACGGTAACTTTGATACTAATTATTACAAGTAACTGTAACTTCGATACTAATTATGACAGGTAACTGTAACTTGGTTACTAATTATGACAAGTAACTGTAATTTCGATACAAATTTTGGCAGGTAACTGTAACTTCGATTCTAATTATGACAGGTAACAGTAACTTCGATACTAATTATGACAAGTAACTCTAACTTCGATACTAATTATGACAGGTAACTGTAACTTCGTTACTATTTATGACAAGTAACAGTAATTTCGATACAAAATATGGCAGGTAACAGTAACTTCGATACTAATTATGACAGGTAACAGTAACTTCGATACTAATTATGACAAGTAACATTAACTTCGATACTAATTATGACAGGTTACTGTAACATCGTTGCTAAAGATGACAAGTAACTTTAATTTCGATACAAATTATGACAGGTAACTGTAACTTCGTTACTAATTATGACAAGTAACAGTACCTTCGATACTAATTATGACAGGTAACTGTAACTTCGATACTAATTATGACAAGGAACTGTACTTTCGATACAAATTATGGCAGGTAACTGTAACTTCGTTACTAATTATGACAAGTAACTGTAATTTCGATACAAATTTTGGCAGGTAACTGTTACTTCGATACTAATTATGAGAGGTAACAGTAACTTCGATACTAATTATGATAAGTAACAGTAACTTCGATACTTATTATGACAGGTAACTGTAACTTCGTTACTAATTATGACAAGAAACTCTAATTTCGATACAAATTATGGCAGGTAACTGTAACTTCGGTACTAATTATGACAAGTAACTGTAATTTCGATACAAATTATGACAGGTAACTGTAACTTCGTTACTAATTATGACAAGTAACAGTACCTTCGATACTAATTACGACAGGTAACTTCGATACTAATTATGACAAGGAACAGTAATTTCGATACAAATTATGGCAGGTAACTGTAACTTCGTTACTAATTATGACAAGTAACTGTAATTTCGATACAAATTTTGGCAGGTAACTGTAACATCGATACTAATTATGACAGGTAACAGTAACGTCGATACTAATTATGACAAGTAACTGTAATTTCGATACAAATTATGACAGGTAACTGTAACTTCGTTACTAATTATGACAAGTAACAGTACCTTCGATACTTATTACGACAGGTAACTGTAACTTCGATACTAATTATGACAAGGAACTGTAAATTCGATACAAATTATGGCAGGTAACTGTAACTTCGTTACTAATTATGACAAGTAACTGTAATTTCGATACAAATTTTGGCAGGTAACTGTAACTTCGATACTAATTATGACAGGTAACAGTAACGTCGATACTAATTATGACAAGTAACTGTAACTTCGATACTAATTATGACAGGTAACTGTAACTTCGTTACTAATAATGACAAGTAACTCTAATTTCGATACTAATTATGGCAGGTAACTGTAACTTCGATACTAATTATGACAGGTAACAGTAAATTCGATACTAATTATGACAAGTAACTATAACTTCGATAAAAATTATGACTGGTTACTGTAACTTCGATTCTAATTATGACAAGAAACTCAAACGTCGTTACTAATTATGACAAGTAACTGTAATTTTGATAAAAAATTATGGTAGGTAACTGTAACTTCATTACTAATTATGACAGGTAACTGTAACTTCGTTACTAATTATGACAAGTAACTGTAATTTCGATTCAATTTTTGGCAGGTAACTGTAACTTCGATACTTATTATGACAGGTAACAGTAACTTCGATACTAATTATGACAAGTAACTGTAACTTCGATACTAATTATGACAGGTAACTGTAACTTCGTTACTAATTACGACAAGTAACTGTAACTTCGATACTAATTATGACAGGTAACAGCAACTTCGATACTAATTATGACAAGTAACTATAACTTCGATACAAATTATGACAGGTAACTGTAACTTCAATACTAATTATGACAAGAAACTCTAACTTCGTTACTAATTATTACAAGTCCCTGTAATTTCGATACAAATTATGGCGGGTAACGGTAACTTTGATACTAATTATTACAAGTAACTGTAACTTCGATACTAATTATGACAGGTAACTGTAACTTGGTTACTAATTATGACAAGTAACTGTAATTTCGATACAAATTTTGGCAGGTAACTGTAACTTCGATTCTAATTATGACAGGTAACAGTAACTTCGATACTAATTATGACAAGTAACTCTAACTTCGATACTAATTATGACAGGTAACTGTAACTTCGTTACTATTTATGACAAGTAACAGTAATTTCGATACAAAATATGGCAGGTAACAGTAACTTCGATACTAATTATGACAGGTAACAGTAACTTCGATACTAATTATGACAAGTAACATTAACTTCGATACTAATTATGACAGGTTACTGTAACATCGTTGCTAAAGATGACAAGTAACTTTAATTTCGATACAAATTATGACAGGTAACTGTAACTTCGTTACTAATTATGACAAGTAACAGTACCTTCGATACTAATTATGACAGGTAACTGTAACTTCGATACTAATTATGACAAGGAACTGTAATTTCGATACAAATTATGGCAGGTAACTGTAACTTCGTTACTAATTATGACAAGTAACTGTAATTTCGATACAAATTTTGGCAGGTAACTGTTACTTCGATACTAATTATGAGAGGTAACAGTAACTTCGATACTAATTATGACAAGTAACAGTAACTTCGATACTTATTATGACAGGTAACTGTAACTTCGTTACTAATTATGACAAGAAACTCTAATTTCGATACAAATTATGGCAGGTAATTGTAACTTCGGTACTAATTATGACAAGTAACTGTAATTTCGATACAAATTATGACAGGTAACTGTAACTTCGTTACTAATTATGACAAGTAACAGTACCTTCGATACTAATTACGACAGGTAACTTCGATACTAATTATGACAAGGAACAGTAATTTCGATACAAATTATGGCAGGTAACTGTAACTTCGTTACTAATTATGACAAGTAACTGTAATTTCGATACAAATTTTGGCATGTAACTGTAACTTCGATACTAATTATGACAGGTAACAGTAACTTCGATACTAATTATGACAAGTAACTGTAACTTCGATACTAATTATGACAGGTAACTGTAACTTCGTTACTAATAATGACAAGCAACTCTAATTTCGATACTAATTATGGCAGGTAACTGTAACTTCGATACCAATTATGACAGGTAACAGTAACTTCGATACTAATTATGACAAGTAACTACAACTTCGATAAAAATTATGACTGGTTACTGTAACTTCGATTCTAATTATGACAAGAAACTCAAACTTCGTTACTAATTATGACAAGTAACTATAATTTTGATAAAAAATTATAGTAGGTAACTGTAACTTCATTACTAATTATGACAGGTAACAGTAACTTCGATACTAATTATGACATGAAACTGTAACTTCGTTACTAATTATGACAAGTAACTGTAAATTCGATACAAATTATGACAGGTAACTGTAACTTCGTTACTAATTATGACAAGTAACAATTCCTTCGATACTTATTACGACAGGTAACTGTAACTTCGATACTAATTATGACAAGGAACTGTAATTTCGATACAAATTATGGCAGGTAACTGTAACTTCGTTACTAATTATGACAAGTAACTGTAATTTCGATACAAATTTTGGCAGGTAACTGTAACTTCGATACTAATTATGACAGGTAACAGTAACTTCGATTCTAATTATGACAAGTAACTGTAACTTCGATACTAATTATGACAGGTAACTGTAACTTCGTTACTAATAATGACAAGTAACTCCAATGTCGATACTAATTATGGCAGGTAACTGTAACTTCGATACTAATTATGACAGGTAACAGTAACTTCGATACTAATTATGACAAGTACCTATAACTTCGATAAAAATTGTGACTGGTTACTGTAACTTCGATTCTAATTATGACAAGAAACTCAAACTTCGTTACTAATTATGACAAGTAACTGTAATTTTGATAACAAATTGTGGTAGGTAACTGTAACTTCATTACTAATTATGACAGGTAACAGTAACTTCGATACTAATTATGACAGGAAACTGTAACTTCTTTACTAATTATGACAAGTAACTTTAATTTCGATACTAGTTATGGCAGGAAACTGTAACTTCGTTAGTAATTATGACAAGTCCCTGTAATTTCGATACAAATTATGGCAGGTAACTGTAACTTCGATACTAATTATGACAAGTAACTGTAACTTCGATACTAATTATGACAGGTAACTGTAACTTCGTTATTAATTATGACAAGTAACTGTAATTTTGATAAAAAATTATTGTAGGTAACTGTAACTTCAATACTAATTATGACAGGTAACAGTAACTTCGATACTAATTATGACAAGAAACTCAAACTTCGTTACTAATTATGACAAGTAACTGTAATTTTGATAAAAAGTTATGGTAGGTAACTGTAACTTCAATACTAATTATGACAGGTAACAGTAACTTCGATACTAATTATGACAGGAAACTGTAACTTCGTTACTAATTATGACAAGTAACTTTAATTTCGATATTAATTATGGCAGGAAACTGTAACTTCGTTACTAATTATGACAAGTCCCTGTAATTTCGATACAAATTACGGCAGGTAACTGTAACCTCGATACTAATTATGACAAGTAACTGTAACTTCGATACTAATTATGACAGGTAACTGTAACTTCGTTATTAACTATGACAAGTAACTGTAATTTCGATACAAATTTTGGCAGGTAACTGTATCATCGTTACTAATTTTGACAGGTAACAGTAACTTCGATACCAATTATGACAAGTAACTGTAACTTCGATACTAATTAAGACAGGTAAATGTAACTTCGATACTAATTATGACAGGTAACTGTAACTTCGTTACTAATAATGACAAGTAACTCTAATTTCGATACTAATTATGGCAGGTAACTGTAACTTCGATACTAATTATGACAGGTAACAGTAACTTCATTACTAATTATGACAAGTAACTATAACTTCGATAAAAATTATGACTGGTTACTGTAACTTCGATTCTAATTATGACAAGAAACTCAAACTTCGTTACTAATTATGACAAGTAACTTTAATTTCGATACTGGTTATGGCAGGAAACTGTAACTTCGTTACTAATTATGACATGTCCCTGTAATTTCGATACAAATTATGGCAGGTAACTGTAATTTCGATACTAATTATGACAAGTAACTGTAACTTCGATACTAATTATGACAGGTAACTGTAACTTCGTTATTAATTATGACAAGTAACTGTAATTTTGATAAAAAATTATTGTAGGTAACTGTAACTTCAATACTAATTATGACAGGTAACAGTAACTTCGATACTAATTATGACAAGAAACTCAAACTTCGTTACTAATTATGACAAGTAACTGTAATTTTGATAAAAAATTATGGTAGGTAACTGTAACTTCAATACTAATTATGACAGGTAACAGTAACTTCGATACTAATTATGACAGGAAACTGTAACTTCGTTACTAATTATGACAAGTAACATTAATTTCGATATTAATTATGGCAGGACACTGTAACTTCGTTACTAATTATGACAAGTCCCTGTAATTTCGATACAAATTATGGCAGGTAACTGTAACCTCGATACTAATTATGACAAGTAACTGTAACTTCGATACTAATTATGACAGGTAACTGTAACTTCGTTATTAACTATGACAAGTAACTGTAATTTCGATACAAATTTTGGCAGGTAACTGTATCATCGTTACTAATTTTGACAGGTAACAGTAACTTCGATACTAATTATGACAAGTAACTGTAACTTCGATACTAATTATGACAGGTAACTGTAACTTCGATACTAATTATGACAGGTAACTGTAACTTCGTTACTAATTATGACAAGTAACTGTAATATCGATTCAAATTTTGGCAGGTAACTGTAACTTCGATACTTATTATGACAGGTAACAGTAACTTCGATACTAATTATGACAAGTAACTGTAACATCGATACTAATTATGACAGGTAACTGTAACTTCGTTCCTAATTATGACAAGTAACTGTAATTTTGATAAAAAATTATGGTAGGTAACTGTAACTTCAATACTAATTATGACAGGTAACAGTAACTTCGATACTTATTATGACAGGTAACTGTAACTTCGTTACTAATTATCACAAGTAACTTTAACTTCGATACTAATTATGGCAGGTAACTGTAACTTCGTTACTAATTATTACAAGTCCCTGTAATTTCGATACAAATTATGGCGGGTAACGGTAACTTCGATACTAATTATTACAAGTAACTGTAACCTCGATACTAATTATGACAGGTAACTGTAACTTGGTTACTAATTATGACAAGTAACTGTCATTTCGATACAAATTTTGGCTGGTAACTGTAACTTCGATTCTAATTATGACAGGTAACAGTAACTTCGATACTATATAAATAATTCATGCTTTTGGGCTAATGCCGTGTGTATTTAAAATTTATACCATACGTTTCGGAGAAACCTTGCTTCCTTTTTCAATGGAAATAAACAATGTGGCCAAAGAAAGTATTTCAATGAGATTACAAAAAAAAAATAAAAAAAAAATATAGATAAATTCCTCTGTTCGTCACCAGAGAGCAGCTGCCAGAAATTACTGTATCGACCATGGTGGAACGGCGGACAGAGAAGTTAGTAACGAGAAGGTAAAGGGGACGGTGTGAAAATATAGAAACTCCTCGAAGAATGAGGAGGGGGGGGGGGAGGGGGGAGGGTTAGATGGATATAAGGACACATAAATAAATGGGAAGTGTATCTGAACGATACCTAACGTCATACAGTCAACGGCGATAAAGATAAATTGTCCCCAATACTACAACCTGGGGTGTATGAAGTCCCATGTACTTGCGGAAAAGTCTACATTGGACAAACAAGACGGTCTATTGCAACTCGCATCAAAGAGCATCAAAGGAACATCCGTCTAAACCAACCTGACAAATCAGCTATAGCTGAACATGCCCTGTCTTCAGGGCACGATGTATGTTTCAAGGATGTCCATGCGCTTGCCCTTGTTAAGCACAACTGGTCTAGAATTATAAGGGAGGCAGTTGAAATTCGTAAAAATCCCAATAATTTTAACAGAGACACTGGATATCAGCTAAGTGACACTTGGCTACCAGTTATTAAGGATCTAGGGAGATAGTTCCTCTCAGTCTCTCTGTTCTTCACATATTTAAAATTGTACATTTTCCCTCTAGGGCTCAGAGCCTGGATTTGATCTCCTTTGTTCGTCACTGGAGGAGTTTCCAGCTGTTTTTTCGCCGTTGACTGTATGACGTTAGGTATCGTTCAGATACACTTCCCTTTTATTTATGTGTCCTTATATCCATCTAACCCTCCCCCCTCCCCCCCCCCTCCTCATTCTTCGAGGAGTTTCTATATTTTCTCACCGTCCCCTTTACCTTCTCGTTACTAACTTCTCTGTCCGCCGTTCCACCATGGTCGATACAGTAATTTCTGGCAGCTGCTCTCTGGTGACGAACAGAGGAATTTATCTATATTTTTTTTTTTTTTTTGTAATCTCATTGAAATACTTTCTTTGGCCACATTGTTTATTTCCATTGAAAAAGGAGGCAAGGTTTCTCCGAAACGTATGGTATAAATTTTAAATACACACGGCATTAGCCCAAAAGCATGAATTATTTATATAATAATCCGGGCCGTGAAAGCCTTAATATGCAAACTTCGATACTAATTATGACAAGTAACTATAACTTCGATACTAATTATGACAAGTAACCATAACTTCGATACTAATTATGACAGGTAACTGTAACTTCGTTACTATTTATGACAAGTAACAGTAATTTCGATACAAAATATGGCAGGTAACAGTAACTTCGATACTAATTATGACAGGTAACAGTAACTTCGATACTAATTATGACAAGTAATATTAACTTCGATACTAACTATGACAGGTTACTGTAACATCGTTGCTAAAGATGACAAGTAACTTTAATTTCGATACAAATTATGACAGGTAACTGTAACTTCGTTACTAATTATGACAAGTAACAGTACCTTCGATACTAATTATGACAGGTAACTGTAACTTCGATACTAATTATGACAAGGAACTGTAATTTCGATACAAATTATGGCAGAAACTGTAACTTCGTTACTAATTATGACAAGTAACTGTAATTTCGATACAAATTTTTAAAGGTAACTGTTACTTCGATACTAATTATGACAGGTAACAGTAACTTCGATACTAATTATGACAAGTAACAGTAACTTCAATACTTATTATGACAGGTAACTGTAACTTCGTTACTAATTATGACAAGAAACTCTAATTTCGATACAAATTATGGCAGGTAACTGTAACTTCGGTACTAATTATTACAAGTAACTGTAATTTCGATACAAATTATGACAGGTAACTGTAACTTCGTTACTAATTATGACAAGTAACAGTACCTTCGATACTAATTACGACAGGTAACTGTAACTTCGATACTAATTAAGACAAGGAACTGTAATTTCGATACAAATTATGGCAGGTAACTGTAACTTCGTTACTAATTATGACAAGTAACTGTAATTTCGATACAAATTTTGGCATGTAACTGTAACTTCGATACTAATTATGACAAGTGACTGTAACTTCGATACTAATTATGACAGGTAACTGTAACTTCGTTACTAATAATGACATGTAACTCTAATTTCGGTACTAATTATGGCAGGTAACTGTAACTTCGATACTAATTATGACAGGTAACAGTAACTTCGATACTAATTATGACAAGTAACTATAACTTCGATAAAAATTATGACTGGTTACTGTAACTTCGATTCTAATTATGACAAGAAACTCAAACTTCGTTACTAATTATGACAAGTAACTATAATTTTGATAAAAAATTATGGTAGGTAACTGTAACTTCATTACTAATTATGACAGGTAACAGTAACTTCGATACTAATTAAGACAGGAAACTGTAACTTCGTTACTAATTATGACAAGTAACTGTAATTTCGAAACAAATTATGACAGGTAACTGTAACTTCGTTACTAATTATGACAAGTAACAATACCTTCGATACTAATTACGACAGGTAACTGTAACTTCGATACTTATTATGACAAGGAACTGTAATTTCGATACAAATTATGGCAGGTAACTGTAACTTCGTTACTAATTATGACAAGTAACTGTAATTTCGATACAAATTTTGGCAGGTAACTGTAACATCGATACTAATTATGACAGGTAACAGTAACTTCGATACTAATTATGACAAGTAACTGTAACTTCGATACTAATTATGACAGGTAACTGTAACTTCGTTACTAATAATGACAAGTAACTCTAATTTCGATACTAATTATGGCAGGTAACTGTAACTTCGATACTATTTATGACAGGTAACAGTAACTTCGATACTAATTATGACAAGTAACTATAACTTCGATGAAAATTATGACTGGTTACTGTAACTTCGATTCTAATTATGACAAGAAACTCAAACTTCGTTACTAATTATGACAAGTAACTGTAATTTTGATAAAAAATTATGGTAGGTAACTGTAACTTCATTGCTAATTATGACAGGTAACAGTAACTTCAATAATAATTATGACAGGAAACTGTAACTTCGTTACTAATTATGACAAGTAACTCTAATTTTGATAAAAAATTATGGCAGGTAACTGTAACTTCGATACTAATTATGACAGGTAACATTAACTTCGATACTAATTATGACAGGTTACTGTAACTTCGTTACTAATTATGTCAAGTAACTGTAACTTCGATACTAATTATGACAAGTAACTGTAATTTCGATACAAATTATGACAGGTTACCGTAACTTCGTTACTAATTATGACAAGTAACTGTAATTTCGATACAAATTATGGCAGGTAACTGTAACTTCGGTACTAATTATATCAGGTATCAGTAACTTCGATACTAATTATGACAGGTTACTGTAACTTCGTTACTAATTATGTCAAGTAACAGTAACTTCTATACTAACTATAACAAGTTACTGTAATTTCGATACAAATTAAGACAGGTAACAGTAACTTCGATTCTAATTATGACAAGAAACTCTAACTTCGTTACTAATTATGACAAGTAACAGTAATTTTGATAAAAAATTATGGTAAGTAACTGTAACATCAATACAAATTATGACAGGTAACTGTAACTTCAATACTAATTATGACAGGTAACAGTAACTTCGATACTTATTATGACAGGTAACTGTAACTTCGTTACTAATTATCACAAGTAACTTTAATTTCGATACTAATTATGGCAGGTAACTGTAACTTCGTTACTAATTATTACAAGTCCCTGTAATTTCGATACAAATTATGGCGGGTAACGGTAACTTCGATACTAATTATTACAAGTAACTGTAACTTCGATACTAATTATGACAGGTAACAGTAACTTGGTTACTAATTATGACAAGTAACTGTAATTTCGATACAAATTTTGGCAGGTAACTGTAATTTTGATTCTAATTATGACAGGTAACAGTAACTTCGATACTAATTATGACAAGTAACTGTAACTTCGATACTAATTATGACAGGTACCTGTAACTTCGTTACTATTTATGACAAGTAACAGTAATTTCGATACAAAATATGGCAGGTAACAGTAACTTCGATACTAATTATGACAGGTAACAGTAACTTCGATACTTATTATGACAAGTAACATTAACATCGATACTAATTATGACAGGTTACTGTAACATCGTTGCTAAAGATGACAAGTAACTTTAATTTCGATACAAATTATGACAGGTAACTGTAACTTCGTTACTAATTATGACAAGTAACAGTACCTTCGATACTAATTATGACAGGAAACTGTAACTTCGATACTAATTATGACAATGAACTGTAATTTCGATACAAATTATGGCAGGTAACTGTAACTTCGTTACTAATTATGACAAGTAACTGTAATTTCGATACAAATTTTGGCAGGTAACTGTTACTTCGATACTAATTATGACAGGTAACAGTAACTTCGATACTAATTATGACAAGTAACAGTAACTTCGATACTTATTATGACAGGTAACTGTAACTTCGTTACTAATTAAGACAAGAAGCTCTAATTTCGATACAAATTATGGCAGGTAACTGTAACTTCGATACTTATGGCAGGTAACTGTAACTTCGATACTAATTATGAGAGGTAACAGTAACTTCGATACTAATTATGACAAGTAACTATAACTTCGATAAAAATTATGACTGGTTACTGTAACTTCGATTCTAATTATGACACGAAACTCAAACTTCGTTACTAATTATGACAAGTAACTGTAATTTTGATAAAAAATTATGGTAGGTAACTGTAACTTCATTACTAATTATGACAGGTAACAGTAACTTCGATACTAATTATGACAGGAAACTGTAACTTCGTTACTAATTATGACAAGTAACAGTACCTTCGATACTAATTACGACAGGTAACTGTAACTTCGATACTAATTATGACAAGGAACTGTTATTTCGATACAAATTATGGCAGGTAACTGTAACTTCGTTACTAATTATGACAAGTAACTGTAATTTCGATACAACTTTTGGCAGGTAACTGTAACTTCGATACTAATTATGACAGGTAACAGTAACTTCCATACTAATTATGACAAGTAACTGTAACTTCGATACTAATTATGACAGGTAACTGTAACTTCGTTACTAATAATGACAAGTAACTCTAATTTCGATACTAATTATGGCAGGTAACTGTAACTTCGATACTAATTACGACAGGTAACAGTAATTTCGATACTAATTATGACAAGTAACTATAACTTCGATAAAAATTATGACTGGTTACTGTAACTTTGATTCTAATTATGACAAGAAACTCAAACTTCGTTACTAATTATGACAAGTAACTGTAATTTTGATAAAAAATTATGGTAGGTAACTGTAACTTCATTACTAATTATGACAGGTAACAGTAACTTCGATACTAATTATGACAGGAAACTGTAACTTCGTTACTAATTATGACAAGTAACTTTAATTTCGATACTAGTTATGGCTGGAAACTGTAACTTCGTTACTAATTATGACAAGTCCCTGTAATTTGGATACAAATTATGGCAGGTAACTGTAACTTCGTTACTAATTATGACAAGTAACTGTAATTTTGATAAAAAATTATGGTAGGTAACTGTAACTTCATTACTAATTATGACAGGTAACAGTAACTTCGATACTTATTATGACAGGTAACTGTAACTTCGTTATTAATTATGACAAGTAACTGTAATTTTGATAAAAAATTATTGTAGGTAACTGTAACTTCAATACTAATTATGACAGGTAACAGTAACTTCGATACTAATTATGACAAGAAACTCAAACTTCGTTACTAATTATGACAAGTAACTGTAATTTTGATAAAAAATTATGTTAGGTAACTGTATCATCGTTACTAATTTTCACAGGTAACAGTAACTTCGATACTAATTATGACAAGTAACTGTAACTTCGATACTAATTATGACAGGTAACTGTAACTTCGATACTAATTATGACAGGTAACTGTAACTTCGTTACTAATTATGACAAGTAACTGTAATTTCGATTCAAATTTTGGCAGGTAACTGTAACTTCGATACTTATTATGACAGGTAACAGTAACTTCGATACTAATTATGACAAGTAACTGTAACTTCGATACTAATTATGACAGGTAACTGTAACTTCGTTATTAATTATGACAAGTCCCTGTAATTTCGATACAAATTATGCCAGGTAACTGTAACATCGATACTAATTATGACAAGTAACTGTAACTTCGATACTAATTATGACAGGTAACTGTAACTTCGTTATTAACTATGACAAGTAACTGTAATTTCGATACAAATTTTGGCAGGTAACTGTATCATCGTTACTAATTTTGACAGGTAACAGTAACTTCGATACTAATTATGACAAGTAACTGTAATTTCGATACTAATTATGACAGGTAACTGTAACTTCGATACTAATTATGACAGGTAACTGTAACTTCGTTACTAATTATGACAAGTAACTGTAATTTCGATTCAAATTTTGGCAGGTAACTGTAACTTCGATACTAATTATGACAGGTAACTGTAACTTCGTTACTAATAATGACAAGTAACTCTAATTTCGATACTAATTATGGCAGGTAACTGTAACTTCGATACTAATTACGACAGGTAACAGTAACTTCGATACTAATTATGACAAGTAACTATAACTTCGATATAAATTATGACTGGTTACTGTAACTTTGATTCTAATTATGACAAGAAACTCAAACTTCGTTACTAATTATGACAAGTAACTGTAATTTTGATAAAAAATTATGGTAGGTAACTGTAACTTCATTACTAATTATGACAGGTAACAGTAACTTCGATACTAATTATGACAGGAAACTGTAACTTCGTTACTAATTATGACAAGTAACTTTAATTTCGATACTAGTTATGGCTGGAAACTGTAACTTCGTTACTAATTATGACAAGTCCCTGTAATTTGGATACAAATTATGGCAGGTAACTGTAACTTCGTTACTAATTATGACAAGTAACTGTAATTTTGATAAAAAATTATGGTAGGTAACTGTAACTTCATTACTAATTATGACAGGTAACAGTAACTTCGATACTTATTATGACAGGTAACTGTAACTTCGTTATTAATTATGACAAGTAACTGTAATTTTGATAAAAAATTATTGTAGGTAACTGTAACTTCAATACTTATTATGACAGGTAACAGTAACTTCGATACTAATTATGACAAGAAACTCAAACTTCGTTACTAATTATGACAAGTAACTGTAATTTTGATAAAAAATTATGTTAGGTAACTGTATCATCGTTACTAATTTTCACAGGTAACAGTAACTTCGATACTAATTATGACAAGTAACTGTAACTTCGATACTAATTATGACAGGTAACTGTAACTTCGATACTAATTATGACAGGTAACTGTAACTTCGTTACTAATTATGACAAGTAACTGTAATTTCGATTCAAATTTTGGCAGGTAACTGTAACTTCGATACTTATTATGACAGGTACAGTAACTTCGATACTAATTATGACAAGTAACTGTAACTACGATACTAATTATGACAGGTAACTGTAACTTCGTTATTAATTATGACAAGTCCCTGTAATTTCGATACAAATTATGCCAGGTAACTGTAACATCGATACTAATTATGACAGGTAACTGTAACTTCGTTATTAACTATGACAAGTAACTGTAATTTCGATACAAATTTTGGCAGGTAACTGTATCATCGTTACTAATTTTGACAGGTAACAGTAACTTCGATACTAATTATGACAAGTAACTGTAATTTCGATACTAATTATGACAGGTAACTGTAACTTCGATACTAATTATGACAGGTAACTGTAACTTCGTTACTAATTATGACAAGTAACTGTAATTTCGATTCAAATTTTGGCAGGTAACTGTAACTTCGATACTTATTATGACAGGTAACAGTAACTTCGATACTAATTATGACAAGTAACTGTAACTTCGATACTAATTATGACAGGTAACTGTAACTTCGTTACTAATTACGACAAGTAACTGTAATTTCGATACAAATTATGGCAGGTAACTGTAACTTCGATACTAATTATGACAGGTAACAGCAACTTCGATACTAATTATGACAAGTAACTATAACTTCGATACAAATTATGACAGGTAACTGTAACTTCAATACTAATTATGACAAGAAACTCTAACATCGTTACTAATTATGACGAGTAATTGTAATTGTGATTAAAAATTATTGTAGGTAACTGTAACTTCAATACTAATTATGACAGGTAAGAGTAACTTCGATACTAATTATGACAGGTAACAGTAACTAAGATACTAATTATGACAAGTAACTGTAACTTCGATACTAATTATGACAGGTAACTGTAACTTCGTAACTAATTATGACAAGTAACTGTAATTTCGATACAAATTATGGCAGGTAACAGTAACTTCGATACTAATTATGACAAGTAACTGTAACTTCGATACTAATTATGACAGGGAACTGTAATTTCGATACAAATTATGGCAGGTAACTGTAACTTCGATACTAATTGTGACTGGTAACAGTAACTTCGATACTAATTATGACAAGTAACTATAACTTCGAATCAAATTATGACAGGTAACTGTAACTTCGATACTAATTATGACAAGAAACTCTAACTTCGTTACTAATTATGACAAGTAACTGTAATTTTGATAAAAAATTATGGTAGGTAACTGTAACTTCAATACTAATTATGACAGGTAAGAGTAACTTCGATACTTATTATGACAGGTAACTGTAACTTCGTTACTAATTATCACAAAAAACATTAATTTCGATACTAATTATGGCAGGTAACTGTAACTTCGTTACTAATTATTACAAGTCCCTTTAATTTCGATACAAATTATGGCGGGTAACGGTAACTTCGATACTAATTATTACAAGTAACTGTAACTTCGATACTAATTATGACAGGTAACTGTAGTTTGGTTACTAATTATGACAAGTAACTGTAATTTCGATACAAATTTTGGCAGGTAACTGTAACTTCGATTCTAATTATGACAGGTAACAGTAACTTCGATACTAATTATGACAAGTAACTGTAATTTCGATACTAATTATGACAGGTAATTATGACTTCGTTACTATTTATGACAAGTAACAGTAATTTCCATACAAAATATGGCAGGTAACAGTAACTTCGATACTAATTATGACAAGTAAGAGTAACTTCGATACTAATTATGACAGGTAACAGTAACTAAGATACTAATTATGACAAGTAACTGTAACTTCGATACTAATTATGACAGGTTACTGTAACATCGTTGCTAATGATGACAAGTAACTTTTATTTCGATTCAAATTATGGCAGGTAACTGTAACTTCCATACTAATTATGACAGGTAACAGTTACTTCGATACTAATTATGACAGGAAACTGTAACTTCGTTACTAATTATGACGAGTAATTGTAATTGTGATTAAAAATTATTGTAGGTAACTGTAACTTCAATACTAATTATGACAGGTAAGAGTAACTTCGATACTAATTATGACAGGTAACAGTAACTTCGATACTAATTATGACAAGGAACTGTAATTTCGATACAAATTATGGCAGGTAACTGTAACTTCGTTACTAATTATGACAAGTAACTGTAATTTCGATACAAATTTTGGCAGGTAACTGTTACTTCGATACTAATTATGACAGGTAACAGTTACTTCGATACTAATTATGACAGGAAACTGTAACTTCGTTACTAATTATGACAAGTAACTGTAATTTCGATACAAATTATGACAGGTAACTGTAACTTCGTTACTAATTATGACAAGTAACAGTACCTTCGATACTTATTATGACAGGTAACTGTAACTTCGATACTAATTATGACAAGGAACTGTAATTTCGATACAAATTATGGCAGGTAACTGTAACTTCGTTACTAATTATGACAAGTAACTGTAATTTCGATACAAATTTTGGCAGGTAACTGTTACTTCGATACTAATTATGACAGGTAACAGTAACTTCGATACTTATTATGACAAGTAACAGTAACTTCGATACTTATTATGACAGGTAACTGTAACTTCGTTCCTAATTATGACAAGAAACACTAATTTCGATACAAATTATGGCAGGTAAATGTAACTTCGGTACTAATTATGACAGGTAACAGTAACTTCGATACTAATTATGACAAGTAACTATAACTTCGATAAAAAGTATGACTGGTTACTGTAACTTCGATTCTAATTATGACGAGAAACTCAAACTTCGTTACTAATTATGACAAGTAACTGTAATTTTGATAAACAATTATGGTAGGTAACTGTAACTTCAATACTAATTATGACAGGTAACAGTAACTTCGATACTAATTATGACAGGAAACTGTAACTTCGTTACTAATTATGATAAGTAACTGTAATTTCGATACAAATTACGGCAGGTAACTGTAACTTCGATACTAATTATGACAGGTAACAGTAACTTCGATACTAATTATGACAAGTAACTATAACTTCGATACAAATTATGACAGGTAACTGTAACTTCGATACTAATTATGACAAGAAACTCGAACTTCGTTAATAATTATGACAAGTCCCTGTAATTTCGATACAAATTATGGCAGGTAACTGTAACTTCCATACTAATTATGACAGATAACAGTAACTTCGATACTAATTATGACAGGAAAATGTAACTTCGTTACTAATTATGACAAGTAACTGTAATTTCGATACAAATTACGACAGGTAACGGTAATTTCGTTACTACTTATGACAAGTAACAGTACCTTCGATACTAATTATGACAGGTAACTGTAACTTCGATATTAATTATGACAAGGAACAGTAATTTTGATACCAATTATGGCAGGTAACTGTAACTTTGATTCTAATTATGACAGGTAACAGAAACTTCGATACTAATTATGACAAGTAACTGTAACTTCGTTACTAATTATGACAAGTAACTCTAATTTTGATAAAAAATTATAGCAGGTAACTGTAACTTCGATACTAATTATGACAGATAACATTAACTTCGATACTAATTATGACAGGTTACTGTAACTTCGTTACTAATTATGTCAAGTAACTGTAACTTCGATACTAATTATGACAAGTAACTGTAATTTCGATACAAATTATGACAGGTTACCGTAACTTCGTTACTAATTATGACAAGTAACTGTAATTTCGATACAAATTATGGCAGGTAACTGTAACTTCGTTACTAATTATATCAGGTATCAGTAACTTCGATACTAATTATGACAGGTTACTGTAACTTCGTTAATAATTATGTCAAGTAACAGTAACTTCTATACTAACTATGACAAGTCACTGTAATTTCGATACAAATTAAGACAGGTAACAGTATCTTCGATACTAATCATGACAAGAAACTCTAACTTCGTTACTAATTATGACAAGTAACAGTAATTTTGATAAAAAATTATGGTAAGTAACTGTAACATCAATACTAATTATGACAGGTAACAGTAACTTCGATACTAATTATGACAGGTAAGAGTAACTACGATACTAATTATGACAAGTAAGTAACTGTAACTTCGTAACTAATTATGACAAGTAACTGTAATTTCGATACAAATTATGGCAGATAACAGTAACTTGGATACTAATTATGACAGGTAACTGTAACTTCGATACTAATTATGACAAGGAAGTGTAATTTCGATACAAATTATGGCAGGTAACTGTAACTTCGATACTAATTGTGACTGGTAACAGTAACTTCGATACTAATTATGACAAGTAACTATATCTTCGAATCAAATTATGACAGGAAACTGTAACTTCGATACTAATTATGACAAGAAACTCTAACTTCGTTACTAATTATGACGAGTAACTGTAATTTTTATAAAAAATTATGGTAGGTAACTGTAACTTCAATACTAATTATGACAGGTAACAGTAACTTCGATACTAATTATGAGAGGTAACTGTAACTTCGTCACTAATTTTCTCAAGTAACTTAATTTCGATACTAATTATGGCAGGTAACTGTAACTTCGTTACTAATTATGACAAGTCCCTGTAATTTCGATACATATTATGGCAGGTAACGGTAACTTCGATACTAATTATTACAAGTAACTGTAACTTCGATACTAATTATGACAGGTAACAGTAACTTGGTTACTAATTATGACAAGTAACTGTAATTTCGATACAAATTTTGGCAGGTAACTGTAACTTCGATTCTAATTATGACAGGTAACACTAACTTCGATACTAATTATGACAAGTAACTGTAACTTCGATACAAATTATGACAGGTAACTGTAACTTCTTTACTAATTATGACAAGTAACAGTAATTTCGATACAAAATATGGCAGGTAACAGTAACTTCGACACTAATTATGACAGGTAACTGTAACTTCGATACTTATTATGACAAGTAACATTAACTTCGATACTAATTATGACAGGTTACTGTAACATCGTTGCTAATGATGACAAGTAACTTTAATTTAGATACAAATTATGGCAGGTAACTGTAACTTCCATACTAATTATGACAGGTCACAGTTACTTCGATACTAATTATGACAGGAAACTGTAACTTCGTTACTAATTATGACAAGTAACTGTAATTTCGATACAAATTATGACAGGTAACTGTATCTTCGTTACTAATTATGACAAGTAACAGTACCTTCGATACTAATTATGGCAGGTAACTGTAACTTCGATACTAATTATGACAAGGAACTGTAATTTCGATACAATTTATGGCAGGTAACTGTAATTTCGTTACTAATTATGACAAGTAACTGTAATTTCGATACAAATTTTGGCAGGTAACTGTAACTTCGATACTAATTATGACAGGTAACAGTAACTTCGATACTAATTATGACAAGTAACAGTAACTTCGATACTTATTATGACAGGTAACTGTAACTTCGTTACTAATTATGACAAGTAACTCTTATGTCGATACAAATTATGGCAGGTAACTGTAACTTCGATACTAATTATGACAGGTAACAGTAACTTCGATAGTAATTATGACAAGTAAATATAACATCGATAAAAATTATGACTGGTTACTGTAACTTCGATTCTAATTATGACAAGAAACTCAAGCTTCGTTACTAATTATGACAAGTCCCTGTAATTTCGATACAAATTATGGCAGGTAACTGTAACTTCAATACTTATTATGACATGTAACAGTAACATCGATACTAATTATGACAGGTAACAGTAACTTCGATAGTAATTATGACAAGTAACTATAACTTCGATAAAAATTTTGACTGGTTACTGTAACTTCGATTCTAATTATGACATGAAACTCAAACTTCGTTACTAATTATGACAAGGTACTGTAATTTTGATAAAAAATTATGGTAGGTAACTGTAACTTCAATACTAATTATGACAGGTAACAGTAACTTCGATACTAATTATGACAGGAAACTGTAATTTCGTTACTAATTATGACAAGTAACTCTAATGTCGATACAAATTATGGCAGGTAACTGTAACTTCGATACTAATTATGACAGGTAACAGTAACTTCGATACTAATTATGACAGATAACAGTAACTTCGATACTTATTATGACAAGTAACTATAACTTCGTTAAAAATTATGACTGGTTACTGTAACTTCGATTCTAATTATGACAAGAAACTCAAACTTCGTTACTAATTATGACAAGTAACTGTAATTTTGATAAAGAATTATGGTAGGTAACTGTAACTTCAATACTAATTATGACAGGTAACAGTAACTTCGATACTAATTATGACAGGAAACTGTAATTTCGTTACAAATTGTGGCAGGTAACGGTAACTTCGATACAAATTATGACAAGTAACTTTAATTTCGATACTAATTATGGCAGGAAACTGTAACTTCGTTACTAATTATGACAAGTCCCTGTAATTTCGATACAAATTATGGCAGGTAACTGTAACTTCGATACTAATTATGACAGGTAACTGTAACTTCGTCACTAATTATGACAAGTAACTGTAATTTCGTTACAAATTATGGCAGGTAACAGTAACTTCGATACTAATTATGACAGGTAATATTAATTCGATACTAATTATGACAAGTAACTATAACTTCGATACAAATTATGACAGGTAACTGTAACTTCGATACTAATTATGACAAGAAGCTCGAACTTCGTTACTAATTATGATAAGTCCCTGTAATTTCGATACAAATTATGGCAGGTAACTGTAACTTCCATACTAATTATGACAGGTAACAGTAACTTCGATACTAATTATGACAGGAAACTGTAACTTCGTTACTAATTATGACAAGTAACTGTAATTTCGATACAAATTATGACAGGTAACTGTAACTTCGTTACTAATTATGACAGGTTACTGTAACTTCGTTACTAATTATATCAAGTAATTGTAGCTTCGATTCTAATTATGACAAGTAACTGAAATTTCGATACAAAATATGACAGGTAACAGTAACTTCGATACTAATTATGACAAGAAACTCTAACTTCGTTAATAATTATGACAAGTTACAGTAATTTCGATAAAAAATTATGGTAGGTAACTGTAACTTCAATACTAATTATGACTGTAACTGTAACTTCGTTACTAATTATGACAAGTAACTGTAATTTCGATACAAATTATGGCAGGTAACAGTAACTTCGATACTAATTATGCCAGGTGACTGTAACTTCGGTACTAATTATGACAAGGAACTGTAATTTCGATACAAATTATGGCAGGTAACTGTAACTTCCATACTAATTATGACAGGTAACAGTAACTTCGATACTAATTATGACAAGAAACTGTAACTTCGTTACTAATTATGACAAGTAACTGTAATTTCGATACTAATTATGACAGGTAACAGTAACTTCGATACTAATTATGACAAGTAAATGTAACTTCGATACTAATTATGACAGGTAACTGTAACTTCGTTACTAATTATGACAAGTAACTGTAATTTCGATACAAATTATGGCAGGTAACTGTAACTTCGATACTAATTATGACAGGTAACAGTAACTTCGGTACTTATTATGACAAGTAACTATAACTTCGATAAAAATTATGACTGGTTACTGTAACTTCGATTCTAATTATGACAAGAAACTCTAACTTCGTTACTAATTATGACAAGTAACTGTAATTTTGATAAAAAATTAAGGCACGTAACTGTAACTTCAATACTAATTATGACAGGTAACAGTAACTTCGATACTAATTATGACAGGAAACTGTAACTTCGTTACTAATTGTGACAAGTAACTTTAATTTCGATACTAATTATGGCAGGTAGCTGTAACATCGTTACTAATTATGACAAGTCACTGTAATTTCGATACAAATTACGGCAGGTAACTGTAACTTCCATACTAATTATGACAGATAACAGTAACTTCGATACTAATTATGAAAGGAAACTGTAACTTCGTTACTAATTATGACAAGTCCCTGTAATTTCGATACAAATTATGGCAGGTAACTGTAACTTCAATACTAATTATGACATGTAACAGTAACATCGATACTAATTATGACAGGTAACAGTAACTTCGATAGTAATTATGACAAGTAACTATAACTTCGATAAAAATTTTGACTGGTTACTGTAACTTCGATTCTAATTATGACAAGAAACTCAAACTTCGTTACTAATTATGACAAGGTACTGTTATTTTGATAAAAAATTATGGTAGGTAACTGTAACTTCAATACTAATTATGACAGGTAACAGTAACTTCGATACTAATTATGACAGGTAACAGTTACTTCGATACTAATTATGACAGGTAAGGGTAACTACGATACTAATTATGACAAGTAACTGTAACTTCGATACTAATTATGACAGGTAACTGTAACTTCGTAACTAATTATGACAAGTAACTGTAATTTCGATATAAATTATGGCAGGTAACAGTAACTTCGATACTAATTATGACAGGTAACTGTAACTTCGATACTTATTATGACAAGGAACTGTAATTTAGATACAAATTATGGCAGGTAACTGTAACTTCGATACTAATTGTGACAGGTAACAGTAACTTCGATACTAATTATGACAAGTAACATTATCTTCGATATTAATTATGACAGGCAACTGTTACTTCGATACTAATTATGACAAGAAACTAGAACTTCGTTACTAATTATGACAAGTCCCTGTAATTTCGATACAAATTATGGCAGGTAACTGTAACTTCCATACTAATTATGACAGGTAACAGTAACTTCGATACTAATTATGAAAGGAAACTGTAACTTCGTTACTAATTATGACAAGTAACTGTAATTTCGATACAAATTATGACAGGTAACTGTAACTTTGTTACTATTTATGACAAGTAACATTATCTTCGATACTAATTATGGCAGGTTACTGTAACATCGTTGCTAATGATGACAAGTAACTTTAATTTCGATACAAATTATGGCAGGTAACTGTAACTTCCATACTAATTATGACAGGTAACAGTTACTTCGATACTAATTATGACAGGTAACTGTAACTTCGTCACTAATTATGGCAAGTAACTGTAATTTCGTTACAAATTATGGCAGGTAACAGTAACTTCGATACTAATTATGACAGGTAATATTAATTCGATACTAATTATGACAAGTAACTATAACTTCGATACAAATTATGAGAGGTAACTGTAACTTCGATACTAATTATGACAAGAAACTCGAACTTCGTTACTAATTATGACAAGTCCCTGTAATTTCGATACAAATTATGGCAGGTAACTGTAACTTCCATACTAATTATGACAGGTAAGAGTAACTACGATACTTATTATGACAAGTAACTGTAACTTCGATACTAATTATGACAGGTAACTGTAACTTCGTAACTAATTATGACAAGTAACTGTAATTTCGATACTAATTATGACAAGAAACTCTAACTTCGTTACTAAATATGACAAGTAACTGTAATTTTGATAAAAAATTATGGTAGGTAACTGTAACTTCAATACTAATTATGACAGGTAACAGTAACTTCGATACTTATAATGACAGGTAACTGTAACTTCGTTACTAATTACCACAAGTAACTTTAATTTCGATACTAATTATGGCAGGTAACTGTAACTTCGTTACTAATTATGACAAGTCCCTGTAATTTCGATACAAATTATGGCAGGTAACGGTAACTTCGATACTAATTATTACACGTAACTGTAACTTCGATACTAATTATGACAGGTAACTGTAACTTGGTTACTAATTATGACAAGTAACTGTAATTTCGATACAAATTTTGGCAGGTAACTGTAACTTCGATTCTAATTATGACAGGTAACAGTAACGTCGATACTAATTATGACAAGTAACTGTAACTTCGATACTAATTATGACAGGTAACTGTAACTTCGATACTAATTATGACAGGTAACAGTAACTTCGATACTAATTATGACATGTAACATTATCTTCGATACTAATTATGGCAGGTTACTGTAACATCGTTGCTAATGATGACAACTAACTTTAATTTCGATACAAATTATGGCAGGTAACTGTAACTTCCATACTAATTATGACAGGTAACAGTTACTTCGATACTAATTATGACAGGTAACTGTAACTTCGTCACTAATTATGGCAAGTAACTGTAATTTCGTTACAAATTATGGCAGGTAACAGTAACTTCGATTCTAATTATGACAGGTAATATTAATTCGATACTAATAATGACAAGTAACTATAACTTCGATACAAATTATGACAGGTAACTGTAACTTCGATACTAATTATGACAAGAAACTCGAACTTCGTTACTAATTATGACAAGTCCCTGTAATTTCGATACAAATTATGGCAGGTAACTGTAACTTCCATACTAATTATGACAGGTAACAGTAACTTCGATACTAATTATGACAGGAAACTGTAACTTCGTTACTAATTATGACAAGTAACTGTAATTTCGATACAAATTATGACAGGTAACTGTAACTTCGTTACTAATTATGACAGGTTACTGTAACTTCGTTACTAATTATGTCGAGTAATTGTAGCTTCGATTCTAATTATGACAAGTAACTGTAATTTCGATGCAAAATATGACAGGTAACAGTAACTTCGATACTAATTATGACAAGAAACTCTAACTTCGTTAATAATTATGACAAGTTACAGTAATTTCGATAAAAAATTATGGTAGGTAACTGTAACTTCAATACTAATTATGACTGTAACTGTAACTTCGTTACTAATTATGACAAGTAACTGTAATTTCGATACAAATTATGGCAGGTAACAGTAACTTCGATACTAATTATGCCAGGTAACTGTAACTTCGATACTAATTATGACAAGGAACTGTAATTTCGATACAAATTATGGCAGGTAACTGTAACTTCCATACTAATTATGACAGGTAACAGTAACTTCGATACTAATTATGACAAGAAACTGTAACTTCGTTACTAATTATGACAAGTAACTGTAATTTCGATACTAATTATGACAGGTAACAGTAACTTCGATACTAATTATGACAAGTAAATGTAACTTCGATACTAATTATGACAGGTAAATGTAACTTCGTTACTAATTATGACAAGTAACTGTAATTTCGATACAAATTATGGCAGGTAACTGTAACTTCGATACTAATTATGACAGGTAACAGTAACTTCGGTACTTATTATGACAAGTAACTATAACTTCGATAAAAATTATGACTGGTTACTGTAACTTCGATTCTAATTATGACAAGAAACTCTAACTTCGTTACTAATTATGACAAGTAACTGTAATTTTAATAAAAAATTAAGGTAGGTAACTGTAACTTCAATACTAATTATGACAGGTAACAGTAACTTCGATACTAATTATGACAGGAAACTGTAACTTCGTTACTAATTGTGACAAGTAACTTTAATTTCGATACTAATTATGGCAGGTAGCTGTAACATCGTTACTAATTATGACAAGTCACTGTAATTTCGATACAAATTATGGCAGGTAACTGTAACATCGATACTAATTATGACAAGTAACTGTAACTTCGACACTAATTATGACAGGTAACTGTAACTTCGTTATTAATTATGACAAGTAACTCTAATTTCGATACAAATTTTGGCAGGTAACTGTAACTTCGATACTAATTATGACAGGTAACAGTAACTTCGATACTAATTATGACAAGTAACTGTAACTTCGATACTAATTATGACAGGTAACAGTAACTTCGTCACTAATTATGACAAGTAACTGTAATTTCGATACAAATTATGGCAGGTAACTCTAACTTGGATACATATTATGACAGGTAACAGTAACTTGGATACTAATTATGACAAGTAAATATAACTTCGGTACAAATTATGACAGGTAACTGTAACTTCGTTACTAATTATGACAAGAAACTCGAACTTCGTTACTAATTATGACAAGTCCCTGTAATTTCGATACAAATTACGGCAGGTAACTGTAACTTCGATACTAATTATGACAGGTAACAGTAACTTCGATACTAATTATGACAAGTAACTGTAACTTCGATACTAATTATGACAGGTAACAGTAACTTCGTCACTAATTATGACAAGTAACTGTAATTTCGATAAAAATTATGGCAGGTAACTCTAACTTCGATACTAATTATGACAGATAACAGTAACTTCGATACTAAATATGAAAGGAAACTGTAACTTCGTTACTAATTATGACAAGTAACTGTAATTTCGATACAACTTATGACAGGTAACTTTAACTTCGTTACTACTTATGACAAGTAACAGTACCTTCGATACTTATTATGACAGGTAACTGTAACTTCGATATTAATTATGACAAGTAACAGTAATTTTGATAAAAAATTATGGTAGGTAACTGTAACATCAATACTAATTATGACAGGTAACAGTTACTTCGATACTAATTATGACAGGTAAGAGTAACTACGATACTAATTATGACAAGTAACTGTAACTTCGATACTAATTATGACAGGTAACTGTAACTTCGTAACTAATTATGACAAGTAACTGTAATTTCGATATAAATTATGGCAGGTAACAGTAACTTCGATACTAATTATGACAGGTAACTGTAACTTCGATACTTATTATGACAAGGAACTGTAATTTCGATACAAATTATGGCAGGTAACTGTAACTTCGATACTAATTGTGACTGGTAACAGAAACTTCGATACTAATTATGACAAGTAACTATAACTTCGAATCAAATTATGACAGGTAACTGTAACTTCGATACTAATTATGACAAGAAACTCTAACTTCGTTACTAGTTATGACAAGTAACTGTAATTTTGATAAAAAATTATGGTAGGTAACTGTAACTTCAATACTAATTATGACAGGTAACAGTAACATCGATACTAATTATGACAAGTCCCTGTAATTTCGATACAAATTATGGCAGGTAACGGTAACTTCGATACTAATTATTACAAGTAATATTATCTTCGATATAAAATTTTGACAGGTTACTGTAACATCGTTGCTAATGATGACAAGTAACTTTAATTTCGATACAAATTATGGCAGGTATCTGTAACTTCCATACTAATTATGACAGGTAACAGTTACTTCGATACTAATTATGACAGGAAACTGTAACTTCGTTACTAAATTGTGGTGTTTGAAGCCATATTTTCACTGTTGCCTTAGTAAACAAGAGTTTAGTGCTTTTTTCAGTCGGTCAACACGAATGTACCCAAAAGAGATGGGTTATGCCCTAATCCTGAAATAAATTACTTGTTTTATTAATCTCATGTAATTTATTTCAGGATTAGGGCATAACCCATCTCTTTTGGGTACATTCGTGTTGACCGACTGAAAAGCACTAAACTCTTGTTCGTTACTAATTATGACAAGTAATTGTAATTTCGATACAAATTATGACAGGTAACTGTTACTTCGTTACTAATTATGACAAGTAACAGTACCTTAGATACTAATTATGACAGGTAACTGTAACTTCGATACTAATTATGACAAGGAAATGTAATTTCGATACAAATTATGGCAGGTAACTGTAATTTCGTTACTAATGATGACAGGTAACTGTAACTTCGTTACTAATTATGACAAGTAACTGTAATTTCGATACAAATTATGGCAGGTAACTGTAACTTCGATACTAATTATGACAGGTAATAGTAACTTGGGTACTTATTATGACAAGTAACTATAACTTCGATAAAAATTATGACTGGTTACTGTAACTTCGATTCTAATTATGACAAGAAACTCTAACTTCGTTACTTATTATGACAAGTAACTGTAATTTTGATAAAAAATAAGGTAGGTAACTGTAACTTCAATACTAATTATGACAGGTAACAGTAACTTCGATACTAATTATGACAGGAAACTGTAACTTCCTTACTAATTATGACAAGTAACTTTAATTTCGATACTAATTATGGCAGGTAACTGTAACATCGTTACTAATTATGACAAGTCCCTGTAATTTCGATACAAATTATGGCAGGTAACTGTAACTTCGATACTAATTATGACAAGTAACTGTAACTTCGACACTAATTATGACAAGTAACTGTAACTTCGTTATTAATTATGACAAGTAACTCTTATTTCGATACAAATTTTGGCAGGTAACTGTAACTTCGATACTAATTATGACAGGTAACAGTAACTTCGATACTAATTATGACAAGTAACTGTAACTTCAATACTAATTATGACAGGTAACCGTAACTTCGTCACTAATTATGACAAGTAACTGTAATTTCGATACAAATTATGGCAGGTAACTGTAACTTCGATACTAATTATGACAGGTAACAGTAACTTCGATACTAATTATGACAAGTAACTATAACTTCGATACAAATTATGACAGGTAACTGTAACTTCGATACTAATTATGACAAGAAACTCGAACTTCGTTACTAATTATGACAAGTCCCTTTAATTTCGATACAAATTATGGCAGGTAACTGTAACTTCCATACTAATTATGACAGATAACAGTAACTTCGATACTAATTATGAAAGGAAACTGTAACTTCGTTACTAATTATGACAAGTAACTGTAATTTCGATACAAATTATGACAGGTAACTGTAACTTCGTTACTACTTATGACAAGTAACAGTACCTTCGATACTAATTATGACAGGTAACTGTAACTTCGTAACTAATTATGACAAGTAACTGTAATTTCGATACAAATTATGGCAGGTAACAGTAACTTCGATACTAATTATGACAGGTAACTGTAACTTCGATACTAATTATGACAAGGAACTGTAATTTCGATACAAATTATGGCAGGAAACTGTAACATCGATACTAATTGTGACTGGTAACAGTAACTTCGATACTAATTATGACAAATAACTATCACTTCGAATCAAATTATGACAGGTAACTGTAACTTCGATACTAATTATGACAAGAAACTCTAACTTCGTTACTTATTATGACAAGTAACTGTAATTTTGATAAACAATTATGGTAGGTAACTGTAACTTCAATATTAATATATGACAGGTAACATTAACTTCGATACTAATTATAACAGGTAACTGCAACTTCGTTACTAATTATCACAAGTAGCTTTAATTTCGATACTAATTATGACAAGTCCCTGTAATTTCGATACAAATTATGGCAGGTAACGGTAACTTCGATACTAATTATTACAAGTAACAGTAACTTCGATACTAATTATGACAGGTAACTGTAACTTGGTTACTAATTATGACAAGTAACTGTAATTTCGATACAAATTTTGGCAGGTAACTGTAACTTCGATTCTAATTATGACAGGTAACAGTAACTTCGATACTAATTATGACAAGTAACTGTAACTTCGATACTAATTATGACAGGTAACTGTAACTTCGATACTAATTATGACAGGTAACAGTAACTTCGATACTAATTATGACAAGTAACTTTATCTTCGATACTAATTATGACAGGTTACTGTAACATCGTTGCTAATGATGACAAATAACTTTAATTTCGATACAAATTATGGCAGGTAACTGTAACTTCCATACTAATTATGACAGGTAACAGTAACTTCGATACTAATTATGACAGGAAACTGTAACTTCGTTACTAAATTGTGGTGTTTGAAGCCATATTTACAGTGTTGCCTTAGTAAACAAGAGTTTAGTGCTTTTCAGTCGGTCAACACGAATGTACCCAAAAGAGATGGGTTATGCCCTAATCCTGAAATAAATTACATGTTTTATTAATCTCATGTAATTTATTTCGGGATTAGGGCATAACCCATCTCTTTTGGGTACATTCGTGTTGACCGACTGAAAAGCACTAAACTCTTGTTCGTTACTAATTATGACAAGTAATTGTAATTTCGATACAAATAATGACAGGTAACTGTTACTTCGTTACTAATTATGACAAGTAACAGTACCTTAGATACTAATTATGACAGGTAACTGTAACTTCGATACTAATTATGACAAGGAACTGTAATTTCGATACAAATTATGGCAGGTAACTGTAATTTCGTTACTAATTATGACAAGTAACTGTAATTTCGATACAAATTTTGGCAGGTAACTGTAACTTCGATACTAATTATGACAGGTAACAGTAACTTCGATTCTAATTATTACAAGTAACAGTTACTTCGATACTTATTATGACAGGTAACTGTAACTTCGTTACTAATTATGACAAGTAACTCTAATTTCGATACAAATTATGGCAGGTAACTGTAACTTCGATACTAATTATGACAAGAAACTGTAACTTCGTTACAAATTATGACAAGTAACTGTAATTTCGATACTAATTATGACAGGTAACAGTAACTTCGATACTAATTATGACAAGTAAATGTAACTTCGATACTAATTATGACAGGTAACTGTAACTTCGTTACTAATTCTGACAAGTAACTGTAATTTCGATACAAATTATGGCAGGTAACTGTAACTTCGATACTAATTATGACAGGTAATAGTAACTTCGGTACTTATTATGACAAGTAACTATAACTTCGATAAAAATTATGACTGGTTACTGTAACTTCGATTCTAATTATGACAAGAAACTCTAACTTCGTTACTAATTATGACAAGTAACTGTAATTTTGATAAAAAATTAAGGTAGGTAACTTTAATTTCAATACTAATTATGACAGGTAACAGTAACTTCGATACTATTTATGACAGGAAACTGTAACTTCGTTACTAATTATGACAAGTAACTTTAATTTCGATACTAATTATGGCAGGTAACTGTAACATCGTTACTAATTATGACAAGTCCCTGTAATTTCGATACAAATTATGGCAGGTAACTGTAACTTCGATACTAATTATGACAAGTAACTGTAACTTCGACACTAATTATGACAAGTAACTGTAACTTCGTTATTAATTATGACAAGTAACTCTTATTTCGATACAAATTTTGGCAGGTAACTGTAACTTCGATACTAATTATGACAGGTAACAGTAACTTCGATACTAATTATGACAAGTAACTGTAACTTCGATACTAATTATGACAGGTAACCGTAACTTCGTCACTAATTATGACAAGTAACTGTAATTTCGATACAAATTATGGCGGGTAACTGTAACTTCGATACTAATTATGACAGGTGACAGTAACTTCGATACTAATTATGACAAGTAACTATAACTTCGATACAAATTATGACAGGTAACTGTAACTTCGATACTAATTTGACAAGAAACTCGAACTTCGTTACTAATTATGACAATTCCCTGTAATTTCGATACAAATTATGGCAGGTAACTGTAACTTCCATACTAATTATGACAGATAACAGTAACTTCGATACTAATTATGAAAGGAAACTGTAACTTCGTTACTAATTATGACAAGTAACTGTAATTTCGATACAAATTATGACAGGTAACTGTAACTTCGTTACTACTTATGACAAGTAACAGTACCTTCGATACTAATTATGACAGGTAACTGTAACTTCGTAACTAATTATGACAAGTAACTGTAATTTCGATACAAATTATGGCAGGTAACAGTAACTTCGATACTAATTATGACAGGTAACTGTAACTTCGATACTAATTATGACAAGGAACTGTAATTTCGATACAAATTATGGCAGGAAACTGTAACTTCGATACTAATTGTGACTGGTAACAGTAACTTCGATACTAATTATGACAAGTAACTATAACTTCGAATCAAATTATGACAGGTAACTGTAACTTCGATACTAATTATGACAAGAAACTCTAACTTCGTTACTTATTATGACAAGTAACTGTAATTTTGATAAAAAATTATGGTAGGTAACTGTAACTTCAATATTAATTATGACAGGTAACATTAACTTCGATACTAATTATGACAGGTAACACTAACTTCGATACAAATTATGAAAAGTAACTGTAACTTCGATACTAATTATGACAGGTATCTGTAACTTCGTTATTAATTATGACAAGTAACAGTAATTTCGATACAAAATATGGCAGGTAACAGTAACTTCGATACTAATTATGACAGGTAACAGTACCTTCGATACTAATTATGACAAGTAACATTAACTTCGATACTAATTATGACAGGTTACTGTACCATCGTTGCTAATGATGACAAGTTACTTTAATTTCGATTCAAATTATGGCAGGTAACTGTAACTTCCATACTAATTATGACAGGTAACAGTTACTTCGATACTAATTATGACAGGAAACTGTAACTTCGTTACTAATTATGACAAGTAACTGTAATTTCGATACAAATTATGACAGGTAGCTGTAACTTCGTTACTAATTATGACAAGTATCAGTACCTTCGATACTAATTATGACAGGTAACAGTAACTTCGATACTAATTATGACAAGTAACATTATCTTCGATACTAATTATGACAGGTTACTGTAACATCGTTGCTAATGATGACAAGTAACTTTAATTTCGATACAAATTACGGCAGGTAACTGTAACTTCCATACTAATTATGACAGGTAACAGTTACTTCGATACTAATTATGACAGGAAACTGTAACTTCGTTACTAAATTGTGGTGTTTGAAGCCATATTTACAGTGTTGCCTTAGTAAACAAGAGTTTAGTGCTTTTCAGTCGGTCAACACGAATGTACCCAAAAGAGATGGGTTATGCCCTAATCCTGAAATAAATTACATGTTTTATTAATCTCATGTAATTTATTTCGGGATTAGGGCATAACCCATCTCTTTTGGGTACATTCGTGTTGACCGACTGAAAAGCACTAAACTCTTGTTCGTTACTAATTATGACAAGTAATTGTAATTTCGATACAAATAATGACAGGTAACTGTTACTTCGTTACTAATTATGACAAGTAACAGTACCTTAGATACTAATTATGACAGGTAACTGTAACTTCGATACTAATTATGACAAGGAACTGTAATTTCGATACAAATTATGGCAGGTAACTTTAATTTCGTTACTAATTATGACAAGTAACTGTAATTTCGATACAAATTTTGGCAGGTAACTGTAACTTCGATACTAATTATGACAGGTAACAGTAACTTCGATTCTAATTATTACAAGTAACAGTAACTTCGATATTTATTATGAGAGGTAACTGTAACTTCGTTACTAATTATGACAAGTAACTCTAATTTCAATACAAATTATGGCAGGTAACTGTAACTTCGATACTAATTATGACAGGTAACAGTAACTTCGATACTAATTATGACAAGTAACTATAACTTCGATAAAAATTATGACTGGTTACTGTAACTTCGATTCTAATTTTGACAAGAAACTCAAACTTCGTTACTAATTACGACAAGTAACTGTAATTTCGATAAAAAATTATGGTAGGTAACTGTAACTTCAATACTAAATATGACAGGTAACAGTAACCCTCGATACTAATTATGACAGGAAACTGTAACTTCGTTACTCATTATGACAAGTAACTTTAATTTCGATACTAATTATGGCAGGAAACTGTAACTTCGTTACTAATTATGACAAGTCCCTGTAATTTCGATACAAATTATGGCAGGTAACTGTAACTTCGATACTAATTATGACAGGTAACTGTATTTTCGTCACTAATTATGACTAGTAACTGTAATTTCGTTACAAATTATGGCAGGTAACAGTAACTTCGATACTAATTATGACAGGTAACAGTAATTCGATACTAATTATGACAAGTAACTATAACTTCGATACAAATTATGACAGGCAACAGTAACTTCGATACTAATTATGACAAGAAACTCGAACTTCGTTACTAATTATGACAAGTCCCTGTCATTTCGATACAAATTATGGCAGGTAACTGTAACTTCCATACTAATTATGACAGGTAACAGTAACTTCGATACTAATTATGACAGGAAACTGTAACTTCGTTACTAATTATGACAAGTAACTGTAATTTCGATACAAATTATGACAGGTAACTGTAACTTCGTTACTAATTATGACAGGTTACTGTAACTTCGTTACTAATTATGTCAAGTAATTGTAGCTTCGATTCTAATTATGACAAGTAACTGTAATTTCGATACAAAATATGACAGGTAACAGTAACTTCGATACTAATTATGACAAGAAACTCTAACTTCGTTAATAATTATGACAAGTAACAGTAATTTTGATAAAAAATTATGGTAGGTAACTGTAACTTCAATACTAATTATGACTGTAACTGTAACTTCGTTACTAATTATGACAAGTAACTGTAATTTCGATACAAATTATGGCAGGTAACAGTTACTTCGATACTAATTATGACAGGTAACTGTAACTTCGATACTAATTATGACAAGGAACTGTAATTTCGATACAAATTATGGCAGGTAACTGTAACTTCCATACTAATTATGACAGGTAACAGTAACTTCGATACTAATTATGACAAGAAACTGTAACTTCGTTACAAATTATGACAAGTAACTGTAATTTCGATACTAATTATGACAGGTAACAGTAACTTCGATACTAATTATGACAAGTAAATGTAACTTCGATACTAATTATGACAGGTAACTGTAACTTCGTTACTAATTCTGACAAGTAACTGTAATTTCGGTACAAATTATGGCAGGTAACTGTAACTTCGATACTAATTATGACAGATAATAGTAACTTCGGTACTTATTATGACAAGTAACTATAACTTCGATAAAAATTATGACTGGTTACTGTAACTTCGATTCTAATTATGACAAGAAACTCTAACTTCGTTACTAATTATGACAAGTAACTGTAATTTTGATAAAAAATTAAGGTAGGTAACTGTAATTTCAATACTAATTATGACAGGTAACAGTAACTTCGATACTAATTATGACAGGAAACTGTAACTTCGTTACTAATTATGACAAGTAACTTTAATTTCGATACTAATTATGGCAGGTAACTGTAACATCGTTACTAATTATGACAAGTCCCTGTAATTTCGATACAAATTATGGCAGATAACTGTAACTTCGATACTAATTATGACAAGTAACTGTAACTTCGACACTAATTATGACAAGTAACTGTAACTTCGTTATTAACCCTAGAGCGGGCGCGCCTAGAAATGTTACATTACCGGGCGCGTGGTGAATTTCGTTCACCATTAATTTTTCTTAGTCTTAGCATCTGGTTAACAAGTACTTATTCTTACACGATTGATATTGTTACTCCTTATGTGCTTTATAAACCTTAGATATAATAATTACAACACAAATTACAAGTGACAGTACATACATATAATAATAAAAGGTCAAAATGTTCATGGGTTGAAGACTGAAAATACAATTGAAACTGCTGAATACTTCACTCATGAGAACTTAAAATGAAACACTTCTAAGAATCTTCATTAATCATTATCATTATTCTCACAGCTTACACATCTAATGCATCTTCTAGAGTGTGTTTTGCACACAAAGTTATGACACTCATTACACTTCATTGTGGTGACTTGATTTTGTTTCCGCTCACAGTGAATGCATCGTCCTCTCTTCGTTGGCACTTTTATCTCTTCTGATGTTTCTTCCTGATGGTATGGGGATAACACTGCTCGGATATCTGGAGGCAGAGTTCCTATCTTAGCTCGTTCAACCAACCACTTATTCATGAGTTGAAATGAAAGATTCTTCAAAAACACGCGTCTCTTTACTGGTTGGTTCTTCGGATTCCCTTTGTAAAGTACCTGACTATTTATTCCAGCAATGTTGAGTAGAGCAAAACAAGACACACATTGTCCACCGTGGGGTTTTCCGGGCTACCGAGTACTTGCCTTCCATTTGGTCGGAAGTATCAACTCCGCCTTTAGTTAGGTTATAATCCAGTATAGCATGGGGCTTTGAACTGTTGGGATCCACGGAGGGTTCATCGTGCATAGAAGAAAGTAAGATAACTGCTTTATTCCTTTTAGGAACATGCGAAATGAGCATGATTTCATACTGAAACCCAAACGTTGTTGAACCAACTGGCCTATCTTTATGAGGAAGAAACTGCTGCGGAATTTCTCTTTTATTCTTCCTGAGAGTGCCTATACACGTTATTTTATCTTCTAAAAGATCAAGGACTAGGTCATAGCTGGTATACCAGTTGTCGATTGTTAGATTACGATGTTTTCCCTTCACGTGGTCTATTAGACGTTTCACTATATCATATGGCTTATTAGAGAGTTCATAGGGGCCAGGAGGTTGCCTGCCACAGTATAACTCCAGAGATGAAGTATAAAAAGTTTTAGCATCATTCAGGGCGTAGAATTTTAACCCATACTTTGCCGGCTTACTTGACATAAACTGTATAAATGCACATCTCCCTCGAAAAGGCACTAGCTTCTCATCTATTGTTACAAACTCACTTGGTGTGTAGCTCTTTTTACAGTTCACTACAAAGGAATCCAACAATGTGCGAACTGCTGCTAGTTTATCTATTCGCAGGCGATCGTTATGTGTAGTTTTGTCGTCAAAACGAAGACTCCGTAACAAAAATAGAAACCTCTTTGAAGACATGCAGGCTCTTGCTATTCCCATTCCAGTTCCATCTTTCGCCCAGATTTCTTCCACAGATGTGTACTGTTCACCTTTCAAACCAGTGAGGAACAATAAACCAATCAAAGCTATTATTTCTTCATGGCAAGTAGGTTTAGCATCGCGCTCACGACTGTAAGTCGCTTCTTCACAATGCCTTGCAATATAAATGTTAGTGTAAGAAACTATTTCATCGATCATTTCAACATCAATTATCTGTAAGAAAGCATCCATTTCACACGACACTGTTTTCGCATCTCCTTTTGGACAAGGAAATATTTTTATTATATTTTTTGATTTAATCCTAGAGGCAGCCTTTGAAAAGCTATTGGTGCACCACATTGTTTCGTCTTTCCCGAAGAAAAAATCCCTCTCTTGTTCATCGTCTTCATAGCTATCAGCTAGGCCTACATCACCTTCTTGTTCACTCTCACTGTCATGATTAATGTCTGAATAATTTACCACTTCATCTTCACCATCAGAAAAATCACAAACTTCAGCTCCCTGAGATCCTTCCTCCTCATCAGATAATTCCTGTAACAGGGTTTGTATGTCTTCATCCTTCACAAACTTCGCCCTACAATAAAAATAGATAGTTACTTTTATATCCTCTACAGTCTATGTTTTAAAATAATGAAACTCCAAGAACGTATAAGGTACAATTTTACTTACATATCCGGGCGCGTGGTGAAGAAAGTTCACCAAATGACGGCACTTGCGAGTCAAGGTCGAATAGCGTGACACGTACAACTTCCTGAACAGATACCGCTACACTGAGAGTATCGATAAGACTTCGCCGGAAGGTACTAGCAGCGCCACGGTTGTAGCTCTTAGGAACTAAAAACTACAGATGAAATACGCGGGTTGGTGAACGAAATTCACCAGCGCGCCCGGTTTAGGGTTATGACAAGTAACTCTTATTTCGATACAAATTTTGGCAGGTAACTGTAACTTCGATACTAATTATGACAGGTAACAGTAACTTCGATACTAATTATGACAAGTAACTGTAACTTCGATACTAATTATGACAGGTAACCGTAACTTCGTCACTAATTATGACAAGTAACTGTAATTTCGATACAAATTATGGCGGGTAACTGTAACTTCGATACTAATTATGACAGGTGACAGTAACTTCTATACTAATTATGACAAGTAACTATAACTTCGATACAAATTATGACAGGTAACTGTAACTTCGATACTAATTTGACAAGAAACACGAACTTCGTTACTAATTATGACAAGTCCCTGTAATTTCGATACAAATTATGGCAGGTAACTGTAACTTCCATACTAATTATGACAGATAACAGTAACTTCGATACTAATTATGAAAGGAAACTGTAACTTCGTTACTAATTATGACAAGTAACTGTCATTTCGATACAAATTATGACAGGTAACTGTAACTTCGTTACTACTTATGACAAGTAACAGTACCTTCGATACTAATTATGACAGGTAACTGTAACTTCGTAACTAATTATGACAAGTAACTGTAATTTCGATACAAATTATGGCAGGTAACAGTAACTTCGATACTAATTATGACAGGTAACTGTAACTTCGATACTAATTATGACAAGGAACTGTAATTTCGATACAAATTATGGCAGGAAACTGTAACTTCGATACTAATTGTGACTGGTAACAGTAACTTCGATACTAATTATGACAAGTAACTATAACTTCGAATCAAATTATGACAGGTTACTGTAACTTCGATACTAATTATGACAAGAAACTCTAACTTCGTTACTTATTATGACAAGTAACTGTAATTTTGATAAAAAATTATGGTAGGTAACTGTAACTTCAATATTAATTATGACAGGTAACATTAACTTCGATACTAATTATGACAGGTAACACTAACTTCGATACTAATTATGACAAGTAACTGTAACTTCGATACTAATTATGACAGGTAACTGTAACTTCGTTACTAATTATGACAAGTAACAGTAATTTCGATACAAAATATGGCAGGTAACAGTAACTTCGATACTAATTATGACAGGTAACAGTACCTTCGATACTAATTATGACAAGTAACATTAACTTCGATACTAATTATGACAGGTTACTGTACCATCGTTGCTAATGATGACAAGTTACTTTAATTTCGATACAAATTATGGCAGGTAACTGTAACTTCCATACTAATTATGACAGGTAACAGTTACTTCGATACTAATTATGACAGGAAACTGTAACTTCGTTACTAATTATGACAAGTAACTGTAATTTCGATACAAATTATGACAGGTAGCTGTAACTTCGTTACTAATTATGACAAGTAACAGTACCTTCGATACTTATTATGACAGGTAACTGTAACTTCGATACTAATTATGACAAGGAACTGTAATTTCGATACAAATTATGGCAGGTAACTGTAATTTCGTTACTAATTATGACAAGTAACTGTAATTTCGATACAAATTTTGGCAGGTAACTGTAACTTCGATACTAATTATGGCAGGTAACAGTAACTTCGATACTAATTAGACAAGTAACTGTAACTTCGATACTAATTATGACAGGTAACCGTAACTTCGTCACTAATTATGACAAGTAACTGTAATTTCGATACAAATTATGGCAGGTAACTGTAACTTCGATACTAATTATGACAGGTAACAGTAACTTCGATACTAATTATGACAAGTAACTATAACTTCGATGCAAATTATGACAGGTAACTGTAACTTCGATACTAATTATGACAAGAAACTCGAACTTCGTTACTAATTATGACAAGTCCCTGTAATTTCGATATAAATTATGGCAGGTAACTGTAACATCCATACTAGTTATGACAGATAACAGTAACTTCGATACTAATTATGAAAGGAAACTGTAACTTCGTTACTAATTATGACAAGTAACTGTAATTTCGATACAAATTATGACAGGTAACTGTAACTTCGTTACTACTTATGACAAGTAACAGTACCTTCGATACTAATTATGACAGGTAACTGTAACTTCGATATTAATTATGACAAGTAACAGTAATTTTGATAAAAATTTATGGTAGGTAACTGTAACATCAATACTAATGATGACAGGTAACAGTAACTTAGATACTAATTATGACAGGTAAGAGTAACTACGATACTAATTATGACAAGTAACTGTAACTTCGATACTAATTATGACAGGTAACTGTAACTTCGTTACTACTTATGACAAGTAACAGTACCTTCGATACTAATTATGACAGGTAACCGTAACTTCGTCACTAATTATGACAAGTAACTGTAATTTCGATACAAATTATGGCAGGTAACTGTAACTTCGATACTAATTATGACAGGTAACTGTAACTTCGTTACTAAATATGACAAGTAACTGTAATTTTGATAAAAAATTATGGTAGGTAACTGTAACTTCAATACTAATTATGACAGGTAACAGTAACTTCGATACTTATTATGACAGGTAACTGTAACTTCGTTACTAATTATCACAAGTAACTTTAATTTCGATACTAATTATGGCAGGTTACTGTAACTTCGTTACTAATTATGACAAGTCCCTGTAATTTCGATACAAATTATGGCAGGTAACGGTAACTTCGATACTAATTATTACAAGTAACTGTAACTTCGATACTAATTATGACAGGTAACTGTAACTTGGTTACTAATTATGACAAGTAACTGTAATTTCGATACAAATTTTGGCAGGTAACTGTAACTTCGATTCTAATTATGACAGGTAACAGTAACTTCGATACTAATTATGACAAGTATCTGTAACTTCGATACTAATTATGAAAGGTAACTGTAACTTCGATACTAATTATGACAGGTAAAAGTAACTTCGATACTAATTATGACAAGTAACATTATCTTCGAAACTAATTATGACAGGTTACTGTAACATCGTTGCTAATGATGACAAGTAACTTTAATTTCGATACAAATTATGGCAGGTAACTGTAACTTCCATACTAATTATGACAGGTAACAGTTACTTCGATACTAATTATGACAGGAAACTGTAACTTCGTTACTAAATTGTGGTGTTTGAAGCCATATTTTCAGTGTTGCCTTAGTAAACAAGAGTTTAGTGCTTTTCAGTCGGTCAACACGAATGTACCCAAAAGAGATGGGTTATGCCCTAATCCTGAAATAAATTACATGTTTTATTAATCTCATGTAATTTATTTCAGGATTAGGGCATAACCCATCTCTTTGGGGTACATTCGTGTTGACCGACTGAAAAGCACTAAACTCTTGTTCGTTACTAATTATGACAAGTAATTGTAATTTCGATACAAATAATGACAGGTAACTGTTACTTCGTTACTAATTATGACAAGTAACAGTACCTTAGATACTAATTATGACAGGTAACTGTAACTTCGATACTAATTATGACAAGTAACTGTAATTTCGATACAAATTATGACAGGTAACTGTAACTTCGTTACTACTTATGACAAGTAACAGTACCTTCGATACTAATTATGACAGGTAACTGTAACTTCGTAACTAATTATGACAAGTAACTGTAATTTCGATACAAATTATGGCAGGTAACAGTAACTTCGATACTAATTATGACAGGTAACTGTAACTTCGTTACTCATTATGACAAGTAACTTTAATTTCGATACTAATTATGGCAGGAAACTGTAACTTCGTTACTAATTATGACAAGTCCCTGTAATTTCGATACAAATTATGGCAGGTAACTGTAACTTCGATACTAATTATGACAGGTAACTGTAACTTCGTCACTAATTATGACTAGTAACTGTAATTTCGTTATAAATTATAGCAGGTAACAGTAACTTCGATACTAATTATGACAGGAAACAGTAATTCGATACTAATTATGACAAGTAACTATAACTTCGATACAAATTATGACAGGCAACAGTAACAACGATACTAATTATGACAAGAAACTCGAACTTCGTTACTTATTATGACAAGTCCCTGTAATTTCGATACAAAGTATGGCAGATAATTGTAACTTCCATACTAATTATGACAGGTAACAGTAACTTCGATACTAATTATGACAGGAAACTGTAACTTCGTTACTAATTATGACAAGTAACTGTAATTTCGATACAAATTATGACAGGTAACTGTAACTTCGTTACTAATTATGAGAGGTTACTGTAACTTCGTTACTAATTATGTCAAGTAATTGTAGCTTCGATTCTAATTATGACAAGTAACTGTAATTTCGATACAAAATATGACAGGTAACAGTAACTTCGATACTAATTATGACAAGAAACCTTAACTTCGTTAATAATTATGACAAGTAACAGTAATTTTGATAAAAAATTATGGTTAGTAACTGTTACTTCAATACTAATTATGGCTGTAACTGTAACTTCGTTACTAATTATGACAAGTAACTGTAATTTCGATACAAATTATGGCAGGTAACAGTTACTTCGATACTAATTATGACAGGTAATTGTAACTTCGATACTAATTATGACAAGGAACTGTAATTTCGATACAAATTATGGCAGGTAACTGTAACATCCATACTAATTATGACAGGTAACAGTAACTTCGATACTAATTATGACAAGAAACTGTAACTTCGTTACTAATTATGACAAGTAACTGTAATTTCGATACTAATTATGACAGGTAACAGTAACTTCGATACTAATTATGACAAGTAAATGTAACTTCGATACTAATTATGACAGGTAACTGTAACTTCGTTACTAATTATGACAAGTAACTGTAATTTCTGCACCGCCCTCTTAAAATAAACATATTCTAGGCGTGCCTCCTAGCTGCATCACTGGAACCAACTAGAAAAGAAAGGAGTACGCAGTGGAAATGGATGTTAATTTCTGACCTGTGCTGGGCCCGTACTTGCAGGCCAGATGTGCCGAGCGACTCCAGACTCCGTGAAGGTGGTCCCACGACGAGTGGTAGGAATACCCTCCTGGTGCTAGAAAGCTAGAATAAGTTAGGCCTAGGTTTGAAGAGAGAGAGAGAGAGCGAGCAACCCGATCGCCAAACACTACTAAATAAGACACTTGGGTAAAGAAATGGAAATTTAATGAATTGAAACCGAACACACAAAGAAACCCGGCCAGAATAACACACACAAAAAAGAATACCCTTCACCTAGGGGTCAAATAAAGTCACTTTCAAACGGGGAAGATAAATATAAATAACAATAAATAACTTACGATAGTAAATAACGTGAACAAATTAAATTCATACCTGTGCTCACTTCGGTGAAAACGATGTAAAAAGGGAGGAAGTAAAAGATCAAGAGGCAATCGAGCCAGTCGCTGGTCAACAACAATCACTTCTCTGCCTAGAGATGGATGGTTGTCATGACGACCACAAATAACAAGCATAGCAAAGATAAAACAAGAGGCTGTGTGCGTGTCGCAGAGGCTGTGGCGAGCAATGGGGATGCGATCGAGCTGGCAGTCCCCAGAGAAAAGAAAAGCAAAACCAAAGATACTATAAGAAGAAACAAATGACGTCAGGTGTCCGTGAAATATATCAAGATACATACACGCAGTCAAACACACAAAATGCCAGCCGACGATGCAGAAATAAAACTCAAAGCAACTCGTGCTTGTAGGTAGTCTAGCAAAACATGCTAAACCTATATGGTCCCCAACTTACGTACCGAGTTCGAGCTGAATACGGTAAGGCGTACTTAAAGTTACCGCCGTGATCCAGTTGCCCGAAGCATGGAATGAAGGGAAAACATAAGGGCTAAAATATATGGTGTCATGCCTCGTGTTGGGAGAATGGTCGAAACGCCAACGTCCACAAACAACGGGAGACCCATTCGAAGATATGCCCAATCAAAACAGCATCAATGCACCTGGCAGCAAGAAAAAAAATACACTCACAAAATCACTCCCAGATATATTTCACGGCACAAATAAAAGGTTAAACGAAGACTCAAACAAAATAAAACAGGAGACCGCCATTACGATTGGTTCCACAGCAAATCCAAGCACACGACAAAGATCAAAAACAAAGGTTAAATTTAGGAAATGAGCATAGTGGACACAAGGTTAGATGTATTACTTACATGAGTAAATGGAAGGCTTCGGCATAATAACAATGTTAAATAAACAGGAAAAACATTACATTTTAAATAATAAGGCGGAGAGCCTCAAGGCACGTCCGGACAGAAAGTACCTCACATGGCGTCTGAGTCTACCGGGACGGCCGCCAAAGAAAATAAAGAAATGAGAGATGTTAAACATGGCTCATTTCGATACAAATTATGGCAGGTAACTGTCACTTCGATACTAATTTTGACAGGTAATAGTAACTTCGGTACTTATTATGACAAGTAACTATAACTTCGATAAAAATTATGACTGGTTACTGTAACTTCGATTCTAATTATGACAAGAAACTCTAACTTCGTTACTAATTATGACAAGTAACTGTAATTTTGATAAAAAATTAAGGTAGGTAACCGTAACTTCGATACTAATTATGACAGGAAACTGTAACTTCGTTACTAATTATGACAAGTAACTTTAATTTCGATACTAATTATGGCAGGTAACTGTAACATCGTTACTAATTATGACAAGTCCCTGTAATTTCGATACAAATTATGGCAGGTAACTGTAACTTCGATACTAATTATGACAAGTAACTGTAACTTCGACACTAATTATGACAAGTAACTGTAACTTCGTTATTAATTATGACAAGTAACTCTTATTTCGATACAAATTTTGGCAGGTAACTGTAACTTCGATACTAATTATGACAGGTAACAGTAACTTCGATACTAATTATGAAAGGAAACTGTAACTTCGTTACTAATTATGACAAGTAACTGTAATTTCGATACAAATTATGACAGGTAACTGTAACTTCGTTACTACTTATGATAAGTAACAGTACCTTCGATACTAATTATGACAGGTAACTGTAACTTCGTAACTAATTATGACAAGTAACTGTAATTTCGATACAAATTATGGCAGGTAACAGTAACTTCGATACTAATTATGACAGGTAACTGTAACTTCGATACTAATTATGACAAGGAACTGTAATTTCGATACAAATTACGACAGGTAACTGTAACTTCCATACTAATTGTGACTGGTAACAGTAACTTCGATACTAATTATGACAAGTAACTATAACTTCGATACAAATTATGACAGGTAACTGTAACTTCGATACTAATTATGACAAGAAACTCGAACTTCGTTACTAATTATGACAAGTCCCTGTAATTTCGATACAAATTATGGCAGGTAACTGTAACTTCCATACTAATTATGACAGATAACAGTAACTTCGATACTAATTATGAAAGGAAACTGTAACTTCGTTACTAATTATGACAAGTAACTGTAATTTCGATACAAATTATGACAGGTAACTGTAACTTCGTTACTACTTATGACAAGTAACAGTACCTTCGATACTAATTATGACAGGTAACTGTAACTTCGTAACTAATTATGACAAGTAACTGTAATTTCGATACAAATTATGGCAGGTAACAGTAACTTCGATACTAATTGTGACTGGTAACAGTAACTTCGGTACTTATTATGACAAGTAACTATAACTTCGATAAAAATTATGACTGGTTACTGTAACTTCGATTCTAATTATGACAAGAAACTCTAACTTCGTTACTAATTATGACAAGTAACTGTAATTTTGATAAAAAATTAAGGCAGGTAACTGTAACTTCAATAATAATTATGACAGATAACAGTAACTTCGATACTAATTATGAAAGGAAACTGTAACTTCGTTACTAATTATGACAAGTAACTGTAATTTCGATACAAATTATGACAGGTAACTGTAACTTCGTTACTACTTATGACAAGTAACAGTACCTTCGATACTAATTATGACAGGTAACTGTAACTTCGTAACTAATTATGACAAGTAACTGTAATTTCGATACAAATTATGGCAGGTAACAGTAACTTCGATACTAATTATGACAGGTAACTGTAACTTCGATACTAATTATGACAAGGAACTGTAATTTCGATACAAATTATGGCAGGTAACTGTAACTTCGATACTAATTGTGACTGGCAACAGTAACTTCGATACTAATTATGACAAGTAACTATAACTTCGAATCAAATTATGACAGGTAACTGTAACTTCGATACTAATTATGACAAGAAACTCTAACTTCGTTACTTATTATGACAAGTAACTGTAATTCTGATAAAAAATTATGGTAGGTAACTGTAACTTCAATATTAATTATGACAGGTAATATTAACTTCGATACTAATTATGACAGGTAACTGCAACTTCGTTACTAATTATCACAAGTAACTTTAATTTCGATACTAATTAGGACAAGTCCCTGTAATTTCGATACAAATTATGGCAGGTAACGGTAACTTCGATACTAATTATTACAAGTAACAGTAACTTCGATACTAATTATGACAGGTAACTGTAACTTGGTTACTAATTATGACAAGTAACTGTAATTTCGATACAAATTTTGGCAGGTAACTGTAACTTCGATTCTAATCATGACAGGTAACACTAACTTCGATACTAATTATGACAAGTAACTGTAACTTCGATACTAATTATGACAGGTAACTGTAACTTCGTTACTAATTATGACAAGTAACAGTAATTTCGATACAAAATATGGCAGGTAACAGTAACTTCGATACTAATTATGACAGGTAACAGTACCTTCGATACTAATTATGACAAGTAACATTAACTTCGATACTAATTATGACAGGTTACTGTAACATCGTTGCTAATGATGACAAGTTACTTTAATTTCGATACAAATTATGGCAGGTAACTGTAACTTCCATACTAATTATGACAGGTAACAGTTACTTCGATACTAATTATGACAGGATACTGTAACTTCGTTACTAATTATGACAAGTAACTGTAATTTCGATACAAATTATGACAGGTAGCTGTAACTTCGTTACTAATTATGACAAGTAACAGTACCTTCGATACTAATTATGACAGGTAACTGTAACTTCGATACTAATTATGACAAGTAACTGCAATTTCGATACAAATTTTGGCAGGTAACTGTAACTTCGATACTAATTATGACAGGTAACAGTAACTTCGATACTAATTATGACAAGTAACTGTAACTTCGATACTAATTATGACAGGTAACTGTAACTTCGTCACTAATTATGATAAGTAACTGTAATTTCGATACAAATTATGGCAGGTAACTGTAACTTCGATACTAATTATGACAGGTAACAGTAACTTCGATACTAATTATGACAAGTAACTGTAACTTCGATACAAATTATGACAGGTAACTGTAACTTCGTTACTACTTATGACAAGTAACAGTACCTTCGATACTAATTATGACAGGTAACTGTAACTTCGATATTAATTATGACAAGGAACAGTAATTTTGATACAAATTATGGCAGGTAACTGTAACTTTAATACTAATTATGACAGGTAACAGTAACTTCGATACTAATAATGACAAGTAACTGTAACTTCGTTACTAATTATGACAAGTAACTATAATTTTGATAAAAAATTTTGGCAGGTAACCGTAACTTCGATACTAATTATGACAAGAAACTCGAACTTCGTTAATTATTATGAGAAGTCCCTGTAATTTCGATACAAATTATGGCAGGTAACTGTAACTTCCATACTAATTATGACAGATAACAGTAACTTCGATAGTAATTATGACAGGAAACTGTAACTTCGTTACTAATTATGACAAGTAACTGTAATATCGATACAAATTATGACAGGTAACTGTAACTTCGTTACTACTTATGACAAGTAACAGTACCTTCGATACTAATTATGACAGGTAACTGTAACTTCGATATTAATTATGACAAGGAACAGTAATTTTGATACAAATTATGGCAGGTAACTGTAACTTTAATACTAATTATGACAGGTAACAGTAACTTCGATACTAATAATGACAAGTAACTGTAACTTCGTTACTAATTATGACAAGTAACTATAATTTTGATAAAAAATTTTGGCAGGTAACCGTAACTTCGATACTAATTATGACAGGTAACATTAACTTCGATACTAATTATGACAGGTTACTGTAACTTCGTTACTAATTATGTCAAGTAACTGTAACTTCGATACTAATTATGACAAGTAACTGTAATTTCGATACAAATTATGACAGGTTACCGTAACTTCGTTACTAATTATGACAAGTAACTGTAATTTCGATACAAATTATGGCAGGTAACTGTAACTTCGGTACTAATTATATCAGGTATCAGTAACTTCGATACTAATTATGACAGGTTACTGTAACTTCGTTACTAATTATGTCAAGTAACAGTAACTTCTATACTAACTATGACAAGTAACTGTAATTTCGATACAAATTAAGACAGGTAACAGTAACTTCGATACTAATTATGACAAGAAACTCTAATTTCGTTACTAATTATGACAAGTAACAGTAATTTTGATTAAAAATTATGGTAAGTAACTGTAACATCAATACTAATTATGACAGGTAACAGTAACTTCGATACTAATTATGACAGGTAAGAGTAACTACGATACTAATTATGACAAGTAACTGTAACTTCGATACTAATTATGACAGGTAACTGTAACCTCGTAACTAATTATGACAAGTAACTGTAATTTCGATACAAATTATGGCAGGTAACAGTAACTTCGATACTAATTATGACAGGTAACTGTAACTTCGATACTAATTATGACAAGGAACTGTAATTTCGATACAAATTATGGGAGGTAACTGTAACTTCGATACTAATTGTGACTGGTAACAGTAACTTCGATACTAATTATGACAAGTAACTATAACTTCGAATCAAATTATGACAGGTAACTGTAACTTCGATACTAATTATGACAAGAAACTCTAACTTCGTTACTAATTATGACAAGTAACTGTAATTTTGATAAAAAATTATGGTAGGTAACTGTAACTTCAATACTAATTATGACAGGTAACAGTAACTTCGATACTAATTATGACAGGTAACAGTAACTTCGATACTAATTATGACAAGTAACTCTAACTTCGATAAAAATTATGACTGGTTACTGTAAGTTCGATTCTAATCATGGCAAGAAACTCAAACTTCGTTACTATTTATGACAAGGTACTGTAATTTTGATAAAAAATTATGGTAGGTAACTGTAACTTCAATACTAATTATGACAGGTAACAGTAACTTCGATTCTAATTATGACAAGTAACAGTAACTTCGATAGTTATTATGACAGGTAACTGTAACTTCGTTACTAATTATGACAAGTAACTCTAATTTCGATACAAATTATGGCAGGTAACTGTAACTTCGATACTAATTATGACAGGTAACAGTAACTTCGATACTAATTATGACAAGTAACTATAACTTCGATAAAAATTATGACTGGTTACTGTAACTTCGAATCTAATTATGACAAGAAACTCAAACTTCGTTACTAATTATGACAAGTAACTGTAATTTCGATAAAACATTATGGTAGGTAACTGTAACTTCAATACTAAATATGACAGGTAACAGTAACCCTCGATACTAATTATGACAGGAAACTGTAACTTCGTTACTCGTTATGACAAGTAACTTTAATTTCGATACTAATTATGGCAGGAAACTGTAACTTCGTTACTAATTATGACAAGTCCCTGTAATTTCGATACAAATTATGGCAGGTAACTGTAACTTCGATACTAATTATGACAGCTAACTGTAACTTCGTCACTAATTATGACTAGTAACTGTAATTTCGTTACAAATTAAGGCAGGTAACAGTAACTTCGATACTAATTATGACAGGTAACAGTAATTCGATACTAATTATGACAAGTAACTATAACTTCGATACAAATTATGACAGGCAACAGTATCTACGATACTAATTATGACAAGAAACTCGAACTTCGTTACTAATTATGACAAGTCCCTGTAATTTCGATACAAAGTATGGCAGGTAACTGTAACTTCCATACTAATTATGACAGGTAACAGTAACTTCGATACTAATTATGACAGGAAACTGTAACTTCGTTACTAATTATGACAAGTAAATGTAATTTCGATACAAATAATGACAGGTAACTGTAACTTCGTTACTAATTATGACAGGTTACTGTAACTTCGTTACTAATTATGTCAAGTAATTGTAGCTTCGATTCTAATTATGACAAGTAACTGTAATTTCGATACAAAATATGACAGGTAACAGTAACTTCGATACTAATTATGACAAGAAACTCTAACTTCGTTAATAATTATGACAAGTAACAGTAATTTTGATAAAAAATTATGGTAGGTAACTGTAACTTCAATACTAATTATGACTGTAACTGTAACTTCGTTACTAATTATGACAAGTAACTGTAATTTCGATACAAATTATGGCAGGTAACAGTTACTTCGATACTAATTATGACAGGTAACTGTAACTTCGATACTAATTATGACAAGGAACTGTAATTTCGATACAAATTACGGCAGGTAACTGTAACTTCCATACTAATTATGACAGGTAACAGTAACTTCGATACTAATTATGACAAGAAACTGTAACTTCGTTACTAATTATGACAAGTAACTGTAATTTCGATACTAATTATGACAGGTAACAGTAACTTCGATACTAATTATGACAAGTAAATGTAACTTCGATACTAATTATGACAGGTAACTGTAACTTCGTTACTAATTATGACAAGTAACTGTAATTTCGATACAAATTATGGCAGGTAACTGTAACTTCGATACTAATTATGACAGGTAACAGTAACTTCGATACTAATTATGACAGGAAACTGTAACTTCGTTACTAATTATGACAAGTAACTTTAATTTCGATACTAATTATGGCAGGTAACTGTAACTTCGTTACTAATTATGACAAGTAACTGTAATTTCGATACAAATTATGGCAGGTAACTGTAACTTCGATACTAATTATGACATGTAACTGTAACTTCGATACTAATTATGACAGGTAACCGTAACTTCGTCACTAATTATGACAAGTAACTGTAATTTCGATACAAATTATGGCAGGTAACTGTAACTTCGATACTAATTATGACAGGTAACAGTAACATCGATACTAATTATGACAAGTAACTATAACTTCGATACAAATTATGACAGGTAACTGTAACTTCGATACTAATTATGACAAGAAACTCGAACTTCGTTACTAATTATGACAAGTCCCTGTAATTTCGATACAAATTATGGCAGGTAACTGTAACTTCCATACTAATTATGACAGATAACAGTAACTTCGATACTAATTATGAAAGGAAACTGTAACTTCGTTACTAATTATGACAAGTAACTGTAATTTCGATACAAATTATGACAGGTAACTGTAACTTCGTTACTACTTATGATAAGTAACAGTACCTTCGATACTAATTATGACAGGTAACTGTAACTTCGTAACTAATTATGACAAGTAACTGTAATTTCGATACAAATTATGGCAGGTAACAGTAACTTCGATACTAAATATGACAGGTAACTGTAACTTCGATACTAATTATGACAAGGAACTGTAATTTCGATACAAATTATGGCAGGTAACTGTAACTTCGATACTAATTGTGACTGGTAACAGTAACTTCGATACTAATTATGACAAGTAACTATAACTTCGATACAAATTATGACAGGTAACTGTAACTTCGATACTAATTATGACAAGAAACTCGAACTTCGTTACTAATTATGACAAGTCCCTGTAATTTCGATACAAATTATGGCAGGTAACTGTAACTTCCATACTAATTATGACAGATAACAGTAACTTCGATACTAATTATGAAAGGAAACTGTAACTTCGTTACTAATTATGACAAGTAACTGTAATTTCGATACAAATTATGACAGGTAACTGTAACTTCGTTACTACTTATGACAAGTAACAGTACCTTCGATACTAATTATGACAGGTAACTGTAACTTCGTAACTAATTATGACAAGTAACTGTAATTTCGATACAAATTATGGCAGGTAACAGTAACTTCGATACTAATTATGACAGGTAACTGTAACTTCGATACTAATTATGACAAGGAACTGTAATTTCGATACAAATTATGGCAGGTAACTGTAACTTCGATACTAATTGTGACTGGTAACAGTAACTTCGATACTAATTATGACAAGTAACTATAACATCGAATCAAATTATGACAGGTAACTGTAACTTCGATACTAATTATGACAAGAAACTCTAACTTCGTTACTTATTATGACAAGTAACTGTAATTCTGATAAAAAATTATGGTAGGCAACTGTAACTTCAATATTAATTATGACAGGTAACATTAACTTCGATACTAATTATGACAGGTAACTGCAACTTCGTTACTAATTATCACAAGTAACTTTAATTTCGATACTAATTAGGACAAGTCCCTGTAATTTCGATACAAATTATGGCAGGTAACGGTAACTTCGATACTAATTATTACAAGTAACAGTAACTTCGATACTAATTATGACAGGTAACTGTAACTTGGTTACTAATTATGACAAGTAACTGTAATTTCGATACAAATTTTGGCAGGTAACTGTAACTTCGATTCTAATTATGACAGGTAACACTAACTTCGATACTAATTATGACAAGTATTTGTAACTTCGATACTAATTATGACAGGTAACTGTAACTTCGTTACTAATTATGACAAGTAACAGTAATTTCGATACAAAATATGGCAGGTAACAGTAACTTCGATACTAATTATGACAGGTAACAGTACCTTCGATACTAATTATGACAAGTAACATTAACTTCGATACTAATTATGACAGGTTACTGTAACATCGTTGCTAATGATGACAAGTTACTTTAATTTCGATACAAATTATGGCAGGTAACTGTAACTTCCATACTTATTATGACAGGTAACAGTTACTTCGATACTAATTATGACAGGAAACTGTAACTTCGATATTAATTATGACAAGGAACAGTAATTTTGATACAAATTATGGCAGGTAACTGTAACTTTGATACTAATTATGACAGGTAACAGTAACTTCGATACTAATTATGACAAGTAACAGTACCTTCGATACTAATTATGACAGGTAACTGTAACTTCGATACTAATTATGACAAGTAACTGTAATTTCGATACAAATTTTGGCAGGTAACTGAAACTTCGATACTAATTATGACAGGTAACAGTAACTTCGATACTAATTATGACAAATAACAGTAACTTCGATACTAATTATGACAGGTAACTGTAACTTCGTCACTAATAATGATAAGTAACTGTAATTTCGATACAAATTATGGCAGGTAACTGTAACTTCGATACTAATTATGACAGGTAACAGTAACTTCGATACTAATTATGACAAGTAACTGTAACTTCGATACAAATTATGACAGGTAACTGTAACTTCGTTACTACTTATGACAAGTAACAGTACCTTCGATACAAATTATGACAGGTAACTGTAACTTCGATACTAATTATGACAAGAAACTCGAACTTCGTTAATAATTATGACAAGTCCCTGTAATTTCGATACAAATTATGGCAGGTAACTGTAACTTCCATACTAATTATGACAGATAACAGTAACTTCGATAGTAATTATGACAGGAAACTGTAACTTCGTTACTAATTATGACAAGTAACTGTAATTTCGATACAAATTATGACAGGTAACTGTAACTTCGTTACTACTTATGACAAGTAACAGTACCTTCGATACTAATTATGACAGGGAACAGTAATTTTGATACAAATTATGGCAGGTAACTGTAACTTTGATACTAATTATGACAGGAAACAGTAACTTCGATACTAATTATGACAAGTAACTGTAACTTCGTTACTAATTATGACAAGTAACTATAATTTTGATAAAAAATTATGGCAGGTAACCGTAACTTCGATACTAATTATGACAGGTAACATTAACTTCGATACTAATTATGACAGGTTACTGTAACTTCGTTACTAATTATGTCAAGTAACTGTAACTTCGATACTAATTATGACAAGTAACTGTAATTTCGATACAAATTATGACAGGTTACCGTAACTTCGTTACTAATTATGACAAGTAACTGTAATTTCGATACAAATTATGGCAGGTAACTGTAACTTCGGTACTAATTATATCAGGTATCAGTAACTTCGATACTAATTATGACAGGTTACTGTAACTTCGTTACTAATTATGTCAAGTAACAGTAACTTCTATACTAACTATGACAAGTAACTGTAATTTCGATACAAATTAAGACAGGTAACAGTAACTTCGATACTAATTATGACAAGAAACTCTAATTTCGTTACTAATTATGACAAGTAACAGTAATTTTGATAAAAAATTATGGTAAGTAACTGTAACATCAATACTAATTATGACAGGTAACAGTAACTTTGATACTAATTATGACAAGAAACTCGAACTTCGTTACTAATTATGACAAGTCCCTGTAATTTCGATACAAATTATGGCAGGTAACTGTAACTTCCATACTAATTATGACAGATAACAGTAACTTCGATACTAATTATGAAAGGAAACTGTAACTTCGTTACTAATTATGACAAGTAACTGTATCTTCGATACTAATTATGACAGGTAACCGTAACTTCGTCACTAATTATGAAAGTAACTGTAATTTCGATACAAACTATGGCAGGTAACTGTAACTTCGATACTAATTATGACAGGTAACAGTAACATCGATACTAATTATGACAAGTAACTATAACTTCGATACAAATTATGACAGGTAACTGTAACTTCGATACTAATTATGACAAGAAACTCGAACTTCGTTACTAATTATGACATGTCCCTGTAATTTCGATACAAATTATGGCAGGTAACTGTAACTTCCATACTAATTATGACAGATAACAGTAACTTCGATACTAATTATGAAAGGAAACTGTAACTTCGTTACTAATTATGACAAGTAACTGTAATTTCGATACAAATTATGACAGGTAACTGTAACTTCGTTACTACTTATGATAAGTAACAGTACCTTCGATACTAATTATGACAGGTAACTGTAACTTCGTAACTATTTATGACAAGTAACTGTAATTTCGATACAAATTATGGCAGGTAACAGTAACTTCGATACTAATTATGACAGGTAACTGTAACTTCGATACTAATTATGACAAGGAACTGTAATTTCGATACAAATTATGGCAGGTAACTGTAACTTCGATACTAATTGTGACTGGTAACAGTAACTTCGATACTAATTATGACAAGTAACTATAACTTCGATACAAATTATGACAGGTAACTGTAACTTCGATACTAATTATGACAAGAAACTCGAACTTCGTTACTAATTATGACAAGTCCCTGTAATTTCGATACAATTTATGGCAGGTAACTGTAACTTCCATACTAATTATGACAGATAACAGTAACTTCGTTACTAATTATGAAAGGAAACTGTAACTTCGTTACTAATTATGACAAGTAACTGTAATTTCGATACAAATTATGACAGGTAACTGTAACTTCGTTACTACTTATGACAAGTAACAGTACCTTCGATACTAATTATGACAGGTAACTGTAACATCGATACTAATTATGACAAGTAACTGTAATTTCGATACAAATTTTGGCAGGTAACTGTAACTTCGATACTAATTATGACAGGTAACAGTAACTTCGTTACTAATTATGAAAGGAAACTGTAACTTCGTAACTAATTATGACAAGTAACTGTAATTTCGATACAAATTATGGCAGGTAACAGTAACTTCGATACTAATTGTGACTGGTAACAGTAACTTCGGTACTTATTATGACAAGTAACTATAACTTCGATAAAAATTATGACTGGTTACTGTAACATCGATTCTAATTATGACAAGAAACTCTAACTTCGTTACTAATTATGACAAGTAACTGTAATTTTGATAAAAAATAAAGGTAGGTAACTGTAACTTCAATACTAATTATGACAGATAACAGTAACTTCGATACTAATTATGAAAGGAAACTGTAACTTCGTTACTAATTATGACAAGTAACTGTAATTTCGATACAAATTATGACAGGTAACTGTAACTTCGTTACTACTTATGACAAGTAACAGTACCTTCGATACTAATTATGACAGGTAACTGTAACTTCGTAACTAATTATGACAAGTAACTGTAATTTCGATACAAATTATGGCAGGTAACAGTAACTTCGATACTAATTATGACAGCTAACTGTAACTTCGATACTAATTATGACAAGGAACTGTAATTTCGATACAAATTATGGCAGGTAACTGTAACTTTGATACGAATTGTGACTGGTAACAGTAACTTCGATACTAATTATGACAAGTAACTATAACTTCGAATCAAATTATGACAGGTAACTGTAACTTCGATACTGATTATGACAAGAAACTCTAACTTCGTTACTTATTATGACAAGTAACTGTAATTCTGATAAACAATTATGGTAGGTAACTGTAACTTCAATATTAATTATGACAGGTAACATTAACTTCGATACTAATTATGACAGGTAACTGCAACTTCGTTACTAATTATCACAAGTAACTTTAATTTCGATACTAATTAGGACAAGTCCCTGTAATTTTGATACAAATTATGGCAGGTAACGGTAACTTCAATACTAATTATTACAAGTAACAGTAACTTCGATACTAATTATGACAGGTAACTGTAACTTGGTTACTAATTATGACAAGTAACTGTAATTTCGATACAAATTTTGGCAGGTAACTGTAACTTCGATTCTAATTATGACAGGTAACACTAACTTCGATACTAATTATGACAAGTAACTGTAACTTCGATACTAATTATGACAGGTAACTGTAACTTCGTTACTAATTATGACAAGTAACAGTAATTTCGATACAAAATATGGCAGGTAACAGTTACTTCGATACTAATTATGACAGGTAACAGTACCTTCGATACTAATTATGACAAGTAACATTAACTTCGATACTAATTATGACAGGTTACTGTAACATCGTTGCTAATGATGACAAGTTACTTTAATTTCGATACAAATTATGGCAGGTAACTGTAACTTCCATACCAATTATGACAGGTAACAGTTACTTCGATACTAATTATGACAGGAAACTGTAACTTCGTTACTAATTATGACAAGTAACTGTAATTTCGATACAAATTATGACAGGTAGCTGTAACTTCGTTACTAATTATGACAAGTAACAGTACCTTCGATACTAATTATGACAGGTAACTGTAACATCGATACTAATTATGACAAGTAACTGTAATTTCGATACAAATTTTGGCAGGTAACTGTAACTTCGATACTAATTATGACAGGTAACAGTAACTTCGATACTAATTATGACAAGTAACTGTAACTTCGATACTAATTATGACAGGTAACTGTAACTTCGTCACTAATTATGATAAGTAACTGTAATTTCGATACAAATTATGGCAGGTAACTGTAACTTCGATACTAATTATGACAGGTAACAGTAACTTCGATACTAATTATGACAAGTAACTGTAACTTCGATACAAATTATGACAGGTAACTGTAACTTCGTTACTACTTATGACAAGTAACAGTACCTTCGATACAAATTATGACAGGTAACTGTAACTTCGATACTAATTATGACAAGAAACTCGAACTTCGTTAATAATTATGACAAGTCCCTGTAATTTCGATACAAATTATGGCAGGTAACTGTAACTTCCATACTAATTATGACAGATAAGAGTAACTTCGATAGTAATTATGACAGGAAACTGTAACTTCGTTACTAATTATGACAAGTAACTGTAATTTCGATACAAATTATGACAGGTTACTGTAACTTCGTTACTACTTATGACAAGTAACAGTACCTTCGATACTAATTATGACAGGTAACTGTAACTTCGATATTAATTATGACAAGGAACAGTAATTTTGATACAAATTATGGCAGGTAACTGTAACTTTGATACTAATTATGACAGGTAACAGTAACATCGATACTAATTATGACAAGTAACTGTAACTTCGTTACTAATTATGACAAGTAACTATAATTTTGATAAAAAATTATGGCAGGTAACCGTAACTTCGATACTAATTATGACAGGTAACATTAACTTCGATACTAATTATGACAGGTTACTGTAACTTCGTTACTAATTATGTCAAGTAACTGTAACTTCGATACTAATTATGACAAGTAACTGTAATTTCGATACAAATTATGACAGGTTACCGTAACTTCGTTACTAATTATGACAAGTAACTGTAATTTCGATACAAATTATGGCAGGTATCTGTAACTTCGGTACTAATTATATCAGGTATCAGTAACTTCGATACTAATTATGACAGGTTACTGTAACTTCGTTACTTATTATGTCAAGTAACAGTAACTTCTATACTAACTATGACAAGTAACTGTAATTTCGATACAAATTAAGACAGGTAACAGTAACTTCGATACTAATTATGACAAGAAACTCTAATTTCGTTACTAATTATGACAAGTAACAGTAATTTTGATAAAAAATTATGGTAAGTAACTGTAACATCAATACTAATTATGACAGGTAACAGTAACTTCGATACTAATTATGACAGGTAAGAGTAACTACGATACTAATTATGACAAGTAACTGTAACTTCGATACTAATTATGACAGGTAACTGTAACTTCGTAACTAATCATGACAAGTAACTGTAATTTCGATGCAAATTATGGCAGGTAACAGTAACTTCGATACTAATTATGACAGGTAACTGTAACTTCAATACTAATTATGACAAGGAACTGTAATTTCGATACAAATTATGGGAGGTAACTGTAACTTCGATACTAATTGTGACTGGTAACAGTAACTTCGATACTAATTATGACAAGTAACTATAACTTCGAATCAAATTATGACAGGTAACTGTAACTTCGATACTAATTATGACAAGAAACTCTAACTTCGTTACTAATTATGACAAGCAACTGTAATTTTGATAAAAAAATTATGGTAGGTAACTGTAACTTCAATACTAATTATGACAGGTAACAGTAACTTCGATACTAATTATGACAGGTAACAGTAACTTCGATACTAATTATGACAAGTAACTATAACTTCGATAAAAATTATGACTGGTTACTGTAACTTCGATTCTAATTATGACAAGAAACTCAAACTTCGTTACTATTTATGACAAGGTACTGTAATTTTGATAAAAAATTATGGTAGGTAACTGTAACTTCAATACTAATTATGACAGGTAACAGTAACTTCGATACTAATTACGACAGGAAACTGTAATTTCGTTACTAATTATGACAAGTAACTCTAATGTCGATACAAATTATGGCAGGTAACTGTAACTTCGATACTAATTATGACAGGTAACAGTAACTTCGATACTAATTATGACAGGTAACAGTAACTTCGATACTAATTATGACAAGTAACTATAACTTCGATAAAAATTATGACTGGTTACTGTAACTTCGATTCTAATTATGACAAGAAACTCAAACTTCGTTACTAATTATGACAAGTAACTGTAATTTTGATAAAAAATTATGGTAGGTAACTGTAACTTCAATACTAATTATGACAGGTAACAGTAACTTCGATACTAATTATGACAGGAAACTGTAATTTCGTTACAAATTATGGCAGGTAACAGTAACTTCGATACTAATTATGACAGGTAACATTAATTCGATACTAATTATGACAAGTAACTATAACTTCGATACAAATTATGACAGGTAACTGTAACTTCGATACTAATTATGACAAGAAACTCGAACTTCGTTACTAATTATGACAAGTCCCTGTAATTTCGATACAAATTATGGTAGGTAACTGTAACTTCCATACTAATTATGACAGGTAACAGTAACTTCGATACTAATTATGACAGGAAACTGTAACTTCGTTACTAATTATGACATGTCCCTGTAATTTCGATACAAAAAATATGGCAGGAACCTGTAACTTCGATACTAATTATGACAGGTGGCTGTAACTTCGTCACTAATTATGACAAGTAACTGTAATTTCGTTACAAATTATGGCAGGTAACAGTAACTAATTATGACAGGTAACATTAATTCGATACTAATTATGACAAGTAACTATAACTTCGATACAAATTATGACAGGTAACTGTAACTTCGATACTAATTATGACAAGAAACTCTAACTTCGTTACTTATTATGACAAGTAACTGTAATTCTGATAAAAAATTATGGTAGGTAACTGTAACTTCAATATTAATTATGACAGGTAACATTAACTTCGATACTAATTATGACAGGTAACTGCAACTTCGTTACTAATTATCACAAGTAACTTTAATTTCGATACTAATTAGGACAAGTCCCTGTAATTTCGATACAAATTATGGCAGGTAACGGTAACTTCAATACTAATTATTACAAGTAACAGTAACTTCGATACTAATTATGACAGGTAACTGTAACTTCGTTACTAATTATGACAAGTAACAGTAATTTCGATACAAAATATGGCAGGTAACAGTAACTTCGATACTAATTATGACAGGTAACAGTACCTTCGATACTAATTATGACAAGTAACATTAACTTCGATACTAATTATGACAGGTTACTGTAACATCGTTGCTAATGATGACAAGTTACTTTAATTTCGATACAAATTATGGCAGGTAACTGTAACTTCCATACCAATTATGACAGGTAACAGTTACTTCGATACTAATTATGACAGGAAACTGTAACTTCGTTACTAATTATGACAAGTAACTGTAATTTCGATACAAATTATGACAGGTAGCTTTAACTTCGTTACTAATTATGACAAGTAACAGTACCTTCGATACTAATTATGACAGGTAACTGTAACATCGATACTAATTATGACAAGTAACTGTAATTTCGATACAAATTTTGGCAGGTAACTGTAACTTCGATACTAATTATGACAGGTAACAGTAACTTCGATACTAATTATGACAAGTAACTGTAACTTCGATACTAATTATGACAGGTAACTGTAACTTCGTCACTAATTATGATAAGTAACTGTAATTTCGATACAAATTATGGCAGGTAACTGTAACTTCGATACTAATTATGACAGGTAACAGTAACTTCGATACTAATTATGACAAGTAACTGTAACTTCGATACAAATTATGACAGGTAACTGTAACTTCGTTACTACTTATGACAAGTAACAGTACCTTCGATACAAATTATGACAGGTAACTGTAACTTCGATACTAATTATGACAAGAAACTCGAACTTCGTTAATAATTATGACAAGTCCCTGTAATTTCGATACAAATTATGGCAGGTAACTGTAACTTCCATACTAATTATGACAGATAAGAGTAACTTCGATAGTAATTATGACAGGAAACTGTAACTTCGTTACTAATTATGACAAGTAACTGTAATTTTGATACAAATTATGACAGGTTACTGTAACTTCGTTACTACTTATGACAAGTAACAGTACCTTCGATACTAATTATGACAGGTAACTGTAACTTCGATATTAATTATGACAAGGAACAGTAATTTTGATACAAATTATGGCAGGTAACTGTAACTTTGATACTAATTATGACAGGTAACAGTAACTTCGATACTAATTATGACAAGTAACTGTAACTTCGTTACTAATTATGACAAGTAACTATAATTTTGATAAAAAATTATGGCAGGTAACCGTAACTTCGATACTAATTATGACAGGTAACATTAACTTCGATACTAATTATGACAGGTTACTGTAACTTCGTTACTAATTATGTCAAGTAACTGTAACTTCGATACTAATTATGACAAGTAACTGTAATTTCGATACAAATTATGACAGGTTACCGTAACTTCGTTACTAATTATGACAAGTAACTGTAATTTCGATACAAATTATGGCAGGTATCTGTAACTTCGGTACTAATTATATCAGGTATCAGTAACTTCGATACTAATTATGACAGGTTACTGTAACTTCGTTACTTATTATGTCAAGTAACAGTAACTTCTATACTAACTATGACAAGTAACTGTAATTTCGATACAAATTAAGACAGGTAACAGTAACTTCGATACTAATTATGACAAGAAACTCTAATTTCGTTACTAATTATGACAAGTAACAGTAATTTTGATAAAAAATTATGGTAAGTAACTGTAACATCAATACTAATTATGACAGGTAACAGTAACTTCGATACTAATTATGACAGGTAAGAGTAACTACGATACTAATTATGACAAGTAACTGTAACTTCGATACTAATTATGACAGGTAACTGTAACTTCGTAACTAATCATGACAAGTAACTGTAATTTCGATGCAAATTATGGCAGGTAACAGTAACTTCGATACTAATTATGACAGGTAACTGTAACTTCAATACTAATTATGACAAGGAACTGTAATTTCGATACAAATTATGGGAGGTAACTGTAACTTCGATACTAATTGTGACTGGTAACAGTAACTTCGATACTAATTATGACAAGTAACTATAACTTCGAATCAAATTATGACAGGTAACTGTAACTTCGATACTAATTATGACAAGAAACTCTAACTTCGTTACTAATTATGACAAGCAACTGTAATTTTGATAAAAAAATTATGGTAGGTAACTGTAACTTCAATACTAATTATGACAGGTAACAGTAACTTCGATACTAATTATGACAGGTAACAGTAACTTCGATACTAATTATGACAAGTAACTATAACTTCGATAAAAATTATGACTGGTTACTGTAACTTCGATTCTAATTATGACAAGAAACTCAAACTTCGTTACTATTTATGACAAGGTACTGTAATTTTGATAAAAAATTATGGTAGGTAACTGTAACTTCAATACTAATTATGACAGGTAACAGTAACTTCGATACTAATTACGACAGGAAACTGTAATTTCGTTACTAATTATGACAAGTAACTCTAATGTCGATACAAATTATGGCAGGTAACTGTAACTTCGATACTAATTATGACAGGTAACAGTAACTTCGATACTAATTATGACAGGTAACAGTAACTTCGATACTAATTATGACAAGTAACTATAACTTCGATAAAAATTATGACTGGTTACTGTAACTTCGATTCTAATTATGACAAGAAACTCAAACTTCGTTACTAATTATGACAAGTAACTGTAATTTTGATAAAAAATTATGGTAGGTAACTGTAACTTCAATACTAATTATGACAGGTAACAGTAACTTCGATACTAATTATGACAGGAAACTGTAATTTCGTTACAAATTATGGCAGGTAACAGTAACTTCGATACTAATTATGACAGGTAACATTAATTCGATACTAATTATGACAAGTAACTATAACTTCGATACAAATTATGACAGGTAACTGTAACTTCGATACTAATTATGACAAGAAACTCGAACTTCGTTACTAATTATGACAAGTCCCTGTAATTTCGATACAAATTATGGCAGGTAACTGTAACTTCCATACTAATTATGACAGGTAACAGTAACTTCGATACTAATTATGACAGGAAACTGTAACTTCGTTACTAATTATGACATGTCCCTGTAATTTCGATACAAAAAATATGGCAGGAACCTGTAACTTCGATACTAATTATGACAGGTGGCTGTAACTTCGTCACTAATTATGACAAGTAACTGTAATTTCGTTACAAATTATGGCAGGTAACAGTAACTAATTATGACAGGTAACATTAATTCGATACTAATTATGACAAGTAACTATAACTTCGATACAAATTATGACAGGTAACTGTAACTTCGATACTAATTATGACAAGAAACTCTAACTTCGTTACTTATTATGACAAGTAACTGTAATTCTGATAAAAAATTATGGTAGGTAACTGTAACTTCAATATTAATTATGACAGGTAACATTAACTTCGATACTAATTATGACAGGTAACTGCAACTTCGTTACTAATTATCACAAGTAACTTTAATTTCGATACTAATTAGGACAAGTCCCTGTAATTTCGATACAAATTATGGCAGGTAACGGTAACTTCAATACTAATTATTACAAGTAACAGTAACTTCGATACTAATTATGACAGGTAACTGTAACTTCGTTACTAATTATGACAAGTAACAGTAATTTCGATACAAAATATGGCAGGTAACAGTAACTTCGATACTAATTATGACAGGTAACAGTACCTTCGATACTAATTATGACAAGTAACATTAACTTCGATACTAATTATGACAGGTTACTGTAACATCGTTGCTAATGATGACAAGTTACTTTAATTTCGATACAAATTATGGCAGGTAACTGTAACTTCCATACCAATTATGACAGGTAACAGTTACTTCGATACTAATTATGACAGGAAACTGTAACTTCGTTACTAATTATGACAAGTAACTGTAATTTCGATACAAATTATGACAGGTAGCTTTAACTTCGTTACTAATTATGACAAGTAACAGTACCTTCGATACTAATTATGACAGGTAACTGTAACATCGATACTAATTATGACAAGTAACTGTAATTTCGATACAAATTTTGGCAGGTAACTGTAACTTCGATACTAATTATGACAGGTAACAGTAACTTCGATACTAATTATGACAAGTAACTGTAACTTCGATACTAATTATGACAGGTAACTGTAACTTCGTCACTAATTATGATAAGTAACTGTAATTTCGATACAAATTATGGCAGGTAACTGTAACTTCGATACTAATTATGACAGGTAACAGTAACTTCGATACTAATTATGACAAGTAACTGTAACTTCGATACAAATTATGACATGTAACTGTAACTTCGTTACTACTTATGACAAGTAACAGTACCTTCGATACAAATTATGACAGGTAACTGTAACTTCGATACTAATTATGACAAGAAACTCGAACTTCGTTAATAATTATGACAAGTCCCTGTAATTTCGATACAAATTATGGCAGGTAACTGTAACTTCCATACTAATTATGACAGATAACAGTAACTTCGATAGTAATTATGACAGGAAACTGTAACTTCGTTACTAATTATGACAAGTAACTGTAATTTCGATACAAATTATGACAGGTAACTGTAACTTCGTTACTACTTATGACAAGTAACAGTACCTTCGATACTAATTATGACAGGTAACTGTAACTTCGATATTAATTATGACAAGGAACAGTAATTTTGATACAAATTATGGCAGGTAACTGTAACTTTGATACTAATTATGACAGGTAACAGTAACTTCGATACTAATTATGACAAGTAACTGTAACTTCGTTACTAATTATGACAAGTAACTATAATTTTGATAAAAAATTATGGCAGGTAACCGTAACTTCGATACTACTTATGACAGGTAACATTAACTTCGATACTAATTATGACAGGTTACTGTAACTTCGTTACTAATTATGTCAAGTAACTGTAACTTCGATACTAATTATGACAAGTAACTGTAATTTCGATACAAATTATGACAGGTTACCGTAACTTCGTTACTAATTATGACAAGTAACTGTAATTTCGATACAAATTATGGCAGGTATCTGTAACTTCGGTACTAATTATATCAGGTATCAGTAACTTCGATACTAATTATGACAGGTTACTGTAACTTCGTTACTTATTATGTCAAGTAACAGTAACTTCTATACTAACTATGACAAGTAACTGTAATTTCGATACAAATTAAGACAGGTAACAGTAACTTCGATACTAATTATGACAAGAAACTCTAATTTCGTTACTAATTATGACAAGTAACAGTAATTTTGATAAAAAATTATGGTAAGTAACTGTAACATCAATACTAATTATGACAGGTAACAGTAACTTCGATACTAATTATGACAGGTAAGAGTAACTACGATACTAATTATGACAAGTAACTGTAACTTCGATACTAATTATGACAGGTAACTGTAACTTCGTAACTAATCATGACAAGTAACTGTAATTTCGATACAAATTATGGCAGGTAACAGTAACTTCGATACTAATTATGACAGGTAACTGTAACTTCAATACTAATTATGACAAGGAACTGTAATTTCGATACAAATTATGGGAGGTAACTGTAACTTCGATACTAATTGTGACTGGTAACAGTAACTTCGATACTAATTATGACAAGTAACTATAACTTCGAATCAAATTATGACAGGTAACTGTAACTTCGATACTAATTATGACAAGAAACTCTAACTTCGTTACTAATTATGATAAGCAACTGTAATTTTGATTAAAAAATTATGGTAGGTAACTGTAACTTCAATACTAATTATGACAGGTAACAGTAACTTCGATACTAATTATGACAGGTAACAGTAACTTCGATACTAATTATGACAAGTAACTATAACTTCGATAAAAATTATGACTGGTTACTGTAACTTCGATTCTAATTATGACAAGAAACTCAAACTTCGTTACTAATTATGACAAGTAACTGTAATTTTGATAAAAAATTATGGTAGGTAACTGTAACTTCAATACTAATTATGACAGGTAACAGTAACTTCGATACTAATTTTGACAGGAAACTGTAATTTCGTTACAAATTATGGCAGGTAACAGTAACTTCGATACTAATTATGACAGGTAACTGTAACTTCAATACTAATTATGACAAGGAACTGTAATTTCGATACAAATTATGGGAGGTAACTGTAACTTCGATACTAATTATGACAGGTAACATTAATTCGATACTAATTATGACAAGTAACTATAACTTCGATACAAATTATGACAGGTAACTGTAACTTCGATACTAATTATGACAAGTAACTATAACTTCGATAAAAATTATGACTGGTTACTGTAACTTCGATTCTAATTATGACAAGAAACTCAAACTTCGTTACTAATTATGACAAGTAACTGTAATTTTGATAAAAAATTATGGTAGGTAACTGTAACTTCAATACTAATTATGACAGGTAACAGTAACTTCGATACTAATTATGACAGGAAACTGTAATTTCGTTACAAATTATGGCAAGTAACAGTAACTTCGATACTAATTATGACAGGTAACATTAATTCGATACTAATTATGACAAGTAACTATAACTTCGATACAAATTATGACAGGTAACTGTAACTTCGATACTAATTATGACAAGAAACTCGAACTTCGTTACTAATTATGACAAGTCCCTGTAATTTCGATACAAATTATGGCAGGTAACTGTAACTTCCATACTAATTATGACAGGTAACAGTAACTTCGATACTAATTATGACAGGAAACTGTAACTTCGTTACTAATTATGACATGTCCCTGTAATTTCGATACAAAAAATATGGCAGGAACCTGTAACTTCGATACTAATTATGACAGGTGGCTGTAACTTCGTCACTAATTATGACAAGTAACTGTAATTTCGTTACAAATTATGGCAGGTAACAGTAACTAATTATGACAGGTAACATTAATTCGATACTAATTATGACAAGTAACTATAACTTCGATACAAATTATGACAGGTAACTGTAACTTCGATACTAATTATGACAAGAAACTCTAACTTCGTTACTTATTATGACAAGTAACTGTAATTCTGATAAAAAATTATGGTAGGTAACTGTAACTTCAATATTAATTATGACAGGTAACATTAACTTCGATACTAATTATGACAGGTAACTGCAACTTCGTTACTAATTATCACAAGTAACTTTAATTTCGATACTAATTAGGACAAGTCCCTGTAATTTCGATACAAATTATGGCAGGTAACGGTAACTTCAATACTAATTATTACAAGTAACAGTAACTTCGATACTAATTATGACAGGTAACTGTAACTTCGTTACTAATTATGACAAGTAACAGTAATTTCGATACAAAATATGGCAGGTAACAGTAACTTCGATACTAATTATGACAGGTAACAGTACCTTCGATACTAATTATGACAAGTAACATTAACTTCGATACTAATTATGACAGGTTACTGTAACATCGTTGCTAATGATGACAAGTTACTTTAATTTCGATACAAATTATGGCAGGTAACTGTAACTTCCATACCAATTATGACAGGTAACAGTTACTTCGATACTAATTATGACAGGAAACTGTAACTTCGTTACTAATTATGACAAGTAACTGTAATTTCGATACAAATTATGACAGGTAGCTTTAACTTCGTTACTAATTATGACAAGTAACAGTACCTTCGATACTAATTATGACAGGTAACTGTAACATCGATACTAATTATGACAAGTAACTGTAATTTCGATACAAATTTTGGCAGGTAACTGTAACTTCGATACTAATTATGACAGGTAACAGTAACTTCGATACTAATTATGACAAGTAACTGTAACTTCGATACTAATTATGACAGGTAACTGTAACTTCGTCACTAATTATGATAAGTAACTGTAATTTCGATACAAATTATGGCAGGTAACTGTAACTTCGATACTAATTATGACAGGTAACAGTAACTTCGATACTAATTATGACAAGTAACTGTAACTTCGATACAAATTATGACAGGTAACTGTAACTTCGTTACTACTTATGACAAGTAACAGTACCTTCGATACAAATTATGACAGGTAACTGTAACTTCGATTCTAATTATGACATGAAACTCGAACTTCGTTAATAATTATGACAAGTCCCTGTAATTTCGATACAAATTATGGCAGGTAACTGTAACTTCCATACTAATTATGACAGATAACAGTAACTTCGATAGTAATTATGACAGGAAACTGTAACTTCGTTACTAATTATGACAAGTAACTGTAATTTCGATACAAATTATGACAGGTAACTGTAACTTCGTTACTACTTATGACAAGTAACAGTACCTTCGATACTAATTATGACAGGTAACTGTAACTTCGATATTAATTATGACAAGGAACAGTAATTTTGATACAAATTATGGCAGGTAACTGTAACTTTGATACTAATTATGACAGGTAACAGTAACTTCGATACTAATTATGACAAGTAACTGTAACTTCGTTACTAATTATGACAAGTAACTATAATTTTGATAAAAAATTATGGCAGGTAACCGTAACTTCGATACTACTTATGACAGGTAACATTAACTTCGATACTAATTATGACAGGTTACTGTAACTTCGTTACTAATTATGTCAAGTAACTGTAACTTCGATACTAATTATGACAAGTAACTGTAATTTCGATACAAATTATGACAGGTTACCGTAACTTCGTTACTAATTATGACAAGTAACTGTAATTTCGATACAAATTATGGCAGGTATCTGTAACTTCGGTACTAATTATATCAGGTATCAGTAACTTCGATACTAATTATGACAGGTTACTGTAACTTCGTTACTTATTATGTCAAGTAACAGTAACTTCTATACTAACTATGACAAGTAACTGTAATTTCGATACAAATTAAGACAGGTAACAGTAACTTCGATACTAATTATGACAAGAAACTCTAATTTCGTTACTAATTATGACAAGTAACAGTAATTTTGATAAAAAATTATGGTAAGTAACTGTAACATCAATACTAATTATGACAGGTAACAGTAACTTCGATACTAATTATGACAGGTAAGAGTAACTACGATACTAATTATGACAAGTAACTGTAACTTCGATACTAATTATGACAGGTAACTGTAACTTCGTAACTAATCATGACAAGTAACTGTAATTTCGATACAAATTATGGCAGGTAACAGTAACTTCGATACTAATTATGACAGGTAACTGTAACTTCAATACTAATTATGACAAGGAACTGTAATTTCGATACAAATTATGGGAGGTAACTGTAACTTCGATACTAATTGTGACTGGTAACAGTAACTTCGATACTAATTATGACAAGTAACTATAACTTCGAATCAAATTATGACAGGTAACTGTAACTTCGATACTAATTATGACAAGAAACTCTAACTTCGTTACTAATTATGATAAGCAACTGTAATTTTGATTAAAAAATTATGGTAGGTAACTGTAACTTCAATACTAATTATGACAGGTAACAGTAACTTCGATACTAATTATGACAGGTAACAGTAACTTCGATACTAATTATGACAAGTAACTATAACTTCGATAAAAATTATGACTGGTTACTGTAACTTCGATTCTAATTATGACAAGAAACTCAAACTTCGTTACTAATTATGACAAGTAACTGTAATTTTGATAAAAAATTATGGTAGGTAACTGTAACTTCAATACTAATTATGACAGGTAACAGTAACTTCGATACTAATTTTGACAGGAAACTGTAATTTCGTTACAAATTATGGCAGGTAACAGTAACTTCGATACTAATTATGACAGGTAACATTAATTCGATACTAATTATGACAAGTAACTATAACTTCGATACAAATTATGACAGGTAACTGTAACTTCGATACTAATTATGACAAGAAACTCGAACTTCGTTACTAATTATGACAAGTCCCTGTAATTTCGATACAAATTATGGCAGGTAACTGTAACTTCCATACTAATTATGACAGGTAACAGTAACTTCGATACTAATTATGACAGGAAACTGTAACTTCGTTACTAATTATGACATGTCCCTGTAATTTCGATACAAAAAATATGGCAGGAACCTGTAACTTCGATACTAATTATGACAGGTGGCTGTAACTTCGTCACTAATTATGACAAGTAACTGTAATTTCGTTACAAATTATGGCAGGTAACAGTAACTAATTATGACAGGTAACATTAATTCGATACTAATTATGACAAGTAACTATAACTTCGATACAAATTATGACAGGTAACTGTAACTTCGATACTAATTATGACAAGAAACTCGAACTTCGTTACTAATTATGACAAGTCCCTGTAATTTCGATACAAATTATGGCAGGTAACTGTAACTTCCATACTAATTATGACAGGTAACAGTAACTTCGATACTAATTATGACAGGAAACTGTAACTTCGTTACTAATTATGACAAGTAACTGTAATTTCGATACAAATTATGACAGGTAACTGTAACTACGTTACTAATTATGACAGGTTACTGTAACTTCGTTACTAATTATGTCAAGTAATTGTAGCTTCGATTCTAATTATGACAAGTAACTGTAATTTCGATACAAAATATGACAGGTAACAGTAACTTAGATACTAATTATGCCAAGAAACTCTAACTTCGTTAATAATTATGACAAGTTACAGTAATTTCGAAAAAAAATTATGGTAGGTAACTGTAACTTCAATACTAATTATGACTGTAACTGTAACTTCGTTACTAATTATGACAAGTAACTGTAATTTCGATACAAATTATGGCAGGTAACAGTAACTTCGATACTAATTATGACAGGTAACTGTAACTTCGATACTAATTATGACAAGGAACTGTAATTTCGATACAAATTATGGCAGGTAACTGTAACTTCCATACTAATTATGACAGGTAACAGTAACTTCGATACTAATTATGACAAGAAACTGTAACTTCGTTACTAATTATGACAAGTAACTGTAATTTCGATACTAGTTATGACAGGTAACAGTAACTTCGATACTAATTATGACAAGTAAATGTAACTTCGATACTAATTATGACAGGTAACTGTAACTTCGTTACTAATTATGACTAGTAACTGTAATTTCGATACAAATTATGGCAGGTAACTGTAACTTCGATAATAATTATGACAGGTAACAATAATTTCGGTACTTATTATGACAAGTAACTATAACTTCGATAAAAATTATGACTGATTACTGTAACTTCGATTCTAATTATGACAAGAAACTCTAACTTCGTTACTAATTATGACAAGTAACTGTAATTTTGATAAAAAATTAAGGTAGGTAACTGTAACTTCAATACTAATTATGACAGGTAACAGTAACTTCGATACTAATTATGACAGGAAACTGTAACTTCGTTACTAATTATGACAAGTAACTTTAATTTCGATACTAATTATGGCAGGTAACTGCAACATCGTTACTAATTATGACAAGTCACTGTAATTTCGATACAAATTATGGCAGGTAAATGTAACATCGATACTAATTATGACAAGTAACTGTAACTTCGACACTAATGATGACAGGTGTCTGTAACTTCGTTATTAATTATGACAAGTAACTCTAATTTCGATACAAATTTTGGCAGGTAACTGTAACATCGATACTAATTATGACAGGTAACAGTAACTTCGATACTAATTATGGCAAGTAACTGTAACTTCGATACTAACTATGACAGGTAACTGTAACTTCGTCACTAATTATGATAAGTAACTGTAATTTCGATACAAATTATGGCAGGTAACTGTAACTTCGATACTAATTATGACAGGTAACAGTAACTTCGATACTAATTATGACAAAGTAACTATAACTTCGATACAAATTATGACAGGTAACTGTAACTTCGATACTAATTATGACAAGAAACTCGAACTTCGTTACTAATTATGACAAGTCCCTGTAATTTCGATACAAATTATGGCAGGTAACTGTAACTTCCATACTAATTATGACAGATAACAGTAACTTCGATACTAATTATGAAAGGAAACTGTAACTTCGTTACTAATTATGACAAGTAACTGTAATTTCGATTCAAATTATGACAGGTAACTGTAACTTTGTTACTACTTATGACAAGTAACAGTACCTTCGATACTAATTATGACAGGTAACTGTAACATCGATATTTATTATGACAAGTAACAGTAATTTTGATAAAAAATTATGGTAGGTAACTGTAACATCAATACTAATTATGACAGGTAACAGTAACTTCGATACTAATTATGACAGGTAAGAGTAACTACGATACTAATTTGACAAGTAACTGTAACTTCGATACTAATTATGACAGATAACAGTAACTTCGATACTATTTATGACAGGTAACTGTAACTTCGATACTTATTATGACAAGGAACTGTAATTTCGATACAAATTATGGCAGGTAACTGTAACTTCGATACTAATTGTGACTGGTAACAGTAACTTCGATACTAATTATGACAAGTAACTATAACTTCGAATCAAATTATGACAGGTAACTGTAACTTCGATACTAATTATGACAAGAAACTCTAACTTCGTAACTAATTATGACAACTAACTTGAATTTTGTTAAAAAATTATGGTAGGTAACTGTAACTTCAATACTAATTATGACAGGTAACAGTAACTTCGTTACTTATTATCACAAGCAACTTTAATTTCGATACTAATTATGGCAGGTAACTGTAACTTCGTTACTAATTATGACAAGTCCCTGTAATTTCGATACAAATTATGGCAGGTAACGGTAACTTCGATACTAATTATTACAAGTAACTGTAACTTCGATACTAATTATGACAGGTAACTGTAACTTGGTTACTAATTATGACAAGTAACTGTAATTTCGATACAAATTTTGGCAGGTAACTGTAACTTCGATTCTAATTATGACAGGTAACAGTAACTTCGATACTAATTATGACAAGTAACTGTAACTTCGATACTAATTATGACAGGTAACTGTAACTTCGATACTAATTATGACAGGTAACAGTAACTTCGATACTAATTATGACAAGTAACATTAACTTCGATACTAATTATGACAGGTTACTGTAACATCGTTGCTAATGATGACAAGTAACTTTAATTTCGATACAAATTATGGCAGGTAACTGTAACTTCCATACTAATTATGACAGGTAACAGTTACTTCGATACTAATTATGACAGGAAACTGTAACTTCGTTACTAAATTGTGGTGTTTGAAGCCATATTTTCAGTGTTGCCTTAGTAAACAAGAGTTTAGTGCTTTTCAGTCGGTCAACACGAATGTACCCAAAAGAGATGGGTTATGCCCTAATCCTGAAATAAATTACATGTTTTATTAATCTCATGTAATTTATTTCAGGATAAGGGCATAACCCATCTCTTTTGGGTACATTCGTGTTGACCGACTGAAAAGCACTAAACTCTTGTTCGTTACTAATTATGACATGTAATTGTATTTTCGATACAAATTATGACAGGTAACTGTTACTTCGTTACTAATTATGAGAAGTAACAGTACCTTAGATAATAATTATGACAGGTAACTGTAACTTCGATACTAATTATGACAAGGAACTGTAATTTCGATACAAATTATGGCAGGTAACTGTAATTTCGTTACTAATTATGACAAGTAACTGTAATTTCGATACAAATTTTGGCAGGTAACTGTAACTTCGATACTAATTATGACAGGTAACAGTAACTTCGATACTAATTATGACAAGTAACAGTAACTTCGATACTTATTATGACAGGTAACTGTAACTTCGTTACTAGTTATGACAAGTAACTCTAATTTCGATACAAATTATGGCAGGTAACTGTAACTTCGATACTAATTATGACTGGTTACTGTAACTTCGATTCTAATTATGACAAGAAACTCAAACTTCGTTACCAATTATGACAAGTAACTGTAATTTCGATAAAAAATTATGGTAGGTAACTGTAACTTCAATACTAAATATGACAGGTAACAGTAACTTCGATACTAATTATGACAGGAAACTAAAACTTCGTTACTCATTATGACAAGTAACTTTAATTTCGATACTAATTATGGCAGGAAACTGTAACTTCGTTACTAATTATGACAAGTCCCTGTAATTTCGATACAAATTATGGCAGGTAACTGTAACTTCGATACTAATTATGACAGGTAACTGTAAATTCGTCACTAATTATGACTAGTAACTGTAATTTCGTTACAAATTATGGCAGGTAACAGTAACTTCGATACTAATTATGACAGGTAACAGTAATTCGATACTAATTATGACAAGTAACTATAACTTCGATACAAATTATGACAGGCAACTGTAACTTCGATACTAATTATGACAAGAAACTCGAACTTCGTTACTAATTATGAGAAGTCCCTGTAATTTCGATACAAATTATGGCAGGTAACTGTAACTTCCATACTAATTATGACAAGTAACAGTAACTTCGATACTAATTATGACAGCAAACTGTAACTTCGTTACTAATTATGACAAGTAACTGTAATTTCGATACAAATTATGACAGGTAACTGTAACTTCGTTACTAATTATGACAGGTTACTGTAACTTCGTTACTAATTATGTCAAGTAATTGTAGCTTCGATTCTAATTATGACAAGTAACTGTAATTTCGATACAAAATATGACAGGTAACAGTAACTTCGATACTAATTATGACAAGAAACTCTAACTTCGTTAATAATTATGACAAGTAACAGTAATTTTGATAAAAAAAAATTATGGTAGGTAACTGTAACTTCAATACTAATTATGACAGGTAACAGTAACTTCGATACTAATTATGACAGGAAACTGTAACATCGTTACTAATTATGACAAGTCCCTGTAATTTCGATAGAAATTATGGCAGGTAAATGTAACATCGTCACTAATTATGACAAGTAACTGTAATTTCGATACTAATTATGACAGGTAACTGTAACTTCGATATTAATTATGACAAGTAACAGTAATTTTGATAAACATTATGGTAGGTAACTGTAACATCAATACTAATTATGACAGGTAACAGTAACTTCGATACTAATTATGACAGGTAAGAGTAACTACGATACTAATTATGACAAGTAACTGTAACTTCGATACTAATTATGACAGGTAACTGTAAATTCGTAACTAATTATGACAAGTAACTGTAATTTCGATACAAATTATGGCAGGCAACAGTAACTTCGATACTAATTATGACAGATAACTGTAACTTCGATACTAATTATGACAAGGAACTGTAATTTCGATACAAATTATGGCAGGTAACTGTAACTTCGATACCAATTGTGACTGGTAACAGTAACTTCGATACTAATTATGACAAGTAACTATAACTTCGAATCAAATTATGACAGGTAACTGTAACTTCGATACTAATTATGACAAGAAACTCTAACTTCGTTACCAATTATGACAAGTAACTGTAATTTTGATAAAAAATTATGGTAGGTAACTGTAACTTCAATATTAATTATGACAGGTAACATTAACTTCGATACTAATTATGACAGGTAACTGCAACTTCGTTACTAATTATCACAAGTAACTTTAATTTCGATACTAATTATGACAAGTCCCTGTAATTTCGATACAAATTATGGCAGGTAACGGTAACTTCGATACTAATTATTACAAGTAATAGTAACTTCGATACTAATTATGACAGGTAACTGTAACTTGGTTACTAATTATGACAAGTAACTGTAATTTCGATACAATTTTTGGCAGGTAACTGTAACTTCGATTCAAATTATGACAGGTAACAGTAACTTCGATACTAATTATGACAAGTAACTGTGACTTCGATACTAATTATGACAGGTAACTGTAACTTCGTTACTAATTATGACAAGTAACAGTAATTTCGATACAAAATATGGCAGGTAACAGTAACTTCGATACTAATTATGACAGGTAACAGTAACTTCGATACTAATTATGACAAGTAACATTAACTTCGATACTAATTATGACAGGTTACTGTAACATCGTTGCTAATGATGACAAGTAACTTTAATTTCGATACAAATTATGGCAGGTAACTGTAACATCCATACTAATTATGACAGGTAACAGTTACTTCGATACTAATTATGACAGGAAACTGTAACTTCGTTACTAATTATGACAAGTAACTGTAATTTCGATACAAATTATGACAGGTAACTGTAACTTCGTTACTAATTATGGCAAGTAACAGTACCTTCGATACTAATTATGACAGGTAACTGTAACTTCGATACTAATTATGACAAGGAACTGTAATTTCGATACAAATTATGGCAGGTAACTGTAATTTCGTTACTAATCATGACAAGTAACTGAAATTTCGATACAAATTTTGGCAGGTAACTGTAACTTCGATACTAATTATGACAGGTAACAGTAACTTCGATACTAATTATGACAAGTAACAGTAACTTCGATACTTATTATGACAGGTAACTGTAACTTCGTTACTAATTATGACAAGTAACCCTAATTTCGATACAAATTAGGGCAGGTAACTGTAACTTCGATACTAATTATGACAGGTAACAGTTACTTCGATACTAATTATGACAAGTAACTATAACTTCGATAAAAATTATGACTGGTTACTGTAACTTCGTTTCTAACTATGACAAGAATCTCAAACTTCGTTACTAATTATGACAAGTAACTGTAATTTTGATAAAAAATTATGGTAGGTAACTGTAACTTCAATACTAATTATGACAGGTAACAGTAACTTCGATACTAATTATGACAGGAAACTGTAACTTCGTTACTAATTATGACAAGTCCCTGTAATTTCGATACAAATTATGGCAGGTAACTGTAACTTCGATACTAATTATGACAAGTAACTGTTACTTCGATACTAGTTATGACAGGTAACTGTAATTTCGTTACAAATTATGGCAGGTAACAGTAACTTCGATACTAATTATGACAGGTAACAGTAATTCGATACTAATTATGACAAGTAACTATAACTTCGATACTAATTATGACAAGAAACTCGAACTTCGTTACTAATTATGACAAGTCCGTGTAATTTCGATACAAATTATGGCTGGTAACTGTAACTTCCATACTAATTATGATAGGTAACAGTAACTTCGATACTAATTATGACAGGTAACGGTAACTTCGTTACTAATTATGACAGGTTACTGTAACTTCGTTACTAATTATGTCAAGTAATTGTAGCTTCGATTCTAATTATGACAAGTAACTGTAATTTCAATACAAAATATGACAGGTAACAGTAACTTCGATACTAATTATGACGAGAAACTCTAACTTCGTTAATAATTATGACAAGTAACAGTAATTTTGATAAAAATTATGGTAGGTAACTGTAACTTCAATACTAATTATGACTGTAACTGTAACTTCGTTACTAATTATAACAAGTAACTGTAATTCCGATACAAATTATGGCAGGTAACAGTAACTTCGATACTAATTATGGCAGGTAACTGTAACTTCGATACTAATTATGACAAGGAACTGTAATTTCGATACAAATTATGGCAGGTAACTGTAACTTCCATACTAATTATGACAGGTAACAGTAACTTCGATACTAATTATGACAAGAAACTGTAACTTCGTTACTAATTATGACAAGTAACTGTAATTTCGATACTAATTATGACAGGTAACAGTAACTTCGATACTAATTATGACAAGTAAATGTAACTTCGATACTAATTATTACAGGTAACTATTACTTCGTTACTAATTATGACAAGTAACTGTAATTTCGATACAAATTATGGCAGGTAACTGTAACTTCGATACTAATTATGACAGGTAACAGTAACTTCGGTACTTATTATGACAAGTAACTATAACTTCGATAAAAATTGTGACTGGTTACTGTAACTTCGATTCTAATTATGACAAGAAACTCTAACTTCGTTACTAATTATGACAAGTAACTGTAATTTTGATAAAAAATTAAGGTAGGTAACTGTAACTTCATTACTAATTATAACAGGTAACAGTAACTTCGATACTAATTATGACAGGAAACTGTAACTTCGTTACTAATTATGACAAGTAACTTTAATTTCGATACTAATTATGGCAGGTAACTGTAACCACGTTACTAATTATGACAAGTCCCTGTAATTTCGATACAAATTTTGGCAGGTTACTGTAACTTCGATACTAATTATGACAAGTAACTGTAACTTCGACACTAATTATGACAGGTAACTGTAACTTCGTTATTAATTATGACAAGTAACTCTAATTTCGATACAAATTTTGGCAGGTAACTGTAACTTCGATACTTATTATGACAGGTAACAGTAACTTCGATACTAATTATGACAAGTAACTGTAACTTCGATACTAATTATGACAGGTAACCGTAACTTCGTCACTAATTATGACAAGTAACTGTAATTTCGATACAAATTATGGCAGGTAACTGTAACTTCGATACTAATTATGACAGGTAACAGTAACTTCGATACTAATTATGACAAGTAACTATAACTTCGATACAAATTATGACAGGTAACTGTAACATCGATACTAATTATGACAAGAAACTCGAACTTCGTTACTAATTATGACAAGTCCCTGTAATTTCGATACAAATTATGGCATGTAACAGTAACTTCGATACTAATTATGGCAGGTAACTGTAACTTCGATACTAATTTTGACAAGGAACTGTAATTTCGATACAAATTATGGCAGGTAACTGTAACTTCCATACTAATTATGACAGGTAACAGTAACTTCGATACTAATTATGACAAGAAACTGTAACTTCGTTACTAATTATGACAAGTAAGTGTAATTTCCATACTAATTATGACAGGTAACAGTAACTTCGATACTAATTATGACAAGTAAATGTAACTTCGATACTAATTATTACAGGTAACTGTAACTTCGTTACTAATTATGACAAGTAACTGTAATTTCGATTCAAATTATGGCAGGTAACTGTATCTTCGATACTAATTATGACAGGTAACAGTTACTTCGACACTAATTATGACAAGTAACTATAATTTCGATACAAATTATGACAGGTAACTGTAACTTCGATACTAATTATGACAAGAAACTCGAACTTCGTTACTAATTATGACAAGTCCCTGTAATTTCGATACAAATTATGGCAGGTAACTGTAACTTCCATACTAATTATGACAGATAACAGTAACTTCGATACTAATTATGAAAGGAAACTGTAACTTCGTTACTAATTATGACAAGTAACTGTAATTTCGATACAAATTATGACAGGTAACTGTAACTTCGTTACTACTTATGACAAGTAACAGTACCTTCGATACTAATTATGACAGGTAACTGTAACTTCGATATTAATTATGACAAGGAACAGTAATTTTGATACAAATTATAGCAGGTAACTGTAACTTTGATACTAATTATGACAGGTAACAGTAACTTCGATACTAATTATGACAAGTAAATGTAACCTCGTTACTAATTATGACAAGTAACTCTAATTTTGATAAAAAATTGTGGCAGGTAACTGTAACTTCGATAGTAATTATGACAGGTTACATTAACTTCGATAATAATTATGACAGGTTACTGTAACTTCGTTACTAATTATGTCAAGTAACTGTAACTTCGATACTAATTATGACAAGTAACTGTAATTTCGATACAAATTATGACAGGTTACCGTTACTTCGTTACTAATTATGACAAGTAACTGTAATTTCGATACAAATTATGGCAGGTAACTATAACTTCGGTACTAATTATATCAGGTATCAGTAACTTCGATACTAATTATGACAGGTTACTGTAACTTCGTTACTAATTATGTCAAGTAACAGTAACTTCTATACTAATTATGACAAGTAACTGTAATTTCGATACAAATTATGGCAGGTAACTATAACTTCGGTACTAATTATATCAGGTATCAGTAACTTCGATACTAATTATGACAGGTAACTGCAAATTCGATACTAATTATGAAAAGTAACTTTAATTTCGATATTAATTATGGTAGGTAACTGTAACTTCGTTACTAATTATGACAAGTCCCTGTAATTTCGATACAAATTATAGCAGGTAACTGTAACTTCGATACTTATTATGTCAGGTAACAGTAACTTCGATACTAATTATGACAGGAAACTGTAACATCGTTACTAATTATGACAAGTTGCTGTAATTTCGATACAAATTATGGCAGGTTACAGTACCTTCGATACTAATTATGACAGGCAACTGTAACTTCGTTACTAATTAGGAAAAGTCCCTGTAATTTCGATACAAATTATGGCAGGTAACTGTAAATTCGATACTAATTATGTCAGGTAACTGTAACTTCGTTACTAATTAGGACAAGTCCCTGTAATTTCGATACAAATTATGGCAGGTAACTGTAACTTCGATACTTATTATGTCAGGTAACAGTAACTTCGATACTAATTATGACTGGAAACTGTAACTTCGTTACTAATTATGACAAGTAACTGTAATTTCGATTCAAATTTTGGCAGGTAACTGTAACTTCGATACTTATTATGACAGTAACAGTTACTTCGATACTAATTATGACAAGTAACTGTAACTTCGATACTAATTAGGAAAAGTCCCTGTAATTTCGTTACAAATTATGGCAGGTAACAGTAACTTCGATACTAATTATGACAGGTAACAGTAATTCGATACTAATTATGACAGGTTACTGTAACTTCGTTACTAATTATGTCAAGTAATTGTAGCTTCGATTCTAATTATGACAAGTAACTGTAATTTCAATACAAAATATGACAGGTAACAGTAACTTCGATACTATTTATGACAAGAAACTCTAACTTCGTTAATAATTATGACAAGTAACTGTAATTTCAATACAAAATATGACAGGTAACAGTAACTTCGATACTAATTATGACAAGAAACTCGAACTTCGTTACTAATTATGACAAGTCCCTGTAATTTCGATACAAATTATGGCAGGTAACTGCAACTTCCATACTAATTATGACAGGTAACAGTAACTTCGATACTAATTATGACAGGTAACGGTAACTTCGTTACTAATTATGACAGGTTACTGTAACTTCGTTACTAATTATGTCAAGTAATTGTAGCTTCGATTCTAATTATGACAAGTAACTGTAATTTCAATACAAAATATGACAGGTAACAGTAACTTCGATACTAATTATGACAAGAAACTCTAACTTCGTTAATAATTATGACAAGTAACAGTAATTTTGATAAAATATATGGTAGGTAACTGTAACTTCAATACTAATTATGACTGTAACTGTAACTTCGTTACTAATTATGACAAGTAACTGTAATTCCGATACAAATTATGGCAGGTAACAGTAACTTCGATACTAATTATGGCAGGTATCTGTAACTTCGATACTAATTATGAAAAGTAACTGTAATTTGGATACTAATTATGACAGGTAACAGTAACTTCGATACTAATTATGACAAGTTAATGTAACTTCGATACTAATTATGACAGGTAACTGTAACTTCGTTACTAATTATGACAAGTAACTGTAATTTCGATACAAATTATGGCAGGTAACTGTAACCTCGATACTAATTATGACAGGTAACAGTAACTTCGGTACTTATTATGACAAGTAACTATAACTTGGATAAAAATTATGACTGGTTACTGTAACTTCGATTCTAATTATGACAAGAAACTCTAACATCGTTACTAATTATGACAAGTAACTGTAATTTTGATAAAAAATTAAGGTAGGTAACTGTAACTTCAATACTAATTATGACAGGTAACAGTAACATCGATACTAATTATGACAGGAAACTGTAACTTCGTTACTAATTATGACAAGTAACTTTAATTTCGATACTAATTATGGCAGGTAACTGTAACATCGTTACTAATTATGACAAGTCCCTGTAATTTCGATACAAATTATGGCAGGTAACTGTAACTTCGATACTAATTATGACAAGTAACTGTAACTTCGACACTAATTATGACAGGTAGCTGTAACTTCGTTATTAATTATGACAAGTAACTCTTATTTCGATAAAAATTTTGGCAGGTAACTGTAACTTCGATACTAATTATGACAGGTAACAGTAACTACGATACTAATTATGACAAGTAACTGTAACTTCGATACTAATTATGACAGGTAACTGTAACTTCGTCACTAATTATGACAAGTAACTGTAATTTCGATACAAATTATGGCAGGTAACTGTAACTTCGATACTAATTATGACAGGTAACAGTAACTTCGATACTAATTATGACAAGTAACTATAACTTCGATACAAATTATGACAGGTAACTGTAACTTCGATACTAATTATGACAAGAAACTCGAACTTCGTTACTAATTATGACAAGTCCCTGTAATTTCGATACAAATTATGGCAGGTAACTGTAACTTCCATACTAATTATGACAGATAACAGTAACTTCGATACTAATTATGAAAGGAAACTGTAACTTCGTTACTAATTATGACAAGTAACTGTAATTTCGATACAAATTATGACAGGTAACTGTAACTTCGTTACAACTTATGACATGTAACAGTACCTTCGATACTAATTATGACAGGTAACTGAAACTTCGATATTAATTATGACAAGGAACAGTAATTTTCATACAAATTATAGCAGGTAACTGTAACTTTGATACTAATTATGACAGGTAACAGTAACTTCGATACTAATTATGACAAGTAACTGTAACTTCATTACTAATTATGACAAGTAACTCTAATTTTGATAACAAATTGTGGCAGGTAACTGTAACTTCGATACTAATTATGACAGGTAACATTAACTTCGATAATAATTATGACAGGTTACTGTAACTTCGTTACTAATTATGTCAAGTAACTATAACTTCGATACTAATTATGACAAGTAACTGTAATTTCGATACAAATTATGACAGGTTACCGTTACTTCGTTACTAATTATGACAAGTAACTGTAATTTCGATACAAATTATGGCAGGTAACTGTAACTTCGGTACTAATTATATCAGGTGTCAGTAACTTCGATACTAATTATGACAGGTTACTGTAACTTCGTTACTAATTATGTCAAGTAACAGTAACTTCTATACTAATTATGACAAGTAACTGTAATTTCGATACAAATTAAGACAGGTAACAGTAACTTCGATACTAATTATGACAAGAAACTCTAACTTCGTTACTAATTATGACAAGTAACAGTAATTTTGATAAAAAATTATGCTAGGTAACTGTAACTTCAATACTAATTATGACAGGTAACAGTAACTTCGATACTAATTATGACAGGTAACTGCAACTTCGATACTAATTATGAAAAGTAACTTTAATTTCGATATTAATTATGGTAGGTAACTGTAACTTCGTTACTAATTATGACAAGTCCCTGTAATTTCGATACAAATTATAGCAGGTAACTGTAACTTCGATACTTATTATGTCAGGTAACAGTAACTTCGATACTAATTATGACAGGAAACTGTAACATCGTTACTAATTATGACAAGTTGCTGTAATTTCGATACAAATTATGGCAGGTTACAGTACCTTCGATACTAATTATGACAGGCAACTGTAACTTCGTTACTAATTAGGAAAAGTCCCTGTAATTTCGATACAAATTATGGCAGGTAACTGTAAATTCGATACTAATTATGTCAGGTAACTGTAACTTCGTTACTAATTAGGACAAGTCCCTGTAATTTCGATACAAATTATGGCAGGTAACTGTAACTTTGATACTAATTATGTCAGGTAACAGTAACTTCGATACTAATTATAACTGGAAACTGTAACTTCGTTACTAATTATGACAAGTAACTGTAATATCGAGTCAAATTTTGGCAGGTAAATGTAACTTCGATACTTATTATGACAGTAACAGTTACTTCGATACTAATTATGACAAGTAACAGTACCTTCGATACTAATTATGACAGGTAACTGTAACTTCGATATTAATTATGACAAGGAACAGTAATTTTGATACAAATTATAGCAGGTAACTGTAACTTTGATACTAATTATGACAGGTAACAGTAACTTCGATACTAATTATGACAAGTAACTGTAACCTCGTTACTAATTATGACAAGTAACTCTAATTTTGATAAAAAATTGTGGCAGGTAACTGTAACTTCGATACTAATTATGACAGGTACATTAACTTCGATAATAATTATGACAGGTTACTGTAACTTCGTTACTAATTATGTCAAGTAACTGTAACTTCGATACTAATTATGACAAGTAACTGTAATTTCGATACAAATTATGACAGGATACCGTTACTTCGTTACTAATTATGACAAGTAACTGTAATTTCGATACAAATTATGGCAGGTAACTGTAACTTCGGTACTAATTATATCAGGTATCAGTAACTTCGATACTAATTATGACACGTTACTGTAACTTCGTTACTAATTATGTCAAGTAACAGTAACTTCTATAAAAATTATGACAAGTAACTGTAATTTCGATACAATTTAAGACAGGTAACAGTAACTTCGATACTAATTATGACAAGAAACTCTAACTTCGTTACTAATTATGACAAGTAACAGTAATTTTGATAAAAAATTATGCTAGGTAACTGTAACTTCAATACTAATTATGACAGGTAACAGTAACTTCGATACTAATTATGACAGGTAACTGCAACTTCGATACTAATTATGAAAAGTAACTTTAATTTCGATATTAATTATGGTAGGTAACTGTAACTTCGTTACTAATTATGACAAGTCCCTGTAATTTCGATACAAATTATAGCAGGTAACTGTAACTTCGATACTTATTATGTCAGGTAACAGTAACTTCGATACTAATTATGACAGGAAACTGTAACATCGTTACTAATTATGACAAGTTGCTGTAATTTCGATACAAATTATGGCAGGTTACAGTACCTTCGATACTAATTATGACAGGCAACTGTAACTTCGTTACTAATTAGGAAAAGTCCCTGTAATTTCGATACAAATTATGGCAGGTAACTGTAAATTCGATACTAATTATGTCAGGTAACTGTAACTTCGTTACTAATTAGGACAAGTCCCTGTAATTTCGATACAAATTATGGCAGGTAACTGTAACTTCGATACTAATTATGTCAGGTAACAGTAACTTCGATACTAATTATGACTGGAAACTGTAACTTCGTTACTAATTATGACAAGTAACTGTAATTTCGATTCAAATTTTGGCAGGTAACTGTAACTTCGATACTTATTATGACAGAAACAGTTACTTCGATACTAATTATGACAAGTAACTGTAACTTCGATACTAATTATGACAGGTAACTGTAACTTCGTTACTAATTATGACAAGACTGTAATTTCGATTCAAATTTTAGCAGGTAACTCTAACTTCGATACTTATTATGACAGGTAACAGTAACTTCCATACTAATTATGACAAGTAACTGTAATTTCGATACAAATTATGACAGGTAACTGTAACTTCGTTACTAATTATGACAAGTAGCTGTAATTTCGATACAAATTATGGCAGGTAACAGTACCTTCGATACTAATTATGACAGGTAACTGTAACTTCGATACTAATTATGACAAGGAACTGTAATTTCGATACAAATTATTGCAGGTAACTGTAACTTTGATACTAATTATGACAGGTAACAGTAACTTCGATACTAATTATGACGAGTAACTGTATCTTCGTTACTAATTATGACAAGTAACTCTAATTTTGATTAAAAAAATTGGCTGGTAACTGTAACTTCGATACTAATTAATACAGGTAACAGTAACTTCGATACTTATTATGACAGGTTACTGTAACATCGTTACTAATTATGACAAGTAACTGTAACTTCGATACTAATTATGACAAGTAACTGTAACTTCGATACTTATAATGACAGGTAACTGTATCTTCATTACTAATTATGACAAGAAACTGAAACTTCGATACTAATTATGACAGGTAAATGTAACTTCGATACTAATTATGACGAGTAACTGTAACTTCTATACTAATTATGACAAGTAACTGTAACTTCGATACTAATTAAGACAGGTAACAGTAACTTCGATATTAATTATGACAAGTAACAGTAACATCGATACTAATTATGACAAGTATCTGTAATTTCGATACAAATTTTTGCAGGTAACTGTAACTTCGATACTAATTATGACAGGTAACAGTAACTTCGTTACTAATCATGAAAAGTAACTGTAACTTCGATACTAATTATGACAGGTAACTGTAACTTCGTTACTTATTATGACAAGTAACTGTAATTTCGATACAAATTATGGCAGGTAACTGTAACTTCGATACTAATTATGACAAGTAACTGTTACTTCGATACTAATTATGACAGGTAACTGTAACTTCGTCACTAATTATGACAAGTAACTGTAATTTCGTTACAAATTATGGCAGGTAACAGTAACTTCGATACTAATTATGACAGGTAACAGTAATTCGATACTAATTATGACAAGTAACTATAACTTCGATACTAATTATGACAAGAAACTCGAACTTCGTTACCAATTATGACAAGGCCCTGTAATTTCGATACAAATTATGGCAGGTAACTGTAACTTCCATACTAATTATGACAGGTAACAGTAACTTCGATACTAATTATGACAGGTAACGGTAACTTCGTTACTAATTATGACAGGTTACTGTAACTTCGTTACTAATTATGTCAAGTAATTGTAGCTTCGATTCTAATCATGACAAGTAACTGTAATTTCAATACAAAATATGACAGGTAACAGTAACTTCGATACTAATTATGACAAGAAACTCTAACTTCGTTAATAATTATGACAAGTAACAGTAATTTTGATAAAAATTATGGTAGGTAACTGTAACATCAATACTAATTATGACTGTAACTGTAACTTCGTTACTAATTATGACAAGTAACTGTAATTCCGATACAAATTATGGCAGGTAACAGTAACTTCGATACTAATTATGGCAGGTATCTGTAACTTCGATACTAATTATGACAAGTAACTGTAATTTCGATACTAATTATGACAGGTAACAGTAACTTCGATACTAATTATGACAAGTAACTGTAACTTCGATACTAATTATGACAGGTAACTGTAACTTCGTCACTAATTATGACAAGTAACAGTAATTTCGATACAAATTATGGCAGGTAACTGTAACTTCGATACTAATTATGACAGGTAACAGTAACTTCGATACTAATTATGACAAGTAACTATTACTTCGATACAAATTATGACAGGTAACTGTAACTTCGATACTAATTATGACAAGAAACTCGAACTTCGTTACTAATTATGACAAGTCCCTGTAATTTCGATACAAATTATGGCAGGTAACTGTAACTTCCATACTAATTATGACAGATAACAGTAACTTCGATACTAATTATGAAAGGAAAATGTAACTTCGTTACTAATTATGAAAAGTAACTGTAATTTTGATAAAAAAAATATTGTAGGTAACTGTAACTTCAGTACTAATTATGACAGGTAACAGTAACTTCGATGTTAATTATGACAGGTAACTGTAAATTCGTTACTTATTACGACTAGTAACATTAATTTCGATACTAATTATGGCAGGTTACTGTAAATTCGTTACTAATTATGACAAGTAACTGTAATTTTGATTAAAAAAAAATTGTAGGTAACTGTATCTTCAATGCTAATTATGACAGGTAACAGTAACTTCGATAATAATTATGACAGTTAACTGTAACTTTGTTACTAATTATGACAAGTAACTTTAATTTCTACACTAATTATGGCAGGTAACTGTAACTTCGTTACTAATTATGACAAGTCCCTGTAATTTCGATACAAATTATGGCAGGTAACGGTAACTTCGATACTAATTATGACAAGTAGTTGTAACTTCGATACTAATTATGACAGGTAACTGTAACTTCGTTAATAATTATGACAAGTAACTGTAATTTCGATACAAATTTTGCCAGGTAACTGTAACTTCGATACTAAAAATGACAGGTAACAGTAACTTCGATACTAATTATGACAAGTAACAGTAACTTCGATACTAATTATGACAGGTAACTGTAACTTCGTTACTAATTATGACAAGTAACTTTAATTTCGATACAAATTATGGTAGGTAACAGTAACTTCCATACTAATTATGACAGGTAACAGTAACTTCGATACCAATTATGACAGGAAACTGTGACTTCGTTACTAATTATGACAAGTAACTGTAATTTCGATACAAATTATGGCAGGTAACTGTAACTTCGTTACTAGTTATGACAAGTAACAGTACCTTCGATACTAATTATGACAGGTAACTGTAACTTCGATACTAATTATGACAAGGAACTGTAATTTCGATACAAATTATGGCAGGTAACAGCAACTTCGATACTAATTATGACAAGTAACTATAACTTCGATACAAATTATGACAGGTAACTGTAACTTCGATACTAATTATGACAAGAAACTCTAACTTCGTTACTAATTATTACAAGTAACTGTAATTTTGATAAAAAATTATTGTAGGTAACTGTAACTTCAATACTACAGTAATTATGACATAATAGTGACTTCGATACTAATTATGACAAGTAACTGTAACTTCGTTACTAATTATGACAAGTAACTGTAATTTCGATACAAATTATGGCAGGTAACTGTAACTTCGATACTAATTATGACAGGTAACAGTAACTTCGATACTAATTATGGCAGGTAACTGTAACTTCCATACTAATTATGACAGGTAACAGTAACTTCGGTAGCAATTATGACAGGAAACTGTGACTTCGTTACTAATTATGAAAAGTAACTGTAATTTCGATACAAATTATGGCAGGTAACTGTAACTTTGAAACTAATTATGACAGGTAACAGTAACTTCGATACTAATTATGACAAGTAAGTGTAACTTCGTTACTAATTATGACAGGTAACTCTAATTTAGATAAAAAATTATGGCAGGTAACTGTAACTTCGATACTAATTAATACAGGTAACAGTAACTTCGATACTAATTATGACAGGTTACTGTAACATCGTTACTTATTATGACAAGTAACTGTAACTTCGATACTAATTATGACAAGTAACTGTAACTTCGATACTTATTATGACAGGTAACTGTATCTTCATTTCTAATTACGACAAGAAACTGTAACTTCGATACTAATTATGACAGGTAAATGTAACTTCGATACTAATTATGACAAGTAACTGTAACTTCGATACTAATTATGACAAGTAACTGTAACTTCGATACTAATTATGACAGGTAACAGTGACTTCGATATTAATTATGACAAGTAACAGTAGCTTCGATACTAATTATGACAAGTAACTGTAATTTCGATACAAATTTTGGCAGGTAACTGTAACTTTGAAACTAATTATGACAGGTAACAGTAACTTCGATACTAATTATGACAAGTAAGTGTAACTTCGTTACTAATTATGACAGGTAACTCTAATTTAGATAAAAAATTATGGCAGGTAACTGTAACTTCGATACTAATTAATACAGGTAACAGTATCTTCGATACTAATTATGACAGGAAACTGTAACATCGTTACTAATTATGACAAGTTGCTGTAATTTCGATACAAATTATGGCAGGTTACAGTACCTTCGATACTAATTATGACAGGCAACTGTAACTTCGTTACTAATTAGGAATAGTCCCTGTAATTTCGATACAAATTATGGCAGGTAACTGTAAATTCGATACTAATTATGTCAGGTAACTGTAACTTCGTTACTAATTAGGACAAGTCCCTGTAATTTCGATACAAATTATGGCAGGTAACTGTAACTTTGATACTAATTATGTCAGGTAACAGTAACTTCGATACTAATTATGACTGGAAACTGTAACTTCGTTACTAATTATGACAAGTAACTGTAATATCGAGTCAAATTTTGGCAGGTAAATGTAACTTCGATACTTATTATGACAGTAACAGTTACTTCGATACTAATTATGACAAGTAACAGTACCTTCGATACTAATTATGACAGGTAACTGTAACTTCGATATTAATTATGACAAGGAACAGTAATTTTGATACAAATTATAGCAGGTAACTGTAACTTTGATACTAATTATGACAGGTAACAGTAACTTCGATACTAATTATGACAAGTAACTGTAACCTCGTTACTAATTATGACAAGTAACTCTAATTTTGATAAAAAATTGTGGCAGGTAACTGTAACTTCGATACTAATTATGACAGGTACATTAACTTCGATAATAATTATGACAGGTTACTGTAACTTCGTTACTAATTATGTCAAGTAACTGTAACTTCGATACTAATTATGACAAGTAACTGTAATTTCGATACAAATTATGACAGGATACCGTTACTTCGTTACTAATTATGACAAGTAACTGTAATTTCGATACAAATTATGGCAGGTAACTGTAACTTCGGTACTAATTATATCAGGTATCAGTAACTTCGATACTAATTATGACACGTTACTGTAACTTCGTTACTAATTATGTCAAGTAACAGTAACTTCTATAAAAATTATGACAAGTAACTGTAATTTCGATACAATTTAAGACAGGTAACAGTAACTTCGATACTAATTATGACAAGAAACTCTAACTTCGTTACTAATTATGACAAGTAACAGTAATTTTGATAAAAAATTATGCTAGGTAACTGTAACTTCAATACTAATTATGACAGGTAACAGTAACTTCGATACTAATTATGACAGGTAACTGCAACTTCGATACTAATTATGAAAAGTAACTTTAATTTCGATATTAATTATGGTAGGTAACTGTAACTTCGTTACTAATTATGACAAGTCCCTGTAATTTGGATACAAATTATAGCAGGTAACTGTAACTTCGATACTTATTATGTCAGGTAACAGTAACTTCGATACTAATTATGACAGGAAACTGTAACATCGTTACTAATTATGACAAGTTGCTGTAATTTCGATACAAATTATGGCAGGTTACAGTACCTTCGATACTAATTATGACAGGCAACTGTAACTTCGTTACTAATTAGGAAAAGTCCCTGTAATTTCGATACAAATTATGGCAGGTAACTGTAAATTCGATACTAATTATGTCAGGTAACTGTAACTTCGTTACTAATTAGGACAAGTCCCTGTAATTTCGATACAAATTATGGCAGGTAACTGTAACTTCGATACTAATTATGTCAGGTAACAGTAACTTCGATACTAATTATGACTGGAAACTGTAACTTCGTTACTAATTATGACAAGTAACTGTAATTTCGATTCAAATTTTGGCAGGTAACTGTAACTTCGATACTTATTATGACAGAAACAGTTACTTCGATACTAATTATGACAAGTAACTGTAACTTCGATACTAATTATGACAGGTAACTGTAACTTCGTTACTAATTATGACAAGACTGTAATTTCGATTCAAATTTTAGCAGGTAACTCTAACTTCGATACTTATTATGACAGGTAACAGTAACTTCCATACTAATTATGACAAGTAACTGTAATTTCGATACAAATTATGACAGGTAACTGTAACTTCGTTACTAATTATGACAAGTAGCTGTAATTTCGATACAAATTATGGCAGGTAACAGTACCTTCGATACTAATTATGACAGGTAACTGTAACTTCGATACTAATTATGACAAGGAACTGTAATTTCGATACAAATTATTGCAGGTAACTGTAACTTTGATACTAATTATGACAGGTAACAGTAACTTCGATACTAATTATGACGAGTAACTGTATCTTCGTTACTAATTATGACAAGTAACTCTAATTTTGATTTAAAAAATTGGCTGGTAACTGTAACTTCGATACTAATTAATACAGGTAACAGTAACTTCGATACTTATTATGACAGGTTACTGTAACATCGTTACTAATTATGACAAGTAACTGTAACTTCGATACTAATTATGACAAGTAACTGTAACTTCGATACTTATAATGACAGGTAACTGTATCTTCATTACTAATTATGACAAGAAACTGAAACTTCGATACTAATTATGACAGGTAAATGTAACTTCGATACTAATTATGACGAGTAACTGTAACTTCTATACTAATTATGACAAGTAACTGTAACTTCGATACTAATTAAGACAGGTAACAGTAACTTCGATATTAATTATGACAAGTAACAGTAACATCGATACTAATTATGACAAGTATCTGTAATTTCGATACAAATTTTTGCAGGTAACTGTAACTTCGATACTAATTATGACAGGTAACAGTAACTTCGTTACTAATCATGAAAAGTAACTGTAACTTCGATACTAATTATGACAGGTAACTGTAACTTCGTTACTTATTATGACAAGTAACTGTAATTTCGATACAAATTATGGCAGGTAACTGTAACTTCGATACTAATTATGACAAGTAACTGTTACTTCGATACTAATTATGACAGGTAACTGTAACTTCGTCACTAATTATGACAAGTAACTGTAATTTCGTTACAAATTATGGCAGGTAACAGTAACTTCGATACTAATTATGACAGGTAACAGTAATTCGATACTAATTATGACAAGTAACTATAACTTCGATACTAATTATGACAAGAAACTCGAACTTCGTTACCAATTATGACAAGGCCCTGTAATTTCGATACAAATTATGGCAGGTAACTGTAACTTCCATACTAATTATGACAGGTAACAGTAACTTCGATACTAATTATGACAGGTAACGGTAACTTCGTTACTAATTATGACAGGTTACTGTAACTTCGTTACTAATTATGTCAAGTAATTGTAGCTTCGATTCTAATTATGACAAGTAACTGTAATTTCAATACAAAATATGACAGGTAACAGTAACTTCGATACTAATTATGACAAGAAACTCTAACTTCGTTAATAATTATGACAAGTAACAGTAATTTTGATAAAAATTATGGTAGGTAACTGTAACATCAATACTAATTATGACTGTAACTGTAACTTCGTTACTAATTATGACAAGTAACTGTAATTCCGATACAAATTATGGCAGGTAACAGTAACTTCGATACTAATTATGGCAGGTATCTGTAACTTCGATACTAATTATGACAAGTAACTGTAATTTCGATACTAATTATGACAGGTAACAGTAACTTCGATACTAATTATGACAAGTAACTGTAACTTCGATACTAATTATGACAGGTAACTGTAACTTCGTCACTAATTATGACAAGTAACAGTAATTTCGATACAAATTATGGCAGGTAACTGTAACTTCGATACTAATTATGACAGGTAACAGTAACTTCGATACTAATTATGACAAGTAACTATTACTTCGATACAAATTATGACAGGTAACTGTAACTTCGATACTAATTATGACAAGAAACTCGAACTTCGTTACTAATTATGACAAGTCCCTGTAATTTCGATACAAATTATGGCAGGTAACTGTAACTTCCATACTAATTATGACAGATAACAGTAACTTCGATACTAATTATGAAAGGAAAATGTAACTTCGTTACTAATTATGAAAAGTAACTGTAATTTTGATAAAAAAAATATTGTAGGTAACTGTAACTTCAGTACTAATTATGACAGGTAACAGTAACTTCGATGTTAATTATGACAGGTAACTGTAAATTCGTTACTTATTATGACAAGTAACATTAATTTCGATACTAATTATGGCAGGTTACTGTAAATTCGTTACTAATTATGACAAGTAACTGTAATTTTGATTAAAAAAAAAATTGTAGGTAACTGTATCTTCAATGCTAATTATGACAGGTAACAGTAACTTCGATAATAATAATGACAGTTAACTGTAACTTTGTTACTTATTATGACAAGTAACTTTAATTTCTACACTAATTATGGCAGGTAACTGTAACTTCGTTACTAATTATGACAAGTCCCTGTAATTTCGATACAAATTATGGCAGGTAACGGTAACTTCGATACTAATTATGACAAGTAGTTGTAACTTCGATACTAATTATGACAGGTAACTGTAACTTCGTTAATAATTATGACAAGTAACTGTAATTTCGATACAAATTTTGCCAGGTAACTGTAACTTCGATACTAAAAATGACAGGTAACAGTAACTTCGATACTAATTATGACAAGTAACAGTAACTTCGATACTAATTATGACAGGTAACTGTAACTTCGTTACTAATTATGACAAGTAACTTTAATTTCGATACAAATTATGGTAGGTAACAGTAACTTCCATACTAATTATGACAGGTAACAGTAACTTCGATACCAATTATGACAGGAAACTGTGACTTCGTTACTAATTATGACAAGTAACTGTAATTTCGATACAAATTATGGCAGGTAACTGTAACTTCGTTACTAGTTATGACAAGTAACAGTACCTTCGATACTAATTATGACAGGTAACTGTAACTTCGATACTAATTATGACAAGGAACTGTAATTTCGATACAAATTATGGCAGGTAACAGCAACTTCGATACTAATTATGACAAGTAACTATAACTTCGATACAAATTATGACAGGTAACTGTAACTTCGATACTAATTATGACAAGAAACTCTAACTTCGTTACTAATTATTACAAGTAACTGTAATTTTTATAAAAAATTATTGTAGGTAACTGTAACTTCAATACTACAGTAATTATGACATAATAGTGACTTCGATACTAATTATGACAAGTAACTGTAACTTCGTTACTAATTATGACAAGTAACTGTAATTTCGATACAAATTATGGCAGGTAACTGTAACTTCGATACTAATTATGACAGGTAACAGTAACTTCGATACTAATTATGGCAGGTAACTGTAACTTCCATACTAATTATGACAGGTAACAGTAACTTCGGTAGCAATTATGACAGGAAACTGTGACTTCGTTACTAATTATGAAAAGTAACTGTAATTTCGATACAAATTATGGCAGGTAACTGTAACTTTGAAACTAATTATGACAGGTAACAGTAACTTCGATACTAATTATGACAAGTAAGTGTAACTTCGTTACTAATTATGACAGGTAACTCTAATTTAGATAAAAAATTATGGCAGGTAACTGTAACTTCGATACTAATTAATACAGGTAACAGTAACTTCGATACTAATTATGACAGGTTACTGTAACATCGTTACTTATTATGACAAGTAACTGTAACTTCGATACTAATTATGACAAGTAACTGTAACTTCGATACTTATTATGACAGGTAACTGTATCTTCATTTCTAATTACGACAAGAAACTGTAACTTCGATACTAATTATGACAGGTAAATGTAACTTCGATACTAATTATGACAAGTAACTGTAACTTCGATACTAATTATGACAAGTAACTGTAACTTCGATACTAATTATGACAGGTAACAGTGACTTCGATATTAATTATGACAAGTAACAGTAGCTTCGATACTAATTATGACAAGTAACTGTAATTTCGATACAAATTTTGGCAGGTAACTGTAACTTTGAAACTAATTATGACAGGTAACAGTAACTTCGATACTAATTATGACAAGTAAGTGTAACTTCGTTACTAATTATGACAGGTAACTCTAATTTAGATAAAAAATTATGGCAGGTAACTGTAACTTCGATACTAATTAATACAGGTAACAGTATCTTCGATACTAATTATGACAGGAAACTGTAACATCGTTACTAATTATGACAAGTTGCTGTAATTTCGATACAAATTATGGCAGGTTACAGTACCTTCGATACTAATTATGACAGGCAACTGTAACTTCGTTACTAATTAGGAATAGTCCCTGTAATTTCGATACAAATTATGGCAGGTAACTGTAAATTCGATACTAATTATGTCAGGTAACTGTAACATCGTTACTAATTAGGACAAGTCCCTGTAATTTCGATACAAATTATGGCAGGTAACTGTAACTTCGATACTAATTATGTCAGGTAACAGTAACTTCGATACTAATTATGACTGGAAACTGTAACTTCGTTACTAATTATGACAAGTAACTGTAATTTCGATTCAAATTTTGGCAGGTAACTGTAACTTCGATACTTATTATGACAGTAACAGTTACTTCGATACTAATTATGACAAGTAACTGTAACTTCGATACTAATTATGACAGGTAACTGTAACTTCGTTACTAATTATGACAAGTAACTGTAATTTCGATTCAAATTTTGGCAGGTAACTCTAACTTCGATACTTATTATGACAGGTAACAGTAACTTCGATACTAATTATGACAAGTAACTGTAATTTCGATACAAATTATGACAGGTAACTGTAACTTCGTTACTAATTATGACAAGTAGCTGTAATTTCGATACAAATTATGGCAGGTAACAGTACCTTCGATACTAATTATGACAGGTAACTGTAACTTCGATACTAATTATGACAAGGAACTGTAATTTCGATACAAATTATGGCAGGTAACTGTAACTTTGATACTAATTATGACAGGTAACAGTAACTTCGATACTAATTATGACGAGTAACTGTATCTTCGTTACTAATTATGACAAGTAACTCTAATTTTGATAAAAAATTATGGCTGGTAACTGTAACTTCGATACTAATTAATACAGGTAACAGTAACTTCGATACTTATTATGACAGGTTACTGTAACATCGTTACTAATTATGACAAGTAACTGTAACTTCGATACTAATTATGACAAGTAACTGTAACTTCGATACTTATAATGACAGGTAACTGTATCTTCATTACTAATTATGACAAGAAACTGAAACTTCGATACTAATTATGACAGGTAAATGTAACTTCGATACTAATTATGACGAGTAACTGTAACTTCGATACTAATTATGACAAGTAACTGTAACTTCGATACTAATTATGACAGGTAACAGTAACTTCGATATTAATTATGACAAGTAACAGTAACATCGATACTAATTATGACAAGTATCTGTAATTTCGATACAAATTTTTGCAGGTAACTGTAACTTCGATACTAATTATGACAGGTAACAGTAACTTCGATACTAATCATGAAAAGTAACTGTAACTTCGATACTAATTATGACAGGTAACTGTAACTTCGTTACTAATTATGACAAGTAACGGTAATTTCGATACAAATTATGGCAGGTAACTGTAACTTCGATACTAATTATGACAAGTAACTGTTACTTCGATACTAATTATGACAGGTAACTGTAACTTCGTCACTAATTATGACAAGTAACTGTAATTTCGTTACAAATTATGGCAGGTAACAGTAACTTCGATACTAATTATGACAGGTAACAGTAATTCGATACTAATTATGACAAGTAACTATAACTTCGATACTAATTATGACAAGAAACTCGAACTTCGTTACTAATTATGACAAGTCCCTGTAATTTCGATACAAATTATGGCAGGTAACTGAAACTTCCATACTAATTATGACAGGTAACAGTAACTTCGATACTAATTATGACAGGTAACGGTAACTTCGTTACTAATTATGACAGGTTACTGTAACCCGGTCGGAGACTGGAAGCAGGCTGTGAATTTTCATTACTGTAACTTCGTTACTAATTATGTCAAGTAATTGTAGCTTCGATTCTAATTATGACAAGTAACTGTAATTTCAATACAAAATATGACAGGTAACAGTAACTTTGATACTAATTATGACAAGAAACTCTAACTTCGTTAATAATTATGACAAGTAACAGTAATTTTGATAAAAATTATGGTAGGTAACTGTAACTTCAATACTAATTATGACTGTAACTGTAACTTCGTTACTAATTATGACAAGTAACTGTAATTCCGATACAAATTAAGGCAGGTAACAGTAACTTCGATACTAATTATGGCAGGTATCTGTAACTTCGATACTAATTATGACAAGTAACTGTAATTTCGATACTAATTATGACAGGTAACAGTAACTTCGATACTAATTATGACAAGTAAATGTAACTTAGATACTAATTATGACAGGTAACTGTAACTTCGTTACTAATTATGACAAGTAACTGTAATTTCGATACAAATTATGGCAGGTAACTGTAACTTCGATACTAATTATGACAGGTAACAGTAACTTCGGTACTTATTATGACAAGTAACCATAACTTGGATAAAAATTATGACTGGTTACTGTAACATCGATTCTAATTATGACAAGAAACTCTAACTTCGTTACTAATTATGACAAGTAACTGTAATTTTGATAAAAAATTAAGGTAGGTAACTGTAACTTCAATACTAATTATGACAGGTAACAGTAACTTCGATACTAATTATGACAGGAAACTGTAACTTCGTTACTAATTATGAGAAGTAACTTTAATTTCGATACTAATTATGGCAGGTAACTGTAACATCGTTACTAATTATGACAAGTCCCTGTAATTTCGATACAAATTATGGCAGGTAACTGTAACTTCGATACTAATTATGACAAGTAACTGTAACTTCGACACTAATTATGACAGGTAACTGTAACTTCGTTATTAATTATGACAAGTAACCCTTATTTCGATAAAAATTTTGGCAGGTAACTGTCACTTCGATACTAATTATGACAGGTAACAGTAACTTCGATACTAATTATGACAAGTAACTGTAACTTCGATACTAATTATGACAGGTAACTGTAACCTCGTCACTAATTATGACAAGTAACTGTAATATCGATAACTTCGATACTAATTATGACAAGTAACTATAACTTCGATACAAATTATGACAGATAACTGTAACTTCGATACTAATTATGACAAGAAACTCGAACTTCGTTACTAATTATGACAAGTCCCTGTAATTTCGATACAAATTATGGCAGGTAACTGTAACTTCCATACTAATTATGACAGATAACAGTAACTTCGATACTAATTATGAAAGGAAACTGTAACTTCGTTACTAATTATGACAAGTAACTGTAATTTCGATACAAATTATGACAGGTAACTGTAACTTCGTTACTACTTATGACAAGTAACAGTACCTTCGATACTAATTATGACAGGTAACTGAAACTTCGATATTAATTATGACAAAGAACAGTAATTTTCATACAAATTATAGCAGGTAACTGTAACTTTGATACTAATTATGGCAGGTAACAGTAACTTCGATACTAATTATGACAAGTAACTGTAACTTCGTTACTAATTATGACAAGTAACTCTAATTTTGATAACAAATTGTGGCAGGTAACTGTAACTTCGGTACTAATTATGACAGGTAACATTAACTTCGATAATAATTATGACAGGTTACTGTAACTTCGTTACTAATTATGTCAAGTAACTGTAACTTCGATACTAATTATGACAGGTAACAGTAACTTCGATATTAATTATGACAAGAAACAGTAACATCGATACTAATTATGACAAGTATCTGTAATTTCGATACAAATTTTTGCAGGTAACTGTAACTTCGATACTAATTATGACAGGTAACAGTAACTTCGATACTGATCATGAAAAGTAACTGTAACTTCGATACTAATTATGTCAAGTAACAGTAACTTCTATACTAATTATGACAAGTAACTGTAATTTCGATACAAATTAAGACAGGTAACAGTAACTTCGATACTAATTATGACAAGAAACTCTAACTTCGTTACTAATTATGACAAGTAACAGTAATTTTGATAAAAAATTATGCTAGGTAACTGTAACTTCAATACTAATTATGACAGGTAACAGTAACTTCGATACTAATTATGACAGGTAACTGCAACTTCGATACTAATTATGAAAAGTAACTTTAATTTCGATATTAATTATGGTAGGTAACTGTAACTTCGTTACTAATTATGACAAGTCCCTGTAATTTCGATACAAATTATAGCAGGTAACTGTAACTTCGATACTTATTATGTCAGGTAACAGTAACTTCGATACTAATTATGACAGGAAACTGTAACATCGTTACTAATTATGACAAGTTGCTGTAATTTCGATACAAATTATGGCAGGTTACAGTACCTTCGATACTAATTATGACAGGCAACTGTAACTTCGTTACTAATTAGGAAAAGTCCCTGTAATTTCGATACAAATTATGGCAGGTAACTGTAAATTCGATACTAATTATGTGAGGTAACTCTAACTTCGTTACTAATTAGGACAAGTCCCTGTAATTTCGATACAAATTATGGCAGGTAACTGTAACTTCGATACTAATTATGTCAGGTAACAGTAACTTCGATACTAATTATGACTGGAAACTGTAACTTCTATACTAATTATGACAAGTAACTGTAATTTCGATACAAATTAAGACAGGTAACAGTAACTTCGATACTAATTATGACAAGAAACTCTAACTTCGTTACTAATTATGACAAGTAACAGTAATTTTGATAAAAAATTATGCTAGGTAACTGTAACTTCAATACTAATTATGACAGGTAACAGTAACTTCGATACTAATTATGACAGGTAACTGCAACTTCGATACTAATTATGAAAAGTAACTTTAATTTCGATATTAATTATGGTAGGTAACTGTAACTTCGTTACTAATTATGACAAGTCCCTGTAATTTCGATACAAATTATAGCAGGTAACTGTAACTTCGATACTTATTATGTCAGGTAACAGTAACTTCGATACTAATTATGACAGGAAACTGTAACATCGTTACTAATTATGACAAGTTGCTGTAATTTCGATACAAATTATGGCAGGTTACAGTACCTTCGATACTAATTATGACAGGCAACTGTAACTTCGTTACTAATTAGGAAAAGTCCCTGTAATTTCGATACAAATTATGGCAGGTAACTGTAAATTCGATACTAATTATGTGAGGTAACTCTAACTTCGTTACTAATTAGGACAAGTCCCTGTAATTTCGATACAAATTATGGCAGGTAACTGTAACTTCGATACTAATTATGTCAGGTAACAGTAACTTCGATACTAATTATGACTGGAAACTGTAACTTCGTTACTAATTATGACAGGTAACTGCAATTTCGATTCAAATTTTGGCAGGTAAATGTAACTTCGATACTTATTATGACAGTAACAGTTACTTCGATACTAATTATGACAAGTAACAGTACCTTCGATACTAATTATGACAGGTAACTGTAACTTCGATATTAATTATGACAAGGAACAGTAATTTTGATACAAATTATACCAGGTAACTGTAACTTTGATACTAATTATGACAGGTAACAGTAACTTCGATACTAATTATGACAAGTAACTGTAACCTCGTTACTAATTATGACAAGTAACTCTAATTTTGATAAAAAAATGTGGCAGGTAACTGTAACTTCGATACTAATTATGACAGGTAACATTAACTTCGATAATAATTATGACAGGTTACTGTAACTTCGATACTAATTATGACAAGGAACTGTAATTTCGATACAAATTATGGCAGGTAACTGTAACTTTGATACTAATTATGACAGGTAACAGTAACTTCGATACTAATTATGACGAGTAACTGTATCTTCGTTACTAATTATGACAAGTAACTCTAATTTTGATAAAAAATTATGGCTGGTAACTGTAACTTCGATACTAATTAATACAGGTAACAGTAACTTCGATACTTATTATGAGAGGTTACTGTAACATCGTTACTAATTATGACAAGTAACTGTAACTTCGATACTAATTATGACAAGTAACTGTAACTTCGATACTTATAATGACAGGTAACTGTATCTTCATTACTAATTATGACAAGAAACTGAAACTTCGATACTAATTATGACAGGTAAATGTAACTTCGATACTAATTATGACGAGTAACTGTAACTTCGATACTAATTATGACAAGTAACTGTAACTTCGATACTAATTATGACAGGTAACAGTAACTTCGATATTAATTATGACAAGAAACAGTAACATCGATACTAATTATGACAAGTATCTGTAATTTCGATACAAATTTTTGCAGGTAACTGTAACTTCGATACTAATTATGACAGGTAACAGTAACTTCGATACTGATCATGAAAAGTAACTGTAACTTCGATACTAATTATGACAGGTAACTGTAACTTCGTTACTAATTATGACAAGTAACTGTAATTTCGATACAAATTATGGCAGGTAACTGTAACTTCGATACTAATTATGACAAGTAACTGTTACTTCGATACTAATTATGACAGGTAACTGTAACTTCGTCACTAATTATGACAAGTAACTGTAATTTCGTTACAAATTATGGCAGGTAACAGTAACTTCGATACTAATTATGACAGGTAACAGTAATTCGATACTAATTATGACAAGTAACTATAACTTCGATACTAATTATGACAAGAAACTCGAACTTCGTTACTAATTATGACAAGTCCCTGTAATTTCGATACAAATTATGGCAGGTAACTGTAACTTCCATACTAATTATGACAGGTAACAGTAACTTCGGTACTAATTATGACAGGTAACGGTAACTTCGTTACTAATTATGACAGGTTACTGTAACTTCGTTACTAATTATGTCAAGTAATTATAGCTTCGATTCTAATTATGACAAGTAACTGTAATTTCAATACAAAATATGACAGGTAACAGTAACTTCGATACTAATTATGACAAGAAACTCTAACTTCGTTAATAATTATGACAAGTAACAGTAATTTTGATAAAAATTATGGTAGGTAACTGTAACTTCAATACTAATTATGACTGTAACTGTAACTTCGTTACTAATTATGACAAGTAACTGTAATTCCGATACAAATTATGGCAGGTAACAGTAACTTCGATACTAATTATGGCAGGTATCTGTAACTTCGATACTAATTATGACAAGTAACTGTAATTTCGATACTAATTATGACAGGTAACAGTTACTTCGATACTAATTATGACAAGTAAATGTAACTTCGATACTAATTATGACAGGTAACTGTAACTTCGTCACTAATTATGACAAGTAACTGTAATATCGATAACTTCGATACTAATTATGACAAGTAACTATAACTTCGATACAAATTATGACAGATAACTGTAACTTCGATACTAATTATGACAAGAAACTCGAACTTCGTTACTAATTATGACAAGTCCCTGTAATTTCGATACAAATTATGGCAGGTAACTGTAACTTCCATACTAATTATGACAGATAACAGTAACTTCGATACTAATTATGAAAGGAAACTGTAACTTCGTTACTAATTATGACAAGTAACTGTAATTTCGATACAAATTATGACAGGTAACTGTAACTTCGTTACTACTTATGACAAGTAACAGTACCTTCGATACTAATTATGACAGGTAACTGAAACTTCGATATTAATTATGACAAGGAACAGTAATTTTCATACAAATTATAGCAGGTAACTGTAACTTTGATACTAATTATGACAGGTAACAGTAACTTCGATACTAATTATGACAAGTAACTGTAACTTCGTTACTAATTATGACAAGTAACTCTAATTTTGATAACAAAATGTGGCAGGTAACTGTAACTTCGGTACTAATTATGACAGGTAACATTAACTTCGATAATAATTATGACAGGTTACTGTAACTTCGTTACTAATTATGTCAAGTAACTGTAACTTCGATACTAATTATGACAAGTAACTGTAATTTCGATACAAATTATGACAGGTTACCGTTACTTCGTTACTAATTATGACAAGTTACTGTAATTTCGATACAAATTATGGCAGGTAACTGTAACTTCGGTACTAATTATATCAGGTGTCAGTAACTTCGATACTAATTATGACAGGTTACTGTAACTTCGTTACTAATTATGTCAAGTAACAGTAACTTCTATACTAATTTTGACAAGTAACTCTAATTTCGATACAAATTAAGACAGGTAACAGTAACTTCGATACTAATTATGACAAGAAACTCTAACTTCGTTACTAATTATGACAAGTAACAGTAATTTTGAAAAAAAATTATGCTAGGTAACTGTAACTTCAATACTAATTATGACAGGTAACAGTAACTTCGATACTAATTATGACAGGTAACTGCAACTTCGATACTAATTATGAAAAGTAACTTTAATTTCGATATTAATTATGGTAGGTAACTGTAACTTCGTTACTAATTATGACAAGTCCCTGTAATTTCGATACAAATTATAGCAGGTAACTGTAACTTCGATACTTATTATGTCAGGTAACAGTAACTTCGATACTAATTATGACAGGAAACTGTAACATCGTTACTAATTATGACAAGTTGCTGTAATTTCGATACAAATTATGGCAGGTTACAGTACCTTCGATACTAATTATGACAGGCAACTGTAACTTCGTTACTAATTAGGAAAAGTCCCTGAAATTTCGGTACAAATTATGGCAGGTAACTGTAAATTCGATACTAATTATGTCAGGTAACTGTAACTTCGTTACTAATTAGGACAAGTCCCTGTAATTTCGATACAAATTATGGCAGGTAACTGTAACTTCGATACTAATTATGTCAGGTAACAGTAACTTCGATACTAATTATGACTGGAAACTGTAACTTCGTTACTAATTATGACAAGTAACTGTAATTTCGATTCAAATTTTGGCAGGTAAATGTAACTTCGATACTTATTATGACAGTAACAGTTACTTCGATACTAATTATGACAAGTAACAGTACCTTCGATACTAATTATGACAGGTAACTGTAACTTCGATATTAATTATGACAAGGAACAGTAATTTTGATACAAATTATAGCAGGTAACTGTAACTTTGATACTAATTATGACAGGTAACAGTAACTTCGATACTAATTATGACAAGTAACTGTAACCTCGTTACTAATTATGACAAGTATCTCTAATTTTGATAAAAAATTGTGGCAGGTAACTGTAACTTCGATACTAATTATGACAGGTAACATTAACTTCGATAATAATTATGACAGGTTACTGTAACTTCGATACTAATTATGACAAGTAACTGTAATTTCGATACAAATTATGGCAGGTAACTGTAACTTTGATACTAATTATGACAGGTAACAGTAACTTCGATACTAATTATGACGAGTAACTGTATCTTCGTCACTAATTATGAGAAGTAACTGTAATTTCGTTACAAATTATGGCAGGTAACAGTAACTTCGATACTAATTATGACAGGTAACTGCAACTTCGATACTAATTATGAAAAGTAACTTTAATTTCGATATTAATTATGGTAGGTAACTGTAACTTCGTTACTAATTATGACAAGTCCCTGTAATTTCGATACAAATTATAGCAGGTAACTGTAACTTCGATACTTATTATGTCAGGTAACAGTAACTTCGATACTTATTATGACAGGTTACTGTAACATCGTTACTAATTATGACAAGTAACTGTAACTTCGATACTAATTATGACAAGTAACTGTAACTTCGATACTTATAATGACAGGTAACTGTATCTTCATTACTAATTATGACAAGAAACTGAAACTTCGATACTAATTATGACAGGTAAATGTAACTTCGATACTAATTATGACGAGTAACTGTAACTTCGATACTAATTATGACAAGTAACTGTAACTTCGATACTAATTATGACAGGTAACAGTAACTTCGATATTAATTATGACAAGTAACAGTAACATCGATACTAATTATGACAAGTATCTGTAATTTCGATACAAATTTTTGCAGGTAACTGTAACTTCGATACTAATTATGACAGGTAACAGTAACTTCGATACTAATCATGAAAAGTAACTGTAACTTCGATACTAATTATGACAGGTAACTGTAACTTCGTTACTAATTATGACAAGTAACGGTAATTTCGATACAAATTATGGCAGGTAACTGTAACTTCGATACTAATTATGACAAGTAACTGTTACTTCGATACTAATTATGACAGGTAACTGTAACTTCGTCACTAATTATGACAAGTAACTGTAATTTCGTTACAAATTATGGCAGGTAACAGTAACTTCGATACTAATTATGACAGGTAACAGTAATTCGATACTAATTATGACAAGTAACTATAACTTCGATACTAATTATGACAAGAAACTCGAACTTCGTTACTAATTATGACAAGTCCCTGTAAATTCGATACAAATTATGGCAGGTAACTGAAACTTCCATACTAATTATGACAGGTAACAGTAACTTCGATACTAATTATGACAGGTAACGGTAACTTCGTTACTAATTATGACAGGTTACTGTAACCCGGTCGGAGACTGGAAGCAGGCTGTGGATTTTCATTACTGTAACTTCGTTACTAATTATGTCAAGTAATTGTAGCTTCGATTCTAATTATGACAAGTAACTGTAATTTCAAAACAAAATATGACAGGTAACAGTAACTTTGATACTAATTATGACAAGAAACTCTAACTTCGTTAATAATTATGACAAGTAACAGTAATTTTGATAAAAATTATGGTAGGTAACTGTAACTTCAATACTAATTATGACTGTAACTGTAACTTCGTTACTAATTATGACAAGTATCTGTAATTCCGATACAAATTAAGGCAGGTAACAGTAACTTCGATACTAATTATGGCAGGTATCTGTAACTTCGATACTAATTATGACAAGTAACTGTAATTTCGATACTAATTATGACAGGTAACAGTAACTTCGATACTAATTATGACAAGTAAATGTAACTTCGATACTAATTATGACAGGTAACTGTAACTTCGTTACTAATTATGACAAGTAACTGTAATTTCGATACAAATTATGGCAGGTAACTGTAACTTCGATACTAATTATGACAGGTAACAGTAACTTCGGTACTTATTATGACAAGTAACTATAACTTGGATAAAAATTATGACTGGTTACTGTAACATCGATTCTAATTATGACAAGAAACTCTAACTTCATTACTAATTATGACAAGTAACTGTAATTTTGATAAAAAATTAAGGTAGGTAACTGTAACTTCAATACTAATTATGACAGGTAACAGTAACTTCGATACTAATTATGACAGGAAACTGTAACTTCGTTACTAATTATGAGAAGTAACTTTAATTTCGATACTAATTATGGCAGGTAACTGTAACATCGTTACTAATTATGACAAGTCCCTGTAATTTCGATACAAATTATGGCAGGTAACTGTAACTTCGATACTAATTATGACAAGTAACTGTAACTTCGACACTAATTATGACAGGTAACTGTAACTTCGTTATTAATTATGACAAGTAACCCTTATTTCGATAAAAATTTTGGCAGGTAACTGTAACTTCGATACTAATTATGACAGGTAACAGTAACTTCGATACTAATTATGACAAGTAACTGTAACTTCGATACTAATTATGACAGGTAACTGTAACCTCGTCACTAATTATGACAAGTAACTGTAATATCGATAACTTCGATACTAATTATGACAAGTAACTATAACTTCGATACAAATTATGACAGATAACTGTAACTTCGATACTAATTATGTCAAGAAACTCGAACTTCGTTACTAATTATGACAAGTCCCTGTAATTTCGATACAAATTATGGCAGGTAACTGTAACTTCCATACTAATTATGACAGATAACAGTAACTTCGATACTAATTATGAAAGGAAACTGTAACTTCGTTACTAATTATGACAAGTAACTGTAATTTCGATACAAATTATGACAGGTAACTGTAACTTCGTTACTACTTATGACAAGTAACAGTACCTTCGATACTAATTATGACAGGTAACTGAAACTTCGATATTAATTATGACAAAGAACAGTAATTTTCATACAAATTATAGCAGGTAACTGTAACTTTGATACTAATTATGGCAGGTAACAGTAACTTCGATACTAATTATGACAAGTAACTGTAACTTCGTTACTAATTATGACAAGTAACTCTAATTTTGATAACAAATTGTGGCAGGTAACTGTAACTTCGGTACTAATTATGACAGGTAACATTAACTTCGATAATAATTATGACAGGTTACTGTAACTTCGTTACTAATTATGTCAAGTAACTGTAACTTCGATACTAATTATGACAAGTAACTGTAATTTCGATACAAATTATGACAGGTTACCGTTACTTCGTTACTAATTATGACAAGTAACTGTAATTTCGATACAAATTATGGCAGGTAACTGTAACTTCGGTACTAATTATATCAGGTGTCAGTAACTTCGATACTAATTATGACAGGTTACTGTAACTTCGTTACTAATTATGTCAAGTAACAGTAACTTCTATACTAATTATGACAAGTAACGGTAATTTCGATACAAATTAAGACAGGTAACAGTAACTTCGATACTAATTATGACAAGAAACTCTAACTTCGTTACTAATTATGACAAGTAACAGTAATTTTGATAAAAAATTATGCTAGGTAACTGTAACTTCAATAATAATTATGACAGGTAACAGTAACTTCGATACTAATTATGACAGGTAACTGCAACTTCGATACTAATTATGAAAAGTAACTTTAATTTCGATATTAATTATGGTAGGTAACTGTAACTTCGTTACTAATTATGACAAGTCCCTGTAATTTCGATACAAATTATAGCAGGTAACTGTAACTTCGATACTTATTATGTCAGGTAACAGTAACTTCGATACTAATTATGACAGGAAACTGTAACATCGTTACTAATTATGACAAGTTGCTGTAATTTCGATACAAATTATGGCAGGTTACAGTACCTTCGATACTAATTATGACAGGCAACTGTAACTTCGTTACTAATTAGGAAAAGTCCCTGTAATTTCGATACAAATTATGGCAGGTAACTGTAAATTCGATACTAATTATGTGAGGTAACTCTAACTTCGTTACTAATTAGGACAAGTCCCTGTAATTTCGATACAAATTATGGCAGGTAACTGTAACTTCGATACTAATTATGTCAGGTAACAGTAACTTCGATACTAATTATGACTGGAAACTGTAACTTCGTTACTAATTATGACAGGTAACTGTAATTTCGATTCAAATTTTGGCAGGTAAATGTAACTTCGATACTTATTATGACAGTAACAGTTACTTCGATACTAATTATGACAAGTAACAGTACCTTCGATACTAATTATGACAGGTAACTGTAACTTCGATATTAATTATGACAAGGAACAGTAATTTTGATACAAATTATACCAGGTAACTGTAACTTTGATACTAATTATGACAGGTAACAGTAACTTCGATACTAATTATGACAAGTAACTGTAACCTCGTTACTAATTATGACAAGTAACTCTAGTTTTGATTAAAAAAATGAAGCAGGTAACTGTAACTTCGATACTAATTATGACAGGAAACATTAACTTCGATAATAATTATGACAGGTTACTGTAACTTCGATACTAATTATGACAAGGAACTGTAATTTCGATACAAATTATGGCAGGTAACTGTAACTTTGATACTAATTATGACAGGTAACAGTAACTTCGATACTAATTATGACGAGTAACTGTATCTTCGTTACTAATTATGACAAGTAACTCTAATTTTGATAAAAAATTATGGCTGGTAACTGTAACTTCGATACTAATTAATACAGGTAACAGTAACTTCGATACTTATTATGACAGGTTTCTGTAACATCGTTACTAATTATGACAAGTAACTGTAACTTCGATACTAATTATGACAAGTAACTGTAACTTCGATACTTATAATGACAGGTAACTGTATCTTCATTACTAATTATGACAAGAAACTGAAACTTCGATACTAATTATGACAGGTAAATGTAACTTCGATACTAATTATGACGAGTAACTGTAACTTCGATACTAATTATGACAAGTAACTGTAACTTCGATACTAATTATGACAGGTAACAGTAACTTCGATATTAATTATGACAAGAAACAGTAACATCGATACTAATTATGACAAGTATCTGTAATTTCGATACAAATTTTTGCAGGTAACTGTAACTTCGATACTAATTATGACAGGTAACTGTACCTTCGATACTAATTATGACAAGTAACTGTTACTTCGATACTAATTATGACAGGTAACTGTAACTTCGTCACTAATTATGACAAGTAACTGTAATTTCGTTACAAATTATGGCAGGTAACAGTAACTTCGATACTAATTATGACAGGTAACAGTAATTCGATACTAATTATGACAAGTAACTATAACTTCGATACTAATTATGACAAGAAACTCGAACTTCGTTACTAATTATGACAAGTCCCTGTAATTTCGATACAAATTATGGCAGGTAACTGTAACTTCCATACTAATTATGACAGGTAACAGTAACTTCGATACTAATTATGACAGGTAACGGTAACTTCGTTACTAATTATGACAGGTTACTGTAACTTCGTTACTAATTATGTCAAGTAATTATAGCTTCGATTCTAATTATGACAAGTAACTGTAATTTCAATACAAAATATGACAGGTAACAGTAACTTCGATACTAATTATGACAAGAAACTCTAACTTCGTTAATAATTATGACAAGTAACAGTAATTTTGATAAAAATTATGGTAGGTAACTGTAACTTCAATACTAATTATGACTGTAACTGTAACTTCGTTACTAATTATGACAAGTAACTGTAATTCCGATACAAATTATGGCAGGTAACAGTAACTTCGATACTAATTATGGCAGGTATCTGTAACTTCGATACTAATTATGACAAGTAACTGTAATTTCGATACTAATTATGACAGGTAACAGTTACTTCGATACTAATTATGACAAGTAAATGTAACTTCGATACTAATTATGACAGGTAACTGTAACTTCGTCACTAATTATGACAAGTAACTGTAATATCGATAACTTCGATACTAATTATGACAAGTAACTATAACGTCGATACAAATTATGACAGATAACTGTAACTTCGATACTAATTATGACAAGAAACTCGAACTTCGTTACTAATTATGACAAGTCCCTGTAATTTCGATACAAATTATGGCAGGTAACTGTAACTTCCATACTAATTATGACAGATAACAGTAACTTCGATACTAATTATGAAAGGAAACTGTAACTTCGTTACTAATTATGACAAGTAACTGTAATTTCGATACAAATTATGACAGGTAACTGTAACTTCGTTACTACTTATGACAAGTAACAGTACCTTCGATACTAATTATGACAGGTAACTGAAACTTCGATATTAATTATGACAAGGAACAGTAATTTTCATACAAATTATAGCAGGTAACTGTAACTTTGATACTAATTATGACAGGTAACAGTAACTTCGATACTAATTATGACAAGTAACTGTAACTTCGTTACTAATTATGACAAGTAACTCTAATTTTGATAACAAATTGTGGCAGGTAACTGTAACTTCGGTACTAATTATGACAGGTAACATTAACTTCGATAATTATTATGACAGGTTACTGTAACTTCGTTACTAATTATGTCAAGTAACTGTAACTTCTATACTAATTATGACAAGTAACTGTAATTTCGATACAAATTATGACAGGTTACCGTTACTTCGTTACTAATTATGACAAGTTACTGTAATTTCGATACAAATTATGGCAGGTAACTGTAACTTCGGTACTAATTATATCAGGTGTCAGTAACTTCGATACTAATTATGACAGGTTACTGTAACTTCGTTACTAATTATGTCAAGTAACAGTAACTTCTATACTAATTATGACAAGTAACTCTAATTTCGATACAAATTAAGACAGGTAACAGTAACTTCGATACTAATTATGACAAGAAACTCTAACTTCGTTACTAATTATGACAAGTAACAGTAATTTTGATAAAAAATTATGCTAGGTAACTGTAACTTCAATACTAATTATGACAGGTAACAGTAACTTCGATACTAATCATGACAGGTAACTGCAACTTCGATACTAATTATGAAAAGTAACTTTAATTTCGATATTAATTATGGTAGGTAACTGTAACTTCGTTACTAATTATGACAAGTCCCTGTAATTTCGATACAAATTATAGCAGGTAACTGTAACTTCGATACTTATTATGTCAGGTAACAGTAACTTCGATACTAATTATGACAGGAAACTGTAACATCGTTACTAATTATGACAAGTTGCTGTAATTTCGATACAAATTATGGCAGGTTACAGTACCTTCGATACTAATTATGACAGGCAACTGTAACTTCGTTACTAATTAGGAAAAGTCCCTGAAATTTCGATACAAATTATGGCAGGTAACTGTAAATTCGATACTAATTATGTCAGGTAACTGTAACTTCGTTACTAATTAGGACAAGTCCCTGTAATTTCGATACAAATTATGGCAGGTAACTGTAACTTCGATACTAATTATGTCAGGTAACAGTAACTTCGATACTAATTATGACTGGAAACTGTAACTTCGTTACTAATTATGACAAGTAACTGTAATTTCGATTCAAATTTTGGCAGGTAAATGTAACTTCGATACTTATTATGACAGTAACAGTTACTTCGATACTAATTATGACAAGTAACAGTACCTTCGATACTAATTATGACAGGTAACTGTAACTTCGATATTAATTATGACAAGAACAGTAATTTTGATACAAATTATAACAGGTAACTGTAACTTTGATACTAATTATGACAGGTAACAGTAACTTCGATACTAATTATGACAAGTAACTGTAACCTCGTTACTAATTATGACAAGTATCTCTAATTTTGATAAAAAATTGTGGCAGGTAACTGTAACTTCGATACTAATTATGACAGGTAACATTAACTTCGATAATAATTATGACAGGTTACTGTAACTTCGATACTAATTATGACAAGGAACTGTAATTTCGATACAAATTATGGCAACTGTAACTTTGATACTAATTATGACAGGTAACAGTAACTTCGATACTAATTATGACGAGTAACTGTATCTTCGTTACTAATTATGACAAGTAACTCTAATTTTGATAAAAAATTATGGCTGGTAACTGTAACTTCGATACTAATTAATACAGGTAACAGTAACTTCGATACTTATTATGACAGGTTACTGTAACATCGTTACTAATTATGACAAGTAACTGTAACTTCGATACTAATTATGACAAGTAACTGTAACTTCGATACTTATAATGACAGGTAACTGTATCTTCATTACTAATTATGACAAGAAACTGAAACTTCGATACTAATTATGACAGGTAAATGTAACTTCGATACTAATTATGACGAGTAACTGTAACTTCGATACTAATTATGACAAGTAACTGTAACTTCGATACTAATTATGACAGGTAACAGTAACTTCGATATTAATTATGACAAGTAACAGTAACATCGATACTAATTATGACAAGTATCTGTAATTTCGATACAAATTTTTGCAGGTAACTGTAACTTCGATACTAATTATGACAGGTAACAGTAACTTCGATACTAATCATGAAAAGTAACTGTAACTTCGATACTAATTATGACAGGTAACTGTAACTTCGTTACTAATTATGACAAGTAACTGTAATTTCGATACAAATTATGGCAGGTAACTGTAACTTCGATACTAATTATGACAAGTAACTGTTACTTCGATACTAATTATGACAGGTAACTGTAACTTCGTCACTAATTATGACAAGTAACTGTAATTTCGTTACAAATTATGGCAGGTAACAGTAACTTCGATACTAATTATGACAGGTAACAGTAATTCGATACTAATTATGACAAGTAACTATAACTTCGATACTAATTATGACAAGAAACTCGAACTTCGTTACTAATTATGACAAGTCCCTGTAATTTCGATACAAATTATGGCAGGTAACTGTAACTTCCATACTAATTATGACAGGTAACAGTAACTTCGATACTAATTATGACAGGTAACGGTAACTTCGTTACTAATTATGACAGGTTACTGTAACTTCGTTACTAATTATGTCAAGTAATTGTAGCATCGATTCTAATTATGACAAGTAACTGTAATTTCAATACAAAATATGACAGGTAACAGTAACATCGATACTAATTATGACAAGAAACTCTAACTTCGTTAATAATTATGACAAGTAACAGTAATTTTGATAAAAATTATGGTAGGTAACTGTAACTTCAATACTAATTATGACTGTAACTGTAACTTCGTTACTAATTATGACAAGTAACTGTAATTCCGATACAAATTATGGCAGGTAACAGTAACTTCGATACTAATTATGGCAGGTATCTGTAACTTCGATACTAATTATGACAAGTAACTGTAATTTCGATACTAATTATGACAGGTAACAGTTACTTCGATACTAATTATGACAAGTAAATGTAACTTCGATACTAATTATGACAGGTAACTGTAACTTCGTCACTAATTATGACAAGTAACTGTAATATCGATAACTTCGATACTAATTATGACAAGTAACTATAACTTCGATACAAATTATGACAGATAACTGTAACTTCGATACTAATTATGACAAGAAACTCGAACTTCGTTACTAATTATGACAAGTCCCTGTAATTTCGATACAAATTATGGCAGGTAACTGTAACTTCCATACAAATTATGACAGATAACAGTAACTTCGATACTAATTATGAAAGGAAACTGTAACTTCGTTACTAATTATGACAAGTAACTGTAATTTCGATACAAATTATGACAGGTAACTGTAACTTCGTTACTACTTATGACAAGTAACAGTACCTTCGATACTAATTATGACAGGTAACTGAAACATCGATATTAATTATGACAAGGAACAGTAATTTTCATACAAATTATAGCAGGTAACTGTAACTTTGATACTAATTATGACAGGTAACAGTAACTTCGATACTAATTATGACAAGTAACTGTAACTTCGTTACTAATTATGACAAGTAACTCTAATTTTGATAACAAATTGTGGCAGGTAACTGTAACTTCGGTACTAATTATGACAGGTAACATTAACTTCGATAATAATTATGACAGGTTACTGTAACTTCGTTACTAATTATGTCAAGTAACTGTAACTTCGATACTAATTATGACAAGTAACTGTAATTTCGATACAAATTATGACAGGTTACCGTTACTTCGTTACTAATTATGACAAGTAACTGTAATTTCGATACAAATTATGGCAGGTAACTGTAACTTCGGTACTAATTATATCAGGTGTCAGTAACTTCGATACTAATTATGACAGGTTACTGTAACTTCGTTACTAATTATGTCAAGTAACAGTAACTTCTATACTAATTATGACAAGTAACTCTAATTTCGATACAAATTAAGACAGGTAACAGTAACTTCGATACTAATTATGACAAGAAACTCTAACTTCGTTACTAATTATGACAAGTAACAGTAATTTTGTTAAAAAATTATGCTAGGTAACTGTAACTTCAATACTAATTATGACAGGTAACAGTAACTTCGATACTAATTATGACAGGTAACTGCAACTTCGATACTAATTATGAAAAGTAACTTTAATTTCGATATTAATTATGGTAGGTAACTGTAACTTCGTTACTAATTATGACAAGTCCCTGTAATTTCGATACAAATTATAGCAGGTAACTGTAACTTCGATACTTATTATGTCAGGTAACAGTAACTTCGATACTAATTATGACAGGAAACTGTAACATCGTTACTAATTATGACAAGTTGCTGTAATTTCGATACAAATTATGGCAGGTTACAGTACCTTCGATACTAATTATGACAGGCAACTGTAACTTCGTTACTAATTAGGAAAAGTCCCTGTAATTTCGATACAAATTATGGCAGGTAACTGTAACTTCGATACTAATTATGTCAGGTAACAGTAACTTCGATACTAATTATGACTGGAAACTGTAACTTCGTTACTAATTATGACAAGTAACTGTAATTTCGATTCAAATTTTGGCAGGTAAATGTAACTTCGATACTTATTATGACAGTAACAGTTACTTCGATACTAATTATGACAAGTAACAGTACCTTCGATACTAATTATGACAGGTAACTGTAACTTCGATATTAATTATGACAAGGAACAGTAATTTTGATACAAATTATAGCAGGTAACTGTAACTTTGATACTAATTATGACAGGTAACAGTAACTTCGATACTAATTATGACAAGTAACTGTAACCTCGTTACTAATTATGACAAGTATCTCTAATTTTGATAAAAAATTGTGGCAGGTAACTGTAACTTCGATACTAATTATGACAGGTAACATTAACTTCGATAATAATTATGACAGGTTACTGTAACTTCGATACTAATTATGACAAGGAACTGTAATTTCGATACAAATTATGGCAGGTAACTGTAACTTTGATACTAATTATGACAGGTAACAGTAACTTCGATACTAATTATGACGAGTAACTGTATCTTCGTTACTAATTATGACAAGTAACTCTAATTTTGATAAAAAATTATGGCTGGTAACTGTAACTTCGATACTAATTAATACAGGTAACAGTAACTTCGATACTTATTATGACAGGTTACTGTAACATCGTTACTAATTATGACAAGTAACTGTAACTTCGATACTAATTATGACAAGTAACTGTAACTTCGATACTTATAATGACAGGTAACTGTATCTTCATTACTAATTATGACAAGAAACTGAAACTTCGATACTAATTATGACAGGTAAATGTAACTTCGATACTAATTATGACGAGTAACTGTAACTTCGATACTAATTATGACAAGTAACTGTAACTTCGATACTAATTATGACAGGTAACAGTAACTTCGATATTAATTATGACAAGTAACAGTAACATCGATAATAATTATGACAAGTATCTGTAATTTCGATACAAATTTTTGCAGGTAACTGTAACTTCGATACTAATTATGACAGGTAACAGTAACTTCGATACTAATCATGAAAAGTAACTGTAACTTCGATACTAATTATGACAGGTAACTGTAACTTCGTTACTAATTATGACAAGTAACTGTAATTTCGATACAAATTATGGCAGGTAACTGTAACTTCGATACTAATTATGACATGTAACTGTTACTTCGATACTAATTATGACAGGTAACTGTAACTTCGTCGCTAATTATGACAAGTAACTGTAATTTCGTTACAAATTATGGCAGGTAACAGTAACTTCGATACTAATTATGACAGGTAACAGTAATTCGATACTAATTATGACAAGTAACTATAACTTCGATACTAATTATGACAAGAAACTCGAACTTCGTTACTAATTATGACAAGTCCCTGTAATTTCGATACAAATTATGGCAGGTAACTGTAACTTCCATACTAATTATGACAGGTAACAGTAACTTCGATACTAATTATGACAGGTAACGGTAACTTCGTTACTAATTATGACAGGTTACTGTAACTTCGTTACTAATTATGTCAAGTAATTGTAGCTTCGATTCTAATTATGACAAGTAACTGTAATTTCAATACAAAATATGACAGGTAACAGTAACTTCGATACTAATTATGACAAGAAACTCTAACTTCGTTAATAATTATGACAAGTAACAGTAATTTTGATAAAAATTATGGTAGGTAACTGTAACTTCAATACTAATTATGACTGTAACTGTAACTTCGTTACTAATTATGACAAGTAACTGTAATTCCGATACAAATTATGGCAGGTAACAGTAACTTCGATACTAATTATGGCAGGTATCTGTAACTTCGATACTAATTATGACAAGTAACTGTAATTTCGATACTAATTATGACAGGTAACAGTTACTTCGATACTAATTATGACAAGTAAATGTAACTTCGATACTAATTATGACAGGTAACTGTAACTTCGTTACTAATTATGACAAGTAACTGTAATTTCGATACAAATTATGACAGGTAACAGTAACTTCGGTACATATTATGACAAGTAATTATAACTTGGATAAAAATTATGACTGGTTACTGTAACTTCGATTCTAATTATGACAAGAAACTCTAACTTCGTTACTAATTATGACAAGTAACTGTAATTTTGATAAAAAATTAAGGTAGGTAACTGTAACTTCAATACTAATTATGACAGGTAACAGTAACTTCGATACTAATTATGACAGGAAACTGTATCTTCGTTACTAATTATGACAAGTAACTTTAATTTCGATACTAATTATGGCAGGTAACTGTAACATCGTTACTAATTATGACAAGTCCCTTTAATTTCGATACAAATTATGGCAGGTAACTGTAACTTCGATACTAATTATGACAAGTAACTGTAACTTCGACACTAATTATGACAGGTAACTGTAACTTCGTTATTAATTATGACAAGTAACTCTTATTTCGATAAAAATTTTGGCAGGTAACTGTAACTTCGATACTAATTATGACAGGTAACAGTAACTTCGATACTAATTATGACAAGTAACTGTAACTTCGATACTAATTATGACAGGTAACTGTAACTTCGTCACTAATTATGACAAGTAACAGTAATTTCGATTCAAATTATGGCAGGTAACTGTAACTTCGATACTAATTATGACAGGTAACAGTAACTTCGATTCTAATTATGACAAGTAACTATAACTTCGATACAAATTATGACAGGTAACTGTAACTTCGATACTTATTATGACAAGAAACTCGAACTTCGTTACTAATTATGACAAGTCCCTGTAATTTCGATACAAATTATGGCAGGTAACTGTAACTTCCATACTAATTATGACAGATAACAGTAACTTCGATACTAATTATGAAAGGAAACTGTAACTTCGTTACTAATTATAACAAGTAACTGTAATTTCGATACAAATTATGACAGGTAACTGTAACTTCGTTACTACTTATGACAAGTAACAGTACCTTCGATACTAATTATGACAGGTAACTGTAACTTCGATATTAATTATGACAAGGAACAGTAATTTTGATACAAATTATAGCAGGTAACTGTAACTTTGATACTAATTATGACAGGTAAAAGTAACTTCGATACTAATTATGACAAGTAACTGTAACTTCGTTACTAATTATGACAAGTTACTCTAATTTTGATAACAAATTGTGGCAGGTAACTGTAACTTCGATACTAATAATGACAGGTAACATTAACTTCGATAATAATTATGACAGGTTACTGTAACTTCGTTACTAATTATGTCAAGTAACTGTAACTTCGATACTAATTATGACAAGTAACTGTAATTTCGATACAAATTATGACAGGTTACCGTTACTTCGTTACTAATTATGACAAGTAACTGTAATTTCGATACAAATTATGGCAGGTAACTGTAACTTCGGTACTAATTATATCAGGTGTCAGTAACTTCGATACTAATTATGACAGGTTACTGTAACTTCGTTACTAATTATGTCAAGTAACAGTAACTTCTATACTAATTATGACAAGTAACTGTAATTTCGATACAAATTAAGACAGGTAACAGTAACTTCGATACTACTTATGACAAGAAACTCTAACTTCGTTACTAATTATGACAAGTAACAGTAATTTTGATAAAAAATGACAGGTAACAGTAACTTCGATACTAATTATGACAGGTAACTGCAACCTCGATACTAATTATGAAAAGTAACTTTAATTTCGATATTAATTATGGTAGGTAACTGTAACTTCGTTACTAATTATGACAAGTCCCTGTAATTTCGATACAAATTATAGCAGGTAACTGTAACTTCGATACTTATTATGTCAGGTAACAGTAACTTCGATACTAATTATGACAGGTAACTGTAACTTAGATACTAATTATGACAAGTAACTTTAATTTCAATACTAATTATGGTAGGCAACTGTAACTTCGTTACTACTTATGACAAGTAACAGTACCTTCGATACTAATTATGACAGGTAACTGTAACTTCGATATTAATTATGTCAGGTAACTGTAACTTCGTTACTAATTAGGACAAGTCCCTGTAATTTCGATACAAATTATGGCAGGTAACTGTAACTTCGATACTAATTATGTCAGGTAACAGTAACTTCGATACTAATTATGACTGGAAACTGTAACTTCGTTACTAATTATGACAAGTAACTGTAATTTCGATTCAAATTTTGGCAGGTAACTGCAACTTCGATACTTATTATGACAGTAACAGTTACTTCGATACTAATTATGACAAGTAACTGTAACTTCGATACTAATTATGACAGGTAACTGTAACTTCGTTACTAATTATGACAAGTAACTGTAATTTCGATTCAAATTTTGGCAGGTAACTCTAAATTCGATACTTATTATGACAGGTAACAGTAACTTCGATACTAATTATGACAAGTAACTGTAATTTCGATACAAATTATGACAGGTAACTGTAACTTCGTTACTAATTATGACAAGTCCCTGTAATTTCGATACAAATTATGGCAGGTAACTGTAACTTCGATACTAATTATGACAAGTAACTGTAACTTCGACACTAATTATGACAGGTAACTGTAACTTCGTTATTAATTATGACAAGTAACTCTTATTTTGATAAAAATTTTGGCAGGTAACTGTAACTTCGATACTAATTATGACAGGTAACAGTAACTTCGATACTAATTATGACAAGTAACTGTAACATCGATACTAATTATGACAGGTAACTGTAACTTCGTCACTAATTATGACAAGTAACAGTAATTTCGATACAAATTATGGCAGGTAACTGTAACTTCGATACTAATTATGACAGGTAACAGTAAATTCGATACTAATTATGACAAGTAACTATAACTTCGATACAAATTATGACAGGTAACTGTAACTTCGATACTAATTATGACAAGAAACTCGAACTTCGTTACTAATTATGACAAGTCCCTGTAATTTCGATACAAATTATGGCAGGTAACTGTAACTTCCATACTAATTATGACAGATAACAGTAACTTCGATACTAATTATGAAAGGAAACTGTAACTTCGTTACTAATTATAACAAGTAACTGTAATTTCGATACAAATTATGACAGGTAACTGTAACTTCGTTACTACTTATGACAAGTAACAGTACCTTCGATACTAATTATGACAGGTAACTGTAACTTCTATATTAATTATGACAAGGAACAGTAATTTTGATACAAATTATAGCAGGTAACTGTAACTTTGATACTAATTATGACAGGTAAAAGTAACTTCGATACTAATTATGACAAGTTACTGTAACTTCGTTACTAATTATGACAAGTAACTCTAATTTTGATAACAAATTGTGGCAGGTAACTCTAACTTCGATACTAATTATGACAGGTAACATTAACTTCGATAATAATTATGACAGGTTACTGTAACTTCGTTACTAATTATGTCAAGTAACTGTAACTTCGATACTAATTATGACAAGTAACTGTAATTTCGATACAAATTATGACAGGTTACCGTTACTTCGTTACTAATTATGACAAGTAACTGTAATTTCGATACAAATTATGGCAGGTAACTGTAACTTCGGTACTAATTATATCAGGTGTCAGTAACTTCGATACTAATTATGACAGGTTACTGTAACTTCGTTACTAATTATGTCAAGTAACAGTAACTTCTATACTAATTTCGACAAGTAACTGTAATTTCGATACAAATTAAGACAGGTAACAGTAACTTCGATACTACTTATGACAAGAAACTCTAACTTCGTTACTAATTATGACAAGTAACAGTAATTTTGATAAAAAATTATGCTAGGTAACTGTAACTTCAATACTAATTATGACAGGTAACAGTAACTTCGATACTAATTATGACAGGTAACTGCAACTTCGATACTAATTATGAAAAGTAACTTTCATTTCGATATTAATTATGGTAGGTAACTGTAACTTCGTTACTAATTATGACAAGTCCCTGTAATTTCGATACAAATTATAGCAGGTAACTGTAACTTCGATACTTATTATGTCAGGTAACAGTAACTTCGATACTAATTATGACAGGAAACTGTAACATCGTTACTAATTATGACAAGTTGCTGTAATTTCGATACAAATTATGGCAGGTTACAGTACCTTCGATATTAAATATGACAGGCAACTGTAACTTCGTTACTAATTAGGAGAAGTCCCTGTAATTTCGATACAAATTATGGCAGGTAACTGTAAATTCGATACTAATTATGTCAGGTAACTGTTACTTCGTTACTAATTAGGTCAAGTCCCTGTAATTTCGATACAAATTATGGCAGGTAACTGTAACTTCGATACTAATTGTGTCAGGTAACAGTAACTTCGATACTAATTATGACTGGAAACTGTAACTTCGTTACTAATTATGACAAGTAACTGTAATTTCGATTCAAATTTTGGCAGGTAACTGCAACTTCGATACTTATTATGACAGTAACAGTTACTTCGATACTAATTATGACAAGTAACTGTAACTTCGATACTAATTATGACAGGTAACTGTAACTTCGATACAAATTATGACAGGTAACTGTAACTTCGTTACTAATTATGACAAGTAGCTGTAATTTCGATACAAATTATGGCAGGTAACAGTACCTTCGATACTAATTATGACAGGTAAGTGTAACTTCGATACTAATTATGACAGGTAACTGTAACTTCGTTACTAATTATGACAAGTAACTGTAATTTCGATTCAAATTTTGGCAGGTAACTCTAACTTCGATACTTATTATGACAGGTAACAGTAACTTCGATACTAATTATGACAAGTAACTGTAATTTCGATACAAATTATGACAGGTAACTGTAACTTCGTTACTAATTATGACAAGTAGCTGTAATTTCGATACAAATTATGGCAGGTAACAGTACCTTCGATACTAATTATGACAGGTAAGTGTAACTTCGATACTAATTATGACAAGGAACTGTAATTTCGATACAAATTATGGCAGGTAACTGTAACTTTGATACTAATTATGACAGGTAACAGTAACTTCTATACTAATTATGACAAGTAACTGTAACTTCGTAACTAATTATGACAAGTAACACTAATTTTGATAAAAAATTATGGCTGGTAACTGTAACTTCGATACTAATTAATACAGGTAACAGTAACTTCGATACTAATTATGACAGGTTACTGTAACATCGTTACTAATTATGACAAGTAACTGTAACTTCGATACTAATTATGACAAGAAACTGAAACTTCGATAATAATTATGACAGGTTAATGTAACTTCGATACTAATTAGGACGAGTAACTGTAACTTCGATACTAATTATGACAAGTAACTGTAACTTCGATACTAATTATGACAGGTAACAGTAACTTCGATATTAATTATGACAAGTAACAGTAACATCGATACTAATTATGACAAGTAACTGTAATTTCGATACAAATTTTTGCAGGTAGCTGTAACTTCGATACTAATTATGACAGGTAACAGTAACTTCGATACTAATCATGAAAAGTAACTGTAACTTCGATACTATTTATGACAGGTAACTGTAACTTCGTTACTAATTATGACAAGTAACTGTAATTTCGATACAAATTATGGCAGGTAACTGTAACTTCGATATTAATTATGACAGGTAACAGTAACTTCGATACTAATTATGGCAGGTAACTGTAACTTCGATACTAATTATGACAGGTAACAGTAACTTCGATACTAATCATGACAAGTAACTGTAACTTCGATACTAATTATGACAGGTAACTGTAACTTCGTTACTAATTATGACAAGTAACTGTAATTTCGTTACAAATTATGGCAGGTAATTGTAATTTCGATAATAATTATGACAGGTAACAATAACTTCGATACTAATTATGACAATTAACAGTAACATCGATACTAATTATGAAAAGTAACTGTAACTTCGATACTAATTATGACAGGTAACTGTAACGACGTTACTAATTATGACAAGTAACTGTAATTTCGATTCAAATTTTGGCAGGTAATTGCAACTTCGATACTTATTATGACAGGTAACAGTATCTTCGATACTAATTATGACAAGTAACTGAAACTTCGATACTAATTATGACAGGTAACTGTAACTTCGTTACTAATTATGACAAGTAACTGTAATTTCGATACATATTATGGCAGGTAACTGTAACTTCGATACTAATTATGACAGGTAACAGTAACTTCGATACTAATTATGACAAGTAACTATAACATCGATACAAATTATGACAGGTAACTGTAACTTCGATACTAATTATGACAAGAAACTCAAACTTCGTTACTAATTATGAAAAGTAACTGTAATTTTGATAAAAAAAATATTGTAGGTAACTGTAACTTCAGTACTAATTATGACAGGTAACAGTAACTTCGATGCTAATTATGACAGGTAACTGTAAATTCGTTACTTATTATGACAAGTAACATTAATTTCGATACTAATTATGGCAGGTTACTGTAAATTCGTTACTAATTATGAGAAGTAACTGTAATTTTGATAAAAAAAAATTGTAGGTAACTGTATCTTCAATGCTAATTATGACAGGTAACAGTAACTTCGATACTAATTATGACAGTTAACTGTAACTTTGTTACTAATTATGACAAGTAACTTTAATTTCTACACTAATTATGGCAGGTAACTGTAACTTCGTTACTAATTATGACAAGTCCCTGTAATTTCGATACAAATTATGGCAGGTAACGGTAACTTCGATACTAATTATGACAAGTAGTTGTAACTTCGATACTAATTATGACAGGTAACTGTAACTTCGTTAATAATTATGACAAGTAACTGTAATTTCGATACAAATTTTGCCAGGTAACTGTAACTTCGATACTAAAAATGACAGGTAACAGTAACTTCGATACTAATTAATACAGGTAACAGTAACTTCGATACTAATTATGACAGGTTACTGTAACATCGTTACTTATTATGACAAGTAACTGTAACTTCGATACTAATTATGACAAGTAACTGTAATTTCGATACTTATTATGACAGGTAACTGTATCTTCATTTCTAATTACGACAAGAAACTGTAACTTCGATACTAATTATGACAGGTAAATGTAACTTCGATACTAATTATGACAAGTAACTGTAACTTCGATACTAATTATGACAAGTAACTGTAACTTCGATACTAATTATGACAGGTAACAGTGACTTCGATATTAATTATGACAAGTAACAATAGCTTCGATACCAATTATGACAAGTAACTGTAATTTCGATACAAATTTTGGCAGGTAATTGTAACTTCGATACTAATTTTGACAGGTAACAGTTACTTCGATACTAATTATGACAAGTAACTGTAACATCGATACTAATTATGACAGGTAACTGTAACTTCGTTACTAATTATGACAAGTAACTGTAATTTCGATACAAATTATGGCAGGTAACGGTAACTTCGATACTAATTATGACAGGTAACAGTAACTTCGATACTAATTATGGCAGGTAACTGTAACTTCGATACTAATTATGACAGGTAACTTCGTTACTAATCATGACAAGTAACTGTAACTTCGATACTAATTATGACAGGTAACTGTAACTTCGTTACTAATTATGACAAGTAACTGTTATTTCGTTACAAATTATGGCAGGTAATTGTAATGTCGATACTTATTATGACAGGTAACAGTAACTTCGATACTAATTATGACAAGTAACAGTAACTTCGATACTAATTATGACAAGTAACTCTAACTTCGATACTAATTATGACAGGTAACTGTAACTTCGTTACTAATTATGACAAGTAACTGTAATTTCGATTCAAATTTTGGCAGGTAACTGTAACTTCGATACTTATTATGACAGGTAAGAGTAACTTAGATACTAATTACGACAAGTAACTGTAACTTCGATACTAATTTTGACAGGTAACTGTAACTTCGTTACTAATTATGACAAGTAACTGTAATTTCGATACAAATTAAGGGAGGTAACTGTAACTTCGATACTAATTAAGACAGGTAATAGTAACTTCGATAAAAATTATGACAGGTAACTGTAACTTCGATAATAATTATGACAAGAAACTCTAACTTCGTTACTAATTATGACAAGTAACTGTAATTTCAATACAAATTATGGCAGGTAACTGTAACTTCGATACTAATTATGACAGGTAACAGTAACTTCGATACTAATTATGGCAGGTAACTGTAACTTCGATACTAATTATGACAGGTAACAGTAACTTCGTTACTAATCATGACAAGTAACTGTAACTTCGATACTAATTATGACAGGTAACAGTAACTTCGATACTAATTATGACAGGTAACTGTAAATTCGTTTCTTGTTATGACAAGTAACTTTAATTTCGATACTAATTATGGCAGGTTACTATAACTTCGTTACTAATTATGACAAGTCCCTGTAATTTCGATACAAATTATGGCAGGTAACTGTAACTTCGATACTAATTATGACAGGTAACAGTAACTTCGATACTAATTATGACAGGAAACTGTAAGTTCGTTACGAATTATGACAAGTAACTGTAATTTCGATACAAATTATGACAGGTATTTGTAACTTCGTAACTAATTATGACAAGTAACTGTAATTTCGATACAAATTATGTCAGGTAACAGTACCTTCGATACTAATTATGAGAGGTAACTGTAACTTCGATGCTAATTATGACAAGGAACTGTAATTTCGATACAAATTATGGCAGGTAACTGTAACTTCGATACTAATTATGACAGGTAACAGTAACTTCGATACTGATTATGACAAGTAACAATAACTTCGAATCAAATTCTGACAGGTAACTGTAACTTCGATAATAATTATGACAAGAAACTCTAACTTCGTTACTAATTATGACAAGTAACTGTAATTTTGATAAAATATTATGGTAGGTAAATGTATCTTCAATACTAATTATGACAGGTTACAGTAACTTCGATACTAATTATGACAGGTAACTGTAACTTCGTTACTAATTATGACAAGTATCTTTGATTTCGATACTAATTATGGCAGGTAACTGTAACTTCGTTACTAATTATGACAAGTCCCTGTAATTTCGATACAAATTATGGCAGGCAACGGTAACTTCGATACTAATTATGACAAGTAACTGTAACTTCGATACTAATTATGACAGGTAAATGTAACATCGTTAATCATTATGACAAGTAACTGTAATTTCGATGCAAATTTTGGCAGGTAACTGTAACTTCGATACTAATTTTGACAGGAAACAGTAACTTCGATTCTAATTATGAAAATAACTGTAACTTCGATACTAATTATGACAGGTAACTGTAACTTCGTTACTAATTATGACAAGTAACAGCAATTTCGATACAAATTATGTGAGATAACTGTAACTTCGATACTAATTATGACAAATAACAGTAACTTCGATACTAATTATGACAAGTAACAGTAACATCGATACTAATTATGACAGGTAACTGTAACTTCGTTACTAATTATGACAAGTAACTTTAATTTCGATACAAATTATGGCAGGTAACTGTAACTTCCATACTAATTATGACAGGTAACAGTAACTTCGATACCAATTATGACAGGAAACTGTGACTTCGTTACTAATTATGACAAGTAACTGTAATTTCGATACAAATTATGACAGGTAACTGTAACTTCGTTACTAATTATGACAAGTAACAGTACCTTCGATACTAATTATGACAGGTAACTGTAACTTCGATACTAATTATGACAAGGAACTGTAATTTCGATACAAATTATGGCAGGTAACAGCAACTTCGTTACTAATTATGACAAGTAACTATAACTTCGATACAAATTATGACAGGTAACTGTAACTTCGATACAAATTATGACCAGAAACTCTAACTTCGTTACTAATTATGACAAGTAACTGTAATTTTGATAAAAAATTATTGTAGGTAACTGTAACTTCAATACTAATTGTGACATAATAGTAACATCGATACTAATTATGACAAGTAACTGTAACTTCGTTACTAATTATGACAAGTAACTCTAATTTTGATAAAAAATTATGGCTGGTAACTGTAACTTCGATACTAATTATGACAGGTAACAGTAACTTCGATCCTAATTATGACAGGTTACAGTAACTTCGTTACTAATTATGTCAAGCAACTGTAACTTCGATACTAATTATGACAAGTAACTGTAATTTCGATACAATTTATGACAGGTTACCGTAACTTCGTTTCTAATTATGACAAGTAACTGTAATTTCGATACAAATTATGGCAGGTAACTGTAACTTCGATACTAATTATATCAGGTATCAGTAACTTCGATACTAATTATGACAGGTTACTGTAACTTCGTTACTAATTATGTCCAGTAACGGTAACTTCGTTACTAATTATGACAATTAACTGTAATTTCGATACAAATTATGACAGGTAACAGTAACTTCGATACTAATTATGACAAGAAACTCTAACTTCGTTACTAATTATGACAAGTAACAGTAATTTTGATAGAAAATTATGGTAGGTAACTGTAACTTCAATACTAATTATGACAGGTAACAGTTACTTCGATACTAATTATGACAGGTAACTGTAACTTAGATACTAATTATGACAAGTAACTTTAATTTCGATACTAATTATGGTAGGCAACTGTAACTTCGTTACTAATTATGACAAGTCCCTGTAATTTCGATACAAATTATGGCAGGTAAATGTAACTTCGATACTAATTATGTCAGGTAACAGTAACTTCGATACTAATTATGACAGGAAACTGTAACTTCGTTACTAATTATGACAAGTAACTGTAATTTCGATACAAATTAATACAGGTTACTGTAACTTCGTTACTAATTATGACAAGTAACTGTAATTTCGATACAAATTATGGCAGGTAACAGTACCTTCGATACTAATTATGACAGGTAACTGTAACTTCGATACTAATTATGATAAGGAACTGTAATTTCGATACAAATTATGGCAGGTAAATGTAACTTTGATACTAATTATGACAGGTAACAGTAACTTTGATACTAATTATGACAAGTAACTCTAATTTTGATAAAAAATTATGGCAGGTAACTGTAACTTCGATACTAATTTATACAGGTAACAGTAACTTCGATACTAATTATGACAGGTTACTGTAACATCGTTACTAATTATGACAAGAAACTGTAACTTCGATACTAATTATGACAGGTAAATGTAACTTCGATACTAATTATGACAAGTAACTGTAACTTCGATACTAATTATGACAAGTAACTGTAACTTCGATACTAATTATGACAGGTAACAGTGACTTCGATATTAATTATGACAAGTAACAATAGCTTCGATACTAATTATGACAAGTAACTGTAATTTCGATACAAATTTTGGCAGGTAACTGTAACTTCGATACTAATTTTGACAGGTAACAGTTACTTCGATACTAATTATGGCAAGTAACTGTAACATCGATACTAATTATGACAGGTAACTGTAACTTCGTTACTAATTATGACAAGTAACTGTAATTTCGATACAAATTATGGCAGGTAACGGTAACTTCGATACTAATTATGACAGGTAACAGTAACTTCGATACTAATTATGGCAGGTAACTGTAACTTCGATACTAATTATGACAGGTAACAGTAACTTCGTTACTAATCATGACAAGTAACTGTAACTTCGATACTAATTATGACAGGTAACTGTAACTTCGTTACTAATTATGACAAGTAACTGTTATTTCGTTACAAATTATGGCAGGTAATTGTAATGTCGATACTTATTATGACAGGTAACAGTAACTTCGATACTAATTATGACAAGTAACAGTAACTTCGATACTAATTATGACAAGTAACTCTAACTTCGATACTAATTATGACAGGTAACTGTAACTTCGTTACTAATTATGACAAGTAACTGTAATTTCGATTCAAATTTTGGCAGGTAACTGTAACTTCGATACTTATTATGACAGGTAAGAGTAACTTAGATACTAATTACGACAAGTAACTGTAACTTCGATACTAATTTTGTCAGGTAACTGTAACTTCGTTACTAATTATGACAAGTAACTGTAATTTCGATACAAATTAAGGGAGGTAACTGTAACTTCGATACTAATTAAGACAGGTAATAGTAACTTCGATAAAAATTATGACAGGTAACTGTAACTTCGATAATAATTATGACAAGAAACTCTAACTTCGTTACTAATTATGACAAGTAACTGTAATTTCGATACAAATTATGGCAGGTAACTGTAACTTCGATACTAATTATGACAGGTAACAGTAATTTCGATACTAATTATGACAGGAAACTGTAAGTTCGTTACGAATTATGACAAGTAACTGTAATTTCGATACAAATTATGACAGGTAACTGTAACTTCGTAACTAATTATGACAAGTAACTGTAATTTCGATACAAATTATGTCAGGTAACAGTACCTTCGATACTAATTATGAGAGGTAACTGTAACTTCGATGCTAATTATGACAAGGAACTGTAATTTCGATACAAATTATGGCAGGTAACTGTAACTTCGATACTAATTATGACAGGTAACAGTAACTTCGATACTGATTATGACAAGTAACAATAACTTCGAATCAAATTCTGACAGGTAACTGTAACTTCGATAATAATTATGACAAGAAACTCTAACTTCGTTACTAATTATGACAAGTAACTGTAATTTTGATAAAATATTATGGTAGGTAAATGTATCTTCAATACTAATTATGACAGGTTACAGTAACTTCGATACTAATTATGACAGGTAACTGTAACTTCGTTACTAATTATGACAAGTATCTTTGATTTCGATACTAATTATGGCAGGTAACTGTAACTTCGTTACTAATTATGACAAGTCCCTGTAATTTCGATACAAATTATGGCAGGCAACGGTAACTTCGATACTAATTATGACAAGTAACTGTAACTTCGATACTAATTATGACAGGTAAATGTAACATCGTTAATCATTATGACAAGTAACTGTAATTTCGATGCAAATTTTGGCAGGTAACTGTAACTTCGATACTAATTTTGACAGGAAACAGTAACTTCGATTCTAATTATGAAAAGAACTGTAACTTCGATACTAATTATGACAGGTAACTGTCACTTCGTTACTAATTATGACAAGTAACAGCAATTTCGATACAAATTATGTGAGATAACTGTAACTTCGATACTAATTATGACAGGTAACAGTAACTTCGATACTAATTATGACAAGTAACAGTAACATCGATACTAATTATGACAGGTAACTGTAACTTCGTTACTAATTATGACAAGTAACTTTAATTTCGATACAAATTATGGCAGGTAACTGTACCTTCCATACTAATTATGACAGGTAACAGTAACTTCGATACCAATTATGACAGGAAACTTTGACTTCGTTACTAATTATGACAAGTAACTGTAATTTCGATACAAATTATGACAGGTAACTGTAACTTCGTTACTAATTATGACAAGTAACAGTACCTTCGATACTAATTATGACAGGTAACTGTAACTTCGATACTAATTATGACAAGGAACTGTAATTTCGATACAAATTATGGCAGGTAACAGCAACTTCGTTACTAATTATGACAAGTAACTATAACTTCGATACAAATTATGACAGGTAACTGTAACTTCGATACAAATTATGACCAGAAACTCTAACTTCGTTACTAATTATGACAAGTAACTGTAATTTTGATAAAAAATTATTGTAGGTAACTGTAACTTCAATACTAATTGTGACATAATAGTAACATCGATACTAATTATGACAAGTAACTGTAACTTCGTTACTAATTATGACAAGTAACTCTAATTTTGATAAAAAATTATGGCTGGTAACTGTAACTTCGATACTAATTATGACAGGTAACAGTAAATTCGATCCTAATTATGACAGGTTACAGTAACTTCGTTACTAATTATGTCAAGTAACTGTAACTTCGATACTAATTATGACAAGTAACTGTAATTTCGATACAATTTATGACAGGTTACCGTAACTTCGTTACTAATTATGACAAGTAACTGTAATTTCGATACAAATTATGGCAGGTAACTGTAACTTCGATACTAATTATATCAGGTATCAGTAACTTCGATACTAATTATGACAGGTTACTGTAACTTCGTTACTAATTATGTCAAGTAACGGTAACTTCGTTACTAATTATGACAATTAACTGTAATTTCGATACAAATTATGACAGGTAACAGTAACTTCGATACTAATTATGACAAGAAACTCTAACTTCGTTACTAATTATGACAAGTAACAGTAATTTTGATAGAAAATTATGGTAGGTAACTGTAACTTCAATACTAATTATGACAGGTAACAGTTACTTCGATACTAATTATGACAGGTAACTGTAACTTAGATACTAATTATGACAAGTAACTTTAATTTCGATACTAATTATGGTAGGCAACTGTAACTTCGTTACTAATTATGACAAGTCCCTGTAATTTCGATGCAAATTATGGCAGGTAAATGTAACTTCGATACTAATTATGTCAGGTAACAGTAACTTCGATACTAATTATGACAGGAAACTGTAACTTCGTTACTAATTATGACAAGTAACTGTAATTTCGATACAAATTAATACAGGTTACTGTAACTTCGTTACTAATTATGACAAGTAACTGTAATTTCGATACAAATTATGGCAGGTAACAGTACCTTCGATACTAATTATGACAGGTAACTGTAACTTCGATACTAATTATGATAAGGAACTGTAATTTCGATACAAATTATGGCAGGTAAATGTAACTTTGATACTAATTATGACAGGTAACAGTAACTTTGATACTAATTATGACAAGTAACTCTAATTTTGATAAAAAAAATATGGCAGGTAACTGTATCTTCGATACTAATTTATACAGGTAACAGTAACTTCGATACTAATTATGACAGGTTACTGTAACATCGTTACTAATTATGACAAGAAACTGTAACTTCGATACTAATTATGACAGGTAAATGTAACTTCGATACTAATTATGACAAGTAACTGTAACTTCGATACTAATTATGACAAGTAACTGTAACTTCGATACTAATTATGACAGGTAACAGTGACTTCGATATTAATTATGACAAGTAACAATAGCTTCGATACTAATTATGACAAGTAACTGTAATTTCGATACAAATTTTGGCAGGTAACTGTAACTTCGATACTAATTTTGACAGGTAACAGTTACTTCGATACTAATTATGACAAGTAACTGTAACATCGATACTAATTATGACAGGTAACTGTAACTTCGTTACTAATTATGACAAGTAACTGTAATTTCGATACAAATTATGGCAGGTAACGGTAACTTCGATACTAATTATGACAGGTAACAGTAACTTCGATACTAATTATGGCAGGTAACCGTAACTTCGATACTAATTATGACAGGTAACAGTAACTTCGTTACTAATCATGACAAGTAACTGTAACTTCGATACTAATTATGACAGGTAACTGTAACTTCGTTACTAATTATGACAAGTAACTGTAATTTCGATACAAATTAAGGGAGGTAACTGTAACTTCGATACTAATTAAGACAGGTAATAGTAACTTCGATAAAAATTATGACAGGTAACTGTAACTTCGATAATAATTATGACAAGAAACTCTAACTTCGTTACTAATTATGACAAGTAACTGTAATTTCAATACAAATTATGGCAGGTAACTGTAACTTCGATACTAATTATGACAGGTAACAGTAACTTCGATACTAATTATGGCAGGTAACTGTAACTTCGATACTAATTATGACAGGTAACAGTAACTTCGTTACTAATCATGACAAGTAACTGTAACTTCGATACTAATTATGACAGGTAACAGTAACTTCGATACTAATTATGACAGGTAACTGTAAATTCGTTTCTTGTTATGACAAGTCCCTGTAATTTCGATACAAATTATGGCAGGTAACTGTAACTTCGATACTAATTATGACAGGTAACTGTAACTTCGATACTAATTATGACAGGAAACTGTAAGTTGGTTACGAATTATGACAAGTAACTGTAATTTCGATACAAATTATGACAGGTAACTGTAACTTCGTAACTAATTATGACAAGTAACTGTAATTTCGATACAAATTATGTCAGGTAACAGTACCTTCGATACTAATTATGAGAGGTAACTGTAACTTCGATGCTAATTATGACAAGGAACTGTAATTTCGATACAAATTATGGCAGGTAACTGTAACTTCGATACTAATTATGACAGGTAACAGTAACTTCATACTGATTATGACAAGTAACAATAACTTCGAATCAAATTCTGACAGGTAACTGTAACTTCGATAATAATTATGACAAGAAACTCTAACTTCGTTACTAATTATGACAAGTAACTGTAATTTTGATAAAATATTATGGTAGGTAAATGTATCTTCAATACTAATTATGACAGGTTACAGTAACTTCGATACTAATTATGACAGGTAACTGTAACTTCGTTACTAATTATGACAAGTATCTTTGATTTCGATACTAATTATGGCAGGTAACTGTAACTTCGTTACTAATTATGACAAGTCCCTGTAATTTCGATACAAATTATGGCAGGCAACGGTAACTTCGATACTAATTATGACAAGTAACTGTAACTTCGATACTAATTATGACAGGTAAATGTAACATCGTTAATCATTATGACAAGTAACTGTAATTTCGATGCAAATTTTGGCAGGTAACTGTAACTTCGATACTAATTTTGACAGGAAACAGTAACTTCGATTCTAATTATGAAAAGAACTGTAACTTCGATACTAATTATGACAGGTAACTGTAACTTCGTTACTAATTATGACAAGTAACAGCAATTTCGATACAAATTATGTGAGATAACTGTAACTTCGATACTAATTATGACAGGTAACAGTAACTTCGATACTAATTATGACAAGTAACAGTAACATCGATACTAATTATGACAGGTAACTGTAACTTCGTTACTAATTATGACAAGTAACTTTAATTTCGATACAAATTATGGCAGGTAACTGTAACTTCCATACTAATTATGACAGGTAACAGTAACTTCGATACCAATTATGACAGGAAACTGTGACTTCGTTACTAATTATGACAAGTAACTGTAATTTCGATACAAATTATGACAGGTAACTGTAACTTCGTTACTAATTATGACAAGTAACAGTACCTTCGATACTAATTATGACAGGTAACAGCAACTTCGTTACTAATTATGACAAGTAACTATAACTTCGATACAAATTATGACAGGTAACTGTAACTTCGATACAAATTATGACCAGAAACTCTATCTTCGTTACTAATTATGACAAGTAACTGTAATTTTGATAAAAAATTATTGTAGGTAACTGTAACTTCAATACTAATTGTGACATAATAGTAACATCGATACTAATTATGACAAGTAACTGTAACTTCGTTACTAATTATGACAAGTAACTCTAATTTTGATAAAAAATTATGGCTGGTAACTGTAACTTCGATACTAATTATGACAGGTAACAGTAACTTCGATCCTAATTATGACAGGTTACAGTAACTTCGTTACTAATTATGTCATGTAACTGTAACTTCGATACTAATTATGACAAGTAACTGTAATTTCGATACAATTTATGACAGGTTACCGTAACTTCGTTACTAATTATGACAAGTAACTGTAATTTCGATACAAATTATGGCAGGTAACTGTAACTTCGATACTAATTATATCAGGTATCAGTAACTTCGATACTAATTATGACAGATTACTGTAACTTCGTTACTAATTATGTCAAGTAACGGTAACTTCGTTACTAATTATGACAATTAACTGTAATTTCGATACAAATTATGACAGGTAACAGTAACTTCGATACTAATTATGACAAGAAACTCTAACTTCGTTACTAATTATGACAAGTAACAGTAATTTTGATAGAAAAGTATGGTAGGTAACTGTAACTTCAATACTAATTATGACAGGTAACAGTTACTTCGATACTAATTATGACAGGTAACTGTAACTTAGATACTAATTATGACAAGTAACTTTAATTTCGATACTAATTATGGTAGGCAACTGTAACTTCGTTACTAATTATGACAAGTCCCTGTAATTTCGATACAAATTATGGCAGGTAAATGTAACTTCGATACTAATTATGTCAGTTAACAGTAACTTCGATACTAATTATGACAGGAAACTGTAACTTCGTTACTAATTATGACAAGTAACTGTAATTTCGATACAAATTAATACAGGTTACTGTAACTTCGTTACTAATTATGACAAGTAACTGTAATTTCGATACAAATTATGGCAGGTAACAGTACCTTCGATACTAATTATGACAGGTAACTGTAACTTCGATACTAATTATGATAAGGAACTGTAATTTCGATACAAATTATGGCAGGTAAATGTAACTTTGATACTAATTATGACAGGTAACAGTAACTTTGATACTAATTATGACAAGTAACTCTAATTTTGATAAAAAATTATGGCAGGTAACTGTATCTTCGATACTAATTTATACAGGTAAGAGTAACTTCGATACTAATTATGACAGGTTACTGTAACATCGTTACTAATTATGACAAGAAACTGTAACTTCGATACTAATTATGACAGGTAAATGTAACTTCGATACTAATTATGACAAGTAACTGTAACTTCGATACTAATTATGACAAGTAACTGTAACTTCGATACTAATTATGACAGGTAACAGTGACTTCGATATCAATTATGACAAGTAACAATAGCTTCGATACTAATTATGACAAGTAACTGTAATTTCGATACAAATTTTGGCAGGTAACTGTAACTTCGATACTAATTTTGACAGGTAACAGTTACTTCGATACTAATTATGACAAGTAACTGTAACATCGATACTAATTATGACAGGTAACTGTAACTTCGTTACTAATTATGACAAGTAACTGTAATTTCGATACAAATTATGGCAGGTAACGGTAACTTCGATACTAATTATGACAGGTAACAGTAACTTCGATACTAATTATGGCAGGTAACTGTAACTTCGATACTAATTATGACAGGTAACAGTAACTTCGTTACTAATCATGACAAGTAACTGTAACTTCGATACTAATTATGACAGGTAACTGTAACTTCGTTACTAATTATGACAAGTAACTGTTATTTCGTTACAAATTATGGCAGGTAATTGTAATGTCGATACTTATTATGACAGGTAACAGTAACTTCGATACTAATTATGACAAGTAACAGTAACTTCGATACTAATTATGACAAGTAACTCTAACTTCGATACTAATTATGACAGGTAACTGTAACTTCGTTACTAATTATGACAAGTAACTGTAATTTCGATTCAAATTTTGGCAGGTAACTGTAACTTCGATACTTATTATGACAGGTAAGAGTAACTTAGATACTAATTACGACAAGTAACTGTAACTTCGATACTAATTTTGACAGGTAACTGTAACTTCGTTACTAATTATGACAAGTAACTGTAATTTCGATACAAATTAAGGGAGGTAACTGTAACTTCGATACTAATTAAGACAGGTAATAGTAACTTCGATAAAAATTATGACAGGTAACTGTAACTTCGATAATAATTATGACAAGAAACTCTAACTTCGTTACTAATTATGACAAGTAACTGTAATTTCAATACAAATTATGGCAGGTAACTGTAACTTCGATACTAATTATGACAGGTAACAGTAACTTCGATACTAATTATGGCAGGTAACTGTAACTTCGATACTAATTATGACAGGTAACAGTAACTTCGTTACTAATCATGACAAGTAACTGTAACATCGATACTAATTATGACAGGTAACAGTAACTTCGATACTAATTATGACAGGTAACTGTAAATTCGTTTCTTGTTATGACAAGTCCCTGTAATTTCGATACAAATTATGGCAGGTAACTGTAACTTCGATACTAATTATGACAGGTAACAGTAACTTCGATACTAATTATGACAGGAAACTGTAAGTTCGTTACGAATTATGACAAGTAACTGTAATTTCGATACAAATTATGACAGGTAACTGTAACTTCGTAACTAATTATGACAAGTAACTGTAATTTCGATAAAAATTATGTCAGGTAACAGTACCTTCGATACTAATTATGAGAGGTAACTGTAACTTCGATGCTAATTATGACAAGGAACTGTAATTTCGATACAAATTATGGCAGGTAACTGTAACTTCGATACTAATTATGACAGGTAACAGTAACTTCATACTGATTATGACAAGTAACAATAACTTCGAATCAAATTCTGACAGGTAACTGTAACTTCGATAATAATTATGACAAGAAACTCTAACTTCGTTACTAATTATGACAAGTAACTGTAATTTTGATAAAATATTATGGTAGGTAAATGTATCTTCAATACTAATTATGACAGGTTACAGTAACTTCGATACTAATTATGACAGGTAACTGTAACTTCGTTACTAATTATGACAAGTATCTTTGATTTCGATACTAATTATGGCAGGTAACTGTAACTTCGTTACTAATTATGACAAGTCCCTGTAATTTCGATACAAATTATGGCAGGCAACGGTAACTTCGATACTAATTATGACAAGTAACTGTAACTTCGATACTAATTATGACAGGTAAATGTAACATCGTTAATCATTATGACAAGTAACTGTAATTTCGATGCAAATTTTGGCAGGTAACTGTAACTTCGATACTAATTTTGACAGGAAACAGTAACTTCGATTCTAATTATGAAAAGAACTGTAACTTCGATACTAATTATGACAGGTAACTGTAACTTCGTTACTAATTATGACAAGTAACAGCAATTTCGATACAAATTATGTGAGATAACTGTAACTTCGATACTAATTATGACAGGTAACAGTAACTTCGATACTAATTATGACAAGTAACAGTAACATCGATACTAATTATGACAGGTAACTGTAACTTCGTTACTAATTATGACAAGTAACTTTAATTTCGATACAAATTATGGCAGGTAACTGTAACTTCCATACTAATTATGACAGGTAACAGTAACTTCGATACCAATTATGACAGGAAACTGTGACTTCGTTACTAATTATGACAAGTAACTGTAATTTCGATACAAATTATGACAGGTAACTGTAACTTCGTTACTAATTATGACAAGTAACAGTACCTTCGATACTAATTATGACAGGTAACTGTAACTTCGATACTAATTATGACAAGGAACTGTAATTTCGATACAAATTATGGCAGGTAACAGCAACTTCGTTACTAATTATGACAAGTAACTATAACTTCGATACAAATTATGACAGGTAACTGTAACTTCGATACAAATTATGACCAGAAACTCTATCTTCGTTACTAATTATGACAAGTAACTGTAATTTTGATAAAAAAATATTGTAGGTAACTGTAACTTCAATACTAATTGTGACATAATAGTAACATCGATACTAATTATGACAAGTAACTGTAACTTCGTTACTAATTATGACAAGTAACTCTAATTTTCATAAAAAATTATGGCTGGTAACTGTAACTTCGATACTAATTATGACAGGTAACAGTAACTTCGATCCTAATTATGACAGGTTACAGTAACTTCGTTACTAATTATGTCATGTAACTGTAACTTCGATACTAATTATGACAAGTAACTGTAATTTCGATACAAATTATGGCAGGTAACAGCAACTTCGTTACTAATTATGACAAGTAACTATAACTTCGATACAAATTATGACAGGTAACTGTAACTTCGATACAAATTATGACCAGAAACTCTATCTTCGTTACTAATTATGACAAGTAACTGTAATTTTGATAAAAAAATATTGTAGGTAACTGTAACTTCAATACTAATTGTGACATAATAGTAACATCGATACTAATTATGACAAGTAACTGTAACTTCGTTACTAATTATGACAAGTAACTCTAATTTTCATAAAAAATTATGGCTGGTAACTGTAACTTCGATACTAATTATGACAGGTAACAGTAACTTCGATCCTAATTATGACAGGTTACAGTAACTTCGTTACTAATTATGTCATGTAACTGTAACTTCGATACTAATTATGACAAGTAACTGTAATTTCGATACAATTTATGACAGGTTACCGTAACTTCGTTACTAATTATGACAAGTAACTGTAATTTCGATACAAATTATGGCAGGTAACTGTAACTTCGATACTAATTATATCAGGTATCAGTAACTTCGATACTAATTATGACAGATTACTGTAACTTCGTTACTAATTATGTCAAGTAACGGTAACTTCGTTACTAATTATGACAATTAACTGTAATTTCGATACAAATTATGACAGGTAACAGTAACTTCGATACTAATTATGACAAGAAACTCTAACTTCGTTACTAATTATGACAAGTAACAGTAATTTTGATAGAAAAGTATGGTAGGTAACTGTAACTTCAATACTAATTATGACAGGTAACAGTTACTTCGATACTAATTATGACAGGTAACTGTAACTTAGATACTAATTATGACAAGTAACTTTAATTTCGATACTAATTATGGTAGGCAACTGTAACTTCGTTACTAATTATGACAAGTCCCTGTAATTTCGATACAAATTATGGCAGGTAAATGTAACTTCGATACTAATTATGTCAGTTAACAGTAACTTCGATACTAATTATGACAGGAAACTGTAACTTCGTTACTAATTATGACAAGTAACTGTAATTTCGATACAAATTAATACAGGTTACTGTAACTTCGTTACTAATTATGACAAGTAACTGTAATTTCGATACAAATTATGGCAGGTAACAGTACCTTCGATACTAATTATGACAGGTAACTGTAACTTCGATACTAATTATGATAAGGAACTGTAATTTCGATACAAATTATGGCAGGTAAATGTAACTTTGATACTAATTATGACAGGTAACAGTAACTTTGATACTAATTATGACAAGTAACTCTAATTTTGATAAAAAATTATGGCAGGTAACTGTATCTTCGATACTAATTTATACAGGTAACAGTAACTTCGATACTAATTATGACAGGTTACTGTAACATCGTTACTAATTATGACAAGAAACTGTAACTTCGATACTAATTATGACAGGTAAATGTAACTTCGATACTAATTATGACAAGTAACTGTAACTTCGATACTAATTATGACAAGTAACTGTAACTTCGATACTAATTATGACAGGTAACAGTGACTTCGATATCAATTATGACAAGTAACAATAGCTTCGATACTAATTATGACAAGTAACTGTAATTTCGATACAAATTTTGGCAGGTAACTGTAACTTCGATACTAATTTTGACAGGTAACAGTTACTTCGATACTAATTATGACAAGTAACTGTAACATCGATACTAATTATGACAGGTAACTGTAACTTCGTTACTAATTATGACAAGTAACTGTAATTTCGATACAAATTATGGCAGGTAACGGTAACTTCGATACTAATTATGACAGGTAACAGTAACTTCGATACTAATTATGGCAGGTAACTGTAACTTCGATACTAATTATGACAGGTAACAGTAACTTCGTTACTAATCATGACAAGTAACTGTAACTTCGATACTAATTATGACAGGTAACTGTAACTTCGTTACTAATTATGACAAGTAACTGTTATTTCGTTACAAATTATGGCAGGTAATTGTAATGTCGATACTTATTATGACAGGTAACAGTAACTTCGATACTAATTATGACAAGTAACAGTAACTTCGATACTAATTATGACAAGTAACTCTAACTTCGATACTAATTATGACAGGTAACTGTAACTTCGTTACTAATTATGACAAGTAACTGTAATTTCGATTCAAATTTTGGCAGGTAACTGTAACTTCGATACTTATTATGACAGGTAAGAGTAACTTAGATACTAATTACGACAAGTAACTGTAACTTCGATACTAATTTTGACAGGTAACTGTAACTTCGTTACTAATTATGACAAGTAACTGTAATTTCGATACAAATTAAGGGAGGTAACTGTAACTTCGATACTAATTAAGACAGGTAATAGTAACTTCGATAAAAATTATGACAGGTAACTGTAACTTCGATAATAATTATGACAAGAAACTCTAACTTCGTTACTAATTATGACAAGTAACTGTAATTTCAATACAAATTATGGCAGGTAACTGTAACTTCGATACTAATTATGACAGGTAACAGTAACTTCGATACTAATTATGGCAGGTAACTGTAACTTCGATACTAATTATGACAGGTAACAGTAACTTCGTTACTAATCATGACAAGTAACTGTAACATCGATACTAATTATGACAGGTAACAGTAACTTCGATACTAATTATGACAGGTAACTGTAAATTCGTTTCTTGTTATGACAAGTCCCTGTAATTTCGATACAAATTATGGCAGGTAACTGTAACTTCGATACTAATTATGACAGGTAACAGTAACTTCGATACTAATTATGACAGGAAACTGTAAGTTCGTTACGAATTATGACAAGTAACTGTAATTTCGATACAAATTATGACAGGTAACTGTAACTTCGTAACTAATTATGACAAGTAACTGTAATTTCGATAAAAATTATGTCAGGTAACAGTACCTTCGATACTAATTATGAGAGGTAACTGTAACTTCGATGCTAATTATGACAAGGAACTGTAATTTCGATACAAATTATGGCAGGTAACTGTAACTTCGATACTAATTATGACAGGTAACAGTAACTTCATACTGATTATGACAAGTAACAATAACTTCGAATCAAATTCTGACAGGTAACTGTAACTTCGTTACTAATTATGACAAGTAACTGTAATTTTGATAAAATATTATGGTAGGTAAATGTATCTTCAATACTAATTATGACAGGTTACAGTAACTTCGATACTAATTATGACAGGTAACTGTAACTTCGTTACTAATTATGACAAGTATCTTTGATTTCGATACTAATTATGGCAGGTAACTGTAACTTCGTTACTAATTATGACAAGTCCCTGTAATTTCGATACAAATTATGGCAGGCAACGGTAACTTCGATACTAATTATGACAAGTAACTGTAACTTCGATACTAATTATGACAGGTAAATGTAACATCGTTAATCATTATGACAAGTAACTGTAATTTCGATGCAAATTTTGGCAGGTAACTGTAACTTCGATACTAATTTTGACAGGAAACAGTAACTTCGATTCTAATTATGAAAAGAACTGTAACTTCGATACTAATTATGACAGGTAACTGTAACTTCGTTACTAATTATGACAAGTAACAGCAATTTCGATACAAATTATGTGAGATAACTGTAACTTCGATACTAATTATGACAGGTAACAGTAACTTCGATACTAATTATGACAAGTAACAGTAACATCGATACTAATTATGACAGGTAACTGTAACTTCGTTACTAATTATGACAAGTAACTTTAATTTCGATACAAATTATGGCAGGTAACTGTAACTTCCATACTAATTATGACAGGTAACAGTAACTTCGATACCAATTATGACAGGAAACTGTGACTTCGTTACTAATTATGACAAGTAACTGTAATTTCGATACAAATTATGACAGGTAACTGTAACTTCGTTACTAATTATGACAAGTAACAGTACCTTCGATACTAATTATGACAGGTAACTGTAACTTCGATACTAATTATGACAAGGAACTGTAATTTCGATACAAATTATGGCAGGTAACAGCAACTTCGTTACTAATTATGACAAGTAACTATAACTTCGATACAAATTATGACAGGTAACTGTAACTTCGATACAAATTATGACCAGAAACTCTATCTTCGTTACTAATTATGACAAGTAACTGTAATTTTGATAAAAAAATATTGTAGGTAACTGTAACTTCAATACTAATTGTGACATAATAGTAACATCGATACTAATTATGACAAGTAACTGTAACTTCGTTACTAATTATGACAAGTAACTCTAATTTTCATAAAAAATTATGGCTGGTAACTGTAACTTCGATACTAATTATGACAGGTAACAGTAACTTCGATCCTAATTATGACAGGTTACAGTAACTTCGTTACTAATTATGTCATGTAACTGTAACTTCGATACTAATTAGGACAAGTAACTGTAATTTCGATACAATTTATGACAGGTTACAGTAACTTCGTTACTAATTATGACAAGTAACAATAATTTCGATACAAATTATGGCAGTAACTTCGATACTAATTATATCAGGTATCAGTAACTTCGATACTAATTATGACAGGTTACTGTAACTTCGTTACTAATTATGTCAAGTAACGGTAACTTCGTTACTAATTATGACAATTAACTGTAATTTCGATACAAATTATGACAGGTAACAGTAACTTCGATACTAATTATGACAAGAAACTCTAACTTCGTTCCTAATTATGACAAGTAACAGTAATTTTGATAGAAAATTATGGTAGGTAACTGTAACTTCAATACTAATTATGACAGGTAACAGTTACTTCGATACTAATTATGACAGGTAACTGTAACTTAGATACTAATTATGACAAGTAACTTTAATTTCGATACTAATTATGGTAGGCAACTGTAACTTCGTTACTAATTATGACAAGTCCCTGTAATTTCGATACAAATTATGGCAGGTAAATGTAACTTCGATACTAATTATGTCAGGTAACAGTAACTTCGATACTAATTATGACAGGAAACTGTAACTTCGTTACTAATTATGACAAGTAACTGTAATTTCGATACAAATTAATACAGGTTACTGTAACTTCGTTACTAATTATGACAAGTAACTGTAATTTCGATACAAATTATGGCAGGTAACAGTACCTTCGATACTAATTATGACAGGTAACTGTAACTTCGATACTAATTATGATAAGGAACTGTAATTTCGATACAAATTATGGCAGGTAAATGTAACTTTGATACTAATTATGACAGGTAACAGTAACTTTGATACTAATTATGACAAGTAACTCTAATTTTGATAAAAAATTATGGCAGGTAACTGTAACTTCGATACTAATTTATACAGGTAACAGTAACTTCGATACTAATTATGACAGGTTACTGTAACATCGTTACTAATTATGACAAGAAACTGTAACTTCGATACTAATTATGACAGGTAAATGTAACTTCGATACTAATTATGACAAGTAACTGTAACTTCGATACTAATTATGACAAGTAACTGTAACTTCGATACTAATTATGACAGGTAACAGTGACTTCGATATTAATTATGACAAGTAACAATAGCTTCGATACTAATTATGACAAGTAACTGTAATTTCGATACAAATTTTGGCAGGTAACTGTAACTTCGATACTAATTTTGACAGGTAACAGTTACTTCGATACTAATAATGACAAGTAACTGTAACATCGATACTAATTATGACAGGTAACTGTAACTTCGTTACTAATTATGACAAGTAACTGTTATTTCGTTACAAATTATGGCAGGTAATTGTAATGTCGATACTTATTATGACAGGTAACAGTAACTTCGATACTAATTATGACAAGTAACAGTAACTTCGATACTAATTATGACAAGTAACTCTAACTTCGATACTAATTATGACAGGTAACTGTAACTTCGTTACTAATTATGACAAGTAACTGTAATTTCGATTCAAATTTTGGCAGGTAACTGTAACTTCGATACTTATTATGACAGGTAAGAGTAACTTAGATACTAATTACTACAAGTAACTGTAACTTCGATACCAATTTTGACAGGTAACTGTAACTTCGTTACTAATTATGACAAGTAACTGTAATTTCGATACAAATTATGACAGGTAACTGTAACTTCGATAATAATTATGACAAGAAACTCTAACTTCGTTACTAATTATGACAAGTAACTGTAATTTCGATACAAATTATGGCAGGTAACTGTAACTTCGATACTAATTATGACAGGTAACAGTAACTTCGATACTAATTTTGGCAGGTAACTGTAACTTCGATACTAATTATGACAGGCAACAGTAACTTCGTTACTAATCATGACAAGTAACTGTAACTTCGATACTAATTATGACAGGTAACAGTAACTTCGATACTAATTATGACAGGAAACTGTAAATTCGTTTCTTGTTATGACAAGTAACTTTAATTTCGATACTAATTATGGCAGGTTACTATAACTTCGTTACTAATTATGACAAGTCCCTGTAATTTCGATACAAATTATGGCAGGTAACTGTAACTTCGATACTAATTATGACAGGTAACAGTAACTTCGATACTAATTATGACAGGAAACTGTAAGTTCGTTACGAATTATGACAAGTAACTGTAATTTCGATACAAATTATGACAGGTAACTGTAACTTCGTAACTAATTATGACAAGTAACTGTAATTTCGATACAAATTATGTCAGGTAACAGTACCTTCGATACTAATTATGAGAGGTAACTGTAACTTCGATGCTAATTATGACAAGGAACTGTAATTTCGATACAAATTATGGCTGTAACTGTAACTTCGATACTAATTATGACAGGTAACAGTAACTTCGATACTGATTATGACAAGTAACAATAACTTCGAATCAAATTCTGACAGGTAACTGTAACTTCGATAATAATTATGACAAGAAACTCTAACTTCGTTACTAATTATGACAAGTAACTGTAATTTTGATAAAAAATTATGGTAGGTAAATGTATCTTCAATACTAATTATGACAGGTTACAGTAACTTCGATACTAATTATGACAGGTAACTGTAACTTCGTTACTAATTATGACAAGTAACTTTGATTTCGATACTAATTATGGCAGGTAACTGTAACTTCGTTACTAATTATGACAAGTCCCTGTAATTTCGATACAAATTATGGCAGGCAACGGTAACTTCGATACTAATTATGACAAGTAACTGTAACTTCGATACTAATTATGACAGGTAACTGTAACATCGTTAATCATTATGACAAGTAACTGTAATTTCGATGCAAATTTTGGCAGGTAACTGTAACTTCGATACTAATTTTGACAGGAAACAGTAACTTCGATTCTAATTATGAAAAGAACTGTAACTTCGATACTAATTATGACAGGTAACTGTAACTTCGTTACTAATTATGACAAGTAACAGCAATTTCGATACAAATTATGCGAGATAACTGTAACTTCGATACTAATTATGACAGGTAACAGTAACTTCGATACTAATTATGACAAGTAACAGTAACATCGATACTAATTATGACAGGTAACTGTAACTTGGTTACTAATTATGACAAGTAACTGTAATTTCGATACAAAATTTGGTAGGTAACTGTAACTTCGATTCTAATTATGACAGGTAACAGTAACTTCGATACTTATTATGACAAGTAACTGTAATTTCGATACAAATTATGACAGGTAACTGTAACTTCGTTACTAATTATGACAAGTAACAGTACCTTCGATACTAATTATGACAGGTAACTGTAACTTCGATACTAATTATGACAAGGAACTGTAATTTCGATACAAATTATGGCAGGTAACAGCAACTTCGTTACTAATTATGACAAGTAACTATAACTTCGATACAAATTATGACAGGTAACTGTAACTTCGATACAAATTATGACCAGAAACTCTAACTTCGTTACTAATTAGGACAAGTAACTCTAATTTTGATAAAAAATTATTGTAGGTAACTGTAACTTCAATACTAATTGTGACATAATAGTAACATCGATACTAATTATGACAAGTAACTGTAACTTCGTTACTAATTATGACAAGTAACTCTAATTTTGATAAAAAATTATGGCTGGTAACTGTAACTTCGATACTAATTATGACAGGTAACAGTAACTTCGATCCTAATTATGACAGGTTACAGTAACTTCGTTACTAATTATGTCAAGTAACTGTAACTTCGATACTAATTATGACAAGTAACTGTAATTTCGATACAATTTATGACAGGTTACCGTAACTTCGTTACTAATTATGACAAGTAACTGTAATTTCGATACAAATTATGGCAGGTAACTGTAACTTCGATACTAATTATATCAGGTATCAGTAACTTCGATACTAATTATGACGGGTTACTGTAACTTCGTTACTAATTATGTCAAGTAACGGTAACTTCGTTACTAATTATGACAAGTAACAGTAATTTTGATAGAAAATTATGGTAGGTAACTGTAACTTCAATACTAATTATGACAGGTAACAGTTACTTCGATACTAATTATGACAGGTAACTGTAACTTAGATACTAATTATGACAAGTAACTTTAATTTCGATACTAATTATGGTAGGCAACTGTAACTTCGTTACTAATTATGACAAGTCCCTGTAATTTCTATACAAATTATGGCAGGTAAATGTAACTTCGATACTAATTATGTCAGGTAACAGTAACTTCGATACTAATTATGACAGGAAACTGTAAATTCGTTACTAATTATGACAAGTAACTGTAATTTCGATACAAATTAATACAGGTTACTGTAACTTCGTTAATAATTATGACAAGTAACTGTAATTTCGATACAAATTATGGCAGGTAACAGTACCTTCGATACTAATTATGACAGGTAACTGTAACTTCGATACTAATTATGATAAGGAACTGTAATTTCGATACAAATTATGGCAGGTAAATGTAACTTTGATACTAATTATGACAGGTAACAGTAACTTTGATACTAATTATGACAAGTAACTCTAATTTTGATAAAAAATTATGGCAGGTAACTGTAACATCGATACTAATTTATACAGGTAACAGTAACTTCGATACTAATTATGACAGGTTACTGTAACATCGTTACTAATTATGACAAGTAACTGTAATTTCGATACAAATTATGGCAGGTAACTGTGACTTCGATACTAATTATGACAGGTAACAGTAACTTCGATACTAATTATGGCAGGTAACTGTAACTTCGATACTTATTATGACAGGTAACAGTAACTTCGATACTAATCATGACAAGTAACTGTAACTTCGATACTGATTATGACAGGTAACTGTAACTTCGTTACTAATTATGACAAGTAACTGTAATTTCGTTACAAATTATGGCAGGTAATTGTAATGTCGATACTTATTATGACAGGTAACTGTAACTTCGATACTAATTATGACAAATAACTGTAACTTCGATACTAATTATGACAAGTAACTGTAACTTCGATACTAATTATGACAGGAAACAGTAACTTTGATATTAATTATGACAAGTAACAGTAACTTCGATACTAATTATGACAAGTAACTGTAATTTCGATACAAATTTTGGCAGGTAACTGTAACATCGATAATAATTATGACAGGTAACAGTAACTTCGATACTAATTATGACAAGTAACTGTAACATCGATACTAATTATGACAGGTAACTGTAACTTCGTTACTAATTATGACAAGTAACTGTAATTTCGATACAAATTATGGCAGGTAACTGTAACTTCGATACTAATTATGACAGGTAACAGTTACTTCGATACTAATTATGGCAGGTAACTGTAACTTCGATACTAATTATGACAGGTAACAGTAACTTCGTTACTAATTATGACAAGTAACTGTAACTTCGATACTAATTATGACAGGTAACTGTAATTTCGTTACTAATTATGACAAGTAACAGTAATTTCGATTCAAATTTGGCAGGTAACTGTAACTTCGATACTTATTATGACAGGTAACAGTAACTTCGATACTAATTACGACAAGTAACTGTAACTTCGATACTAATTTTGACAGGTAACTGTAACTTGGTTACTAATTATGACAAGTAACTGTAATTTCGATACAAAATTTGGTAGGTAACTGTAACTTCGATTCTAATTATGACAGGTAACAGTAACTTCGATACTAATTATGACAAGTAACTGTAATTTCGATACAAATTATGACAGGTAACTGTAACTTCGTTACTAATTATGACAAGTAACAGTACCTTCGATACTAATTATGACAGGTAACTGTAACTTCGATACTAATTATGACAAGGAACTGTAATTTCGATACAAATTATGGCAGGTAACAGCAACTTCGTTACTAATTATGACAAGTAACTATAACTTCGATACAAATTATGACAGGTAACTGTAACTTCGATACAAATTATGACCAGAAACTCTAACTTCGTTACTAATTAGGACAAGTAACTCTAATTTTGATAAAAAATTATTGTAGGTAACTGTAACTTCAATACTAATTGTGACATAATAGTAACATCGATACTAATTATGACAAGTAACTGTAACTTCGTTACTAATTATGACAAGTAACTCTAATTTTGATAAAAAATTATGGCTGGTAACTGTAACTTCGATACTAATTATGACAGGTAACAGTAACTTCGATCCTAATTATGACAGGTTACAGTAACTTCGTTACTAATTATGTCAAGTAACTGTAACTTCGATACTAATTATGACAAGTAACTGTAATTTCGATACAATTTATGACAGGTTACCGTAACTTCGTTACTAATTATGACAAGTAACTGTAATTTCGATACAAATTATGGCAGGTAACTGTAATTTCGATACTAATTATATCAGGTATCAGTAACTTCGATACTAATTATGACGGGTTACTGTAACTTCGTTACTAATTATGTCAAGTAACGGTAACTTCGTTACTAATTATGACAAGTAACAGTAATTTTGATAGAAAATTATGGTAGGTAACTGTAACTTCAATACTAATTATGACAGGTAACAGTTACTTCGATACTAATTATGACAGGTAACTGTAACTTAGATACTAATTATGACAAGTAACTTTAATTTCGATACTAATTATGGTAGGCAACTGTAACTTCGTTACTAATTATGACAAGTCCCTGTAATTTCGATACAAATTATGGCAGGTAAATGTAATTTCGATACTAATTATGTCAGGTAACAGTAAATTCGATACTAATTATGACAGGAAACTGTAAATTCGTTACTAATTACGACAAGTAACTGTAATTTCGATACAAATTAATACAGGTTACTGTAACTTCGTTAATAATTATGACAAGTAACTGTAATTTCGATACAAATTATGGCAGGTAACAGTACCTTCGATACTAATTATGACAGGTAACTGTAACTTCGATACTAATTATGATAAGGAACTGTAATTTCGATACAAATTATGGCAGGTAAATGTAACTTTGATACTAATTATGACAGGTAACAGTAACTTTGATACTAATTATGACAAGTAACTGTAATTTCGATACAAATTATGGCAGGTAACTGTGACTTCGATACTAATTATGACAGGTAACAGTAACTTCGATACTAATTATGGCAGGTAACTGTAACTTCGATACTTATTATGACAGGTAACAGTAACTTCGATACTAATCATGACAAGTAACTGTAACTTCGATACTGATTATGACAGGTAACTGTAACTTCGGTACTAATTATGACAAGTAACTGTAATTTCGTTACAAATTATGGCAGGTAATTGTAATGTCGATACTTATTATGACAGGTAACTGTAACTTCGATACTAATTATGACAAATAACTGTAACTTCGATACTAATTATGACAAGTAACTGTAACTTCGATACTAATTATGACAGGAAACAGTAACTTCGATATTAATTATGACAATTAACAGTAACTTCGATACTAATTATGACAAGTAACTGTAATTTCGATACAAATTTTGGCAGGTAACTGTAACATCGATAATAATTATGACAGGTAACAGTAACTTCGATACTAATTATGACAAGTAACTGTAACATCGATACTAATTATGACAGGTAACTGTAACTTCGTTACTAATTATGACAAGTAACTGTAATTTCGATACAAATTATGGCAGGTAACTGTAACTTCGATACTAATTATGACAGGTAACAGTTACTTCGATACTAATTATGGCAGGTAACTGTAACTTCGATACTAATTATGACAGGTAACAGTAACTTCGTTACTAATCATGACAAGTAACTGTAACTTCGATACTAATTATGACAGGTAACTGTAATTTCGTTACTAATTATGACAAGTAACAGTAATATCGATTCAAATTTGGCAGGTAACTGTAACTTCGATACTTATTATGACAGGTAACAGTAACTTCGATACTAATTACGACAAGTAACTGTAACTTCGATACTAATTTTGACAGGTAACTGTAACTTCGTTACTAATTATGACAAGTAACTGTAATTTCGATACAAATTATGGGAGGTAACTGTAACTTCGATACTAATTATGACAGGTAACAGAAACTTCGATACTAATTATGACAAGTAACTATAACTTCGATACAAATTATGACAGGTAACTGTAACTTCGATACTAATTATGACAAGAAACTCTAACTTCGTTACTAATTATGACAAGTAACTGTAATTTTGATAAAAAATTATTGTAGGTATCTGTAACTTCAATACTAATTATGACAAGTTACTGTAACTTCGATACTAATTATGACAAGTAACTGTAACTTCGATACTAATTATGACAGGTAACAGTAACTTCGATATTAATTATGACAAGTAACAGTAACTTCGATACTAATTATGACAAGTAACTGTAATTTCGATACAAATTTTGCCAGGTAACTGTAACTTCGATACTAAATATGACAGGTAACAGTAACTTCGATACTAATTATGACAAGTAACTGTAACTTCGATACTAATTATGACAGGTAACTGTAACTTCGTTACTAATTATGACAAGTAACAGCAATTTCGATACAAATTATGGCAGGTAACTGTAACTTCGATACTAATTATGACAGGTAACAGTAACTTCGATACTAATTATGACAAGTAACAGTTACTTCGATACTAATTATGACAGGTAACTGTAACTTCGTTACTAATTATGACAAGAAACTTTAATTTCGATACAAATTATGGCAGGTAACTGTAAGTTCCATACTAATTATGACAGGTGACAGTTACTTCGATACCAATTATGACAGGAAACTGTGACTTCGTTACTAATTATGACAAGTAACTGTAATTTCGATACAAATTATGACAGGTAACTGTAACTTCGTTACTAGTTATGTCAAGTAACAGTACCTTCGATACTAATTATGACAGGTAACTGTAACTTCGATACTAATTATGACAAGGAACTGTAATTTCGATACTAATTATGACAATTAACTGTAATTTCGATACAAATTATGACAGGTAACAGTAACTTCGATACTAATTATGACAAGAAACTCTAACGTCGTTACTAATTATGACAAGTAACAGTAATTTTGATACTAATTATGGCAGGTAACTGTAACTTTGATACTAATAATGACAGGTAACAGTAACTTCGATACTAATTATGACAAGTAACTGCAACTTCGTTACTAATTATGACAAGTAACTCTAATTTTGATAAAAAATTATGGCAGGTAACTGTAACTTCGATACTAACTATGACAGGTAACAGTAACTTCGATACTAATTATGACAGGTTACTGTAACTTCGTAACTAATTATGTCAAGTAACTGTAACTTCGATACTTATTATGACAAGTTACTGTAATTTCGATACAAATTATGACAGGTAACAGTAACTTCGATACAAATTATGACAGGTTACCGTAACTTCGTTACTTATTATGACAAGTAACTGTAATTTCGATACAAATTATGGCAGGTAACTGTAACTTCGATACTAATTATATCAGGTAGTAGTAACTTCGATACTAATTCTGACAGGTCACTGTAACTTCGTTACTAATTATGTCAAGTAACTGTAACTTCGATACTTATTATGACAAGTTACTGTAATTTCGATACAAATTATGACAGGTAACAGTAACTTCGATACTAATTATGACAAGAAACTCTAGCTTCGTTACTAATTATGACAAGTAACAGTAATTTTGATAAAAAATTATGGTAGGTAACTGTAACTTCAATACTAATTATGACAGGTAACAGTAACGTCGATACTAATTACGACAGGTAACTGTAACTTCGATACTAATTATGACAAGTAACTTTAATTTCGATACTAATTAAGGTAGGTAACTGTAACTTCGTTACTAATTATGACAGGTAACTCTAATTTTGATAAAAAATTATGGCAGGTAACGGTAACTTCGATACTAATTATGACAAGTAACTGTAACTTCGATACTAATTATGACAGGTAACTGTAACTTCGTTACTAATTATGACAAGTAACTGTAATTTCGATACAAATTATGGCAGGTTACAGTACCTTCGATACTAATTATGACAGGTAACTCTAATTTTGATAAAAAATTATGGCAGGTAACGGTAACTTCGATACTAATTATGACAAGTAACTGTAACTTCGATACTAATTATGACAGGTAACTGTAACTTCGTTACTAATTATGACAAGTAACTGTAATTTCGATACAAATTTTGGCAGGTAACTGTAACTTCGATACTAATTATGACAGGTAACAGTAACTTCGATATTAATTATGACAAGTAACTGTAACTTCGATACTAATTATGAAAGGTAACTGTAACTTCGTAACTAATTATGACAAGTAACTGTAATTTTGATACAAATTATGGCAGTTAACTGTAACTTCGATACTAATTATGACAGGTAACAACACCTTCAATACTAATTATGACAAGTAACTATAACTTCAATACAAATTTTGACAGGTAACTGTAACTTCGGTACTAATTATGACAAGAAACTCTAACTTCGTTACTAATTATGACAAGTAACTGTAATTTTGATAAAAAAATTATTGTAGGTAACTGTAACTTCAATACTAATTATGACAGGTAACAGTAACTTCGATACTAATTATGACAGGTAACTGTAACTTCGTTACTTATTATGACAAGTAACTTTAATATCGATACTAATTATTGCAGGTTCCTGTAACTTCGTTACTAATTATGACAGGTAACAACACCTTCGATACTAATTATGACAAGTAACTATAACTTCGATAAAAATTATGACTGGTTGCTGTAACTTCGATTCTAATTATGACAAGAAACTCTAACTTCGTTACTAATTATGACAAGTAACTGTAATTTTGATAAAAAATTATGGTCGGTAACTGTAACTTCAATACTAATTATGACAGGTAACAGTAACTACGATACTAATTATGACAGGAAACTGTAACTTCGTTACTAATTATGACAAGTAACATTAATTTCGATACTAATTATGGCAGGTAACTGTAACTTCGTTACTAATTTTGACAAGTAACAGTACCTTCGATACTAATTATGGCAGGTAACTGTAACTTCGATACTTATTATGACAAGTAACTGTAACTTCGATACTAATTATGACAGGTAACTGTAACTTCGTTATTAATTATGACAAGTAACTGTAATTTCGATACAAATTTTGGCAGGTAACTGTAACTTCGATACTAATTATGACAGGTAACAGTAACTTCGATACTAATTATGACAGGTAACTGTAAATTCGTTTCTTGTTATGACAAGTAACTTTAATTTCGATACTAATTATGGCAGGTTACTATAACTTCGTTACTAATTATGACAAGTCCCTGTAATTTCGATACAAATTATGGCAGGTAACTGTAACTTCGATACTAATTATGACAGGTAACAGTAACTTCGATACTAATTATGACAGGAAACTGTAAGTTCGTTACGAATTATGACAAGTAACTGTAATTTCGATACAAATTATGACAGGTAACTGTAACTTCGTAACTAATTATGACAAGTAACTGTAATTTCGATACAAATTATGTCAGGTAACAGTACCTTCGATACTAATTATGAGAGGTAACTGTAACTTCGATGCTAATTATGACAAGGAACTGTAATTTCGATACAAATTATGGCAGGTAACTGTAACTTCGATACTAATTATGACAGGTAACAGTAACTTCGATACTGATTATGACAAGTAACAATAACTTCGAATCAAATTCTGACAGGTAACTGTAACTTCGATAATAATTATGACAAGAAACTCTAACTTCGTTACTAATTATGACAAGTAACTGTAATTTTGATAAAAAATTATGGTAGGTAAATGTATCTTCAATACTAATTATGACAGGTTTCAGTAACTTCGATACTAATTATGACAGGTAACTGTAACTTCGTTACTAATTATGACAAGTAACTTTGATTTCGATACTAATTATGGCAGGTAACTGTAACTTCGTTACTAATTATGACAAGTCCCTGTAATTTCGATACAAATTATGGCAGGCAACGGTAACTTCGATACTAATTATGACAAGTAACTGTAACTTCGATACTAATTATGTCAGGTAACTGTAACATCGTTAATCATTATGACAAGTAACTGTAATTTCGATGCAACATTTGGCAGGTAACTGTAATTTCGATACTAATTTTGACAGGAAACAGTAACTTCGATTCTAATTATGAAAATAACTGTAACTTCGATACTAATTATGACAGGTAACTGTAACTTCGTTACTAATTATGACAAGTAACAGCAATTTCGATACAAATTATGTGAGATAACTGTAACTTCGATACTAATTATGACAGGTAACAGTAACTTCGATACTAATTATGACAAGTAACAGTAACATCGATACTAATTATGACAGGTAACTGTAACTTCGTTACTAATTATGACAAGTAACTTTAATTTCGATACAAATTATGGCAGGTAACTGTAACTTCCATACTAATTATGACAGGTAACAGTAACTTCGATACCAAGTATGACAGGAAACTGTGACTTCGTTACTAATTATGACAAGTAACTGTAATTTCGATACAAATTATGACAGGTAACTGTAACTTCGTTACCAATTATGACAAGTAACAGTACCTTCGATACTAATTATGACAGGTAACTGTAACTTCGATACTAATTATGACAAGGAACTGTAATTTCGATACAAATTATGGCAGGTAACAGCAACTTCGTTACTAATTATGACAAGTAACTATAACTTCGATACAAATTATGACAGGTAACTGTAACTTCGATACTAATTATGACCAGAAACTCTAACTTCGTTACTAATTATGACAAGTAACTCTAATTTTGATAAAAAATTATTGTAGGTAACTGTAACTTCAATACTAATTGTGACATAATAGTAACATCGATACTAATTATGACAAGTAACTGTAACTTCGTTACTAATTATGACAAGTAACTCTAATTTTGATAAAAAATTATGGCTGGTAACTGTAACTTCGATACTAATTATGACAGGTAAAAGTAACTTCGATCCTAATTATGACAGGTTACAGTAACTTCGTTACTAATTATGTCAAGTAACTGTAACTTCGATACTAATTATGACAAGTAACTGTAATTTCGATACAATTTATGACAGGTTACCGTAACTTCGTTACTAATTATGACAAGTAACTGTAATTTCGATACAAATTAATACAGGTTACTGTAACTTCGTTACTAATTATGACAAGTAACTGTAATTTTGATAGAAAATTATGGTAGGTAACTGTAACTTCAATACTAATTATGACAGGTAACATTTACTTCGATACTAATTATGACAGGTAACTGTAACTTAGATACTAATTATGACACGTAACTTTAATTTCGATACTAATTATGGTAGGCAACTGTAACTTCGTTACTAATTATGACAAGTCCCTGTAATTTCTATACAAATTACGGCAGGTAAATGTAACTTCGATACTAATTATGTCAGGTAACAGTAACTTCGATACTAATTATGACAGGAAACTGTAACTTCGTTACTAATTATGACAAGTAACTGTAATTTCGATACAAATTAATACAGGTTACTGTAACTTCGTTACTAATTATGACAAGTAACTGTAATTTCGATACAAATTATGGCAGGTAACAGTACCTTCGATACTAATTATGACAGGTAACTGTAACTTCGATACTAATTATGACAAGGAACTGTAATTTCGATACAAATTATGGCAGGTAAATGTAACTTTGATACTAATTATGACAGGTAACAGTAACTTTGATACTAATTATGACAAGTAACTCTAATTTTGATAAAAAATTATGGCAGGTAACTGTAACTTCGATACTTATTTATACAGGTAACAGAAACTTCGATACTAATTATGACAGGTTACTGTAACATCGTTACTAATTATGACAAGTAACTGTAATTTCGATACAAATTATGGCAGGTAACTGTGACTTCGATACTAATTATGACAGGTAACAGTAACTTCGATACTAATTATGGCAGGTAACTGTAACTTCGATACTTATTATGACAGGTAACAGTAACTTCGATACTAATCATGACAAGTAACTGTAACTTCGATACTGATTATGACAGGTAACTGTAACTTCGTTACTAATTATGACAAGTAACTGTAATTTCGTTACAAATTATGGCAGGTAATTGTAATGTCGATACTTATTATGACAGGTAACTGTAACTTCGATACTAATTATGACAAATAACTGTAACTTCGATACTAATTATGACAAGTAACTGTAACGTCGATACTAATTATGACAGGAAACAGTAACTTCGATATTAATTATGACAAGTAACAGTAACTTCGATACTAATTATGACAAGTAACTGTAATTTCGATACAAATTTTGGCATGTAACTGTAACATCGATAATAATTATGACAGGTAACAGTAACTTCGATACTAATTATGAGAAGTAACTGTAACATCGATACTAATTATGACAGGTAACTGTAACTTCGTTACTAATTATGACAAGTAACTGTAATTTCGATACAAATTATGGCAGGTAACTGTAACTTCGATACGAATTATGACAGGTAACAGTTACTTCGATACTAATTATGGCAGGTAACTGTAACTTCGATACTAATTATGACAGGTAACAGTAACTTCGTTACTAATTATGACAAGTAACTGTAACTTCGATACTAATTATGACAGGTAACTGTAATTTCGTTACTAATTATGACAAGTAACAGTAATTTCGATTCAAATTTGGCAGGTAACTGTAACTTCGATACTTATTATGACAGGTAACAGTAACTTCGATACTAATTACGACAAGTAACTGTAACTTCGATACTAATTTTGACAGGTAACTGTAACTTGGTTACTAATTATGACAAGTAACTGTAATTTCGATACAAAATTTGGTAGGTAACTGTAACTTCGATTCTAATTATGACAGGTAACAGTAACTTCGATACTAATTATGACAAGTAACTGTAATTTCGATACAAATTATGACAGGTAACTGTAACTTCGTTACTAATTATGACAAGTAACAGTACCTTCGATACTAATTATGACAGGTAACTGTAACTTCGATACTAATTATGACAAGGAACTGTAATTTCGATACAAATTATGGCAGGTAACAGCAACTTCGTTACTAATTATGACAAGTAACTATAACTTCGATACAAATTATGACAGGTAACTGTAACTTCGATACAAATTATGACCAGAAACTCTAACTTCGTTACTAATTAGGACAAGTAACTCTAATTTTGATAAAAAATTATTGTAGGTAACTGTAACTTCAATACTAATTGTGACATAATAGTAACATCGATACTAATTATGACAAGTAACTGTAACTTCGTTACTAATTATGACAAGTAACTCTAATTTTGATAAAAAATTATGGCTGGTAACTGTAACTTCGATACTAATTATGACAGGTAACAGTAACTTCGATCCTAATTATGACAGGTTACAGTAACTTCGTTACTAATTATGTCAAGTAACTGTAACTTCGATACTAATTATGACAAGTAACTGTAATTTCGATACAATTTATGACAGGTTACCGTAACTTCGTTACTAATTATGACAAGTAACTGTAATTTCGATACAAATTATGGCAGGTAACTGTAATTTCGATACTAATTATATCAGGTATCAGTAACTTCGATACTAATTATGACGGGTTACTGTAACTTCGTTACTAATTATGTCAAGTAACGGTAACTTCGTTACTAATTATGACAAGTAACAGTAATTTTGATAGAAAATTATGGTAGGTAACTGTAACTTCAATACTAATTATGACAGGTAACAGTTACTTCGATACTAATTATGACAGGTAACTGTAACTTCGTTATTAATTATGACAAGTAACTGTAATTTCGATACAAATTTTGGCAGGTAACTGTAACTTCGATACTAATTATGACAGGTAACAGTAACTTCGATACTAATTATGACTGGTAACTGTAAATTCGTTTCTTGTTATGACAAGTAACTTTAATTTCGATACTAATTATGGCAGGTTACTATAACTTCGTTACTAATTATGACAAGTCCCTGTAATTTCGATACAAATTATGGCAGGTAACTGTAACTTCGATACTAATTATGACAGGTAACAGTAACTTCGATACTAATTATGACAGGAAACTGTAAGTTCGTTACGAATTATGACAAGTAACTGTAATTTCGATACAAATTATGACAGGTAACTGTAACTTCGTAACTAATTATGACAAGTAACTGTAATTTCGATACAAATTATGTCAGGTAACAGTACCTTCGATACTAATTATGAGAGGTAACTGTAACTTCGATGCTAATTATGACAAGGAACTGTAATTTCGATACAAATTATGGCAGGTAACTGTAACTTCGATACTAATTATGACAGGTAACAGTAACTTCGATACTGATTATGACAAGTAACAATAACTTCGAATCAAATTCTGACAGGTAACTGTAACTTCGATAATAATTATGACAAGAAACTCTAACTTCGTTACTAATTATGACAAGTAACTGTAATTTTGATAAAAAATTATGGTAGGTAAATGTATCTTCAATACTAATTATGACAGGTTACAGTAACTTCGATACTAATTATGACAGGTAACTGTAACTTCGTTACTAATTATGACAAGTAACTTTGATTTCGATACTAATTATGGCAGGTAACTGTAACTTCGTTACTAATTATGACAAGTCCCTGTAATTTCGATACAAATTATGGCAGGCAACGGTAACTTCGATACTAATTATGACAAGTAACTGTAACTTCGATACTAATTATGTCAGGTAACTGTAACATCGTTAATCATTATGACAAGTAACTGTAATTTCGATGCAACATTTGGCAGGTAACTGTAATTTCGATACTAATTTTGACAGGAAACAGTAACTTCGATTCTAATTATGAAAATAACTGTAACTTCGATACTAATTATGACAGGTAACTGTAACTTCGTTACTAATTATGACAAGTAACAGCAATTTCGATACAAATTATGTGAGATAACTGTAACTTCGATACTAATTATGACAGGTAACAGTAACTTCGATACTAATTATGACAAGTAACAGTAACATCGATACTAATTATGACAGGTAACTGTAACTTCGTTACTAATTATGACAAGTAACTTTAATTTCGATACAAATTATGGCAGGTAACTGTAACTTCCATACTAATTATGACAGGTAACAGTAACTTCGATACCAAGTATGACAGGAAACTGTGACTTCGTTACTAATTATGACAAGTAACTGTAATTTCGATACAAATTATGACAGGTAACTGTAACTTCGTTACCAATTATGACAAGTAACAGTACCTTCGATACTAATTATGACAGGTAACTGTAACTTCGATACTAATTATGACAAGGAACTGTAATTTCGATACAAATTATGGCAGGTAACAGCAACTTCGTTACTAATTATGACAAGTAACTATAACTTCGATACAAATTATGACAGGTAACTGTAACTTCGATACTAATTATGACCAGAAACTCTAACTTCGTTACTAATTATGACAAGTAACTCTAATTTTGATAAAAAATTATTGTAGGTAACTGTAACTTCAATACTAATTGTGACATAATAGTAACATCGATACTAATTATGACAAGTAACTGTAACTTCGTTACTAATTATGACAAGTAACTCTAATTTTGATAAAAAATTATGGCTGGTAACTGTAACTTCGATACTAATTATGACAGGTAAAAGTAACTTCGATCCTAATTATGACAGGTTACAGTAACTTCGTTACTAATTATGTCAAGTAACTGTAACTTCGATACTAATTATGACAAGTAACTGTAATTTCGATACAATTTATGACAGGTTACCGTAACTTCGTTACTAATTATGACAAGTAACTGTAATTTCGATACAAATTAATACAGGTTACTGTAACTTCGTTACTAATTATGACAAGTAACTGTAATTTTGATAGAAAATTATGGTAGGTAACTGTAACTTCAATACTAATTATGACAGGTAACATTTACTTCGATACTAATTATGACAGGTAACTGTAACTTAGATACTAATTATGACACGTAACTTTAATTTCGATACTAATTATGGTAGGCAACTGTAACTTCGTTACTAATTATGACAAGTCCCTGTAATTTCTATACAAATTATGGCAGGTAAATGTAACTTCGATACTAATTATGTCAGGTAACAGTAACTTCGATACTAATTATGACAGGAAACTGTAACTTCGTTACTAATTATGACAAGTAACTGTAATTTCGATACAAATTAATACAGGTTACTGTAACTTCGTTACTAATTATGACAAGTAACTGTAATTTCGATACAAATTATGGCAGGTAACAGTACCTTCGATACTAATTATGACAGGTAACTGTAACTTCGATACTAATTATGACAAGGAACTGTAATTTCGATACAAATTATGGCAGGTAAATGTAACTTTGATACTAATTATGACAGGTAACAGTAACTTTGATACTAATTATGACAAGTAACTCTAATTTTGATAAAAAATTATGGCAAGTAACTGTAACTTCGATACTTATTTATACAGGTAACAGTAACTTCGATACTAATTATGACAGGTTACTGTAACATCGTTACTAATTATGACAAGTAACTGTAATTTCGATACAAATTATGGCAGGTAACTGTGACTTCGATACTAATTATGACAGGTAACAGTAACTTCGATACTAATTATGGCAGGTAACTGTAACATCGATACTTATTATGACAGGTAACAGTAACTTCGATACTAATCATGACAAGTAACTGTAACTTCGATACTGATTATGACAGGTAACTGTAACTTCGTTACTAATTATGACAAGTAACTGTAATTTCGTTACAAATTATGGCAGGTAATTGTAATGTCGATACTTATTATGACAGGTAACTGTAACTTCGATACTAATTATGACAAATAACTGTAACTTCGATACTAATTATGACAAGTAACTGTAACTTCGATACTAATTATGACAGGAAACAGTAACTTCGATATTAATTATGACAAGTAACAGTAACTTCGATACTAATTATGACAAGTAACTGTAATTTCGATACAAATTTTGGCATGTAACTGTAACATCGATAATAATTATGACAGGTAACAGTAACTTCGATACTAATTATGAGAAGTAACTGTAACATCGATACTAATTATGACAGGTAACTGTAACTTCGTTACTAATTATGACAAGTAACTGTAATTTCGATACAAATTATGGCAGGTAACTGTAACTTCGATACTAATTATGACAGGTAACAGTTACTTCGATACTAATTATGGCAGGTAACTGTAACTTCGATACTAATTATGACAGGTAACAGTAACTTCGTTACTAATTATGACAAGTAACTGTAACTTCGATACTAATTATGACAGGTAACTGTAATTTCGTTACTAATTATGACAAGTAACAGTAATTTCGATTCAAATTTGGCAGGTAACTGTAACTTCGATACTTATTATGACAGGTAACAGTAACTTCGATACTAATTACGACAAGTAACTGTAACTTCGATACTAATTTTGACAGGTAACTGTAACTTGGTTACTAATTATGACAAGTAACTGTAATTTCGATACAAAATTTGGTAGGTAACTGTAACTTCGATTCTAATTATGACAGGTAACAGTAACTTCGATACTAATTATGACAAGTAACTGTAATTTCGATACAAATTATGACAGGTAACTGTAACTTCGTTACTAATTATGACAAGTAACAGTACCTTCGATACTAATTATGACAGGTAACTGTAACTTCGATACTAATTATGACAAGGAACTGTAATTTCGATACAAATTATGGCAGGTAACAGCAACTTCGTTACTAATTATGACAAGTAACTATAACTTCGATACAAATTATGACAGGTAACTGTAACTTCGATACAAATTATGACCAGAAACTCTAACTTCGTTACTAATTAGGACAAGTAACTCTAATTTTGATAAAAAATTATTGTAGGTAACTGTAACTTCAATACTAATTGTGACATAATAGTAACATCGATACTAATTATGACAAGTAACTGTAACTTCGTTACTAATTATGACAAGTAACTCTAATTTTGATAAAAAATTATGGCTGGTAACTGTAACTTCGATACTAATTATGACTGGTAACAGTAACTTCGATCCTAATTATGACAGGTTACAGTAACTTCGTTACTAATTATGTCAAGTAACTGTAACTTCGATACTAATTATGACAAGTAACTGTAATTTCGTTACAATTTATGACAGGTTACCGTAACTTCGTTACTAATTATGACAAGTAACTGTAATTTCGATACAAATTATGGCAGGTAACTGTAATTTCGATACTAATTATATCAGGTATCAGTAACTTCGATACTAATTATGACGGGTTACTGTAACTTCGTTACTAATTATGTCAAGTAACGGTAACTTCGTTACTAATTATGACAAGTAACAGTAATTTTGATAGAAAATTATGGTAGGTAACTGTAACTTCAATACTAATTATGACAGGTAACAGTTACTTCGATACTAATTATGACAGGTAACTGTAACTTAGATACTAATTATGACAAGTAACTTTAATTTCGATACTAATTATGGTAGGCAACTGTAACTTCGTTACTAATTATGACAAGTCCCTGTAATTTCGATACAAATTATGGCAGGTAAATGTAATTTCGATACTAATTATGTCAGGTAACAGTAACTTCGATACTAATTATGACAGGAAACTGTAAATTCGTTACTAATTACGACAAGTAACTGTAATTTCGATACAAATTAATACAGGTTACTGTAACTTCGTTAATAATTATGACAAGTAACTGTAATTTCGATACAAATTATGGCAGGTAACAGTACCTTCGATACTAATTATGACAGGTAACTGTAACTTCGATACTAATTATGATAAGGAACTGTAATTTCGATACAAATTATGGCAGGTAAATGTAACTTTGATACTAATTATGACAGGTAACAGTAACTTTGATACTAATTATGACAAGTAACTCTAATTTTGATAAAAAATTATGGCAGGTAACTGTAACTTCGATACTAATTTATACAGGTAACAGTAACTTCGATACTAATTATGACAGGTTACTGTAACATCGTTACTAATTATGACAAGTAACTGTAATTTCGATACAAATTATGGCAGGTAACTGTGACTTCGATACTAATTATGACAGGTAACAGTAACTTCGATACTAATTATGGCAGGTAACTGTAACTTCGATACTTATTATGACAGGTAACAGTAACTTCGATACTAATCATGACAAGTAACTGTAACTTCGATACTGATTATGACAGGTAACTGTAACTTCGGTACTAATTATGACAAGTAACTGTAATTTCGTTACAAATTATGGCAGGTAATTGTAATGTCGATACTTATTATGACAGGTAACTGTAACTTCGATACTAATTATGACAAATAACTGTAACTTCGATACTAATTATGACAAGTAACTGTAACTTCGATACTAATTATGACAGGAAACAGTAACTTCGATATTAATTATGACAATTAACAGTAACTTCGATACTAATTATGACAAGTAACTGTAATTTCGATACAAATTTTGGCAGGTAACTGTAACATCGATAATAATTATGACAGGTAACAGTAACTTCGATACTAATTATGACAAGTAACTGTAACATCGATACTAATTATGACAGGTAACTGTAACTTCGTTACTAATTATGACAAGTAACTGTAATTTCGATACAAATTATGGCAGGTAACTGTAACTTCGATACTAATTATGACAGGTAACAGTTACTTCGATACTAATTATGGCAGGTAACTGTAACTTCGATACTAATTATGACAGGTAACAGTAACTTCGTTACTAATCATGACAAGTAACTGTAACTTCGATACTAATTATGACAGGTAACTGTAATTTCGTTACTAATTATGACAAGTAACAGTAATATCGATTCAAATTTGGCAGGTAACTGTAACTTCGATACTTATTATGACAGGTAACAGTAACTTCGATACTAATTACGACAAGTAACTGTAACTTCGATACTAATTTTGACAGGTAACTGTAACTTCGTTACTAATTATGACAAGTAACTGTAATTTCGATACAAATTATGGGAGGTAACTGTAACTTCGATACTAATTATGACAGGTAACAGAAACTTCGATACTAATTATGACAAGTAACTATAACTTCGATACAAATTATGACAGGTAACTGTAACTTCGATACTAATTATGACAAGAAACTCTAACTTCGTTACTAATTATGACAAGTAACTGTAATTTTGATAAAAAATTATTGTAGGTAACTGTAACTTCAATACTAATTATGACAAGTTACTGTAACTTCGATACTAATTATGACAAGTAACTGTAACTTCGATACTAATTATGACAGGTAACAGTAACTTCGATATTAATTATGACAAGTAACAGTAACTTCGATACTAATTATGACAAGTAACTGTAATTTCGATACAAATTTTGCCAGGTAACTGTAACTTCGATACTAAATATGACAGGTAACAGTAACTTCGATACTAATTATGACAAGTAACTGTAACTTCGATACTAATTATGACAGGTAACTGTAACTTCGTTACTAATTATGACAAGTAACAGCAATTTCGATACAAATTATGGCAGGTAACTGTAACTTCGATACTAATTATGACAGGTAACAGTAACTTCGATACTAATTATGACAAGTAACAGTTACTTCGATACTAATTATGACAGGTAACTGTAACTTCGTTACTAATTATGACAAGAAACTTTAATTTCGATACAAATTATGGCAGGTAACTGTAAGTTCCATACTAATTATGACAGGTGACAGTTACTTCGATACCAATTATGACAGGAAACTGTGACTTCGTTACTAATTATGACAAGTAACTGTAATTTCGATACAAATTATGACAGGTAACTGTAACTTCGTTACTAGTTATGTCAAGTAACAGTACCTTCGATACTAATTATGACAGGTAACTGTAACTTCGATACTAATTATGACAAGGAACTGTAATTTCGATACTAATTATGACAATTAACTGTAATTTCGATACAAATTATGACAGGTAACAGTAACTTCGATACTAATTATGACAAGAAACTCTAACGTCGTTACTAATTATGACAAGTAACAGTAATTTTGATACTAATTATGGCAGGTAACTGTAACTTTGATACTAATAATGACAGGTAACAGTAACTTCGATACTAATTATGACAAGTAACTGCAACTTCGTTACTAATTATGACAAGTAACTCTAATTTTGATAAAAAATTATGGCAGGTAACTGTAACTTCGATACTAATTATGACAGGTAACAGTAACTTCGATACTAATTATGACAGGTTACTGTAACTTCGTAACTAATTATGTCAAGTAACTGTAACTTCGATACTTATTATGACAAGTTACTGTAATTTCGATACAAATTATGACAGGTAACAGTAACTTCGATACAAATTATGACAGGTTACCGTAACTTCGTTACTTATTATGACAAGTAACTGTAATTTCGATACAAATTATGGCAGGTAACTGTAACTTCGATACTAATTATATCAGGTAGTAGTAACTTCGATACTAATTCTGACAGGTCACTGTAACTTCGTTACTAATTATGTCAAGTAACTGTAACTTCGATACTTATTATGACAAGTTACTGTAATTTCGATACAAATTATGACAGGTAACAGTAACTTCGATACTAATTATGACAAGAAACTCTAGCTTCGTTACTAATTATGACAAGTAACAGTAATTTTGATAAAAAATTATGGTAGGTAACTGTAACTTCAATACTAATTATGACAGGTAACAGTAACGTCGATACTAATTACGACAGGTAACTGTAACTTCGATACTAATTATGACAAGTAACTTTAATTTCGATACTAATTAAGGTAGGTAACTGTAACTTCGTTACTAATTATGACAAGTCCCTGTAATTTCGATACAAATTATGGCAGGTAACTGTAACGTCGATACTAATTATGACAGGTAATAGTAACTTCTTTACTAATTATGACAAGTAACTGTAATTTCGATACAAATTTTAGCAGGTAACTGTAACTTCGATACTAATTATGAGAGGAAACTGTAACTTCGTTACTAATTATGACAAGTAACTGTAATTTCGATACAAATTATGACAGGTAACTGTAACTTCGTTACTAATTATGACAAGTAACTGTAATTTCGATACAAATTATGGCAGGTTACAGTACCTTCGATACTAATTATGACAGGTAACTCTAATTTTGATAAAAAGTTATGGCAGGTAACGGTAACTTCGATACTAATTATGACAAGTAACTGTAACTTCGATACTAATTATGACAGGTAACTGTAACTTCGTTACTAATTATGACAAGTAACTGTAATTTCGATACAAATTTTGGCAGGTAACTGTAACTTCGATACTAATTATGACAGGTAACAGTAACTTCGATATTAATTATGACAAGTAACTGTAACTTCGATACTAATTATGAAAGGTAACTGTAACTTCGTAACTAATTATGACAAGTAACTGTAATTTTGATACAAATTATGGCAGTTAACTGTAACTTCGATACTAATTATGACAGGTAACAACACCTTCAATACTAATTATGACAAGTAACTATAACTTCAATACAAATTTTGACAGGTAACTGTAACTTCGGTACTAATTATGACAAGAAACTCTAACTTCGTTACTAATTATGACAAGTAACTGTAATTTTGATAAAAAAATTATTGTAGGTAACTGTAACTTCAATACTAATTATGACAGGTAACAGTAACTTCGATACTAATTATGACAGGTAACTGTAACTTCGTTACTTATTATGACAAGTAACTTTAATATCGATACTAATTATTGCAGGTTCCTGTAACTTCGTTACTAATTATGACAGGTAACAACACCTTCGATACTAATTATGACAAGTAACTATAACTTCGATAAAAATTATGACTGGTTGCTGTAACTTCGATTCTAATTATGACAAGAAACTCTAACTTCGTTACTAATTATGACAAGTAACTGTAATTTTGATAAAAAATTATGGTCGGTAACTGTAACTTCAATACTAATTATGACAGGTAACAGTAACTACGATACTAATTATGACAGGAAACTGTAACTTCGTTACTAATTATGACAAGTAACATTAATTTCGATACTAATTATGGCAGGTAACTGTAACTTCGTTACTAATTTTGACAAGTAACAGTACCTTCGATACTAATTATGGCAGGTAACTGTAACTTCGATACTTATTATGACAAGTAACTGTAACTTCGATACTAATTATGACAGGTAACTGTAACTTCGTTATTAATTATGACAAGTAACTGTAATTTCGATACAAATTTTGGCAGGTAACTGTAACTTCGATACTAATTATGACAGGTAACAGTAACTTCGATACTAATTATGACAGGTAACTGTAAATTCGTTTCTTGTTATGACAAGTAACTTTAATTTCGATACTAATTATGGCAGGTTACTATAACTTCGTTACTAATTATGACAAGTCCCTGTAATTTCGATACAAATTATGGCAGGTAACTGTAACTTCGATACTAATTATGACAGGTAACAGTAACTTCGATACTAATTATGACAGGAAACTGTAAGTTCGTTACGAATTATGACAAGTAACTGTAATTTCGATACAAATTATGACAGGTAACTGTAACTTCGTAACTAATTATGACAAGTAACTGTAATTTCGATACAAATTATGTCAGGTAACAGTACCTTCGATACTAATTATGAGAGGTAACTGTAACTTCGATGCTAATTATGACAAGGAACTGTAATTTCGATACAAATTATGGCAGGTAACTGTAACTTCGATACTAATTATGACAGGTAACAGTAACTTCGATACTGATTATGACAAGTAACAATAACTTCGAATCAAATTCTGACAGGTAACTGTAACTTCGATAATAATTATGACAAGAAACTCTAACTTCGTTACTAATTATGACAAGTAACTGTAATTTTGATAAAAAATTATGGTAGGTAAATGTATCTTCAATACTAATTATGACAGGTTACAGTAACTTCGATACTAATTATGACAGGTAACTGTAACTTCGTTACTAATTATGACAAGTAACTTTGATTTCGATACTAATTATGGCAGGTAACTGTAACTTCGTTACTAATTATGACAAGTCCCTGTAATTTCGATACAAATTATGGCAGGCAACGGTAACTTCGATACTAATTATGACAAGTAACTGTAACTTCGATACTAATTATGTCAGGTAACTGTAACATCGTTAATCATTATGACAAGTAACTGTAATTTCGATGCAACATTTGGCAGGTAACTGTAATTTCGATACTAATTTTGACAGGAAACAGTAACTTCGATTCTAATTATGAAAATAACTGTAACTTCGATACTAATTATGACAGGTAACTGTAACTTCGTTACTAATTATGACAAGTAACAGCAATTTCGATACAAATTATGTGAGATAACTGTAACTTCGATACTAATTATGACAGGTAACAGTAACTTCGATACTAATTATGACAAGTAACAGTAACATCGATACTAATTATGACAGGTAACTGTAACTTCGTTACTAATTATGACAAGTAACTTTAATTTCGATACAAATTATGGCAGGTAACTGTAACTTCCATACTAATTATGACAGGTAACAGTAACTTCGATACCAAGTATGACAGGAAACTGTGACTTCGTTACTAATTATGACAAGTAACTGTAATTTCGATACAAATTATGACAGGTAACTGTAACTTCGTTACCAATTATGACAAGTAACAGTACCTTCGATACTAATTATGACAGGTAACTGTAACTTCGATACTAATTATGACAAGGAACTGTAATTTCGATACAAATTATGGCAGGTAACAGCAACTTCGTTACTAATTATGACAAGTAACTATAACTTCGATACAAATTATGACAGGTAACTGTAACTTCGATACTAATTATGACCAGAAACTCTAACTTCGTTACTAATTATGACAAGTAACTCTAATTTTGATAAAAAATTATTGTAGGTAACTGTAACTTCAATACTAATTGTGACATAATAGTAACATCGATACTAATTATGACAAGTAACTGTAACTTCGTTACTAATTATGACAAGTAACTCTAATTTTGATAAAAAATTATGGCTGGTAACTGTAACTTCGATACTAATTATGACAGGTAAAAGTAACTTCGATCCTAATTATGACAGGTTACAGTAACTTCGTTACTAATTATGTCAAGTAACTGTAACTTCGATACTAATTATGACAAGTAACTGTAATATCGATACAATTTATGACAGGTTACCGTAACTTCGTTACTAATTATGACAAGTAACTGTAATTTCGATACAAATTAATACAGGTTACTGTAACTTCGTTACTAATTATGACAAGTAACTGTAATTTTGATAGAAAATTATGGTAGGTAACTGTAACTTCAATACTAATTATGACAGGTAACATTTACTTCGATACTAATTATGACAGGTAACTGTAACTTAGATACTAATTATGACACGTAACTTTAATTTCGATACTAATTATGGTAGGCAACTGTAACTTCGTTACTAATTATGACAAGTCCCTGTAATTTCTATACAAATTATGGCAGGTAAATGTAACTTCGATACTAATTATGTCAGGTAACAGTAACTTCGATACTAATTATGACAGGAAACTGTAACTTCGTTACTAATTATGACAAGTAACTGTAATTTCGATACAAATTAATACAGGTTACTGTAACTTCGTTACTAATTATGACAAGTAACTGTAATTTCGATACAAATTATGGCAGGTAACAGTACCTTCGATACTAATTATGACAGGTAACTGTAACTTCGATACTAATTATGACAAGGAACTGTAATTTCGATACAAATTATGGCAGGTAAATGTAACTTTGATACTAATTATGACAGGTAACAGTAACTTTGATACTAATTATGACAAGTAACTCTTATTTGATAAAAAATTATGGCAGGTAACTGTAACTTCGATACTTATTTATACAGGTAACAGTAACTTCGATACTAATTATGACAGGTTACTGTAACATCGTTACTAATTATGACAAGTAACTGTAATTTCGATACAAATTATGGCAGGTAACTGTGACTTCGATACTAATTATGACAGGTAACAGTAACTTCGATACTAATTATGGCAGGTAACTGTAACTTCGATACTTATTATGACAGGTAACAGTAACTTCGATACTAATCATGACAAGTAACTGTAACTTCGATACTGATTATGACAGGTAACTGTAACTTCGTTACTAATTATGACAAGTAACTGTAATTTCGTTACAAATTATGGCAGGTAATTGTAATGTCGATACTTATTATGACAGGTAACTGTAACTTCGATACTAATTATGACAAATAACTGTAACTTCGATACTAATTATGACAAGTAACTGTAACTTCGATACTAATTATGACAGGAAACAGTAACTTCGATATTAATTATGACAAGTAACAGTAACTTCGATACTAATTATGACAAGTAACTGTAATTTCGATACAAATTTTGGCATGTAACTGTAACATCGATAATAATTATGACAGGTAACAGTAACTTCGATACTAATTATGAGAAGTAACTGTAACATCGATACTAATTATGACAGGTAACTGTAACTTCGTTACTAATTATGACAAGTAACTGTAATTTCGATACAAATTATGGCAGGTAACTGTAACTTCGATACTAATTATGACAGGTAACAGTTACTTCGATACTAATTATGGCAGGTAACTGTAACTTCGATACTAATTATGACAGGTAACAGTAACTTCGTTACAAATCATGACAAGTAACTGTAACTTCGATACTAATTATGACAGGTAACTGTAACTTCGTTACTAATTATGACAAGTAACTGTAATTTCGTTACAAATTATGGCAGGTAATTGTAATGTCGATACTAATTATGACAGGTAACAGTAACTTCGATACTAATTATGACAAGTAACAGTAAATTCGATACTAATTATATCAAGAAACTGTATCTTCGATACTAATTATGACAGGTAACTGTAACTTCGTTACTAATTATGACAAGTAACAGTAATTTCGATTCAAATTTGGCAGGTAACTGTAACTTCGATACTTATTATGACAGGTAACAGTAACTTCGATACTAATTACGACAAGTAACTGTAACTTCGATACTAATTTTGACAGGTAACTGTAACTTCGTTACTAATTATGACAAGTAACTGTAATTTCGATACAAATTATGGGAGGTAACTGTAACTTCGATACTAATTATGACAGGTAACAGTAACTTCGATACTAATTATGACAAGTAACTATAACTTCGATACAAATTATGACAGGTAACTGTAACTTCGATACTAATTATGACAAGAAACTCTAACTTCGTTACTAATTATGACAAGTAACTGTAATTTTGATAAAAAATTATTGTAGGTAACTGTAACTTCAATACTAATTATGACAAGTTACTGTAACTTCGATACTAATTATGACAAGTAACTGTAACTTCGATACTAATTATGACAGGTAACAGTAACTTCGATATTAATTATGGCAAGTAACAGTAACTTCGATACTAATTATGACAAGTAACTGTAATTTCGATACAAATTTTGCCAGGTAACTGTAACTTCGATACTAAATATGACAGGTAACAGTAACTTCGATACTAATTATGACAAGTAACTGTAACTTCGATACTAATTATGACAGGTAACTGTAACTTCGTTACTAATTATGACAAGTAACAGCAATTTCGATACAAATTATGGCAGGTAACTGTAACTTCGATACTAATTATGACAGGTAACAGTAACTTCGATACTAATTATGACAAGTAACAGTTACTTCGATACTAATTATGACAGGTAACTGTAACTTCGTTACTAATTATGACAAGAAACTTTAATTTCGATACAAATTATGGCAGGTAACTGTAAGTTCCATACTAATTATGACAGGTGACAGTTACTTCGATACCAATTATGACAGGAAACTGTGACTTCGTTACTAATTATGACAAGTTACTGTAATTTCGATACAAATTATGACAGGTAACTGTAACTTCGTTACTAGTTATGTCAAGTAACAGTACCTTCGATACTAATTATGACAGGTAACTGTAACTTCGATACTAATTATGACAAGGAACTGTAATTTCGATACTAATTATGACAATTAACTGTAATTTCGATACAAATTATGACAGGTAACAGTAACTTCGATACTAATTATGACAAGAAACTCTAACTTCGTTACTAGTTATGACAAGTAACAGTAATTTTGATACTAATTATGGCAGGTAACTGTAACTTTGATACTAATAATGACAGGTAACAGTAACTTCGATACTAATTATGACAAGTAACTGCAACTTCGTTACTAATTATGACAAGTAACACTAATTTTGATAAAAAATTATGGCAGGTAACTGTAACTTCGATACTTATTTATACAGGTAACAGTAACTTCGATACTAATTATGACAGGTTACTGTAACTTCGTAACTAATTATGTCAAGTAACTGTAACTTCGATACTTATTATGACAAGTTACTGTAATTTCGATACAAATTATGACAGTAACAGTAACTTCGATACAAATTATGACAGGTTACCGTAACTTCGTTACTAATTATGACAAGTAACTGTAATTTCGATACAAATTATGGCAGGTAACTGTAACTTCGATACTAATTATATCAGGTAGTAATAACTTCGATACTAATTCTGACAGGTCACTGTAACTTCGTTACTAATTATGTCAAGTAACTGTAACTTCAATACTAATTATGACAGGTAACAGTAACGTCGATACTAATTACGACAGGTAACTGTAACTTCGATACTAATTATGACAAGTAACTTTAATTTCGATACTAATTAAGGTAGGTAACTGTAACTTCGTTACTAATTATGACAAGTCCCTGTAATTTCGATACAAATTATGGCAGGTAACTGTAACGTCGATACTAATTATGACAGGTAACAGTAACTTCTTTACTAATTATGACAAGTAACTGTAATTTCGATACAAATTTTAGCAGGTAACTGTAACTTCGATACTAATTATGAGAGGAAACTGTAACTTCGTTACTAATTATGACAAGTAACTGTAATTTCGATACAAATTATGACAGGTAACTGTAACTTCGTTACTAATTATGACAAGTAACTGCAATTTCGATACAAATTATGGCAGGTTACAGTACCTTCGATACTAATTATGACAGGTAACTCTAATTTTGATAAAAAATTATGGCAGGTAACGGTAACTTCGATACTAATTATGACAAGTAACTGTAACTTCGATACTAATTATGACAGGTAACTGTAACTTCGTTACTAATTATGACAAGTAACTGTAATTTCGATACAAATTTTGGCAGGTAACTGTAACTTCGATACTAATTATGACAGGTAACAGTAACTTCGATATTAATTATGACAAGTAACTGTAACTTCGATACTAATTATGAAAGGTAACTGTAACTTCGTAACTAATTATGACAAGTAACTGTAATTTCGATACAAATTATGGCAGGTAACTGTAACTTCGATACTAATTATGACAGGTAACAACACCTTCAATACTAATTATGACAAGTAACTATAACTTCAATACAAATTTTGACAGGTAACTGTAACTTCGGTACTAATTATGACAAGAAACTCTAACTTCGTTACTAATTATGACAAGTAACTGTAATTTTGATAAAAAATTATTGTAGGTAACTGTAACTTCAATACTAATTATGACAGGTAACAGTAACTTCGATACTAATTATGACAGGTAACTGTAACTTCGTTACTTATTATGACAAGTAACTTTAATTTCGATACTAAATATTGCAGGTTCCTGTAACTTCGTTACTAATTATGACAGGTAACAACACCTTCGATACTAATTATGACAAGTAACTATAACTTCGATAAAAATTATGACTGGTTGCTGTAACTTCGATTCTAATTATGACAAGAAACTCTAACTTCGTTACTAATTATGACAAGTAACTGTAATTTTGATAAAAAATTATGGTCGGTAACTGTAACTTCAATACTAATTATGACAGGTAACAGTAACTACGATACTAATTATGACAGGAAACTGTAACTTCGTTACTAATTATGACAAGTAACATTAATTTCGATACTAATTATGGCAGGTAACTGTAACTTCGTTACTAATTTTGACAAGTAACAGTACCTTCGATACTAATTATGGCAGGTAACTGTAACTTCGATACGTATTATGACAAGTAACTGTAACTTCGATACTAATTATGACAGGTAACTGTAACTTCGTTATTAATTATGACAAGTAACTGTAATTTCGATACAAATTTTGGCAGGTAACTGTAACTTCGATACTAATTATGACAGGTAACAGTAACTTCGATACTAATTATGACAAGCAACTGTAACTCCGATACTAATTATGACAGGTAGCTGTATCTTCGTCACTAATTAAGACAAGTAACTGTAATTTCGATACAAATTATGGCAGGTAACTGTAACTTCGATACTAATTATGACAAGTAACTATAACATCGATACAAATTATGACAGGTAACTGTAACTTCGATACTAATTATGACAAGAAACTCGAACTTCGTTACTAATTATGACAATTCGCTGTAATTTCGATACAAATTATGGCAGGTATCTGTAACTTCCATACTAATTATGACAGGTAACAGGAACGTCGATACTAATTATGAAAGGAAACTGTAACTTCGTTACTAATTATGACAAGTAACTGCAATTTCGATACAAATTATGACAGGTAACTGTAACTTCGTTACTAATTATGACAAGTAACAGTACCTTCGATACTAATTATGACAAGGAACAATAATTTTGATACAAATTACGGCAGGTAACTGTAACTTTGATACTAATTATGACAGGTAACAGTAACTTCGATACTAATTATGACAAGTAACTGTAACTTCGTAACTAATCATGACAAGTAAATATAATTTTGATAAAAAATTACGGCAGGTAACTGTAACTTCGATACTAATTATGACAGGTAACAGTAACTTCGATACTAATTATGACAGGTTACTGTAACTTCGTTACTAATTATGACAAGTCCCTGTAATTTCGTTACAAATTATGGCAGGTAACTGTAACTTAGATACTAGTTATGTCAGGTAACAGTAACTTCGATACTAATTATGACAGGAAACTGTAACTTCGTTACTAATTATGACAAGTAACTGCAATTTCGATACAAATTATGACAGGTAACTGTAACTCCGTTACTAATTATAACAAGTAACTGTAATTTCGATACAAATTATGGCAGTTTACAGTACCTTCGATACTAATTATGACAGGTAACTGTAACTTCGATACTAATTATGACAAGGAACTCTAATTTCGATACAAATTATGGCAGGTAACTGTAACTTTGATACTAATTGTGACAGGTAACAGTAACTTCGATACTAATTATGACAAGTAACTCTAATTTTGATGAAAATTTATGGCAGGTAACGGTAACTTCGAAAGTAAATATGACAAGTAACTGTAACTTCGATACTAATTATGACAGGTAACTGTAACTTCGTTACTAATTATGACAAGTAACTGTAATTTCGATACAAATTTTGGCAGGTAACTGTAACTTCGATACTAATTATGACAGGTAACAGAAACTTCGATAATAATTATGACAAGTAACTGTAACTTCGATACTAATTATGACTGGTAACTGTAACTTCGTTACTAAGTATGACAAGTAACTGTAATTTCGATACAAATTATGGCAGGTAACTGTAACTTCGATACTAATTATGACAGGTAACAGCACCTTCGATACTAATTATGACAAGTAACTATATCTTCGATACAAATTATGACAGGTAACTGTAACTTCGATACCAATTATGACAAGAAACTCTAACTTCGTTACTAATTATGACAAGTAACTTTAATTTCGATACTAATTATGGCAGGTTACTGTAACTTCGTTACTAATTATGACAAGTCCCTGAAATTTCGATACAAATTATGGCAGGTAATTGTAATTTCGATACTAATTATGACAGGTAACAGTAACTTCGATACATATTATGACAAGTAACAGTAACTTCGATACTAATTATGACAAGTAACTGTAACATCGATACTAATTATGACAGGTAACTGTAACTTCGTTACTAATTGTGACAAGTAACTGTAATTTCGATTCAAATTTTGGCAGGTAACTGTAACTTCGATACTTATTAAGACAGGTAACAGTAACTTCGATACTAATTAAGACAAGAAACTTTAACTTCGATACTTATTATGACAGGCAACTGTAGATTCGTTACTAATTATGACAAGTAACTGTAATTTCGATACAAATTATGGCAGGTAACTGTTACTTCGATACTAATTATGACAGGTAACAGCAACTTCGATACTAATTATGACAAGTAACTACAACTTCGATACAAATTATGACAGGTAACTGTAACCTCGATACTAATTATGACAAGAAACTCTAACTTCGTTACTAATTATGACCATTAACTGTAATTTTGATAAAAATTATGGACGGTAACTGTAACTTCAATACTAATTATGACAGGTAACAGTAACGTCGATACTAATTATGACAGGTTACTGTAACTTCGTTACTAATTATGACAAGTCCCTGTAATTTCGTTACAAATTATGGCAGGTAACTGTAACTTAGATACTAGTTATGTCAGGTAACAGTAACTTCGATACTAATTATGACAGGAAACTGTAACTTCGTTACTAATTATGACAAGTAACTGCAATTTCGATACAAATTATGACAGGTAACTGTAACTCCGTTACTAATTATAACAAGTAACTGTAATTTCGATACAAATTATGGCAGTTTACAGTACCTTCGATACTAATTATGACAGGTAACTGTAACTTCGATACTAATTATGACAAGGAACTCTAATTTCGATACAAATTATGGCAGGTAACTGTAACTTTGATACTAATTGTGACAGGTAACAGTAACTTCGATACTAATTATGACAAGTAACTCTAATTTTGATGAAAATTTATGGCAGGTAACGGTAACTTCGAAAGTAAATATGACAAGTAACTGTAACTTCGATACTAATTATGACAGGTAACTGTAACTTCGTTACTAATTATGACAAGTAACTGTAATTTCGATACAAATTTTGGCAGGTAACTGTAACTTCGATACTAATTATGACAGGTAACAGAAACTTCGATAATAATTATGACAAGTAACTGTAACTTCGATACTAATTATGACTGGTAACTGTAACTTCGTTACTAAGTATGACAAGTAACTGTAATTTCGATACAAATTATGGCAGGTAACTGTAACTTCGATACTAATTATGACAGGTAACAGCACCTTCGATACTAATTATGACAAGTAACTATATCTTCGATACAAATTATGACAGGTAACTGTAACTTCGATACCAATTATGACAAGAAACTCTAACTTCGTTACTAATTATGACAAGTAACTTTAATTTCGATACTAATTATGGCAGGTTACTGTAACTTCGTTACTAATTATGACAAGTCCCTGAAATTTCGATACAAATTATGGCAGGTAATTGTAATTTCGATACTAATTATGACAGGTAACAGTAACTTCGATACATATTATGACAAGTAACAGTAACTTCGATACTAATTATGACAAGTAACTGTAACATCGATACTAATTATGACAGGTAACTGTAACTTCGTTACTAATTGTGACAAGTAACTGTAATTTCGATTCAAATTTTGGCAGGTAACTGTAACTTCGATACTTATTAAGACAGGTAACAGTAACTTCGATACTAATTAAGACAAGAAACTTTAACTTCGATACTTATTATGACAGGCAACTGTAGATTCGTTACTAATTATGACAAGTAACTGTAATTTCGATACAAATTATGGCAGGTAACTGTTACTTCGATACTAATTATGACAGGTAACAGCAACTTCGATACTAATTATGACAAGTAACTACAACTTCGATACAAATTATGACAGGTAACTGTAACCTCGATACTAATTATGACAAGAAACTCTAACTTCGTTACTAATTATGACCATTAACTGTAATTTTGATAAAAATTATGGACGGTAACTGTAACTTCAATACTAATTATGACAGGTAACAGTAACGTCGATACTAATTATGACAGGTAACTGTAACTTGGATACTGATTATGACAACTAACTTTAATTTCGATACTAATTAAGGTAGGTAACTGTAACTTCGATACAAATTATGACAGGTAACAGTAACTACAATACTAATTATGACAAGCAACTGTAACTCCGATACTAATTATGACAGGTAGCTGTAACTTCGTCACTAATTATGACAAGTAACTGTAATTTCGATACAAATTATGGCAGGTAACTGTAACTTCGATACTAATTATGACAAGTAACTATAACATCGATACAAATTATGACAGGTAACTGTAACTTCGATACTAATTATGACAAGAAACTCGAACTTCGTTACTAATTATGACAATTCCTTGTAATTTCGATAAAAATTATGGCAGGTATCTGTAACTTCCATACTAATTATGACAGGTAACAGGAACTTCGATACTAATTATGACAGGAAACTGTAACTTCGTTACTAATTATGACAAGTAACTGTAATTTCGATACAAATTATGACAGGTAACTGTAACTTCGTTACTAATTATGACAAGTAACAGTACCTTCGATACTAATTATGACAGGTAACTGTAACTTCGATATTAATTATGACAAGGAACAGTAATTTTGATACAAATTACGGCAGGTAACTGTAAATTTGATACTAATTATGACAGGTAACAATAACTTCGATACTAATTATGGCAAGTAACTGTAACTTCGTTACTAATTATGACAAGTAAATCTAATTTTGATAAAAAATTACGGCAGGTAACTGTAACTTCGATACTAATTATGACAGGTTACTGTAACTTCGTTACTAATTATGTCAAGTAACTGTAACTTCGATGCTAATTATGACAAGTAACTGTAATTTAGATACAAATTATGACAGGTTACCTTAACTTCGTTACTAATTATGACAAGTAACTGTAATTTCGATACAAATTATGGCAGGTAACTGTAACTTCGATACTAATTATATCAGTTACCAGTAACTTCGATACTAATTATGACAGGTTACTGTAACTTCGTTACTAATTATGTCAAATAACTGTAACTTCGATACTAATTATGACAAGTTACTGTAATTTCGATATTAATTATGACAGGTAACTGTAACTTCGATACTAATTATGACAAGTAACTTTAATTTCGATACTAATTAAGGTAGGTAACTGTAACTTCGTTACTAATTATGACAAGTCCCTGTAATTTCGTTACAAATTATGGCAGGTAACTGTAACTTCGATACTAGTTATGTCAGGTAACAGTAACTTCGATACTAATTATGACAGGAAACTGTAACTTCGTTACGAATTATGACAAGTAACTGCAATTTCGATATAAATTATGACAGGTAACTGTAACTTAGTTACTAATTATAACAAGTAACTGTAATTTCGATACAAATTATGGCAGGTTACAGTACCTTCGATACTAATTATGACAGGTAACTGTATCATCGATAATAATTATGACAAGGAACTCTAATTTCGATACAAATTATGGCAGGTAACTGTAACTTTGATACTAATTATGACAGGTAACAGTAACTTCGATACTAATTATGACAAGTAACTCTAATTTTGATAAAGAATTATGGCAGGTAACGGTAACTTCGATACTAATTATGACAAGTAACTGTAACTTCGATACTAATTATGACAGGTAACTGTAACTTCGTTACTAATTATGACAAGTAACTGTAATTTCGATACAAATTTTGGCAGGTAACTGTAACTTCGATACTAATTATGACAGGTAACAGTAACTTCGATAATAATTATGACAAGTAACTGTAACTTCGATACTAATTATGACTGGTAACTGTAACTTCGTTACTAATTATGACAAGTAACTGTAATTTCGATACAAATTATGGCAGGTAACTGTAACTTCGATACTAATTATGGCAGGTAACAGCACCTTCGATACTAATTATGACAAGTAACTATATCTTCGATACAAATTATGACAGGTAACTGTAACTTCGATACTAATTATGACAAGAAACTCTAACTTCGTTACTAATTATGACAAGTAACTTTAATCTCGAAACTAATTATGGCAGGTTACTGTAACTTCGTTACTAATTATGACAAGTCCCTGAAATTTCGATACAAATTATGGCAGGTAATTGTAATTTCGATACTAATTATGACAGGTAACAGTAACTTCGATACATATTATGACAAGTAACAGTAACTTCGATACTAATTATGACAAGTAACTGTAACTTCGTTACTAATTATGACAAGTAACTGTAATTTCGATTCAAATTTTGGCAGGTAATTGTAACTTCGATACTAATTATGACAGGTAACAGTAACTTCGATACGAATTATGACAAGTAACTATAACTTCGATAAAAATTATGACTGGTTACTGTAACTTCGATTCTAATTATGACAAGAAACTCTAATTTCGTTACTAATTATGACAAGTAACTGTAATTTTGATAAAAAATTATGGTCGGTAACTGTAACTTCAATACTAATTATGACAGGTAACAGTAACTTCGATACTAATTATGACAGGAAACTGTAACTTCGTTACTAATTATGACAAGTAACATTAATTTCGATACTAATTATGGCAGGTAACTGTAACTTCGTTACTAATTATGACAAGTAACAGTACCTTCGATACTAATTATGGCAGGTAACTGTAACTTCGATACTAATTATGACAAGTAACTGTATCTTCGATACTAATTATGACAGGTAACTGTAACTTCGTTATTAATTATGACAAGTAACTGTAATTTCGATACAAATTTTGGCAGGTAACTGTAACTTCGATACTAATTATGACAGGTAACAGTAACTTCGATACTAATTATGACAAGCAACTGTAACTCCGATACTAATTATGACAGGTAGCTGTAACTTCGTCACTAATTATGACAAGTAACTGTAATTTCGATACAAATTATGGCAGGTAACTGTAACTTCGATACTAATTATGACAAGTAACTATAACATCGATACAAATTATGACTGGTAACTGTAACTTCGATACTAATTATGACAAGAAACTCGAACTTCGTTACTAATTATGACAATTCCTTGTAATTTCGATACAAATTATGGCAGGTATCTGTAACTTCCATACTAATTATGACAGGTAACAGGAACTTCGATACTCATTATGACCGGAAACTGTAACTTCGTTACTAATTATGACAAGTAACTGTAATTTCGATACAAATTATGACAGATAACTGTAACTTCGTTACTAATTATGACAAGTAACAGTACCTTCGATACTAATTATGACAGGTAACTGTAACTTCGATATTAATTATGACAAGGAACAGTAATTTTGATACAAATTACGGCAGGTAACTGTAACTTTGATACTAATTATGACAGGTAACAATAACTTCGATACTAATTATGACAAGTAACTGTAACTTCGTTACTAATTATGACAGGTTACTGAAACATCGTTACTAATTATGTCAAGTAACTGTAACTTCGATGCTAATTATGACAAGTAACTGTAATTTAGATACAAATTATGACAGGTTACCGTAACTTCGTTACTAATTATGACAAGAAACTGTAATTTCGATACAAATTATGGCAGGTAACTGTAACTTCGATACTAATTATACCAGTTATCAGTAACTTCGATACTAATTATGACAGGTTACTGTAACTTCGTTACTAATTATGTCAAATAACTGTACCTTCGATACTAATTATGACAAGTTACTGTAATTTCGATACTAATTATGACAGGTAACTGTAACTTCGATACTAATTATGACAAGTAACTTTAATTTCGATACTAATTAAGGTAGGTAACTGTAACTTCGTTACTAATTATGACAAGTCCCTGTAATTTCGTTACAAATTATGGCAGGTTACAGTACCTTCGATACTAATTATGACAGGTAACTGTATCTTCGATACTATTTATGACAAGGAACTCTAATTTCGATACAAATTATGGCAGGTAACTGTAATTTTGATACTAATTATGACAGGTAACAGTAACTTCGATACTAATTATGACAAGTAACTCTAATTTTGATAAAAAATTATGGCAGGTAACGGTAACTTCGATACTAATTATGACAAGTAACTGTAACTTCGATACTAATTATGACAGGTAACTGTAACTTCGTTACTAATTATGACAAGTAACTGTAATTTCGATACAAATTTTGGCAGGTAACTGTAACTTCAATACTAATTATGACAGGTAACAGTAACTTCGATAATAATTATGACAAGTAACTGTAACTTCGCTACTAATTTTGACTGGTAACTGTAACTTCGTTACTAATTATGACAAGTAACTGTAATTTCGATACAAATTATGGCAGGTAACTGTAACTTAGATACTAATTATGGCAGGTAACAGCACCTTCGATACTAATTATGACAAGTAACTATATCTTCGATACAAATTATGACAGGTAACTGTAACTTCAATACTAATTATGACAGGTAACAGCAACTTCGATACTAATTATGACAAGTAACTACAACTTCGATACAAATTATGACAGGTAACTGTAACCTCGATACTAATTATGACAAGAAACTCTAACTTCGTTACTAATTATGATCATTAACTGTAATTTTGATAAAAAATTATTGTAGTTAACTGTAACTTCAATACTAATTATGACAGGTAACAGTAACTTCGATACTAATTATGACAGGTAACAGTAAGTACAATACTAATTATGACAAGTAACTGTAACTTCGATACTAATTATGACAGGTAACTGTAACTTCGTAACTAATTATGACAAGTAACTGTAACTTCATTCATAATGTTGAATTTTGGGCCTATGCCGTGTTTTATTATATTGCAATTCGACGCGTTTCGAAAGAAACCATGTCTTTCATCGTCAGGAATAATCTGGAATACGACAATGTTGCTAAGAGAAAGCAACGAAGAACATATAGAAGGTGCCCAAAAATTGACGCCATTATAGCCCCATGTTAGGGACAACGGAAAGCAGCAGTGAATTACTTTCTCAGGGTTCTGATAATAGGTAGCCAGGATTCACTGAGATTGTAGCCGGTGTCGCGGTTGAAATTATCTGGGTGTTTACGTATTTCAACCGCCTCCCTGATGATTCTGGGACGATATTGCTTTATACGGGCAAGAACATCCACCCCTTGGAACATGACATCATGGCCAGGTGTTAAAGCATGATCGGCAACAGCTGATTTATCAGGTTGAATGAGCCTGATACATCTATTATGTTCCTTAATGCGAGTGCATATTGTTCTCGAAGTCTGCCCGATGTAAACCTTGCCACAAGTACAGGGAACTCTGTAGATACCCGGTTGTTGCAATTTAGGCAAACTGTCCTTAGTTGGTCGCAGGAGTTGCCTAATCTTAACAGAAGTTCCAAATACAGTCCGTATGTTGTATCGACGTAGGATTTTAGCAATACGATCCGTTGTGTTATGTATGTACGGAAGGTAAGCAGTTCCTCTTACATCTCTTTTCTCAACTGACGTCCTATTATTATTTGTTGGTTTCAGAACCGTAGAAATCAAAGCCTTGCTATAACCGTTGCTCTCAAAGGTGGTTCGCAGGGTGTTAATTTCTTCTTGTAAAGAAGACACTTCACAAATCCTCCTAGCCCTGGTAGTTAGAGTTGTAAGGATACCATGTTTCCGGGCAGGGTGATGGTGAGAACTTGCGTGGAGATATCTATTGGTGTGTGTTGGCTTACGAAAAACGCTGTGTCCTAAAGATCCATCCTCTTTCTTGGTGACGAGAACATCTAAAAAAGGTATTTTGCCGTCAGATTCCTTTTCCATGGTGAAACAAATAGAAGGGTGCTGGAGATTAAGGTGATCCAGGAAATGGCTAAGATTTTCCTCACCTTCCGTCCAAACAACGAACGTGTCATCCACATAACGCCACCAGATCTTCGGTTTGAAAGGAGCCGACGACAAAGCTTTCTCTTCAAAGTTCTCCATGAAGAAATTAGCCACAACAGGAGAGAGAGGACTACCCATGGCCACACCATCAGTCTGCTCATAAAAATTCCCATTCCATAGAAAGTAGGAGGAGGTCATGCAGTGATAAAAAAAGTCTTGTGATGTCTTCAGGAAAAAGTCCATTAATGAGAGACATAACACCATCAATAGGTACTCTCGTAAACAGAGACACCACGTCGAGACTCACTAGAATATCACCCGGCTGAAGTGTTATAGCTTTTAACTTTTCCACGAAGTGTGTGGAATCCTTAATGTACGAAGGCGTGTTACCCAGAAGCGGCTGAAGTAGTCTACCTAAGTATTTGGAAAGGGCATATGTAGGAGAACCAATCGTACTAACAATGGGTCTAAGAGGAACTTCGTCCTTATGTATTTTAGGAAGACCATAGAGTCTCGGAGGAATAGCATCCCCTGGAAGGAGAGTCTTCGCTGCATCCGCTGGAAAAGATGATTGCTTGATCAATTTGACGGTGACATTTGAGTAGCGAGTAGTAGGATCACGACTATTAATCCTATATACAGGATCTGATAACAAAGACGAGATCTTGGAATCATAATCAACCTTATCCAATACCACTGTCGCATTACCCTTGTCAGCGGGGAGAACGATAATATCAGAATTGTCCCTTAGATCTTTAAGTGCCCGGCTTTCGCCTTGTTTTAAGTTGGTGTTAGGTGGCTTAGCTGTCTTGAGAACTCGGGAACATTCTTGCCTGGCTTCCTCGGCCTCTTCAGGTGTGAGGTGATGTACTGAGGATTCTACGGATGTAATAAGTTCTTCAATAGGAATTCTTCTAGGCGCTACAGCAAAATTGAGACCTTTAGCGAGAACTGCCTGTTGGGTATCACTTAGGGGGTTGCTGGACAAATTTACGACAACCTTGTTAGCATCAAGTCTAATGGCTTGAGATTTCTGCAGCTGACATAACCTATCATATTTGGAAATATGTCTGTCCCTCACCTGATCTAGAACGCTGTTAGCTTGCACTGAAGAAATACGATCGAAGATATTCCATAATTCCTCACTTACGAAGTTTGAGAGGCGTAGATGTAGCTGTAGTAACTCCCTCGAAATAAAATCCAACTGCTTACGAGTATGCTGTAACCTCTCTATCAATAACGCCTTGCTTGCACGGCGATAGATTCTCGTTGCCTTAGGTGTTCTGAAGGAATGCTTCAAGATAACAAAATTCGGTAGAATATCATGATCCCGGCATCTTAGGAGAAAAGCGAGTGAAGAGATTAGACACACCTTCTTGCGTCGTAACCTACTGAATCTAGACATCAGTCGGAAAATATCCTCCCCATAGAGGTTTCTAATATTGTCATTTAGACTTTCACGGCCCGTGTTATTATTCATAATGTTGAATTTTGGGCTTATGCCGTGTTTTATTATATTGCAATTCGACGCGTTTCGAAAGAAACCATGTCTTTCATCGTCAGGAATAATCTGGAATACGACAATGTTGCTAAGAGAAAGCAACGAAGAACATATAGAAGGTGCCCAAAGATGGACGCCATTATAGCCCCATGTTAGGGACAACGGAAAGCAGCAGTGAATTACTTTCTCAGGGTTCTGATAATAGGTAGCCAGGATTCACTGAGATTGTAGCCGGTGTCGCGGTTGAAATTATCTGGGTGTTTACGTATTTCAACCGCCTCCCTGATGATTCTGGGACGATATTGCTTTATACGGGCAAGAACATCCACCCCTTGGAACATGACATCATGGCCAGGTGTTAAAGCATGATCGGCAACAGCTGATTTATCAGGTTGAATGAGCCTGATACATCTATTATGTTCCTTAATGCGAGTGCATATTGTTCTCGAAGTCTGCCCGATGTAAACCTTGCCACAAGTACAGGGAACTCTGTAGATACCCGGTTGTTGCAATTTAGGCAAACTGTCCTTAGTTGGTCGCAGGAGTTGCCTAATCTTAACAGAAGTTCCAAATACAGTCCGTATGTTGTATCGACGTAGGATTTTAGCAATACGATCCGTTGTGTTATGTATGTACGGAAGGTAAGCAGTTCCTCTTACATCTCTTTTCTCAACTGACGTCCTATTATTATTTGTTGGTTTCAGAACCGTAGAAATCAAAGCCTTGCTATAACCGTTGCTCTCAAAGGTGGTTCGCAGGGTGTTAATTTCTTCTTGTAAAGAAGACACTTCACAAATCCTCCTAGCCCTGGTAGTTAGAGTTGTAAGGATACCATGTTTCCGGGCAGGGTGATGGTGAGAACTTGCGTGGAGATATCTATTGGTGTGTGTTGGCTTACGAAAAACGCTGTGTCCTAAAGATCCATCCTCTTTCTTGGTGACGAGAACATCTAAAAAAGGTATTTTGCCGTCAGATTCCTTTTCCATGGTGAAACAAATAGAAGGGTGCTGGAGATTAAGGTGATCCAGGAAATGGCTAAGATTTTCCTCACCTTCCGTCCAAACAACGAACGTGTCATCCACATAACGCCACCAGATCTTCGGTTTGAAAGGAGCCGACGACAAAGCTTTCTCTTCAAAGTTCTCCATGAAGAAATTAGCCACAACAGGAGAGAGAGGACTACCCATGGCCACACCATCAGTCTGCTCATAAAAATTCCCATTCCATAGAAAGTAGGAGGAGGTCATGCAGTGATAAAAAAGTCTTGTGATGTCTTCAGGAAAAAGTCCATTAATGAGAGACATAACACCATCAATAGGTACTCTCGTAAACAGAGACACCACGTCGAGACTCACTAGAATATCACCCGGCTGAAGTGTTATAGCTTTTAACTTTTCCACGAAGTGTGTGGAATCCTTAATGTACGAAGGCGTGTTACCCAGAAGCGGCTGAAGTAGTCTACCTAAGTATTTGGAAAGGGCATATGTAGGAGAACCAATCGTACTAACAATGGGTCTAAGAGGAACTTCGTCCTTATGTATTTTAGGAAGACCATAGAGTCTCGGAGGAATAGCATCCCCTGGAAGGAGAGTCTTCGCTGCATCCGCTGGAATAGATGATTGCTTGATCAATTTGACGGTGACATTTGAGTAGCGAGTAGTAGGATCACGACTATTAATCCTATATACAGGATCTGATAACAAAGACGAGATCTTGGAATCATAATCAACCTTATCCAATACCACTGTCGCATTACCCTTGTCAGCGGGGAGAACGATAATATCAGAATTGTCCCTTAGATCTTTAAGTGCCCGGCTTTCGCCTTGTTTTAAGTTGGTGTTAGGTGGCTTAGCTGTCTTGAGAACTCGGGAACATTCTTGCCTGGCTTCCTCGGCCTCTTCAGGTGTGAGGTGATGTACTGAGGATTCTACGGATGTAATAAGTTCTTCAATAGGAATTCTTCTAGGCGCTACAGCAAAATTGAGACCTTTAGCGAGAACTGCCTGTTGGGTATCACTTAGGGGGTTGCTGGACAAATTTACGACAACCTTGTTAGCATCAAGTCTAATGGCTTGAGATTTCTGCAGCTGACATAACCTATCATATTTGGAAATATGTCTGTCCCTCACCTGATCTAGAACGCTGTTAGCTTGCACTGAAGAAATACGATCGAAGATATTCCATAATTCCTCACTTACGAAGTTTGAGAGGCGTAGATGTAGCTGTAGTAACTCCCTCGAAATAAAATCCAACTGCTTACGAGTATTCTGTAACCTCTCTATCAATAACGCCTTGCTTGCACGGCGATAGATTCTCGTTGCCTTAGGTGTTCTGAAGGAATGCTTCAAGATAACAAAATTCGGTAGAATATCATGATCCCGGCATCTTAGGAGAAAAGCGAGTGAAGAGATTAGACACACCTTCTTGCGTCGTAACCTACTGAATCTAGACATCAGTCGGAAAATATCCTCCCCATAGAGGTTTCTAATATTGTCATTTAGACTTTCACGGCCCGTGTTATTATTCATAATGTTGAATTTTGGGCTTATGCCGTGTTTTATTATATTGCAATTCGACGCGTTTCGAAAGAAACCATGTCTTTCATCGTCAGGAATAATCTGGAATACGACAATGTTGCTAAGAGAAAGCAACGAAGAACATATAGAAGGTGCCCAAAGATGGACGCCATTATAGCCCCATGTTAGGGACAACGGAAAGCAGCAGTGAATTACTTTCTCAGGGTTATGATAATAGGTAGCCAGGATTCACTGAGATTGTAGCCGGTGTCGCGGTTGAAATTATCTGGGTGTTTACGTATTTCAACCGCCTCCCTGATGATTCTGGGACGATATTGCTTTATACGGGCAAGAACATCCACCCCTTGGAACATGACATCATGGCCAGGTGTTAAAGCATGATCGGCAACATCTGATTTATCAGGTTGAATGAGCCTGATACATCTATTATGTTCCTTAATGCGAGTGCATATTGTTCTCGAAGTCTGCCCGATGTAAACCTTGCCACAAGTACAGGGAACTCTGTAGATACCCGGTTGTTGCAATTTAGGCAAACTGTCCTTAGTTGGTCGCAGGAGTTGCCTAATCTTAACAGAAGTTCCAAATACAGTCCGTATGTTGTATCGACGTAGGATTTTAGCAATACGATCCGTTGTGTTATGTATGTACGGAAGGTAAGCAGTTCCTCTTACATCTCTTTTCTCAACTGACGTCCTATTATTATTTGTTGGTTTCAGAACCGTAGAAATCAAAGCCTTGCTATAACCGTTGCTCTCAAAGGTGGTTCGCAGGGTGTTAATTTCTTCTTGTAAAGAAGACACTTCACAAATCCTCCTAGCCCTGGTAGTTAGAGTTGTAAGGATACCATGTTTCTGGGCAGGGTGATGGTGAGAACTTGCGTGGAGATATCTATTGGTGTGTGTTGGCTTACGAAAAACGCTGTGTCCTAAAGATCCATCCTCTTTCTTGGTGACGAGAACATCTAAAAAAGGTATTTTGCCGTCAGATTCCTTTTCCATGGTGAAACAAATAGAAGGGTGCTGGAGATTAAGGTGATCCAGGAAATGGCTAAGATTTTCCTCACCTTCCGTCCAAACAACGAACGTGTCATCCACATAACGCCACCAGATCTTCGGTTTGAAAGGAGCCGACGACAAAGCTTTCTCTTCAAAGTTCTCCATGAAGAAATTAGCCACAACAGGAGAGAGAGGACTACCCATGGCCACACCATCAGTCTGCTCATAAAAATTCCCATTCCATAGAAAGTAGGAGGAGGTCATGCAGTGATAAAAAAGTCTTGTGATGTCTTCAGGAAAAAGTCCATTAATGAGAGACATAACACCATCAATAGGTACTCTCGTAAACAGAGACACCACGTCGAGACTCACTAGAATATCACCCGGCTGAAGTGTTATAGCTTTTAACTTTTCCACGAAGTGTGTGGAATCCTTAATGTACGAAGGCGTGTTACCCAGAAGCGGCTGAAGTAGTCTACCTAAGTATTTGGAAAGGGCATATGTAGGAGAACCAATCGTACTAACAATGGGTCTAAGAGGAACTTCGTCCTTATGTATTTTAGGAAGACCATAGAGTCTCGGAGGAATAGCATCCCCTGGAAGGAGAGTCTTCGCTGCATCCGCTGGAATAGATGATTGCTTGATCAATTTGACGGTGACATTTGAGTAGCGAGTAGTAGGATCACGACTATTAATCCTATATACAGGATCTGATAACAAAGACGAGATCTTGGAATCATAATCAACCTTATCCAATACCACTGTCGCATTACCCTTGTCAGCGGGGAGAACGATAATATCAGAATTGTCCCTTGGATCTTTAAGTGCCCGGCTTTCGCCTTGTTTTAAGTTGGTGTTAGGTGGCTTAGCTGTCTTGAGAACTCGGGAACATTCTTGCCTGGCTTCCTCGGCCTCTTCAGGTGTGAGGTGATGTACTGAGGATTCTACGGATGTAATAAGTTCTTCAATAGGAATTCTTCTAGGCGCTACAGCAAAATTGAGACCTTTAGCGAGAACTGCCTGTTGGGTATCACTTAGGGGGTTGCTGGACAAATTTACGACAACCTTGTTAGCATCAAGTCTAATGGCTTGAGATTTCTGCAGCTGACATAACCTATCATATTTGGAAATATGTCTGTCCCTCACCTGATCTAGAACGCTGTTAGCTTGCACTGAAGAAATACGATCGAAGATATTCCATAATTCCTCACTTACGAAGTTTGAGAGGAGTAGATGTAGCTGTAGTAACTCCCTCGAAATAAAATCCAACTGCTTACGAGTATGCTGTAACCTCTCTATCAATAACGCCTTGCTTGCACGGCGATAGATTCTCGTTGCCTTAGGTGTTCTGAAGGAATGCTTCAAGATAACAAAATTCGGTAGAATATCATGATCCCGGCATCTTAGGAGAAAAGCGAGTGAAGAGATTAGACACACCTTCTTGCGTCGTAACCTACTGAATCTAGACATCAGTCGGAAAATATCCTCCCCATAGAGGTTTCTAATATTGTCATTTAGACTTTCACGGCCCGTGTTATTATTCATAATGTTGAATTTTGGGCTTATGCCGTGTTTTATTATATTGCAATTCGACGCGTTTCGAAAGAAACCATGTCTTTCATCGTCAGGAATAATCTGGAATACGACAATGTTGCTAAGAGAAAGCAACGAAGAACATATAGAAGGTGCCCAAAGATGGACGCCATTATAGCCCCATGTTAGGGACAACGGAAAGCAGCAGTGAATTACTTTCTCAGGGTTCTGATAATAGGTAGCCAGGATTCACTGAGATTGTAGCCGGTGTCGCGGTTGAAATTATCTGGGTGTTTACGTATTTCAACCGCCTCCCTGATGATTCTGGGACGATATTGCTTTATACGGGCAAGAACATCCACCCCTTGGAACATGACATCATGGCCAGGTGTTAAAGCATGATCGGCAACAGCTGATTTATCAGGTTGAATGAGCCTGATACATCTATTATGTTCCTTAATGCGAGTGCATATTGTTCTCGAAGTCTGCCCGATGTAAACCTTGCCACAAGTACAGGGAACTCTGTAGATACCCGGTTGTTGCAATTTAGGCAAACTGTCCTTAGTTGGTCGCAGGAGTTGCCTAATCTTAACAGAAGTTCCAAATACAGTCCGTATGTTGTATCGACGTAGGATTTTAGCAATACGATCCGTTGTGTTATGTATGTACGGAAGGTAAGCAGTTCCTCTTACATCTCTTTTCTCAACTGACGTCCTATTATTATTTGTTGGTTTCAGAACCGTAGAAATCAAAGCCTTGCTATAACCGTTGCTCTCAAAGGTGGTTCGCAGGGTGTTAATTTCTTCTTGTAAAGAAGACACTTCACAAATCCTCCTAGCCCTGGTAGTTAGAGTTGTAAGGATACCATGTTTCCGGGCAGGGTGATGGTGAGAACTTGCGTGGAGATATCTATTGGTGTGTGTTGGCTTACGAAAAACGCTGTGTCCTAAAGATCCATCCTCTTTCTTGGTGACGAGAACATCTAAAAAAGGTATTTTGCCGTCAGATTCCTTTTCCATGGTGAAACAAATAGAAGGGTGCTGGAGATTAAGGTGATCCAGGAAATGGCTAAGATTTTCCTCACCTTCCGTCCAAACAACGAACGTGTCATCCACATAACGCCACCAGATCTTCGGTTTGAAAGGAGCCGACGACAAAGCTTTCTCTTCAAAGTTCTCCATGAAGAAATTAGCCACAACAGGAGAGAGAGGACTACCCATGGCCACACCATCAGTCTGCTCATAAAAATTCCCATTCCATAGAAAGTAGGAGGAGGTCATGAAGTGATAAAAAAGTATTGTGATGTCTTCAGGAAAAAGTCCATTAATGAGAGACATAACACCATCAATAGGTACTCTCGTAAACAGAGACACCACGTCGAGACTCACTAGAATATCACCCGGCTGAAGTGTTATAGCTTTTAACTTTTCCACGAAGTGTGTGGAATCCTTAATGTACGAAGGCGTGTTACCCAGAAGCGGCTGAAGTAGTCTACCTAAGTATTTGGAAAGGGCATATGTAGGAGAACCAATCGTACTAACAATGGGTCTAAGAGGAACTTCGTCCTTATGTATTTTAGGAAGACCATAGAGTCTCGGAGGAATAGCATCCCCTGGAAGGAGAGTCTTCGCTGCATCCGCTGGAAAAGATGATTGCTTGATCAATTTGACGGTGACATTTGAGTAGCGAGTAGTAGGATCACGACTATTAATCCTATATACAGGATCTGATAACAAAGACGAGATCTTGGAATCATAATCAACCTTATCCAATACCACTGTCGCATTACCCTTGTCAGCGGGGAGAACGATAATATCAGAATTGTCCCTTAGATCTTTAAGTGCCCGGCTTTCGCCTTGTTTTAAGTTGGTGTTAGGTGGCTTAGCTGTCTTGAGAACTCGGGAACATTCTTGCCTGGCTTCCTCGGCCTCTTCAGGTGTGAGGTGATGTACTGAGGATTCTACGGATGTAATAAGTTCTTCAATAGGAATTCTTCTAGGCGCTACAGCAAAATTGAGACCTTTAGCGAGAACTGCCTGTTGGGTATCACTTAGGGGGTTGCTGGACAAATTTACGACAACCTTGTTAGCATCAAGTCTAATGGCTTGAGATTTCTGCAGCTGACATAACCTATCATATTTGGAAATATGTCTGTCCCTCACCTGATCTAGAACGCTGTTAGCTTGCACTGAAGAAATACGATCGAAGATATTCCATAATTCCTCACTTACGAAGTTTGAGAGGCGTAGATGTAGCTGTAGTAACTCCCTCGAAATAAAATCCAACTGCTTACGAGTATGCTGTAACCTCTCTATCAATAACGCCTTGCTTGCACGGCGATAGATTCTCGTTGCCTTAGGTGTTCTGAAGGAATGCTTCAAGATAACAAAATTCGGTAGAATATCATGATCCCGGCATCTTAGGAGAAAAGCGAGTGAAGAGATTAGACACACCTTCTTGCGTCGTAACCTACTGAATCTAGACATCAGTCGGAAAATATCCTCCCCATAGAGGTTTCTAATATTGTCATTTAGACTTTCACGGCCCGTGTTATTATTCATAATGTTGAATTTTGGGCTTATGCCGTGTTTTATTATATTGCAATTCGACGCGTTTCGAAAGAAACCATGTCTTTCATCGTCAGGAATAATCTGGAATACGACAATGTTGCTAAGAGAAAGCAACGAAGAACATATAGAAGGTGCCCAAAGATGGACGCCATTATAGCCCCATGTTAGGGACAACGGAAAGCAGCAGTGAATTACTTTCTCAGGGTTCTGATAATAGGTAGCCAGGATTCACTGAGATTGTAGCCGGTGTCGCGGTTGAAATTATCTGGGTGTTTACGTATTTCAACCGCCTCCCTGATGATTCTGGGACGATATTGCTTTATACGGGCAAGAACATCCACCCCTTGGAACATGACATCATGGCCAGGTGTTAAAGCATGACCGGCAACAGCTGATTTATCAGGTTGAATGAGCCTGATACATCTATTATGTTCCTTAATGCGAGTGCATATTGTTCTCGAAGTCTGCCCGATGTAAACCTTGCCACAAGTACAGGGAACTCTGTAGATACCCGGTTGTTGCAATTTAGGCAAACTGTCCTTAGTTGGTCGCAGGAGTTGCCTAATCTTAACAGAAGTTCCAAATACAGTCCGTATGTTGTATCGACGTAGGATTTTAGCAATACGATCCGTTGTGTTATGTATGTACGGAAGGTAAGCAGTTCCTCTTACATCTCTTTTCTCAACTGACGTCCTATTATTATTTGTTGGTTTCAGAACCGTAGAAATCAAAGCCTTGCTATAACCGTTGCTCTCAAAGGTGGTTCGCAGGGTGTTAATTTCTTCTTGTAAAGAAGACACTTCACAAATCCTCCTAGCCCTGGTAGTTAGAGTTGTAAGGATACCATGTTTCTGGGCAGGGTGATGGTGAGAACTTGCGTGGAGATATCTATTGGTGTGTGTTGGCTTACGAAAAACGCTGTGTCCTAAAGATCCATCCTCTTTCTTGGTGACGAGAACATCTAAAAAAGGTATTTCGCCGTCAGATTCCTTTTCCATGGTGAAACAAATAGAAGGGTGCTGGAGATTAAGGTGATCCAGGAAATGGCTAAGATTTTCCTCACCTTCCGTCCAAACAACGAACGTGTCATCCACATAACGCCACCAGATCTTCGGTTTGAAAGGAGCCGACGACAAAGCTTTCTCTTCAAAGTTCTCCATGAAGAAATTAGCCACAACAGGAGAGAGAGGACTACCCATGGCCACACCATCAGTCTGCTCATAAAAATTCCCATTCCATAGAAAGTAGGAGGAGGTCATGCAGTGATAAAAAAGTCTTGTGATGTCTTCAGGAAAAAGTCTATTAATGAGAGACATAACACCATCAATAGGTACTCTCGTAAACAGAGACACCACGTCGAGACTCACTAGAATATCATCCGGCTGAAGTGTTATAGCTTTTAACTTTTCCACGAAGTGTGTGGAATCCTTAATGTACGAAGGCGTGTTACCCAGAAGCGGCTGAAGTAGTCTACCTAAGTATTTGGAAAGGGCATATGTAGGAGAACCAATCGTACTAACAATGGGTCTAAGAGGAACTTCGTCCTTATGTATTTTAGGAAGACCATAGAGTCTCGGAGGAATAGCATCCCCTGGAAGGAGAGTCTTCGCTGCATCCGCTGGAATAGATGATTGCTTGATCAATTTGACGGTGACATTTGAGTAGCGAGTAGTAGGATCACGACTATTAATCCTATATACAGGATCTGATAACAAAGACGAGATCTTGGAATCATAATCAACCTTATCCAATACCACTGTCGCATTACCCTTGTCAGCGGGGAGAACGATAATATCAGAATTGTCCCTTAGATCTTTAAGTGCCCGGCTTTCGCCTTGTTTTAAGTTGGTGTTAGGTGGCTTAGCTGTCTTGAGAACTCGGGAACATTCTTGCCTGGCTTCCTCGGCCTCTTCAGGTGTGAGGTGATGTACTGAGGATTCTACGGATGTAATAAGTTCTTCAATAGGAATTCTTCTAGGCGCTACAGCAAAATTGAGACCTTTAGCGAGAACTGCCTGTTGGGTATCACTTAGGGGGTTGCTGGACAAATTTACGACAACCTTGTTAGCATCAAGTCTAATGGCTTGAGATTTCTGCAGCTGACATAACCTATCATATTTGGAAATATGTCTGTCCCTCACCTGATCTAGAACGCTGTTAGCTTGCACTGAAGAAATACGATCGAAGATATTCCATAATTCCTCACTTACGAAGTTTGAGAGGCGTAGATGTAGCTGTAGTAACTCCCTCGAAATAAAATCCAACTGCTTACGAGTATGCTGTAACCTCTCTATCAATAACGCCTTGCTTGCACGGCGATAGATTCTCGTTGCCTTAGGTGTTCTGAAGGAATGCTTCAAGATAACAAAATTCGGTAGAATATCATGATCCCGGCATCTTAGGAGAAAAGCGAGTGAAGAGATTAGACACACCTTCTTGCGTCGTAACCTACTGAATCTAGACATCAGTCGGAAAATATCCTCCCCATAGAGGTTTCTAATATTGTCATTTAGACTTTCACGGCCCGTGTTATTATTCATAATGTTGAATTTTGGGCTTATGCCGTGTTTTATTATATTGCAATTCGACGCGTTTCGAAAGAAACCATGTCTTTCATCGTCAGGAATAATCTGGAATACGACAATGTTGCTAAGAGAAAGCAACGAAGAACATATAGAAGGTGCCCAAAGATGGACGCCATTATAGCCCCATGTTAGGGACAACGGAAAGCAGCAGTGAATTACTTTCTCAGGGTTCTGATAATAGGTAGCCAGGATTCACTGAGATTGTAGCCGGTGTCGCGGTTGAAATTATCTGGGTGTTTACGTATTTCAACCGCCTCCCTGATGATTCTGGGACGATATTGCTTTATACGGGCAAGAACATCCACCCCTTGGAACATGACATCATGGCCAGGTGTTAAAGCATGACCGGCAACAGCTGATTTATCAGGTTGAATGAGCCTGATACATCTATTATGTTCCTTAATGCGAGTGCATATTGTTCTCGAAGTCTGCCCGATGTAAACCTTGCCACAAGTACAGGGAACTCTGTAGATACCCGGTTGTTGCAATTTAGGCAAACTGTCCTTAGTTGGTCGCAGGAGTTGCCTAATCTTAACAGAAGTTCCAAATACAGTCCGTATGTTGTATCGACGTAGGATTTTAGCAATACGATCCGTTGTGTTATGTATGTACGGAAGGTAAGCAGTTCCTCTTACATCTCTTTTCTCAACTGACGTCCTATTATTATTTGTTGGTTTCAGAACCGTAGAAATCAAAGCCTTGCTATAACCGTTGCTCTCAAAGGTGGTTCGCAGGGTGTTAATTTCTTCTTGTAAAGAAGACACTTCACAAATCCTCCTAGCCCTGGTAGTTAGAGTTGTAAGGATACCATGTTTCTGGGCAGGGTGATGGTGAGAACTTGCGTGGAGATATCTATTGGTGTGTGTTGGCTTACGAAAAACGCTGTGTCCTAAAGATCCATCCTCTTTCTTGGTGACGAGAACATCTAAAAAAGGTATTTCGCCGTCAGATTCCTTTTCCATGGTGAAACAAATAGAAGGGTGCTGGAGATTAAGGTGATCCAGGAAATGGCTAAGATTTTCCTCACCTTCCGTCCAAACAACGAACGTGTCATCCACATAACGCCACCAGATCTTCGGTTTGAAAGGAGCCGACGACAAAGCTTTCTCTTCAAAGTTCTCCATGAAGAAATTAGCCACAACAGGAGAGAGAGGACTACCCATGGCCACACCATCAGTCTGCTCATAAAAATTCCCATTCCATAGAAAGTAGGAGGAGGTCATGCAGTGATAAAAAAGTCTTGTGATGTCTTCAGGAAAAAGTCTATTAATGAGAGACATAACACCATCAATAGGTACTCTCGTAAACAGAGACACCACGTCGAGACTCACTAGAATATCATCCGGCTGAAGTGTTATAGCTTTTAACTTTTCCACGAAGTGTGTGGAATCCTTAATGTACGAAGGCGTGTTACCCAGAAGCGGCTGAAGTAGTCTACCTAAGTATTTGGAAAGGGCATATGTAGGAGAACCAATCGTACTAACAATGGGTCTAAGAGGAACTTCGTCCTTATGTATTTTAGGAAGACCATAGAGTCTCGGAGGAATAGCATCCCCTGGAAGGAGAGTCTTCGCTGCATCCGCTGGAATAGATGATTGCTTGATCAATTTGACGGTGACATTTGAGTAGCGAGTAGTAGGATCACGACTATTAATCCTATATACAGGATCTGATAACAAAGACGAGATCTTGGAATCATAATCAACCTTATCCAATACCACTGTCGCATTACCCTTGTCAGCGGGGAGAACGATAATATCAGAATTGTCCCTTAGATCTTTAAGTGCCCGGCTTTCGCCTTGTTTTAAGTTGGTGTTAGGTGGCTTAGCTGTCTTGAGAACTCGGGAACATTCTTGCCTGGCTTCCTCGGCCTCTTCAGGTGTGAGGTGATGTACTGAGGATTCTACGGATGTAATAAGTTCTTCAATAGGAATTCTTCTAGGCGCTACAGCAAAATTGAGACCTTTAGCGAGAACTGCCTGTTGGGTATCACTTAGGGGGTTGCTGGACAAATTTACGACAACCTTGTTAGCATCAAGTCTAATGGCTTGAGATTTCTGCAGCTGACATAACCTATCATATTTGGAAATATGTCTGTCCCTCACCTGATCTAGAACGCTGTTAGCTTGCACTGAAGAATTACGATCGAAGATATTCCATAATTCCTCACTTACGAAGTTTGAGAGGCGTAGATGTAGCTGTAGTAACTCCCTCGAAATAAAATCCAACTGCTTACGAGTATGCTGTAACCTCTCTATCAATAACGCCTTGCTTGCACGGCGATAGATTCTCGTTGCCTTAGGTGTTCTGACGGAATGCTTCAAGATAACAAAATTCGGTAGAATATCATGATCCCGGCATCTTAGGAGAAAAGCGAGTGAAGAGATTAGACACACCTTCTTGCGTCGTAACCTACTGAATCTAGACATCAGTCGGAAAATATCCTCCCCATAGAGGTTTCTAATATTGTCATTTAGACTTTCACGGCCCGTGTTATTATTCATAATGTTGAATTTTGGGCTTATGCCGTGTTTTATTATATTGCAATTCGACGCGATTCGAAAGAAACCATGTCTTTCATCGTCAGGAATAATCTGGAATACGACAATGTTGCTAAGAGAAAGCAACGAAGAACATATAGAAGGTGACCAAAGATGGACGCCATTATAGCCCCATGTTAGGGACAACGGAAAGCAGCAGTGAATTACTTTCTCAGGGTTCTGATAATAGGTAGCCAGGATTCACTGAGATTGTAGCCGGTGTCGCGGTTGAAATTATCTGGGTGTTTACGTATTTCAACCGCCTCCCTGATGATTCTGGGACGATATTGCTTTATACGGGCAAGAACATCCACCCCTTGGAACATGACATCATGGCCAGGTGTTAAAGCATGATCGGCAACAGCTGATTTATCAGGTTGAATGAGCCTGATACATCTATTATGTTCCTTAATGCGAGTGCATATTGTTCTCGAAGTCTGCCCGATGTAAACCTTGCCACAAGTACAGGGAACTCTGTAGATACCCGGTTGTTGCAATTTAGGCAAACTGTCCTTAGTTGGTCGCAGGAGTTGCCTAATCTTAACAGAAGTTCCAAATACAGTCCGTATGTTGTATCGACGTAGGATTTTAGCAATACGATCCGTTGTGTTATGTATGTACGGAAGGTAAGCAGTTCCTCTTACATCTCTTTTCTCAACTGACGTCCTATTATTATTTGTTGGTTTCAGAACCGTAGAAATCAAAGCCTGCTATAACCGTTGCTCTCAAAGGTGGTTCGCAGGGTGTTAATTTCTTCTTGTAAAGAAGACACTTCACAAATCCTCCTAGCCCTGGTAGTTAGAGTTGTAAGGATACCATGTTTCTGGGCAGGGTGATGGTGAGAACTTGCGTGGAGATATCTATTGGTGTGTGTTGGCTTACGAAAAACGCTGTGTCCTAAAGATCCATCCTCTTTCTTGGTGACGAGAACATCTAAAAAAGGTATTTTGCCGTCAGATTCCTTTTCCATGGTGAAACAAATAGAAGGATGCTGGAGATTAAGGTGATCCAGGAAATGGCTAAGATTTTCCTCACCTTCCGTCCAAACAACGAACGTGTCATCCACATAACGCCACCAGATCTTCGGTTTGAAAGGAGCCGACGACAAAGCTTTCTCTTCAAAGTTCTCCATGAAGAAATTAGCCACAACAGGAGAGAGAGGACTACCCATGGCCACACCATCAGTCTGCTCATAAAAATTTCCATTCCATAGAAAGTAGGAGGAGGTCATGCAGTGATAAAAAAGTCTTGTGATGTCTTCAGGAAAAAGTCCATTAATGAGAGACATAACACCATCAATAGGTACTCACGTAAACAGAGACACCACGTCGAGACTCACTAGAATATCACCCGGCTGAAGTGTTATAGCGTTTAACATTTCCACGAAGTGTGTGGAATCCTTAATGTACGAAGGCGTGTTACCCAGAAGCGGCTGAAGTAGTCTACCTAAGTATATGGAAAGGGCATATGTAGGCTCCTTTCAAACCGAAGATCTGGTGGCGTTATGTGGATGAAACGTTCGTTGTTTGGACGGAAGGTGAGGAAAATCTTAGCCATTTCCTGGATCACCTTAATCTCCAGCACCCTTCTATTTGTTTCACCATGGAAAAGGAATCTGACGGCAAAATACCTTTTTTAGATGTTCTCGTCACCAAGAAAGAGGATGGATCTTTAGGACACAGCGTTTTTCGTAAGCCAACACACACCAATAGATATCTCCACGCAAGTTCTCACCATCACCCTGCCCAGAAACATGGTATCCTTACAACTCTAACTACCAGGGCTAGGAGGATTTGTGAAGTGTCTTCTTTACAAGAAGAAATTAACACCCTGCGAACCACCTTTGAGAGCAACGGTTATAGCAAGGCTTTGATTTCTACGGTTCTGAAACCAACAAATAATAATAGGACGTCAGTTGAGAAAAGAGATGTAAGAGGAACTGCTTACCTTCCGTACATACATAACACAACGGATCGTATTGCTAAAATCCTACGTCGATACAACATACGGACTGTATTTGGAACTTCTGTTAAGATTAGGCAACTCCTGCGACCAACTAAGGACAGTTTGCCTAAATTGCAACAACCGGGTATCTACAGAGTTCCCTGTACTTGTGGCAAGGTTTACATCGGGCAGACTTCGAGAACAATATGCACTCGCATTAAGGAACATAATAGATGTATCAGGCTCATTCAACCTGATAAATCAGCTGTTGCCGATCATGCTTTAACACCTGGCCATGATGTCATGTTCCAAGGGGTGGATGTTCTTGCCCGTATAAAGCAATATCGTCCCAGAATCATCAGGGAGGCGGTTGAAATACGTAAACACCCAGATAATTTCAACCGCGACACCGGCTACAATCTCAGTGAATCCTGGCTACCTATTATCAGAACCCTGAGAAAGTAATTCACTGCTGCTTTCCGTTGTCCCTAACATGGGGCTATAATGGCGTCCATCTTTGGGCACCTTCTATATGTTCTTCGTTGCTTTCTCTTAGCAACATTGTCGTATTCCAGATTATTCCTGACGATGAAAGACATGGTTTCTTTCGAAACGCGTCGAATTGCAATATAATAAAACACGGCATAAGCCCAAAATTCAACATTATGAATAATAACACGGGCCGTGAAAGTCTAAATGACAACTGTAACTTCGATACAAATTATGGCAGGTAACAGTAACTTGGATACTAATTATGACAAGTAACTATAACTTCGAATCAAATTATGACAGGTAACTGTAACTTCGATACTAATTATGACAAGTCCCTGTAATTTCGATACAAATTATGGCAGGTAACGGTAACTTCGATACTAATTATTACAGGTAACTGTAACTTCGATACTAATTATGACAGGTGACTGTATCTTCCTTACTAATTATGACAAGTTACCTTAATTTCGATACTAATTATGGCAGGTAACTGTAACTTCGTTACTAATAATGACAAGTCCCTGTAATTTCGATACAAATTATGGCAGGTAACGGTAACTTCGATACTAATTATTACAGGCAACTGTAACTTCGATACTAATTATGACAGGTGACTGTATCTTCCTTACTAATTATGACAAGTTACTTTAATTTCGATACTAATTATGGCAGGTAACTGTAACTTCGGTACTAATCGGTACTAATTATGATTATTAACTGTAACTTCGATACTAATTATGACAGGTAACTGTAACTTCGTTATTAATTATGACAAGTAATTGTAATTTCGATACAAATTTTGGCAGGTAACTGTAACATCGATACTAGTTATGACAGGTAACAGTAACTTCGATACTAATTATGACAAGTAACTGTAACTCCGATACTAATTATGACAGGTAACTGTAACTTCGTCACTTATTAAGACAAGTAACTGTAATTTCGATACAAATTATGGCAGGTAACTGTATCCTCGATACTAATTATGACAGGTAACAGTAACTTCGATACTAATTATGAGAAGTAACTTTAACATCGATACAAATTATGACAGGTAACTGTAACTTCGATACTAATTATGACAAGAAACTCGAACTTCGTTACTAATTAGGACAATTCCCTGTAATTTCGATACAAATTATGGCAGGTAACTGTAACTTCCATACTAATTATGACAGGTAACAGTAACTTCGATACTAATTATGACAGGAAACTGTAACTTCGATATTAATTATGACAAGGAACAGTAATTTTGATACTAATTATGGCAGGTAACTGTAACTTTGATACTAATAATGACAGGTAACAGTAACTTCGATACTAATTATGACAAGTAACTGCAACTTCGTTACTAATTATGACAAGTAACTCTAATTTTGATAAAAAATTATGGCAGGTAACTGTAACTTCGATACTAATTATGACAGGTAACAGTAACTTCGATACTAATTATGACAGGTTACTGTAACTTCGTAACTAATTATGTCAAGTAACTGTAACTTCGATACTTATTATGACAAGTTACTGTAATTTCGATACAAATTATGACAGGTAACAGTAACTTCGATACAAATTATGACAGGTTACCGTAACTTCGTTACTAATTATGACAAGTAACTGTAATTTCGATACAAATTATGGCAGGTAACTGTAACATCGATACTAATTATATCAGGTAGTAGTAACTTCGATACTAATTCTGACAGGTCACTGTAACTTCGTTACTAATTATGTCAAGTAACTGTAACTTCGATACTTATTATGACAAGTTACTGTAATTTTATACAAATTATGACAGGTAACAGTAACTTCGATACTAATTATGACAAGAAAATCTAGCTTCGTTACTAATTATGACAAGTAACAGTAATTTTGATAAAAATTATGGTAGGTAATTGTAACTTCAATACTAATTATGACAGGTAACAGTAACGTCGATACTAATTACGACAGGTAACTGTAACTTCGATACTAATTATGACAAGTAACTTTAATTTCGATACTAATTAAGGTAGGTAACTGTAACTTCGTTACTAATTATGACAAGTCCCTGTAATTTCGATACAAATTATGGCAGGTAACTGTAACGTCGATACTAATTATGACAGGTAACAGTAACTTCGTTACTAATTATGACAAGTAACTGTAATTTCGATACAAATTTTAGCAGGTAACTGTAACTTCGATACTAATTATGAGAGGAAACTGTAACTTCGTTACTAATTATGACAAGTAACTGTAATTTCGATACAAATTATGACAGGTAACTGTAACTTCGTTACTAATTATGACAAGTAACTGTAACTTCGATACTAATTATGACAGGTAACTGTAACTTCGTTACTAATTATGACAAGTAACTGTAATTTCGATACAAATTTTGGCAGGTAACTGTAACTTCGATACTAATTATGACAGGTAACAGTAACTTCGATATTAATTATGACAAGTAACTGTAACTTCGATACTAATTATGAAAGGTAACTGTAACTTCGTAACTAATTATGACAAGTAACTGTAATTTCGATACAAATTATGGCAGGTAACTGTAACTTCGATACTAATTATGACAGGTAACAACACCTTCAATACTAATTATGACAAGTAACTATAACTTCGATACAAATTATGACAGGTAACTGTAACTTCGATACTAATTATGACAAGAAACTCTAACTTCGTTACTAATTATGACAAGTAACTGTAATTTTGATAAAAAATTATTGTAGGTAACTGTAACTTCAATACTAATTATGACAGGTAACAGTAACTTCGATACTAATTATGACAGGTAACTGTAACTTCGTTACTTATTATGACAAGTAACTTTAATTTCGATACTAATTATTACAGGTTCCTGTAACTTCGTTACTAATTATGACAGGTAACAACACCTTCGATACTAATTATGACAAGTAACTATAACTTCGATAAAAATTATGACTGGTTGCTGTAACTTCGATTCTAATTATGACAAGAAACTCTAACTTCGTTACTAATTATGACAAGTAACTGTAATTTTGATAAAAAATTATGGTCGGTAACTGTAACTTCAATACTAATTATGACAGGTAACAGTAACTACGATACTAATTATGACAGGAAACTGTAACTTCGTTACTAATTATGACAAGTAACATTAATTTCGATACTAATTATGGCAGGTAACTGTAACTTCGTTACTAATTATGACAAGTAACAGTACCTTCGATGCTAATTATGGCAGGTAACTGTAACTTCGATACTTATTATGACAAGTAACTGTAACTTCGATACTAATTATGACAGGTAACTGTAACTTCGTTATTAATTATGACAAGTAACTGTAATTTCGATACAAATTATAACAGGTAACTGTAACTTCGTTACTAATTATGACAAGTAACAGTACCTTCGATACTAATTATGACAGGTAACTGTAACTTCGATACTAATTATGACAAGAAACTCGAACTTCGTTACTAATTATGACAATTCGCTGTAATTTCGATACAAATTATGGCAGGTATCTGTAACTTCCATACTAATTATGACAGGTAACAGGAACTTCGATACTAATTATGACAGGAAACTGTAACTTCGTTACTAATTATGACAAGTAACTGTAATTTCGATACAAATTATAACAGGTAACTGTAACTTCGTTACTAATTATGACAAGTAACAGTACCTTCGATACTAATTATGACAGGTAACTGTAACTTCGATATTAATTATGACAAGGAACACTAATTTTGATACAAATTACGGCAGGTAACTGTAACTTTGATACTAATTATGACAGGTAACAGTAACTTCGATACTAATTATGACAAGTAACTGTAACTTCGTAACTAATTATGACGAGTAAATCTAATTTTGATAAAAAAATTACGGCAGGTAACTGTAACTTCGATACTAATTTTGACAGGTAACAGTAAGTTCGATACTAATTATGACAGGTTACTGTAACTTCGTTACTAATTATGTCAAGTAACTGTAACTTCGATGCTAATTATGACAAGTAACTGTAATTTCGATTAAATTATGACAGATTACTGTAACTTCGTTACTAATTATGTCAAGTAACTGTAACTTCGATACTAATTATGACAAGTTACTGTAATTTCGATACTAATTATGACAGGTAACTGTAACTTCGATACTTATTATGACAAGTAACTTTAATTTCGATACTAATTAAGGTAGGTTACTGTAACTTCGTTACTAATTATGACAAGTCCCTGTAATTTCGTTACAAATTATGGCAGGTAACTGTAACTTCGATACTAGTTATGTCAGGTAACAGTAACTTCGATACTAATTATGACAGGAAACTGCAACTTCGTTACTAATTATGACAAGTAACTGCAATTTCGATACAAATTATGACAGGTAACTGTAACTCCGTTACTAATTATAACAAGTAACTGTAATTTCGATACAAATTATGGCAGGTTACAGTACCTTCGATACTAATTATGACAGGTAACTGTAACTTCGATACTAATTATGACAAGGAACTCTAATTTCGATACAAATTATGGCAGGTAACTGTAACTTTGATACTAATTGTGACAGGTAACAGTAACTTCGATACTAATTATGACAAGTAACTCTAATTTTGATAAAAATTTATGGCAGGTAACGGTAACTTCGATACTAATTATGACAAGTAACTGTAACTTCGATACTAATTATGACAGGTAACTGTAACTTCGTTACTAATTATGACGAGTAACTGTAATTTCGATACAAATTTCGGCAGGTAACTGTAACTTCGATACTAATTATGACAGGTAACAGAAACTTCGATAATAATTATGACAAGTAACTGTAACTTCGAAACTAATTATGACTGGTAACTGTAACTTCGTTACTAAATATGACAAATAACTGTAATTTCGATACAAATTATGGCAGGTAACTGTAACTTCGATACTAATTATGACAGGTAACAGCACCTTCGATACTAATTATGACAAGTAACTCTATCTTCGATACAAATTATGACAGATAACTGTAACTTCGATACCAATTATGACAAGAAACTCTAACTTCGTTACTAATTATGACAAGTAACTTTAATTTCGATACTAATTATGGCAGGTTACTGTAACTTCGTTACTAATTATGACAAGTCCCTGAAATTTCGATACAAATTATGGCAGGTAATTGTAATTTCGATACTAATTATGACAGGTAACAGTAACTTCGATACATATTATGACAAGTAACAGTAACTTCGATACTAATTATGACAAGTAACTGTAACATCGATACTAATTATGACAGGTAACTGTAACTTCGTTACTAATTGTGACAAGTAACTGTAATTTCGATTCAAATTTTGGCAGGTAACTGTAACTTCGATACTTATTATGACAGGTAACAGTAACTTCGATACTAATTAAGACAAGAAACTTTAACTTCGATACTAATTATGACAGGCAACTGTAACTTCGTTACTAATTATGACAAGTAACTGTAATTTCGATACAAATTATGGCAGGTAACTGTAACTTCGATACTAATTATGACAGGTAACAGCAACTTCGATACTAATTATGACAAGTAACTACAACTTCGATACAAATTATGACAGGTAATTGTAACCTCGATACTAATTATGACAAGAAACTCTAACTTCGTTACTAATTATGACCATTAACTGTAATTTTGATAAAAATTATGGTAGGTAACTGTAACTTCAATACTAATTATGACAGGTAACAGTAACGTCGATACTAATTATGACAAGTAACTTTAATTTCGATACTAATTAAGGTAGGTAACTGTAACTTCCTTACTAATTATGACAAGTCCCTGTAATTTCGATACAAATTATGGCAGGTAACTGTAACTTCGATACTAATTATGACAGGTAACAGTCACTACAATACTAATTACGACAAGTAACTGTAACTTCGATACTAATTATGACAGGTAACTGTAACTTCGTAACTAATTATGACAAGTAACTGTAACTTCGATACAAATTATGGCAGGTACCAGTAACTTGGATACTAATTATGACAAGTAACTATAACTTCGAATCAAATTAAGACAGGTAACAGTAACTTCGATACTAATTATGACAAGAAACTCTAACTTCGTTACTAATTATGACAAGTAACTGTAATTTTGATAAAAAATTATGGTAGGTAACTGTAACTTCAATACTAATTATGACAGGTAACAGTAACGTCGATACTAATTACGACAGGTAACTGTAACTTCGATACTAATTATGACAAGTAACTTTAATTTCGATACTAATTAAGGTAGGTAACTGTAACTTCGTTATTAATTATGACAAGTCCCTGTAATTTCGATACAAATTATGGCAGGTAACTGTAACGTCGATACTAATTATGACAGGTAACAGTAACTTCGTTACTAATTATGACAAGTAACTGTAATTTCGATACAAATTTTAGCAGGTAACTGTAACTTCGATACTAATTATGAGAGGAAACTGTAACTTCGTTACTAATTATGACAAGTAACTGTAATTTCGATACAAATTATGACAGGTAACTGTAACTTCGTTACTAATTATGACAAGTAACTGTAACTTCGATACTAATTATGACAGGTAACTGTAACTTCGTTACTAATTATGACAAGTAACTGTAATTTCGATACAAATTTTGGCAGGTAACTGTAACTTCGATACTAATTATGACAGGTAACAGTAACGTCGATATTAATTATGACAAGTAACTGTAACTTCGATACTAATTATGAAAGGTAACTGTAACTTCGTAACTAATTATGACAAGTAACTGTAATTTCGATACAAATTATGGCAGGTAACTGTAACTTCGATACTAATTATGACAGGTAACAACACCTTCAATACTAATTATGACAAGTAACTATAACTTCGATACAAATTATGACAGGTAACTGTAACTTCGATACTAATTATGACAAGAAACTCTAACTTCGTTACTAATTATGACAAGTAACTGTAATTTTGATAAAAAATTATTGTAGGTAACAGTAACTTCAATACTAATTATGACAGGTAACAGTAACTTCGATACTAATTATGACAGGTAACTGTAACTTCGTTACTTATTATGACAAGTAACTTTAATTTCGATACTAATTATTACAGGTTCCTGTAACTTCGTTACTAATTATGACAGGTAACAACACCTTCGATACTAATTATGAAAAGTAACTATAACTTCGATAAAAATTATGACTGGTTGCTGTAACTTCGATTCTAATTATGACAAGAAACTCTAACTTCGTTACTAATTATGACAAGTAACTGTAATTTTGATAAAAAATTATGGTCGGTAACTGTAACTTCAATACTAATTATGACAGGTAACAGTAACTACGATACTAATTATGACAGGAAACTGTAACTTCGTTACTAATTATGACAAGTAACATTAATTTCGATACTAATTATGGCAGGTAACTGTAACTTCGTTACTAATTATGACAAGTAACAGTACCTTCGATACTAATTATGGCAGGTAACTGTAACTTCGATACTTATTATGACAAGTAACTGTAACTTCGATACTAATTATGACAGGTAACTGTAACTTCGTTATTAATTATGACAAGTAACTGTAATTTCGATACAAATTTTGGCAGGTAACTCTAACTTCGATACTAATTATGACAGGTAACAGTAACTTCGATACTAATTAAGACAAGCAACTGTAACTCCGATACTAATTAAGACAGGTAGCAGTATCTTCGTCACTAATTAAGACAAGTAACTGTAATTTCGATACAAATTATGGCAGGTAACTGTAACTTCGATACTAATTATGACAAGTAACTATAACATCGATACAAATTATGACAGGTAACTGTAACTTCGATACTAATTATGACAAGAAACTCGAACTTCGTTACTAATTATGACAATTCGCTGTAATTTCGATACAAATTATGGCAGGTATCTGTAACTTCCATACTAATTATGACAGGTAACAGGAACTTCGATACTAATTATGACAGGAAACTGTAACTTCGTTACTAATTATGACAAGTAACTGTAATTTCGATACAAATTATAACAGGTAACTGTAACTTCGTTACTAATTATGACAAGTAACAGTACCTTCGATACTAATTATGACAGGTAACTGTAACTTCGATATTAATTATGACAAGGAACACTAATTTTGATACAAATTACGGCAGGTAACTGTAACTTTGATACTAATTATGACAGGTAACAGTAACTTCGATACTAATTATGACAAGTAACTGTAACTTCGTAACTAATTATGACGAGTAAATCTAATTTTGATAAAAAAATTACGGCAGGTAACTGTAACTTCGATACTAATTTTGACAGGTAACAGTAAGTTCGATACTAATTATGACAGGTTACTGTAACTTCGTTACGAATTATGTCAAGTAACTGTAACTTCGATGCTAATTATGACAAGTAACTGTAATTTCGATTAAATTATGACAGATTACTGTAACTTCGTTACTAATTATGTCAAGTAACTGTAACTTCGATACTAATTATGACAAGTTACTGTAATTTCGATACTAATTATGACAGGTAACTGTAACTTCGATACTTATTATGACAAGTAACTTTAATTTCGATACTAATTAAGGTAGGTAACTGTAACTTCGTTACTAATTATGACAAGTCCCTGTAATTTCGTTACAAATTATGGCAGGTAACTGTAACTTCGATACTAGTTATGTCAGGTAACAGTAACTTCGATACTAATTATGACAGGAAACTGCAACTTCGTTACTAATTATGACAAGTAACTGCAATTTCGATACAAATTATGACAGGTAACTGTAACTCCGTTACTAATTATAACAAGTAACTGTAATTTCGATACAAATTATGGCAGGTTACAGTACCTTCGATACTAATTATGACAGGTAACTGTAACTTCGATACTAATTATGACAAGGAACTCTAATTTCGATACAAATTATGGCAGGTAACTGTAACTTTGATACTAATTGTGACAGGTAACAGTAACTTCGATACTAATTATGACAAGTAACTCTAATTTTGATAAAAATTTATGGCAGGTAACGGTAACTTCGATACTAATTATGACAAGTAACTGTAACTTCGATACTAATTATGACAGGTAACTGTAACTTCGTTACTAATTATGACAAGTAACTGTAATTTCGATACAAATTTTGGCAGGTAACTGTAACTTCGATACTAATTATGACAGGTAACAGAAACTTCGATAATAATTATGACAAGTAACTGTAACTTCGATACTAATTATGACTGGTAACTGTAACTTCGTTACTAAATATGACAAGTAACTGTAATATCGATACAAATTATGGCAGGTAACTGTAACTTCGATACTAATTATGACAGGTAACAGCACCTTCGATACTAATTATGACAAGTAACTATATCTTCGATACAAATTATGACAGGTAACTGTAACTTCGATACCAATTATGACAAGAAACTCTAACTTCGTTACTAATTATGACAAGTAACTTTAATTTCGATACTAATTATGGCAGGTTACTGTAACTTCGTTACTAATTATGACAAGTCCCTGAAATTTCGATACGAATTATGGCAGGTAATTGTAATTTCGATACTAATTATGACAGGTAACAGTAACTTCGATACATATTATGACAAGTAAAAGTAACATCGATACTAATTATGACAAGTAACTGTAACATCGATACTAATTATGACAGGTAACTGTAACTTCGTTACTAATTGTGACAAGTAACTGTAATTTCGATTCAAATTTTGGCAGGTAACTGTAACTTCGATACTTATTATGACAGGTAACAGTAACTTCGATACTAATTAAGACAAGAAACTTTAACTTCGATACTAATTATGACAGGCAACTGTAACTTCGTTACTAATTATGACAAGTAACTGTAATTTCGATACAAATTATGGCAGGTAACTGTAACTTCGATACTAATTATGACAGGTAACAGCAACTTCGATACTAATTATGACAAGTAACTACAACATCGATACAAATTATGACAGGTAATTGTAACCTCGATACTAATTATGACAAGAAACTCTAACTTCGTTACTAATTATGACCATTAACTGTAATTTTGATAAAAATTATGGTAGGTAACTGTAACTTCAATACTAATTATGACAGGTAACAGTAACGTCGATACTAATTATGACAAGTAACTTTAATTTCGATACTAATTAAGGTAGGTAACTGTAACTTCCTTACTAATTATGACAAGTCCCTGTAATTTCGATACAAATTATGGCAGGTAACTGTAACTTCGATACTAATTATGACAGGTAACAGTCACTACAATACTAATTACGACAAGTAACTGTAACTTCGATACTAATTATGACAGGTAACTGTAACTTCGTAACTAATTATGACAAGTAACTGTAACTTCGATACAAATTATGGCAGGTAACAGTAACTTGGATACTAATTATGACAAGTAACTATAACTTCGAATCAAATTAAGACAGGTAACAGTAACTTCGATACTAATTATGACAAGAAACTCTAACTTCGTTACTAATTATGACAAGTAACTGTAATTTTGATAAAAAAATTATGGTAGGTAACTGTAACTTCAATACTTATTATGACAGGTAACAGTAACTTCGATACTAATTATGACAAGTAACTGTAACTCCGATACTAATTATGACAGGTAACTGTAACTTCGTCACTAATTATGACAAGTAACTGTAATTTCGATACAAATTATGGCAGGTTACTGTATCTTCGATACTTATTATGACAGGTAACAGTAACTTCGATACTAATTATGAGAAGTAACTTTAACATCGATACAAATTATGACAGGTAACTGTAACTTCGCTACTAATTATGACAAGAAACTCGAACTTCGTTACTAATTATGACAATTCCCTGTAATTTCGATACAAATTATGGCAGGTAACTGTAACTTCCATACTAATTATGACAGGTAACAGTAACTTCGATACTAATTATGACAGGAAACTGTAACGTCGTTACTAATTATGACAATTAACTGTAATTTCGATACAAATTATGACAGGTAACTGTAACTTCGTTACTAATTATGACAAGTAACTGTAATTTCGATACAAATTATGACAGGTAACTGTAACTTCGTTACAAATTATGACAAGTAACAGTACCTTCGATACTAATTATGACAGGTAACTGTAACTTCGATATTAATTATGACAAGGAACAGTAATTTTGATACAAATTACGGCAGGTAACTGTAACTTTGATACTAATTATGACAGGTAACAGTAACTTCGATACTAATTATGACAAATAACTGCAACTTCGTAACTAATTATGACAAGTAAATCTAATTTTGATAAAAAATTACGCCAGGTAACTGTAACTTCGATACTAATTATGACAGGTAACAGTAACTTCGATACTAATTATGACAGGTTACTGTAACTTCGTTACTAATTATGTCAAGTAACTGTAACTTCGATGCTAATTATGACAAGTAACTGTAATTTCGATTAAATTATGACAGGTTTCCGTAACTTCGTTACTAATTATGACAAGTAACTGTAATTTCGATACAAATTATGGCAGGTAACTGTAACTTCGATACTAATTATATCAGTTATCAGTAACTTCGATACTAATTATGACAGGTTACTGTAACTTCGTTACTAATTATGTCAAGTAACTGTAACTTCGATACTAATTATGACAAGTTACTGTAATTTCGATACTAATTATGACAGGTAACTGTTACTTCGATACTAATTATGACAAGTAACTTTAATTTCGATACTAATTAAGGTAGGTAACTGTAACATCGTTACTAATTATGACAAGTCCCTGTAATTTCGTTACAAATTATGGCAGGTAACTGTAACTTCGATACTAGTTATGTCAGGTAACAGTAACTTCGATACTAATTATGACAGGAAACTGTAACTTCGTTACTAATTATGACAAGTAACTGCAATTTCGATACAAATTATGACAGGTCACTGTAACTTCGTTACTAATTATAACAAGTAACTGTAATTTCGATACAAATTATGGCAGGTTACAGTACCTTCGATACTAATTATGACAGGTAACTGTAACTTCGATACTAATTATGACAAGGAAATCTAATTTCGATACAAATTATGGCAGGTAACTGTAACTTTGATACTAATTGTGACAGGTAACAGTAACTTCGATACTAATTATGACAAGTAACTCTAATTTTGATAAAAATTTATGGCAGGTAACGGTAACTTCGGTACTAATTATGACAAGTAACTGTAACTTCGATACTAATTATGACAGGTAACTGTAACTTCGTTACTAATTATGACAAGTAACTGTAATTTCGATACAAATTTTGGCAGGTAAATGTAACTTCGATACTAATTATGACAGGTAACAGAAACTTCGATAATAATTATGACAAGTAACTGTAACTTCGATACTAATTATGACTGGTAACTGTAACTTCGTTACCAATTATGACAAGTAACTGTAATTTCGATACAAATTATGGCAGGTAACTGTAACATCGATACTAATTATGACAGGTAACAGCACCTTCGATACTAATTATGACAAGTAACTATATCTTCGGTACAAATTATGACAGGTAACTGTAACTTCGATACCAATTATGACAAGAAACTCTAACTTCGTTACTAATTATGACAAGTAACTTTAATTTCGATACTAATTATGGCAGGTTACTGTAACTTCGTTACTAATTATGACAAGTCCCTGACATTTCGATACAAATTATGGCAGGTAATTGTAATTTCGATACTAATTATGACAGGTAACAGTAACTTCGATACATATTATGACAAGTAACAGTAACTTCGATACTAATTATGACAAGTAAGTGTAACTTCGATACTAATTATGACAGGTAACTGTAACTTCGTTACTAATTGTGACAAGTAACTGTAATTTCGATTCAAATTTTGGCAGGTAACTGTAACTTCGATACTTATTATGACAGGTAACAGTAACTTCGATAGTAATTAAGACAAGAAACTTTAACTTCGATACTAATTATGACAGGTAACTGTAACTTCGTTACTAATTATGACAAGTAACTGTAATTTCGATACAAATTATGGCAGGTAACTGTAACTTCGATACTAATTATGACAGGTAACAGCAACTTCGATACTAATTATGACAAGTAACTACAACTTCGATACAAATTATGACAGGTAACTGTAACCACGATACTAATTATGGCAGGTAACTGTAACTTCGATACTAATTATATCAGTTATCAGTAACTTCGATACTAATTATGACAGGTTACTGTAACTTCGTTACTAATTATGTCAAGTAACTGTAACTTCGATACTAATTATGACAAGTTACTGTAATTTCGATACTAATTATGACAGGTAACTGTAACTTCGATACTAATTATGACAAGTAACTTTAATTTCGATACTAATTAATGTAGGTAACTGTAACTTCGTTACTAATTATGACAAGTCCCAGTAATTTCGTTACAAATTATGGCAGGTAACTGTAACATCGATACTAGTTATGTCAGGTAACAGTAACTTCGATACTAATTATGACAGGAAACTGTAACTTCGTTACTAATTATGACAAGTAACTGCAATTTCGATACACATTATGACTGGTAACTGTAACTTCGTTACTAATTATAACAAGTAACTGTAATTTCGATACAAATTATGGCAGGTTACAGTACCTTCGATACTAATTATGACAGGTAACTGTAACTTCGATACTAATTATGACAAGGAACTCTAATTTCGATACAAATTATGGCAGGTAACTGTAACTTTGATACTAATTGTGACAGGTAACAGTAACTTCGATACTAATTATGACAAGTAACTCTAATTTTGATAAAAATTTATGGCAGGTAACGGTAACTTCGATACTAATTATGACAATTAACTGTAACTTCGATACTAATTATGACAGGTAACTGTAACTTCGTTACTAATTATGACAAGTATCTGTAATTTCGATACAAATTTTGGCAGGTAACTGTAACTTCGATACTAATTATGACAGGTAACAGAAACTTCGATAATAATTATGACAAGTAACTGTAACTTCGATACTAATTATGACTGGTAACTGTAACTTCGTTACTAATTATGACAAGTAACTGTAATTTCGATACAAATTATGGCAGGAAACTGTAACTTCGATACTAATTATGACAGGTAACAGCACCTTCGATACTAATTATGACAAGTAACTATATCTTCGATACAAATTATGACAGGTAACTGTAACTTCGATACCAATTATGACAAGAAACTCTAACTTCGTTACTAATTATGACAAGTAACTTTAACTTCGATACTAATTATGGCAGGTTACTGTAACTTCGTTACTAATTATGACAAGTCCCTGAAATTTCGATACAAATTATGGCAGGTAATTGTAATTTCGATACTAATTATGACAGGTAACAGTAACTTCGATACATATTATGACAAGTAACAGTAACTTCGATACTAATTATGACAAGTAACTGTAACTTCGATACTAATTATGACAGGTAACTGTAACTTCGTTACTAATTGTGACAAGTAACTGTAATTTCGATTCAAATTTTGGCAGGTAACTGTAACTTCGATACTTATTATAACAGGTAACAGTAACTTCGAGACTAATTAAGACAAGAAACTTTAACTTCGATACTAATTATGACAGGTAACTGTAACTTCGTTACTAATTATGACAAGTAACTGTAATTTCGATACAAATTATGGCAGGTAACTGTAACTTCGATACTAATTATGACAGGTAACAGCAACTTCGATACTAATTATGACAAGTAACTACAACTTCGATACAAATTATGACAGGTAACTGTAACCTCGATACTAATTATGACAAGAAACTCTAACTTCGTTACTAATTATGACCATTAACTGTAATTTTGATAAAAATTATGGTAGGTAACTGTAACTTCAATACTAATTATGACAGGTAACAGTAACGTCGATACTAATTATGACAGGTAACTGTAACTTCGATACTGATTATGACAAGTAACTTTAATTTCGATACTAATTAAGGTAGGTAACTGTAACTTCGTTACTAATTATGACAAGTCCCTGTAATTTCGATACAAATTATGGCAGGTAACTGTAACATCGATACTAATTATGACAGGTAACAGTAACTACAATACTAATTATGACAAGTAACTGTAACTTCGATACTAATTATGACAGGTAACTGTAACTTCGTAACTAATTATGACAAGTAACTGTAACTTCGATACAAATTATGGCAGGTAACAGTAACTTGGATAATAATTATGACAAGTAACTATAACTTCGAATCAAATTAAGACAGGTAACTGTAACTTCGATACTAATTATGACAAGAAACTCTTAACTTCGTTACTAATTATGACAAGTAACTGTAATTTTGATAAAAAATTATGGTAGGTAACTGTAACTTCAATACTTATTAAGACAGGTAACAGTTACTTCGATACTAATTATGACAGGTAACTGTAACTTCGTTACAAATTATGACAATTTACTTTAATTTCGATACTATTTATGGCAGGTAACTGTAACTTCGTTACTAATTATGACAAGTCCCTGTAATTTCGATACAAATTATGGCAGGTAACGGTAACTTCGATACTAATTATTACAAGTAACTGTAACTTCGATACTAATTATGACAGGTGACTGTATCTTCGTCACTAATTATGACAAGTTACTTTAATTTCGATACTAATTATGGCAGGTAACTGTAACTTCGTTACTAATAATTACAAGTCCCTGTAATTTCGATACAAATTATGGCAGGTACCTGTAACTTCGGTACTAATTATGACAAGTAACTGTAACTTCGATACTAATTATGACAGGTAACTGTAACTTCGTTATTAATTATGACAAGGAACAGTAATTTTGATACAAATTATGGCAGGTAACTGTAACTTTGATACTAATAATGACAGGTAACAGTAACTTCGATACTAATTATGACAAGTAACTGCAACTTCGTTACTAATTATGACAAGTAACTCTAATTTTGATAAAAAATTATGGCAGGTAACGGTAACTTCGATACTAATTATGACAGGTAACAGTAACTTCGATACTAATTATGACAGGTTACTGTAACTTCGTAACTAATTATGTCAAGTAACTGTAAATTCGATACTAATTATGACAGGTAACTGTAACTTCGATACCAATTATGACAAGAAACTCTAACTTCGTTACTAATTATGACAAGTAACTTTAACTTCGATACTAATTATGGCAGGTTACTGTAACTTCGTTACTAATTATGACAAGTCCCTGAAATTTCGATACAAATTATGGCAGGTAATTGTAATTTCGATACTAATTATGACAGGTAACAGTAACTTCGATACATATTATGACAAGTAACAGTAACTTCGATACTAATTATGACAAGTAACTGTAACTTCGATACTAATTATGACAGGTAACTGTAACTTCGTTACTAATTGTGACAAGTAACTGTAATTTCGATTCAAATTTTGGCAGGTAACTGTAACTTCGATACTTATTATGACAGGTAACAGTAACTTCGAGACTAATTAAGACAAGAAACTTTAACTTCGATACTAATTATGACAGGTAACTGTAACTTCGTTACTAATTATGACAAGTAACTGTAATTTCGATACAAATTATGGCAGGTAACTGTAACTTCGATACTAATTATGACAGGTAACAGCAACTTCGATACTAATTATGACAAGTAACTACAACTTCGATACAAATTATGACAGGTAACTGTAACCTCGATACTAATTATGACAAGAAACTCTAACTTCGTTACTAATTATGACCATTAACTGTAATTTTGATAAAAATTATGGTAGGTAACTGTAACTTCAATACTAATTATGACAGGTAACAGTAACGTCGATACTAATTATGACAGGTAACTGTAACTTCGATACTGATTATGACAAGTAACTTTAATTTCGATACTAATTAAGGTAGGTAACTGTAACTTCGTTACTAATTATGACAAGTCCCTGTAATTTCGATACAAATTATGGCAGGTAACTGTAACATCGATACTAATTATGACAGGTAACAGTAACTACAATACTAATTATGACAAGTAACTGTAATTTCGATACAAATTATGGCAGGTAACTGTAACTTCGATACTAATTATGACAGGTAACAGCACCTTCGATACTAATTATGACAAGTAACTATATCTTCGATACAAATTATGACAGGTAACTGTAACTTCGATACCAATTATGACAAGAAACTCTAACTTCGTTACTAATTATGACAAGTAACTTTAATTTCGATACTAATTATGGCAGGTTACTGTAACTTCGTTACTAATTATGACAAGTCCCTGAAATTTCGATACGAATTATGGCAGGTAATTGTAATTTCGATACTAATTATGACAGGTAACAGTAACTTCGATACATATTATGACAAGTAACAGTAACTACGATACTAATTATGACAAGTAACTGTAACATCGATACTAATTATGACAGGTAACTGTAACTTCGTTACTAATTGTGACAAGTAACTGTAATTTCGATTCAAATTTTGGCAGGTAACTGTAACTTCGATACTTATTATGACAGATAACAGTAACTTCGATACTAATTAAGACAAGAAACTTTAACTTCGATACTAATTATGACAGGCAACTGTAACTTCGTTACTAATTATGACAAGTAACTGTAATTTCGATACAAATTATGGCAGGTAACTGTAACTTCGATACTAATTATGACAGGTAACAGCAACTTCGATACTAATTATGACAAGTAACTACAACTTCGATACAAATTATGACAGGTAATTGTAACCTCGATACTAATTATGACAAGAAACTCTAACTTCGTTACTAATTATGACCATTAACTGTAATTTTGATAAAAATTATGGTAGGTAACTGTAACTTCAATACTAATTATGACAGGTAACAGTAACGTCGATACTAATTATGACAAGTAACTTTAATTTCGATACTAATTAACGTAGGTAACTGTAACTTCCTTACTAATTATGACAAGTCCCTGTAATTTCGATACAAATTATGGCAGGTAACTGTAACTTCGATACTAATTATGACAGGTAACAGTCACTACAATACTAATTACGACAAGTAACTGTAACTTCGATACTAATTATGACAGGTAACTGTAACTTCGTAACTAATTATGACAAGTAACTGTAACTTCGATACAAATTATGGCAGGTAACAGTAACTTGGATACTAATTATGACAAGTAACTATAACTTCGAATCAAATTAAGACAGGTAACAGTAACTTCGATACTAATTATGACAAGAAACTCTAACTTCGTTACTAATTATGACAAGTAACTGTAATTTTGATAAAAAATTATGGTAGGTAACTGTAACTTCAATACTTATTATGACAGGTAACAGTAACTTCGATACTAATTATGACAAGTAACTGTAACTCCGATACTAATTATGACAGGTAACTGTAACTTCGTCACTAATTATGACAAGTAACTGTAATTTCGATACAAATTATGGCAGGTTACTGTATCTTCGATACTTATTATGACAGGTAACAGTAACTTCGATACTAATTATGAGAAGTAACTTTAACATCGATACAAATTATGACAGGTAACTGTAACTTCGCTACTAATTATGACAAGAAACTCGAACTTCGTTACTAATTATGACAATTCCCTGTAATTTCGATACAAATTATGGCAGGTAACTGTAACTTCCATACTAATTATGACAGGTAACAGTAACTTCGATACTAATTATGACAGGAAACTGTAACGTCGTTACTAATTATGACAATTAACTGTAATTTCGATACAAATTATGACAGGTAACTGTAACTTCGTTACTAATTATGACAAGTAACTGTAATTTCGATACAAATTATGACAGGTAACTGTAACTTCGTTACAAATTATGACAAGTAACAGTACCTTCGATACTAATTATGACAGGTAACTGTAACTTCGATATTAATTATGACAAGGAACAGTAATTTTGATACAAATTACGGCAGGTAACTGTAACTTTGATACTAATTATGACAGGTAACAGTAACTTCGATACTAATTATGACAAGTAACTGTAACTTCGTAACTAATTATGACAGGTAAATCTAATTTTGATAAAAAATTACGCCAGGTAACTGTAACTTCGATACTAATTATGACAGGTAACAGTAACTTCGATACTAATTACGACAGGTTACTGTAACTTCGTTACTAATTATGTCAAGTAACTGTAACTTCGATGCTAATTATGACAAGTAACTGTAATTTCGATTAAATTATGACAGGTTACCGTAACTTCGTTACTAATTATGACAAGTAACTGTAATTTCGATACAAATTATGGCAGGTAACTGTAACTTCGATACTAATTATATCAGTTATCAGTAACTTCGATACTAATTATGACAGGTTACTGTAACTTCGTTACTAATTATGTCAAGTAACTGTAACTTCGATACTAATTATGACAAGTTACTGTAATTTCGATACTAATTATGACAGGTAACTGTTACTTCGATACTAATTATGACAAGTAACTTTAATTTCGATACTAATTAAGGTAGGTAACTGTAACATCGTTACTAATTATGACAAGTCCCTGTAATTTCGTTACAAATTATGGCAGGTAACTGTAACTTCGATACTAGTTATGTCAGGTAACAGTAACTTCGATACTAATTATGACAGGAAACTGTAACTTCGTTACTAATTATGACAAGTAACTGCAATTTCGATACAAATTATGACAGGTCACTGTAACTTCGTTACTAATTATAACAAGTAACAGTAATTTCGATACAAATTATGGCAGGTTACAGTACCTTCGATACTAATTATGACAGGTAACTGTAACTTCGATACTAATTATGACAAGGAAATCTAATTTCGATACAAATTATGGCAGGTAACTGTAACTTTGATACTAATTGTGACAGGTAACAGTAACTTCGATACTAATTATGACAAGTAACTCTAATTTTGATAAAAATTTATGGCAGGTAACGGTAACTTCGGTACTAATTATGACAAGTAACTGTTACTTCGATACTAATTATGACAGGTAACTGTAACTTCGTTACTAATTATGACAAGTAACTGTAATTTCGATACAAATTTTGGCAGGTAAATGTAACTTCGATACTAATTATGACAGGTAACAGAAACTTCGATAATAATTATGACAAGTAACTGTAACTTCGATACTAATTATGACTGGTAACTGTAACTTCGTTACCAATTATGACAAGTAACTGTAATTTCGATACAAATTATGGCAGGTAACTGTAACATCGATACTAATTATGACAGGTAACAGCACCTTCGATACTAATTATGACAAGTAACTATATCTTCGGTACAAATTATGACAGGTAACTGTAACTTCGATACCAATTATGACAAGAAACTCTAACTTCGTTACTAATTATGACAAGTAACTTTAATTTCGATACTAATTATGGCAGGTTACTGTAACTTCGTTACTAATTATGACAAGTCCCTGAAATTTCGATACAAATTATGGCAGGTAATTGTAATTTCGATACTAATTATGACAGGTAACAGTAACTTCGATACATATTATGACAAGTAACAGTAACTTCGATACTAATTATGACAAGTAAGTGTAACTTCGATACTAATTATGACAGGTAACTGTAACTTCGTTACTAATTGTGACAAGTAACTGTAATTTCGATTCAAATTTTGGCAGGTAACTGTAACTTCGATACTTATTATGACAGGTAACAGTAACTTCGATAGTAATTAAGACAAGAAACTTTAACTTCGATACTAATTATGACAGGTAACTGTAACTTCGTTACTAATTATGAGAAGTAACTGTAATTTCGATACAAATTATGGCAGGTAACTGTAACTTCGATACTAATTATGACAGGTAACAGCAACTTCGATACTAAATATGACAAGTAACTACAACTTCGATACAAATTATGACAGGTAACTGTAACCTCGATACTAATTATGGCAGGTAACTGTAACTTCGATACTAATTATATCAGTTATCAGTAACTTCGATACTAATTATGACAGGTTACTGTAACTTCGTTACTAATTATGTCAAGTAACTGTAACTTCGATACTAATCATGACAAGTTACTGTAATTTCGATACTAATTATGACAGGTAACTGTAACTTCGATACTAATTATGACAAGTAACTTTAATTTCGATACTAATTAATGTAGGTAACTGTAACTTCGTTACTAATTATGACAAGTCCCAGTAATTTCGTTACAAATTATGGCAGGTAACTGTAACATCGATACTAGTTATGTCAGGTAACAGTAACTTCGATACTAATTATGACAGGAAACTGTAACTTCGTTACTAATTATGACAAGTAACTGCAATTTCGATACACATTATGACTGGTAACTGTAACTTCGTTACTAATTATAACAAGTAACTGTAATTTCGATACAAATTATGGCAGGTTACAGTACCTTCGATACTAATTATGACAGGTAACTGTAACTTCGATACTAATTATGACAAGGAACTCTAATTTCGATACAAATTATGGCAGGTAACTGTAACTTTGATACTAATTGTGACAGGTAACAGTAACTTCGATACTAATTATGACAAGTAACTCTAATTTTGATAAAAATTTATGGCAGGTAACGGTAACTTCGATACTAATTATGACAATTAACTGTAACTTCGATACTAATTATGACAGGTAACTGTAACTTCGTTACTAATTATGACAAGTATCTGTAATTTCGATACAAATTTTGGCAGGTAACTGTAACTTCGATACTAATTATGACAGGTAACAGAAACTTCGATAATAATTATGACAAGTAACTGTAACTTAGATACTAATTATGACTGGTAACTGTAACTTCGTTACTAATTATGACAAGTAACTGTAATTTCGATACAAATTATGGCAGGTAACTGTAACTTCGATACTAATTATGACAGGTAACAGCACCTTCGATACTAATTATGACAAGTAACTATATCTTCGATACAAATTATGACAGGTAACTGTAACTTCGATACCAATTATGACAAGAAACTCTAACTTCGTTACTAATTATGACAAGTAACTTTAACTTCGATACTAATTATGGCAGGTTACTGTAACTTCGTTACTAATTATGACAAGTCCCTGAAATTTCGATACAAATTATGGCAGGTAATTGTAATTTCGATACTAATTATGACAGGTAACAGTAACTTCGATACATATTATGACAAGTAACAGTAACTTCGATACTAATTATGACAAGTAACTGTAACTTCGATACTAATTATGACAGGTAACTGTAACTTCGTTACTAATTGTGACAAGTAACTGTAATTTCGATTCAAATTTTGGCAGGTAACTGTAACTTCGATACTTATTAATACAGGTAACAGTAACTTCGAGACTAATTAAGACAAGAAACTTTAACTTCGATACTAATTATGACAGGTAACTGTAACTTCGTTACTAATTATGACAAGTAACTGTAATTTCGATACAAATTATGGCAGGTAACTGTAACTTCGATACTAATTATGACAGGTAACAGCAACTTCGATACTAATTATGACAAGTAACTACAACTTCGATACAAATTATGACAGGTAACTGTAACCTCGATACTAATTATGACAAGAAACTCTAACTTCGTTACTAATTATGACCATTAACTGTAATTTTGATAAAAATTATGGTAGGTAACTGTAACTTCAATACTAATTATGACAGGTAACAGTAACGTCGATACTAATTATGACAGGTAACTGTAACTTCGATACTGATTATGACAAGTAACTTTAATTTCGATACTAATTAAGGTAGGTAACTGTAACTTCGTTACTAATTATGACAAGTCCCTGTAATTTCGATACAAATTATGGCAGGTAACTGTAACATCGATACTAATTATGACAGGTAACAGTAACTACAATACTAATTATGACAAGTAACTGTAACTTCGATACTAATTATGACAGGTAACTGTAACTTCGTAACTAATTATGACAAGTAACTGTAACTTCGATACAAATTATGGCAGGTAACAGTAACTTGGATAATAATTATGACAAGTAACTATAACTTCGAATCAAATTAAGACAGGTAACTGTAACTTCGATACTAATTATGACAAGAAACTCTTAACTTCGTTACTAATTATGACAAGTAACTGTAATTTTGATAAAAAATTATGGTAGGTAACTGTAACTTCAATACTTATTATGACAGGTAACAGTTACTTCGATACTAATTATGACAGGTAACTGTAACTTCGTTACAAATTATGACAATTTACTTTAATTTCGATACTATTTATGGCAGGTAACTGTAACTTCGTTACTAATTATGACAAGTCCCTGTAATTTCGATACAAATTATGGCAGGTAACGGTTACTTCGATACTAATTATTACAAGTAACTGTAACTTCGATACTAATTATGACAGGTGACTGTATCTTCGTCACTAATTATGACAAGTTACTTTAATTTCGATACTAATTATGGCAGGTAACTGTAACTTCGTTACTAATAATGACAAGTCCCTGTAATTTCGATACAAATTATGGCAGGTACCTGTAACTTCGGTACTAATTATGACAAGTAACTGTAACTTCGATACTAATTATGACAGGTAACTGTAACTTCGTTATTAATTATGACAAGGAACAGTAATTTTGATACAAATTATGGCAGGTATCTGTAACTTTGATACTAATAATGACAGGTAACAGTAACTTCGATACTAATTATGACAAGTAACTGCAACTTCGTTACTAATTATGACAAGTAACTCTAATTTTGATAAAAAATGATGGCAGGTAACGGTAACTTCGATACTAATTATGACAGGTAACAGTAACTTCGATACTAATTATGACAGGTTACTGTAACTTCGTAACTAATTATGTCAAGTAACTGTAAATTCGATACTAATTATGACAAGTAACTGTAATTTCGATACAAATTATGACAGGTTACCGTAACTTCGTTACTAATTATGACAAGTAACTGTAATTTCGATACATATTATGGCAGGTAACTGTAACTTCGATACTAATTATATCAGGTAGTAGTAACTTCGATACTAATTCTGACAGGTCTCTGTAACTTCGTTACTAATTATGTCAAGTAACTGTAACTTCGATACTTATTATGACAAGTTACTGTAATTTCGATTCAAATTATGACAGGTAACAGTAACTTCGATACTAATTATGACAAGAAACTCTAGCTTCGTTACTAATTATGACAAGTAACAGAAATTTTGATAAAAATCATGGTAGGTAACTGTAACTTCAATAGTAATTATGACAGGTAACAGTAACGTCGATACTAATTATGACAGGTAACTGTAACTTCGATACTAATTATGACAAGTAACTTTAATTTCGATACTAATTAAGGTAGGTAACTGTAACTTCGTTACTAATTATGACAAGTCCCTGTAATTTCGATACAAATTATGGCAGGTAACTGTAACTTCGATACTAATTATGACAGGTAACAGTAACTACAATACTAATTATGACAAGTAACTGTAACTTCGATACTAATTATGACAGGTAACTGTAACTTCGTAACTAATTATGACAAGTAACTGTAACTTCGATACAAATTATGGCAGGTAACAGTAACTTGGATACTAATTATGACAAGTAACTATAACTTCGAATCAAATTAAGACAGGTAACTGTAACTTCGATACTAATTATGACAAGAAACTCTAACTTCGTTACTAATTATGACAAGTAACTGTAATTTTGATAAAAAATTATGGTAGGTAACTGTAACTTCAATACTTATTATGACAGGTAACAGTAACTTCGATACTAATTATGACAGGTAACTGTAACTTCGTTACTAATTATGACAATTTACTTTAATTTCGATACTATTTATGTCAGGTAACTGTAACTTCGTTACTAATTATGACAAGTCCCTGTAATTTCGATACAAATTATGGCAGGTAACGGTAACTTCGATACAAATTATTACAAGTAACTGTAACTTCGATACTAATTATGACAGGTGACTGTATCTTCGTTGCTAATTATGACAAGTTACTTTATTTTCGATACTTATTATGGCAGGTAACTGTAACTTCGTTACTAATAATGACAAGTCCCTGTAATTTCGATACAAATTATGGCAGGTACCTGTAACTTCGGTACTAATTATGACAAGTAACTGTAACTTCGATACTAATTATGACAGGTAACTGTAACTTCGTTATTAATTATGACAAGTAACTGTAATTTCGATACAAATTTTGGCAGGTAACTGTAACATCGATACTAATTATGACAGGTAACATTAACTTCGATACTAATTATGACAAGTAACTGTAACTCCGATACTAATTATGACAGGTAACTGTAACTTCGTCACTAATTATGACAAGTAATTGTAATTTCGATACAAATTATGGCAGGTAACTGTATCCTCGATACTAATTATGACAGGTAACAGTAACTTCGATACTAATTATGAGAAGTAACTTTAACATCGATACAAATTATGACAGGTAACTGTAACTTCGATACTAATTATGACAAGAAACTCGAACTTCGTTACTAATTATGACAATTCCCTGTAATTTCGATACAAATTATGGCAGGTAACTGTAACTTCCATACTAATTATGACAGGTAACAGTAACTTCGATACTAATTATGACAGGAAACTGTAACTTCGTTACTAATTATGATAAGTAACTGTAATTTCGATACAAATTATGACAGGTAACTGTAACTTCGTTACTAATTATGACAAGTAACAGTACCTTCGATACTAATTATGACAGGTAACTGTAACTTCGATATTAATTATGACAAGGAACAGTAAATTTGATACAAATTATGGCAGGTAACTGTAACTTTGATACTAATAATGACAGGTAACCGTAACTTCGATACTAATTATGACAAGTAACTGCAACTTCGTTACTAATTATGACAAGTAACTCTAATTTTGATAAAAAATTATGGCAGGTAACTGTAACTTCGATACTAATTATGACAGGTTACTGTAACTTCGTAACTAATTATGTCAAGTAACTGTAAATTCGATACTAATTATGACAAGTAACTGTAATTTCGATACCAATTATGACAGGTTACCGTAACTTCGTTACTAATTATGACAAGTAACAGTAATTTCGATACAAATTATGGCAGGTAACTGTAACTTCGATACTAATTATATCAGGTAGTAGTAACTTCGATACTAATTCTGACAGGTCATTATAACTTCGTTACTAATTATGTCAAGTAACTGTAACTTCGATACTTATTATGACAAGTTACTGTAATTTCGATACAAATTATGACAGGTAACAGTAACTTCGATACTAATTATGACAAGAAACTCTAGCTTCGTTACTATTTATGACAAGTAACAGTAATTTTGATAAAAATTATGGCAGGTAACTGTAACTTCAATACTAATTATGACAGGTAACAGTAACGTCGATACTAATTATGACAGGTAACTGTAACTTCGATACTAATTATGACAAGTAACTTTAATTTCGATACTAATTAAGGTAGGTAACTGTAACTTCGATACTAATTATATCTGGTAGTAGTAACTTCGATACTAATTCTGACAGGTCACTATAACTTCGTTACTAATTATGTCAAGTAACTGTAACTTCGATACTTATTATGACAAGTCCCTGTAATTTCGATACAAATTATGGCAGGTAACTGTAACGTCGATACTAATTATGACAGGTAACAGTAACTTCGTTACTAATTATGACAAGTAACTGTAATTTCGATACAAATTTTGGCAGGTAACTGTAACTTCGATACTAATTATGAGATGAAACTGTAACTTCGTTACTAATTATGACAAGTAACTGTAATTTCGATACAAATTATGACAGGTAACTGTAACTTCGCTACTAATTATGACAAGTAACTGTAATTTCGATACAAATTATGGCAGGTTACAGTACCTTCGATACTAATTATGACAGGTAACTCTAATTTTGATAAAAAATTATGGCAGGTAACGGTAACTTCGATACTAATTATGACAAGTAACTGTAACTTCGATACTAATTATGACAGGTAACTGTAACTTCGTTACTAATTATGACAAGTAACTGTAATTTCGATACAAATTATGGCAGGTAACTGTAACTTCGAAACTAATTATGACAGGTAACAACACCTTCAATACTAATTATGACAAGTAACTATAACTTCGATACAAATTATGACAGGTAACTGTAACTTCGATACTAATTATGACAAGAAACTCTAACTTCGTTACTAATTATGACAAGTAACTGTAATTTTGATAAAAAATTATTGTAGGTAACTGTAACTTCAATACTAATTATGACAGGTAACAGTAACTTCGATACTAATTATGACAGGTAACTGTAACTTCGTTACTTATTATGACAAGTAACTTTAATTTCGATACTAATTATTGCAGGTTCCTGTAACTTCGTTACTAATTATGATAGGAAACAACACCTTCGATACTAATTATGACAAGTAACTATAACTTCGATAAAAATTATGACAGGTTGCTGTAACTTCGATTCTAATTATGACAAGAAACTCTAACTTCGTTACTAATTATGACAAGTAACTGTAATTTTGATAAAAAATTATGGTCGGTAACTGTAACTTCAATACTAATTATGACAGGTAACAGTAACTTCGATACTAATTATGACAGGAAACTGTAACTTCGTTACTAATTATGACAAGTAACATTAATTTCGATACTAATTATGGCAGGTAACTGTAACTTCGTTACTAATTGTGACAAGTAACAAAACCTTCGATACTAATTATGGCAGGTAACTGTAACTTCGATACTTATTATGACAAGTAACTGTAACTTCGATACTAATTATGACAGGTAACTGTAACTTCGTTATTAATTATGACAAGTGCACCGCTTGTGCTTTTACGTTAGACAAAATAGCAGAGGCCTGAGGAAATACAGTAGAAGTGAAAACAACACCTTAAACAGGATCGCTAAGGAGCGGGGAAAGGATGTCTCTTTCGATGCGTGCTGGGCCCAAGATTCCGGATCGAAAGAAAGATACTTTCCAAAAAGGGAATCGAATGAATTGTTTAAAACAAATCAAAAGCGGAATTGAATTTATCTAATTGATCGATGAACCCAGAAGCGTGAAGGTCGTGACTGCGTTACAGTACGAAGCCAAGACCGACGAAATCGAACGAGAGATGAGGGAACTTAAAATTACAAATGAAAGAGGACGAAACCAAGTGAACTATTTACTATTGTATTTAAAGTAAACTAAAACAGGTGCGCATAAGAGTAAGGATATATCTAAACACAAAATGAAAGGTAAACGTGAAGAGGTATAAAATCGCTTAATAGCAAATAAAATAAAATTAATGACTAAAGATGGTACCTAAGAAAGGGGGACACAAAAACAATCTCAAGAGAAAAGTGTATAAATGAACTTAAGCACTAACAAAGATGAAACAAGATTAATTAAAAAGTACTTACAATCAATGTGCAACTAAACCGTAAGCGCGACTCGATAACCAAAATTTAAAATACAAAAATAAACCAAAAAAAACGAAAAAGATAGAGAGTATGGATGAGTCGAATAAGAGAACACCTCTACTTACGAGGATGACCTGGACTAGAATGCCCTTGCCAAGAACAGACTTCCAAAAAGCTCATGATGTTGTGAAATCATGGGGTAAGGGGGGGGGGGGGGGGAGTGGTGGGGATGAGAAGGGTGCGTATGTAGGAAACGGGGGTGGGGGGTGGGAGAGGGGGGATGACACGGAGTTACGTAATATAACGAAGCCAGAGGAAACAACACAAAATTAACACATAAAAATAAAGGAAAATGAGTATTACATTAAATTAATTGACATTACCGGGACAGGAAATGAAAGGAAAAATCGATCAGCTAAGAAATATGCTTTGTAGGAAAATATAGGCTTACGTAGAGGTAGTTATGTCTAAATATAACGACATACGAAGAAACAAAGGAATTAAGGCATGACGAATGGACAGTGACTAACACAAAGACCATCGCTCACACACTTTTCCTAAAACAGAGGGAAGGATCAAATAGGAGGCGAAATGAGACATGGCTCCGTTACTCCAATGATACCTTGACCCAAAAAAAAAAAAACTCTGATACGACAATCAAATGAAAGATACCTCGAGAGAGTGCACATCAATTTGTGACGTAATACAGAGCGTTGGTAAGCCTCGCAGAAAAGTAGCATATATTTCAGACCTGAGAGATTTGAGTAAAAAATAAAACCGATTACATGAAAGGTAGGGATGACAAATAAACACAGAGGCTTCGCTAAACTAACGTAAACAAAGGCGAAGGGACTTGGGTTCATGGATCGAATTCACATCATCATAAGAAAGGGAAATTGATAAACTGAAATTCAAAAATGATAGCATGCCAGATAAAACCAAGTGATCGAATCGTACGTTTAGTTGCGTTGGGCACGGGCGAAAAGCCCGACACACCTAGGCTGTGACCGTTTCACATGATGGTCAGAAATGGAAGGAAGCCACCTTCTCTAAAAGGAACGCAGTAACGCCGCTCGGGAAAAATAAGTCGTAGAACTCCCCCTCTCCAGAACATAAAGGGGGCCAATGGGAGAAGCAAAGCTTAGTAACAAGTTATGCTTCAACCAATGGTAACACAGTGTCAGTAGGGGTGAAAAGTTTCACCACCTGACGAAACATTTACGCAGAATTACAAAGTTTGAACGCAGTAGGTGAGACAGAGAAACGTATGTCACAATAATGCGACATGAAGGAAATGATGATAATAATAATAATAATAATAATAATAATAATAATAATAATAATAATAATAATAATAATATGACAAAAAATAATGAACCTGATAAAAACGGTTCAAAATTCCCCTGCTCTCCCAAAAAAAAGGAATTTTCATGGCCATGGAAATTTCTTTTTTCGTACAAAAAGAGAGGAAAAATATGTAAAGGGGGAAAAAAATTGAATACTAAAAAAAATTGGGTACTAAGGACCTCTAGGAGAATACAAAAAAAATGAACAGTTGACTAATCTGACCGTGAAATGAAGGTGGTACCCCCTTCATTGCTCGTCAACACTAGCCACTAACGTCAAAAGTACTGCGTTCAAAAAGAAATACAGTGAGTTCATATATTAAATAGTGATCATTGTTCTTGCTAGTTCATGATGATGCGGATGTCGAAATCTTCAAGATGGACGTTACCTCGGGACTGTAAATCTCTCCAGCCTCTGATGAGAAAAGATAGACAAAGTTAAATCGTGATCACATTTAAAAAAAAAAATACATTTGGGACACCCTGTATATAGGACCTTTCGTTGCGTCAACGAGGAATATGCAATAGTGTCATAATGTCTTCGAAAGGGAAAGTACTCTCCTTTTCAGCTGCTGAAAAATAAAGCCATGTATAGACCCAGTGAAGGGTGACTGGTCCGTTAACGAGTTCCGAGAAGACCCTCAGCTGTGTTAGCTCAGGTACACAAAGGTTGTTTGTTGTCACTCGCCAACCCTCTGGATGGTTGCTAGACAATACACGATATGCTGAGAACACTTGACAATTTAAAACCTAACAAAATATATGACTTCACAATAAATATCAAAATCAAGATGACACTAAGGTGCATGATATCTCAAAACCATGACACAAAAAGTCAATTACATGAATAAATGTAAAATAAATACCAAGTTCCTACAAGGTCAAACAGGAAGTGTTGAAGGGTCCTTGTCTGTCGTCGAACAATAGGAGTTAAGCCGAGGGGCAGTGCAAAAGAGGAGTAGGGGTGGTTTGCAAATAGTGACCGACCAGGTATATACTGACGGCCTCAGGCAAATATATAGTTTGACAGAGATGTCAAGTATTCACGACACACTCACGTACGAGAAAAAGGCCACGGGTGTCTCCTGTCTTGTCACAGGAATAAATGAAAAGGAAGCACACGAATTAAGATCAGAATAGGCTCACATGCTAGGTTGGCTATTAAGGAGCTCGGGCATCCAATTAGAATAAAAGGAAAACAAAAACACAACATTATAGCGAGGCGAAATTCACAAGATCATTTGACAAATTTTTTCAACTGCGTGACGTGGGCCGAAGTCACTGAATTATCGTGATCATCCACTAACTCGACTGAGACAGGATTTAAAAAGCGTGAAATAGTCTTGGGAGTTGACCAACGTAAGCACAGCTTACTGGAAATTTGTTTGGTAGCGTCACTCAAAGGATGTAAACGACACAAAACTTTGTCCCCAATTTGGAATTTAACATCATGACGGCCTAAGTTGTAGCGCTTCGCTACTCTGGCTTTTGCTTTCTTGAGGTGACCGGTAGCGATGGCCCATTTTTGAGCAACAGAGGTAGTGCGAGAGGGTTCGGAAAGATATTCAATATTCCATTTGAGCAGCAAGGGGTCGACAAGCGATCGGCCTAGGAATAATTCCGCTGGAGTAGTTTGAACGGACGAATGGAAAGAGGTATTGAACCCGAGACTGAAATACTGTAGGTTCGTATCCCAGGAGGTTTGATCGGCATTGTGAAAAGCGGACATACAAGCCTTCAAGTTTTTGTGAAAACGCTCTACGTGATTTCCCTGCGGTCGATACGGTGACAAGAAAATATGTTGGATGCCCCAGTTAAATACCATAGTTTCAAAGGCTTTGGAACGGAATACAGAGGCGTTATCTGACACAAGGTACTTGGGAGGACCAAAAACTCCAAATATATATCTAGACAAGAAATGGATAGTAGTCTGAGAAGTGATATTCTTTACTGGGAATAACCAAACAAACTTCGAAAAACCATCAATGACAGTTAAAATGGCTTGATTGCCAGATTTTGATCTCACGACTGGACCAAAGTAATCAATGAAAAGGCGTTCGCCGGGACGAGTGACGATACCAGCTTGGTGGAAGCCTACACGAGTGTTCTGGGCAGGTTTAGAACGCTGGCAGGTTAAACATCTTCTGACATGAGCTAAAGCATCTACTTTAATTGAGGGCCAATAAAATTCACCGGATATCTTACGGAAAGTGCGCTGCATCCCTGCATGAGTTCCCAGTGCAGAATCATGATAATATGTCAAAAGCATATCACGTACTGCTAATGGAGCAAAAATTCTAAATTTAGAAGAGTTAGGAAGAACATAGCCAATAACATCATTTCGAACACAAAAGTTGCTTACTGCCGGATCTTTGTTTGCAATTTTTGCACGGAGGTCAGTGCAAAATGGATCCTCAGACTGGAATTTCCGGATATCCACAAAAGACCAAGGACAATGTTGCAATAGGAAAAGATTTTCTTGAAGTGGTGTACTGATAGAAACGCTCTCGATTGGAGTCCTAGGGGTCTCTTCAAACATGCGTGACAGGCAGTCTGCTACCGGGTTCTCGCTCCCTTTTACGTGGATGATATCAAACTTAAAAGATGACAACCTCAAAATCCACCTGTTGATGCGTCCAAGCTTTTTCACGTGAGAAAGACTCCATTTCAAAGCCTCATTGTCGGTAAAAACAGTAAAGTGACGGTGTTCCAAAAAGGTCCTGAATTTTTCACATCCAAATACCACAGCAAGACTTTCCTTCTCGAAAATTGAGTAACGTCGTTCATGTTGATTTAACATACGACTCGCGAAGGCCACTGGTGCAAATTTTCCATCCACACGCTGGCTCAAAACACTAGAAATGGCCAAATCACTGGCGTCACAATGTAAAAAGAAAGCTGATTCGAAATCAGGCGTGTGCAGTACTGGTGCTGACATAAGGGCTTCTTTCAAAACATTGAAAGCTTTGTCCTGTTCTGGCCCCCACACAAATTTCACATTCTTCTTTTTGAGAGCATTTAGAGGTGCCGAAATGTCAGAGAAGTTTTTGATAAAACGAGAATAGAACGTGAACATACCCATTACTCTTCTCAAGGCCCTAACTGTGGTGGGTACAGGTAACTGCTGAATGCAATCTGCGCGCTCGGGTATGACACGGATACCATCGGCTGACAGAATGTGACCCAGAAATTTAATTTGAGTACAGCCCAAAGAGGTCTTTTTTGGATTGATAGTGAGGCCGGCCTTCCTGAGGCGGGAGAAAACTTCCCTAAGATGAACGACATGCTCCTCAAAAGATCTGCTGTATACGACTAAATCGTCAAGATAATTAAATACAAAATTGAACTTCAGGTCTCCCAAGATGTCGTCTAGCACGCGACTGAGGACTTGTGCACCAACAGCTACACCCATCGGAAGACGTTTGAAATTATATAACCCGAAAGGGGTGTTAAAAGCAGTGAAGTCGCGACTCTCAGCATCCAAAGGAATCTGATAATAGGCACTATTTAGATCAATCATCGAATACACATTGGCCCCGTGGAAATGTTGAAAAGCACTCTCAATAGTAGGCAGTGGGAAATTATCAAAGACTACCTTCTTGTTCAATTTTCGGTAGTCTACGACTAGCCGGTACTCGCCTTCTTCTTTCTTGGGAATTAAGAAAGCAGGAGACCCATAAGCTGATTTGGAAGGAACTACTACTCCCCGATCTTGCAAATCATTGATATACTTTTTCATGGCCAAGAGCTTGGGCGGATTACAAGGAAATGGAGGACTTCGAACAGGTACATTGTCGCTCAAGTCAATGTGGCATTCGTGATTTACAGCAGAACCTAAATCTTCTGTGAGGACATCAGAAAATTCCTCAACTAAATCGTTCAGAGTATCACGTTGCTCGGACATCAAAGTTAATGGAAGATGTACGGAAAATACAGGAGACACATCAACGTAGTTAGAAGTACATTCTTCAAAGGGGAACATTTTATCTGAGCGAAATTTGAAACAAAATGAATCGTTAATAAAATCCAACTGCATACCAGTTTTATGCATAAAGTCAATTCCTAAAATACATTGAGTGGAGAAATTGTTAACCACATGAAAAACATGTTTCCAAGAAAATCCGTGAATTTTAATGCGACATAGAATAGTTTCGGCAACGTCGATAACTGACGATCCCGCAGAGAGGAACTGACATTTATTCTGCACGGGGTGTTTTTGCGAAGATCGAATGCTATCTGCCACTGAACGGTGGATGAAACTTCTGGTGGCGCCTGTATCCAAAATAGCAGGTGCCGAGACATTATCGAAATTTACTGAGACTCCTGGTTGTAACACAACATCGAAATTAGATGCATTGTCAAGTTTGGATGGAGGACTGCTCCGGGAGTCGAACTCAGAACACCTCCCTATGAGTTTTCCTGGTTGGAATTACAATTTGGACAGGAACGAGTCGTGACCTCATTCATCCCACAGCCAAAACAGAATTTTCGGCGTTTTAAAGAACACATTTTAAAATGATGTCCAAGTTCATTACAGTTCCAACAAGTTATGCGACCAGAAGAAACATTGCGTGTGATTGTTGTTGGGGTGTTTGTAGTCCTTTCACGGGAAACAGCAGGAGAATTACGAGCCACAGAAGGGCTTGGGTTAGAATTCCTAGAAAGGGACTCAGCACGGCGAGCAGACGGCTTAAACCGTAAGGTGTCGTCTTTTGTTCGGTCGACAGCTGGGCTAGACAGTGTTGTCTGGGGGGAGTAGGCTAACTCGGGGAAAATCGTATTATCGGCTCTTGGAGGTGGAGTATAGTTCGAACAGGCTCGTGCATTTAATTCATACTCACGGCCTTGCGATATGATGTCCTCGATGGAAAAAATGGATGTACGCCGAATGAAGTATTTATAAGTGGGATTTAAATTCCTGTATATAATTTCCAACAGATCCCTGGGATGAAAGGGTTGGGGGAGGTTCGCTGCTAACAGCCGAACTGAGGTTACATAATCGTCGATCATCTCCCCAGGAGCCTGAGTACGGGAGTATATTTCTTGTTTGAGAGCGAAATCGAAATCTTGTGGCGTGAAACGGTCCTTAATGCACCCTACAAATTCGTCCCATGACTTATAAAAATTCGGAGTAGTGCGATGCCACATCAGCGCTTTTCCAGACAAAAGAATAGGTAAGCAACGTACAATATTGTCGGGATTAATATCGTGACAATAACACAATTCCTCCACACGTTGGATAAAACAAAAAACTGATGAGGTATTGTTTTCTCCGGAAAAAGTCAAACCCCACCTACTCACTACTGATGCAACATTTTCGTTGTGGCGAGCACTATTAACAGTGCCTACAGGGGCGATTGAGCAATCTAAAAGGGGAGGGTCTATCATTAGCAGGTCCTGTGTCGTATCTTGCAATAGTGGCGTGGGCATTGTTAAAGATTCAAAGCCCATAAAATTTAACTCCTTTTTGACGGGTGGGAATTCTGACTTAGACATGACAATAGACAAGGAGAAAAGTAAAACACTTTAACTTAGTAAAATAAAGGTCACAATACCGTAATGCGTCCTATTCCAGCGTTGCGAAGTACTCACTAACTTGTTGCACTCTTCACCTCGGAACTAGATTCTTTGGATGTCTTGTTCACTCGAGAAATGCTTTCACACTCCGCACTTTCTTCGGGGATGGGGGAACAATTCAGTACAGGTATCTTAAACTCAGAAAGACAACATTGTAATAATTGAAAAAAAAAAAATATATATATAAGTTTGGTAACCTAAAGGGAACGATTTCGCGTTTAACCACGCTCTGATTTACCATTTGCACCGCTTGTGCTTTTACGTTAGACAAAATAGCAGAGGCGTGAGGAAATACAGTAGAAGTGAAAACAACACCTTAAACAGGATCGCTAAGGAGCGGGGAAAGGATGTCTCTTTCGATGCGTGCTGGGCCCAAGATTCCGGATCGAAAGAAAGATACTTTCCAAAAAGGGAATCGAATGAATTGTTTAAAACAAATCAAAAGCGGAATTGAATTTATCTAATTGATCGATGAACCCAGAAGCGTTAAGGTCGTGACTGCGTTACAGTACGAAGCCAAGACCGACGAAATCGAACGAGAGATGAGGGAACTTAAAATTACAAATGAAAGAGGACGAAACCAAGTGAACTATTTACTATTGTATTTAAAGTAAACTAAAACAGGTGCGCATAAGAGTAAGGATATATCTAAACACAAAATGAAAGGTAAACGTGAAGAGGTATAAAATCGCTTAATAGCAAATAAAATAAAATAAAATTAATGACTAAAGATGGTACCTAAGAAAGGGGGACACAAAAACAATCTCAAGAGAAAAGTGTATAAATGAACTTAAGCACTAACAAAGATGAAACAAGATTAATTAAAAAGTACTTACAATCAATGTGCAACTAAACCGTAAGCGCGACTCGATAACCAAAATTTAAAATACAAAAATAAACAAAAAAAAACGAAAAAGATAGAGAGTATGGATGAGTCGAATAAGAGAACACCTCTACTTACGAGGATGACCTGGACTAGAATGCCCTTGCCAAGAACAGACTTCCAAAAAGCTCATGATGTTGTGAAATCATGGGGTAAGGGGGGGGGGGGAGTGGTGGGGATGAGAAGGGTGCGTATGTAGGAAACGGGGGTGGGGGGTGGGAGAGGGGGGATGACACGGAGTTACGTAATATAACGAAGCCAGAGGAAACAACACAAAATTAACACATAAAAATAAAGGAAAATGAGTATTACATTAAATTAATTGACATTACCGGGACAGGAAATGAAAGGAAAAATCGATCAGCTAAGAAATATGCTTTGTAGGAAAATATAGGCTTACGTAGAGGTAGTTATGTCTAAATATAACGACATACGAAGAAACAAAGGAATTAAGGCATGACGAATGGACAGTGACTAACACAAAGACCATCGCTCACACACTTTTCCTAAAACAGAGGGAAGGATCAAATAGGAGGCGAAATGAGACATGGCTCCGTTACTCCAATGATACCTTGACCCAAAAAAAACAAACTCTGATACGACAATCAAATGAAAGATACCTCGAAAGAGTGCACATCAATTTGTGACGTAATACAGAGCGTTGGTAAGCCTCGCAGAAAAGTAGCATATATTTCAGACCTGAGAGATTTGAGTAAAAAATAAAACCGATTACATGAAAGGTAGGGATGACAAATAAACACAGAGGCTTCGCTAAACTAACGTAAACAAAGGCGAAGGGACTTGGGTTCATGGATCGAATTCACATCATCATAAGAAAGGGAAATTGATAAACTGAAATTCAAAAATGATAGCATGCCAGATAAAACCAAGTGATCGAATCGTACTTACGTTTAGTTGCGTTGGGCACGGGCGAAAAGCCCGACACACCTAGGCTGTGACCGTTTCACATGATGGTCAGAAATGGAAGGAAGCCACCTTCTCTAAAAGGAACGCAGTAACGCCGCTCGGGAAAAATAAGTCGTAGAACTCCCCCTCTCCAGAACATAAAGGGGGCCAATGGGAGAAGCAAAGCTTAGTAACAAGTTATGCTTCAACCAATGGTAACACAGTGTCAGTAGGGGTGAAAAGTTTCACCACCTGACGAAACATTTACGCAGAATTACAAAGTTTGAACGCAGTAGGTGAGACAGAGAAACGTATGTCACAATAATGCGACATGAAGGAAATGATGATAATAATAATAATAATAATAATAATAATAATAATAATAATAATAATAATAATAATATGACAAAAAATAATGAACCTGATAAAAACGGTTCACAAGTAACTGTAATTTCGATACTAATTTTGGCAGGTAACTGTAACTTCGATACTAATTATGACAGGTAACTGTAACTTCGATACTAATTATGACAAGCAACTGTAACTCCGATACTAATTATGACAGGTAGCTGTAACTTCGTCACTAATTAAGACAAGTAACTGTAATTTCGATACAAATTATGGCAGGTAACTGTAACTTCGATACTAATTATGACAAGTAACTATAACATCGATACAAATTATGACAGGTAACTGTAACTTCGATACTAATTATGACAAGAAACTCGAACTTCGTTACTAATTATGAGAATTCGCTGTAATTTCGATACAAATTATGGCAGGTATCTGTAACTTCCACACTAATTATGACAGGTAACAGGAACTTCGATACTAATTATGACAGGAAACTGTAACTTCGTTACTAATTATGACAAGTAACTGTAATTTCGATACAAATTATGACAGGTAACTGTAACTTCGTTACTAATTATGACAAGTAACAGTACCTTCGATACTAATTATGACAGGTAACTGTAACTTCGATATTAATTATGACAAGGAACAGTAATTTTGATACAAATTACGGCAGGTAACTGTAACTTTGATATTAATTATGACAGGTAACAGTAACTTCGATACTAATTATGACAAGTAACTGTAACTTCGTAACTAATTATGACAAGTAAATCTAATTTTGATAAAAAATTACGGCAGGTAACTGTAACTTCGATACTAATTATGACAGGTAACAGTAACTTCGATACTAATTATGACAGGTTACTGCAACTTCGTTACTAATTATGTCAAGTAACTGTAACTTCGATGCTAATTATGACAAGTAACTGTAATTTCGATTAAATTATGACAGGTTACCGTAACTTCGTTACTAATTATGGCAAGTAACTGTAATTTCGATACAAATTATGGCAGGTAACTGTAACTTCAATACTAATTATATCAGTTATCAGTAACTTCGATACTAATTATGACAGGTTACTGTAACTTCGTTACTAATTATGTCAAGTAACTGTAACTTCGATACTAATTATGACAAGTTACTGTAATTTCGATACTAATTATGACAGGTAACTGTAACTTCGATACTAATTATGACAAGTAACTTTAATTTCGATACTAATTAAGGTAGGTAACTGTAACTTCGTTACTAATTATGAAAAGTCCCTGTAATTTCGTTACAAATTATGGCAGGTAACTGTATCTTCGATACTAGTTATGTCAGGTAACAGTAACTTCGATACTAATTATGACAGGAAACTGTAACTTCGTTACTAATTATGACAAGTAACTGCAATTTCGATACAAATTATGACAGGTAACTGTAACTTCGTTACTAATTATAACAAGTAACTGTAATTTCGATACAAATTATGGCAGGTTACAGTACCTTCGACACTTATTATGACAGGTAACTGTAACTTCGATACTAATTATGACAAGGAACTCTAATTTCGATACAAATTATGGCAGGTAACTGTAACTTTGATACTAATTGTGACAGGTAACAGTAACTTCGATACTAATTATGACAAGTAACTCTAATTTTGATAAAAATTTATGGCAGGTAACGGTAACTTCGATACTAATTATGACAAGTAACTGTAACTCCGATACTAATTATGACAGGTAACTGTAACTTCGTTACTAATTATGACAAGTAACTGTAATTTCGATACAAATTTTGGCAGGTAACTGTAACTTCGATACTAATTATGACAGGTAACAGAAACTTCGATAATAATTATGACAAGTAACTGTAACTTCGATACTAATTATGACTGGTAACTGTAACTTCGTTACTAATTATGACAAGTAACTGTAATTTCGATACAAATTATGGCAGGTAACTGTAACTTCGATACTAATTATGACAGGTAACAGCACCTTCGATACTAATTATGACAAGTAACAATATCTTCGATACAAATTATGACAGGTAACTGTAACTTCGATACCAATTATGACAAGAAACTCTAACTTCGTTACTAATTATGACAAGTAACTTTAATTTCGATACTAATTAGGGCAGGTTACTGAAACTTCGTTACTAATTATGACAAGTCCCTGAAATTTCGATACAAATTATGGCAGGTAATTGTAATTTCGATTCTAATTATGACAGGGAACAGTAACTACGATACATATTATGACAAGTAACAGTAACTTCGATACTAATTATGACAAGTAACTGTAACTTTGATACTAATTATGACAGGTAACTGTAACTTCGTTACTAATTGTGACAAGTAACTGTAATTTCGATTCAAATTTTGGCAGGTAACTGTAACTTCGATACTTATTATGACAGGTAACAGTAACTTCGATACTAATTATGACAAGAAACTTTAACTTCGATACTAATTATGACAGGTAACTGTAACTTCGTTACTAATTATGACAAGTAACTGTAATTTCGATAAAAATTATAGCAAGTAACTGTAACTTCGATACTAATTATGACAGGTAACAGCAACTTCGATACTAATTATGAAAAGTAACTACAACTTCGATACAAATTATGACAGGTAACTGTAACCTCGATACTAATTATGACAAGAAACTCTAACTTCGTTACTAATTATGACCATTAACTGTAATTTTGATAAAAATTATGGTAGGTAACTGTAACTTCAATACTAATTATGACAGGTAACAGTAACGTCGATACTAATTATGACAGGTAACTGTAACTTCGATACTGATTATGACAAGTAACTTTAATTTCGATACTAATTAAGGTAGGTAACTGTAACTTCGTTACTAATTATGACAAGTCCCTGTAATTTCGATACAAATTATGGCAGGTAACTGTAACTTCGATACTAATTATGACAGGTAACAGTAACTACAATACTAATTATGACAAGTAACTGTAACTTCGATACTAATTATGACAGGTAACTGTAACTTCGTAACTAATTATGACAAGTAACTGTAACTTCGATACAAATTATGGCAGGTAACAGTAACTTGGATACTAATTATGACAAGTAACTATAACTTCGAATCAAATTAAGACAGGTAACTGTAACTTCGATACTAATTATGACAAGAAACTCTAAATTCTCTACTAATTATGACAAGTAACTGTAATTTTGATAAAAAATTATGGTAGGTAACTGTAACTTCAATACTTATTATGACAGGTAACAGTAACTTCGATACTAATTATGACAGGTAACTGTAACTTCGTTACTAATTATGAAAATTTACTTTAATTTCGATACTATTTATGGCAGGTAACTGTAACTTCGTTACTAATTATGACAAGTCCCTGTAATTTCGATACAAATTATGGCAGGTAACGGTAACTTCGATACTAATTATTACAAGATACTCTAACTTCGATACTAATTATGACAGGTGACTGTATCTTCGTTACTAATTATGACAAGTAACTGTAATTTCAATACAAATTATGGCAGGTAACTGTAACTTCGGTACTAATTATATCAGTTATCAGTAACTTCGATACTAATTATGACAGGTTACTGTAACTTCGTTACTAATTATGTCAAGTAACTGTAACTTCGTTACTAATTATGACGAGTCCCTGTAATTTCGATACAAATTATGGCAGGTAACTGTAACTTCGATACTAGTTATGTCAGGTAACAGTAACTTCGATACTAATTATGACAGGAAACTGTAACTTCGTTACTAATTATGACAAGTTACTGTAATTTCGTTACAAATTATGACAGGTAACTGTAACTTCGTTACTAATTATGACAAGTAACTGTAATTTCGATACAAATTATGACAGGTAACTGTAACTTCGTTACTAATTATGACAAGTAACTGTAATTTCGATACAAATTATGGCAGGTTACAGTACCTTCGATACTAATTATGACAGGTAACTGTAACTTCGATACTAATTATGACAAGGAACTCTAATTTCGATACAAATTATGGCAGGTAACTGTAACTTTGATACTAATTATGACAGGTAACAGTAACATCGATACTAATTATGACAAGTAACTCTAATTTTGATAAAAAAATTATGGCGGGTAACGGTAACTTCGATACTAATTATGACAAGTAACTGTAACTTCGATACTAATTATGACAGGTAACTGTAACTTCGTTACTAATTATGACAAGTAACTGTAATTTCGATACAAATTTTGGCAGGTAACTGTAACTTCGATACTAATTATGACAGGTAACAGCACCTTCGATACTAATTTAGACAAGTAACTGTAACTTCAATACAAATTATGACAGGTAACTGTAACTTCGATACTAATTATGACAAGAAACTCTAACTTCGTTACTAATTATGACAAGTAACTGTAATTTTGAGAAAAAATTATTGTAGGTAACTGTAACTTCAATACTAATTATGACAGGTAACAGTAACTTCGATACTAATAATGACAGGTAACTGTAACTTCGTTACTTATTATGACAAGTAACTTTAATTTCGATACTAATTATTGCAGGTTACTGTAACTTCGATTACTAATTATGACAAGTCCCTGTAATTTCGATACAAATTATGGCAGGTAATTGTAATTTCGATACCAATTATGACAGGTAACTGTAAATTCGATACTTATTATGACAGGTAACAGTAACTTCGATACTAATTATGACAAGAAACTGTAACTTCGATACTAATTATGACAGGTAACTGTAAATTCGTTAGTAATTAAGACAAGTAACTGTAATTTCGATACAAATTATGACAGGTAACAGTAACTTCGATACTAATTATGACAAGAAACTCTAGCTTCTTTACTAATTAGGACAAGTAACTCTAATTTTGATAAAAAATTATGGCAGGTAACTGTAACTTCGATACGAATTATGACAGGTAACAGTAACTTCGATAATAATTATGACAGGTTACTGTAACTTCGTTACTAATTATGTAAAGTAACTGTAACTTCGATTCTAATTATGACAAGTAACTGTAATTTCGATACAAATTATGACAGGTTACCGTAACTTCGTTACTAATTATGACAAGTAACTGTAATTTCGATACAAATTATGGCAGGTAACAGTAACTTCGATACTAATTATGACAAGTTACTGTAATTTAGATACAAATTATGACAGGTATCAGTAACTTCGATACTAATTATGACAAGAAACTCTAGCTTCGTTACTAATTATGACAAGTAACAGTATTTTTTATAAAAATTATGGTAGGTAACTGTAACTTCAATACTAATTATGACATGTAACAGTAACGTCGATACTAATTATGACAGGTAACTGTAACATCGTTACTAATTATGACAAGTAACTGTAATTTCGATACAAATTATGGCAAGTTACAGTACCTTCGATACTAATTATGACAGGTTACTGTAACTTCGATACTAATTATGACAAGGAACTCTAATTTCGATACAAATTATGGCAGGTAACGGTAACTTTGATACTAATTATGACAGGTAACAGTAACTTCGATACTAATTATGACAAGTAACTCTAATTTTGATAAAAAATTATGGCAGGTAACGGTAACTTCGATACTAATTATGACAAGTAACTGTAACTTCCATACTAATTATGACAGGTAACTGTAACTTCGTTACTAATTATGACGAGTAACTGTAATTTCGATACAAATTATGGCAGGTAACTGTAACTTCGATACTAGTTATGTCAGGTAACAGTAACTTCGATACTTATTATGACAGGAAACTGTAACTTCGTTACTAATTATGACAAGTAACTGTAATTTCGTTACAAATTATGACAGGTAACTGTAACTTCGTTACTAATTATGACAAGTAACTGTAATTTCGATACAAATTATGGCAGGTTACAGTACCTTCGATACTAATTATGACAGGTTACTGTAACTTCGATACTAATTATGACAAGGAACTCTAATTTCGATACAAATTATGGCAGGTAACGGTAACTTTGATACTAATTATGACAGGTAACAGTAACTTCGATACTAATTATGACAAGTAACTCTAATTTTGATAAAAAATTATGGCAGGTAACGGTAACTTCGATACTAATTATGACAAGTAACTGTAACTTCCATACTAATTATGACAGGTAACTGTAACTTCGTTACTAATTATGACGAGTAACTGTAATTTCGATACAAATTTTGGCAGGTAACTGTAACTTCGATACTAATTATGACAGGTTACAGTAACTTCGATACTAATGATGACAAGTAACTGTAACTTCGATACTAATTATGACAGGTAACTGTAACTTCGTTACTAATTATGACAAGTAACTGTAATTTCGATACAAATTATGGCAGGTAAATGTAACTTCGATACTAATTATGACAGGTAACAGCACCTTCGATACTAATTATGACAAGTAACTATAACTTCGATACAAATTATGACAGGTAACTGTAACTTCGATACTAATTATGACAAGAAACTCTAACTTCGTTACTCATTATGACAAGTAACTTTAATTTCGATACTAATTATGGCAGGTTACTGTAACTTCGTTACTTATTATGACAAGTCCCTGAAATTTCGATACAAATTATGGCAGGTGATTGTAATTTCGATACTAATTATGACAGGTAACAATAACTTCGATACATATTATGACAAGTAACAGTAACTTCGATACTAATTATGACAAGTAACTGTAACTTCGATACGAATTATGACAGGCAACTGTAACTTCGTTACTAATTATGACAAGTAACTGTAATTTCGATTCAAATTTTGGCAGGTAACTGTAACTTCGATACTTATTATGACAGGTAACAGTAACTTCGATACTAATTATGACAAGAAACTGTAACTTCGATACTAATTATGACAGGTAACTGTAACTTCGTTACGAATTATGACAAGTAACTGTAATTTCGATACAAATTATGGCAGGTAACTGTAACTTCGATACTAATTATGACAGGTAAAAGCAACTTCGATACTAATTATGACAAGTAACTACAACTTCGATACAAATTATGACAGGTAACTGTAACCTCGATACTATTTATGACAAGAAACTCTAACTTCGTTACTAATTATGACCATTAACTGTAATTTTGATAAAAAATTATTGTAGGTTACTGTAACTTCAATAATAATTATGACAGGTAACAGTAACTTCGATACTAATTATGACAGGTAACAGTAACTACGATACTAATTATGACAAGTAACTGTAACTTCGATACTAATTATGACAGGTAACTGTACCTTCGTAACTAATTATGGCAAGTAACTGTAACTTCGATACAAATTATGGCAGGTAACAGTTACTTGGATACTAATTATGACAGGTAACTGTAACTTCGATACTAATTATGACAAGAAACTGTAATTTCGATACAAATTATGGCAGGTAACTGTAACTTCGATACTAATTATGACAGGTAACAGTAACTTTGATACTAATTATGAAAAGTAACTATAACTTCGAATCAAATTATGACAGGTAACTGTAACTTCGATACTAATTATGACAAGAAACTCTAACTTCGTTACTAATTATGACAAGTAACTGTAATTTTGATAAAAAATTATGGTAGGTAACTGTAACTTCAATACTTATTATGACAGGTAACAGTAACTTCGATACTAATTATGACAGGTAACTGTAACTTCGTTACTAATTATGACAAGTTACTTTAATTTTGATACTATTTATGGCAGGTAACTGTAACTTCGTTACTAATTATGACAAGTCCCTGTAATTTCGATACAAATTATGGCAGGTAACGGTAACTTCGATGCTAATTATTACAAGTAACTGTAACATCGATACTAATTATGACAGGTGACTGTATCTTCGTTACTAATTATGACAAGTTACTTTAATTTCGATACTAATTATGGCAGGTAACTGTAACTTCGTTACTAATAATGACAAGTCCCTGTAATTTCGATACAAATTATCGCAGGTAACTGTAACTTCGATACTAATTATGACAAGTAACTGTAACTTCGATACTAATTATCACAGGTAACTGTAACTTCGTTATTAATTATGACAAGTAACTGTAATTTCGATACAAATTTTGGCAGGTAACTGTAACTTCGATACTAATTATGACAGGTAACAGTAACATCGATACTAATTATGACAAGTAACTGTAACTCCGATACTAATTATGACAGGTAACAGTAACTTCGTCACTAATTATGACAAGTAACTGTAATTTCGATACAAATTATGGCAGGTGACTGTATCCTCGATACTAATTATGACAGGTAACAGTAACTTCGATACTAATTAAGAGAAGTAACTATAACTTCGATACAAATAATGACAGGTAACTGTAACTTCGATACTAATTATGACAAGAAACTCGAACTTCGTTACTAATTATGACAATTCCCTGTAATTTCGATACAAATTATGGCAGGTAACTGTAACTTCCATACTAATTATGACAGGTAACAGTAACTTCGTTACTAACTATGACAGGAAACTGTAACTTCGTTACTAATTATGACAAGTAACTGTAATTTCGATACAAATTATGACAGGTAACTGTAACTTCGTTACTAATTATGACAAGTAACAGTACCTTCGATACTAATTATGACAGGTAACTGTAACTTCGTTACTAATTATGACAAGTAACTCTAATTTTGATAAAAATTATGGCAGGTAACTGTTACTTTGATACTAATAATGACAGGTAACAGTAACTTCGATACTAATTATGACAAGTAACTGTAACTTCGTTACTAATTAGACAAGTAACTCTAATTTTGATAAAAATTATGGCAGGTAACTGTAACTTCGATACTAATTATGACAGGCAACAGTAACTTCGATACTAATTATGACAGGTTACTGTAACTTCGTTACTAATTATGTCAAGTAACTGTAACGTCGATACTAATTATGACAAGTAACTGTAATTTCGATACAAATTTTGACAGGTTACCGTAACTTCGTTACTAATTATGACAAGAAACTCTAATTTCGATACAAATTATGGCAGGTAACTGTAACTTCGATACTAATTATATCAGGTATCAGTAACTTCGATACTAATTCTGACAGGTCACTGTAACTTCGTTACTAATTATGTCAAATAACTGTAACTTCGATACTTATTATGACAAGTTACTGTAATTTCGATACAAATTATGACAGGTAACAGTAACTTCGATACTAATTATGACAAGAAACTCTAGCTTCGTTACTAATTATAACAAGTAACAGTAATTTTGATAAAAATTATGGTAGGTAACTGTAACTTCGTTACTAATTATGACAAGTCCCTGTAATTTCGATACAAATTATGGCAGGTAACTGTAACTCCGATACTAATTATGTCAGGTAACAGTAACTTCGTTACTAATTATGACAAGTAACTGTAATTTCGATACAAATTTTGGCAGGTAACTGTAACATCGATACTAATTATGACAGGTAACAGTAACTTCGATATTAATTATGACAAGTAACTGTAACTTCGATACTAATTATGACAGGTAACAGTAACTTCGTTACTAATTATGACAAGTAACTGTAATTTCGATACAAATTTTGGCAGGTAACTGTAACTTCGATACTAAATATGAGAGGAAACGGTAACTCGTTACTAATTATGACAAGTAACTGTAATTTCGATACAAATTATGACAGGTAACTGTAACTTCGTTACTAATTATGACAAGTAACTGTAATTTCGATACAAATTATGGCAGGTAACTGTAACTTTGATGCTAATTATGACAGGTAACAGTAACTTCGATACTAATTATGACAAGTAACTCTAATTTTGATAAAAAATTATGGCAGGTAACGGTAACTTCGATACTAATTATGACAAGTAACTGTAACTTCGATACTAATTATGACAGGTAACTGTAGCTTCGTTACTAATTATGACAAGTAACTGTAATTTCGATACAAATTTTGGCAGGTAACTGTTACTTCGATACTAATTATGACAGGTAACAGTAACTTAGATATTAATTATGACAAGTAACTGTAACTTCAATACTAATTATGACAGGTAATTGTAACTTCGTAACTAATTATGACAAGTAACTGTAATTTCGATACAAATTATGACAGGCAACTGTATCTTCGATACTAATTATGACAGGTAACAGTAACTTCGATACTAATTATGAGAAGTAACTATAACTTCGATACAAATTATGACAGGTAACTGTAACTTCGATACTAATTATGACAAGAAACTCGAACTTCGTTACTAATTATGACAATTCCCTGTAATTTCGATACAAATTATGGCAGGTAACTGTAACATCCATACTAATTATGACAGGTAACAGTAACTTCGATACTAATTATGACAGGAAACTGTAACTTCGTTACTAATTATGACAATTCCCTGTAATTTCGATACAAATTAAGGCAGGTAACTGTAACTTTGATACTAATTATGACAGGTAACAGTAACTTCGATACTAATTATGACAAGTAACTGTAACTTCGTTAATAATTATGACAAGTAACTCTAATTTTGATAAAAAATTATGGCAGCTAACTGTAACTTCGATACTAATTATGACAGGTAACAGTAACTTCGATACTAATTATGACAGGTTACTGTAACTTCGTTACTAATTATGTCAAGTAACTGTAACTTCGATACTAATTATGACAAGTAACTGTAATTTCGATACAAATTATGACAGGTTACCGTAACTTCGTTACTAATTATGACAAGTAACTGTAATTTCGATACAAATTATGGCAGGTAACTGTAACTTCGATACTATTTATATCAGGTATCAGTAACTTCGATACTAATTATGACAGGTTACTGTAACTTCGTTACTAATAATGTCAAGTAACTGTAACTTCGATACTAATTATGACAAGTAACTGTAATTTCGATACAAATTACGACAGGTAAGAGTAACTTCGATACTATTTATGACAAGATACTCTAGCTTCGTTACTAATTTTGACATGTAACAGTAATTTTGATAAAAATTATGGTAGGTAACTGTAACTTCAATACTAATTATGACAGGTAACAGTTACTTCGATACTAATTATGACAGGTAACTGTAACTTCGATACTAATTATGACAAGTAACTTTAATTTCAATACTTATTAATGTAGGTAACTGTAACTTCGTTACCAATTATGACAAGTCCCTGTAATTTCGATACAAATTATGGCAGGTAACAGTAACTTCGATACTAATTATGTCAGGTAACAGTAACTTCGATAGTAATTATGACAGGAAACTGTAACTTCGTTATTAATTAAGACAAGTAACTGTAATTTCGATACAAATTATGACAGGTAACTGTAACTTCGTTACTAATTATGACAAGTACCTGTAATTTCGATACAAATTATGGCAGGTAACAGTACCTTCGATACTAATTAAGACAGGTAACTGTATCTTCGATACTAATTATGACAAGGAACTGTAATTTCGATACAAATTATGGCAGGTAACTGTAACTTTGATACTAATTATGACAGGTAACAGTAACTTCGATACTAATTATGACAAGTAACTCTAATTTTGAAAAAAAAATTATGGCAGGTAACGGTAACTTCGATACTAATTAAGACAAGTAACTGTAACTTCGATACTAATTATGACAGGTAACTGTATTTTTGATAAAAATTTTGGCATGTAACTGTAACTTCGATACTAATTATGACAGGTAACAGTAACTTCGTTACTAATTATGACACGTAACTGTAACTTCGATACTAATTATGACAGGTAACTGTAACTTCGTTACTAATTATGACAAGTAACAGCTATTTCGATACAAATTATGGCAGGTTACTGTAACTTCGATACTAATTATGACAGGTAACAGTAACTTCGATACTAATTATGACAAGTAACAGTAACTTCCATACTAATTATGACAGGTAACTGTAACTTCGATACTAATTATTACAGGTAACTGTAAATTCGTTACTAATTATGACAAGTAACTGTAATTTTGATACAAATTATGATAGGTAACTGTAACTTCAATACTAATTATGGCAGGTAACAGTAACTTCGATACTAATTATGACAAGTAAATGTAACTTCGATACTAATTATGACAAGTAACTGTAACTTCGATACTAATTATGACAGGTAACTGTAACTTCGTTACTAATTATAACAAGTAACTGTAATTTCGATACAAATTTTGGCAGGTAACTGTAACTTCGATACTAATTATGACAGGTAACAGTAACTTCGATAATTATTATGACATGTAACTGTAACATCGATACTAATTATGACAGGTAACTGTAACTTCGTTACTAATTATGACAAGTAACTGTAATTTTGATACAAATTATGGCAGGAAAGTGTAACTTCGTTACTAATTATGAGAAGTAACTGTAATTTCGATACTAATTATGACAGGTAACTGTAAATTCGTTACTAATTATGACAAGTAACTGTAATTTTGATATATATTATGACAGGTAACTGTAACTTCGATACTAATTATGACAGGTAACAGTAACATCGATACTAACTATGACAGGAAACTGTAACTTCGATACTAATTATGACAAGTAACTGTAATTTCGATACAAATTATGGCAGGAAAGTGTAACTTCGTTACTAATTATGAGAAGTAACTGTAATTTCTATACAAATTGTGGCAGGTAATTGTAATTTCGATACTAATTATGACAGGTAACAGTAACTTCGATACTAATTATGACAAGTAACTGTAACTTCGATACTAATTATGACAAGTAACTGTAATTTCGATACAAATTATGGCAGGAAAGTGTAACTTCGTTACTAATTATGAGAAGTAACTGTAATTTCTAAACAAATTGTGGCAGGTAATTGTAATTTCGATACTAATTATGACAGGTAACAGTAACGTCGATACTAATTATGACAAGTAACTGTAACTTCGATACTAATTATGACAGGTAACTGTAACTTCGTTACTAATTATGACAAGTAACTCTAACTTCGTTACTAATTATGACAAGTAACTGTAATTTTGATACAAATTATGGCAGGTAACTGTAACTTCGATAATAATTATGACAGGTAACAGTAACTTCGATACTAATTATGACAAGTAACTGTAACTTCGATACTAATTATGACAGGTAACTGTAAATTCGTTACTAATTATGACAAGTAACTGTAATTTTGATACAAATTATGATAGGTAACTGTAACTTCAATACTAATTATGGCAGGTAACAGTAACTTCGATACTAATTATGACAAGTAACTGTAACTTCGATACTAATTATGACAAGTAACTGTAACATCGATACTAATTATGACAGGTAACTGTAACTTCGTTACTAATTATGACAAGTAACTGTAATTTCGATACAAAATTTGGCAGGTAACTGTAACTTCGATACTAATTATGACAGGTAACAGTAACTTCGATAATTATTATGACAAGTAACTGTAACTTCGATACTAATTATGACAGGTAACTGTAACTTCGTTACTAATTATGACAAGTAACTGTAATTTTGACACAAATTATGGCAGGTAACTGTAACTTCGATACTAATTATGACAGGTAACAGTAACATCGATACTAACTATGAAAGGAAACTGTAACTTCGATACTAATTATGACAAGTAACTGTAATTTCGATACAAATTATGGCAGGTAAGTGTAACTTCGTTACTAATTATGAGAAGTAACTGTAATTTCTATACAAATTGTGGAAGGTAATTGTAATTTCGATACTAATTATGACAGGTAGTAACTTCGATACTAATTATGACAAGTAACTGTAACTTCGATACTAATTATGACAGGTAACTGTAACTTCGTTACTAATTATGACAAGGAACTGTAATTTCGATACAAATGTTGGCAGGTAACTGTAACTTCGATACTAATTATGACAGGTAACAGTAACTTCGATAATTATTATGACAAGTAACTGTAATTTCGATACAAATTATGGCAGGTAACTGTAACTTCGATACTAATTATGACAGGTAACAGAAACTTCGATACTAATTATGACAAGTAACTACAACTTCGATACAAATTATGACAGTTAACTGTAACCTCGATACTATTTATGACAAGAAACTCTAACTTCGTTACTAATTATGACCATTAACTGTAATTTTGATAAAAAATTATTGTAGGTAACTGTAACTTCAATAATAATTATGACAGGTAACAGTAACTTCGATACTAATTATGACAGGTAACAGTAACTACGATACTAATTATGACAAGTAACTGTAACTTCGATACTAATTATGACAGGTAACTGTAACTTCGTAACTAATTATGACAAGTAACTGTAACTTCGATACAAATTATGGCAGGTAACAGTTACTTGGATACTAATTATGACAGGTAACTGTAACTTCGATACTAATTATGACAAGGAACTGTAATTTCGATACAAATTATGGCAGGTAACTGTAACTTCGATACTAATTATGACAGGTAACAGTAACTTTGATACTAATTATGAAAAGTAACTATAACTTCGAATCAAATTATGACAGGTAACTGTAAATTCGATACTAATTATGACAAGAAACTCTAACTTCGTTACTAATTATGACAAGTAACTGTAATTTTGATAAAAAATTATGGTAGGTAACTGTAACTTCAATACTTATTATGACAGGTAACAGTAACTTCGATACTAATTATGACAGGTAACTGTAACTTCGTTACTAATTATGACAAGTTACTTTAATTTTGATACTATTTATGGCAGGTAACTGTAACTTCGTTACTAATTATGACAAGTCCCTGTAATTTCGATACAAATTATGGCAGGTAACGGTAACTTCGATGCTAATTATTACAAGTAACTGTAACATCGATACTAATTATGACAGGTGACTGTATCTTCGTTACTAATTACGACAACTTACTTTAATTTCGATACTAATTATGGCAGGTAACTGTAACTTCGTTACTAATAATGACAAGTCCCTGTAATTTCGATACAAATTATCGCAGGTAACTGTAACTTCGATACTAATTATGACAAGTAACTGTAACTTCGATACTAATTATGACAGGTAACTGCAACTTCGTTATTAATTATGACAAGTAACTGTAATTTCGATACAAATTTTGGCAGGTAACTGTAACTTCGATACTAATTATGACAGGTAACAGTAACTTCGATACTAATTATGACAAGTAACTGTAACTCCGATACTAATTATGACAGGTAACAGTAACTTCGTCACTAATTATGACAAGTAACTGTAATTTCGATACAAATTATGGCAGGTGACTGTATCCTCGATACTAATTATGACAGGTAACAGTAACTTCGATACTAATTAAGAGAAGTAACTATAACTTCGATACAAATAATGACAGGTAACTGTAACTTCGATACTAATTATGACAAGAAACTCGAACTTCGTTACTAATTATGACAATTCCCTGTAATTTCGATACAAATTATGGCAGGTAACTGTAAATTCCATACTAATTATGACAGGTAACAGTAACTTCGTTACTAACTATGACAGGAAACTGTAACTTCGTTACTAATTATGACAAGTAACTGTAATTTCGATACAAATTATGACAGGTAACTGTAACTTCGTTACTAATTATGACAAGTAACAGTACCTTCGATACTAATTATGACAGGTAACTGTAACTTCGTTACTAATTATGACAAGTAACTCTAATTTTGATAAAAATTATGGCAGGTAACTGTTACTTTGATACTAATAATGACAGGTAACAGTAACTTCGATACTAATTATGACAAGTAACTGTAACTTCGTTACTAATTAGACAAGTAACTCTAATTTTGATAAAAATTATGGCAGGTAACTGTAACTTCGATACTAATTATGACAGGTAACAGTAACTTCGATAATAATTATGACAGGTTACTGTAACTTCGTTACTAATTATGTCAAGTAACTGTAACTTCGATACTAATTATGACAAGTAACTGTAATTTCGATACAAATTTTGACAGGTTACCGTAACTTCGTTACTAATTATGACAAGTAACTGTAATTTCGATACAAATTATGGCAGGTAACTGTAACTTCGATACTAATTTTATCAGGTATCAGTAACTTCGATACTAATTCTGACAGGTCACTGTAACTTCGTTACTAATTATGTCAAGTAAATGTAACTTCGATACTTATTATGACAAGTTACTGTAATTTCGATACAAATTATGACAGGTAACAGTAACTTCGATACTAATTATGACAAGAAACTCTAGCTTCGTTACTAATTATGACAAGTAACAGTAATTTTGATAAAAATTATGGTAGGTAACTGTAACTTCGTTACTAATTATGACAAGTCCCTGTAATTTCGATACAAATTATGGCAGGTAACTGTAACTCCGATACTAATTATGTCAGGTAACAGTAACTTCGTTACTAATTATGACAAGTAACTGTAATTTCGATACAAATTTTGGCAGGTAACTGTAACATCGATACTAATTATGACAGGTAACAGTAACTTCGATATTAATTATGACAAGTAACTGTAACTTCGATACTAATTATGACAGGTAACAGTAACTTCGTTACTAATTATGACAAGTAACTGTAATTTCGATACAAATTTTGGCAGGTAACTGTAACTTCGATACTAAATATGAGAGGAAACTGTAACTCGTTACTAATTATGACAAGTAACTGTAATTTCGATACAAATTATGACAGGTAACTGTAACTTCGTTACTAATTATGACAAGTAACTGTAATTTCGATACAAATTATGGCAGGTAACTGTAATTTTGGTGCTAATTATGACAGGTAACAGTAACTTCGATACTAATTATGACAAGTAACTCTAATTTTGATAAAAAAGTATGGCAGGTAACGGTAACTTCGATACTAATTATGACAAGTAACTGTAACTTCGATACTAATTATGACAGGTAACTGTAGCTTCGTTACTAATTATGACAAGTAACTGTAATTTCGATACAAATTTTGGCAGGTAACTGTTACTTCGATACTAATTATGACAGGTAACAGTAACTTAGATATTAATTATGACAAGTAACTGTAACTTCGATACTAATTATGACAGGTAATTGTAACTTCGTAACTAATTATGACAAGTAACTGTAATTTCGATACAAATTATGGCAGGCAACTGTATCTTCGATACTAATTATGACAGGTAACAGTAACTTCGATACTAATTATGAGAAGTAACTATAACTTCGATACAAATTATGACAGGTAACTGTAACTTCGATACTAATTATGACAAGAAACTCGAACTTCGTTACTAATTATGACAATTCCCTGTAATTTCGATACAAATTATGGCAGGTAACTGTAACATCCATACTAATTATGACAGGTAACAGTAACTTCGATACTAATTATGACAGGAAACTGTAACTTCGTTACTAATTATGACAATTCCCTGTAATTTCGATACAAATTAAGGCAGGTAACTGTAACTTTGATACTAATTATGACAGGTAACAGTAACTTCGATACTAATTATGACAAGTAACTGTAACTTCGTTAATAATTATGACAAGTAACTCTAATTTTGATAAAAAATTATGGCAGCTAACTGTAACTTCGATACTAATTATGACAGGTAACAGTAACTTCGATACTAATTATGACAGGTTACTGTAACTTCGTTACTAATTATGTCAAGTAACTGTAACTTCGATACTAATTATGACAAGTAACTGTAATTTCGATACAAATTATGACAGGTTACCGTAACTTCGTTACTAATTATGACAAGTAACTGTAATTTCGATACAAATTATGGCAGGTAACTGTAACTTCGATACTAATTATATCAGGTATCAGTAACTTCGATACTAATTATGACAGGTTACTGTAACTTCGTTACTAATAATGTCAAGTAACTGTAACTTCGATATTAATAATTATGACAAGTAACTGTAATTTCGATACAAATAATGACAGGTAACAGTAACTTCGATACTAATTATGACAAGAAACTCTAGCTTCTTTACTAATTAGGACAAGTAACTCTAATTTTGATAAAAAATTATGGCAGGTAACTGTAACTTCGATACGAATTATGACAGGTAACAGTAACTTCGATAATAATTATGACAGGTTACTGTAACTTCGTTACTAATTATGTAAAGTAACTGTAACTTCGATTCTAATTATGACAAGTAACTGTAATTTCGATACAAATTATGGCAGGTAACAGTAACTTCGATACTAATTATGACAAGTTACTGTAATTTAGATACAAATTATGACAGGTATCAGTAACTTCGATACTAATTATGACAAGAAACTCTAGCTTCGTTACTAATTATGACAAGTAACAGTATTTTTTATAAAAATTATGGTAGGTAACTGTAACTTCAATACTAATTATGACATGTAACAGTAACGTCGATACTAATTATGACAGGTAACTGTAACATCGTTACTAATTATGACAAGTAACTGTAATTTCGATACAAATTATGGCAAGTTACAGTACCATCGATACTAATTATGACAGGTTACTGTAACTTCGATACTAATTATGACAAGGAACTCTAATTTCGATACAAATTATGGCAGGTAACGGTAACTTTGATACTAATTATGACAGGTAACAGTAACTTCGATACTAATTATGACAAGTAACTCTAATTTTGATAAAAAATTATGGCAGGTAACGGTAACTTCGATACTAATTATGACAAGTAACTGTAACTTCCATACTAATTATGACAGGTAACTGTAACTTCGTTACTAATTATGACGAGTAACTGTAACTTCCATACTAATTATGACAGGTAACTGTAACTTCGTTACTAATTATGACGAGTAACTGTAATTTCGATACAAATTATGGCAGGTAACTGTAACTTCGATACTAGTTATGTCAGGTAACAGTAACTTCGATACTTATTATGACAGGAAACTGTAACTTCGTTACTAATTATGACAAGTAACTGTAATTTCGATACAAATTATGACAGGTAACTGTAACTTCGTTACTAATTATGACAAGTAACTGTAATTTCGATACAAATTATGGCAGGTTACAGTACCTTCGATACTAATTATGACAGGTTACTGTAACTTCGATACTAATTATGACAAGGAACTCTAATTTCGATACAAATTATGGCAGGTAACGGTAACTTTGATACTAATTATGACAGGTAACAGTAACTTCGATACTAATTATGACAAGTAACTCTAATTTTGATAAAAAATTATGGCAGGTAACGGTAACTTCGATACTAATTATGACAAGTAACTGTAACTTCCATACTAATTATGACAGGTAACTGTAACTTCGTTACTAATTATGACGAGTAACTGTAATTTCGATACAAATTTTGGCAGGTAACTGTAACTTCGATACTAATTATGACAGGTTACAGTAACTTCGATACTAATGATGACAAGTAACTGTAACTTCGATACTAATTATGACAGGTAACTGTAACTTCGTTACTAATTATGACAAGTAACTGTAATTTCGATACAAATTATGGCAGGTAAATGTAACTTCGATACTAATTATGACAGGTAACAGCACCTTCGATACTAATTATGACAAGTAACTATAACTTCGATACAAATTATGACAGGTAACTGTAACTTCGATACTAATTATGACAAGAAACTCTAACTTCGTTACTCATTATGACAAGTAACTTTAATTTCGATACTAATTATGGCAGGTTACTGTAACTTCGTTACTTATTATGACAAGTCCCTGAAATTTCGATACAAATTATGGCAGGTGATTGTAATTTCGATACTAATTATGACAGGTAACAATAACTTCGATACATATTATGACAAGTAACAGTAACTTCGATACTAATTATGACAAGTAACTGTAACTTCGATACGAATTATGACAGGCAACTGTAACTTCGTTACTAATTATGACAAGTAACTGTAATTTCGATTCAAATTTTGGCAGGTAACTGTAACTTCGATACTTATTATGACAGGTAACAGTAACTTCGATACTAATTATGACAAGAAACTGTAACTTCGATACTAATTATGACAGGTAACTGTAACTTCGTTACTAATTATGACAAGTAACTGTAATTTCGATACAAATTATGGCAGGTAACTGTAACTTCGATACTAATTATGACAGGTAAAAGCAACTTCGATACTAATTATGACAAGTAACTACAACTTCGATACAAATTATGACAGGTAACTGTAACCTCGATACTATTTATGACAAGAAACTCTTACTTCGTTACTAATTATGACCATTAACTGTAATTTTGATAAAAAATTATTGTAGGTTACTGTAACTTCAATAATAATTATGACAGGTAACAGTAACTTCGATACTAATTATGACAGGTAACAGTAACTACGATACTAATTATGACAAGTAACTGTAACTTCGATACTAATTATGACAGGTAACTGTACCTTCGTAACTAATTATGACAAGTAACTGTAACTTCGATACAAATTATGGCAGGTAACAGTTACTTGGATACTAATTATGACAGGTAACTGTAACTTCGATACTAATTATGACAAGGAACTGTAATTTCGATACAAATTATGGCAGGTAACTGTAACTTCGATACTAATTATGACAGGTAACAGTAACTTTGATACTAATTATGAAAAGTAACTATAACTTCGAATCAAATTATGACAGGTAACTGTAACTTCGATACTAATTATGACAAGAAACTCTAACTTCGTTACTAATTATGACAAGTAACTGTAATTTTGATAAAAAATTATGGTAGGTAACTGTAACTTCAATACTTATTATGACAGGTAACAGTAACTTCGATACTAATTATGACAGGTAACTGTAACTTCGTTACTAATTATGACAAGTTACTTAAATTTTGATACTATTTATGGCAGGTAACTGTAACTTCGTTACTAATTATGACAAGTCCCTGTAATTTCGATACAAATTATGGCAGGTAACGGTAACTTCGATGCTAATTATTACAAGTAACTGTAACATCGATACTAATTATGACAGGTGACTGTATCTTCGTTACTAATTATGACAAGTTACTTTAATTTCGATACTAATTATGGCAGGTAACTGTAACTTCGTTACTAATAATGACAAGTCCCTGTAATTTCGATACAAATTATCGCAGGTAACTGTAACTTCGATACTAATTATGACAAGTAACTGTAACTTCGATACTAATTATCACAGGTAACTGTAACTTCGTTATTAATTATGACAAGTAACTGTAATTTCGATACAAATTTTGGCAGGTAACTGTAACTTCGATACTAATTATGACAGGTAACAGTAACATCGATACTAATTATGACAAGTAACTGTAACTCCGATACTAATTATGACAGGTAACAGTAACTTCGTCACTAATTATGACAAGTAACTGTAATTTCGATACAAATTATGGCAGGTGACTGTATCCTCGATACTAATTATGACAGGTAACAGTAACTTCGATACTAATTAAGAGAAGTAACTATAACTTCGATACAAATAATGACAGGTAACTGTAACTTCGATACTAATTATGACAAGAAACTCGAACTTCGTTACTAATTATGACAATTCCCTGTAATTTCGATACAAATTATGGCAGGTAACTGTAACTTCCATACTAATTATGACAGGTAACAGTAACTCCGTTACTAACTATGACAGGAAACTGTAACTTCGTTACTAATTATGACAAGTAACTGTAATTTCGATACAAATTATGACAGGTAACTGTAACTTCGTTACTAATTATGACAAGTAACAGTACCTTCGATACTAATTATGACAGGTAACTGTAACTTCGTTACTAATTATGACAAGTAACTCTAATTTTGATAAAAATTATGGCAGGTAACTGTTACTTTGATACTAATAATGACAGGTAACAGTAACTTCGATACTAATTATGACAAGTAACTGTAACTTCGTTACTAATTAGACAAGTAACTCTAATTTTGATAAAAATTATGGCAGGTAACTGTAACTTCGATACTAATTATGACAGGCAACAGTAACTTCGATACTAATTATGACAGGTTACTGTAACTTCGTTACTAATTATGTCAAGTAACTGTAACTTCGATACTAATTATGACAAGTAACTGTAATTTCGATACAAATTTTGACAGGTTACCGTAACTTCGTTACTAATTATGACAAGTAACTGTAATTTCGATACAAATTATGGCAGGTAACTGTAACTTCGATACTAATTATATCAGGTATCAGTAACTTCGATACTAATTCTGACAGGTCACTGTAACTTCGTTACTAATTATGTCAAGTAACTGTAACTTCGATACTTATTATGACAAGTTACTGTAATTTCGATACAAATTATGACAGGTAACAGTAACTTCGATACTAATTATGACAAGAAACTCTAGCTTCGTTACTAATTATAACAAGTAACAGTAATTTTGATAAAAATTATGGTAGGTAACTGTAACTTCGTTACTAATTATGACAAGTCCCTGTAATTTCGATACAAATTATGGCAGGTAACTGTAACTCCGATACTAATTATGTCAGGTAACAGTAACTTCGTTACTAATTATGACAAGTAACTGTAATTTCGATACAAATTTTGGCAGGTAACTGTAACATCGATACTAATTATGACAGGTAACAGTAACTTCGATATTAATTATGACAAGTAACTGTAACTTCGATACTAATTATGACAGGTAACAGTAACTTCGTTACTAATTATGACAAGTAACTGTAATTTCGATACAAATTTTGGCAGGTAACTGTAACTTCGATACTAAATATGAGAGGAAACGGTAACTCGTTACTAATTATGACAAGTAACTGTAATTTCGATACAAATTATGACAGGTAACTGTAACTTCGTTACTAATTATGACAAGTAACTGTAATTTCGATACAAATTATGGCAGGTAACTGTAACTTTGATGCTAATTATGACAGGTAACAGTAACTTCGATACTAATTATGACAAGTAACTCTAATTTTGATAAAAAATTATGGCAGGTAACGGTAACTTCGATACTAATTATGACAAGTAACTGTAACTTCGATACTAATTATGACAGGTAACTGTAGCTTCGTTACTAATTATGACAAGTAACTGTAATTTCGATACAAATTTTGGCAGGTAACTGTTACTTCGATACTAATTATGACAGGTAACAGTAACTTAGATATTAATTATGACAAGTAACTGTAACTTCAATACTAATTATGACAGGTAATTGTAACTTCGTAACTAATTATGACAAGTAACTGTAATTTCGATACAAATTATGACAGGCAACTGTATCTTCGATACTAATTATGACAGGTAACAGTAACTTCGATACTAATTATGAGAAGTAACTATAACTTCGATACAAATTATGACAGGTAACTGTAACTTCGATACTAATTATGACAAGAAACTCGAACTTCGTTACTAATTATGACAATTCCCTGTAATTTCGATACAAATTATGGCAGGTAACTGTAACATCCATACTAATTATGACAGGTAACAGTAACTTCGATACTAATTATGACAGGAAACTGTAACTTCGTTACTAATTATGACAATTCCCTGTAATTTCGATACAAATTAAGGCAGGTAACTGTAACTTTGATACTAATTATGACAGGTAACAGTAACTTCGATACTAATTATGACAAGTAACTGTAACTTCGTTAATAATTATGACAAGTAACTCTAATTTTGATAAAAAATTATGGCAGCTAACTGTAACTTCGATACTAATTATGACAGGTAACAGTAACTTCGATACTAATTATGACAGGTTACTGTAACTTCGTTACTAATTATGTCAAGTAACTGTAACTTCGATACTAATTATGACAAGTAACTGTAATTTCGATACAAATTATGACAGGTTACCGTAACTTCGTTACTAATTATGACAAGTAACTGTAATTTCGATACAAATTATGGCAGGTAACTGTAACTTCGATACTATTTATATCAGGTATCAGTAACTTCGATACTAATTATGACAGGTTACTGTAACTTCGTTACTAATAATGTCAAGTAACTGTAACTTCGATACTAATTATGACAAGTAACTGTAATTTCGATACAAATTACGACAGGTAAGAGTAACTTCGATACTATTTATGACAAGATACTCTAGCTTCGTTACTAATTTTGACATGTAACAGTAATTTTGATAAAAATTATGGTAGGTAACTGTAACTTCAATACTAATTATGACAGGTAACATTTACTTCGATACTAATTATGACAGGTAACTGTAACTTCGATACTAATTATGACAAGTAACTTTAATTTCAATACTTATTAATGTAGGTAACTGTAACTTCGTTACCAATTATGACAAGTCCCTGTAATTTCGATACAAATTATGGCAGGTAACAGTAACTTCGATACTAATTATGTCAGGTAACAGTAACTTCGATAGTAATTATGACAGGAAACTGTAACTTCGTTATTAATTAAGACAAGTAACTGTAATTTCGATACAAATTATGACAGGTAACTGTAACTTCGTTACTAATTATGACAAGTACCTGTAATTTCGATACAAATTATGGCAGGTAACAGTACCTTCGATACTAATTAAGACAGGTAACTGTATCTTCGATACTAATTATGACAAGGAACTGTAATTTCGATACAAATTATGGCAGGTAACTGTAACTTTGATACTAATTATGACAGGTAACAGTAACTTCGATACTAATTATGACAAGTAACTCTAATTTTGAAAAAAAAATTATGGCAGGTAACGGTAACTTCGATACTAATTAAGACAAGTAACTGTAACTTCGATACTAATTATGACAGGTAACTGTATTTTTGATAAAAATTTTGGCATGTAACTGTAACTTCGATACTAATTATGACAGGTAACAGTAACTTCGTTACTAATTATGACACGTAACTGTAACTTCGATACTAATTATGACAGGTAACTGTAACTTCGTTACTAATTATGACAAGTAACAGCTATTTCGATACAAATTATGGCAGGTTACTGTAACTTCGATACTAATTATGACAGGTAACAGTAACTTCGATACTAATTATGACAAGTAACAGTAACTTCGATACTAATTATGACAGGTAACTGTAACTTCGATACTAATTATGACAGGTAACTGTAAATTCGTTACTAATTATGACAAGTAACTGTAATTTTGATACAAATTATGATAGGTAACTGTAACTTCAATACTAATTATGGCAGGTAACAGTAACTTCGATACTAATTATGACAAGTAAATGTAACTTCGATACTAATTATGACAAGTAACTGTAACTTCGATACTAATTATGACAGGTAACTGTAACTTCGTTACTAATTATAACAAGTAACTGTAATTTCGATACAAATTTTGGCAGGTAACTGTAACTTCGATACTAATTATGACAGGTAACAGTAACTTCGATAATTATTATGACATGTAACTGTAACATCGATACTAATTATGACAGGTAACTGTAACTTCGTTACTAATTATGACAAGTAACTGTAATTTTGATACAAATTATGGCAGGAAAGTGTAACTTCGTTACTAATTATGAGAAGTAACTGTAATTTCGATACTAATTATGACAGGTAACTGTAAATTCGTTACTAATTATGACAAGTAACTGTAATTTTGATATATATTATGACAGGTAACTGTAACTTCGATACTAATTATGACAGGTAACAGTAACATCGATACTAACTATGACAGGAAACTGTAACTTCGATACTAATTATGACAAGTAACTGTAATTTCGATACAAATTATGGCAGGAAAGTGTAACTTCGTTACTAATTATGAGAAGTAACTGTAATTTCTATACAAATTGTGGCAGGTAATTGTAATTTCGATACTAATTATGACAGGTAACAGTAACTTCGATACTAATTATGACAAGTAACTGTAACTTCGATACTAATTATGACAAGTAACTGTAATTTCGATACAAATTATGGCAGGAAAGTGTAACTTCGTTACTAATTATGAGAAGTAACTGTAATTTCTATACAAATTGTGGCAGGTAATTGTAATTTCGATACTAATTATGACAGGTAACAGTAACGTCGATACTAATTATGACAAGTAACTGTAACTTCGATACTAATTATGACAGGTAACTGTAACTTCGTTACTAATTATGACAAGTAACTCTAACTTCGTTACTAATTATGACAAGTAACTGTAATTTTGATACAAATTATGGCAGGTAACTGTAACTTCGATAATAATTATGACAGGTAACAGTAACTTCGATACTAATTATGACAAGTAACTGTAACTTCGATACTAATTATGACAGGTAACTGTAAATTCGTTACTAATTATGACAAGTAACTGTAATTTTGATACAAATTATGATAGGTAACTGTAACTTCAATACTAATTATGGCAGGTAACAGTAACTTCGATACTAATTATGACAAGTAACTGTAACTTCGATACTAATTATGACAAGTAACTGTAACATCGATACTAATTATGACAGGTAACTGTAACTTCGTTACTAATTATGACAAGTAACTGTAATTTCGATACAAAATTTGGCAGGTAACTGTAACTTCGATACTAATTATGACAGGTAACAGTAACTTCGATAATTATTATGACAAGTAACTGTAACTTCGATACTAATTATGACAGGTAACTGTAACTTCGTTACTAATTATGACAAGTAACTGTAATTTTGACACAAATTATGGCAGGTAACTGTAACTTCGATACTAATTATGACAGGTAACAGTAACATCGATACTAACTATGAAAGGAAACTGTAACTTCGATACTAATTATGACAAGTAACTGTAATTTCGATACAAATTATGGCAGGTAAGTGTAACTTCGTTACTAATTATGAGAAGTAACTGTAATTTCTATACAAATTGTGGAAGGTAATTGTAATTTCGATACTAATTATGACAGGTAGTAACTTCGATACTAATTATGACAAGTAACTGTAACTTCGATACTAATTATGACAGGTAACTGTAACTTCGTTACTAATTATGACAAGGAACTGTAATTTCGATACAAATTTTGGCAGGTAACTGTAACTTCGATACTAATTATGACAGGTAACAGTAACTTCGATAATTATTATGACAAGTAACTGTAATTTCGATACAAATTATGGCAGGTAACTGTAACTTCGATACTAATTATGACAGGTAACAGCAACTTCGATACTAATTATGACAAGTAACTACAACTTCGATACAAATTATGACAGTTAACTGTAACCTCGATACTATTTATGACAAGAAACTCTAATTTCGTTACTAATTATGACCATTAACTGTAATTTTGATAAAAAATTATTGTAGGTAACTGTAACTTCAATAATAATTATGACAGGTAACAGTAACTTCGATACTAATTATGACAGGTAACAGTAACTACGATACTAATTATGACAAGTAACTGTAACTTCGATACTAATTATGACAGGTAACTGTAACTTCGTAACTAATTATGACAAGTAACTGTAACTTCGATACAAATTATGGCAGGTAACAGTTACTTGGATACTAATTATGACAGGTAACTGTAACTTCGATACTAATTATGACAAGGAACTGTAATTTCGATACAAATTATGGCAGGTAACTGTAACTTCGATACTAATTATGACAGGTAACAGTAACTTTGATACTAATTATGAAAAGTAACTATAACTTCGAATCAAATTATGACAGGTAACTGTAACTTCGATACTAATTATGACAAGAAACTCTAACTTCGTTACTAATTATGACAAGTAACTGTAATTTTGATAAAAAATTATGGTAGGTAACTGTAACTTCAATACTTATTATGACAGGTAACAGTAACTTCGATACTAATTATGACAGGTAACTGTAACTTCGTTACTAATTATGACAAGTTACTTTAATTTTGATACTATTTATGGCAGGTAACTGTAACTTCGTTACTAATTATGACAAGTCCCTGTAATTTCGATACAAATTATGGCAGGTAACGGTAACTTCGATGCTAATTATTACAAGTAACTGTAACATCGATACTAATTATGACAGGTGACTGTATCTTCGTTACTAATTACGACAACTTACTTTAATTTCGATACTAATTATGGCAGGTAACTGTAACTTCGTTACTAATAATGACAAGTCCCTGTAATTTCGATACAAATTATCGCAGGTAACTGTAACTTCGATACTAATTATGACAAGTAACTGTAACTTCGATACTAATTATGACAGGTAACTGCAACTTCGTTATTAATTATGACAAGTAACTGTAATTTCGATACAAATTTTGGCAGGTAACTGTAACTTCGATACTAATTATGACAGGTAACAGTAACTTCGATACTAATTATGACAAGTAACTGTAACTCCGATACTAATTATGACAGGTAACAGTAACTTCGTCACTAATTATGACAAGTAACTGTAATTTCGATACAAATTATGGCAGGTGACTGTATCCTCGATACTAATTATGACAGGTAACAGTAACTTCGATACTAATTAAGAGAAGTAACTATAACTTCGATACAAATAATGACAGGTAACTGTAACTTCGATACTAATTATGACAAGAAACTCGAACTTCGTTACTAATTATGACAATTCCCTGTAATTTCGATACAAATTATGGCAGGTAACTGTAAATTCCATACTAATTATGACAGGTAACAGTAACTTCGTTACTAACTATGACAGGAAACTGTAACTTCGTTACTAATTATGATAAGTAACTGTAATTTCGATACAAATTATGACAGGTAACTGTAACTTCGTTACTAATTATGACAAGTAACAGTACCTTCGATACTAATTATGACAGGTAACTGTAACTTCGTTACTAATTATGACAAGTAACTCTAATTTTGATAAAAATTATGGCAGGTAACTGTTACTTTGATACTAATAATGACAGGTAACAGTAACTTCGATACTAATTATGACAAGTAACTGTAACTTCGTTACTAATTAGACAAGTAACTCTAATTTTGATAAAAATTATGGCAGGTAACTGTAACTTCGATACTAATTATGACAGGTAACAGTAACTTCGATAATAATTATGACAGGTTACTGTAACTTCGTTACTAATTATGTCAAGTAACTGTAACTTCGATACTAATTATGACAAGTAACTGTAATTTCGATACAAATTTTGACAGGTTACCGTAACTTCGTTACTAATTATGACAAGTAACTGTAATTTCGATACAAATTATGGCAGGTAACTGTAACTTCGATACTAATTTTATCAGGTATCAGTAACTTCGATACTAATTCTGACAGGTCACTGTAACTTCGTTACTAATTATGTCAAGTAAATGTAACTTCGATACTTATTATGACAAGTTACTGTAATTTCGATACAAATTATGACAGGTAACAGTAACTTCGATACTAATTATGACAAGAAACTCTAGCTTCGTTACTAATTATGACAAGTAACAGTAATTTTGATAAAAATTATGGTAGGTAACTGTAACTTCGTTACTAATTATGACAAGTCCCTGTAATTTCGATACAAATTATGGCAGGTAACTGTAACTCCGATACTAATTATGTCAGGTAACAGTAACTTCGTTACTAATTATGACAAGTAACTGTAATTTCGATACAAATTTTGGCAGGTAACTGTAACATCGATACTAATTATGACAGGTAACAGTAACTTCGATATTAATTATGACAAGTAACTGTAACTTCGATACTAATTATGACAGGTAACAGTAACTTCGTTACTAATTATGACAAGTAACTGTAATTTCGATACAAATTTTGGCAGGTAACTGTAACTTCGATACTAAATATGAGAGGAAACTGTAACTCGTTACTAATTATGACAAGTAACTGTAATTTCGATACAAATTATGACAGGTAACTGTAACTTCGTTACTAATTATAACAAGCAACTGTAATTTCGATACAAATTATGGCAGGTAACTGTAATTTTGATGCTAATTATGACAGGTAACAGTAACTTCGATACTAATTATGACAAGTAACTCTAATTTTGATAAAAAATTATGGCAGGTAACGGTAACTTCGATACTAATTATGACAAGTAACTGTAACTTCGATACTAATTATGACAGGTAACTGTAGCTTCGTTACTAATTATGACAAGTAACCGAAATTTCGATACAAATTTTGGCAGGTAACTGTTACTTCGATACTAATTATGACAGGTAACAGTAACTTAGATATTAATTATGACAAGTAACTGTAACTTCGATACTAATTATGACAGGTAATTGTAACTTCGTAACTAATTATGACAAGTAACTGTAATTTCGATACAAATTATGGCAGGCAACTGTATCTTCGATACTAATTATGACAGGTAACAGTAACTTCGATACTAATTATGAGAAGTAACTATAACTTCGATACAAATTATGACAGGTAACTGTAACTTCGATACTAATTATGACAAGAAACTCGAACTTCGTTACTAATTATGACAATTCCCTGTAATTTCGATACAAATTATGGCAGGTAACTGTAACATCCATACAAATTTTGGCAGGTAACTGTAACTTCGATACTAATTATGACAGGTAACAGTAACTTCGATAATTATTATGACAAGTAACTGTAACTTCGATACTAGTTATGGCAGGTAAGTGTAACTTCGTTACTAATTATAAGAAGTAACTGTAATTTCGATACAAATTGTGGCAGGTAATTGTAATTTCGATACTAATTATGACAGGTAACAGTAACTTCGATACTAATTATGACAAGTAACTGTAACTTCGATAGTAATTATGACAGGTAACTGTAACTTCGTTACTAATTATGACAAGTAACTCTAACTTCGTTACAAATTATGACAAGTAACTTTAATTTTGATAAAAAATTATGGCAGGTAACTGTAACTTCGATACTAATTATGACAAGTAACTGTAATTTCGATACAAATTATGGCAGCTAACTGTAACTTCGATACTAATTATGACAGGTAACAGTAACTTCGATACTAATTATGACAGAAAACAGTAACTTCGATAATAATTATGGCAGGTAACTGTAACTTCGATACTAATTATGACAGTTAACTGTAACTTCGTTACTAATTATGACAGGTAACTGTAATTTCGATACTAATTATGACAGGTAACAGTAACTTCGATACTAATTATGACAGAAAACAGTAACTTCGATAATAATTATGGCAGGTAACTGTAACTTCGATACTAATTATGACAGTTAACTGTAACTTCGTTACTAATTATGACAAGTAACTCTAACTTCGTTACTAATTATGACAAGTCCCTGTAATTTCGATACAAATTATGGCTGGTAACTGTAACTTCGAAACTAATTATGACAGGTAACAGTAACTTCGATACTAATTATGACAGGAAACTGTAACTTCGTTACTAATTATGACAAGTAACTGCAATTTCGATACAAATTATGACAGGTAACTGTAACTTCGTTACTAGTTATGTCAAGTAACTGTAAATTCGATACAAATTATGGCAGGTAACAGTACCTTCGATACTAATTATGACTGGTAACTGTAACTTCGATACTAATTATGACTGGTAACTGAAACTTCGATACTAATTATGACAAGGAACTGTAATTTCGATACAAATTAGGGCAGGTAACTGTAACCTCGATACTAATTATGACAGGTAACAGTAACTTCGATACTAATTATGACAAGTAACTATAACTTCGATACAAATTATGACAGGTAACTGTAACTTCGATACTAATTATGACAAGAAACTCTACCTTCGTTACTAATTATGACAAGTAACTGAAATTTTGATAAAAATTATGGTAGGTAACTGTAACTTCAATACTAATTATGACAGGTAACAGTAACTTCGATACTATTTATGACAGGTAACTGTAACTTCGTTACTAATTAATACAAGTAACATTAATTTCGATACTAATTATGGCAGGTAACTGTAACTTCTTTACAAATTATGACAAGTCCCTGTAATTTCGATACAAATTATGGCAGGTAACTGTAACTTCGATACTAATTATGACAGGTAACAGTAACTTCGATTCTAATTATGACAAGTAACTGTAACATCGTTACTAATTATGACAAGTAACTGTAATTTTCATAAAAAATTAAGGCAGGTAACAGTAACTTCGATACTAATTATGACAAGTAACAGTAACTTCGATACTAATTATGACAAGAAACTGTAATTTCGAAACTAATTATGACAGGTAACTGTAACATCGTTACTAATTATGACAAGTAACTGTAATTTCGATACAAATTTTGGCAGGTAACTGTAACTTCGATACCAATTATGACATTGAAGAGTAACTTCGATACTAATTATGACAAGTAACTGTAACTTCGATAATAATTATGACAGGTAACTGTAACTTCGTTACTAATTATGACAAGTAACTCTAACTTCGTTACAAATTATGACAAGTAACTTTAATTTTGATAAAAAATTATGGCAGGTAACTGTAACTTCGATACTAATTATGACAAGTAACTGTAATTTCGATACAAATTATGGCAGCTAACTGTAACTTCGATACTAATTATGACAGGAAACAGTAACTTCGATACTAATTATGACAGAAAACAGTAACTTCGATAATACTTATGGCAGGTAACTGTACTTCGATACTAATTACGACAGTTAACTGTAACTTCGTTACTAATTATGACAAGTAACTGTAATTTCGATACTAATTATGACAGGTAACTGTAACTTCGATACTAATTATGACAGAAAACAGTAACTTCGATAATAATTATGGCAGGTAACTGTAACTTCGATACTAATTATGACAGTTAACTGTAACTTCGTTACTAATTATGACAAGTAACTCAAACTTCGTTACTAATTATGACAAGTCCCTGTAATTTCGATACAAATTATGGCAGGTAACTGTAACTTCGAAACTAATTATGACAGGTAACAGTAACTTCGATACTAATTATGACAGGAACTGTAACTTCATTACTAATTATGACAAGTAACTGTAATTTCGATACAAATTATGACAGGTAACTGAAACTTCGTTACTAATTATGTCAAGTAACTGTAAATTCGATACAAATTATGGCAGGTAACAGTACCTTCGATACTAATTATGACTGGTAACTGTAACTTCGATACTAATTATGACAAGGAACTGTAATTTCGATACAAATTATGGCAGGTAACTGTAACCTCGATACTAATTATGACAGGTAACAGTAACTTCGATACTAATTATGACAAGTAACTATAATTTTGAAAAAAAATTATGGCAGGTAACGGTAACATCGATACTAATTAAGACAAGTAACTGTAACTTCGATACTAATTATGACAGGTAACTGTATTTTGATACAAACTTTGGCAGGTAACTGTAACTTCGATACTAATTATGACAGGTAACAGTAACTTCGTTACTAATTATGACACGTAACTGTAACTTCGATACTAATTATGACAGGTAACTGTAACTTCGTTACTAATTATGACAAGTAACAGCTATTTCGATACAAATTATGGCAGGTTACTGTAACTTCGATACTAATTATGACAGGTAACAGTAACTTCGATACTAATTATGACAAGTAACAGTAACTTCGATACTAATTATGACAGGTAACTGTAACTTCGATACTAATTATGACAGGTAACTGTAAATTCGTTACTAATTATGACAAGTAACTGTAATTTTGATACAAATTATGATAGGTAACTGTAACTTCAATACTAATTATGGCAGGTAACAGTAACTTCGATACTAATTATGACAAGTAACTGTAACTTCGATACTAATTATGACAAGTAACTGTAACTTCGATACTAATTATGACAGGTAACTGTAACTTCGTTACTAATTATAACAAGTAACTGTAATTTCGATACAAATTTTGGCAGGTAACTGTAACTTCGATACTAATTATGACAGGTAACAGTAACTTCGATAATTATTATGACATGTAACTGTAACATCGATACTAATTATGACAGGTAACTGTAACTTCGTTACTAATTATGACAAGTAACTGTAATTTTGATACAAATTATGGCAGGAAAGTGTAACTTCGTTACTAATTATGAGAAGTAACTGTAATTTCGATACTAATTATGACAGGTAACTGTAAATTCGTTACTAATTATGACAAGTAACTGTAATTTTGATACATATTATGACAGGTAACTGTAACTTCGATACTAATTATGACAGGTAACAGTAACATCGATACTAACTATGACAGGAAACTGTAACTTCGATACTAATTATAACAAGTAACTGTAATTTCGATACAAATTATGGCAGGAAAGTGTAACTTCGTTACTAATTATGAGAAGTAACTGTAATTTCTATACAAATTGTGGCAGGTAATTGTAATTTCGATACTAATTATGACAGGTAACAGTAACTTCGATACTAATTATGACAAGTAACTGTAACTTCGATACTAATTATGACAGGTAACTGTAATTTCGTTACTAATTATGACAAGTAACTCTAACTTCGTTACTAATTATGACAAGTAACTGTAATTTTGATACAAATTATGGCAGGTAACTGTAACTTCGATAATAATTATGACAGGTAACAGTAACTTCGATACTAATTATGACAAGTAACTGTAACTTCGATACTAATTATGACAGGTAACTGTAAATTCGTTACTAATTATGACAAGTAACTGTAATTTTGATACCTATTATGATAGGTAACTGTAACTTCAATACTAATTATGGCAGGTAACAGTAACTTCGATACTAATTATGACAAGTAACTGTAACTTCGATACTAATTATGACAAGTAACTGTAACTTCGATACTAATTATGACAGGTAACTGTAACTTCGTTACTAATTATGACAAGTAACTGTAATTTCGATACAAATTTTGGCAGGTAACTGTAACTTCGATACTAATTATGACAGGTAACAGTAACTTCGATAATTATTATGACAAGTAACTGTAACTTCGATACTAATTATGACAGGTAACTGTAACTTCGTTACTAATTATGACAAGTAACTGTAATTTTGGCACAAATTATGGCAGGTAACTGTAACTTCGATACTAATTATGACAGGTAACAGTAACATCGATACTAACTATGAAAGGAAACTGTAACTTCGATACTAATTATGACAAGTAACTGTAATTTCGATACAAATTATGGCAGGTAAGTGTAACTTCGTTACTAATTATGAGAAGTAACTGTAATTTCTATACAAATTGTGGAAGGTAATTGTAATTTCGATACTAATTATGACAGGTAGTAACTTCGATACTAATTATGACAAGTAACTGTAACTTCGATACTAATTATGACAGGTAACTGTAACTTCGTTACTAATTATGAGAAGTAACTCTAACTTCGTTACTAATTATGACAAGAAACTGTAATTTTGATAAAAATTATGGCAGGTAACTGTAACTTCGATACTAATTATGACAGGTAACAGTAACTTCGATAATTATTATGACAAGTAACTGTAACTTCGATACTAATTATGACAGGTAGCAGCAACTTCGTTACTAATTATGACAAGTAACTGTAATTTCGATACTAGTTATGGCAGGTAAGTGTAACTTCGTTACTAATTATAAGAAGTAACTGTAATTTCGATACAAATTGTGGCAGGTAATTGTAATTTCGATACTAATTATGACAGGTAACAGTAACTTCGATACTAATTATGACAAGTAACTGTAACTTCGATAGTTATTATGACAGGTAACTGTAACTTCGTTAGTAATTATGACAAGTAACTCTAACTTCGTTACAAATTATGACAAGTAACTTTAATTTTGATAAAAAATTATGGCAGGTAACTGTAACTTCGATACTAATTATGACAAGTAACTGTAATTTCGATACAAATTATGGCAGCTAACTGTAACTTCGATACTAATTATGACAGGTAACAGTAACTTCGATACTAATTATGACAGAAAACAGTAACTTCGATAATAATTATGGCAGGTAACTGTAACTTCGATACTAATTATGACAGTTAACTGTAACTTCGTTACTAATTATGACAAGTAACTGTAATTTCGATACTAATTATGACAGGTAACAGTAACTTCGATACTAATTATGACAGAAAACAGTAACTTCGATAATAATTATGGCAGGTAACTGTAACTTCGATACTAATTATGACAGTTAACTGTAACTTCGTTACTAATTATGACAAGTAACTCTAACTTCGTTACTAATTATGACAAGTCCCTGTAATTTCGATACAAATTATGGCTGGTAACTGTAACTTCGAAACTAATTATGACAGGTAACAGTAACTTCGATACTAATTATGACAGGAAACTGTAACTTCGTTACTAATTATGACAATTAACTGCAATTTCGATACAAATTATGACAGGTAACTGTAACTTCGTTACTAGTTATGTCAAGTAACTGTAAATTCGATACAAATTATGGCAGGTAACAGTACCTTCGATACTAATTATGACTGGTAACTGTAACTTCGATACTAATTAAGACTGGTAACTGAAACTTCGATACTAATTATGACAAGGAACTGTAATTTCGATACAAATTAGGGCAGGTAACTGTAACCTCGATACTAATTATGACAGGTAACAGTAACTTCGATGCTAATTATGACAAGTAACTATAACTTCGATACAAATTATGACAGGTAACTGTAACTTCGATACTAATTATGACAAGAAACTCTACCTTCGTTACTAATTATGACAAGTAACTGAAATTTTGATAAAAATTATGGTAGGTAACTGTAACTTCAATACTAATTATGACAGGTAACAGTAACTTCGATACTATTTATGACAGGTAACTGTTACTTCGTTACTAATTAATACAAGTAACATTAATTTCGATACTAATTATGGCAGGTAACTGTAACTTCGTTACTAATTATGACAAGTCCCTGTAATTTCGATACAAATTATGGCAGGTAACTGTAACTTCGATACTAATTATGACAGGTAACAGTAACTTAGATTCTAATTATGACAAGTAACTGTAACATCGTTACTAATTATGACAAGTAACTGTAATTTTCATAAAAAATTAAGGCAGGTAACAGTAACTTCGATACTAATTATGACAAGTAACAGTAACTTCGATACTAATTATGACAAGAAACTGTAATTTCGAAACTAATTATGACAGGTAACTGTAACATCGTTACTAATTATGACAAGTAACTGTAATTTCGATACAAATTTTGGCAGGTAACTGTAACTTCGATACCAATTATGACATTGAAGAGTAACTTCGATACTAATTATGACAAGTAACTGTAACTTCGATAATAATTATGACAGGTAACTGTAACATCGTTACTAATTATGACAAGTAACTGTAATTTCGATACAAATTTTGGCAGGTAACTGTAACTTCGATACTAATTATGACAGTTAACTGTAACTTCGTTACTAATTATGACAAGTAACTGTAATTTCGATACAAATTATGGCAGGTAACTGTAACTTCGATACTAATTATGACAGGTAACAGTAACATCGATACTAACTATGAAAGGAAACTGTAACTTCGATACTAATTATGACAAGTAACTGTAATTTCGATACAAATTATGGCAGGTAAGTGTAACTTCGTTACTAATTATGAGAAGTAACTGTAATTTCTATACAAATTGTGGCAGGTAATTGTAATTTCGAAACTAATTATGACAGGTAACAGTAACTTCGATACTAATTATGACAAGTTACTGTAACTTCGATAGTAATTATGACAGGTAACTGTAACTTCGTTACTAATTATGACAAGTAACTCTAACTTCGTTACAAATTATGACAAGTAACTTTAATTTTGATAAAAAATTATGGCAGGTAACTGTAACTTCGATACTAATTATGACAAGTAACTGTAATTTCGATACAAATTATGGCAGCTAACTGTAACTTCGATACTAATTATGACAGGAAACAGTAACTTCGATACTAATTATGACAGAAAACAGTAACTTCGATAATACTTATGGCAGGTAACTGTAACTTCGATACTAATTACGACAGTTAACTGTAACTTCGTTACTAATTATGACAAGTAACTGTAATTTCGATACTAATTATGACAGGTTACTGTAACTTCGATACTAATTATGACAGAAAACAGTAACTTCGATAATAATTATGGCAGGTAACTGTAACTTCGATACTAATTATGACAGTTAACTGTAACTTCGTTACTAATTATGACAAGTAACTCAAACTTCGTTACTAATTATGACAAGTCCCTGTAATTTCGATACAAATTATGGCAGGTAACTGTAACTTCGAAACTAATTATGACAGGTAACAGTAACTTCGATACTAATTATGACAGGAACTGTAACTTCGTTACTAATTATGACAAGTAACTGTAATTTCGATACAAATTATGACAGGTAACTGAAACTTCGTTACTAATTATGTCAAGTAACTGTAAATTCGATACAAATTATGGCAGGTAACAGTACCTTCGATACTAATTATGACTGGTAACTGTAACTTCGATACTAATTATGACAAGGAACTGTAATTTCGATACAAATTATGGCAGGTAACTGTAACCTCGATACTAATTATGACAGGTAACAGTAACTTCGATACTAATTATGACAAGTAACTATAACTTCGATACAAATTATGACAGGTAACTGTAACTTCGATACTAATTATGACAAGAAACTCTACCTTCGTTACTAATTATGACAAGTAACTGTAATTTCGATACAAATTATGGCAGGTAACTGTATCTTCGTTACTAATTATGACAAGTAACTGTAATTTTGATAAAAAAATATGGTAGGTAACTGTAACTTCAATTCTAATTATGACAGGTAAGAGTAACTTCGATACTATTTATGACAGGTAACTGTAACTTCGTTACTAATTAATACAAGTAACATTAATTTCGATACTAATTATGGCAGGTAACTGTAACTTCGTTACTAATCATGACAAGTCCCTGTAATTTCGATACAAATTATGGCAGGTAACTGTAACATCGCTACTAATTATGACAAGTAACTGTAACTTCGATACTAAATATGACAGGTAACTGTAACTTCGTTACTAACTATGACAAGTAACTGTAATTTCGATACAAATTTTAGCAGGTAACTTTAACTTCGATACTAATTATGACAGGTAACAGTAACATCGATACTTATTATGACAAGTAACTGTACCTTCGATACTAATTATGACAGGTAACTTTAAGTTCGTTACTAATTATGACAAGTAACTGTAATTTCGATACAAATTATGGCAGGTCACTGTAACTTCGATACTAATCATGACAGGTAACAGTAACTTCGATACTAATTATGACATTTAACTATAACTTCGATACAAATTATGACAGGTAACTGTAACTTCGATACTAATTATGACAGGTAACAGTAACTTCGATACTAATTATGACAAGTAACTGTAACTTCGATAGTAAATATGACAGGTAACTGTAACTTCGTTACTAATTATGACAAGTAACTGTAATTTCGATACTAATTATGACAGGTAACAGTAACTTCGATACTAATTATGACAGAAAACAGTAACTTCGATAATAATTATGACAGGTAACTGTAACTTCGATACTAATTATGACAGTTAACTGTAACTTCGTTACTAATTATGACAAGTAACTCTAACTTCGTTACTAAATATGACAAGTCCCTGTAATTTCGATACAAATTATGGCTGGTAACTGTAACTTCGAAACTAATTATGACAGGTAACAGTAACTTCGATACTAATTATGACAGGAAACTGTAACTTCGTTACTAATTATGACAATTAACTGCAATTTCGATACAAATTATGACAGGTAACTGTAACTTCGTTACTAGTTATGTCAAGTAACTGTAAATTCGATACAAATTATGGCAGGTAACTGTAACTTCGATACTAATTAAGACTGGTAACTGAAACTTCGATACTAATTATGACAAGGAACTGTAATTTCGATACAAATTAGGGCAGGTAACTGTAACCTCGATACTAATTATGACAGGTAACAGTAACTTCGATGCTAATTATGACAAGTAACTATAACTTCGATACAAATTATGACAGGTAACTGTAACTTCGATACTAATTATGACAAGAAACTCTACCTTCGTTACTAATTATGACAAGTAACTGAAATTTTGAAAAAAATTATGGTAGGTAACTGTAACTTCAATACTAATTATGACAGGTAACAGTAACTTCGATACTATTTATGACAGGTAACTGTAACTTCGTTACTAATTAATACAAGTAACATTAATTTCGATACTAATTATGGCAGGTAACTGTAACTTCGTTACTAATTATGACAAGTCCCTGTAATTTCGATACAAATTATGGCAGGTAACTGTAACTTCGATACTAATTATGACAGGTAACAGTAACTTAGATTCTAATTATGACAAGTAACTGTAACATCGTTACTAATTATGACAAGTAACTGTAATTTTCATAAAAAATTAAGGCAGGTAACAGTAACTTCGATACTAATTATGACAAGTAACAGTAATTTCGATACTAATTATGACAAGAAACTGTAATTTCGAAACTAATTATGACAGGTAACTGTAACATCGTTACTAATTATGACAAGTAACTGTAATTTCGATACAAATTTTGGCAGGTAACTGTAACTTCGATACCAATTATGACATTGAAGAGTAACTTCGATACTAATTATGACAAGTAACTGTAACTTCGATAATAATTATGACAGGTAACTGTAACATCGTTACTAATTATGACAAGTAACTGTAATTTCGATACAAATTTTGGCAGGTAACTGTAACTTCGATACTAATTATGACAGTTAACTGTAACTTCGTTACTAATTATGACAAGTAACTGTAATTTCGATACAAATTATGGCAGGTAACTGTAACTTCGATACTAATTATGACAGGTAACAGTAACATCGATACTAACTATGAAAGGAAACTGTAACTTCGATACTAATTATGACAAGTAACTGTAATTTCGATACAAATTATGGCAGGTAAGTGTAACTTCGTTACTAATTATGAGAAGTAACTGTAATTTCTATACAAATTGTGGCAGGTAATTGTAAATTCGATACTAATTATGACAGGTAACAGTAACTTCGATACTAATTATGACAAGTTACTGTAACTTCGATAGTAATTATGACAGGTAACTGTAACTTCGTTACTAATTATGACAAGTAACTCTAACTTCGTTACAAATTATGACAAGTAACTTTAATTTTGATAAAAAATTATGGCAGGTAACTGTAACTTCGATACTAATTATGACAAGTAACTGTAATTTCGATACAAATTATGGCAGCTAACTGTAACTTCGATACTAATTATGACAGGAAACAGTAACTTCGATACTAATTATGACAGAAAACAGTAACTTCGATAATACTTATGGCAGGTAACTGTAACTTCGATACTAATTACGACAGTTAACTGTAACTTCGTTACTAATTATGACAAGTAACTGTAATTTCGATACTAATTATGACAGGTAACTGTAACTTCGATACTAATTATGACAGAAAACAGTAACTTCGATAATACTTATGGCAGGTAACTGTAACTTCGATACTAATTACGACAGTTAACTGTAACTTCGTTACTAATTATGACAAGTCCCTGTAATTTCGATACAAATTATGGCAGGTAACTGTAACTTCGAAACTAATTATGACAGGTAACAGTAACTTCGATACTAATTATGACAGGAACTGTAACTTCGTTACTAATTATGACAAGTAACTGTAATTTCGATACAAATTATGACAGGTAACTGAAACTTCGTTACTAATTATGTCAAGTAACTGTAAATTCGATACAAATTATGGCAGGTAACAGTACCTTCGATACTAATTATGACTGGTAACTGTAACTTCGATACTAATTATGACAAGGAACTGTAATTTCGATACAAATTATGGCAGGTAACTGTAACCTCGATACTAATTATGACAGGTAACAGTAACTTCGATACTAATTATGACAAGTAACTATAACTTCGATACAAATTATGACAGGTAACTGTAACTTCGATACTAATTATGACAAGAAACTCTACCTTCGTTACTAATTATGACAAGTAACTGTAATTTCGATACAAATTATGGCAGGTAACTGTATCTTCGTTACTAATTATGACAAGTAACTGTAATTTTGATAAAAAAATATGGTAGGTAACTGTAACTTCAATACTAATTATGACAGGTAAGAGTAACTTCGATACTATTTATGACAGGTAACTGTAACTTCGTTACTAATTAATACAAGTAACATTAATTTCGATACTAATTATGGCAGGTAACTGTAACTTCGTTACTAATCATGACAAGTCCCTGTAATTTCGATACAAATTATGGCAGGTAACTGTAACATCGCTACTAATTATGACAAGTAACTGTAACTTCGATACTAAATATGACAGGTAACTGTAACTTCGTTACTAACTATGACAAGTAACTGTAATTTCGATACAAATTTTAGCAGGTAACTTTAACTTCGATACTAATTATGACAGGTAACAGTAACATCGATACTTATTATGACAAGTAACTGTACCTTCGATACTAATTATGACAGGTAACTGTAAGTTCGTTACTAATTATGACAAGTAACTGTAATTTCGATACAAATTATGGCAGGTCACTGTAACTTCGATACTAATCATGACAGGTAACAGTAACTTCGATACTAATTATGACATTTAACTATAACTTCGATACAAATTATGACAGGTAACTGTAACTTCGATACTAATTATGACAGGTAACAGTAACTTCGATACTAATTATGACAAGTAACTGTAACTTCGATAGTAAATATGACAGGTAACTGTAACTTCGTTACTAATTATGACAAGTAACTGTAATTTCGATACAAATTATGGCAGGTAACTGTATCTTCGTTACTAATTATGACAAGTAATTGTAATTTTGATAAAAAATATGGTAGGTAACTGTAAATTCAATATTAATTATGACAGGTAACAGTAACTTCGATACTAATTATGACAGGTAACTGTAACTTCGTTACTTATTATCACAACAAACTTTATTTTCGATACTTATTATGGCAGGTAACTTTAAATTCGTTACTAATTATGACATGTCCCTGTAATTTTGTTACAAATTATGGCAGGTAACTGTAACTTCCATACTAATTATGACAGGTAACAGTAACTTCGATACTAATTATGACAAGTAACTGTAATTTCTATACAAATTGTGGCAGGTAATTGTAATTTCGATACTAATTATGACAGGTAACAGTAACTTCGATACTAATTATGACAAGTAACTGTAACTTCGTTACTAATTATGACAAGTAACTGTAATTTCGATAAAAATTATGGCAGGAAAGTGTAACTTCGTTACTAATTATGAGAAGTAACTGTAATTTCTATACAAATTGTGGCAGGTAATTGTAATTTAGATACTAATTATGACAGGTTACAGTAACTTCGATACTAATTATGACAAGTAACTGTAACTTCGATACTAATTATGACAGGTAACTGTAACTTCGTTAAAATTATGACAAGTAACTCTAACTTCGTTACTAATTATGACAAGTAACTGTAATTTTGATACAAATTATGGCAGGTAACTGTAACTTCGATAATAATTATGTCAGGTAACAGTAACTTCGATACTAATTATGACAAGTAACTGTAACTTCGATACTAATTATGACAGGTAACTGTAAATTCGTTACTAATTATGACAAGTAACTGTAATTTTGATACAAATTATGATAGGTAACTGTAACTTCAATACTAATTATGGCAGGTAACAGTAACTTCGATACTAATTATGACAAGTAACTGTAACTTCGTTACTAATTATGACAAGTATCTGTAACTTCGATACTAATTATGACAGGTAACAGTAACTTCGATAATTATTATGACAAGTAACTGTAACTTCGATACTAATTATGACAGGTAACTGTAACTTCTTTACTAATTATGACAAGTAACTGTAATTTTGATACAAATTATGGCAGGTAACTGTAACTTCGATACTAATTATGACAGGTAACAGTAACATCGATACTAACTATGAAAGGAAACTGTATCTTCGATACTAATTATGACAAGTAACTCTAATTTCGATACAAATTATGGCAGGTAAGTGTAACTTCGTTACTAATTATGAGAAGTAACTGTAATTTATATACAAATTGTGGAAGGTAATTGTAATTTCGATACTAATTATGACAGGTAGTAACTTCGATACTAATTATGACAAGTAACTGTAATTTCGATACAAATTAGGGCAGGTAACTGTAACCTCGATACTAATTATGACAGGTAACAGTAACTTCGATACTAATTATGACAAGTAACTATAACTTCGATACAAATTATGACAGGTAACTGTAACTTCGATACTAATTATGACAAGAAACTCTACCTTCGTTACTAATTATGACAAGTAACTGAAATTTTGATAAAAATTATGGTAGGTAACTGTAACTTCAATACTAATTATGACAGGTAACAGTAACTTCGATACTATTTATGACAGGTAACTGTAACTTCGTTACTAATTAATACAAGTAACATTAATTTCGATACCAATTATGGCAGGTAACTGTAACTTCGTTACTAATTATGACAAGTCCCTGTAATTTCGATACATATTATGGCAGGTAACTGTAACTTCGATACTAATTATGACAGGTAACAGTAACTTCGATTCTAATTATGACAAGTAACTGTAACATCGTTACTAATTATGACAAGTAACTGTAATATTCATAAAAAATTAAGGCAGGTAACAGTAACTTCGATACTAATTATGACAAGTAACAGTAACTTCGATACTAATTATGACAAGAAACTGTAATTTCGAAACTAATTATGACAGGTAACTGTAACATCGTTACTAATTATGACAAGTAACTGTAATTTCGATACAAATTTTGGCAGGTAACTGTAACTTCGATACCAATTATGACATTGAAGAGTAACTTCGATACTAATTATGACAAGTAACTGTAACTTCGATAATAATTATGACAGGTAACTGTAACATCGTTACTAATTATGACAAGTAACTGTAATTTCGATACAAATTTTGGCAGGTAACTGTAACTTCGATACTAATTATGACAGGTAACTGTAACTTCGTTACTAATTATGACAAGTAACTGTAATTTCGATACAAATTATGGCAGGTAACTGTAACGTCGATACTAATTATGACAGGTAACAGTAACATCGATACTAACTATGAAAGGAAACTGTAACTTCGATACTAATTATGACAAGTAACTGTAACTTCGATAGTAATTATGACAGGTAACTGTAACTTCGTTACTAATTATGACAAGTAACTCTAACTTCGTTACAAATTATGACAAGTAACTTTAATTTTGATAAAAAATTATGGCAGGTAACTGTAACTTCGATACTAATTATGACAAGTAACTGTAATTTCGATACAAATTATGGCAGGAAAGTGTAACTTCGTTACTAATTATGAGAAGTAACTGTAATTTCTATACAAATTGTGGCAGGTAATTGTAATTTCGATACTAATTATAACAGGTAACAGTAACTTCGATACTAATTATGACAAGTTACTGTAACTTCGATAGTAATTATGACAGGTAACTGTAACTTCGTTACTAATTATGACAAGTAACTCTAACTTCGTTACAAATTATGACAAGTAACTTTAATTTTGATAAAAAATTATGGCAGGTAACTGTAACTTCGATACTAATTATGACAAGTAACTGTAATTTCGATACAAATTATGGCAGCTAACTGTAACTTCGATACTAATTATGACAGGAAACAGTAACTTCGATACTAATTATGACAGAAAACAGTAACTTCGATAATACTTATGGCAGTTAACTGTAACTTCGATACTAATTACGACAGTTAACTGTAACTTCGTTACTAATTATGACAAGTAACTGTAATTTCGATACTAATTATGACAGGTAACTGTAACTTCGATACTAATTATGACAGAAAACAGTAACTTCGTTAATAATTATGGCAGGTAACTGTAACTTCGATACTAATTATGACAGTTAACTGTAACTTCGTTACTAATTATGACAAGTCCCTGTAATTTCGATACAAATTATGGCAGGTAACTGTAACTTCGAAACTAATTATGACAGGTAACAGTAACTTCGATACTAATTATGACAGGAACTGTAACTTCGTTACTAATTATGACAAGTAACTGTAATTTCGATACAAATTATGACAGGTAACTGAAACTTCGTTACTAATTATGTCAAGTAACTGTAAATTCGATAAAAATTATGGCAGGTAACAGTACCTTCGATACTAATTATGACTGGTAACTGTAACTTCGATACTAATTATGACAAGGAACTGTAATTTTGATACAAATTATGGCAGGAAAGTGTAACTTCGTTACTAATCATGAGAAGTAACTGTAATTTCGATACTAATTATGACAGGTAACTGTAAATTCGTTACTAATTATGACAAGTAACTGTAATTTTGATACATATTATGACAGGTAACTGTAACTTCGATACTAATTATGACAGGTAACAGTAACATCGATACTAACTATGACAGGACACTGTAACTTCGATACTAATTATGACAAGTAACTGTAATTTCGATACAAATTATGGCAGGAAAGTGTAACTTCGTTACTAATTATGAGAAGTAACTGTAATTTCTATACAAATTGTGGCAGGTAATTGTAATTTCGATACTAATTATGACAGGTAACAGTAACTTCGATACTAATTATGACAAGTAACTGTAACTTCGATACTAATTATGACAAGTAACTGTAATTTCGATACAAATTATGGCAGGAAAGTGTAACTTCGTTACTAATTATGAGAAGTAACTGTAATTTCTATACAAATTGTGGCAGGTAATTGTAATTTCGATACTAATTATGACAGGTAACAGTAACTTCGATACTAATTATGACAAGTAACTGTAACTTCGATACTAATTATGACAGGTAACTGTAACTTCGTTACTAATTATGACAAGTAACTCTAACTTCGTTACTAATTATGACAAGTAACTGTAATTTTGATACAAATTATGGCAGGTAAATGTAACTTCGATAATAATTATGACAGGTAACAGTAACTTCGATACTAATTATGACAAGTAACTGTAACTTCAATACTAATTATGACAGGTAACTGTAAATTCGTTACTAATTATGACAAGTAACTGTAATTTTGATACAAATTATGATAGGTAACTGTAACTTCAATACTAATTATGGCAGGTAACAGTAACTTCGATAATAATTATGACAAGTAACTGTAACTTCGATACTAATTATGACAAGTAACTGTAACTTCGATACTAATTATGACAGGTAACTGTAACTTCGTTACTAATTATGACAAGTAACTGTAATTTCGATACAAATTTTGGCAGGTAACTGTAACTTCGATACTAATTATGACAGGTAACAGTAACTTCGATAATTATTATGACAAGTAACTGTAACTTCGATACTAATTATGACAGGTAACTGTAACTTCGTTACTAACTATGACAAGTAACTGTAATTTTGACACAAATTATGGCAGGTAACTGTAACTTCGATACTAATTATGACAGGTAACAGTAACATCGATACTAACTATGAAAGGAAACTGTAACTTCGATACTAATTATGACAAGTACTGTAATTTCGATACAAATTATGGCAGGTAAGTGTAACTTCGTTACTAATTATGAGAAGTAACTGTAATTTCTATACAAATTGTGGAAGGTAATTGTAATTTCGATACTAATTATGACAGGTAGTAACTTCGATACTAATTATGACAAGTAACTGTAACTTCGATACTAATTATGACAGGTAACTGTAACTTCGTTACTAATTATGACAAATAACTCTAACTTCGTTACTAATTATGACAAGTAACTGTAATTTTGATAAAAATTATGGCAGGTAACTGTAACTTCGATACTAATTATGACAGGTAACAGTAACTTCGGTAATTATTATGACAAGTAACTGTAACTTCGATACTAATTATGACAGGTAGCAGCAACTTCGTTACTAATTATGACAAGTAACTGTAATTTCGATACTAGTTATGGCAGGTAAGTGTAACTTCGTTACTAATTATAAGAAGTAACTGTAATTTCGATACAAATTGTGGCAGGTAATTGTAATTTCGATACTAATTATGACAGGTAACAGTAACTTCGATACTAATTATGACAAGTAACTGTAACTTCGATAGTAATTATGACAGGTAACTGTAACTTCGTTACTTATTATGACAAGTAACTCTAACTTCGTTACAAATTATGACAAGTAACTTTAATTTTGATAAAAAATTATGGCAGGTAACTGTAACTTCGATACTAATTATGACAAGTAACTGTAATTTCGATACAAATTATGGCAGCTAACTGTAACTTCGATACTAATTATGACAGGTAACAGTAACTTTGATACTAATTATGACAGAAAACAGTAACTTCGATAATAATTATGGCAGGTAACTGTAACTTCGATACTAATTATGACAGTTAACTGTAACTTCGTTACTAATTATGACAAGTAACTGTAATTTCGATACTAATTTTGACAGGTAACAGTAACTTCGATACTAATTATGACAGAAAACAGTAACTTCGATAATAATTATGGCAGGTAACTGTAACTTCGATACTAATTATGACAGTTAACTGTAACTTCGTTACTAATTATGACAAGTAACTCTAACTTCGTTACTAATTATGACAAGTCCCTGTAATTTCGATACAAATTATGGCAGGTAACTGTAACTTCGATACTAATTATGACAGGTAACAGTAACTTCGATTCTAATTATGACAAGTAACTGTAACATCGTTACTAATTATGACAAGTAACTGTAATTTTCATAAAAAATTAAGGCAGGTAACAGTAACTTCGATACTAATTATGACAAGTAACAGTAACTTCGATACTAATTATGACAAGAAACTGTAATTTCGAAACTAATTATGACAGGTAACTGTAACATCGTTACTAATTATGACAAGTAACGGTAATTTCGATACAAATTTTGGCAGGTAACTGTAACTTCGATACCAATTATGACATTGAAGAGTAACTTCGATACTAATTATGACAAGTAACTGTAACTTCGATAATAATTATGACAGGTAACTGTAACATCGTTACTAATTATGACAAGTAACTGTAATTTCGATACAAATTTTGGCAGGTAACTGTAACTTCGATTCTAATTATGACAGTTAACTGTAACTTCGTTACTAATTATGACAAGTAACTGTAATTTCGATACAAATTATGGCAGGTAACTGTAACTTCGATACTAATTATGACAGGTAACTGTAACTTCGATACTAATTATGACAAGTAACTGTAATTTCGATACAAATTATGGCAGGTAAGTGTAACTTCGTTACTAATTATGAGAAGTAACTGTAATTTCTATACAAATTGTGGCAGGTAATTGTAATTTCGATACTAATTATGACAGGTAACAGTAACTTCGATACTAATTAAGACAAGTTACTGTAACTTCGATAGTAATTATGACAGGTGACTGTAACTTCGTTACTAATTATGACAAGTAACTCTAACTTCGTTACAAATTATGACAAGTAACTTTAATTTTGATAAAAAATTATGGCAGGTAACTGTAACTTCGATACTAATTATGACAAGTAACTGTAATTTCGATACAAATTATGGCAGCTAACTGTAACTTCGATACTAATTATGACAGGAAACAGTAACTTCGATACTAATTATGACAGAAAACAGTAACTTCGATAATACTTATGGCAGGTAACTGTAACTTCGATACTAATTACGACAGTTAACTGTAACTTCGTTACTAATTATGACAAGTAACTGTAATTTCGATACTAATTATGACAGGTAACTGTAACTTCGATACTAATTATAACAGAAAACAGTAACTTCGATAATAATTATGGCAGGTAACTGTAACTTCGATACTAATTATGACAGTTAACTGTAACTTCGTTACTAATTATGACAAGTAACTCAAACTTCGTTACTAATTATGACAAGTCCCTGTAATTTCGATACAAATTATGGCAGGTAACTGTAACTTCGAAACTAATTATGACAGGTAACAGTAACTTCGATACTAATTATGACAGGAACTGTAACATCGTTACTAATTATGACAAGTAACTGTAATTTCGATACAAATTATGACAGGTAACTGAAACTTCGTTACTAATTATGTCAAGTAACTGTAAATTCGATACAAATTATGGCAGGTAACAGTACCTTCGATACTAATTATGACTGGTAACTGTAACTTCGATACTAATTATGACAAGGAACTGTAATTTCGATACAAATTATGGCAGGTAACTGTAACCTCGATACTAATTATGACAGATAACAGTAACTTCGATACTAATTATGACAAGTAACTATAACTTCGATACAAATTATGACAGGTAACTTTAACTTCGATACTAATTATGACAAGAAACTCTACCTTCGTTACTAATTATGACAGGTAACTGTAATTTCGATACAAATCATGGCAGGTAACTGTATCTTCGTTACTAATTATGACAAGTAACTGTAATTTTGATAAAAAATATGGTAGGTAACTGTAACTTCAATACTAATTATGACAGGTAACAGTAACTTCGATACTATTTATGACAGGTAACTGTAACTTCGTTACTAATTAATACAAGTAACATTAATTTCGATACTAATTATGGCAGGTAACTGTAACTTCGTTACTAATCATGACAAGTCCCTGTAATTTCGATACAAATTATGGCAGGTAACTGTAACATCGCTACTAATTATGACAAGTAACTGTAACTTCGATACTAAATATGACAGGTCACTGTAACTTCGTTACTAACTATGACAAGTAACTGTAATTTCGATACAAATTTTAGCAGGTAACTTTAACTCCGATACTAATTATGACAGGTAACAGTAACATCGATACTTATTATGACAAGTAACTGTACCTTCGATACTAATTATGACAGGTAACTGTAAGTTCGTTACTAATTATGACAAGTAACTGTAATTTCGATACAAATTATGGCAGGTCACTGTAACTTCGATACTAATCATGACAGGTAACAGTAACTTCGATACTAATTATGACATTTAACTATAACTTCGATACAAATTATGACAGGTAACTGTAACTTCGATACTAATTATGACAGGTAACAGTAACTTCGATACTAATTATGACAAGTAACTGTAACTTCGATAGTAAATATGACAGGTAACTGTAACTTCGTTACTAATTATGACAAGTAACTCTAATTTCGATACAAATTATGGCAGGTAACTGTATCTTCGTTACTAATTATGACAAGTAACTGTAATTTTGATAAAAAAATATGGTAGGTAACTGTAACTTCAATATTAATTATGACAGGTAACAGTAACTTCGATACTAATTATGACAGGTAACTGTAACTTCGTTACTAATTATCACAACAAACTTTATTTTCGATACTTATTATGGCAGGTAACTTTAAATTCGTTACTAATTATGACATGTCCCTGTAATTTCGTTACAAATTATGGCAGGTAACTGTAACTTCCATACTAATTATGACAGGTAACAGTAACTTCGATACTAATTATGACAAGTAACTGTAACTTCGTTACTAATTATGACAAGTAACTGTAATTTCGATACAAATTATGGCAGGAAAGTGTAACTTCGTTACTAATTATGAGAAGTAACTGTAATTTCTATACAAATTGTGGCAGGTAATTGTAATTTCGATACTAATTATGACAGGTTACAGTAACTTCGATACTAATTATGACAAGTAACTGTAACTTCGATACTAATTATGACAGGTAACTGTAAGTTCGTTACTAATTATGACAAGTAACTCTAACTTCGTTACTAATTATGACAAGTAACTGTAATTTTGATACAAATTATGGCAGGTAACTGTAACTTCGATACTAATTATGACAGGTAACAGTAACATCGATACTAACTATGAAAGGAAACTGTATCTTCGATACTAATTATGACAAGTAACTGTAATTTCGATACAAATTATGGCAGGTAAGTGTAACTTCGTTACTAATTATGAGAAGTAACTGTAATTTCTATACAAATTGTGGAAGGTAATTGTAATTTCGATACTAATTATGACAGGTAGTAACTTCGATACTAATTATGACAAGTAACTGTAACTTCGATACTAATTATGACAGGTAACTGTAACTTCGTTACTAATTATGACAAGTAACTCTAACTTCGTTACTAATTATGACAAGTAACTGTAATTTTGATAAAAATTATGGCAGGTAACTGTAACTTCGATACTAATTATGACAGGTAACAGTAACTTCGATAATTATTATGACAAGTAACTGTAACTTCGATACTAATTATGACAGGTAGCAGCAACTTCGTTACTAATTATGACAAGTAACTGTAATTTCGATACTAATTATGGCAGGTAAGTGTAACTTCGTTACTAATTATGAGAAGTAACTGTAATTTCGATACAAATTGTGGCAGGTAACTGTAACTTCGATACTAATTATGACAAGTAACTGTAATTTCGATACAAATTATGGCGGCTAACTGTAACTTCGATAGTAATTATGACAGGTAACTGTAACTTCGTTACTAATTACGACAATTAACTCTAACTTCGTTACAAATTATGACAAGTAACTTTAATTTTGATAAAAAATTATGGCAGGTAACTGTAACTTCGATACTAATTATGACAGTTAACTGTAACTTCGTTACTAATTATGACAAGTAACTGTAATTTCGATACTAATTATGACAGGTAACAGTAACATCGATACTAATTATGACAGAAAACAGTAACTTCGATAATAATTATGGCAGGTAACTGTAACTTCGATACTAATTATGACAGTTAACTGTAACTTCGTTACTAATTATGACAAGTAACTCTAACTTCGTTACTAATTATGACAAGTCCCTGTAATTTCGATACAAATTATGGCTGGTAACTGTAACATCGAAACTAATTATGACAGGTAACAGTAACTTCGATACTAATTATGACAGGAAACTGTAACTTCGTTACTAATTATGACAAGTAACTGTAATTTCGATACAAATTATGACAGGTAACTGTAACTTCGTTACTAGTTATGTCAAGTAACTGTAAATTCGATACAAATTATGGCAGGTAACAGTACCTTCGATACTATTTATGACTGGTAACTGTAACTTCGATACTAATTATGACAAGGAACTGTAATTTCGAAACAAATTAGGGCAGGTAACTGTAACCTCGATACTAATTATGAGAGGTAACAGTAACTTCGATACTAATTATGACAAGTAACTATAACTTCGATACAAATTATGACAGGTAACTGTAACTTCGATACTAATTATGACAAGAAACTCTACCTTCGTTACTAATTATGAGAAGTAACTGAAATTTTGATAAAAATTATGGTAGGTAACTGTAACTTCAATACTAATTATGACAGGTAACAGTAACTTCGATACTATTTATGACAGGTAACTGTAACTTCGTTACTAATTAATACAAGTAACATTAATTTCGATACTAATTATGGCAGGTAACTGTAACTTCGTTACTAATTATGACAAGTCCCTGTAATTTCGATACAAATTATGGCAGGTAACTGTAACTTCGATACTAATTATGACAGGTAACAGTAACTTCGATACTAATTATGACAAGTAACTGTAACTTCGTTACTAATTATGACAAGTAACTGTAATTTTCATAAAAAATTAAGGCAGGTAACAGTAACTTCGATACTAATTATGACAAGTAACAGTAACTTCGATACTAATTATGACAAGAAACTGTAATTTCGAAACTAATTATGACAGGTAACTGTAACATCGTTACTAATTATGACAAGTAACTGTAATTTCGATACAAATTTTGGCAGGTAATTGTAACTTCGATACTAATTATGACAGGTAACAGTAACTTTGATACTAATTATGACAGAACACAGTAACTTCGATACTAATTATGACAGGTAACAGTTACTTCGATAATAATTATGGCAGGTAACTGTGACTTCGATACTAATTATGACAGTTAACTGTAACTTCGTTACTAATTATGACAAGTAACTGTAATTTCGATACAAATTATGGCAGGTTACTGTAACTTCGATACCAATTATGACATTGAAGAGTAACTTCGATACTAATTATGACAAGTAACTGTAACTTCGATACTAATTATGACAGGTAACTGTAACATCGTTACTAATTATGACAAGTAACTGTAATTTCGATACAAATTATGGCAGGTAATTGTAATTTCGATACTAATTATGACAGGTAACAGTGACTTCGATACTAATTATGACAAGTAACAGTAACTTCGGTACTAATTATGACAAGTAACTGTAACTTCGATACTAATTATGACAGGTAACTGTAACTTCGTTACTAATTATGACAAGTAACGGTAATTTCGGTACAAATTTTGGCAGGTAACAGTAACTTCGATACTAATTAGGACAGGTAACAGTAACTTCGATACTAGTTATGACAAGTAACTGTAACTTCGATACTAATTATGACAGGTAACTGTAAATTCGTTACTAATTATGACAAGTAACTGTAATTTTGATACAAATTATGATAGGTAACTGTAACTTCAATACTAATTATGGCAGGTAACAGTAACTTCGATACTAATTATGACAAGTAACTGTAACTTCGATACTAATTATGACAAGTAACTGTAACTTCGATACTAATTATGACAGGTAACTGTAACTTCGTTACTAATTATGACAAGTAACTGTAATTTCGATACAAATTATGGCAGGTAACTTTAACTTCGATACTAATTATGACAGGTAACAGTAACATCGATACTAACTATGAAAGGAAACTGTAACTTCGATACTAATTATGACAAGTAACTGTAATTTCGATACAAATTATGGCAGGTAAGTGTAACTTCGTTACTAATTATGAGAAGTAACTGTAATTTTTATACAAATTGTGGAAGGTAATTGTAATTTCGATACTAATTATGACAGGTAACAGTAACTTCGATACTATTTATGACAAGTAACTGTAACTTCGATACTTATTATGACAGGTAACTGTAACTTCGTTACTAATTATGACAAGTCCCTGTAATTTCGATACAAATTATGGCAGGTAACTGTAACTTCGATACTAATTATGACAGGTAACAGTAACTTCGATTCTAATTATGACAAGTAACTGTAACATCGTTACTAATTATGACAAGTAACTGTAATTTTCATAAAAAATTAAGGCAGGTAACAGTAACTTCGATACTAATTATGACAAGTAACAGTAACTTCGATACTAATTATGACAAGAAACTGTAATTTCGAAACTAATTATGACAGGTAACTGTAACATCGTTACTAATTATGACAAGTAACTGTAATTTCGGTACAAATTTTGGCAGGTAACTGTAACTTCGATACCAATTATGACATTGAAGAGTAACTTCGATACTAATTATGACAAGTAACTGTAACTTCGATAATAATTATGACAGGTAACTGTAACATCGTTACTAATTATGACAAGTAACTGTAATTTCGATACAAATTTTGGCAGGTAACTGTAACTTCGATACTAATTATGACAGTTAACTGTAACTTCGTTACTAATTATGACAAGTAACTGTAATTTCGATACAAATTATGGCAGGTAACTGTAACTTCGATACTAATTATGACAGGTAACAGTAACATCGATACTAACTATGAAAGGAAACTGTAACTTCGATACTAATTATGACAAGTAACTGTAATTTCGATACAAATTATGGCAGGTAAGTGTAACTTCGTTACTAATTATGAGAAGTAACTGTAATTTCTATACAAATTGTGGCAGGTAATTGTAATTTCGATACTAATTATGACAGGTAACAGTAACTTCGATACTAATTATGACAAGTTACTGTAACTTCGATAGTAATTATGACAGGTAACTGTAACTTCGTTACTAATTATGACAAGTAACTCTAACTTCGTTACAAATTATGACAAGTAACTTTAATTTTGATAAAAAATTATGGCAGGTAACTGTAACTTCGATACTAATTATGACAAGTAACTGTAATTTCGATACAAATTATGGCAGCTAACTGTAACTTCGATACTAATTATGACAGGAAACAGTAACTTCGATACTAATTATGACAGAAAACAGTAACTTCGATAATACTTATGGCAGGTAACTGTAACTTCGATACTAATTACGACAGTTAACTGTAACTTCGTTACTAATTATGACAAGTAACTGTAATTTCGATACTAATTATGACAGGTAACTGTAACTTCGATACTAATTATGACAGAAAACAGTAACTTCGATAATAATTATGGCAGGTAACTGTATCTTCGATACCAATTATGACAGTTAACTGTAACTTCGTTACTAATTATGACAAGTAACTCAAACTTCGTTACTAATTATGACAAGTCCCTGTAATTTCGATACAAATTATGGCAGGTAACTGTAACTTCGAAACTAATTATGACAGGTAACAGTAACTTCGATACTAATTATGACAGGAACTGTAACTTCGTTACTAATTATGACAAGTAACTGTAATTTCGATACAAATTATGACAGGTAACTGAAACTTCGTTACTAATTATGTCAAGTAACTGTAAATTCGATACAAATTATGGCAGGTAACAATACCTTCGATACTAATTATGACTGGTAACTGTAACTTCGATACTAATTATGACAAGGAACTGTAATTTCGATACAAATTATGGCAGGTAACTGTAACCTCGATACTAATTATGACAGGTAACAGTAACTTCGATACTAATTATGACAAGTAACTATAACTTCGATACAAATTATGACAGGTAACTGTAACTTCGATACTAATTATGACAAGAAACTCTACCTTCGTTACTAATTATGACAAGTAACTGTAATTTCGATACAAATTATGGCAGGTAACTGTATCTTCGTTACTAATTATGACAAGTAACTGTAATTTTATAAAAAATATGGTAGGTAACTGTAACTTCAATACTAATTATGACAGGTAACAGTAACTTCGATACTATTTTTGACAGGTAACTGTAACTTCGTTACTAATTAATACAAGTAACATTAATTTCGATACTAATTATGGCAGGTAACTGTAACTTCGTTACTAATCATGACAAGTCCCTGTAATTTCGATACAAATTATGGCAGGTAACTGTAACATCGCTACTAATTATGACAAGTAACTGTAACTTCGATAATAAATATGACAGGTAACTGTAACTTCGTTACTAACTATGACAAGTAACTGTAATTTCGATACAAATTTTAGCAGGTAATTTTAACTCCGATACTAATTATGACAGGTAACAGTAACATCGATACTTATTATGACAAGTAACTGTACCTTCGAAACTAATTATGACAGGTAACTGTAAGTTCGTTTCTAATTATGACAAGTAACTGTAATTTCGATACAAATTATGGCAGGTCACTGTAACTTCGATACTAATCATGACAGGTAACAGTAACTTCGATACTAATTATGACATTTAACTATAACTTCGATACAAATTATGACAGGTAACTGTAACTTCGATACTAATTATGACCGGTAACAGTAACTTCGATACTAATTATGACAAGTAACTGTAACTTCGCTAGTAGTTATGACAGGTAACTGTATCTTCGTTACTAATTATGACAAGTAACTGTAATTTCTATACAAATTGTGGCAGGTAATTGTAATTTCGATACTAATTATGACAGGTAACAGTAACTTCGATACTAATTATGACAAGTAACTGTAACTTCGTTACTAATTATGACAAGTAACTGTAATTTCGATACAAATTATGGCAGGAAAGTGTAACTTCGTTACTAATTATGAGAAGTAACTGTAATTTCTATACAAATTGTGGCAGGTAATTGTAATTTCGATACTAATTATGACAGGTTACAGTAACTTCGATACTAATTATGACAAGTAACTGTAACTTCGATACTAATTATGACAGGTAACTGTAACTTCGTTACTAATTATGACAAGTAACTCTAACTTCGTTACTAATTATGACAAGTAACTGTAATTTTGATACAAATTATGGCAGGTAACTGTAACTTCGATAATAATTATGACAGGTAACAGTAACTTCGATACTAATTATGACAAGTAACTGTAACTTCGATACTAATTATGACAGGTAACTGTAAATTCGTTACTAATTATGACAAGTAACTGTAATTTTGATACAAATTATGATAGGTAACTGTAACTTCATTACTAATTATGGCAGGTAACAGTAACTTCGATACTAATTATGACAAGTAACTGTAACTTCGATACTAATTATGACAAGTATCTGTAACTTCGATACTAATTATGACAGGTAACTGTAACTTCGTTACTAATTATGACAAGTAACTGTAATTTCGATACAAATTTTGGCAGGTAACTATAACTTCGATACTAATTATGACAGGTAACAGTAACTTCGATAATTATTATGACAAGTAACTGTAACTTCGATACTAATTATGACAGGTAACTGTAACTTCTTTACTAATTATGACAAGTAACTGTAATTTTGATACAAATTATGGCAGGTAACTGTAACTTCGATACTAATTATGACAGGTAACAGTAACATCGATACTAACTATGAAAGGAAACTCTATCTTCGATACTAATTATGACAAGTAACTGTAATTTCGATACAAATTCTGGCAGGTAAGTGTAACTTCGGTACTAATTATGAGAAGTAACTGTAATTTCTATACAAATTGTGGAAGGTAATTGTAATTTCGATACTAATTATGACAGGTAGTAACTTCGATACTAATTATGACAAGTAACTGTAACTTCGATACTAATTATGACAGGTAACTGTAACTTCGTTACTAATTATGACAAGTAACTCTAACTTCGTTACCAATTATGACAAGTAACTGTAATTTTGATAAAAATTATGGCAGGTAACTGTAACTTCGATACTAATTATGACAGGTAACAGTAACTTCGATAATTATTATGACAAGTAACTGTAACTTCGATACTAATTATGACAGGTAGCAGCAACTTCGTTACTAATTATGACAAGTAACTGTAATTTCGATACTAATTATGGCAGGTAACAGTAACTTCGATACTAATTATGACAAGTAACTGTAACTTCGCTAGTAGTTATGACAGGTAACTGTATCTTCGTTACTAATTATGACAAGTAACTGTAATTTCTATACAAATTGTGGCAGGTAAGTGTAATTTCGATACTAATTATGACAGGTAACAGTAACTTCGATACTAATTATGACATGTAACTGTAACTTCGATACTAATTATGACAAGTAACTGTAATTTCGATACAAATTATGGCAGGAAAGTGTAACTTCGTTACTAATTATGAGAAGTAACTGTAATTTCTATACAAATTGTGGCAGGTAATTGTAATTTCGATACTAATTATGACAGGTAACAGTAACTTCGATACTAATTATGACAAGTAACTGTAACTTCGATACTAATTATGACAGGAAACTGTAACTTCGTTACTAATTATGACAAGTAACTTTAACTTCGTTACTAATTATGACAAGTAAATGTAATTTTGATACAAATTATGGCAGGTAAATGTAACTTCGATAATAATTATGAGAGGTAACAGTAACTTCGATAATTATTATGACAAGTTACTGTAACTTCGATACTAATTATGACAGGTAACAGAAACTTCGTTACTAATTATGACAAGTAACTGTAATTTCGATACTAATTATGGCAGGTAAGTGTAACTTCGTTACTAATTATGAGAAGTAACTGTAATTTCGATACAAATTGTGGCAGGTAATTGTTATTTCGATACTAATTATGACAGGTAACAGTAACTTCGATACTAATTATGACAAGTAACTGTAACTTCGATAGTTATTATGACAGGTAACTGTATCTTCGTTACTAATTATGACAAGTAACTCTAACTTCGTTACAAATTATGACAAGTAACTTTAATTTTGATAAAAAATTATGGCAGGTAACTGTATCTTCGATACTAATTATGACAAGTAACTGTAATTTCGATACAAATTATGGCAGCTAACTGTAACTTCGATACTAATTATGACAGGAAACAGTAACTTCGATACTAATTATGACAGAAAACAGTAACTTCGATAATAATTATGACAAGTAACTTTAACTTCGTTACTAATTATGACAAGTAAATGTAATTTTGATACAAATTATGGCAGGTAAATGTAACTTCGATAATAATTATGAGAGGTAACAGTAACTTCGATAATTATTATGACAAGTTACTGTAACTTCGATACTAATTATGACAGGTAACAGAAACTTCGTTACTAATTATGACAAGTAACTGTAATTTCGATACTAATTATGACAGGTAACAGTAACTTCGATACTAATTATGACAGAAAACAGTAACTTCGATAATAATTATGGCAGGTAACTGTAACTTCGATACTAATTATGACAGTTAACTGTAACTTCGTTACTAATTATGACAAGTAACTCTAACTTCGTTACTAATTATGACAAGTCCCTGTAATTTCGATACAAATTATGGCAGGTAACTGTAACTTCGAAACTAATTATGACAGGTAACAGTAACTTCGATACTAATTATGACGGGAACTGTAACTTCGTTACTAATTATGACAAGTAACTGTAATTTCGATACAAATTATGACAGGTAACTGCAACTTCATTACTAATTATGTCAAGTAACTGTAAATTCGATACAAATTATGGCAGGTAACAGTACCTTCGATACTAATTATGACTGGTAACTGTAACTTCGATACTAATTATGACATGGAACTGTAATTTCGATACAAATTATGGCAGGTAACTGTAACCTCGATACTAATTATGACAGGTAACAGTAACTTCGATACTAATTATGACAAGTAACTATAACTTCGATACAAATTATGACAGGTAACTGTAACTTCGATACTAATTATGACAAGAAACTCTACCTTCGTTACTAATTATGACAAGTAACTGAAATTTTGATAAAAATTATGGTAGGTAACTGTAACTTCAATACTAATTATGACAGGTAACAGTAACTTCGATACTATTTATGACAGGTAACTGTAACTTCGTTACTAATTAATACAAGTAACATTAATTTCGATACTAATTAGGGCAGGTAACTGTAACTTCGTTACTAATCATGACAAGTCCCTGTAATTTCGATACAAATTATGGCAGGTAACTGTAACATCGCTACTAATTATGACAAGTAACTGTAACTTCGATACTAAATATGACAGGTAACTGTAACTTCGTTACTAACTATGACAAGTAACTGTAATTTCGATCCAAATTTTAGCAGGTAACTTTAACTTCGATACTAATTATGACAGGTAACAGTAACATCGATACTTATTATGACAAGTAACTGTACCTTCGATACTAATTATGACAGGAAACTGTAAGTTCGTTACTAATTATGACAAGTAACTGTAATTTCGATACAAATTATGGCAGGTCACTGTAACTTCGATACTAATCATGACAGGTAACAGTAACTTCGATACTAATTATGACATTTTACTATAACTTCGATACAAATTATGACAGGTAACTGTAACTTCGATACTAATTATGACAGGTAACAGTAACTTCGATACTAATTATGACAAGTAACTGTAACTTCGATAGTAAATATGACAGGTAACTGTAACTTCGTTACTTATTATGACAAGTAACTGTAATTTCGATACAAATTATGGCAGGTAACTGTATCTTCGTTACTAATTATGTCAAGTAACTGTAATTTTGATAAAAAAAATATGGTAGGTAACTGTAACTTCAATATTAATTATGACAGGTAGCAGTAACTTCGATACTAATTATGACATTTAACTATAACTTCGATACAAATTATGACAGGTAACTGTAACTTCGATACTAATTATGACAGGTAACAGTAACTTCGATACTAATTATGACAAGTAACTGTAACTTCGATAGTAAATATGACAGGTAACTGTAACTTCGTTACTAATTATGACAAGTAACTGTAATTTCGATACAAATTATGGCAGCTAACTGTAACTTCGATACTAATTATTACAGGTAAGAGTAACTTCGATACTAATTATGACAGAAAACAGTAACTTCGATAATAATTATGGCAGGTAACTGTAACTTCGATACTAATTATGACAGTTAACTGTAACTTCGTTACTAATTATGACAAGTCCCTGTAATTTTGATACAAATTATGGCAGGTAACTGTGACTTCGATACTAATTATGACAAGTAACTGTAACTTCGATACTAATTATGACAAGTAACTGTAACTTCGATACTAATTATGACAAATAACTGTAACTTCGATACAAATTATGGCAGGTAAGTGTAACTTCGTTACTAATTATGAGAAGTAACTGTAATTTCTATACAAATTGTGGAAGGTAATTGTAATTTCGATACTAATTATGACAGGTAGTAACTTCGATACTAATTATGACAAGTAACAGTAACTTCGATACTAATTATGACAGGTAACTGTAACTTCGTTACTAATTATGACAAGTAACTCTAACTTCGTTACTAATTATGACAAGTAACTGTAATTTTGATAAAAATTATGACAGGTAACTGTAACTTCGATACTAATTATGACAGGTAACAGTAACTTCGATAATTATTATGACAAGTAACTGTAACTTCGATACTAATTATGACAGGTAGCAGCAACTTCGTTACTAATTATGACAAGTAACTGTAATTTCGATACTAATTATGGCAGGTAAGTGTAACTTCGTTACTAATTATGAGAAGTAACTGTAATTTCGATACAAATTGTGGCACGTAATTGTAATTTCGATACTAATTATGACAGGTAACAGTAACTTCGATACTAATTATGACAAGTAACTGTAACTTCGATAGTAATTATGACAGGTAACTGTAACTTCGTTACTAATTATGACAAGTAACTCTAACTTCGTTACAAATTATGACAAGTAACTTTAATTTTGATAAAAAATTATGGCAAGTAACTGTAACTTCGATACTAATTATGACAAGTAACTGTAATTTCGATACAAATTATGGCAGCTAACTGTAACTTCGATACTAATTATGACAGGTAAGAGTAACTTCGATACTAATTATGACAGAAAACAGTAACTTCGATAATAATTATGGCAGGTAACTGTAACTTCGATAATAATTATGACAGTTAACTGTAACTTCGTTACTATTTATGACAAGTCCCTGTAATTTTGATACAAATTATGGCAGGTAACTGTGACTTCGATACTAATTATGACAAGTAACAGTAACTTCGATACTAATTATGACAAGTAACTGTAACATCGATACTAATTATGACAGGTAACGGTAACTTCGTTACTAATTATGACAAGTAACGGTAATTTCGGTACAAATTTTGGCAGGTAACAGTAACTTCGATACTAATTATGACAGGTAACAGTAACTTCGATACTAGTTATGACAAGTAACTGTAACTTCGATACTAATTATGACAGGTAACTGTAAATTCGTTACTAATTATGACAAGTAACTGTAATTTTGATACAAATTATGATAGGTAACTGTAACTTCAATACTAATTATGGCAGGTAACAGTAACTTCGATATTAATTATGACAAGTAACTGTAACTTCGATACTAATGTTGACAAGTAACTGTAACTTCGATACTAATTATGACAGGTAACTGTAACTTCGTTACTAATTATGACAAGTAACTGTAATTTCGATACAAATTATGGCAGGTAACAATACCTTCGATACTAATTATGACTGGTAACTGTAACTTCGATACTAATTATGACAAGGAACTGTAATTTCGATACAAATTAGGGCAGGTAACTGTAACCTCGATACTAATTAGGACAGGTAACAGTAACTTCGATATTTATTATGACAAGTAACTGTAACTTCGATACTTATTATGACAGGTAACTGTAACTTCGTTAACAATTATGACAAGTAACTGTAATTTCGATACAAATTATGGCAGGTAACTTTAACTTCGATACTAATTATGACAGGTAACAGTAACATCGATACTAACTATGAAAGGAAACTGTAACTTCGATACTAATTATGACAAGTAACTGTAATTTCGATACAAATTATGGCAGGTAAGTGTAACTTCGTTACTAATTATGAGAAGTAACTGTAATTTCTATACAAATTGTGGAAGGTAATTGTAATTTCGATACTAATTATGACAGGTAACAGTAACTTCGATACTATTTATGACAAGTAACTGTAACTTCGATACTTATTATGACAGGTAACTGTAACTTCGTTACTAATTATGACAAGTAACTCTAACTTCGTTACTAATTATGACAAGTTACTGTAATTTTTATAAAAATTATGGCATGTAACTGTAACTTCGATACTTATTATGACAGGTAACAGTAACTTCGATAATTATTATGACAAGTAACTGTAACTTCGATACTAATTATGACAGGTAACAGCAACTTCGTTACTAATTATGACAAGTAACTGTAATTTCGATACTAATTATGGCAGGTAAGTGTAACTTCGTTACTAATTATGAGAAGTAACTGTAATTTCGATACAAATTGTGGCAGGTAATTGTAATTTCGATACTAATTATGACAGGTAACAGTAACTTCGATACTAATTATGACAAGTAACTGTAACTTCGTTACTAATTATGACAAGTAACTCTAACTTCGTTACAAATTATGGCAAGTAACTTTAATTTTGATAAAAAATTATGGCAGGTAACTGTAACTTCGATACTAATTATGACAAGTAACTGTAATTTCGATACAAATTATGGCAGCTAACTGTAACTTCGATACTAATTATGACAGGAAACAGTAACTTCGATACTAATTATGACAGAAAACAGTAACTTCGATAATAATTATGGCAGGTAACTGTAACTTCGATACTAATTACGACAGTTAACTGTAACTTCGTTACTAATTATGACAAGTAACTGTAATTTCGATACTAATTATGACAGGTAACAGTAACTTCGATACTAATTATGACAGAAAACAGTAACTGCGATAATAATTATGGCAGGTAACTGTAACTTAGATACTAATTATGACAGTTAACTGTAACTTCGTTACTAATTATGACAAGTAACTCTAACTTCGTTACTAATTATGACAAGTCCCTGTAATTTCGATACAAATTATGGCAGGTAACTGTAACTTCGAAACTAATTATGACAGGTAACAGTAACTTCGATACTAATTATGACGGGAACTGTAACTTCGTTACTAATTATGACAAGTAACTGTAATTTCGATAAAAATTATGACAGGTAACTGAAACTTCGTTACTAATTATGTCAAGTAACTGTAAATACGATACAAATTATGGCAGGTAACAGTACCTTCGATACTAATTATGACTGGTAACTGTAACTTCGATACTAATTATGACAAGGAACTGTAATTTCGATACAAATTAGGCAGTTAACTGTAACCTCGATACTAATTATGACAGGTAACAGTAACTTCGATACTAATTATGACAAGTAACTATAACTTCGATACAAATTATGACAGGTAACTATAACTTCGATACTAATTATGACAAGAAACTCTACCTTCGTTACTAATTATGACAAGTAACTGAAATTTTGATAAAAATTATGGTAGGTAACTGTAACTTCAATACTAATTATGACAGGTAACAGTAACTTCGATACTATTTATGACAGGTAACTGTAACTTCGTTACTAATTAATACAAGTAACATTAATTTCGATACTAATTATGGCAGGTAACTGTAACTTCGTTACTAATCATGACAAGTCCCTGTAATTTCGATAAACAATTATGGCAGGTAACTGTAACATCGCTACTAATTGTGACAAGTAACTGTAACTTCGATACTAAATATGACAGGTAACTGTAACTTCGTTACTAACTATGACAAGTAACTGTAATTTCGATACAAATTTTAGCAGGTTACTTTAACTTCGATATTAATTATGACAGGTAGCAGTAACATCGATACTTATTATGACAAGTAACTGTACCTTCGATACTAATTATGACAGGTAACTGTAAGTTCGTTACTAATTATGACAAGTAACTGTAATTTCGATACAAATTATGGCAGGTCACTGTAACTTCGATACTAATCATGACAGGTAACAGTAACTTCGATACTAATTATGATATTTAACTATAACTTCGATACAAATTATGACAGGTAACTGAAACTTCGATACTAATTATGACAGGTAACAGTAACTTCGATACTAATTATGACAAGTAACTGTAACTTCGATAGTAAATATGACAGGTAACTGTAACTTCGTTACTAATTATGACAAGTAACTGTAATTTCGATACAAATTATGGCAGGTAACTGTATCTTCGTTACTAATTATGTCAAGTAACTGTAATTTTTATTTAAAAAAATATGGTAGGTAACTGTAACTTCAATATTAATTATGACAGGTAACAGTAACTTCGATACTAATTATGACAGGTAACTGTAACTTCGTTACTAATTATCACAACAAACTTTATTTTCGATACTTATTATGGCAGGTAACTTTAAATTCGTTACTAATTATGACATGTCCCTGTAATTTCGTTACAAATTATGGCAGGTAACTGTAACTTCCATACTAATTATGACAGGTAACAGTAACTTCGATACTAATTATGACAAGTTACTGTAACTTCGATACTAATTATGACAGGAAACTGTAACTTCGTTACTAATTATGACAAGTAACTCTAACTTCGTTACTAATTATGACAAGTAACTGTAATTTTGATACAAATTATGGCAGGTAACTGTAACTTCGATAATAATTATGACAGGTAACAGTAACTTCGATACTAATTATGACAAGCAACTGTAACTTCGATACTAATTATGACAGGTAACTGTAAATTCGTTACTAATTATGACAAGTAACTGTAATTTTGATACAAATTATGATAGGTAACTGTAACTTCAATACTAATTATGGCAGGTAACAGTAACTTCGATACTAATTATGACAAGTAACTGTAACTTCGATACTAATTATGACAAGTAACTGTAACTTCGATACTAATTATGACAGGTAACTGTAACTTCGTTACTAATTATGACAAGTAACTGTAATTTCGATACAAATTATGATAGGTAACTGTAACTTCAATACTTATTATGGCAGGTAACTGTAACTTCGATACTAATTATGACAGGTAACAGTAACTTCGATAATTATTATGACAAGTAACTGTAACTTCGATACTAATTATGACAGGTAACTGTAACTTCCTTACTAATTATGACAAGTAACTGTAATTTAGATACAAATTATGGCAGGTAACTGTAACTTCGATACTAATTATGACAGGTAACAGTAACATCGATACTAACTATGAAAGGAAACTGTAACTTCGATACTAATTGTGACAAGTAACTGTAATTTCGATACAAATTATGGCAGGTAAGTGTAACTTCGTTACTAATTATGAGAAGTAACTGTAATTTCTATACAAATTGTGGAAGGTAATTGTAATTTCGATACTAATTATGACAGGTAGTAACTTCGATACTAATTATGACAAGTAACTGTAACTTCGATACTAATTATGAGAAGTAACTGTAATTTCGATACAAATTGTGGCAGGTAATTGTAATTTCGATACTAATTATGACAGGTAACAGTAACTTCGATACTAATTATGACAAGTAACTGTAACTTCGATAGTAATTATGACAGGTAACTGTAACTTCGTTACTAATTATGACAAGTATCTCTAACTTCGTTACAAATTATAACAAGTAACTTTAATTTTGATAAAAAATTATGGCAAGTAACTGTAACTTCGTAACTAATTATGTCAAGTAACTGTAATTTCGATACAATTATGGCAGCTAACTGTAACTTCGATACTAATTATGACAGGTAAGAGTAACTTCGATACTAATTATGACAGAAAACAGTAACTTCGGTAATAATTATGGCAGGTAACTGTAACTTCGATACTAATTATGACAGTTAACTGTAACTTCGTTACTAATTATGACAAGTAACTGTAATTTCGATACTAATTATGACAGGTAACAGTAACTTCGATACTAATTATGACAGAAAACAGTAACTTCGATAATAATTATGGCAGGTAACTGTAACTTCGATACTAATTATGACAGTTAACTGTAACTTCGTTACTAATTATGACAAGTAACTCTAACTTCGTTACTAATTATGACAAGTCCCTGTAATTTCGATACAAATTATGGCTGGTAACTGTAACTTCGAAACTAATTATGACAGGTAACAGTAACTTCGATACTAATTATGACAGGAAACTGTAACTTCGTTACTAATTATGACAAGTAACTGTAATTTCGATACAAATTATGACAGGTAACTGTAACTTCGTTACTAGTTATGTCAAGTAACTGTAAATTCGATACAAATTATGGCAGGTAACAGTACCTTCGATACTAATTATGACTGGTAACTGTAACTTCGATACTAATTATGACAAGGAACTGTAATTTCGATACAAATTAGGGCAGGTAACTGTAACCTCGATACTAATTATGACAGGTAACAGTAACTTCGATACTAATTATGACAAGTAACTATTACTTCGATACAAATTATGACAGGTAACTGTAACTTCGATACTAATTATGACAAGAAACTCTACCTTCGTTACTAATTATGACAAGTAACTGAAATTTTGATAAAAATTATGGTAGGTAACTGTAACTTCAATACTAATTATGACAGGTAACAGTAACTTCGATACTATTTATGACAGGTAACTGTAACTTCGTTACTAATTAATACAAGTAACATTAATTTCGATACTTATTATGGCAGGTAACTGTAACTTCGTTACTAATTATGACAAGTCCCTGTAATTTCGATACAAATTATGGCAGGTAACTGTAACTTCGATACTAATTATGACAGGTAACAGTAACTTCGATACTAATTATGACAAGTAACTGTAAATTCGTTACTAATTATGACAAGTAACTGTAATTTTCATAAAAAATTAAGGCAGGTAACAGTAACTTCGATACTAATTATGACAAGTAACAGTAACTTCGATACTAATTATGACAAGAAACTGTAATTTCGAAACTAATTATGACAGGTAACTGTAACATCGTTACTAATTATGACAAGTAACTGTAATTTCGATACAAATTTTGGCAGGTAAATGTAACTTCGATACTAATTATGACAGGTAACAGTAACTTTGATACTAATTATGACAGAACACAGTAACTTCGATACTAATTATGACAGGTAACAGTTACTTCGATAAAAATTATGGCAGGTAACTGTGACTTCGATACTAATTATGACAGTTAACTGTAACTTCGTTACTAATTATGACAAGTAACTGTAATTTCGATACAAATTATGGCAGGTAACTGTAACTTCGATACCAGTTATGACATTGAAGAGTAACTTCGATACTAATTATGACAAGTAACTGTAACTTCGATACTAATTATGACAGGTAACTGTAACATCGTTACTAATTAAGACAAGTAACTGTAATTTCGATACAAATTATGGCAGGTAATTGTAATTTCGATACTAATTATGACAGGTAACAGTGACTTCGATACTAATTATGACAAGTAACAGTAACTTCGATACTTATTATGACAAGTAACTGTAACTTCGATACTAATTATGACAAGTAACTGTAACTTCGATACTAATTATGACAGGTAACTGTAACTTCGTTACTAATTATGACAAGTAACTGTAATTTCGATACAAATTTTGGCAGGTAACAGTTACTTCGATACCAGTTATGACATTGAAGAGTAACTTCGATACTAATTATGACAAGTAACTGTAACTTCGATACTAATTATGACAGGTAACTGTAACATCGTTACTAATTAAGACAAGTAACTGTAATTTCGATACAAATTATTGCAGGTAACTGTAACTTCGATACTAATTATGACAGGTAACAGTAACATCGATACTAACTATGAAAGGAAACTGTAACTTCGATACTAATTATGACAAGTAACTGTAATTTCGATACAAATTATGGCAGGTAAGTGTAACTTCGTTACTAATTATGAGAAGTAACTGTAATTTCTATACAAATTGTGGAAGGTAATTGTAATTTCGATACTAATTATGACAGGTAACAGTAACTTCGATACTATTTATGACAAGTAACTGTAATTTCGATACTTATTATGACAGGTAACTGTAACTTCGTTACTAATTATGGCAAGTAACTCTAACTTCGTTACTAATTATGACAAGTAACTGTAATTTTTAGAAAAATTATGGCAGGTAACTGTAACTTCGATACTAATTATGACAGGTAACAGTAACTTCGATAATTATTATGACAAGTAACTGTAACTTCGATAATAATTATGACAGGTAACAGCAACTTCGTTACTAATTAAGACAAGTAACTGTAATTTCGATACTAATTATAGCAGGTAAGAGTAACTTCGTTACTAATTATGAGAAGTAACTGTAATTTCGATACAAATTGTGGCAGGTAATTGTAATTTCGATACTAATTATGACAGGTAACAGTAACATCGATACTAATTATGACAAGTAACTGTAACTTCGATAGTAATTATGACAGGTAACTGTAACTTCGTTACTAATTATGACAAGTAACTCTAACTTCGTTACAAATTATGACAAGTAACTTTAATTTTGATAAAAAATTATGGCAGGTAACTGTAACTTCGATACTAATTATGACAATAACTGTAATTTCGATACAAATTATGGCAGCTAACTGTAACTTCGATACTAACTATGACAGGAAACAGTAACTTCGATACTAATTATGACAGAAAACAGTAACTTCGATAATAATTATGGCAGGTAACTGTAACTTCGATACTAATTACGACAGTTAACTGTAACTTCGTTACTAATTATGACAAGTAACTGTAATTTCGATACTAATTATGACAGGTAACAGTAACTTCGATACTAATTATGACAGAAAACAGTAACTTCGATAATTATTATGGCAGGTAACTGTAACTTCGATACTAATTATGACAGTTAACTGTAACTTCGTTACTAATTATGACAAGTAACTCTAACTTCGTTACTAATTATGACAAGTCCCTGTAATTTCGATACAAATTATGGCAGGTAACTGTAACTTCGAAACTAATTATGACAGGTAACAGTAACTTCGATACTAATTATGACAGGAACTGTAACTTCGTTACTAATTATGACAAGTAACAGTAATTTCGATACAAATTATGACAGGTATCTGAAACTTCGTTACTAATTATGTCAAGTAACTGTAAATTCGATACAAATTATGGCAGGTAACAGTACCTTTGATACTAATTATGACTGGTAACTGTAACTTCGATACTAATTATGACAAGGAACTGTAATTTCGATACAAATTAGGCAGTTAACTGTAACCTCGATACTAATTATGACAGGTAACAGTAACTTCGATACTAATTATGACAAGTAACTATAACTTCGATACAAATTATGACAGGTAACTATAACTTCGATACTAATTATGACAAGAAACTCTACCTTCGTTACTAATTATGACAAGTAACTGAAATTTTGATAAAAATTATGGTAGGTAACTGTAACTTCAATACTAATTATGACAGGTAACAGTAACTTCGATACTATTTATGACAGGTAACTGTAACTTCGTTACTAATTAATACAAGTAACATTAATTTCGATACTAATTATGGCAGGTAACTGTAACTTCGTTACTAACCATGACAAGTCCCTGTAATTTCGATACAAATTATGGCAGGTAACTGTAACATCGCTACTAATTATGACAAGTAACTGTAACTTCGATACTGAATATGACAGGTAACTGTAACTTCGTTACTAACTATGACAAGTAACTGTAATTTCGATACAAATTTTAGCAGGTAACTTTAACTTCGATACTAATTATGACAGGTAACAGTAACATCGATACTTATTATGACAAGTAACTGTACCTTCGATACTAATTATGACAGGTAACTGTAAGTTCGTTACTAATTATGACAAGTAACTGTAATATCGATACAAATTATGGCAGGTCACTGTAACTTCGATACTAATCATGACAGGTAACAGTAACTTCGATACTAATTATGACATTTAACTATAACTTCGATACAAATTATGACAGGTAACTGTAACTTCGATACTAATTATGACAGGTAACAGTAACTTCGATACTAATTATGACAAGTTACTGTAACTTCGATAGTAAATATGACAGGTAACTGTAACTTCGTTACTAATTATGACAAGTAACTGTAATTTCGATACAAATTATGGCAGGTAACTGTATCTTCGTTACTAATTATGACAAGTAACAGTAATTTTGATTAAAAAATATGGTAGGTAACTGTAACTTCAATATTAATTATGACAGGTAACAGTAACTTCGATACTAATTATGACAGGTAACTGTAACTACGTTACTAATTATCACAACAAACATTATTTTCGATACTTATTATGGCAGGTAACTTTAAATTCGTTACAAATTATGACATGTCCCTGTATTTTCGTTACAAATTATGGCAGGTAACTGTAACTTCCATACTAATTATGACAGGTAACAGTAACTTCGATACTAATTATGACAAGTAACTGTAACTTCGCTAGTAGTTATGACAGGTAACTGTATCTTCGTTACTAATTATGACAAGTAACTGTAATTTCGATACAAATTATGGCAGGTAACTGTAACATCGATACTAATTATGACAGGTAACAGTAACTTCGATACTAATTATGACAAGTAACTGTAACTTCGTTACTAATTATGACAAGTAACTGTAATTTTCATAAAAAATTAAGGCAGGTAACAGTAACTTCGATACTAATTATGACAAGTAACAGTAACTTCGATACTAATTATGACAAGAAACTGTAATTTCGAAACTAATTATGACAGGTAACTGTAACATCGTTACTAATTATGACAAGTAACTGTAATTTCGATACAAATTTTGGCAGGTAAATGTAACTTCGATACTAATTATGACAGGTAACAGTAACTTTGATACTAATTATGACAGAACACAGTAACTTCGATACTAATTATGACAGGTAACAGTTACTTCGATAATAATTATGGCAGGTAACTGTGACTTCGATACTAATTATGAGAGTTAACTGTAACTTCGTTACTAATTATGACAAGTAACTGTAATTTCGATACAAATTATGACATTGAAGAGTAACTTCGATACTAATTATGACAAGTAACTGTAACTTCGATACTAATTATGACAGGTAACTGTAACATCGTTACTAATTATGACAAGTAACTGTAATTTCGATACAAATTATGGCAGGTAATTGTAATTTCGATACTAATTATGACAGGTAACAGTGACTTCGATACTAATTATGACAAGTTACAGTAACTTCGATACTAATTATGACAAGTAACTGTAACTTCGATACTAATTATGACAGGTAACTGTAACTTCGTTACTAATTATGACAAGTAACTGTAATTTTGATAAAAATTATGACAGGTAACTGTAACTTCGATACTAATTATGACAAGAAACTCTACCTTCGTTACTAATTATGACAAGTTACTGTAATTTTTATAAAAATTATGGCATGTAACTGTAACTTCGATACTTATTATGACAGGTAACAGTAACTTCGATAATTATTATGACAAGTAACTGTAACTTCGATACTAATTATGACAGGTAACAGCAACTTCGTTACTAATTATGACAAGTAACTGTAATTTCGATACTAATTATGGCAGGTAAGTGTAACTTCGTTACTAATTATGAGAAGTAACTGTAATTTCGATACAAATTGTGGCAGGTAATTGTAATTTCGATACTAATTATGACAGGTAACAGTAACTTCGATACTAATTATGACAAGTAACTGTAACTTCGATAGTAATTATGACAGGTAACTGTAACTTCGTTACTAATTATGACAAGTAACTCTAACTTCGTTACAAATTATGGCAAGTAACTTTAATTTTGATAAAAAATTATGGCAGGTAACTGTAACTTCGATACTAATTATGACAAGTAACTGTAATTTCGATACAAATTATGGCAGCTAACTGTAACTTCGATACTAATTATGACAGGAAACAGTAACTTCGATACTAATTATGACAGAAAAAAGTAACTTCGATAATAATTATGGCAGGTATCTGTAACTTCGATACTAATTACGACAGTTAACTGTAACTTCGTTACTAATTATGACAAGTAACTGTAATTTCGATACTAATTATGACAGGTAACAGTAACTTCGATACTAATTATGACAGAAAACAGTAACTGCGATAATAATTATGGCAGGTAACTGTAACTTAGATACTAATTATGACAGTTAACTGTAACTTCGTTACTAATTATGACAAGTAACTCTAACTTCGTTACTAATTATGACAAGTCCCTGTAATTTCGATACAAATTATGGCAGGTAACTGTAACTTCGAAACTAATTATGACAGGTAACAGTAACTTCGATACTAATTATGACGGGAACTGTAACTTCGTTACTAATTATGACAAGTAACTGTAATTTCGATACAAATTATGACAGGTAACTGAAACTTCGTTACTAATTATGTCAAGTAACTGTAAATACGATACAAATTATGGCAGGTAACAGTACCTTCGATACTAATTATGACTGGTAACTGTAACTTCGATACTAATTATGACAAGGAACTGTAATTTCGATACAAATTATGGCAGGTAACTGTAACCTCGATACTAATTATGACAGGTAACAGTAACTTCGATACTAATTATGACAAGTAACTATAACTTCGATACAAATTATGACAGGTAACTGTAACTTCGATACTAATTATGACAAGAAACTCTACCTTCGTTACTAATTATGACAAGTAACTGAAATTTTGATAAAAATTATGGTAGGTAACTGTAACTTCAATACTAATTATGACAGGTAACAGTAACTTCGATACTATTTATGACAGGTAACTGTAACTTCGTTATTAATTAATACAAGTAACATTAATTTCGATACTAATTATGGCAGGTAACTGTAACTTCGTTACTAATCATGACAAGTCCCTGTAATTTCGATAAACAATTATGGCAGGTAACTGTAACATCGCTACTAATTATGACAAGTAACTGTAACTTCGATACTAAATATGACAGGTAACTGTAACTTCGTTACTAACTATGACAAGTAACTGTAATTTCGATACAAATTTTAGCAGGTTACTTTAACTTCGATATTAATTATGACAGGTAACAGTAACATCGATACTTATTATGACAAGTAACTGTACCTTCGATACTAATTATGACAGGTAACTGTAAGTTCGTTACTAATTATGACAAGTAACTGTAATTTCGATACAAATTATGGCAGGTCACTGTAACTTCGATACTAATCATGACAGGTAACAGTAACTTCGATACTAATTATGATATTTAACTATAACTTCGATACAAATTATGACAGGTAACTGAAACTTCGATACTAATTATGACAGGTAACAGTTACTTCGATACTAATTATGACAAGTAACTGTAACTTCGATAGTAAATATGACAGGTAACTGTAACTTCGTTACTAATTATGACAAGTAACTGTAATTTCGATACAAATTATGGCAGGTAACTGTATCTTCGTTACTAATTATGTCAAGTAACTGTAATTTTTATTTAAAAAAATATGGTAGGTAACAGTAACTTCAATATTAATTATGACAGGTAACAGTAACTTCGATACTAATTATGACAGGAAACTGTAACTTCGTTACTAATTATCACAACAAACTTTATTTTCGATACTTATTATGGCAGGTAACTTTAAATTCGTTACTAATTATGACATGTCCCTGTAATTTCGTTACAAATTATGGCAGGTAACTGTAACTTCCATACTAATTATGACAGGTAACAGTAACTTCGATACTAATTATGACAAGTTACTGTAACTTCGATACTAATTATGACAGGAAACTGTAACTTCGTTACTAATTATGACAAGTAACTCTAACTTCGTTACTAATTATGACAAGTAACTGTAATTTTGATACAAATTATGGCAGGTAACTGTAACTTCGATAATAATTATGACAGGTAACAGTAACTTCGATACTAATTATGACAAGCAACTGTAACTTCGATACTAATTATGACAGGTAACTGTAAATTCGTTACTAATTATGACAAGTAACTGTAATTTTGATACAAATTATGATAGGTAACTGTAACTTCAATACTAATTATGGCAGGTAACAGTAACTTCGATACTAATTATGACAAGTAACTGTAACTTCGATACTAATTATGACAAGTAACTGTAACTTCGATACTAATTATGACAGGTAACTGTAACTTCGTTACTAATTATGACAAGTAACTGTAATTTCGATACAAATTATGATAGGTAACTGTAACTTCAATACTTATTATGGCAGGTAACTGTAACTTCGATACTAATTATGACAGGTAACAGTAACTTCGATAATTATTATGACAAGTAACTGTAACTTCGATACTAATTATGACAGGTAACTGTAACTTCGTTACTAATTATGACAAGTAACTGTAATTTAGATACAAATTATGGCAGGTAACTGTAACTTCGATACTAATTATGACAGGTAACAGTAACATCGATACTAACTATGAAAGGAAACTGTAACTTCGATACTAATTGTGACAAGTAACTGTAATTTCGATACAAATTATGGCAGGTAAGTGTAACTTCGTTACTAATTATGAGAAGTAACTGTAATTTCTATACAAATTGTGGAAGGTAATTGTAATTTCGATACTAATTATGACAGGTAGTAACTTCGATACTAATTATGACAAGTAACTGTAACTTCGATACTAATTATGAGAAGTAACTGTAATTTCGATACAAATTGTGGCAGGTAATTGTAATTTCGATACTAATTATGACAGGTAACAGTAACTTCGATACTAATTATGACAAGTAACTGTATCTTCGATAGTAATTATGACAGGTAACTGTAACTTCGTTACTAATTATGACAAGTATCTCTAACTTCGTTACAAATTATAACAAGTAACTTTAATTTTGATAAAAAATTATGGCAAGTAACTGTAACTTCGTAACTAATTATGACAAGTAACTGTAATTTCGATACAATTATGGCAGCTAACTGTAACTTCGATACTAATTATGACAGGTAAGAGTAACTTCGATACTAATTATGACAGAAAACAGTAACTTCGGTAATAATTATGGCAGGTAACTGTAACTTCGATACTAATTATGACAGTTAACTGTAACTTCGTTACTAATTATGACAAGTAACTGTAATTTCGATACTAATTATGACAGGTAACAGTAACTTCGATACTAATTATGACAGAAAACAGTAACTTCGATAATAATTATGGCAGGTAACTGTAACTTCGACACTAATTATGACAGTTAACTGTAACTTCGTTACTAATTATGACAAGTAACTCTAACTTCGTTACTAATTATGACAAGTCCCTGTAATTTCGATACAAATTATGGCTGGTAACTGTAACTTCGAAACTAATTATGACAGGTAACAGTAACTTCGATACTAATTATGACAGGAAACTGTAACTTCGTTACTAATTATGACAAGTAACTGTAATTTCGATACAAATTATGACAGGTAACTGTAACTTCGTTACTAGTTATGTCAAGTAACTGTAAATTCGATACAAATTATGGCAGGTAACAGTACCTTCGATACTAATTATGACTGGTAACTGTAACTTCGATACTAATTATGACAAGGAACTGTAATTTCGATACAAATTAGGGCAGGTAACTGTAACCTCGATACTAATTATGACAGGTAACAGTAACTTCGATACTAATTATGACAAGTAACTATTACTTCGATACAAATTATGACAGGTAACTGTAACTTCGATACTAATTATGACAAGAAAATCTACCTTCGTTACTAATTATGACAAGTAACTGAAATTTTGATAAAAATTATGGTAGGTAACTGTAACTTCAATACTAATTATGACAGGTAACAGTAACTTCGATACTATTTATGACAGGTAACTGTAACTTCGTTACTAATTAATACAAGTAACATTAATTTCGATACTAATTATGGCAGGTAACTGTAACTTCGTTACTAATTATGACAAGTCCCTGTAATTTCGATACAAATTATGGCAGGTAACTGTAACTTCGATACTAATTATGACAGGTAACAGTAACTTCGATACTAATTATGACAAGTAACTGTAAATTCGTTACTAATTTTGACAAGTAACTGTAATTTTCATAAAAAATTAAGGCAGGTAACAGTAACTTCGATACTAATTATGACAAGTAACAGTAACTTCGATACTAATTATGACAAGAAACTGTAATTTCGAAACTAATTATGACAGGTAACTGTAACATCGTTACTAATTATGACAAGTAACTGTAATTTCGATACAAATTTTGGCAGGTAAATGTAACTTCGATACTAATTATGACAGGTAACAGTAACTTTGATACTAATTATGACAGAACACAGTAACTTCGATACTAATTATGACAGGTAACAGTTACTTCGATAAAAATTATGGCAGGTAACTGTGACTTCGATACTAATTATGACAGTTAACTGTAACTTCGTTACTAATTATGACAAGTAACTGTAATTTCGATACAAATTATGGCAGGTAACTGTAACTTCGATACCATTTATGACATTGAAGAGTAACTTCGATACTAATTATGACAAGTAACTGTAACTTCGATACTAATTATGACAGGTAACTGTAACATCGTTACTAATTAAGACAAGTAACTGTAATTTCGATACAAATTATGGCAGGTAATTGTAATTTCGATACTAATTATGACAGGTAACAGTGACTTCGATACTAATTATGACAAGTAACAGTAACTTCGATACTTATTATGACAAGAAACTGTAACTTCGATACTAATTATGACAAGTAACTGTAACTTCGATACTAATTATGACAGGTAACTGTAACTTCGTTACTAATTATGACAAGTAACTGTAATTTCGATACAAATTTTGGCAGGTAACAGTTACTTCGATACCAGTTATGACATTGAAGAGTAACTTCGATACTAATTATGACAAGTAACTGTAACTTCGATACTAATTATGACAGGTAACTGTAACATCGTTACTAATTAAGACAAGTAACTGTAATTTCGATACAAATTATTGCAGGTAACTGTAACTTCGATACTAATTATGACAGGTAACAGTAACATCGATACTAACTATGAAAGGAAACTGTAACTTCGATACTAATTATGACAAGTAACTGTAATTTCGATACAAATTATGGCAGATAAGTGTAACTTCGTTACTAATTATGAGAAGTAACTGTAATTTCTATACAAATTGTGGAAGGTAATTGTAATTTCGATACTAATTATGACAGGTAACAGTAACTTCGATACTATTTATGACAAGTAACTGTAACTTCGATACTTATTATGACAGGTAACTGTAACTTCGTTACTAATTATGGCAAGTAACTCTAACTTCGTTACTAATTATGACAAGTAACTGTAATTTTTAGAAAAATTATGGCAGGTAACTGTAACTTCGATACTAATTATGACAGGTAACAGTAACTTCGATAATTATTATGACAAGTAACTGTAACTTCGATAATAATTATGACAGGTAACAGCAACTTCGTTACTAATTATGACAAGTAACTGTAATTTCGATACTAATTATAGCAGGTAAGAGTAACTTCGTTACTAATTATGAGAAGTAACTGTAATTTCGATACAAATTGTGGCAGGTAATTGTAATTTCGATACTAATTATGACAGGTAACAGTAAAATCGATACTAATTATGACAAGTAACTGTAACTTCGATAGTAATTATGACAGGTAACTGTAACTTCGTTACTAATTATGACAAGTAACTCTAACTTCGATACAAATTATGACAAGTAACTTTAATTTTGATAAAAAATTATGGCAGGTAACTGTAACTTCGATACTAATTATGACAATAACTGTAATTTCGATACAAATTATGGCAGCTAACTGTAACTTCGATACTAACTATGACAGGAAACAGTAACTTCGATACTAATTATGACAGAAAACAGTAACTTCGATAATAATTATGGCAGGTAACTGTAACTTCGATACTAATTACGACAGTTAACTGTAACTTCGTTACTAATTATGACAAGTAACTGTAATTTCGATACTAATTATGACAGGTAACAGTAACTTCGATACTAATTATGACAGAAAACAGTAACTTCGATAATTATTATGGCAGGTAACTGTAACTTCGATACTAATTATGACAGTTAACTGTAACTTCGTTACTAATTATGACAAGTAACTCTAACTTCGTTACTAATTATGACAAGTCCCTGTAATTTCGATACAAATTATGGCAGGTAACTGTAACTTCGAAACTAATTATGACAGGTAACAGTAACTTCGATACTAATTATGACAGGAACTGTAACTTCGTTACTAATTATGACAAGTAACAGTAATTTCGATACAAATTATGACAGGTATCTGAAACTTCGTTACTAATTATGTCAAGTAACTGTAAATTCGATACAAATTATGGCAGGTAACAGTACCTTTGATACTAATTATGACTGGTAACTGTAACTTCGATACTAATTATGACAAGGAACTGTAATTTCGATACAAATTATGGCAGTTAACTGTAACCTCGATACTAATTATGACAGGTAACTGTAACTTCGTTACTAATTAATACAAGTAACATTAATTTCGATACTAATTATGGCAGGTAACTGTAACTTCGTTACTAACCATGACAAGTCCCTGTAATTTCGATACAAATTATGGCAGGTAACTGTAACATCGCTACTAATTATGACAAGTAACTGTAACTTCGATACTGAATATGACAGGTAACTGTAACTTCGTTACTAACTATGACAAGTAACTGTAATTTCGATACAAATTTTAGCAGGTAACTTTAACTTCGATACTAATTATGACAGGTAACAGTAACATCGATACTTATTATGACAAGTAACTGTACCATCGATACTAATTATGACAGGTAACTGTAAGTTCGTTACTAATTATGACAAGTAACTGTAATATCGATACAAATTATGGCAGGTCACTGTAACTTCGATACTAATCATGACAGGTAACAGTAACTTCGATACTAATTATGACATTTAACTATAACTTCGATACAAATTATGACAGGTAACTGTAACTACGATACTAATTATGACAGGTAACAGTAACTTCGATACTAATTATGACAAGTTACTGTAACTTCGATAGTAAATATGACAGGTAACTGTAACTTCGTTACTAATTATGACAAGTAACTGTAATTTCGATACAAATTATGGCAGGTAACTGTATCTTCGTTACTAATTATGACAAGTAACTGTAATTTTGATTAAAAAAATATGGTAGGTAACTGTAACTTCAATATTAATTATGACAGGTAACAGTAACTTCGATACTAATTATGACAGGTAACTGTAACTTCGTTACTAATTATCACAACAAACTTTATTTTCGATACTTATTATGGCAGGTAACCTTAAATTCGTTACAAATTATGACATGTCCCTGTATTTTCGTTACAAATTATGGCAGGTAACTGTAACTTCCATACTAATTATGACAGGTAACAGTAACTTCGATACTAATTATGACAAGTAACTGTAACTTCGCTAGTAGTTATGACAGGTAACTGTATCTTCGTTACTAATTATGACAAGTAACTGTAATTTCGATACAAATTATGGCAGGTTACTGTAACATCGATACTAATTATGACAGGTAACAGTAACTTCGATACTAATTATGACAAGTAACTGTAACTTCGTTACTAATTATGACAAGTAACTGTAATTTTCATAAAAAATTAAGGCAGGTAACAGTAACTTCGATACTAATTATGACAAGTAACAGTAACTTCGATACTAATTATGACAAGAAACTGTAATTTCGAAACTAATTATGACAGGTAACTGTAACATCGTTACTAATTATGACAAGTAACTGTAATTTCGATACAAATTTTGGCAGGTAAATGTAACTTCGATACTAATTATGACAGGTAACAGTAACTTTGATACTAATTTTGACAGAACACAGTAACTTCGATACTAATTATGACAGGTAACAGTTACTTCGATAATAATTATGGCAGGTAACTGTGACTTCGATACTAATTATGAGAGTTAACTGTAACTTCGTTACTAATTATGACAAGTAACTGTAATTTCGATACAAATTATGACATTGAAGAGTAACTTCGATACTAATTATGACAAGTAACTGTAACTTCGATACTAATTATGACAGGTAACTGTAACATCGTTACTAATTATGACAAGTAACTGTAATTTCGATACAAATTATGGCAGGTAATTGTAATTTCGATACTAATTATGACAGGTAACAGTGACTTCGATACTAATTATGACAAGTAACAGTAACTTCGATACTAATTATGACAAGTAACTGTAACTCCGATACTAATTATGACAGGTAACTGTAACATCGTTACTAATTATGACAAGTAACGGTAATTTCGGTACAAATTTTGGCAGGTAACAGTAACTTCGATACTAATTATGACAGGTAACAGTAACTTCGATACTAGTTATGACAAGTAACTGTAACTTCGATACTAATTATGACAGGTAACTGTAAATTCGTTACTAATTATGACAAGTAACTGTAATTTTGATACAAATTATGATAGGTAACTGTAACTTCAATACTAATTATGGCAGGTAACAGTAACTTCGATACTAATTATGAAAAGTAACTGTAACTTCGATACTAATTATGACAAGTAACTGTAACTTCGATACTAATTATGACAGGTAACTGTAACATCGTTACTAATTATGACAAGTAACTGTCATTTCGATACAAATTTTGGCAGGTAACTGTAACTTCGATACTAATTATGACAGGTAACAGTAACTTCGATAATTATTATGACAAGTAACTGTAACTTCGATACTAATTATGACAGGTAACTGTAACTTCGTTACTAATTATGACAAGTAACTGTAATTTCGATACAAGTTATGGCAGGTAACTGTAACTTCGATACTAATTATGACAGGTAACAGTAACATCGATACTAACTATGAAAGGAAACTGTAACATCGATACTAATTATGACAAGTAACTGTAATTTCGATACAAATTATGGCAGGTAAGTTTAACTTCGTAACTAATTATGAGAAGTAACTGTAATTTCTATACAAATTGTGGAAGGTAATTGTAATTTCGATACTAATTATGACAGGTAACAGTAACTTCGATACTATTTATGACAAGTAACTGTAACTTCGATACTTATTATGACAGGTAACTGTAACTTCGTTACTAATTATGACAAGTAACTCTAACTTCGTTACTAATTATGACAAGTAACTGTAATTTTTATAAAAATTATGGCAGGTAACTGTAACTTCGATACTAATTATGACAGGTAACAGTAACTTCGATAATTATTATGACAAGTAACTGTAACTTCGATACTAATTATGACAGTTAACAGCAACTTCGTTACTAATTATGACAAGTAACTGTAATTTCGATACTAATTATGGCAGGTAAGTGTAACTTCGTTACTAATTATGAGAAGTAACTGTAATTTCGATACAAATTGTGGCAGGTAATTGTAATTTCGATACTAATTATGACAGGTAACAGTAACTTCGATACTAATTATGACAAGTAACTGTAAATTCGATAGTAATTATGACAGGTAACTGTAACTTCGTTATTAATTATGACAAGTAACTCTAACTTCGTTACAAATTATGACAAGTAACTTTAATTTTGATAAAAAATTATGGCAGGTAACTGTAACGTCGATACTAATTATGACAAGTAACTGTAATTTCGATACTAATTATGACAGGTAACAGTAACTTCGATACTAATTATGACAGAAAACAGTAATTTCGATAATAATTATGGCAGGTAACTGTAACTTCGATACTAATTATGACAGTTAACTGTAACTTCATTACTAATTATGACAAGAAACTCTACCTTCGTTACTAATTATGACAAGTAAATGAAATTTTGATAAAAATTATGGTAGGTAACTGTAACTTCAATACTAATTATGACAGGTAACAGTAACTTCGATACTATTTATGACAGGTAACTGTAACTTCGTTACTAATTAATACAAGTAACATTAATTTCGATACTAATTATGGCAGGTAACTGTAACTTCGTTACTAATCATGACAAGTCCCTGTAATTTCGATACAAATTATGGCAGGTAACTGTAACATCGCTACTAATTATGACAAGTAACTGTAACTTCGATACTAAATATGACAGGTAACTGTAACTTCGTTACTAACTATGACAAGTAACTGTAATTTCGATACAAATTTTAGCAGGTAACTTTAACTTCGATACTAAATATGACAGGTAACAGTAACATCGATACTTATTATGACAAGTAACTGTACCTTCGATACTAATTATGACAGGTAACTGTAAGTTCGTTACTAATTATGACAAGTAACTGTAATTTCGATAAAATTTTATGGCAGGTCACTGTAACTTCGATACTAATCATGACAGGTAACAGTAACTTCGATACTAATTATGACATTTAACTATAACTTCGATACAAATTATGACAGGTAACTGTATTTTCGATACTAATTATGACAGGTAACAGTAACTTCGATACTAATTATGACAAGTAACTGTAACTTCGATAGTAAATATGACAGGTAACTGTAACTTCGTTACTAATTATGACAAGTAACTGTAATTTCTATACAAATTATGGCAGGTAACTGTATCTTCGTTACTAATTATGACAAGTAACTGTAATTTTGATAAAAAAATATATGGTAGGTAAATGTAACTTCAATATTAAATATGACAGGTAACAGTAATTTCGATACTAATTATGACAGGTAACTGTAACTTCGTTACTAATTATCATAACAAACTTTATTTTCGATACTTATTATGGCAGGTAACTTTAAATTCGTTACAAATTATGACATGTCCCTGTAATTTCGTTAAAAATTACGGCAGGTAACTGTACCTTCCATACTAATTATGACAGGTAACAGTAACTTCGATACTAATTATGACAAGTAACTCTAACTTCGCTAGTAGTTATGACAGGTAACTGTAACTTCGATAGTAATTATGACAGGTAACTGTAACTTCGTTACTAATTATGACAAGTAACTGTAATTTCGATACAAATTATGGCGGGTAACTGTAACATCGATACTAATTATGACAGGTAACAGTAACTTCGATACTAATTATGACAAGTAACTGTAACTTCGATAGTAATTATGACAAGTAACTGTAACTTCGTTACTAATTATGACAAGTAACTGTAATTTCGCTACAAATTATGGCAGGTAACTGTAACTTCGATACTAATTATGACAGGTAACAGTAACTTCGTTACTAATTATGACAGGTAACAGTAACATCGATACTAATTATGACAAGTAACTGTAATATCGATACTAATTATGACAGGTAACAGTAACTTCGATACTAATTATGACAGAAAACAGTAACTTCGATAATAATTATGGCAGGTAACTGTAACTTCGATAATAATTATGACAGTTAACTGTATCTTCGTTACTAATTATGACAAGTAACTCTTACTTCGTTACTAATTATGACAAGTCCCTGTAATTTCGATACAAATTATGGCTGGTAACTGTAACTTCGAAACTAATTATGACAGGTAACAGTAACTTCGATACTAATTATGACAGGAAACTGTAACTTCGTTACTAATTATGACAAGTAACTGTAATTTCGATACAAATTATGACAGGTAACTGTAACTTCGTTACTAGTTATGTCAAGTAACTGTAAATTCGATACAAATTATGGCAGGTAACAGTACCTTCGATACTAATTATGACTGGTAACTGTATCTTCGATACTAATTATGACAAGGAAATGTAATTTCGATACAAATTAGGGCAGGTAACTGTAACCTCGATACTAATTATGACAGGTAACAGTAACTTCGATACTAATTATGACAAGTAACTATAACTTCGATACAAATTATGACAGGTAACTGTAACTTCGATACTAATTATGACAAGAAACTCTACCTTCGTTACTAATTATGACAAGTAACTGAAATTTTGATAAAAATTATGGTAGGTAACTGTAACTTCAATACTAATTATGACAGGTAACAGTAACTTCGATACTATTTATGACAGGTAACTGTAACTTCGTTACAAATTAATACAAGTAACATTAATTTCGATACTAATTATGGCAGGTAACTGTAACTTCGTTACTAATTATGACAAGTCCCTGTAATTTCGATACAAATTATGGCAGGTAACTGTAACTTCGATACTAATTATGACAGGTAACAGTAACTTCGATACTAATTATGACAAGTAACTGTAACTTCGTTACTAATTATGACAAGTAACTGTAATTTTCATAAAAAATTAAGGCAGGTAACAGTAACTTCGATACTAATTATGACAAGTAACAGTAACTTCGATACTAATTATGACAAGAAACTGTAATTTCGAAACTAATTATGACAGGTAACTGTAACATCGTTACTAATTATGACAAGTAACTGTAGTTTCGATACAAATTTTGGCAGGTAAATGTAACTTCGATACTAATTATGACAGGTAACAGTAACTTTGATACTAATTATGACAGAACACAGTAACTTCGATACTATATATGACAGGTAACAGTTACTTCGATAATAATTATGGCAGGTAACTGTGACTTCGATACTAATTATGAGAGTTAACTGTAACTTCGTTACTAATTATGACAAGTAACTGTAATTTCGATACAAATTATGACATTGAAGAGTAACTTCGATACTAATTATGACAAGTAACTGTAACTTCGATACTAATTATGACAGGTAACTGTAACATCGTTACTAATTATGACAAGTAACTGTAATTTCGATACAAATTATGGCAGGTAATTGTAATTTCGATACTAATTATGACAGGTAACAGTGACTTCGATACTAATTATGACAAGTAACAGTAACTTCGATACTAATTATGACAAGTAACTGTAACTTCGATACTAATTATGACAGGTACTGTAACTTCGTTACTAATTATGACAAGTAACGGTAATTTCGGTACAAATTTTGGCAGGTAACAGTAACTTCGATACTAATTATGACAGGTAACAGTAACTTCGATACTAGTTATGACAAGTAACTGTAACTTCGATACTAATTATGACAGGTAACTGTAAATTCGTTACTAATTATGACAAGTAACTGTAATTTTGATACAAATTATGATAGGTAACTGTAACTTCAATACTAATTATGGCAGGTAACAGTAACTTCGATACTAATTATGAAAAGTAACTGTAACTTCGATACTAATTATGACAAGTAACTGTAACTTCGATACTAATTATGACAGGTAACTGTAACATCGTTACTAATTATGACAAGTAACTGTAATTTCGATACAAATTTTGGCAGGTAACTGTAACTTCGATACTAATTATGACAGGTAACAGTAACTTCGATAATTATTATGACAAGTAACAGTAACTTCGATACTAATTATGACAGGTAACTGTAACTTCGTTACTAATTATGACAAGTAGTTGTAATTTCGATACAAATTATGGCAGGTAACTGTAACTTCGATACTAATTATGACAGGTAACAGTAACATCGATACTAACTATGAAAGGAAACTGTAACTTCGATACTAATTATGACAAGTAACTGTAATTTCGATACAAATTATGGCAGGTAAGTGTAACTTCGTTACTAATTATGAGAAGTAACTGTAATTTCTATACAAATTGTGGAAGGTAATTGTAATTTCGATACTAATTATGACAGGTAACAGTAACTTCGATACTATTTATGACAAGTAACTGTAACTTCGATACTTATTATGACAGGTAACTGTAACTTCGTTACTAATTATGACAAGTAACTCTAACTTCGTTACTAATTATGACAAGTAACTGTAATTTTTATAAAAATTATGGCAGGTAACTGTAACTTCGATACTAATTATGACAGGTAACAGGTAACTTCGATAATTATTATGACAAGTAACTGTAACTTCGATACTAATTATGACAGGTAACAGCAACTTCGTTACTAATTATGACAAGTAACTGTAATTTCGATACTAATTATGGCAGGTAAGTGTAACTTCGTTACTAATTATGAGAAGTAACTGTAATTTCGATACAAATTGTGGCAGGTAATTGTAATTTCGATACTAATTATGACAGGTAACAGTAACTTCGATACTAATTATGACAAGTAACTGTAACTTCGATAGTAATTATGACAGTTAACTGTAACTTCGTTACTAATTATGACAAGTAACTCTAACTTCGTTACAAATTATGACAAGTAACTTTAATTTTGATAAAAAATTATGGCAGGTAACTGTAACGTCGATACTAATTGTGACAAATAACTGTAATTTCGATACAAATTATGGCAGCTAACTGTAACTTCGATACTAATTATGACAGGAAACAGTAACTTCGATACTAATTATGACAGAAAACAGTAACTTCGATAATAAGTATGGCAGGTAACTGTAACTTCGATACTAATTACGACAGTTAACTGTAACTTCGTTACTAATTATGACAAGTAACTCTAACTTCGTTACTAATTATGACAAGTCCCTGTAATTTCGATACAAATTATGGCAGGTAACTGTAACTTCGAAACTAATTATGACAGGTAACAGTAACTTCGATACTAATTATGACAGGTAACAGTAACTTCGGTTACTAATTATGACAGAAAACAGTAATTTCGATAATAATTATGGCAGGTAACTGTAACTTCGATACTAATTATGACAGTTAATTGTAACTTCGTTACTAATTATGACAAGTAACTTTAACTTCGTTACTAATTATGACATGTCCCTGTAATTTCGATACAAATTATGGCAGGTAACTGTAACTTCGAAACTAATTATGACAGGTAACAGTAACTTCGATACTAATTATGACAGGAACTGTAACTTCGTTACCAATTATGACAAGTAACGGTAATTTCGATACAAATTATGACAGGTAACTGAAACTTCGTTATTAATTTTGTCAAGTAACTGTAAATTTGATACAAATTATGGCAGGTAACAGTACCTTCGATACTAATTATGACTGGTAACTGTAACTTCGATATTAATGATGACAAGGAACTGTAATTTCGATACAAATTATGGCAGGTAACTGTAACCTCGATACTAATTATGACAGGTAACAGTAACTTCGATACTAATTATGACAAGTAACTATAACTTCGATACAAATTATGACAGGTAACTGTAACTTCGATACTAATTATGACAAGAAACTCTACCTTCGTTACTAATTATGACAAGTAACTGAAATTTTGATAAAAATTATGGTAGGTAACTGTAACTTCAATACTAATTATGACAGGTAACAGTAACTTCGATACTATTTATGACAGGTAACTGTAACTTCGTTACTAATTAATACAAGTAACATTAATTTCGATACTAATTATGGCAGGTAACTGTAACTTCGTTACTAATCATGACAAGTCCCTTTAATTTCGATACAAATTATGGCAGGTAACTGTAACATCGCTACTGATTATGACAAGTAACTGTAACTTCGATACTAAATATGACAGGTAACTGTAACTTCGTTACTAACTATGACAAGTAACTGTAATTTCGATACAAATTTTAGCAGGTAACTTTAACTTCGATACTAAATATGACAGGTAACAGTAACATCGATACTTATTATGACAAGTAACTGTACCTTCGATACTAATTATGACAGGTAACTGTAAGTTCGTTACTAATTATGACAAGTAACTGTAATTTCGATAAAAATTATGGCAGGTCACTGTAACTTTGATACTAATCATGACAGGTAACAGTAACTTCGATACTAATTATGACATTTAACTATAACTTCGATACAAATTATGACAGGTAACTGTAACATCGATACTAATTATGACAGGTAACAGTAACTTCGATACTAATTATGACAAGTAACTGTAACTTCGATAGTAAATATGACAGGTAACTGTAACTTCGTTACTAATTATGACAAGTAACTGTAATTTCGATACAAATTATGGCAGGTAACTGTATCTTCGTTACTAATTATGACAAGTAACTGTAATTTTGATAAAAAAATATATGGTAGGTAAATGTAACTTCAATATTAAATATGACAGGTAACAGTAATTTCGATACTAATTATGACAGGTAACTGTAACTTCGTTACTAATTATCATAACAAACTTTATTTTCGATACTTATTATGGCAGGTAACTTTAAATTCGTTACAAATTATTACATGTCCCTGTAATTTCGTTACAAATTACGGCAGGTAACTGTAACTTCCATACTAATAATGACAGGTAACAGTAACTTCGATACTAATTATGACAAGTAACTGTAACTTCGCTAGTAGTTATGACAGGTAACTGTATCTTCGTTACTATTTATGACAAGTAACTGTAATTTCGATACAAATTATGGCAGGTAACTGTAACATCGATACTAATTATGACAGGTAACAGTAACTTCGATACTAATTATGACAAGTAACTGTAACTTCGATAGTAATTATGACAGGTAACTGTAACTTCGTTACTAATTATGACAAGTAACTGTAATTTCGCTACAAATTATGGCAGGTAACTGTAACTTCGATACTAATTATGACAGGTAACAGTAACTTCGTTACTAATTTGACAGGTAACAGTAACATCGATACTAATTATGACAAGTAACTGTAACTTCGATAGTAATTATGACAGGTAACTGTAACTTCGTTACTAATTATGACAAGTAACTCTAACTTCGTTACTAATTATGACAAGTAACTGTAACTTCGATACTAATTATGACAGTTAACTGTAACTTCGTTACTAATTATGACAAGTAACTCTAACTTCGTTACTAATTATGACAAGTCCCTGTAATTTCGATACAAATTATGGCTGGTAACTGTAACTTCGAAACTAATTATGACAGGTAACAGTAACTTCGATACTAATTATGACAGGAAACTGTAACTTCGCTACTAATTATGACAAGTAACTGTAATTTCGATACAAATTATGACAGGTAACTGTAACTTCGTTACTAGTTATGTCAAGTAACTGTAAATTCGATACAAATTATGGCAGGTAACAGTACCTTCGATACTAATTATGACTGGTAACTGTAACTTCGATACTAATTATGACAAGGAACTGTAATTTCGATACAAATTAGGGCAGGTAACTGTAACCTCGATACTAATTATGACAGGTAACAGTAACTTCGATACTAATTATGACAAGTAACTATAACTTCGATACAAATTATGACAGGTAACTGTAACTTCGATACTAATTATGACAAGAAACTCTACCTTCGTTACTAATTATGACAAGTAACTGAAATTTTGATAAAAATTATGGTAGGTAACTGTAACTTCAATACTAATTATGACAGGTAACAGTAACTTCGATACTATTTATGACAGGTAACTGTAACTTCGTTACTAATTAATACAAGTAACATTAATTTCGATACTAATTATGGCAGGTAACTGTAACTTCGTTACTAATTATGGCAAGTCCCTGTAATTTCGATACAAATTATGGCAGGTAACTGTAACTTCGATACTAATTATGACAGGTAACAGTAACTTCGATACTAATTATGACAAGTAACTGTAACTTCGTTACTAATTATGACAAGTAACTGTAATTTTCATAAAAAATTAAGGCAGGTAACAGTAACTTCGATACTAATTATGACAAGTAACAGTAACTTCGATACTAATTATGACAAGAAACTGTAATTTCGAAACTAATTATGACAGGTAACTGTAACATCGTTACTAATTATGACAAGTAACTGTAATTTCGATACAAATTTTGGCAGGTAAATGTAACTTCGATACTAATTATGACAGGTAACAGTAACTTTGATACTAATTATGACAGAACACAGTAACTTCGATACTAATTATGACAGGTAACAGTTACTTCGATAATAATTATGGCAGGTAACTGTGACTTCGATACTAATTATGAGAGTTAACTGTAACTTCATTACTAATTATGACAAGTAACTGTAATTTCGATACAAATTATGGCAGGTAATTGTAATTTCGATACTAATTATGACAGGTAACAGTGACTTCGATACTAATTATGACAAGTAACAGTAACTTCGATACTAATTATGACAACTAACTGTAACTTCGATACTAATTATGACAGGTAACTGTAACTTCGTTACTAATTATGACAAGTAACGGTAATTTCGGTACAAATTTTGGCAGGTAACAGTAACTTCGATACTAATTATGACAGGTAACAGTAACTTCGATACTAGTTATGACAAGTAACTGTAACTTCGATACTAATTATGACAGGTAACTGTAAATTCGTTACTAATTATGACAAGTAACAGTAATTTTGATACAAATTATGATAGGTAACTGTAACTTCAATACTAATTATGGCAGGTAACAGTAACTTCGATACTAATTATGAAAAGTAACTGTAACTTCGATACTAATTATGACAAGTAACTGTAACTTCGATACTAATTATGACAGGTAACTGTAACATCGTTACTAATTATGACAAGTAACTGTAATTTCGATACAAATTTTGGCAGGTAACTGTAACTTCGATACTAATTATGACAGGTAACAGTAACTTCGATAATTATTATGACAAGTAACTGTAACTTCGATACTAATTATGACAGGTAACTGTAACTTCGTTACTAATTATGACAAGTAACTGTAATTTCGATACAAATTATGGCAGGTAACTGTAACTTCGATACTAATTATGACAGGTAACAGTAACATCGATACTAACTATGAAAGGAAACTGTAACTTCGATACTAATTATGACAAGTAACTGTAATTTCGATACAAATTATGGCAGGTAAGTGTAACTTCGTTACTAATTATGAGAAGTAACTGTAATTTCTATACAAATTGTGGAAGGTAATTGTAATTTCGATACTAATTATGACAGGTAACAGTAACTTCGATACTATTTATGACAAGTAACTGTAACTTCGATACTTATTATGACAGGTAACTGTAACTTCGTTACTAATTATGACAAGTAACTCTAACTTCGTTACTAATTATGACAAGTAACTGTAATTTTTATAAAAATTATGGCAGGTAACTGTAACTTCGATACTAATTATGACAGGTAACAGTAACTTCGATAATTATTATGACAAGTAACTGTAACTTCGATACTAATTATGACATGTAACTGTAATTTCGATACTAATTATGACAGGTAACAGTAACTTCGGTTACTAATTATGACAGAAAACAGTAATTTCGATAATAATTATGGCAGGTAACTGTAACTTCGATACTAATTATGACAGTTAACTGTAACTTCGTTACTAATTATGACAAGTAACTCTAACTTCGTTACTAATTATGACAAGTCCCTGTAATTTCGATACAAATTATGGCAGGTAACTGTAACTTCGAAACTAATTATGACAGGTAACAGTAACTTCGATACTAATTATGACAGGAACTGTAACTTCGTTACCAATTATGACAAGTAACTGTAATTTCGATACAAATTATGACAGGTAACTGAAACTTCGTTACTAATTATGTCAAGTAACTGTAAATTCGATACAAATTATGGCAGGTAACAGTACCTTCGATACTAATTATGACAGGTAACAGTAACTTCGATACTAATTATGACAAGTAACTATAACTTCGATACAAATTATGACAGGTAACTGTAACTTCGATACTAATTATGACAAGAAACTCTACCTTCGTTACTAATTATGACAAGTAACTGAAATTTTGATAAAAATTATGGTAGGTAACTGTAACTTCAATACTAATTATGACAGGTAACAGTAACTTCGTTACTAATTATGACAAGTAACTGTAATTATGAAAAAAGATTATGGCAGGTAACTGTAACTTCGTTACTAATTAATACAAGTAACATTAATTTCGATACTAATTATGGCAGGTAACTGTAACTTCGTTACTAATCATGACAAGTCCCTGTAATTTCGATACAAATTATGGCAGGTAACTGTAACATCGCTACTAATTATGACAAGTAACTGTAACTTCGATACTAAATATGACAGGTAACTGTAACTTTGTTACTAACTATGACAAGTAACTGTAATTTCGATACAAATTTTAGCAGGTAACTTTAACTTCGATACTAAATATGACAGGTAACAGTAACATCGATACTTATTATGACAAGTAACTGTACCTTCGATACTAATTATGACAGGTAACTGTAAGTTCGTTACTAATTATGACAAGTAACTGTAATTTCGATAAAAATTATGGCAGGTCACTGTAACTTCGATACTAATCATGACAGGTAACAGTAACTTCGATACTAATTATGACATTTAACTATAACTTCGATACAAATTATGACAGGTAACTGTAACATCGATACTAATTATGACAGGTAACAGTAACTTCGATACTAATTATGACAAGTAACTGTAACTTCGATAGTAAATATGACAGGTAACTGTAACTTCGTTACTAATTATGACAAGTAACTGTAATTTCGATACAAATTATGACAGGTAACTGTAACATCGTTACTAATTATGACAAGTAACTGTAATTTCGATACAAATTATGGCAGGTAACTGTAACTTCGATACTAATTATGACAGGTAACAGTAACTTCGATACTAATTATGACAAGTAACTGTAACTTCGTTACTAATTATGACAAGTAACTGTAATTTTCATAAAAAATTATGGCAGGTAACTGTAACTTCGATACTAATAATGACAGGTAACAGTAACTTCGATACTAATTATGACAGGTAACTGCTACTTGGTTACTAATTATTACAAGTAACTGTAATTTCTATATTAATTATGGCAAGTAACTGTAACTTCATCACAAATTATGACAAGTAACTGTAATTTCGATACAAATTATGGCAGGTAACTGTAATTTCGATACTAATTATGACAGGTTACAGTAACTTCGATACTAATTATGACAAGTAACAGTAACTTCGATAATAATTATGGCAGGTAACCGTAACTTCGATACTAACTATGACAGTTAACTGTATCTTCGTTACTAATTATGACAAGCAACTGGTATTTCGATACAAATTATGGCAGGTAAATGTAACTTCGATACTAATTATGACATTGAAGAGAAACTTCGATACTAATTATGACAAGTAACTGTAACTTCGATACTAATTATGACAGGTAACTGTAACTTCGTTACTAATTATGACAAGTAACGGTAATTTCGGTACAAATTTTGGCAGGTAACAGTAACTTCGATACTAATTATGACAGGTAACAGTAACTTCGATACTAGTTATGACAAGTAACTGTAACTTCGATACTAATTATGACAGGTAACTGTAAATTCGTTACTAATTATGACAAGTAACTGTAATTTTGATACAAATTATGATAGGTAACTGTAACTTCAATACTAATTATGGCAGGTAACAGTAACTTCGATACTAATTATGAAAAATAACTGTAACTTCGATACTAATTATGACAAGTAACTGTAACTTCGATACTAATTATGACAGGTAACTGTAACATCGTTACTAATTATGACAAGTAACTGTAATTTCGATACAAATTTTGGCAGGTAACTGTAACTTCGATACTAATTATGACAGGTTACAGTAACTTCGATAATTATTATGACAAGTAACTGTAACTTCGATACTAATTATGACAGGTAACTGTAACTTCGTTACTAATTATGACAAGTAACTGTAATTTCGATACAAATTATGGCAGGTAACTGTAACTTCGATACTAATTATGACAGGTAACAGTAACATCGATACTAACTATGAAAGGAAACTGTAACTTCGATACTAATTATGTCAAGTAACTGTAATTTCGATACAAATTATGGCAGGTAAGTGTAACTTCGTTACTAATTATGAGAAGTAACTGTAATTTCTATACAAATTGTGGAAGGTAATTGTAATTTCGATACTAATTATGACAGGTAACAGTAACTTCGATACTATTTATGACAAGTAACTGTAACTTCGATACTTATTATGACAGGTAACTGTAACTTCGTTACTAATTATGACAAGTAACTCTAACTTCGTTACTAATTAAGACAAGTAACTGTAATTTTTATAAAAATTATGGCAGGTAACTGTAACTTCGATACTAATTATGACAGGTAACAGTAACTTCGATAATTATTATGACAAGTAACTGTAACTTCGATACTAATTATGACAGGTAACAGCAACTTCGTTACTAATTATGACAAGTAACTGTAATTTCGATACTAATTATGGCAGGTAAGTGTAACTTCGTAACTAATTATGAGAAGTAACTGTAATTTCGATACAAATTGTGGCAGGTAATTGTAATTTCGATACTAATTATGACAGGTAACAGTAACTTCGATACTAATTATGACAAGTAACTGTAACTTCGATAGTAATTATGACAGGTAACTGTAACTTCGTTACTAATTATGACAAGTAACTCTAACTTCGTTACAAATTAGGACAAGTAACTTTAATTTTGATAAAAAATTATGGCAGGTAACTGTAACGTCGATACTAATTATGACAAGTAACTGTAATTTCGATACAAATTATGGCAGCTAACTGTAACTTCGATACTAATTATGACAGGAAACAGTAACTTCGATACTAATTATGACAGAAAACAGTAACTTCGATAATAATTATGGCAGGTAACTGTAACTTCGATATTAATTACGACAGTTAACTGTAACTTCGTTACTAATTATGACAAGTAACTGTAATTTCGATACTAATTATGACAGGTAACAGTAACTTCGATACTAATTATGACAGAAAACAGTAATTTCGATAATAATTATGGCAGGTAACTGTAACTTCGATACTAATTATGACAGTTAAATGTAACTTCATTACTAATTATGACAAGTAACTCTAACTTCGTTACTAATTATGACAAGCCCCTGTAATTTCGATACAAATTATGGCAGGTAACTGTAACTTCGAAACTAATTATGACAGGTAACAGTAACTTCGATACTAATTATGACAAGTAACTATAACTTCGATACAAATTATGACAGGTAACTGTAACTTCGATACTAATTATGACAGGTAACTGTAACTTCGTTACTAATTATGACAAGTAACGGTAATTTCTGTACAAATTTTGGCAGGTAACAGTAACTTCGATACTAATTATGACAGGTAACAGTAACTTCGATACTAGTTATGACAAGTAACTGTAACTTCGATACTAATTATGACAGGTAACTGTAAATTCGTTACTAATTATGACAAGTAACTGTAATTTTGATACAAATTATGATAGGTAAATGTAACTTCAATACTAATTATGGCAGGTAACAGTAACTTCGATACTAATTATGAAAAGTAACTGTAACTTCGATACTAATTATGACAAGTAACTGTAACTTCGATACTAATTATGACAGGTAACTGTAACATCGTTACTAATTATGACAAGTAACTGTAATTTCGATACAAATTTTGGCAGGTAACTGTAACTTCGATACTAATTATGACAGGTAACAGTAACTTCGATAATTATTATGACAAGTAACTGTAACTTCGATACTAATTATGACAGGTAACTGTAACTTCGTTACTAATTATGACAAGTAACTGTAATTTCGATACAAATTATGGCAGGTAACTGTAACTTCGATACTAATTATGACAGGTAACAGTAACATCGATACTAACTATGAAAGGAAACTGTAACTTCGATACTAATTATGACAAGTAACTGTAATTTCGATACAAATTATGGCAGGTAAGTGTAACCTCGTTACTAATTATGAGAAGTAACTGTAATTTCTATACAAATTTTGGAAGGTAATTGTAATTTCGATACTAATTATGACAGGTAACAGTAACTTCGATACTATTTATGAAAAGTAACTGTAACTTCGATACTTATTATGACAGGTAACTGTAACTTCGTTACTAATTATGACAAGTAACTCTAACTTCGTTACTAATTATGACAAGTAACTGTAATTTTTATAAAAATTATGGCAGGTAACTGTAACTTCGATACTAATTATGACAGGTAACAGTAACTTCGATAATTATTATGACAAGTAACTGTAACTTCGATACTAATTATGACAGGTAACAGCAACTTCGTTACTAATTATGACAAGTAACTGTAATTTCGATACTAATTATGGCAGGTAAGTGTAACTTCGTTACTAATTATGAGAAGTAACTGTAATTTCGATACAAATTGTGGCAGGTAATTGTAATTTCGATACTAATTATGACAGGTAACAGTAACTTCGATACTAATTATGACAAGTAACTGTAACTTCGATAGTAATTATGACAGGTAACTGTAACTTCGTTACTAATTATGACAAGTAACTCTAACTTCGTTACAAATTATGACAAGTAACTTTAATTTTGATAAAATTTATGGCAGGTAACTGTAACGTCGATACTAATTATGACAAGTAACTGTAATTTCGATACAAATTATGGCAGCTAACTGTAACTTCGATACTAATTATGACAGGAAACAGTAACTTCGATACTAATTATGACAGAAAACAGTAACTTCGATAATAAGTATGGCAGGTAACTGTAACTTCGATACTAATTACGACAGTTAACTGTAACTTCGTTACTAATTATGACAAGTAACTGTAATTTCGATACTAATTATGACAGGTAACAGTAACATCGGTTACTAATTATGACAGAAAACAGTAATTTCGATAATAATTATGGCAGGTAACTGTAACTTCGATACTAATTATGACAGTTAACTGTAACTTCGTTACTAATTATGACAAGTAACTCTAACTTCGTTACTAATTATGACAAGTCCCTGTAATTTCGATACAAATTATGGCAGGTAACTGTAACTTTGAAACTAATTATGACAGGTAACAGTAACTTCGATACTAATTATGACAGGAACTGTAACTTCGTTACCAATTATGACAAGTAACTGTAATTTCGATACAAATTATGACAGGTAACTGAAACTTCGTTACTAATTATGTCAAGTAACTGTAAATTCGATACAAATTATGGCAGGTAACAGTACCTTCGATACTAATTATGACTGGTAACTGTAACTTCGATACTAATAATGACAAGGAACTGTAATTTGGATACAAATTATGGCAGGTAACTGTAACCTCGATACTAATTATGACAGATAACAGTAACATCGATACTAATTATGACAAGTAACTATAACTTCGATACAAATTATGACAGGTAACTGTAACTTCGATACTAATTATGACAAGAAACTCTACCTTCGTTACTAATTATGACAAGCAACTGAAATTTTGATAAAAATTATGGTAGGTAACTGTAACTTCAATACTAATTATGACAGGTAACAGTAACTTCGATACTATTTATGACAGGTAACTGTAACTTCGTTACTAATTAATACAAGTAACATTAATTTCGATACTAATTATGGCAGGTAACTGTAACTTCGTTACTAATCATGACAAGTCCCTGTAATTTCGATACAAATTATGGCAGGTAACTGTAACATCGCTACTAATTATGACAAGTAACTGTAACTTCGATACTAAATATGACAGGTAACTGTAACTTCGTTACTAACTATGACAAGTAACTGTAATTTCGATACAAATTTTAGCAGGTAACTTTAACTTCGATACTAAATATGACAGGTAACAGTAACATCGATACTTATTATGACAAGTAACTGTACCTTCGATACTAATTATGACAGGTAACTGTAAGTTCGTTACTAATTATGACAAGTAACTGTAATTTCGATAAAAATTATGGCAGGTCACTGTAACTTCGATACTAATCATGACAGGTAACAGTAACTTCGATACTAATTATGACATTTAACTATAACTTCGATACAAATTATGACAGGTAACTGTAACTTCGATACTAATTATGACAGGTAACAGTAACTTCGATACTAATTATGACAAGTAACTGTAACTTCGATAGTAAATATGACAGGTAACTGTAACTTCGTTACTAATTATGACAAGTAACTGTAATTTCGATACAAATTATGGCAGGTAACTGTATCTTCGTTACTAATTATGACAAGTAACTGTAATTTTGTTAAAAAAATATATGGTAGGTAAATGTAACTTCAATATTAAATATGACAGGTAACAGTAATTTCGATACTAATTATGACAGGTAACTGTAACTTCGTTACTAATTATCATAACAAACTTTATTTTCGATACTTATTATGGCAGGTAACTTTAAATTCGTTACAAATTATTACATGTCCCTGTAATTTCGTTACAAATTACGGCAGGTAACTGTAACTTCCATTCTAATTATGACAGGTAACAGTTACTTCGATACTAATTATGACAAGTAACTGTAACTTCGCTAGTAGTTATGACAGGTAACTGTATCTTCGTTACTAATTATGACAAGTAACTGTAATTTCGATACAAATTATGGCAGGTAACTGTAACATCGATACTAATTATGACAGGTAACAGTAACTTCGATACTAATTATGACAAGTAACTGTAACTTCGATAGTAATTATGACAGGTAACTGTAACTTCGTTACTAATTATGACAAGTAACTGTAATTTCGCTACAAATTATGGCAGGTAACTGTAACTTCGATACTAATTATGACAGGTAACAGTAACTTCGTTACTAATTTGACAGGTAACAGTAACATCGATACTAATTATGACAAGTAACTGTAACTTCGATAGTAATTATGACAGGTAACTGTAACTTCGTTACTAATTATGACAAGTAACTCTAACTTCGTTACTAATTATGACAAGTAACTGTAATTTTGATAAAAAATTATGGTAGGTAACTGTAACTTCGATACTAATTATGACAAGTAACCCTAACTTCGTTACTAATTACGACAACTAACTGTAATTTTGAAAAAAAAATTATGGCAGGTAACTGTAACTTCGACACTAATTATGACAAGTAACTGTAACTTCGATACTAATTATGACAGGTAACTGTAACTTCGATACAAATTATGACAAGTAACCCTAACTTCGTTACTAATTATGACAAGTAACTGTAATTTTGATAAAAAATTATGGCAGGTAACTGTAACTTCGATACTAATTATGAGAGGTAGCAGTAACTTCGATACTAATTATGACAGGTAACAGCAACTTCGTTACTAATTATGACAAGTAACTGTAATTTAGATACTAATTATGGCAGGTAAGTGTAATTTCGTTACTAATTATGAGAAGTTACTGTAATTTCGATACAAATTGTGGCAGGTAATTGTAATTTCGATACTAATTATGACAGGTAACAGTAACTTCGATACTAATTATGACAGGTAACTGTAACTTCGATAGTAATTATGACAGGTAACTGTAACATCGTTACTAATTATGACAAGTAACTCTAACTTCGTTACTAATTATGACAAGTAACTGTAATTTTGATACAAATTATGGCAGGTAACTGTAACTTCGATACTAATTATGACAGGTAACAGTAAATTCGATACTAATTATGACAAGCAACTCTAACTTCGTTACTAATTATGACAAGTAACTGTAATTAGGAAAAAAGATTATGGCAGGTAACTGTAACTTCGACACTAATTATTACAAGTAACTGTAACTTCGATACTAATTATGACAGGTAACAGTAACTTCGATACTAATTATGACAAGTAACTGTAACTTCGATAGTAATTATGACAGGTAACTGTAACTTCGTTACTAATTATGACAAGTAACTCTAACTTCGTTACTAATTATGACAAGTAACTGTAATTTTGATAAAAAATTATGGCAGGTAACTGTAACTTCGATATTAAATTATGACAAGTAACTGTATCTTCGATACTAATTATGACAGGTAACTCTAACTTCGTTACTAATTATGACAAGTAACTGTAATTTTGATACAAATTATGGCAGGTAATTGTAACTTCGATACTAATTATGACAGGTAACAGTAACTTCGATAATAATCATGGCAGGTAACTGTAACTTCGATACTAATTATGACAGTTTACTGAAACTTCGTTACTAATTATGACAAGTAACTGTAATTTTGATACTAATTATGACAGGTAACAGTAACTTCGATACTAATTATGACAAGTAACAGTAACTTCGATACTAATTATAACAAGAAACTGTAATTTCGAAACTAATTATGACAGGTAACTGTAACATCGTTACTAATTATGACAAGTAACTGTAATTTCGATACAAATTATGGCAGGTAACTGTAACTTCGATACTAATTATGACAGGTAACAGTAACTTCGATACTAATTATGACAAGTAACTGTAACTTCGTTACTAATTATGACAAGTAACTGTAATTTTCATAAAATTTATGGCAGGTAACTGTAACTTCGATACTAATTATGACAGGTAACAGTAACTTCGATACTAATTATGACAGGTAACTGCAACTAGGTTACTAATATTACAAGTAACTGTAATTTCTATATTAATTATGGCAAGTAACTGTAACTTCGTCACAAATTATGACAAGTAACTGTAATTTCGATACAAATTATGGCAGGTAACTGTAATTTCGATACTAATTATGACAGGTTACAGTAACTTCGATACTAATTATGACAAGTAACAGTAACTTCGATAATAATTATGGCAGGTAACTGTAACTTCGATACTAACTATGACAGTTAACTGTATCTTCGTTACTAATTATGACAAGCAACTGTAATTTCGATACAAATTATGGCAGGTAAATGTAACTTCGATACTAATTATGACATTGAAGAGAAACTTCGATACTAATTATGACAAGTAACTGTAACTTCGATACTTATTATGACAGGTAACTGTAACTTCGTTACTAATTATGACAAGTAACGGTAATTTCGGTACAAATTTTGGCAGGTAACAGTAACTTCGATACTAATTATGACAGGTAACAGTAACTTCGATACTAGTTATGACAAGTAACTGTAACTTCGATACTAATTATGACAGGTAACTGTAAATTCGTTACTAATTATGACAAGTAACTGTAATTTTGATACAAATTATGATTGGTAACTGTAACTTCAATACTAATTATGGCAGGTAACAGTAACTTCGATACTAATTATGAAAAGTAACTCTAACTTCGATACTAATTATGACAAGTAACTGTAACTTCGATACTAATTATGACAGGTAACTGTAACATCGTTACTAATTATGACAAGTAACTGTAATTTCGATACAAATTTTGGCAGGTAACTGTAACTTCGATACTAATTATGACAGGTAACAGTAACTTCGATAATTATTATGACAAGTAACTGTAACTTCGATACTAATTATGACAGGTAACTGTAACTTCGTTACTAATTATGACAAGTAACTGTAATTTCGATACAAATAATGGCAGGTAACTGTAACTTCGATACTAATTGTGACAGGTAACAGTAACATCGATACTAACTATGAAAGGAAACTGTAACTTCGATACTAATTATGACAAGTAACTGTAATTTCGATACAAATTATGGCAGGTAACTGTAACTTCGATACTAATTATGACAGGTAACAGTAACTTCGATAATTATTATGACAAGTAACTGTAACTTCGTTACTAATTATGACAAGTCACTCTAACTTCGTTACAAATTATGACAAGTAACTTTAATTTTGATAAAAAATTATGGCAGGTAACTGTAACGTCGATACTAATTATGACAAGTAACTGTAATTTCGATACAAATTATGGCAGCTAACTGTAACTTCGATACTAATTATGACAGGAAACAGTAACTTCGATACTAATTATGACAGAAAACAGTAACTTCGATAATAATTATGGCAGGTAACTGTAACTTCGATACTAATTACGACAGTTAACTGCAACTTCGTTACTAATTATGACAAGTAACTGTAATTTCGATACTAATTATGACAGGTAACAGTAACTTCGATACTAATTATGACAGAAAACAGTAATTTCGATAATAATTATGGCAGGTAACTGTAACTTCGATACTAATTATGACAGTTAACTGTAACTTCGTTACTAATTATGACAAGTAACTCTAACTTCGTTACTAATTATGACAAGTCCCTGTAATTTCGATACAAATTATGGCAGGTAACTGTAACTTCGAAACTAATTATGACAGGTAACAGTAACTTCGATACTAATTATGACAAGTAACTATAACTTCGATACAAATTATGACAGGTAACTGTAACTTCGATACTATTTATGACAGGTAACTGTAACATCGTTACTAATTATGACAAGTAACGGTAATTTCTGTACAAATTTTGGCAGGTAACAGTAACTTCGATACTAATTATGACAGGTAACAGTAACTTCAATACTAGTTATGACAAGTAACTGTAACTTCGATACTAATTATGACAGGTAACTGTAAATTCGTTACTAATTATGACAAGTAACTGTAATTTTGATACAAATTATGATAGGTAACTGTAACTTCAATACTAATTATGGCAGGTAACAGTAACTTCGATACTAATTATGAAAAGTAACTGTAACTTCGATACTAATTATGACAAGTAACTGTAACTTCGATACTAATTATGACAGGTAACTGTAACATCGTTACTAATTATGACAAGTAACTGTAATTTCGATACAAATTTTGGCAGGTAACTGTAACTTCGATACTAATTATGACAGGTAACAGTAACTTCGAAAATTATTATGACAAGTAACTGTAACTTCGATACTAATTATGACAGGTAACTGTAACTTCGTTACTAATTATGACAAGTAACTGTAATTTCGATACAAATTATGGCAGGTAACTGTAACTTCGATACTAATTATGACAGGTAACAGTAACATCGATACTAACTATGAAAGGAAACTGTAACTTCGATACTAATTATGACAAGTAACTGTAATTTCGATACAAATTATGGCAGGTAAGTGTAACTTCGTTACTAATTATGAGAAGTAACTGTAATTTCTATAAAATTGTGGAAGGTAATTGTAATTTCGATACTAATTATGACAGGTAACAGTAACTTCGATACTATTTATGACAAGTAACTGTAACTTCGATACTTATTATGACAGGTAACTGTAACTTCGTTACTAATTATGACAAGTAACTCTAACTTCGTTACTAATTATGACAAGTAACTGTAATTTTTATAAAAATTATGGCAGGTAACTGTAACTTCGATACTAATTATGACAGGTAACAGTAACTTCGATAATTATTATGACAAGTAACTGTAACTTCGATACTAATTATGACAGGTAACAGCAACTTCGTTACTAATTATGACAAGTAACTGTAATTTCGATACTAATTATGGCAGGTAAGTGTAACTTCGTTACTAATTATGAGAAGTAACTGTAATTTCGATACAAATTGTGGCAGGTAATTGTAATTTCGATACTACTTATGACAGGTAACAGTAACATCGATACTAATTATGACAAGTAACTGTAACTTCGATAGTAATTATGACAGGTAACTGTAACTTCGTTACTAATTATGACAAGTAACTCTAACTTCGTTACAAATTATGACAAGTTACTTTAATTTTGATAAAAAATTATGGCAGGTAACTGTAACGTCGATACTAATTATGACAAGTAACTGTAATTTCGATACAAATTATGGCAGCTAACTGTAACTTCGATACTAATTATGACAGTAAACAGTAACTTCGATACTAATTATGACAGAAAACAGTAACTTCGATAATAATTATGGCAGGTAACTGTAACTTCGATACTAATTACGACAGTTAACTGTAACTTCGTTACTAATTATGACAAGTAACTGTAATTTCGATACTAATTATGACAGGTAACAGTAACTTCGATACTAATTATGACAGAAAACAGTAATTTCGATAATAATTATGGCAGGTAACTGTAACTTCGATACTAATTATGACAGTTAACTGTAACTTCGTTACTAATTATGACAAGTAACTCTAACTTCGTTACTAATTATGACAAGTCCCTGTAATTTCGATACAAATTATGGCAGGTAACTGTAACTTCGAAACTAATTATGACAGGTAACAGTAACTTCGATACTAATTATGACAGGAACTGTAACTTCGTTACTAATTATGACAAGTAACTGTAATTTCGATACAAATTATGACAGGTAACTGAAACTTCGTTACTAATTATGTCAAGTAACTGTAAATTCGATACAAATTATGGCAGGTAAAAGTACCTTCGATACTAATTATGACTGGTAACTGTAACTTCGATACTAATAATGACAAGGAACTGTAATTTCGATACAAATTATGGCAGGTAACTGTAACCTCGATACTAATTATGACAGGTAACAGTAACTTCGATACTAATTATGACAAGTAACTATAACTTCGATACAAATTATGACAGGTAACTGTAACTTCGATACTAATTATGACAAGAAACTCTACCTTCGTTACTAATTATGACAAGTAACTGAAATTTTGATAAAAATTATGGTAGGTAACTGTAACTTCAATACTAATTATGACAGGTAACAGTAACTTCGATACTACTTATGACAGGTAACTGTAACTTCGTTACTAATTAATACAAGTAACATTAATTTCGATACTAATTATGGCAGGTAACAGTAACTTCGTTACTAATCATGACAAGTCCCTGTAATTTCGATACAAATTATGGCAGGTAACTGTAACATCGCTACTAATTATGACAAGTAACTGTAACTTCGATACTAAATATGACAGGTAACTGTAACTTCGTTACTAACTATGACAAGTAACTGTAATTTCGATACAAATTTTAGCAGGTAACTTTAACTTCGATACTAAATATGACAGGTAACAGTAACATCGATACTTATTATGACAAGTAACTGTACCTTCGATACTAATTATGACAGATAACTGTAAGTTCGTTACTAATTATGACAAGTAACTGTAATTTCGATAAAAATTATGGCAGGTCACTGTAACTTCGATACTAATCATGACAGGTAACTGTAACTTCGATACTAATTATGACAGGTAACAGTAACTTCGATACTAATTATGACAAGTAACTATAACTTCGATAGTAAATATGACAGGTAACTGTAACTTCGTTACTAATTATGACAAGTAACTGTAATTTCGATACAAATTATGGCAGGTAACTGTATCTTCGTTACTAATTATGACAAGTAACTGTAATTTTGATAAAAAATATATGGTAGGTAACTGTAACTTCAATATTAAATATGACAGGTAACAGTAATTTCGATACTAATTATGACAGGTAACTGTAACTTCGTTACTAATTATCACAACAAACTTTATTTTCGATACTTATTATGGCACGTAACTTTAAATTCGTTACAAATTATGACATGTCCCTGTAATTTCGTTACAAATTACGGCTGGTAACTGTAACTTCCATACTAATTATGACAGGTAACAGTAACTTCGATACTAATTATGACAAGTAACTGTAACTTCGCTAGTAGTTATGACAGGTAACTGTATCTTCGTTACTAATTATGACAAGTAACTGTAATTTCGATACAAATTATGGCAGGTAACTGTAACATCGATACTAATTATGACAGGTAACAGTATCTTCGATACTAATTATGACAAGTAACTGTAACTTCGATAGTAATTATGACAGGTAACTGTAACTTCGTTACTAATTATGACAAGTAACTGTAATTTCGCTACAAATTATGGCAGGTAACTGTAACTTCGATACTAATTATGACAGGTAACAGTAACTTCATTACTAATTTGACAGGTAACAGTAACTTCGATACTAATTATGACAAGTAACTGTAACTTCGATAGTAATTATGACAGGTAACTGTAACTTCGTTACTAATTATGACAAGTAACTCTAACTTCGTTACTAATTATGACAAGTAACTGTAATTTTGATAAAAAATTATGGTAGGTAACTGTAACTTGGATACTAATTATGACAAGTAACCCTAACTTCGTTACTAATTACGACAACTAACTGTAATTTTGAAAAAAAATTAGGGCAGGTAACTGTAACTTCGACACTAATTATGACAAGTAACTGTAACTTCGATACTAATTATGACAGGTAACTGTAACTTCGATACAAATTATGACAAGTAACCCTAACTTCGTAACTAATTATGACAAGTAACTGTAATTTTGATAAAAAATTATGGCAGGTAACTGTAACTTCGATACTAATTATGAGAGGTAGCAGTAACTTCGATACTAATTATGACAGGTAACAGCAACTTCGTTACTAATTATGACAAGTAACTGTAATTTAGATACTAATTATGGCAGGTAAGTGTAATTTCGTTACTAATTATGAGAAGTAACTGTAATTTCGATACAAATTGTGGCAGGTAATTGTAATTTCGATACTAATTATGACAGGTAACAGTAACTTCGATACTAATTATGACAAGTAACTGTAACTTCGATAGTAATTATTACAGGTAACTGTAACTTCGTTACTAATTATGACAAGTAACTCTAACTTCGTTACTAATTATGACAAGTAACTGTAATTTTGATAAAAATTTATGACAGGTAACTGTAACTTCGATACTAATTATGACAGGTAACAGTAACATCGATACTATTTATGACAAGTAACTGTAACTTCGATATTAATTATGACAGGTAACTGTAACTTCGTTACTAATTATGACAAGTAACTGTAATTTTGATACAAATTATGGCAGGTAACTGTAACTTCGATACTAATTATGACAGGTAACAGTAAATTCGATACTAATTATGACAAGCAACTCTAACTTCGTTACTAATTATGACACGTAACTGTAATTTTGAAAAAAGATTATGGCAGGTAACTGTAACTTCGACACTAATTATGACAAGTAACTGTAACTTCGATACTAATTATGACAGGTAACAGTAACTTCGATACTAATTATGACAAGTAACTGTAACTTCGATAGTAATTATGACAGGTAACTGTAACTTCGTTACTAATTATGACAAGTAACTCTAACTTCGTTACTAATTATGACAAGTAACTGTAATTTTGATAAAAAATTATGGCAGGTAACTGTAACTTCGATATTAAATTATGACAAGTAACTGTATCTTCGATACTAATTATGACAGGTAACTGTAACTTCGTTACTAATTATGACAAGTAACTGTAATTTTGATACAAATTATGGCAGGTAATTGTAACTTCGATACTAATTATGACAGGTAACGGTAACTTCGATAATAATCATGGCAGGTAACTGTAACTTCGATACTAATTATGACAGTTTACTGAAACTTCGTTACTAATTATGACAAGTAACTGTAATTTCGATACTAATTATGACAGGTAACAGTAACTTCGATACTAATTATGACAAGTAACAGTAACTTCGATACTAATTATGACAGGAAACTGTAATTTCGAAACTAATTATGACAGGTAACTGTAACATCGTTACTAATTATGACAAGTAACTGTAATTTCGATACAAATTATGGCAGGTAAATGTAACTTCGATACTAATTATGACAGGTAACAGTAACTTCGATACTAATTATGACAAGTAACTGTAACTTCGTTACTAATTATGACAAGTAACTGTAATTTTCATAAAAAATTATGGCAGGTAACTGTAACTTCGATACTAATTATGACAGGTAACAGTAACTTCGATACTAATTATGACAGGTAACTGCAACTTGGTTACTAATTATTACAAGTAACTGTAATTTCTATATTAATTATGGCAAGTAACTGTAACTTCGTCACAAATTATGACAAGTAACTGTAATTTCGATACAAATTATGGCAGGTAACTGTAATTTCGATACTGATTATGACAGGTTACAGTAACTTCGATACTAATTATGACAAGTAACAGTAACTTCGATAATAATTATGGCAGGTAACTGTAACTTCGATACTATCTATGACAGTTAACTGTATCTTCGTTACTAATTATGACAAGCAACTGTAATTTCGATACAAATTATGGCAGGTAAATGTAACTTCGATACTAATTATGACATTGAAGAGTAACTTCGATACTAATTATGTCAAGTAACTGTAACTTCGATACTAATTATGACAGGTAACTGTAACATCGTTTCTAATTATGACAAGTAACTGTAATTTCGATACAAATTATGGCAGGTAATTGTAATTTCGATACTAATTATGACAGGTAACAGTGACTTCGATACTAATTATGACAAGTAACAGTAACTTCGATACTAATTATGACACGTAACTGTAACTTCGATACTAATTATGACAGGTAACTGTAACTTCGTTACTAATTATGACAAGTAACTGTAATTTCGATACAAATTTTGGCAGGTAACTGTAACTTCGATACTAATTATGAAAGGTAACAGTAACTTCGATACTAATTATGACAAGTAACTGTAACTTCGATACTAATTATGACAGGTAACTGTAAATTCATTACTAATTATGACAAGTAACTGTAATTTTGATACAAATTATGGCAGGTAATTGTAATTTCGATACTAATTATGACAGGTAACTGTAACTTCGATACTAATTATGACAAGTAACAGTAACTTCGAAACTAATTATGACAAGTAACTGTAACTTCGATACTAATTATGACAGGTAACAGTAACTTCGATACTTATTATGACAAGTAACTGTAACTTCGATACTAATTATGACAGGTAACTGTAACTTCGTTACTAATTATGACAAGTATCTGTAACTTCGATAAAATTGTGACCGGTTAGTGTATATTCGATACTAATTATGACAAGAAACTCTAAATTCGTTACTATATATGACAAGTAACAGTAAATTTGATAAAAAATTATGGTAGGTAACTGTAACTTCGTTACTAATTATGACAAGTAACTGTAATTTTGATACAAATTATGGCAGGTAACTGTAACTTCGATACTAATTATGACAGGTAACAGTAAATTCGATACTAATTATGACAAGCAACTCTAACTTCGTTACTAATTATGACAAGTAACTGTAATTTTGAAAAAAGATTATGGCAGGTAACTGTAACTTCGACACTAATTATGACAAGTAACTGTAACTTCGATACTTATTATGACAGGTAACAGTAACTTCGATACTAATTATGACAAGTAACTGTAACTTCGATAGTAATTATAACAGGTAACTGTAACTTCGTTACTAATTATGACAAGTAACTCTAACTTCGTTACTAATTATGACAGGTAACAGTAACTTCGATACTAATTATGACAAGTAACTGTAACTTCGATACTAATTATGACAGTTTACTGAAACTTCGTTTCTAATTATGACAAGTAACTCTAATTTCGATACTAATTATGACAGGTAACAGTAACTTCGATACTAATTATGACAAGTAACAGTAACTTCGATTATAATTATGACAAGAAACTGTAATTTCGAAACTAATTATGACAGGTAACTGTAACATCGTTACTAATTATGACAAGTAACAGTAATTTCGATACAAATTATGGCAGGTAACTGTAATTTCGATACTAATTATGACAGGTTACAGTAACTTCGATACTAATTATGACAAGTAACAATAACTTCGGTAATAATTATGGCAGGTAACTGTATCTTCGATACTAATTATGACAGTTAACTGTATCTTCGTTACTAATTATGACAAGTAACTGTAATTTCGATACAAATTATAGCAGGTAAATGTAACTTCGATACTAATTATGACATTGAAGAGTAACTTCGATACTAATTATGACAAGTAACTGTAACTTCGATACTAATTATGACAGGTAACTGTAACATCGTATCTAATTATGACAAGTAACTGTAATTTCGATACAAATTATGGCAGGTAATTCTAATTTCGATACTAATTATGACAGGTAACAGTGACTTCGATACTAATTATGACAAGTAACAGTAACTTCGATACTAATTATGACAAGTAACTGTAACTTCGATACTAATTATGACAGGTAACTGTAACTTCGTTACTAATTATGACAAGGAACTGTAATTTCGATACAAATTTTGGCAGGTAACTGTAACTTCGATACTAATTATGACAGGTAACAGTAACTTCGATACTAATTATGACAAGTAACTGTAACTTCGATACTAATTATGACAGGTAACTGTAAATTCATTACTAATTATGACAAGTAACTGTAATTTTGATACAAATTATGGCAGGTAATTGTAATTTCGATACTAATTATGACAGGTAACTGTAACTTCGATACTAATTATGACAAGTAACAGTAACTTCGATACGAATTGTGACAAGTAACTGTAACTTCGATACTAATTATGACAGGTAACAGTAACTTCGATACTTATTATGACAAGTAACTGTAACTTCGATACTAATTATGACAGGTAACTGTAACTTCGTTACTAATTATGACAAGTAAATGTAACTTCGATATAATTGTGACCGGTTAGTGTATCTTCGATACTAATTATGACAAGAAACTCTAAATTCGTTACTAATTATGACAAGTAACAGTAAATTTGATAAAAAATTATGGTAGGTAACTGTAACTTCAATACTAATTATGGCAGGTAAGAATAACTTCGATACTAATTATGACAAGTAACTGTAATTTCGATACTAATTAAGACAAGTAACTGTAACTTCGATACTAATTATGACAGGTAACTGTAACTTCGTTACTAATTATGACAAGTAACTGTAATTTCGTTACAAATTATGGCAGGTAATTGTAATTTCGATACTAATTATGACAGGTAACTGTAACTTCGATACTAATTATGACAAGTAACAGTAACTTCGATACTAATTATGACAAGTAACTGTAACTTCGATATTAATTATGACAGGTAACTGTAACTTTGTTACTAATTATGACATGTAACTGTAATTTCGATACAAATTTTGGCAGGTGACTGTAACTTCGATACTAATTATGACAGGTAACAGTAACTTCGATACTTATTATGACAAGTAACTCTAACTTCGATACTAATTATGACAGGTAACTGTAACTTCGTTACTAATTATGACAAGTAACTGTAATTTCGATACAAATTATGGCAGGTAACAGTACCTTCGATACTAATTATGACTGGTAACTGTAACTTCGATACTAATTATGACAAGGAACTGTAATTTCGATACAAATTATAGCAGGTAACTGTAACTTGGATACTAAATACGACAGGTAACAGTAACTTCGATACTAATTATGACAAGTAACTATAACTTCGATACAAATTATGACAGGTAACTGTAACTTCGTTACCAATTATGACAAGTAACTATAACTTCGATACAAATTATGACAGGTAACTGTAACTTCGATACTAATTATGACAAGAAACTCTAACTTCGTTACTAATTATGACAAGTAACTTTAATTTTGATAAAAAATATGGTAGGTAACTGTAACTTCAATACTAATTATGTCACGTAACAGTAACTTCGATATAAATTATGACAGGTAACTGTAACTTCGTTAACAATTATGACAAGTAACTTTAATTTCGATACTAATTATGGCAGGTAACTGTAACTTCGTTACTAATTATGACAAGTCCCTGTAATTTCGATACAAATTATGGCAGGTAACTGTAACTTCGAAACTAATTATGACAGGTAACAGTAACTTCGATACTAATTATGACAGGAAACTGTAACTTCGTTACTAATTATGACAAGTAACTGTAATTTCGATACAAATTATGACAGGAAACTGTAACTTCGATACTAATTATGTCAAGTAACTGTAAATTCGATACAAATTATGGCAGGTAACAGTACCTTCGATACTAATTATGACTGGTAACTGTAACATCGATACTAATTATGACAAGGAACTGTAATTTCGATACAAACTATGGCAGGTAACTGTAACCTCGATACTAATTATGACAGGTAACAGTAAATTCGATACTAATTATGACAAGTAACTATAACTTCGATACAAATTATGACAGGTAACTGTAACTTCGATACTAATTATGACAAGTAACTTTAATTTCGATACTAATTATGACAGGTAACAGTAACTTCGATACTAATTATGACAAGTAACTGTAATTTTGATACAAATTATGGCAGGTAATTGTAACTTCGATACTAATTATGACAGGTAACGGTAACTTCGATAATAATCATGGCAGGTAACTGTAACTTCGATACTAATTATGACAGTTTACTGAAACTTCGTTACTAATTATGACAAGTAACTGTAATTTCGATACTAATTATGACAGGTAACAGTAACTTCGATACTAATTATGACAAGTAACAGTAACTTCGATACTAATTATGACAAGAAACTGTAATTTCGAAACTAATTATGACAGGTAACTGTAACATCGTTACTAATTATGACAAGTAACTGTAATTTCGATACAAATTATGGCAGGTAACTGTAACTTCGATACTAATTATGACAGGTAACAGTAACTTCGATACTAATTATGACAAGTAACTGTAACTTCGTTACTAATTATGACAAGTAACTGTAATTTTCATAAAAAATTATGGCAGGTAACTGTAACTTCGATACTAATTATGACAGGTAACAGTAACTTCGATACTAATTATGACAGGTAACTGCAACTTGGTTACTAATTATTACAAGTAACTGTAATTTCTATATTAATTATGGCAAGTAACTGTAACTTCGTCACAAATTATGACAAGTAACTGTAATTTCGATACAAATTATGGCAGGTAACTGTAATTTCGATACTGATTATGACAGGTTACAGTAACTTCGATACTAATTATGACAAGTAACAGTAACTTCGATAATAATTATGGCAGGTAACTGTAACTTCGATACTATCTATGACATTTAACTGTATCTTCGTTACTAATTATGACAAGCAACTGTAATTTCGATACAAATTATGGCAGGTAAATGTAACTTCGATACTAATTATGACATTGAAGAGTAACTTCGATACTAATTATGACAAGTAACTGTAACTTCGATACTAATTATGACAGGTAACTGTAACATCGCTTCTAATTATGACAAGTAACTGTAATTTCGATACAAATTATGGCAGGTAATTGTAATTTCGATACTATGACAGGTAACAGTGACTTCGATACTAATTATGACAAGTAACAGTAACTTCGATACTAATTATGACACGTAACTGTAACTTCGATACTAATTATGACAGGTAACTGTAACTTCGTTACTAATTAAGACAAGTAACTGTAATTTCGATACAAATTTTGGCAGGTAACTGTAACTTCGATACTAATTATGACAGGTAACAGTAACTTCGATACTAATTATGACAAGTAACTGTAACTTCGATACTAATTATGACAGGTAACTGTAAATTCATTACTAATTATGACAAGTAACTGTAATTTTGATACAAATTATGGCAGGTAATTGTAATTTCGATACTAATTATGACAGGTAACTGTAACTTCGATACTAATTATGACAAGTAACAGTAACTTCGATACTAATTATGACAAGTAACTGTAACTTCGATACTAATTATGACAGGTAACAGTAACTTCGATACTTATTATGACAAGTAACTGTAACTTCGATACTAATTATGACAGGTAACTGTAACTTCGTTACTAATTATGACAAGTATCTGTAACTTCGATAAAATTGTGACCGGTTAGTGTATATTCGATACTATTTATGACAAGAAACTCTAAATTCGTTACTATATATGACAAGTAACAGTAAATTTGATAAAAAATTATGGTAGGTAACTGTAACTTCGTTACTAATTATGACAAGTAACTGTAATTTTGATACAAATTATGGCAGGTAACTGTAACTTCGATACTAATTATGACAGGTAACAGTAAATTCGATACTAATTATGACAAGCAACTCTAACTTCGTTACTAATTATGACAAGTAACTGTAATTTTGAAAAAAGATTATGGCAGGTAACTGTAACTTCGACACTAATTATGACAAGTAACTGTAACTTCGATACTAATTATGACAGGTAACAGTAACTTCGATACTAATTATGACAAGTAACTGTAACTTCGATAGTAATTATAACAGGTAACTGTAACTTCGTTACTAATTATGACAAGTAACTCTAACTTCGTTACTAATTATGACAGGTAACAGTAACTTCGATACTAATTATGACAAGTAACTGTAACTTCGATACTAATTATGACAGTTTACTGAAACTTCGTTTCTAATTATGACAAGTAACTCTAATTTCGATACTAATTATGACAGGTAACAGTAACTTCGATACTAATTATGACAAGTAACAGTAACTTCGATACTAATTATGACAAGAAACTGTAATTTCGAAACTAATTATGACAGGTAACTGTAACATCGTTACTAATTATGACAAGTAACAGTAATTTCGATACAAATTATGGCAGGTAACTGTAATTTCGATACTAATTATGACAGGTTACAGTAACTTCGATACTAATTATGACAAGTAACAATAACTTCGGTAATAATTATGGCAGGTAACTGTATCTTCGATACTAATTATGACAGTTAACTGTATCTTCGTTACTAATTATGACAAGTAACTGTAATTTCGATACAAATTATAGCAGGTAAATGTAACTTCGATACTAATTATGACATTGAAGAGTAACTTCGATACTAATTATGACAAGTAACTGTAACTTCGATACTAATTATGACAGGTAACTGTAACATCGTATCTAATTATGACAAGTAACTGTAATTTCGATACAAATTATGGCAGGTAATTCTAATTTCGATACTAATTATGACAGGTAACAGTGACATCGATACTAATTATGACAAGTAACAGTAACTTCGATACTAATTATGACAAGTAACTGTAACTTCGATACTAATTATGACAGGTAACTGTAACTTCGTTACTAATTATGACAAGTAACTATAATTTCGATACAAATTTTGGCAGGTAACTGTAACTTCGATACTAATTATGACAGGTAACAGTAACTTCGATACTAATTATGACAAGTAACTGTAACTTCGATACTAATTATGACAGGTAACTGTAAATTCATTACTAATTATGACAAGTAACTGTAATTTTGATACAAATTATGGCAGGTAATTGTAATTTCGATACTAATTAATACAGGTAACTGTAACTTCGATACTAATTATGACAAGTAACAGTAACTTCGATACGAATTGTGACAAGTAACTGTAACTTCGATACTAATTATGACAGGTAACAGTAACTTCGATACTTATTATGACAAGTAACTGTAACTTCGATACTAATTATGACAGGTAACTGTAACTTCGTTACTAATTATGACAAGTAAATGTAACTTCGATATAATTGTGACCGGTTAGTGTATCTTCGATACTAATTATGACAAGAAACTCTAAATTCGTTACTAATTATGACAAGTAACAGTAAATTTGATAAAAAATTATGGTAGGTAACTGTAACTTCAATACTAATTATGGCAGGTAAGAATAACTTCGATACTAATTATGACAAGTAACTGTAATTTCGATACTAATTAAGACAAGTAACTGTAACTTCGATACTAATTATGACAGGTAACTGTAACTTCGTTACTAATTATGACAAGTAACTGTAATTTCGTTACAAATTATGGCAGGTAATTGTAATTTCGATACTAATTATGACAGGTAACTGTAACTTCGATACTAATTATGACAAGTAACAGTAACTTCGATACTAATTATGACAAGTAACTGTAACTTCGATATTAATTATGACAGGTAACTGTAACTTTGTTACTAATTATGACAAGTAACTGTAATTTCGATACAAATTTTGGCAGGTAACTGTAACTTCGATACTAATTATGACAGGTAACAGTAACTTCGATACTTATTATGACAAGTAACTCTAACTTCGATACTAATTATGACAGGTAACTGTAACTTCGTTACTAATTATGACAAGTAACTGTAATTTCGATACAAATTATGGCAGGTAACAGTACCTTCGATACTAATTATGACTGGTAACTGTAACTTCGATACTAATTATGACAAGGAACTGTAATTTCGATACAAATTATAGCAGGTAACTGTAACTTGGATACTAAATATGACAGGTAACAGTAACTTCGATACTAATTATGACAAGTAACTATAACTTCGATACAAATTATGACAGGTAACTGTAACTTCGTTACCAATTATGACAAGTAACTATAACTTCGATACAAATTATGACAGGTAACTGTAACTTCGATACTAATTATGACAAGAAACTCTAACTTCGTTACTAATTATGACAAGTAACTTTAATTTTGATAAAAAATATGGTAGGTAACTGTAACTTCAATACTAATTATGTCACGTAACAGTAACTTCGATATAAATTATGACAGGTAACTGTAACTTCGTTAACAATTATGACAAGTAACTTTAATTTCGATACTAATTATGGCAGGTAACTGTAACTTCGTTACTAATTATGACAAGTCCCTGTAATTTCGATACAAATTATGGCAGGTAACTGTAACTTCGAAACTAATTATGACAGGTAACAGTTACTTCGATACTAATTATGACAGGAAACTGTAACTTCGTTACTAATTATGACAAGTAACTGTAATTTCGATACAAATTATGACAGGAAACTGTAACTTCGATACTAATTATGTCAAGTAACTGTAAATTCGATACAAATTATGGCAGGTAACAGTACCTTCGATACTAATTATGACTGGTAACTGTAACATCGATACTAATTATGACAAGGAACTGTAATTTCGATACAAACTATGGCAGGTAACTGTAACCTCGATACTAATTATGACAGGTAACAGTAAATTCGATACTAATTATGACAAGTAACTATAACTTCGATACAAATTATGACAGGTAACTGTAACTTCGATACTAATTATGACAAGTAACTTTAATTTCGATACTAATTATGACAGGTAACAGTAACTTCGATACTAATTATGATAAGTAACAGTAACTTCGATACTAATTATGACAAGAAACTGTAATTTGGAAACTAATTATGACAGGTAACAGTAACATCGTTACTCATTATGACAAGTAACTGTAATTTCGATACAAATTATGGCAGGTAACTGTAACTTCGATACTAATTATGGCAGAACACAGTAACTTCGATACTAATTATGACAGGTAACAGTTACTTCGATAATAATTATGGCAGGTAACTGTAACTTCGATACTAATTATGACAGTTAACTGTAACTTCGTTACTAATTATGACAAGTAACTTTAATTTCGATACAAATTATGGCAGGTAACTGTAACTTCGATACTAATTATGACATTGAAGAGTAACTTCGATACTAATTATGACAAGTAACTGTAACTTCGATACTAATTATGACAGGTAACTGTAACATCGTTACTAATTATGACAAGTAACTGTAATTTCGATACAAATTATGGCAGGTAATTGTAATTTCGATACTAATTATGACAGGTAACAGTGACTTCGATACTAATTATGTCAAGTAACAGTAACTTCGATACTAATTATGACAAGTAACTGTAAATTCGATACTAATTATGACAGGTAACTGTAACTTCGTTACTAATTATGACAAGTAACGGTAATTTCGATACAAATTTTGGCAGGTAACAGTAACTTCGATACTAATTATGACAGGAAACAGTAACTTCGATACTAATTATGACAAGTAAATGTAACTTCGATACTAATTATGACAGGTAACTGTAAATTCGTTACTAATTATGACAAGTTACTGTAATTTTGATAAAAAATTATGGCAGGTAACTGTAAATTCGATACTAATTATGAGAGGTAGCAGTATCTTCGATACTAATTATGACAGGTAACAGCAACTTCGTTACTAATTACGACAAGTAACTGTAATTTAGATACTAATAATGGCAGGTAAGTGTAATTTCGTTACTAATTATGAGAAGTAACTGTAATTTCGATACAAATTGTGGCAGGTAATTGTAATTTCGATACTAATTATGACAGGTAACCGTAACTTCGATACTAATTATGACACGTAACTGTAACTTCGATAGTAATTATGACAGGTAACTGTAACTTCGTTACTAATTATGACAAGTAACACTAACTTCGTTACTAATTATGACAAGTAACTGTAATTTTGATAAAAATTTATGGCAGGTAACTGTAACTTCGATACTAATTATGACAGGTAACAGTAACATCGATACTAATTATGACAAGTAACTGTAACTTCGATATTAATTATGACAGGTAACTGTAACTTCGTTACTAATTATGACAAATAACTGTAATTTTGATACAAATTATGGCAGGTAACTGTAACTTCGATACTAATTATGACAGGTAACAGTAAATTCGATACTAATTATGACAAGCAACTCTAACTTCTTTACTAATTATGACAAGTAACTGTAATTTTGAAAAAAGTTTATGGCAGGTAACTGTAACTTCGACACTAATTATGACAAGTAACTGTAACTTCGATACTAATTATGAGAGGTAACAGTAACTTCGATACTAATTATGACAAGTAACTGTAACTTCGATAGTAATTATGACAGGTAACTGTAACTTCGTTACTAATTATGACAAGTAACTCTAACTTCGTTACTAATTATGACAAGTAACTGTAATTTTGATTAAAAATTATGGCAGGTAACTGTAACTTCGATATTAAATTATGACAAGTAACTGTATCTTCGATACTAATTATGACAGGTAACTGTAACTTCGTTACTAATTATGACAAGTAACTGTAATTTTGATACAAATTATGGCAGGTAATTGTAACTTCGATACTAATTATGACAGGTAACAGTAACTTCGATAATAATTATGGCAGGTAACTGTAACTTCGATACTAATTATGACAGTTTACTGAAACTTCGTTACTAATTATGACAAGTAACAGTAATTTCGATACTAATTATGACAGGTAACAGTAACTTCGATACTAATTATGACAAGTAACAGTAACTTCGATACTAATTATGACAAGAAACTGTAATTTCGAAACTAATTATGACAGGTAACTGTAACATCGTTACTAATTATGACAAGTAACTGTAATTTCGATACAAATTATGGCAGGTAACTGTAACATCGATACTAATTATGACAGGTAACAGTAACTTCGATACTAATTATGACAAGTAACTGTAACTTCGTTACTAATTATGACAAGTAACGGTAATTTTCATAAAAAATTATGGCAGGTACTGTAACTTCGATACTAATTATGACAGGTAACAGTAACTTCGATACTAATTATGACAGGTAACTGCAACTTGGTTACTAATTATTACAAGTAACTGTAATTTCTATATTAATTATGGCAATTAACTGTAACTTCGTCACAAATTATGACAAGGAACTGTAAATTCGATACAAATTATGGCATGTAACTGTAATTTCGATACTAATTATGACAGGTTACAGTTACTTCGATACTAATTATTACAAGTAACAGTAACTTCGATAATAATTATGGCAGGTAACTGTAACTTCGATACTAATTATGACAGTTAACTGTAACTTCGTTACTAATTATGACAAGGAACTGTAATTTCGATACAAATTATGGCAGGTAAATGTAACTTCGATACTAATTATGACATTGAAGAGTAACATCGATACTAATTATGACAAGTAACTGTAACTTCGATACTAATTATGACAGGTAACTGTAACATCGTTTCTAATTATGACAAGTAACTGTAATTTCGATACAAATTATGGCAGGTAATTGTAATTTCGATACTAATTATGACAGGTAACAGTGACTTCGATACTAATTATGACAAGTAACAGTAACTTCGATACTAATTATGACAGGTAACTGTAACTTCGATACTAATTATGACAGGTAACTGTAAATTCATTACTAATTATGACAAGTAACTGTAATTTTGATACAAATTATGGCAGGTAATTGTAATTTCGATACTAATTATGACAGGTAACAGTAACTTCGATACTAATTATGACAAGTAACAGTAACTTCGATACTAATTATGACAAGTAACTGTAACTTCGATACTAATTATGACAGGTAACAATAACTTCGATACTTATTATGACAAGTAACTGTAACTTCGATACTAATTATGACAGGTAACTGTAACTTCGTTACTAATTATGACAAGTATCTGTAACTTCGATAAATTTGTGACCGGTTAGTGTAACTTCGATACTAATTATGACAAGAAACTCTAAATTCGTTACTAATTATGACAAGTAACAGTAAATTTGATAAAAAAATATGGTAGGTAACTGTAACTTCAATACTAATTATGGCAGGTAAGTATAACTTCGATACTAATTATGACAAGTAACTGTAATTTCGATACTAATTAAGACAAGTAACTGTAACTACGATACTAATTATGACAGGTAACTGTAACTTCGTTACTAATTAAGACAAGTAACTGTAATTTCGTTACAAATTATGGCAGGTAATTGTAATTTCGATACTAATTATGACAGGTAACTGTAACTTCGATACTAATTATGACAAGTAACAGTAACTTCGATACTAATTATGACAAGTAACTGTAACTTCGATATTAATTATGACAGGTAACTGTAACTTTGTTACTAATTATGACAAGTAACTGTAATTTCGATACAAATTTTGGCAGGTAACTGTAACTTCGATACTAATTATGACAGGTAACAGTAACTTCGATACTTATTATGACAAGTAACTCTAACTTCGATACTAATTATGACAGGTAACTGTAACTTCGTTACTAATTATGACAAGTATCTGTAATTTCGATACAAATTATGGCAGGTAACAGTACCTTCGATACTAATTATGACTGGTAACTGTAACTTCGATACTAATTATGACATGGAACTGTAATTTCGATACAAATTATAGCAGGTAACTGTAACTTCGATACTAAATATGACAGGTAACAGTAACTTCGATACTAATTATGACAAGTAACTATAACTTCGATACAAATTATGACAGGTAACTGTAACTTCCTTACCAATTATGACAAGTAACTATAACTTCGATACAAATTATGACAGGTAACTGTAACTTCGATACTAATTATGACAAGAAACTCTAACTTCGTTACTAATTATGACAAGTAACTGAAATTTTGATAAAAAATATGATAGGTAACTGTAACTTCAATACTAATTATGTCAGGTAACAGTAACTTCGATACTAATTATGACAGGCAACTGTAACTTCGTTAATAATTATGACAGGTAACTTTAATTTCGATACTTATTAGGCAGGTAACTGTAACTTCGTTACTAATTATGACAAGTCCCTGTAATTTCGATACAAATCATGGCAGGTAACTGTAACTTCGAAACTAATTATGACAGGTAACAGTAACTTCGATACTAATTATGACAGGAAACTGTAACTTCGTTACTAATTATGACAAGTAACTGTAATTTCGATACAAATTATGACAGGTAACTGTAACTACGTTACTAATTATGTCAAGTAACTGTAAATTCGATACAAATTATGGCAGGTAACAGTACCTTCGATACTAATAATGATTGGTAACTGTAACATCGATACTAATTATGACAAGGAACTGTAATTTCGATACAAATTATGGCAGGTAACTGTAACCTCGATACTAATTATGACAGGTAACAGTAACTTCGATACTAATTATGACAAGTAACTATAACTTCGATACAAATTATGACAGGTAACTGTAACTTCGATATTAATTATGACAAGTAACTGTAATTTCGATACTAATTATGACAGGTAACAGTAACTTCAATACTAATTATGATAAGTAACAGTAACTTCGATACTAATTATGACAAGAAACTGTAATTTCGAAACTAATTATGACAGGTAACTGTAACATCGTTAATAATTATGACAAGTAACTGTAATTTCGATACAAATTATGGCAGGTAACTGTAACTTCGATACTAATTAAGACAGGTAACAGTAACTTCGATACTAATTATGACAAGTAACTGTAACTTCGTTACTAATTATGACAAGTAACTGTAATTTTCATAAAAAATTAAGGCAGGTAACAGTAACTTCGATACTAATTATGACAAGTAACAGTAACTTCGATACTAATTATGACAAGAAACTGTAATTTCGAAACTAATTATGACAGGTAACTGTAACATCGTTACTAATTATGACAAGTAACTGTAATTTCGATACAAATATTGGCAGGTAACTGTAACTTCGATACTAATTATGACAGGTAACTGTAATTTTGATACAAATTATGGCAGGTAACTGTAACTTCGATACTAATTATGACAGGTAACAGTAACTTCGGTACTAATTATGACAAGTAACTGTAACTTCGATACTAATTATGACAGGTAACTGTAAATTCGTTACTAATTATGACAAGTAACTGTAATTTTGATACAAATTATGATAGGTAATTGTAACTTCAATACTAATTATGGCAGGTAACAGTAACTTCGATACTAATTATGACAAGTAACTGTAACTTCGATGCTAATTATGACAAGTAACTGTAACTTCGATACTAATTATGACAGGTAACTGTAACTTCGTTACTAATTATGACAAGTAACTGTAATTTCGATACAAATTTTGGCAGGTAACTGTAACTTCGATACTAATTATGACAGGTAACAGTAACTTCGATAATTATTATGACAAGTAACTGTAACTTCGATACTAATTATGACAGGTAACAGTAACTTCGTTACTAATTATGACAAGTAACTGTAATTTCGATACAAATTATGGCAGGTAACTGTAACTTCGATACTAATTATGACAGGTAACAGTAACATCGATACTAACTATGAAAGGAAACTGTAACTTCGATACTAATTATGACAAGTAACTGTAATTTCGATACAAATTATGGCAGGTAAGTGTAACTTCGTTACTAATTATGAGAAGTAACTGTAATTTTGATAAAAATTATGGCAGGTTACTGTAACTTCGATACTAATTATGAGAAGTAACTGTAATTTCGATACAAATTGTGGCAGGTAATTGTAATTTCGATACTAATTATGACAGGTAACAGTAACTTAGATACTAATTATGACAAGTAACTGTAACTTTGATAGTAATTATGACAGGAGACTGTAACTTCGTTACTAATTATGACAAGTAACTGTAATTTCGATACAAATTATGGCAGGTAACTGTAACTTCGATACTAATTATGACAGATAACAGTAACTTCGATACTAATTATGACAGAAAACAGTAACTTCGATAATAATTATGGCAGGTAACTGTAACTTCGATACTAATTATGACAGTTAACTGTAACTTCGTTACTAACTATGACAAGTAACTGTAATTTCGATACTAATTATGACAGGTAACAGTAACTTCGATACTATGACAAGTAACAGTAACTTCGATACTAATTATGACAAGAAACTGTAATTTCGAAACTAATTATGACAGGTAACTGTAACATCGTTACTCATTATGACAAGTAACTGTAATTTCGATAAAAAATTATGGCAGGTAACTGTAACTTCGATACTAATTATGACAGGTAACAGTAACTTCGATACTAATTATGACAAGTAACTGCAAATTCGTTACTAATTATGACAAGTAACTGTAATTTTCATAAAAAATTATGGCAGGTAACAGTAACTTCGATACTAATTATGACAGGTAACAGTAACTTCGATACTAATTATGACAAGTAACTGTAACTTCGATACTAATTGTGACAGGTTACTGTAACTTCGATACTAATTATGACAAGAAACTCTAAATTCGATACTAATTATGACAAGTAACAGTAATTTTGATAAAAAATTATGGTAGGTAACTGTAACTTCACTACTAATTATGGCAGGTAACAGTAACTTCGATACTAATTATGACAAGTAACTGTAACTTCGATCCTAATTATGACAAGTAACTGTAACTTCGGTACTAATTATGACAGGTAACTGTAACTTCGTTACTAATTATGACAAGAAACTGTAATTTCGTTACAAATTATGTCAGGTAATTGTAATTTCGTTACTAATTATTACAGGTAACAGTAACTTCGATACTAATTATGACAAGTAACAGTAACTTCGATAATTATTATGACAAGTAACTGTAACTTCGATACTAATTAAAACAGGTAACTGTAACTTCGTTACTAATTATGACAAGTAACTGTAATTTCGATACAAATATTGGCAGGCAACTGTAACTTCGATACTAATTATGACAGGTAACAGTAACTTCGATAATTATTATGACAAGTAACTGTAACTTCGATACAAATTATGACAGGTACCTGTAACTTCGTTACTTATTATGACAAGTAACTGTAATTTCGATACAAATTATGGCAGGTAACTATAACTTCGCAAGCCTCCGTGGCTTAGGCGGCAGCACGCCAGCCTCTCACCGCTGGGTCCGTGGTTCAAATCCCGGTCACTCCATGTGAGATCTGTGCTGGACAAAACGGAGGCAGACAGGTTTTTCTCCAGGTACTCCGGTTTTCCCTGTCGCAATTTCATTCCAGCAACACTCTCCACTATCATTTCATTTCGTCTGTCATTCATCTAATCCGTGCCCCAGAGGAGTGCGTCAGGCCTCGGCAGCCGGCACAGTTCATGTCTTCGCCGCTAGATGGGGGCTTCATTCATTCCATTCCTGACCCGGTCGGAGACTGGAAGCAGGCTGTGGATTTTCAACTATAACCTCGATACTAATTATGACAGGTAACAGTAACATCGATACTAACTATGAGAGGAAACTGTAACTTCGTTACTAATTATGACAAGTAACTGTAATTTCGATACAAATAATGACAGGTAACTGTAACTTTGTTACTAATTATGACAAGTAACTGTAATTTCGATACAAATTAAGGCAGGTAACAGTACCTTCGATACTAATTATGACTGGTAACTGTAACTTCGATACTAATTATGACAAGGAACTTTAATTTCGATACAAATTATAGCAGGTAACTGTAACTTCGATACTAAGTATGACAGGTAACAGTAACTTCGATACTAATTATGACAAGTAACTATAACTTCGATACAAATTATGACAGGTAACTGTAACTTCGTTACTAATTATGACAAGTAACTATAACTTCGATACAAATTATGACAGGTAACTGAAATTTCGATACTAATTATGACAAGAAACTCTAACTTCGTTACTAATTATGACAAGTAACAGTAATATTGATTAAAAATTATGGTAGGTAATTGTAACTTCAAAACTAATTATGTCAGGTAACAGTAACTTCGATACTAATTATGACCGGTAACAGTAACATCGATACTAACTATGACAGGAAACTGTAACTTCGTTACTAGTTATGAGAAGTAACTGTAATTTCTATACAAATTGTGGCAGGTAATTGTAATTTCGATACTAATTATGACAGGTAACAGTAACTTCGATACTAATTATCACAAGAAACTGTAACTTCGATACTAATTATGACAGGTAACTGTAACTTCGTTACTAATTATGACAAGTAACTCTAACTTCGTTACTAATTATGACAAGTAACTGTAATTATGATACAAATTATGGCAGGTAACAGTAACATCGATACTAACTATGACAGGAAACTGTAACTTCGATACTAATTATGTCATGTAACTGTAATTTCAATACCAATTATGGCAGGTAACAGTACCCTCGATACTAATTATGACTGGTAACTGTAACTTCGAAACTAATTATGACAAGGAACTGTAATTTCGATACAAATTATGGCAGGTAACTGTAACCTCGATACTAATTATGACTGGTAACAGTAACTTCGATACTAATTATGACATGTAACTATAACTTCGATACAAATTATGACAGGTAACTGTAACTTCGATACTAATTATGACAAGAAACTCTACCTTCGTTACTAATTATGACAAGTAACTGTAATTTTGATAAAAATTAAGGTAGGTAACTGTAACTTCAATACTAATTATGACAGGTAACAGTAACTTCGATACTAATTATGACAGGTAACTGTAACTTCGTTACTAATTATGACAAGTAACTATAACTTCGATACAAATTATGGCAGGTAACTGTAACTTCGATACTAATTATGACAAGGAACTGTAACTTCGATACTAATTATGACAGGTTACTGTAACTTCGTTACTAATTATGACAAGTAACTGTAATTTCGATACAAATTTTAGCAGGTAACTGTAACTTCGATACTAATTATGACAGCTAACAGTAACTTCGATACTTATTATGGCAAGTAACTGTAACTTCGATACAAATTATGACAGGTAACTGTAACTTCGATACTAATTATGACAAGAAACTCTAACTTCGTTACTAATTATGACAAGTAACTGTAATTTTGATTTAAAAAATATGGTAGGTAACTGTAACTTCAATACTAATTATGACAGGAAACAGTAACTTCGATACTAATTATGACAGGTAACTGTAACTTCGTTACTAATAATGACAAGTAACTATAACTTCGATACAAATTATGGCAGGTAACTGTAACTTCGATACTAATTATGACAAGGAACTGTAACTTCGATACTAATTATGGCAGGTAACTGTAAATTCGTTACTAATTATGACAAGTCCCTGTAATTTCGTTACAAATTATGGCAGGTAACTTTAATTTCGATACTATTTATGGCAGGTAACTGTAAATTCGTTACTAATTATGACAAGTCCCTGTAATTTCGATACAAATTATGGCAGGTAACTGTTACTTCATTACTAATTATGACAGGTAACTGTAACTTCGATGCTAATTATGACAAGTAACTGTAACTTCGTTACTAATTATGACAAGTAACTGTAATTTCGATACAAATTATGGCAGGTAACTGTAACTTCGTTACTAATTATGACAAGTAAAAGTAACTTCGTTTCTAATTATGACATGTAACAGTTACTTCGATACTAATTATGACAGGTAACTGTAACTTCAATACTAATTATGACAGGTAACTGTAAATTCGTTACTAATTATGACAAGTCCCTGTAATTTCGATACAAATTATGGCAGGTAACTGTTACTTCATTACTAATTATGACAGGTAACTGTAACTTCGATCCTAAATATGACAAGTAACTGTAATTTCGATAAAAATTATGACAGGTAACAATAACTTCGATAATAATTATGGAACTTCGTTACTAATTATGACAAGTAACTGTAATTTCGATACAAATTATGGCTGGTAACTGTAACTTCGATACTAATTATGACAGGTAACAGTAACTTCGATACTAATTATGACAACTAACTGTAACTTCGATACTAATTATGACAGGTTACTGTAACTTCGATACTAATTATGACAAGTAACTCTAAATTCGTTACTAATTATGACAAGTAACTGTAATTTTGATAAAAAATTAAGGCAGGTATCTGTAACTTATATACTAATTATGAGAGATAACAGTAACTTCGATACTAATTATGACAGGTAACAGCAACTTCGTTACTAATTATGACAAGTAACTGTAATTTCGATACAAATTATGGCAGGTAACTGTAACTTCGTTACTAATTATGAGAAGTAACTGTAATTTCGATACAAATTGTGGTAGGTAATTGTAATTTCCATACTAATTATGACAGGTAACAGTAAATTCGATACTAATTATGACAAGTAACTGTAACTTCGATAGTAATTATGACAGGTAACTGTAACTTCATTACTAATTATGACAAGTAACAGTAATTTTGGTAAAAAATTATGGTAGGAAACAGTAACTTCAATACTAATTATGGCAGGTAACAGTTACTTCGATACTAATTATGACAAGTAACTGTAACTTCGATACTAATTATGACAGGTAACTGTAACTTCGTTACTAATTATGACAATTAACTGTAATTTTGTTACAAATTATGGCAGGTAACTGTAACTTCGATACTAATTATGTCAGGTAACAGTAACTTCGATACTTATTATGACAGGTAAATGTAACTTCGTTACTAATTATGACAAGTTACTGTAATTTTGATACAAATTGTGGCAGGTAACTGTAACTTCGTTACTAATTATGACATTGAAGAGTAACTTCGATACTAATTATGACAAGTAACTGTAACTATGATACTAATTATGACAGGTAACTGTAACATCGTTACTAATTATGACAAGTAACTGTAATTTCGATACAAATTTTGGCAGGTAACTGTAACTTCGATACTAATTATGACAGGTAACAGTAACTTAGATACTACTTATGACAAGTAACTGTAACTTCGATACAAATTATGACAGGTAACTGTAAATTCGTTTCTAATTATGATAAGTAACTGTAATTTTGATACAAATTATGGCAGGTAACTGTAACTTCGATACTAATTATTACAGGTAACAGTAACTTCGATACTAATTATGACAAGTAACTATAACTTCGATACAAATTGTGACAGGTTACTGTAACTTCGATTCTAATTATGACAAGAAACTCTAAATTCGTTACTAATTATGACAAGTAACAGTAATTTTGGTAAAAAATTATGGTAGGAAACAGTAACATCAATACTAATTATGGCAGGTAACAGTTACTTCGATACTAATTATGACAAGTAACTGTAACTTCGATACTAATTATGACAAGTAACTGTTACTTCGATACTAATTATGACAGGTAACTGTAACTTCGTTACTAATTATGACAAGTAACTGTAATTTCGTTACAAATTATGGCAGGTAATTGTAATTTCGATACTAATTATGACAGGTAACTGTAACTTCGATACTAATTATGACAAGTAACAGTAACTTCGATACTAATTATGACAAGTAACTGTAACTTCGATACTAATTTTGACAGGTAACTGTAACTTCGTTACTAATTATGACAAGTAACTGTAATTTCGATACAAATTTTGGAAGGAAACTGTAACTTCGATACTAATTATGACAGGTAACAGTAACTTCGATACTTATTGTGACAAGTAACTGTAACTTCGATACTAATTATGACAGGTAACTGTAACATCGTTACTAATTATGACAAGTAACTGTAATTTCGATACAAATTATCGCAGGTAACTGTAACTTCGATACTAATTATGACAGGTAAATGTAACTTCGATACTAACTATGACAGGAAACTGTAACTTCGTTACTAATTATGACAAGTAACTGTAATTTCGATACAAATAATGACAGGTAACTGTAACTTCGTTACTAATTATGACAAGTAACTGTAATTTCGATACAAATTATGGTAGGTAACATTACCTTCGATACTAATTGTGACTGGTAACTGTAACTTCGATACTAATTATGACAAGGAACTGTAATTTCGATACAAATTATAGCAGGTAACTGTAACTTCGATACTAAATATGACAGGTAACAGTAACTTCGATACTAATTATGACAAGTAACTATAACATCGATACAAATTATGACAGGTAACAGTAACTTCGTTACTAATTATGACAAGTAACTATAACTTCGATACAAATTATGACAGGTAACTGTAACTTCGATACTAATTATGACAGGTAACTGTAACTTCGATACTAATTATGACAGGTAACTGTAACTTCGTTACTAATTATGACAAGTAACTTTAATTTCGATACTCAATATGGCAGGTAACTTTAACTTCGTTACTAATTATGACAAGTCCCTGTAATTTCGATACAAATTATGGCAGGTAACTGTAACTTCGATACTAATTATGACAGGTAACAGTAACTTCGATACTAATTATGACAGGAAACTGTAACTTCGTTACTAATTATGTCAAGTAATTGTAATTTCGATACCAATTATGGCAGGTAACAGTACCTTCTATACTAATTATGACAAGGAACTGTAATTTCCATACAAATTATGGCAGGTAACTGTAACCTCGATACCAATTATGACAGGTAACATTAACTTCGATACTAATTATGACAAGTAACTGTAACTTCGATACTAATTATGACAGGTAACTGTACCTTCGTTACTAATTATGACCAGTAACTGTAATTTCGATACAAATTTTAGCAGGTAACTGTAACTTCGATACTAATTACGACAGGTAACAGTAACTTCGATACTTATTATGACAAGTAACTGTAACTTCGATACTAATTATGACAGGTAACTGTAAGTTCGTTACTAATTATGACTAGTAACTGTAATTTCGATACAAATTATGGCAGGTCACTGTAACTTCGATACTAATCATGACAGGTAACAGTAACTTCGATACTAATTATGACATTTAACTATAACTTCGATACAAATTATGACAGGTAACTGTAACTTCGATACTAATTATGACAAGAAACTCTAACTTCGTTACTAATTATGACAATTAACTGTAATTTTGATAAAAAATATGGTAGGTAACTGTAACTTCAATACTAATTATGACAGGAAACAGTAACTTCGATACTAATTATGACAGCTAACTGTAACTTCGTTACTAATTATCACAAGTAACTTTAATTTCGATACTAATTATGGCAGGTAACTGTAACTTCGTTACTAATTATGACAAGTAACTATAACATCGATACAAATTATTACAGGTAACTGCAACATCGATACTAATTATGACAAGAAAATCTAACTTCGTTACTAATTATGACAAGTAACTGTAATTTTGATTAAAAATATGGTAGGTAACTGTAACTTCAATACTAATTATGTCAGGTAACAGTAACTTCGATACTAATTATGACAGGTAACTGTAACTTCGTTAATAATTATGACAAGTAACTTTAATTTCGATACTAATTATGGCAGGTAACTGTAACTTCGTTACTAATTATGACAAGTCCCTGTAATTTCGATACAAATTATGGCAGGTAACTGTAACTTCGAAACTAATTATGACAGGTAAAAGTAACTTCGATACTAATTATGGCAGGTAACTGTAACTTCGTTACTAATTATGACAAGTCCCTGTAATTTCGATACAAATTATGGCAGGTAACTGTAACATCGCTACTAATTATGACAAGTAACTGTAACTTCGATACTAAATATAACAGGTAACTGTAACTTCGTTACTAACTATGACAGGTAACTGTAATTTCGATACAAATTTTAGCAGGTAACTTTAACTTCGATACTAATTATGACAGGTAACAGTAACATCGATACTTATTATGACAAGTTACTGTACCTTCGATACTAATTATGACAGGTAACTGTAAGTTCGTTACTAATTATGACAAGTAACTGTAATTTCGATACAAATTATGGCAGGTCACTGTAAATTCGATGCTAATCATGACAGGTAACAGTAACTTCGATACTAATTATGACATTTAACTATAACTTCGATACAAATTATGACAGGTAACTTTAACTTCGATACTAATTATGACAAGTAACTGTAATTTCGCTACAAATTATGGCAGGTAACTGTAACTTCGATACTAATTATGACAGGTAACAGTCACTTCGTTACTAATTATGACAGGTAACAGTAACATCAACACTAATTATGACAAGTAACTGTAACTTCGATAGTAAATATGACAGGTAACTGTAACTTCGTTACAAATTTTGACAAGTAACTGTAATTTCGATACAAATTATGGCAGGTAACTGTAACTTCGATACTAATTATGACAGGTAACAGTAACTTCGATACTAATTATGACAAGTAACTGTAACTTCGATAGTAATTATGACAGGTAACTGTAACTTCGTTACTAATTATGACAAGTAACTGTAATTTCGCTACAAATTATGGCAGGTAACTGTAACTTCGATACTAATTATGACAGGTAACAGTAACTTCGTTACTAAATATGACAGGTAACAGTAACATCGATACTAATTATGACAAGTAACTGTAACTTCGATAGTTATTATGACAGGTAACTGTAACTTCGTTACTAATTATGACAAGTAACTCTAACTTCGTTACTAATTATGACAAGTAACTGTAATTTTGATAAAAAAATATGGTAGGTAACTGTAAATTCAATACTAATTATGACAGGAAACAGTAACTTCGATACTAATTATGACAAGAAACTCTAACTTCGTTACTAATTATCACAAGTAACTTTAATTTCGATACTAATTATGGCAGGTAACTGTAAGTTCGTTACTAATTATGACAAGTAACTGTAATTTCGATACAAATTATGGCAGGTCACTGTAATTTCGATACTAATTATGACAGGTAAATGTAACTTCGATACTAACTATGACAGGAAACTGTAACTTCGTTACTAATTATGACATGTAACTGTAATTTCGATACAAATAATGACAGGTAACTGTAACTTCGTTACTAATTATGACAAGTAACTGTAATTTCGATACAAATTATGGCAGGAAACATTACCTTCGATACTAAATATGACAGGTAACAGTAACTTAGATACTAATTATGACAAGTAACTATAACATCGATACAAATTATGACAGGTAACAGTAACTTCGTTACTAATTATGACAAGTAACTATAACTTCGATACAAATTATGACAGGTAACTGTAACCTCGATACTAATTATGACAAGAAACTCTAACTTTGTTATTAATTATGACAAGTAACTGTAATTTTGATAAAAAATTATGGTAGGTAACTGTAACTTCAATACTAATTATGTCAGGTAAGAGTAACTTCGATACTAATTATGACAGGTAACTGTAACTTCGTTACTAATTATGACAAGTAACTTTAATTTCGATACTTAATATGGCAGGTAACTGTAACTTCGTTACTAATTATGATCAAGTCCCTGTAATTTCGATACAAATTATGGCAGGTAACTGTAACTTCGATACTAATTATGACAGGTAACAGTAACTTCGATACTAATTATGACAGGAAACTGTAACTTCGTTACTCATTATGTCAAGTAACTGTAATTTCGATACCAATTATGGCAGGTAACAGTACCTTCGATACTAATTATGACTGGTAACTGTAACTTCGATACTAATTATGACATGGAACTGTAATTTCGATACAAATTATGGCAGGTAACTGTAACCTCGATACTAATTGTGACAGGTAACAGTAACTTCGATACTAATTATGACAAGTAACTATAACTTCGATACAAATTATGACAGGTAACTGTAACTTCGATACTAATTATGACAAGAAACTCTACCTTCCCTACTAATTATGACAAGTAACTGTAATTTTGATAAAAATTATGGTAGGTAACTGTAACTTCAATACTAATTATGACAGGTAACAGTAACTTCGATACTATTTATTACAGGTAACTGTAACTTCGTTACTAATTAATACAAGTAACTTCAATTTCGATACTAATTATGGCAGGTAACTGTAAATTCGTTACTAATTATGACAAGTCCCTGTAATTTCGTTACAAATTATGGCAGGTAACTTTAACTTCCATACTAATTATGACAGGTAACAGTAACTTCGATACTAATTATGACAAGTAACTATAACTTCGATACAAATTATGACAGGTAACTGTAACTTCGTTACTAATTATGACAAGTAACTATAACTTCGAAACAAATTATGACAGGTAAATGTAACTTCGATACTAATTATGACAGGAAACAGTAAATTCGATACTAATTATGACAGGTAACTGTAACTTCGATACTAATTATGACAAGTAACTGTAACTTCGATACTAAATATGACAGATAACTGTAACTTCGTTACTAATTATGACAAGTAACTGTAATTTCGATACAAATTTTAGCAGGTAACTGTAACTTCGATACTAATTATGACAGGTAACAGTAACTTCGATACTTATTATGACAAGTAACTGTAACTTCGATACTAATTATGACAGGTAACTGTAAGTTCGTTACTAATTATGACAAGTAACTGTAATTTCGATACAAATTATGGCAGGTCACTGTAACTTCGATACTAATTATGACAGGTAACAGTAACTTCGATACTAATTATGACATTTAACTATAACTTCGATACAAATTATGACAGGTAACTGTAACTTCGATACTAATTATGACAGGTAACAGTAACATCGATACTTATTATGACAAGTAACTGTAATTTCGATACAAATTTTAGCAGGTAACTGTAACTTCGATACTAATTATGACAGGTAACAGTAACTTCGATACTTATTATGACAAGTAACTGTAACTTCGATACTAATTATGACAGGTAACTGTAAGTTCGTTACTAATTATGACAAGTAACTGTAATTTCGATACAAATTATGGCAGGTCACTGTAACTTCGATACTAATCATGACAGGTAACAGTAACTTCGATACTAATTATGACATTTAACTATAACTTCGATACAAATTATGACAGGTAACTGTAATTTCGATACTAATTATGACAAGAAACTCTAACTTCGTTAATAATTATGACAATTAACTGTAATTTTGAAAAAAAAATGGTAGGTAACTGTAACTTCAATACTAATTATGACAGGAAACAGTAACTTCGATACTAATTATGACAGGTAACTGTAACTTCGATACTAATTATGACAAGTAACTGTAATTTCGATACTAATTATGACAGATAACTGTAACTTCGTTACTAATTATGACAAGTAACTGTAATTTCGATACAAATTTTAGCAGGTAACTGTAACTTCGATACTAATTATGACAGGTAACAGTAACTTCGATACTTATTATGACAAGTAACTGTAACTTCGATACTAATTATGACAGGTAACTGTAAGTTCGTTACTAATTATGACAAGTAACTGTAATTTCGATACAAATTATGGCAGGTCACTGTAACTTCGATACTAATTATGACAGGTAACAGTAACCTCGATACTAATTATGACATTTAACTATAACTTCGATACAAATTATGACAGGTAACTGTAACTTCGATACTAATTATGACAAGAAACTCTAACTTCGTTACTAATTATGACAATTAACTGTAATTTTGATAAAAAAATATGGTAGGTAACTGTAACTTCAATACTAATTATGACAGGAAACAGTAACTTCGATACTAATTATGACAGGTAACTGTAACTTCGATATTAATTATCACAAGTAACTTCAATTTCAATACTAATTATGGCAGGTAACTGTAAATTCGTTACTAATTATGACAAGTCCCTGTAATTTAGTTACAAATTATGGCAGGTAACTTTAACTTCCATACTAATTATGACAGGTAACAGTAACTTCGATACTAATTATGACAAGTAACTATAACTTCGATACAAATTATGACAGGTAACTGTAACTTCAATACAAATTATGACAGGTAACTGTAACTTCGATACTAATTATGACAAGAAAATCTAACTTCGTTACTAATTATGACAAGTAACTGTAATTTTGATAAAAAATATGGTAGGTAACTGTAACTTCAATACTAATTATGTCAAGTAACAGTAACTTCGATACTAATTATGACAGTTAATTGTAACTTCGTTAATAATTATGACAAGTAACTTTAATTTCGATACTAATTATGGCAGGTAACTGTAACTTCGTTACTAATTATGACAAGTCCCTGTAATTTCGATACAAATTATGGCAGGGAACTGTAACTTCGTAACTAATTATGACAGGTAAAAGTAACTTCGATACTAATTATGGCAGGTAACTGTAACTTCGTTACTAATTATGACAAGTCCCTGTAATTTCGATACAAATTATGGCAGGTAACTGTAAATTCGATACAAATTATGGCAGGTAACAGTACCTTCGATACTAATTATGACTGGTAACTGTAACTTCGATACTAATTATGACAAGGAACTGTAATTTCGATACAAATTATGGCAGGTAACTGTAACCTCGATACTAATTATGACAGGTAACAGTAACTTCGATACTATTTATGACAGGTAACTGTAACTTCGTTACTAATTAATACATGTAACATTAATTTCGATACTAATTATGGCAGGTAACTGTAACTTCGTTACTAATTATGACAAGTCCCTGTAATTTCGATACAAATTATGGCAGGTAACTGTAACATCGCTACTAATTATGACAAGTAATTGTAACTTCGATACTAAATATGACAAGAAACTCTAACTTTGTTATTAATTATGACAAGTAACTGTAATTTTGATAAAAAATTATGGTAGGTAACTGTAACTTCAATACTAATTATGTCAGGTAACAGTAACTTCGATACTAATTATGACAGGTAACTGTAACTTCGTTACTAATTATGACAAGTAACTGTAATTTCAATACAAATTATGGCAGGTCACTGTAACTTCGATACTAATCATGACGGGTAACTGTAACTTCGATACTAATTATGACATTTAACTATAACTTCGATACAAATTATGACAGGTAACTAACTTCGATACTAATTATGACAAGTAACTGTAATTTCGCTACAAATTATTGCAGGTAACTGTAACTTCGATACTAATTATGACAGGTAACAGTCACTTCGTTACTAATTATGACAGGTAACAGTAACATCGATACTAATTATGACAAGTAACTGTAACTTCGATAGTAAATATGACAGGTAACTGTAACTTCGTGACAAATTATGACAAGTAACTGTAATTTCGATACAAATTATGGCAGGTAACTGTAACTTCGATACTAATTATGACAGGTTACAGTAACTTCGATACTAATTATGACAAGTAACTGTAACTTCGATAGTAATTATGACAGGTAACTGTAACTTCGTTACTAATTATGACAAGTAACTGTAATTTTGATAAAAAAATATGGTAGGTAACTGTAACTTCAATACTAATTATGACAGGTAACAGTAACTTCGATACTAATTATGACAAGTAACTGTAACTTCGATAGTAATTATGACAGGTAACTGTAACTTCGTTACTAATTAAGACAAGTAACTGTAATTTCGCTACAAATTATGGCAGGTAACTGTAACTTCGATATTAATTATGACAAGTAACTGTAATTTCGATACAAATTGTGGCAGGTAATTGTAATTTCGATACTAATTATGACAGGTAACAGTAACTTCGATACTAATTATGACAAGTAACTGTAACTTCGATACTAATTATGACAGGTAAATGTAACTTCGATACTAATTATTACAAGTAACCCTAAATTCGTTACTAATTATGACAAGTAACTGTAATTTTGAAAAAAAAATATGGCAGGTTACTGTAACTTCGACACTAATTATGACAAGTAACTGTAACTTCGATACTAATTATGACAGGTAACTGTAACTTCGATACTAATTATGACAAGTAACCCTAACTTCGTTACTAATTATGACAAGTAACTGTAATTTTGATAAAAAATTATGGCAGGTAACTGTAACATCGATACTAATTATGAGAGGTAACAGTTACTTCGATACTAATTATGACAGGTAACAGCAACTTCGTTACTAATTATGACAAGGAACTGTAATTTCGATACTAATTATGGCAGGTAAGTGTAACTTCGTTACTAATTATGAGAAGAAACTGTAATTTCGATACAAATTGTGGCAGGTAATTGTAATTTCGATACTAATTATGACAGGTAACAGTAACTTCGATACTAATTATGACAAGGAACTGTAACTTCGATAGTAATTACGACAGGTAACTGAACTTCGTTACTAATTAAGACAAGTAACTCTAACTTCGTTACTAATTATGACAAGTAACTGTAATTTTGATAAAAAATTATGGCAGGTAACTGCAACTTCGATACTAATTATGACAGGTAACAGTAACATCGATACTAATTATGACAAGTAACTGTAACTTCGATATTAATTATGACAGGTAACTGTAACTTCGTTACTAATTATGACAAGTAACTGTAATTTTGATACAAATTATGGCAGGTAAGTGTAACTTCGATACTAATTATGAGAGGTAACAGTAAATTCGATACTAATTATGACAAGCAACTCTAACGTCGTTACTAATTATGACAAGTAACTGTAATTTTGAAAAAAAAAAAATGGCAGGTAACTGTAACTTCGACACTAATTATGACAAGTAACTGTAACTTCGATATTAATTATGACAGGTAACTGTAACTTCGTTACTAATTATGACAGGTAACAGTAACTTCGATACTAATTATGACAAGTAACTGTAACTTCGATAGTAATTATGACAGGTAACTGTAACTTCGTTACTAATTATGACAAGTAACTCTAACTTCGTTACTAATTATGACAAGTAACTGTAACTTCGATAGTAATTATGACAGGTAACTGTAACTTCGTTACTAATTATGACAAGTAACTGTAATTTTGATAAAAAAATATGGTAGGTAACTGTAACTTCAATACTAATTATGACAGGTAACAGTAACTTCGATACTAATTATGACAAGTAACTGTAACTTCGATAGTAATTATGACAGGTAACTGTAACTTCGTTACTAATTAAGACAAGTAACTGTAATTTCGCTACAAATTATGGCAGGTAACTGTAACTTCGATATTAATTATGACAAGTAACTGTAATTTCGATACAAATTGTGGCAGGTAATTGTAATTTCGATACTAATTATGACAGGTAACAGTAACTTCGATACTAATTATGACAAGTAACTGTAACTTCGATACTAATTATGACAGGTAAATGTAACTTCGATACTAATTATTACAAGTAACCCTAAATTCGTTACTAATTATGACAAGTAACTGTAATTTTGAAAAAAAAAATATGGCAGGTTACTGTAACTTCGACACTAATTATGACAAGTAACTGTAACTTCGATACTAATTATGACAGGTAACTGTAACTTCGATACTAATTATGACAAGTAACCCTAACTTCGTTACTAATTATGACAAGTAACTGTAATTTTGATAAAAAATTATGGCAGGTAACTGTAACATCGATACTAATTATGAGAGGTAACAGTTACTTCGATACTAATTATGACAGGTAACAGCAACTTCGTTACTAATTATGACAAGGAACTGTAATTTCGATACTAATTATGGCAGGTAAGTGTAACTTCGTTACTAATTATGAGAAGTAACTGTAATTTCGATACAAATTGTGGCAGGTAATTGTAATTTCGATACTAATTATGACAGGTAACAGTAACTTCGATACTAATTATGACAAGGAACTGTAACTTCGATAGTAATTACGACAGGTAACTGAACTTCGTTACTAATTAAGACAAGTAACTCTAACTTCGTTACTAATTATGACAAGTAACTGTAATTTTGATAAAAAATTATGGCAGGTAACTGCAACTTCGATACTAATTATGACAGGTAACAGTAACATCGATACTAATTATGACAAGTAACTGTAACTTCGATATTAATTATGACAGGTAACTGTAACTTCGTTACTAATTATGACAAGTAACTGTAATTTTGATACAAATTATGGCAGGTAAGTGTAACTTCGATACTAATTATGAGAGGTAACAGTAAATTCGATACTAATTATGACAAGCAACTCTAACGTCGTTACTAATTATGACAAGTAACTGTAATTTTGAAAAAAAAAATATGGCAGGTAACTGTAACTTCGACACTAATTATGACAAGTAACTGTAACTTCGATATTAATTATGACAGGTAACTGTAACTTCGTTACTAATTATGACAGGTAACAGTAACTTCGATACTAATTATGACAAGTAACTGTAACTTCGATAGTAATTATGACAGGTAACTGTAACTTCGTTACTAATTATGACAAGTAACTCTAACTTCGTTACTAATTATGACAAGTAACTGTAATTTTGATAAAAAATTATGGCAGGTAACTGTAACTTCGATACTAATTATGACAATAAACTGTAATTTCGATACAAATTATGGCAGGTAACTGTAACTTCGATACTAATTATGACAGGTAACAGTAATTTCGGTACTAATTATGACAGAAAACAGAAACTTCGATACTAATTATGACTGATAACAGTAACTTCGATAATAATTATGGCAGGTAACTGTAACTTCGATACTAATTATGACAGTTAACTGTAACTTCGTTACTAATTATGACAAGTAACTGTAATTTCGATACTAATTATGACAGGTAACAGTAACTTCGATACCAATTATGATAAGTAACAGTAACTTCGATACTAATTATGACAAGAAACTGTAATTTCGAAAGTAATTATGACAGGTAACTGTAACTTCGTTACTAATTATGACAAGTAACTGTAATTTTGATATAAAAAATATGATAGGTAACTGTAACTTCAATACTAATTATGACAGGTAAGAGTAACTTCGATACTAATTATGACAGGTAACTGCAACTTCGTTACTAATTATCACAACAAACTTTATTTTCGATACTAATTAAGGCAGGTAACTTTAAATTCGTTACTAATTATGACAAGTCCCTGTAATTTCGTTACAAATTATGGCAGGTAACTGTAACTTCCATACTAATTATGACAGGTAACAGTAACTTCGATACTAATTATGACAAGTAACTGTAATTTCGATAGTAGTTATGACAGGTAACTGTAACTTCGTTACTAATTATGACATGTAACTGTAATTTCGATGCAAATTATGGCAGGTAACTGTAACATCGATACTAATTATGACAGGTAACAGTAACTTCGATACTAATTATGACAAGTAACTGTAACTTCGATAGTAATTATGACAGGTAACTGTAACTTCGTTACTAATTATGACAAGTAACTGTAATTTCGCTACAAATTATGGCAGGTAACTGTAACTTCGATACTAATTATGACAGGTAACAGTAACTTCGATACTAATTATGACAGGTAACAGTAACATCGATACTAATTATGACAAGTAACTGTAATTTCGATAGTTATTATGACAGATAACTGTAACATCGTTACTAATTATGACAAGTAACTCTAACTTCGTTACTAATTATGACAAGTAACTGTTATTTTGATAAAAAATTATGGCAGGGAACTGTAACTTCGACACTAATTATGACAAGTAACTGTAATTTCGATACAAATTATGGCAGGTAACTGTAACTTCGATACTTATTATGTCAGGTAGCAGTAACTTCGATACTAATTATGACAGAAAACAGTAACTTCGATACTAATTATGACAGGTAACAGTAACTTCGATAATAATTATGGCAGGTAACAGTAACTTAGTTACTAATTATGAGAAGTAACTGTAATTTCGATACAAATTGTGGCAGGTAATTGTAATTTCGATACTAATTATGACAGGTAACAGTAACTTCGATACTAATTATGACAAGTAACCCTAACTTCGATAGTAATTATGACAGGTAACTGTAACTTCGTTACAAATTAAGACAAGTAACTGTAATTTCGCTACAAATTATGGCAGGTAACTGTAACTTCGATATTAATTATGACAAGTAACTGTAATTTCGATACAAATTGTGGCAGGTAATTGTAATTTCGATACTAATTATGACAGGGAACAGTAACTTCGATACTAATTATGACAAGTAACTGTAACTTCGATAGTAATTATGACAGGTAACTGTAACTTCAATACTAATTATGACAAGTAACCCTAACTTCGTTACTAATTATGACAAGTAACTGTAATTTTGATAAAAAATTTTGGCAGGTAACTGTAACTTCGACACTAATTATGACAAGTAACTGTAACTTCGATACTTATTATGACAGGTAACTGTAACTTCGATACTAATTATGACAAGTAACCCTAACTTCGTTACTAATTATGACAAGTAACTGTAATTTTGAAAAAAAATTATGGCAGGTAACTGTAACTTCGACACTAATTATGACAAGTAACTGTAACTTCGATACTAATTATGACAGGTAACTGTAACTTCGATACTAATTATGACAAGTAACCCTAACTTCGTTACTAATTATGACAAGTAACTGTAATTTTGATAAAAAATTATGGCAGGTAACTGTAACTTCGATACTAATTATGAGAGGTAACAGTTACTTCGATACTAATTATGACAGGTAACAGCAACTTCGTTACTAATTATGAGATGTAACTGTAATTTCGATACAAATTGTGGCAGGTAATTGTAATTTCGATACTAATTATGACAGGTAACAGTAACTTCGATACTAATTATGACAAGGAACTGTAACTTCGATAGTAATTATGACAGGTAACTGAACTTCGTTACTAATTATGACAAGTAACTCTAACTTCGTTACTAATTATGACAAGTAACTGTAATTTTGATAAAAAATTATGGCAGGTAACTGCAACATCGATACTAATTATGACAGGTAACAGTAACATCGATACTAATTATGACAAGTAACTGTAACTTCGATATTAATTATGACAGGTAACTGTAACTTCGTTACTAATTATGACAAGTAACTGTAATTTTGATACAAATTATGGCAGGTAACTGTAACTTCGATACTAATTATGACAGGTAACAGTAAATTCGATACTAATTATGACAAGCAACTCTAACTTCGTTACTAATTATGACAAATAACTATAATTTTGAAAAAGAAATATGGCAGGTAACTGTAACTTCGACACTTATTATGACAAGTAACTGTAACTTCGATACTAATTATGACAGGTAACTGTAACTTCGATACTAATTATGACAAGTAACCCTAACTTCGTTACTAATTATGACAAGTAACTGTAATTTTGATAAAAAATTATGGCAGGTAACTGTAACTTCGATACTAATTATGAGAGGTAACAGTTACTTCGATACTAATTATGACAGGTTACAGCAACTTCGTTACTAATTATGACAAGTAACTGTAATTTTGATAAAAAAAATATGGTAGGTAACTGTAACTTCAATACTAATTATGACAGGTAAGAGTAACTTCGATACTAATTATGACAGGTAACTGCAACTTCGTCACTAATTATCACAACAAACTTTATTTTCGATACTAATTAAGGCAGGTAACTTTAAATTCGTTACTAATTATGACAAGTCCCTGTAATTTCGTTACAAATTATGGCAGGTAACTGTAACTTCCATACTAATTATGACAGGTAACAGTAACTTCGATACTAATTATGACAAGTAACTGTAATTTCGCTACAAATTATGGCAGGTAACTGTAACGTCGTTACTAATTATGACAAGTAACTGTAATTTCGATACAAATTATGGCAGGTAACTGTAACTTCGATACTAATTATGACAGGTAACAGTAACTTCGATAGTAATTATGACAAGTAACTGTAACTTCGATAGTAATTATGACAGGTAACTGTAACTTCGTTACTAATTATGACAAGTAACTGTAATTTTGATAAAAAATTATGGCAGGTAACTGCAACTTCGATACTAATTATGACAGGTAACAGTTACTTCGATACTAATTATGACAGGTAACAGCAACTTGGTTACTAATTATGACAAGTAACTGTAATTTCGATATTAATTATGGCAGGTAAGTGTAACATCGTTACTAATTATGAGATGTAACTGTAATTTCGATACAAATTGTGGCAGGTAATTGTAATTTCGATACTAATTATGACAGGTAACAGTATCTTCGATACTAATTATGACAAGGAACTGTAACTTCGATAGTAATTATGACAGGTAACTGAACTTCGTTACTAATTATGACAAGTAACTCTAACTTCGTTACTAATTATGACAAGTAACTGTAATTTTGATAAAAAATTATGGCAGGTAACTGCAACTTCGATACTAATTATGACAGGTAACAGTAACATCGATACTAATTATGACAAGTAACTGTAACTTCGATATTAATTATGACAGGTAACTGTAACTTCGTTACTAATTATGACAAGTAACTGTAATTTTGATACAAATTATGGCAGGTAACTGTAACTTCGATACCAATTATGACAGGTAACAGTAAATTCGATACTAATTATGACAAGCAACTCTAACTTCGTTACTAATTATGACAAGTAACTGTAATTTTGAAAAAAAAATTATGGCAGGTAACTGTAACTTCGACACTAATTATGACAAGTAACTGTAACTTCGATACTAATTATGACAGGTAACTGTAACTTCGATACTAATTATGACAAGTAACCCTAACTTCGTTACTAATTATGACATGTAACTGTAATTTGTATAAAAAATTATGGCAGGTAACTGTAACTTCGATACTAATTATGAGAGGTAACAGTTACTTCGATACTAATTATGACAGGTAACAGCAACTTCGTTACTAATTACGACAAGTAACTGTAATTTCGATACTAATTATGGCAGGTAAGTGTAACTTCGTTACTAATTATGAGAAGTAACTGTAATTTCGATACAAATTGTGGCAGGTAATTGTAATTTCGATACTAATTATGACAGGTAACAGTAAATTCGATACTAATTATGACAAGGAACTGTAACTTCGATAGTAATTATGACAGGTAACTGAACTTCGTTACTAATTAAGACAAGTAACTCTAATTTCGTTACTAATTATGACAAGTAACTGTAATTTTGATAAAAAATTATGGCAGGTAACTGCAACTTCGATACTAATTATGACAGGTAACCGTAACATCGATACTAATTATGACAAGTAACTGTAATTTCGATACTAATTATGACAGGTAACTGCAACTTCGATACTAATTATGACAGGTAACAGCAACTTCGTTACTAATTATGACAAGTAACTGTAATTTCGATACTAATTATGGCAGGTAAGTGTAACTTCGTTACTAATTATGAGAAGTAACTGTAATTTCGATACAAATTGTGGCAGGTAATTGTAATTTCGATACTAATTAAGACAGGTAACAGTAACTTCGATACTAATTATGACAAGGAACTGTAACTTCGATAGTAATTATGACAGGTAACTGAACTTCGTTACTAATTAAGACAAGTAACTCTAACTTCGTTACTAATTATGACAAGTAACTGTAATTTTGATAAAAATTATGGCAGGTAACTGTAACTTCGATACTAATTATGAGAGGTAACAGTTACTTCGATACTAATTATGACAGGTAACAGCAACTTCGTTACTAATTATGACAAGTAACTGTAATTTCGATATTAATTATGGCAGGTAAGTGTAACTTCGTTACTAATTATGAGATGTAACTGTAATTTCGATACAAATTGTGGCAGGTAATTGTAATTTCGATACTAATTATGACAGGTAACAGTAACTTCGATACTAATTATGACAAGTAACCCTAACTTCGATAGTAATTATGACAGGTAACTGTAACTTCGTTACAAATTAAGACAAGTAACTGTAATTTCGCTCCAAATTATGGCAGGTAACTGTAACTTCGATATTAATTATGACAAGTAACTGTAATTTCGATACAAATTGTGGCAGGTAATTGTAATTTCGATACTAATTATGAAAGGTAACAATAACTTCGATACTAATTATGACAAGTAACTGTAACTTCGATAGTAATTATGACAGGTAACTGTAACTTCAATACTAATTATGACAAGTAACCCTAACTTCGTTACTAATTATGACAAGTAACTGTAATTTTGATAAAAAAATTGGGTAGGTAACTGTAACTTCGACACTAACTATGACAAGTAACTGTAACTTCGATACTAATTATGACAGGTAACTGTAACTTCGATACTAATTATGACAAGTAACCCTAACTTCGTTACTAATTATGACAAGTAACTCTAATTTTGAAAAAAAATTATGGCAGGTAACTGTAACTTCGACACTAATTATGACAAGTTACTGTAACTTCGATACTAATTATGACAGGTAACTGTAACTTCGATACTAATTATGACAAGTAACCCTAACTTCGTTACTAATTATGACAAGTAACTGTAATTTTGATAAAAATTATGGCAGGTAACTGTAACTTCGATACTAATTATGAGAGGTAACAGTTACTTCGATACTAATTATGACAGGTAACAGCAACTTCGTTACTAATTATGACAAGTAACTGTAATTTCGATATTAATTATGGCAGGTTAGTGTAACTTCGTTACTAATTATGAGATGTAACTGTAATTTCGATACAAATTGTGGCAGGTAATTGTAATTTCGATACTAATTATGACAGGTAACAGTAACTTCGATACTAATTATGACAAGGAACTGTAACTTCGATAGTAATTATGACAGGTAACTGAACTTCGTTACTAATTATGACAAGTAACTCTAACTTCGTTACTAATTATGACAAGTAACTGTAATTTTGATAAAAAATTATGGCAGGTAACTGCAACTTCGATACTAATTATGACAGGAAACAGTAACATCGATACTAATTATGACAAGTAATTGTAACTTCGATATTAATTATGACAGGTAACTGTAACTTCGTTACTAATTATGACAAGTAACTGTAATTTTGATACAAATTATGGCAGGTAACTGTAACTTCGATACTAATTATGACAGGTAACAGTAAATTCGATACTAATTATGACAAGCAACTCTAACTTCGTTACTAATTATGACAAGTAACTGTAATTTTGAAAAAAAAAATATGGCAGGTAACTGTAACTTCGACACTAATTATGACAAGTAACTGTAACTTCGATACTAATTATGACAGGTAACTGTAACTTCGATACTAATTATGACAAGTAACCCTAACTTCGTTACTAATTATAACAAGTAACTGTAATTTTGATAAAAAATTATGGCAGGTAACTGTAACTTCGATACTAATTATGAGAGGTAACAGTTACTTCGATACTAATTATGACAGGTAACAGCAACTTCGTTACTAATTATGACAAGTAACTGTAATTTCGATACTAATTATGGCAGGTAAGTGTAACTTCGTTACTAATTATGAGAAGTAACTGTAATTTCGATACAAATTGTGGCAGGTAATTGTAATTTCGATACTAATTATGAAAGGTAACAGTAACTTCGATACTAATTATGACAAGGAACTGTACCTTCGATAGTAATTATGACAGGTAACTGAACTTCGTTACTAATTAAGACAAGTAACTCTAACTTCGTTACTAATTATGACAAGTAACTGTAATTTTGATAAAAAATTATGGCAGGTAACTGCAACTTCGATACTAATTATGACAGGTAACAGTAACATCGATACTCATTATGACAAGTAACTGTAACTTCGATATTAATTATGACAGGTAACTGTAACTTCGTTACTAATTATGACAAGTAACTCTAATTTTGATACAAGTTATGGCAGGTAACTGTAACTTCGATACTAATTATGACAGGTAACAGTAAATTCGATACTAATTATGACAAGCAACTCTAACTTCGTTACTAATTATGACAAGTAACTGTAATTTTGAAAAAAAAAATGGAAGGTAACTGTAACTTCGACACTAATTATGACAAGTAACTGTAACTTCGATATTAATTATGACAGGTAACTGTAACTTCGTTACTAATTATGACAGGTAACAGTAACTTCGATACTAATTATGACAAGTAACTGTAACTTCGATAGTAATTATGACAGGTAACTGTAACTTCGTTACTAATAATGACAAGTTACTCTAACTTCGTTACTAATTATGACAAGCAACTGTAATTTTGATAAAAAATTATGGCAGGTAACTGTAACTTCGATACTAATTATGACAAGTAACTGTAATTTCGATACAAATTATGGCAGGTAACTGTAACTTCGATAATAATTATGACAGGTAACAGTAATTTCGGTACTAATTATGACAGAAAACAGTAACTTCGATACTAATTATGACTGATAACAGTAACTTCGATAATAATTATGGCAGGTAACTGTAACTTCGATACTAATTATGACAGTTAACTGTAACTTCGTTACTAATTATGACAAGTAACTGTAATTTCGATACTAATTATGACAGGTAACAGTAACTTCGATACTAATTATGATAAGTAACAGTAACTTCGATACTAATTATGACAAGAAACTGTAATTTCGATAGTAATTATGACAGGTAACTGTAACTTCGTTACTAATTATGACAAGTAACTGTAATTTTGATAAAAAAATATGGTAGGTAACTGTAACTTCAATACCAATTATGACAGGTAAGAGTAACTTCGATACTAATTATGACAGGTAACTGCAACTTCGTTACTAATTATCACAACAAACATTATTTTCGATACTAATTAAGGCAGGTAACTTTAAATTCGTTACTAATTATGACGAGTCCCTGTAATTTCGTTACAAATTATGGCAGGTAACTGTAACTTCCATTCTAATTATGACAGGTAACAGTAACTTCGATACTAATTATGACAAGTAACTGTAATTTCTATAGTAGTTATGACAGGTAACTGTAACTTCGTTACTAATTATGACAAGTAACTGTAATTTCGATACAAATTATGGCAGGTAACTGTAACTTCGATACTAATTATGACAGGTAACAGTAACTTCGATACTAATTATGACAAGTAACTGTAACTTCGATAGTAATTATGACAGGTAACTGTAACTTCTTTACTAATTATGACAAGTAACTGTAATTTCGCTACAAATTATGGCAGGTAACTGTAACTTCGATACTAATTATGACAGGTAACAGTAACTTCGATACTAATTATGACAGGTAACAGTAACATCGATACTAATTATGACAAGTAACTGTAACTTCGATAGTTATTATGACAGGTAACTGTAACTTCGTTACTAATTATGACAAGTAACTCTAACTTCGTTACTAATTATAACAAGTAACTGTAATTTCGATACAAATTGTGGCAGGTAATTGTAATTTCGATACTAATTATGACAAGTAACTGTAATTTCGATACAAATTATGGCAGGTAACTGTAACTTCGATACTTATTATGTCAGGTAGCAGTAACTTCGATACTAATTATGACAGAAAACAGTAACTTCGATACTAATTATGACAGGTAACAGTAACTTCGATAATAATTATGGCAGGTAACTGTAACTTCGTTACTAATTATGAGAAGTAACTGTAATTTCGATACAAATTGTGGCAGGTAATTGTAATTTCGATACTAATTATGACAGGTAACAGTAACTTCGATACTAATTATGACAAGTAACCCTAACTTCGATAGTAATTATGACAGGTAACTGTAACTTCGTTACAAATTAAGACAAGTAACTGTAATTTCGCTACAAATTATGGCAGGTAACTGTAACTTCGATATTAATTATGACAAGTAACTGTAATTTCGATACAAATTGTGGCAGGTAATTGTAATTTCGATACTAATTATGACAGGTAACAGTAACTTCGATACTAATTATGACAAGTAACTGTAACTTCGATAGTAATTATGACAGGTAACTGTAACTTCAATACTAATTATGACAAGTAACCCTAACATCGTTACTAATTATGACAAGTAACTGTAATTTTGATAAAAAATTTTGGCAGGTAACTGTAACTTCGACACTAATTATGACAAGTAACTGTAACTTCGATACTAATTATGACAGGTAACTGTAACTTCGATACTAATTATGACAAGTAACCCTAACTTCGTTACTAATTATGACAAGTAACTGTAATTTTGAAAAAAAATTATGGCAGGTAACTGTAACTTCGACACTAATTATGACAAGTAACTGTAACTTCGATACTAATTATGACAGGTAACTGTAACTTCGATACTAATTATGACAAGTAACCCTAACTTCGTTACTAATTATGACAAGTAACTGTAATTTTGATAAAAAATTATGGCAGGTAACTGTAACTTCGATACTAATTATGAGAGGTAACAGTTACTTCGATACTAATTATGACAGGTAACAGCAACTTGGTTACTAATTATGACAAGTAACTGTAATTTCGATATTAATTATGGCAGGTAAGTGTAACTTCGTTACTAATTATGAGATGTAACTGTAATTTCGATACAAATTGTGGCAGGTAATTGTAATTTCGATACTAATTATGACAGGTAACAGTAACTTCGATACTAATTATGACAAGGAACTGTAACTTCGATAGTAATTATGACAGGTAACTGAACTTCGTTACTAATTATGACAAGTAACTCTAACTTCGTTACTAATTATGACAAGTAACTGTAATTTTGATAAAAAATTATGGCAGGTAACTGCAACTTCGATACTAATTATGACAGGTAACAGTAACATCGATACTAATTAGGACAAGTAACTGTAACTTCGATATTAATTATGACAGGTAACTGTAACTTCGTTACTAATTAAGACAAGTAACTGTAATTTTGATACAAATTATGGCAGGTAACTGTAACTTCGATACTAATTATGACAGGTAACAGTAAATTCGATACTAATTATGACAAGCAACTCTAACTTCGTTACTAATTATGACAAGTAACTGTAATTTTGAAAAAAAAAAATGGCAGGTAACTGTAACTTCGACACTAATTATGACAAGTAACTGTAACTTCGATACTAATTATGACAGGTAACAGTAACTTCGATACTAATTATGACAAGTAACTGTAACTTCGATAGTAATTATGACAGGTAACTGTAACTTCGTTACTAATTATGACAAGTAACTCTAACTTCGTTACTAATTATGACAAGTAACTGTAATTTTGATAAAAAATTATGGCAGGTAACTGTAACTTCGATAATAATTATGACAAGTAACTGTAATTTCGATACAAATTTGCGCAGGTAACTGTAACTTCGATACTAATTATGACAGGTAACAGTAATTTCGGTACTAATTATGACAGAAAACAGTAACTTCGATACTAATTATGACTGAGAACAGTAACTTCGATAATAATTATGGCAGGTAACTGTAACTTCGATACTAATTATGACAGTTAACTGTAACTTCGTTACTAATTATGACAAGTAACTGTAATTTGGATACTAATTATGACAGGTAACAGTAACTTCGATAATAATTATGATGAGTAACAGTAACTTCGATACTAATTATGACAAGAAACTGTAATTTCGAAACTAATTATGACAGGTAACTGTAACATCGTTACTAATTATGACAAGTAACTGTAATTTCGATACAAATTATGGCCGGTAACTGTAACTTCGATACTAATTATGACAGGTAACAGTAACTTCGATACTAATTATGACAAGTAACTGTAACTTCGTTACTAATTATGACAAGTAACTGTAATTTTCATAAAAATTATTGCATGTAGTAGTAACTTCGATACTAATTATGACAAGTAACAGTAACTTCGATACTAATTATGACAAGAAACTGTAATTTCGAAACTAAATATGACAGGTAACTGTAACATCGTTACTAATTATGACAAGTAACTGTAATTTCGATACAAATTTTGGCAGGTAACTGTAACTTCGATACTAATTATGACAGGTAACAGTAACTTTGATACTAATAATGACAGAACACAGTAACTTCGATACTAATTATGACAGGTAACAGTTACTTCGATAATAATTATGGCAGGTAACTGTAACTTCGATACTAATTATGACAGTTAACTGTAACTTCGTTACTAATTATGACAAGTAACTGTAATTTCGATACAAATTATGGCAGGTAACTGTAACTTCGATACTAATTATGACATTGAAGAGTAACTTCGATACTAATTATGACAAGTAACTGTAACTTCGATACTAATTATGACAGGTAACTGTAACATCGTTACTAATTATGACAAGTAACTGTAATTTCGATACAAATTATGGCAGGTAATTGTAATTTCGATACTAATTATGACAGGTAACAGTGGCTTCGATACTAATTATGACAAGTAACAGTAACTTCGATACTAATTATGACAAGTAACTGTAACTTCGATACTAATTTTGACAGATAACTGTAACTTCGTTACTAATTATGACAAGTAACGGTAATTTCGATACAAATTTTGGCAGGTAACTGTAACTTCGATACTAATTATGACAGGTAACAGTAACTTCGATACTAATTATGACAAGTAACTGTAACTTCGATACTAATTATGACAGGTAACTGTAAATTCGATACTAATTATGACAAGTAACTGTAATTTTGATACAAATTAAGGCAGGTAACTGTAACTTCGATTCTAATTATGACAGGTAACAGTAACTTCGATACTAATTATGACAAGTAACTGTAACTTCGTACTAATTATGACAAGTAACTGTAACTTCGATACAAATTGTGACAGGTTACTGTAACTTCGTTACTAATTATGACTAGAAACTCTAAATTCGTTACTAATTATGACAAGTAACAGTAATTTTGATAAAAATTATGGTAGGTAACTGTAACTTCAATACTAATTATGGCAGGTGACAGTAACTTCGATACTAATTATGACAAGTAACTGAAACTTCGATACTAATTATGACAAGTAACTGTAACTTCGATACTAATTATGACTGATAACAGTAACTTCGATAATAATTATGGCAGGTAACTGTAACTTCGATACTAATTATGACAGTTAACTGTAACTTCGTTACTAATTATGACAAGTAACTGTAATTTCGATACTAATTATGACAGGTAACAGTAACTTCGATACTAATTATGATAAGTAACAGTAACTTCGATACTAATTATGACAAGAAACTGTAATTTCGATAGTAATTATGACAGGTAACTGTAACTTCGTTACTAATTATGACAAGTAACTGTAATTTTGATTAAAAAAATATGGTAGGTAACTGTAACTTCAATACTAATTATGACAGGTAAGAGTAACTTCGATACTAATTATGACAGGTAACTGCAACTTCGTTACTAATTATCACAACAAACTTTATTTTCGATACTAATTAAGGCAGGTAACTTTAAATTCGTTACTAATTATGACAAGTCCCTGTAATTTCGTTACAAATTATGGCAGGTAACTGTAACTTCCATACTAATTATGACAGGTAACAGTAACTTCGATACTAATTATGAAAAGTAACTGTAATTTCGATAGTAGTTATGACAGGTAACTGTAACGTCGTTACTAATTATGACAAGTAACTGTAATTTCGATACAAATTATGGCAGGTAACTGTATCTTCGATACTAATTATGACAGGTAACAGTAACTTCGATAGTAATTATGACAAGTAACTGTAACTTCGATAGTAATTATGACAGGTAACTGTAACTTCGTTACTAATTATGACAAGTAACTGTAATTTCGCTACAAATTATGGCAGGTAACTGTAACTTCGATACTAATTATGACAGGTAACAGTAACTTCGATACTAATTATGACAGGTAACAGTAACATCGATACTAATTATGACAAGTAACCGTAACTTCGATAGTTTTTATGACAGGTAACTGTAACTTCGTTACTAATTATGACAAGTAACTCTAACTTCGTTACTAATTATGACAAGTAACTGTTATTTTGATAAAAAATTATGGCAGGGAACTGTAACTTCGATACTAATTATGACAAGTAACTGTAATTTCGATACGAAATATGGCAGGTAACTGTAACTTCGATACTTATTATGTCAGGTAGCAGTAACTTCGATACTAATTATGACAGAAAACAGTAACTTCGATACTAATTATGACAGGTAACAGTAACTTCGATAATAATTATGGCAGGTAACTGTAACTTCGTTACTAATTATGAGAAGTAACTGTAATTTCGATACAAATTGTGGCAGGTAATTGTAATTTCGATACTATTTATGACAGGTAACAGTAACTTCGATACTAATTATGACAAGTAACCCTAACTTCGATAGTAATTATGACAGGTAACTGTAACTTCGTTACATATTAAGACAAGTAACTGTAAATTCGCTACAAATTATGGCAGGTAACTGTAACTTCGATATTAATTATGACAAGTAACTGTAATTTCGATACAAATTGAGGCAGGTAATTGTAATTTCGATACTAATTATGACAGGTAACAGTAACTTCGATACTAATTATGACAAGTAACTGTAACTTCGATAATAATTATGACAGGTAGCTGTAACTTCAATACTAATTATGACAAGTAACCCTTACTTCGTTACTAATTATGACAAGTAACTGTAATTTTGATAAAAAAAATTGGCAGGTAACTGTAACTTCGACACTAATTATGACAAGTAACTGTAACTTCGATACTAATTATGACAGGTAACTGTAACTTCGATACTAATTATGACAAGTAACCCTAACTTCGTTACTAATTATGACAAGTAACTGTAATTTTGAAAAAGAATTATGGCAGGTAACTCTAACTTCGACACTAATTATGACAAGTAACTGTAACTTGGATACTAATTATGACAGGTAACTGTAACTTCGATACTAATTATGACAAGTAACCCTAACTTCGTTACTAATTATGACAAGTAACTAATTTTGATAAAAAATTATGGCAGGTAACTGTAACTTCGATACTAATTATGAGAGGTAACAGTTACTTCGATACTAATTATGACAGGTAACAGCAACTTCGTTACTAATTATGACAAGTAACTGTAATTTCGATATTAATTATGGCAGGTAAGTGTAACTTCGTTACTAATTATGAGATGTAACTGTAATTTCGATACAAATTGTGGCAGGTAATTGTAATTTCGATACTAATTATGACAGGTAACAGTAACTTCGATACTAATTATGACAAGGAACTGTAACTTCGATAGTAATTATGACAGGTAACTGAACTTCGTTACTAATTATGACAAGTAACTCTAACTTCGTTACTAATTGTGACAAGTAACTGTAATTTTGATTAAAAATTATGGCAGGTAACTGCAACTTCGATACTAATTATGACAAGTAACTGTAACTTCGATAGTAATTATGACAGGTAACTGTAACTTCGTTACTAATTATGACAAGTAACTCTAACTTCGTTACTAATTATGACAAGTAACTGTAATTTTGATAAAAAATTATGGCAGGTAACTGTAACTTCGATACTAATTATGACAAGTAACTGTAATTTCGATACAAATTATGGCAGGTAACTGTAACTTCGATACTAATTATGACAGTTAACTGTAACTTCGTTACTAATTATGACAAGTAACAGTAATTTCGATACTAATTATGACAGGTAACAGTAATTTCGATACTAATTATGATAAGTAACAGTAACTTCGATACTAATTATGACAAGAAACTGTAATTTCGAAACTAATTATGACAGGTAACATCGTTACTAATTATGACAAGTAACTGTAATTTCGATACAAATTATGGCCGGTAACGGTAACTTCGATACTAATTATGACAGGTAACAGTAACTTCGATACTAATTATGACAAGTAACTGTAACTTCGTTACTAATTATGACAAGTAACTGTAAATTTCATAAAAATTATTGCAGGTAGTAGTAACTTCGATACTAATTATGACAAGTAACAGTAACTTCGATACTAATTATGACAAGAAACTGTAATTTCGAAACTAATTATGACAGGTAACTGTAACATCGTTACTAATTATGACAAGTAACTGTAATTTCGATACAAATTTTGGCAGGTAACTGTAACTTCGATACTAATTATGACAGGTAACAGTAACTTTGATACTAATAATGACAGAACACAGTAACTTCGATACTAATTATGACAGGTAACAGTTACTTCGATAATAATTATGGCAGGTAACTGTAACTTCGATACTAATTATGACAGTTAACTGTAACTTCGTTACTAATTATGACAAGTAACTGTAATTTCGATACAAATTATGGCAGGTAACTGTAACTTCGATACTAATTATGACATTGAAGTGTAACTTCGATACTAATTATGACAAGTAACTGTAACTTCGATACTAATTATGACAGGTAACTGTAACATCGTTACTAATTATGACAAGTAACTGTAATTTCGATACAAATTATGGCAGGTAATTGTAATTTCGATACTAATTATGACAGGTAACAGTGGCTTCGATACTAATTATGACAAGTAACAGTAACTTCGATACTAATTATGACAAGTAACTGTAACTTCGATACTAATTTTGACAGATAACTGTAACTTCGTTACTAATTATGACAAGTAACGGTAATTTCGATACAAATTTTGGCAGGTAACTGTAACTTCGATACTAATTATGACAGGTAACAGTAACTTCGATACTAATTATGACAAGTAACTGTAACTTCGATACTAATTATGACAGGTAACTGTAAATTCGTTACTAATTATGACAAGTAACTGTAATTTTGATACAAATTATGGCAGGTAACTGTAACTTCGATTCTAATTATGAGAGGTAACAGTAACTTCGATACTAATTATGACAAGTAACTGTAACTTCGTACTAATTATGACAAGTAACTGTAACTTCGATACAAATTGTGACAGGTTACTGTAACTTCGTTACTAATTATGACTAGAAACTCTAAATTCGTTACTAATTATGACAAGTAACAGTAATTTTGATAAAAATTATGGTAGGTAACTGTAACTTCAATACTAATTATGGCAGGTGACAGTAACTTCGATACTAATTATGACAAGTAACTGTAACTTCGATACTAATTATGACAAGTAACTGTAACTTCGATACTAATTATGACTGATAACAGTAACTTCGATAATAATTATGGCAGGTAACTGTAACTTCGATACTAATTATGACAGTTAACTGTAACTTCGTTACTAATTATGACAAGTAACTGTAATTTCGATACTAATTATGACAAGAAACTGTAATTTCGATAGTAATTATGACAGGTAACTGTAACTTCGTTACTAATTATGACAAGTAACTGTAATTTTGATTAAAAAAATATGGTAGGTAACTGTAACTTCAATACTAATTATGACAGGTAAGAGTAACTTCGATACTAATTATGACAGGTAACTGCAACTTCGTTACTAATTATCACAACAAACTTTATTTTCGATACTAATTAAGGCAGGTAACTTTAAATTCGTTACTAATTATGACAAGTCCCTGTAATTTCGTTACAAATTATGGCAGGTAACTGTAACTTCCATACTAATTATGACAGGTAACAGTAACTTCGATACTAATTATGAAAAGTAACTGTAATTTCGATAGTAGTTATGACAGGTAACTGTAACGTCGTTACTAATTATGACAAGTAACTGTAATTTCGATACAAATTATGGCAGGTAACTGTATCTTCGATACTAATTATGACAGGTAACAGTAACTTCGATAGTAATTATGACAAGTAACTGTAACTTCGATAGTAATTATGACAGGTAACTGTAACTTCGTTACTAATTATGACAAGTAACTGTAATTTCGCTACAAATTATGGCAGGTAACTGTAACTTCGATACTAATTATGACAGGTAACAGTAACTTCGATACTAATTATGACAGGTAACAGTAACATCGATACTAATTATGACAAGTAACCGTAACTTCGATAGTTTTTATGACAGGTAACTGTAACTTCGTTACTAATTATGACAAGTAACTCTAACTCCGATACTAATTATGACAAGTAACTGTTATTTTGATAAAAAATTATGGCAGGGAACTGTAACTTCGATACTAATTATGACAAGTAACTGTAATTTCGATACAAATTATGGCAGGTAACTGTACCTTCGATACTTATTATGTCAGGTAGCAGTAACTTCGATACTAATTATGACAGAAAACAGTAACTTCGATACTAATTATGACAGGTAACAGTAACTTCGATAATAATTATGGCAGGTAACTGTAACTTCGTTACTAATTATGAGAAGTAACTGTAATTTCGATACAAATTGTGGCAGGTAATTGTAATTTCGATACTAATTATGACAGGTAACAGTAACTTCGATACTAATTATGACAAGTAACTGTAACTTCGATAATAATTATGACAGGTAACTGTAACTTCAATACTAATTATGACAAGTAACCCTTACTTCGTTACTAATTATGACAAGTAACTGTAATTTTGATAAAAAAAATTGGCAGGTAACTGTAACTTCGACACTAATTATGACAAGTAACTGTAACTTCGATACTAATTATGACAGGTAACTGTAACTTCGATACTAATTATGACAAGTAACCCTAACTTCGTTACTAATTATGACAAGTAACTGTAATTTTGAAAAAGAATTATGGCAGGTAACTCTAACTTCGACACTAATTATGACAAGTAACTGTAACTTGGATACTAATTATGACAGGTAACTGTAACTTCGATACTAATTATGACAAGTAACCCTAACTTCGTTACTAATTATGACAAGTAACTGTAATTTTGATAAAAAATTATGGCAGGTAACTGTAACTTCGATACTAATTATGAGAGGTAACAGTTACTTCGATACTAATTATGACAGGTAACAGCAACTTCGTTACTAATTATGACAAGTAACTGTAATTTCGATATTAATTATGGCAGGTAAGTGTAACTTCGTTACTAATTATGAGATGTAACTGTAATTTCGATACAAATTGTGGCAGGTAATTGTAATTTCGATACTAATTATGACAGGTAACAGTAACTTCGATACTAATTATGACAAGGAACTGTAACTTCGATAGTAATTATGACAGGTAACTGAACTTCGTTACTAATTATGACAAGTAACTCTAACTTCGTTACTAATTGTGACAAGTAACTGAAATTTTGATAAAAAATTATGGCAGGTAACTGCAACTTCGATACTAATTATGACAAGTAACTGTAACTTCGATAGTAATTATGACAGGTAACAGTAACTTCGTTACTAATTATGACAAGTAACTCTAACTTCGTTACTAATTATGACAAGTAACTGTAATTTTGATAAAAAATTATGGCAGGTAACTGTAACTTCGATACTAATTATGACAAGTAACTGTAATTTCGATACAAAATTATGGCAGGTAACTGTAACTTCGATACTAATTATGACAGTTAACTGTAACTTCGTTACTAATTATGACAAGTAACTGTAATTTCGATACTAATTATGACAGGTAACAGTAACTTCGATACTAATTATGATAAGTAACAGTAACTTCGATACTAATTATGACAAGAAACTGTAATTTCGAAACTAATTATGACAGGTAACTGTAACATCGTTACTAATTATGACAAGTAACTGTAATTTCGATACAAATTATGGCCGGTAACTGTAACTTCGATACTAATTATGACAGGTAACAGTTACTTCGATACTAATTATGACAAGTAACTGTAACTTCGTTACTAATTATGACAAGTAACTGTAAATTTCATAAAAATTATTGCAGGTAGTAGTAACTTCGATACTAATTATGACAAGTAACAGTAACTTCGATACTAATTATGACAAGAAACTGTAATTTCGAAACTAATTATGACAGGTAACTGTAACATCGTTACTAATTATGACAAGTAACTCTAATTTCGATACAAATTTTGGCAGGTAACTGTAACTTCGATACTAATTATGACAGGTAACAGTAACTTTGATACTAATAATGACAGAACACAGTAACTTCGATACTAATTATGACAGGTAACTGTTACTTCGATAATAATTATGGCAGGTAACTGTAACTTCGATACTAATTATGACAGTTAACTGTAACTTCGTTACTAATTATGACAAGTAACTGTAATTTCGATACAAATTATGGCAGGTAACTGTAACTTCGATACTAATTATGACATTGAAGAGTAACTTCGATACTAATTATGAAAAGTAACTGTAACTTCGATACTAATTATGACAGGTAACTGTAACATCGTTACTAATTATGACAAGTAACTGTAATTTCGATACAAATTATGGCAGGTAATTGTAATTTCGATACTAATTATGACAGGTAACAGTGACTTCGATACTAATTATGACAAGTAACAGTAACTTCGATACTAATTATGACAAGTAACTGTAACTTCGATACTAATTTTGACAGGTAACTGTAACTTCGTTACTAATTATGACAAGTAACGGTAATTTCGATACAAATTTTGGCAGGTAACTGTAACTTCGATACTAATTATGACAGGTAACAGTAACTTCGATAATAATTATGACGAGTAACTGTAACTTCGATACTAATTATGACAGGTAACTGTAAATTCGTTACTAATTATGACAAGTAACTGTAATTTTGACACAAATTATGGCAGGTAACTGTAACTTCGATACTAATTATGACAGGTAACTGTAACATCGTTACTAATTATGACAAGTAACTGTAATTTCGATACAAATTATGGCAGGTAATTGTAATTTCGATACTAATTATGACAGGTAACAGTGACTTCGATACTAATTATGACAAGTAACAGTAACTTCGATACTAATTATGACAGGTAACAGTAACATCGATGCTAATTATGACAAGTAACTGTAACTTCGATACTAATTATGACAAGTAACTGTAACTTCGATACAAATTGTGACAGGTTACTGTAACTTCGATACTAATTATGACAAGAAACTCTAAATTCGTTACTAATTATGACAAGTAACAGTAATTTTGATAAAAAATTATGGTAGGTAACAGTAACTTCAATACTAATTATGGCAGGTAACAGTAACTTCGATACTAATTATGACAAGTAACTGTAACTTCGATACTAATTATGACAAGTAACTGTAACTTCGATACTAATTATGACAGGTAACTGTAACTTCGTTACTAATTATGACAGGTAACAGTAACTTCGATACTAATTATGACATTTAACTATATTTTCGATACAAATTATGACAGGTAACTGTAACTTCGATACTAATTATGACAAGAAACTGTAATTTTGATAAAAAATATGGTAGGTAACTGTAACTTCAATACTAATTATGACAGGAAACAGTAACTTCGATACTAATTATGACAGGTAACTGTAACTTCGTTACTAATTATCACAAGTAACTTCAATTTCGATACTAATTACGGCAGGTAACTGTAAATTCGTTACTAATTATGACAAGTCCCTGTAATTTCGTTACAAATTATGGCAGGTGACTGTAACTTCCATACTAATTATGACAGGTAACAGTAACTTCGATACTAATTATGACAGGAAACTGTAACTTCGTTACTAATTATGACAAGTAACTGTAATTTCGATACAAATTATGACAGGTTACTGTAACCTAGTTACTAATTATGACAAGTAACACTACATTCGATGCTAATTATGACAGGTAACTGTAACTTCGATACTAATGAAGACAAGGAACTGTAATTTCGATACAAATTATGGCAGATAACTGTTACTTCATTACTAATTATGGCAGGTAACTGTAACTTCGATACTAATTATGACAGGTAACAGTAACTTCGATACTAATTATGACAAGTAACTATAACTTCGATACAAATTGTGACAGGTTACTGTAACTTCGATACTAATTATGACAAGAAACTCTAAATTCGTTACTAATTATGACAAGTAACAGTAATTTTGATAAAAAAATTATGGTAGGTAACTGTAACTTCACTACTAATTATGGCAGGTAACAGTAACTTCGATACTAATTATGACAAGTAACAGTAACTTCGTTACTAATTATGACAAGTAACTGTAACTTCGATACTAATTAAGACAGGTAACATTAACTTCGTTACTAATTATGACAAGTAACTGTAATTTCGATACAAATATTGGCAGGCAACTGTAACTTCGATACTAATTATGACAGGTAACAGTAACTTCGATAATTATTATGACAAGTAACTGTAACTTCGATACTAATTATGACAGGTAACTGTAACTTCGTTACTTATTATGACAAGTAACTGTAATTTCGATACAAATTATGGCAGGTAACTGTAACTTCGATACTAATTATGACAGGTAACTGTAACTTCGTTACTTATTATGACAAGTAACTGTAATTTCGTTACAAATTATGGCAGGTAATTGTAATTTCGATACTAATTATGACAGGTAACAGTAACTTCGATACTAATTATGACAAGTAACAGTAACTTCGTTACTAATTATGACAAGTAACTGTAACTTCGATACTAATTAAGACAGGTAACATTAACTTCGTTACTAATTATGACAAGTAACTGTAATTTCGATACAAATATTGGCAGGCAACTGTAACTTCGATACTAATTATGACAGGTAACAGTAACTTCGATAATTATTATGACAAGTAACTGTAACTTCGATACTATTTATGACAGGTAACTGTAACTTCGTTACTTATTATGACAAGTAACTGTAATTTCGATACAAATTATGGCAGGTAACTGTAACTTCGATACTAATTATGACAGGTTACAGTAACATCGATACTAACTATGACAGGAAACTTTAACTTCGTTACAAATTATGACAAGTAACTATAACTTCGCTACAAATTATGACAGGTAACTGTAACTTCGATACTAATTATGACAAGAAACTCTAACTTCGTTACTAATTGTGACAAGTAACTGTAATATTGATAAAAAATTATGGTAGGTAACTGTAACTTCAAAACTAATTATGTCAGGTAACAGTAACTTCGATACTAATTATGACAGGTAACTGTAACTTCGTTACTAATTATGACAAGTAACTTTAATTTCGATACTAATTATGGCAGGTAACTGTAACTTCGTTACTAATTATGACAAGTCCCTGTAATTTCGATACAAATTATGGCAGGTTACTGTAACTTCGATACTAATTATGACAGGTAACAGTAACTTCGATACTAATTATGACAAGTAACTATAACTTCGATACAAATTATGACAGGTAACTGTAACTTCGATACTAATTATGACAAGGAACTGTAACTTCGATACTAATTATGACAGGTAACTGTAATTTCGTTACTAATTATGACAAGTAACTGTCATATCGATACAAATTTTAGCAGGTAACTGTAACTTCGATATTAATTGTGACAGGTAACAGTAACTTCGATACTTATTATGACAAGTAACTGTAACTTCGATACTAATTATGACAGGTAACTGTAAGTTCGTTACTAATTATGACAAGTAACTGTAATTTCGATACAAATTATGGCAGGTCACTGTAACTTCGATACTAATCATGACAGGTAACAGTAACTTCGATACTAATTATGACATTTAACTATATTTTCGATACAAATTATGACAGGTAACTGTAACTTCGATACTAATTATGACAAGAAACTGTAATTTTGATAAATAATATGGTAGGTAACTGTTACTTCAATACTAATTATGACAGGAAACAGTAACTTCGATACTAATTATGACAGGTAACTGTAACTTCGTTACTAATTATCACAAGTAACTTCAATTTCGATACTAATTACGGCAGGTAACTGTAAATTCGTTACTAATTATGACAAGTCCCTGTAATTTCGTTACAAATTATGGCAGGTGACTGTAACTTCCATACTAATTATGACAGGTAACAGTAACTTCGATACTAATTATGACAGGAAACTGTAACTTCGTTACTAATTATGACAAGTAACTGTAATTTCGATACAAATTATGACAGGTTACTGTAACCTAGTTACTAATTATGACAAGTAACACTACCTTCGATGCTAATTATGACAGGTAACTGTAACTTCGATACTAATGAAGACAAGGAACTGTAATTTCGATACAAATTATGGCAGATAACTGTTACTGCATTACTAATTATGACAGGTAACTGTAACTTCGATACTAATTATGACAAGTAACTGTAACTTCGTTACTAATTATGAGAAGTAACTGTAATTTCGATACAAATTATGACATGTAACAGTAACTTCGATACTAATTATGACAGGTAACTGTAACTTCAATACTAATTATGACAGGTAACTGTAACTTCGATCCTAATTATGACAAGTAACTGTAATTTCGATAAAAATTATGACAGGTAACAATAACTTCGATATATTATGACAAGTAACTGGAACTTCGTTACTAATTATGACAAGTAACTGTAATTTCGATTCAAATTATGGCTGGTAACTGTAACTTCGATACTAATTATGACAGGTAACAGTAACTTCGATACTAATTATGACATGTCACTGTAACTTCGATACTAATTATGACAGGTAACTGTAACTTCGATACTAATTATGACAAGTAACTGTTACTTCGTTACTAATTATGCCAAGTAACTGTAATTTCGATACAAATTATGGCAGGTAACCGTAACTTCGTTACTAGTTATTACAAGTAAGAGTAACTTCGTTTCTAATTATGACATGTAACAGTAACTTCGATACTAATTATGACAGGTAACTGTAACTTCAATACTAATTATGACAGGTAACTGTAACTTCGATCCTAATTATGACAAGTAACTGTAATTTCGATAAAAATTATGACAGGTAACAATAACTTCGATAATAATTATGACAAGTAACTGGAACTTCGTTACTAATTATGACAAGTAACTGTAATTTCGATAAAAATTATGGCTGGTAACTGTAACTTCGATACTAATTATGACATGTAACCGTAACTTCGATACAAATTATGGCAGGTAACTGTAACTTCGATACTAATTATGACGGGTAACAGTAACATCGATACTAAATATGACAGGAAACTGTAACTTCGTTACTAATTATGACAAGTAACTGTAATTTCGATACAAATTATGGCAGGTAAGTGTAACTTCGTTACTAATTATGAGAAGTAACTGTAATTTCGATACAAATTGTGGCAGGTAATTGTAATTTCGATACTAATTTTGATAGGTAACAGTAACTTCGATACTAATTATGACAAGTAACTGTAACTTCGCTACTAATTATGACAGGTAACTGTAACTTCGTTACTAATTATGACAAGTTACTCTAACTTCGTTACTAATTATGACAAGTAAGTGTAATTATGAAAAAAAATTATGACAGGTAACAGTAACTTCGATAATAATTATGACAAGTAACTGTAACTTCGATAGTAATTATGACAGGTAACTGTAACTTCGTTACTAATTATGACAAGTAACTCTAACTTCGTTACTAATTATGACAAGTAACTATAATTTTGATAAAATATTATGGCAGGTAACTGTAACATCGATACTAATTATGACAAGTAACTGTAATTTCGATACAAATTATGGCAGGTAACTGTAACTTCGATACTAATTATGACAGGTAACAGTAACTTCGATATTAATTATGACAGAAAACAGTAACTTCGATAATAATTATGGCAGGTAACTGTAACTTCGATACTAATTATGACAGTTAACTGTAACTCGTTACTAATTATGACACGTAACTGTAATTTCGATACTAATTATGACAGGTAATAGTAACTTCGATACTAATTATGACAAGTAACAGTAACTTCGATACTAATTATGACAAGAAACTGTAATTTCGAAACTAATTATGACAGATAACTGTAACATCGTTACTAATTATTACAAGTAACTGTAATTTCGATACAAATTATGGCAGGTAACTGTAACTTCGATACTAATTATGACAGGTAACAGTAACTTCGATACTAATTATGACAAGTAACTGCAAATTCGTTACTAATTATGACAAGTAACTGTAATTTTCATAAAAAAATATGGCAGGTAACAGTAACTTCGATACCAATTATGACAGGTAACAGTAACTTCGATACTAATTATGACAAATAACTGTAACTTCGATACTAATTATGACAGGTAACTGTAAATTCGTTACTAATTATGACAAGTAACTGTAATTTTGATACAAATTATGGCAGGTAACTGTAACTTCGATACTAATTTTGACAGGTAACAGTAACTTCGATACTTATTATGACAAGTAACTATAACTTCGATACAAATTGTGACCGGTTACTGTAACTTCGATACTAATTATGACAAGAAACTCTAAATTCGTTACTAATTATTACAAGTAACAGTAATTTTGATAAAAAATTATGGTAGGTAACTGTAACTTCAAAACTAATTATGTCAGGTAACAGTAACTTCGATACTAATTATGACAGGTAACTGTAACTTCGTTACTAATTATGACAAGTAACTTTAATTTCGATACTAATTATGACAGGTAACTGTAACTTCGTTACTAATTATGACAAGTAACTGTAATTTTGATAAAAAATTATGGCAGGTATCTGCAACTTCGATACTAATTATGACAGGTAACAGTAAATTCGATACTAATTATGACAAGCAACTCTAACTTCGTTACTAATTATGACAAGTAACTGTAATTTTGAAAAAAAAAATGGCAGGTAACTGTAACTTCGACACTAATTATGACAAGTAACTGTAACTTCGATACTAATTATGACAGGTAACAGTAACTTCGATACTAATTATGACAAGTAACTGTAACTTCGATAGTAATTATGACAGGTAACTGTAACTTCGTTACTAATTATGACAAGTAACTCTAACTTCGTTACTAATTATGACAAGTAACTGTAATTTTGATAAAAAATTATGGCAGGTAACTGTAACTTCGATACTAATTATGACAAGTAACTGTAATTTCGATACAAATTATGGCAGGTAACTGTAACTTCGATACTAATTATGACATTGAAGAGTACCTTCGATACTAATTATGACAAGTAACTGTAACTTCGATACTAATTATGACAGGTAACTGTAACATCGTTACTAATTATGACAAGTAACTGTAATTTCGATACAAATTATGGCAGGTAATTGTAATTTCGATACTAATTATGACAGGTAACAGTGACTTCGATACTAATTATGACAAGTAACATAACTTCGATACTAATTATGACAAGTAACTGTAACTTCGATACTAATTTTGACAGGTAACTGTAACTTCGTTACTAATTATGACAAGTAACGGTAATTTCGATACAAATTTTGGCAGGTAACTGTAACTTCGATACTAATTATGACAGGTAACAGTAACTTCGATAATAATTATGACAAGTAACTGTAACTTCGATACTAATTATGACAGGTAACTGTAAATTCGTTACTAATTATGACAAGTAACTGTAATTTTGATACAAATTATGGCAGGTAACTGTAACTTCGATACAAATTATGACAGGTAACAGTAACTTCGATACTAATTATGACAAGTAACTGTAACTTCGATACTAATTATGACAAGTAACTGTAACTTCGATACAAATTGTGACAGGTTACTGTAACTTCGATACTAATTATGACAAGAAACTCTAAATTCGTTACTAATTATGACAAGTAACAGTAATTTTGATAAAAAATTATGGTAGGTAACTGTAACTTCAATACTAATTATGGCAGGTAACAGTAACTTCGATACTAATTATGACAAGTAACTGTAACTTCGATACTAATTATGACAACTAACTGTAACTTCGATACTAATTATGACAGGTAACTGTAACTTCGTTACTAATTATGACAAGTAACTGTAATTTCGTTACAAATTATGGCAGGTAATTGTAATTTCGATACTAATTATTACAGGTAACTGTAACTTGATACTAATTATGAAAAGTAACAGTTACTTCGATACTTATTATGACAAGTAAATGTAACTTCGATACTAATTATGACAGGTAACTGTAACTTCGTTACTAATTATGACAAGTAACTGTAATTTCGATACAAATTTCGGCAGGTAACTGTAACTTCGATACTAATTATGACAGGTAACAGTAACTTCGATAATTATTATGACAAGTAACTGTAACTTCGATACTAATTATGACAGGTAACTGTAACTTCGTTACTTATTATGACAAGTAACTGTAATTTCGATACAAATAATGGCAGGTAACTGTAACTTCGTTACTAATTATGACAGGTTACAGTAACATCGATACTAACTATGACAGGAAACTTTAACTTCGTTACTAATTATGACAAGTAACTGTAATTTCGATACAAATAATGACAGGTAACTGTAACTTCGTTACTAATTATGACAAGTAACTGTAATTTCGATACAAATTATGGCAGGTAACAGTACCTTCGATACTAATTATGACTGGTAACTCTTACTTCGATACTAATTATGTCAAGGAACTTTAATTTCGATACAAATTATAGCAGGTAACAGTAACTTCGATACTAAATTTGACAGGTAACAGTAACTTCGATACTAATTATGACAAGTAACTATAACTTCGATACAAATTATGACAGGTAACTGTAACTTCGTTACAAATTATGACAAGTAACTATAACTTCGCTACAAATTATGACCGGTAACTGTAACTTCGATACTAATTATGACAAGAAACTCTAACTTCGTTACTAATTGTGACAAGTAACTGTAATATTGATAAAAAATTATGGTAGGTAACTGTAACTTCAAAACTAATTATGTCAGGTAACAGTAACTTCGATACTAATTATGACAGGTAACTGTAACTTCGTTACTAATTATGACAAGTAACTTTAATTTCGATACTAATTATGGCAGGTAACTGTAACTTCGTTACTAATTATGACAAGTCCCTGTAATTTCGATACAAATTATGGCAGGTTACTGTAACTTCGATACTAATTATGACAGGTAACAGTAACTTCGATACTAATTATGACAAGTAACTATAACTTCGATACAAATTATGACAGGTAACTGTAACTTCGATACTAATTATGACAAGGAACTGTAACTTCGATACTAATTATGACAGGTAACTGTAATTTCGTTACTAATTATGACAAGTAACTGTCATTTCGATACAAATTTTAGCAGGTAACTGTAACTTCGATACTAATTGTGACAGGTAACAGTAACTTCGATACTTATTATGACAAGTAACTGTAACTTCGATACTAATTATGACAGGTAACTGTAAGTTCGTTACTAATTATGACAAGTAACTGTAATTTCGATACAAATTATGGCAGGTCACTGTAACTTCGATACTAATCATGACAGGTAACAGTAACTTCGATACTAATTATGACATTTAACTATATTTTCGATACAAATTATGACAGGTAACTGTAACTTCGATACTAATTATGACAAGAAACTGTAATTTTGATAAAAAATATGGTAGGTAACTGTTACTTCAATACTAATTATGACAGGAAACAGTAACTTCGATACTAATTATGACAGGTAACTGTAACTTCGTTACTAATTATCACAAGTAACTTCAATTTCGATACTAATTACGGCAGGTAACTGTAAATTCGTTACTAATTATGACAAGTCCCTGTAATTTCGTTACAAATTATGGCAGGTGACTGTAACTTCCATACTAATTATGACAGGTAACAGTAACTTCGATACTAATTATGACAGGAAACTGTAACTTCGTTACTAATTATGACAAGTAACTGTAATTTCGATACAAATTATGACAGGTTACTGTAACCTAGTTACTAATTATGACAAGTAACACTACCTTCGATGCTAATTATGACAGGTAACTGTAACTTCGATACTAATGAAGACAAGGAACTGTAATTTCGATACAAATTATGGCAGATAACTGTTACTGCATTACTAATTATGACAGGTAACTGTAACTTCGATACTAATTATGACAAGTAACTGTAACTTCGTTACTAATTATGAGAAGTAACTGTAATTTCGATACAAATTATGACATGTAACAGTAACTTCGATACTAATTATGACAGGTAACTGTAACTTCAATACTAATTATGACAGGTAACTGTAACTTCGATCCTAATTATGACAAGTAACTGTAATTTCGATAAAAATTATGACAGGTAACAATAACTTCGATATATTATGACAAGTAACTGGAACTTCGTTACTAATTATGACAAGTAACTGTAATTTCGATACAAATTATGGCTGGTAACTGTAACTTCGATACTAATTATGACAGGTAACAGTAACTTCGATACTAATTATGACATGTCACTGTAACTTCGATACTAATTATGACAGGTAACTGTAACTTCGATACTAATTATGACAAGTAACTGTTACTTCGTTACTAATTATGACAAGTAACTGTAATTTCGATACAAATTATGGCAGGTAACCGTAACTTCGTTACTAGTTATGACAAGTAAGAGTAACTTCGTTTCTAATTATGACATGTAACAGTAACTTCGATACTAATTATGACAGGTAACTGTAACTTCAATACTAATTATGACAGGTAACTGTAACTTCGATCCTAATTATGACAAGTAACTGTAATTTCGATAAAAATTATGACAGGTAACAATAACTTCGATAATAATTATGACAAGTAACTGGAACTTCGTTACTAATTATGACAAGTAACTGTAATTTCGATAAAAATTATGGCTGGTAACTGTAACTTCGATACTAATTATGACATGTAACCGTAACTTCGATACAAATTATGGCAGGTAACTGTAACTTCGATACTAATTATGACGGGTAACAGTAACATCGATACTAAATATGACAGGAAACTGTAACTTCGTTACTAATTATGACAAGTAACTGTAATTTCGATACAAATTATGGCAGGTAAGTGTAACTTCGTTACTAATTATGAGAAGTAACTGTAATTTCGATACAAATTGTGGCAGGTAATTGTAATTTCGATACTAATTTTGATAGGTAACAGTAACTTCGATACTAATTATGACAAGTAACTGTAACTTCGCTACTAATTATGACAGGTAACTGTAACTTCGTTACTAATTATGACAAGTTACTCTAACTTCGTTACTAATTATGACAAGTAAGTGTAATTATGAAAAAAATTATGACAGGTAACAGTAACTTCGATAATAATTATGACAAGTAACTGTAACTTCGATAGTAATTATGACAGGTAACTGTAACTTCGTTACTAATTATGACAAGTAACTCTAACTTCGTTACTAATTATGACAAGTAACTATAATTTTGATAAAATATTATGGCAGGTAACTGTAACATCGATACTAATTATGACAAGTAACTGTAATTTCGATACAAATTATGGCAGGTAACTGTAACTTCGATACTAATTATGACAGGTAACAGTAACTTCGATACTAATTATGACAGAAAACAGTAACTTCGATAATAATTATGGCAGGTAACTGTAACTTCGATACTAATTATGACAGTTAACTGTAACTCGTTACTAATTATGACACGTAACTGTAATTTCGATACTAATTATGACAGGTAATAGTAACTTCGATACTAATTATGACAAGTAACAGTAACTTCGATACTAATTATGACAAGAAACTGTAATTTCGAAACTAATTATGACAGATAACTGTAACATCGTTACTAATTATTACAAGTAACTGTAATTTCGATACAAATTATGGCAGGTAACTGTAACTTCGATACTAATTATGACAGGTAACAGTAACTTCGATACTAATTATGACAAGTAACTGCAAATTCGTTACTAATTATGACAAGTAACTGTAATTTTCATAAAAAAATATGGCAGGTAACAGTAACTTCGATACCAATTATGACAGGTAACAGTAACTTCGATACTAATTATGACAAATAACTGTAACTTCGATACTAATTATGACAGGTAACTGTAAATTCGTTACTAATTATGACAAGTAACTGTAATTTTGATACAAATTATGGCAGGTAACTGTAACTTCGATACTAATTTTGACAGGTAACAGTAACTTCGATACTTATTATGACAAGTAACTATAACTTCGATACAAATTGTGACCGGTTACTGTAACTTCGATACTAATTATGACAAGAAACTCTAAATTCGTTACTAATTATTACAAGTAACAGTAATTTTGATAAAAAATTATGGTAGGTAACTGTAACTTCAAAACTAATTATGTCAGGTAACAGTAACTTCGATACTAATTATGACAGGTAACTGTAACTTCGTTACTAATTATGACAAGTAACTTTAATTTCGATACTAATTATGGCAGGTAACTGTAACTTCGTTACTAATTATGACAAGTAACTGTAATTTTGATAAAAAATTATGGCAGGTATCTGCAACTTCGATACTAATTATGACAGGTAACAGTAAATTCGATACTAATTATGACAAGCAACTCTAACTTCGTTACTAATTATGACAAGTAACTGTAATTTTGAAAAAAAAATGGCAGGTAACTGTAACTTCGACACTAATTATGACAAGTAACTGTAACTTCGATACTAATTATGACAGGTAACAGTAACTTCGATACTAATTATGACAAGTAACTGTAACTTCGATAGTAATTATGACAGGTAACTGTAACTTCGTTACTAATTATGACAAGTAACTCTAACTTCGTTACTAATTATGACAAGTAACTGTAATTTTGATAAAAAATTATGGCAGGTAACTGTAACTTCGATACTAATTATGACAAGTAACTGTAATTTCGATACAAATTATGGCAGGTAACTGTAACTTCGATACTAATTATGACAGGTAACAGTAATTTCGGTACTAATTATGACAGAAAACAGTAACTTCGATACTTATTATGACTGATAAGAGTAACTTCGATAATAATTATGGCAGGTAACTGTAACTTCGATACTAATTATGACAGTTAAATGTAACTTCGTTACTAATTATGACAAGTAACTGTAATTTCGATACTAATTATGACAGGTAACAGTAACTTCGATACTAATTATGATAAGTAACAGTAACTTCGATACTAATTATGACAAGAAACTGTAATTTCGAAACTAATTATGACAGGTAACTGTAACATCGTTACTAATTATGACAAGTAACTGTAATTTCGATACAAATTATGGCAGGTAACTGTAACTTCGATACTAATTATGACATTGAAGATTACCTTCGATACTAATTATGACAAGTAACTGTAACTTCGATACTAATTATGACAGGCAACTGTAACATCGTTACTAATTATGACAAGTAACTGTAATTTCGATACAAATTATGGCAGGTAATTGTAATTTCGATACTAATTATGACAGGTAACAGTGACTTCGATACTAATTATGACAAGTAACATAACTTCGATACTAATTATGACAAGTAACTGTAACTTCGATACTAATTTTGACAGGTAACTGTAACTTCGTTACTAATTATGACAAGTAACGGTAATTTCGATACAAATTTTGGCAGGTAACTGTAACTTCGATACTAATTATGACAGGTAACAGTAACTTCGATAATAATTATGACAAGTAACTGTAACTTCGATACTAATTATGACAGGTAACTGTAAATTCGTTACTAATTATGACAAGTAACTGTAATTTTGATACAAATTATGGCAGGTAACTGTAACTTCGATACAAATTATGACAGGTAACAGTAACTTCGATAATAATTATGACAAGTAACTATAACTTCGCTACAAATTATGACAGGTAACTGTAACTTCGATACTAATTATGACAAGAAACTCTAACTTCGTTACTAATTGTGACAAGTAACTGTAATATTGATAAAAAATTATGGTAGGTAACTGTAACTTCAAAACTAATTATGTCAGGTAACAGTAACTTCGATACTAATTATGACAGGTAACTGTAACTTCGTTACTAATTATGACAAGTAACTTTAATTTCGATACTAATTATGGCAGGTAACTGTAACTTCGTTACTAATTATGACAAGTCCCTGTAATTTCGATACAAATTATGGCAGGTTACTGTAACTTCGATACTAATTATGACAGGTAACAGTAACTTCGATACTAATTATGACAAGTAACTATAACTTCGATACAAATTATGACAGGTAACTGTAACTTCGATACTAATTATGACAAGGAACTGTAACTTCGATACTAATTATGACAGGTAACTGTAATTTCGTTACTAATTATGACAAGTAACTGTCATTTCGATACAAATTTTAGCAGGTAACTGTAACTTCGATACTAATTGTGACAGGTAACAGTAACTTCGATACTTATTATGACAAGTAACTGTAACTTCGATACTAATTATGACAGGTAACTGTAAGTTCGTTACTAATTATGACAAGTAACTGTAATTTCGATACAAATTATGGCAGGTCACTGTAACTTCGATACTAATCATGACAGGTAACAGTAACTTCGATACTAATTATGACATTTAACTATATTTTCGATACAAATTATGACAGGTAACTGTAACTTCGATACTAATTATGACAAGAAACTGTAATTTTGATAAAAAATATGGTAGGTAACTGTTACTTCAATACTAATTATGACAGGAAACAGTAACTTCGATACTAATTATGACAGGTAACTGTAACTTCGTTACTAATTATCACAAGTAACTTCAATTTCGATACTAATTACGGCAGGTAACTGTAAATTCGTTACTAATTATGACAAGTCCCTGTAATTTCGTTACAAATTATGGCAGGTGACTGTAACTTCCATACTAATTATGACAGGTAACAGTAACTTCGATACTAATTATGACAGGAAACTGTAACTTCGTTACTAATTATGACAAGTAACTGTAATTTCGATACAAATTATGACAGGTTACTGTAACCTAGTTACTAATTATGACAAGTAACACTACCTTCGATGCTAATTATGACAGGTAACTGTAACTTCGATACTAATGAAGACAAGGAACTGTAATTTCGATACAAATTATGGCAGATAACTGTTACTGCATTACTAATTATGACAGGTAACTGTAACTTCGATACTAATTATGACAAGTAACTGTAACTTCGTTACTAATTATGAGAAGTAACTGTAATTTCGATACAAATTATGTCATGTAACAGTAACTTCGATACTAATTATGACAGGTAACTGTAACTTCAATACTAATTATGACAGGTAACTGTAACTTCGATCCTAATTATGACAAGTAACTGTAATTTCGATAAAAATTATGACAGGTAACAATAACTTCGATATATTATGACAAGTAACTGGAACTTCGTTACTAATTATGACAAGTAACTGTAATTTCGATACAAATTATGGCTGGTAACTGTAACTTCGATACTAATTATGACAGGTAACAGTAACTTCGATACTAATTATGACATGTCACTGTAACTTCGATACTAATTATGACAGGTAACTGTAACTTCGATACTAATTATGACAAGTAACTGTTACTTCGTTACTAATTATTACAGGTAACTGTAACTTCGATCCTAATTATGACAAGTAACTGTAATTTCGATAAAAATTATGACAGGTAACAATAACTTCGATAATAATTATGACAAGTAACTGGAACTTCGTTACTAATTATGACAAGTAACTGTAATTTCGATAAAAATTATGGCTGGTAACTGTAACTTCGATACTAATTATGACATGTAACCGTAACTTCGATACAAATTATGGCAGGTAACTGTAACTTCGATACTAATTATGACGGGTAACAGTAACATCGATACTAAATATGACAGGAAACTGTAACTTCGTTACTAATTATGACAAGTAACTGTAATTTCGATACAAATTATGGCAGGTAAGTGTAACTTCGTTACTAATTATGAGAAGTAACTGTAATTTCGATACAAATTGTGGCAGGTAATTGTAATTTCGATACTAATTTTGATAGGTAACAGTAACTTCGATACTAATTATGACAAGTAACTGTAACTTCGCTACTAATTATGACAGGTAACTGTAACTTCGTTACTAATTATGACAAGTTACTCTAACTTCGTTACTAATTATGACAAGTAAGTGTAATTATGAAAAAAAATTATGACAGGTAACAGTAACTTCGATAATAATTATGACAAGTAACTGTAACTTCGATAGTAATTATGACAGGTAACTGTAACTTCGTTACTAATTATGACAAGTAACTCTAACTTCGTTACTAATTATGACAAGTAACTATAATTTTGATAAAATATTATGGCAGGTAACTGTAACATCGATACTAATTATGACAAGTAACTGTAATTTCGATACAAATTATGGCAGGTAACTGTAACTTCGATACTAATTATGACAGGTAACAGTAACTTCGATACTAATTATGACAGAAAACAGTAACTTCGATAATAATTATGGCAGGTAACTGTAACTTCGATACTAATTATGACAGTTAACTGTAACTCGTTACTAATTATGACACGTAACTGTAATTTCGATACTAATTATGACAGGTAATAGTAACTTCGATACTAATTATGACAAGTAACAGTAACTTCGATACTAATTATGACAAGAAACTGTAATTTCGAAACTAATTATGACAGATAACTGTAACATCGTTACTAATTAATACAAGTAACTGTAATTTCGATACAAATTATGGCAGGTAACTGTAACTTCGATACTAATTATGACAGGTAACAGTAACTTCGATACTAATTATGACAAGTAACTGCAAATTCGTTACTAATTATGACAAGTAACTGTAATTTTCATAAAAAAATATGGCAGGTAACAGTAACTTCGATACCAATTATGACAGGTAACAGTAACTTCGATACTAATTATGACAAATAACTGTAACTTCGATACTAATTATGACAGGTAACTGTAAATTCGTTACTAATTATGACAAGTAACTGTAATTTTGATACAAATTATGGCAGGTAACTGTAACTTCGATACTAATTTTGACAGGTAACAGTAACTTCGATACTTATTATGACAAGTAACTATAACTTCGATACAAATTGTGACCGGTTACTGTAACTTCGATACTAATTATGACAAGAAACTCTAAATTCGTTACTAATTATTACAAGTAACAGTAATTTTGATAAAAAATTATGGTAGGTAACTGTAACTTCAAAACTAATTATGTCAGGTAACAGTAACTTCGATACTAATTATGACAGGTAACTGTAACTTCGTTACTAATTATGACAAGTAACTTTAATTTCGATACTAATTATGGCAGGTAACTGTAACTTCGTTATTAATTATGACAAGTAACTGTAATTTTGATAAAAAATTATGGCAGGTATCTGCAACTTCGATACTAATTATGACAGGTAACAGTAAATTCGATACTAATTATGACAAGCAACTCTAACTTCGTTACTAATTATGACAAGTAACTGTAATTTTGAAAAAAAAATGGCAGGTAACTGTAACTTCGACACTAATTATGACAAGTAACTGTAACTTCGATACTAATTATGACAGGTAACAGTAACTTCGATACTAATTATGACAAGTAACTGTAACTTCGATAGTAATTATGACAGGTAACTGTAACTTCGTTACTAATTATGACAAGTAACTCTAACTTCGTTACTAATTATGACAAGTAACTGTAATTTTGATAAAAAATTATGGCAGGTAACTGTAACTTCGATACTAATTATGACAAGTAACTGTAATTTCGATACAAATTATGGCAGGTAACTGTAACTTCGATACTAATTATGACAGGTAACAGTAATTTCGGTACTAATTATGACAGAAAACAGTAACTTCGATACTTATTATGACTGATAAGAGTAACTTCGATAATAATTATGGCAGGTAACTGTAACTTCGATACTAATTATGACAGTTAAATGTAACTTCGTTACTAATTATGACAAGTAACTGTAATTTCGATACTAATTATGACAGGTAACAGTAACTTCGATACTAATTATGATAAGTAACAGTAACTTCGATACTAATTATGACAAGAAACTGTAATTTCGAAACTAATTATGACAGGTAACTGTAACATCGTTACTAATTATGACAAGTAACTGTAATTTCGATACAAATTATGGCAGGTAACTGTAACTTCGATACTAATTATGACATTGAAGAGTACCTTCGATACTAATTATGACAAGTAACTGTAACTTCGATACTAATTATGACAGGTAACTGTAACATCGTTACTAATTATGACAAGTAACTGTAATTTCGATACAAATTATGGCAGGTAATTGTAATTTCGATACTAATTATGACAGGTAACAGTGACTTCGATACTAATTATGACAAGTAACATAACTTCGATACTAATTATGACAAGTAACTGTAACTTCGATACTAATTTTGACAGGTAACTGTAACTTCGTTACTAATTATGACAAGTAACGGTAATTTCGATACAAATTTTGGCAGGTAACTGTAACTTCGATACTAATTATGACAGGTAACAGTAACTTCGATAATAATTATGACAAGTAACTGTAACTTCGATACTAATTATGACAGGTAACTGTAAATTCGTTACTAATTATGACAAGTAACTGTAATTTTGATACAAATTATGGCAGGTAACTGTAACTTCGATACAAATTATGACAGGTAACAGTAACTTCGATACTAATTATGACAAGTAACTGTAACTTCGATACTAATTATGACAAGTAACTGTAACTTCGATACAAATTGTGACAGGTTACTGTAACTTCGATACTAATTATGACAAGAAACTCTAAATTCGTTACTAATTATGACAAGTAACAGTAATTTTGATAAAAAATTATGGTAGGTAACTGTAACTTCAATACTAATTATGGCAGGTAACAGTAACTTCGATACTAATTATGACAAGTAACTGTAACTTCGATACTAATTATGACAACTAACTGTAACTTCGATACTAATTATGACAGGTAACTGTAACTTCGTTACTAATTATGACAAGTAACTGTAATTTCGTTACAAATTATGGCAGGTAATTGTAATTTCGATACTAATTATTACAGGTAACTGTAACTTCGATACTAATTATGAAAAGTAACAGTTACTTCGATACTAATTATGACAAGTAACTGTAACTTCGATACTAATTATGACAGGTAACTGTAACTTCGTTACTAATTATGACAAGTAACTGTAATTTCGATACAAATTTCGGCAGGTAACTGTAACTTCGATACTAATTATGACAGGTAACAGTAACTTCGATAATTATTATGACAAATAACTGTAACTTCGATACTAATTATGACAGGTAACTGTAACTTCGTTACTAATTATGACAAGTAACTGTAATTTCGATACAAATTATGGCAGGTAACTGTAACTTCGATACTAATTATGACGGGTAACAGTAACATCGATACTAACTATGACAGGAAACTGTAACTTCGTTACTTATTATGACAAGTAACTGTAATTTCGATACAAATTATGGCAGGTAAGTGTAACTTCGTTACTAATTATGAGAAGTAACTGTAATTTCGATACAAATTGTGGCAGGTAATTGTAATTTCGATACTAATTATGATAGGTAACAGTAACTTCGATACTTATTATGACAAGTAACAGTAACTTCGCTACTAATTATGACAGGTAACTGTAACTTCGTTACTAATTATGACAAGTTACTCTAACTTCGTTACTAATTATGACAAGTAACTGTAATTTTGAAAAAAATTATGACAGGTAACAGTAACTTCGATACTAATTATGACAAGTAACTGTAACTTCGATAGTAATTATGACAGGTAACTGTAACTTCGTTACTAATTATGACAAGTAACTGTAACATCGTTACTAATTATGACAAGTAACTGTAATTTTCATAAAAATTATTGCAGGTAGTAGTAACTTCGATACTAATTATGACAAGTAACAGTAACTTCGATACTAATTATGACAAGAAACTGTAATTTCGAAACTAATTATGACAGGTAACTGTAACATCGTTACTAATTATGACAAGTAACTGTAATTTCGATACAAATATTGGCAGGCAACTGTAACTTCGATACTAATTATGACAGGTAACAGTAACTTCGATAATTATTATGACAAGTAACTGTAACTTCGATACTAATTATGACAGGTAACTGTAACTTCGTTACTTATTATGACAAGTAACTGTAATTTCGATACAAATTATGGCAGGTAACTGTAACTTCGATACTAATTATGACAGGTTACAGTAACATCGATACTAACTATGACAGGAAACTTTAACTTCGTTACTAATTATGACAAGTAACTGTAATTTCGATACAAATTATGGCAGGTAACAGTACCTTCGATACTAATTATGACTGGTAACTGTAACTTCGATACTAATTATGTCAAGGAACTTTAATTTCGATACAAATTATAGCAGGTAACTGTAACTTCGATACTAAATATGACAGGTAACAGTAACTTCGATACTAATTATGACAAGTAACTATAACTTCGATACAAATTATGACAGGTAACTGTAACTTCGTTACTAATTATGACAAGTAACTATAACTTCGCTACAAATTATGACAAGTAACTGTAATTTCGATACAAATTATGACAGGTAACTGTAACTTCGTTACGAATTATGTCATGTCACTGTAATTTCAATACCAATTACGGCAGGTAAAAGTACCCTCGATACTAATTATGACTGGTAACTGTAACTTCGATACTAATTATGACAAGGAACTGTAATTTCGATACAAATTATGGCAGGTAACTGTAACCTCGATACTAATTATGACAGGTAACAGTAACTTCGATACTAATTATGACAAGTAACTATAACTTCGATACAAATTATGACAGGTAACTGTAACTTCGATACTAATTATGACAAGGAACTGTAACTTCGATACTAATTATGACAGGTAACTGTAACTTCGATACTAATCATGACAGGTAACAGTAACTTCGATACTAATTATGACATTTAACTATATTTTCGATACAAATTATGACAGGTAACTGTAACTTTGATACTAATTATGACATGAAACTGTAATTTTGATAAAAAATATGGTAGGTAACTGTAACTTCAAAACTAATTATGACAGGAAACAGTAACTTCGATACTAATTATGACAGGTAACTGTAACTTCGTTACTAATTATCACAAGTAACTTCAATTTCGATACTAATTACGGCAGGTAACTGTAAATTCGTTACTAATTATGACAAGTCCCTGTAATTTCGTTACAAATTATGGCAGGTGACTGTAACTTCCATACTAATTATGACAGGTAACAGTAACTTCGATACTAATTATGACAGGAAACTGTAACTTCGTTACTAATTATGAGAAGTAACTGTAATTTCGATACAAATTATGACAGGTAACTGTAACCTAGTTACTAATTATGACAAGTAACAGTACCTTCGATGCTAATTATGACAGGAAACTGTAACTTCGATACTAATGAAGACAAGGAACTGTAATTTCGATACAAATTATGGCAGATAACTGTTACTTCATTACTAATTATGACAGGTAACTGTAACTTCGATACTAATTATGACAAGTAACTGTAACTTCGTTACTTATTATGAGAAGTAACTGTAATTTCGATACAAATTATGACATGTAACAGTAACTTCGATACTAATTATGACAGGTAACTGTAACTTCAATACTAATTATGACAGGTAACTGTAACTTCGATCCTAATTATGACAAGTAACTGTAATTTCGATAAAAATTATGACAGGTAACATTAACTTCGATAATAATTATGACAAGTAACTGGAACTTCGTTACTAATTATGACAAGTAACTGTAATTTCGATACAAATTATGGCTGGTAACTGTACCTTCGACACTAATTATGACAGGTAACAGTAACTTCGATACTAATTATGACATGTCACTGTAACTTCGATACTAATTATGACAGGTAACTGTAACTTCGATACTAATTATGACAAGTAACTGTAACTTCGTTACTAATTATGACAAATAACTGTAATTTCGGTACAAATTATGGCAGGTAACCGTAACTTCGTTAATAGTTATGACAAGTAACAGTAACTTCGTTTCTAATTATGACATGTAACAGTAACTTCGATACTAATTATGACAGGTAACTGTAACTTCAATACTAATTATGACAGGGAACTGTAACTTCGATCCTAATTATGACAAGTAACTGTAATTTCGATAAAAATTATGACAGGTAACAATAACTTCGATAATAATTATGACAAGTAACTGGAACTTCGTTACTAATTATGACAAGTAACTGTAATTTCGATAAAAATTATGGCTGGTAACTGTTACTTCGATCCTAATTATGACAAGTAACTAATTTCGATAAAAATTATGACAGGTAACATTAACTTCGATAATAATTATGACAAGTAACTGTAACTTCGATAGTAATTATGCCAGGTAACTGTAACTTCGTTTCTAATTATGACAAGTAACTCTAACTTCGTTACTAATTATGACAAGTAACTTTAATTTTGATAAAAGACTATGGCAGGTAACTGTAACATCGATACTAATTATGACAAGTAACTGTAATTTCGATACAAAATATGGCAGGTAACTGTAACTTAGATACTAATTATGACAGGTAACAGTAACTTCGATACTTATTATGACAGAAAACAGTAACTTCGATAATAATTATGGCAGGTAACTGTAACTTCGATACAAATTATGACAGTTAACTGTAACTCGTTACTAATTATGACAAGTAACTGTAATTTCGATACTAACTATGACAGGTAACAGTAACTTCGATACTAATTATGACAAGTAACAGTAACGTCGATACTAATTATGACAAGAAACTGTAATTTCGAAACTAATTATGACAGGTAACTGTAACATCGTTACTAATTATGACAAGTAACTGTAATTTCGATACAAATTATGGCAGGTAACGGTAACTTCGATACTAATTATGACAGGTAGCAGTAATTTCGATACTTATTATGACAAGTAACTGCAAATTCGTTACTAATTATGACAAGTAACTGTAATTTTCATAAAAAATTATGGCAGGTAACAGTAACTTCGATACCAATTATGACAGGTAACAGTAACTTCGATACTAATTATGACAAGTAACTGTAACCTCGATACTAATTATGACAGGTAACTGTAAATTCGTTACTAATTATGACAAGTAACTGTAATTTTGATACAAATTATGGCAGGTAACTGTAACTTCGATACTAATTATGACAGGTAACAGTAACTTCGATACTTATTATGAAAAGTAACTATAACTTCGATACAAATTGTGACAGGTTACTGTAACTTCGATACTAATTATGACAAGAAACTCTAAATTCGTTACTAATTATGACAAGTAACAGTAATTTTGATAAAAAATTATGGTAGGAAACTGTAACTTCGCTACTAATTATGGCAGGTAACAGTAACTTCGATACTAATTATGACAAGTAACTGTAACTTCGATCCTAATTATGACAAGTAACTGTAACTTCGATACTAATTATGACAGGTAACTGTAACTTCGTTACTTATTATGAAATGTAACTGTAATTTCGTTACAAATTATGGCAGGTAATTGTAATTTCGATACTAATTATGACAGGTAACGGTAACTTCGATACTAATTATGACAAGTAACAGTAACTTCGTTACTAATTATGACAAGTAACTGTAACTTCGATACTAATTAAGACAGGTAACTGTAACTTCGTTACTAATTATGACAAGTAACTGTAATTTCGATACAAATATTGGCAAGCAACTGTAACTTCGATACAAATTATGACGGGTAACAGTAACATCGATACTAACTATGACAGGAAACTGTAACTTCGTTACTAATTATGACATGTAACTGTAATTTCGATACAAATTATGGCAGGTAAGTGTAACTTCGTTACTAATTATGAGAAGTAACTGTAATTTCGATACAAATTGTGGCAGATAATTGTAATTTCGATACTAATTATGATAGGTAACAGTAACTTCGATACTAATTATGACAAGTAACTGTAACTTCGCTACTAATTATGACAGGTAACTGTAACTTCGTTACTAATTATGACAAGTTACTCTAACTTCGTTACTAATTATGACAAGTAACTGTAATTATGAAAAAAATTATGACAGGTAACAGTAACTTCGATACTAATTATGACAAGTAACTGTAACTTCGATAGTAATTATGCCAGGTAACTGTAACTTCGTTTCTAATTATGACAAGTAACTCTAACTTCGTTACTAATTATGACAAGTAACTTTAATTTTGATAAAAGATTATGGCAGGTAACAGTAACTTCGATACTAATTATGACAAGTAACTGTAACTTCGATAGTAATTATGCCAGGTAACTGTAACTTCGTTTCTAATTATGACAAGTAACTCTAACATCGTTACTAATTATGACAAGTAACTGTAATTTCGATACAAATTATGGCAGGTAACGGTAACTTCGATACTAATTATGACAGGTAGCAGTAATTTCGATACTTATTATGACAAGTAACTGCAAATTCGTTACTAATTATGACAAGTAACTGTAATTTTCATAAAAAATTATGGCAGGTAACAGTAACTTCGATACTAATTATGACAAGTAACTGTAACTTCGATACTAATTATGACAGGTAACTGTAACTTTCGTTACTTATTATGACAAGTAACTGTAATTTCGTTACAAATTATGGCAGGTAATTGTAATTTCGATACTAATTATGACAGGTAACGGTAACGTCGATACTAATTATGACAAGTAACTGTAACTTCGATACTAATTAAGACAGGTAACTGTAACTTCGTTACTAATTATGACAAGTAACTGTAATTTCGATACAAATATTGGCAAGCAACTGTAACTTCGATGCTAATTATGACGGGTAACAGTAACTTCGATAATTATTATGACAAGTAACTGTAACTTCGATACTAATTATGACAGGTAACTGTAACTTCGTTACTAATTATGACAAGTAACTGTAATTTCGATACAAATTATGGCAGGTAACAGTACCTTCGATACTAATTATGACTGGTAACTGTAACTTCGATACTAATTATGTCAAGGAACTTTAATTTCGATACAAATTATAGCAGGGAACTGTAACTTCGATACTAAATATGACAGGTAACAGTAACTTCGATACTAATTATGACATGTAACTATAACCTCGATACAAATTATGACAGGTAACTGTAACTTCGTTACTAGTTATGACAAGTAACTATAACTTCGATACAAATTATGACAGGTAACTGTAACTTCGATACTAATTATGACAAGAAACTCTAACATTGTTACTAATTGTGACAAGTAACTGTAATATTGATAAAAAATTATGGTAGGTAACTGTAACTTCTAAACTAATTATGTCAGGTAACAGTAACTTCGATACTAATTATGACAGGAAACTGTAACTTCGTTACTAATTATGACAAGTAACTGTAATTTCGATACAAATTATGACAGGTAACTGTAACTTCGTTACTAATTATGTCATGTAACAGTAATTTCAATACCAATTATGGCCGGTAAAAGTACCCTCGATACTAATTATGACTGGTAACTGTAACTTCGATACTTATTATGACAAGGAACTGTAATTTCGATACGAATTATGGCAGGTAACTGTAACCTCGATACTAATTATGACAGGTAACAGTAACTTCGATACTAATTATGACAAGTAACTACAACTTCGATACAAATTATGACAGGTAACTGTAACTTCGATACTAATTATGAAAAGAAACTCTACCTTCGTTACTAATTATGACAATTAAATGTAATTTTGATAAAAATTAAGGTAGGTAACTGTAACTTCAATACAAATTATGACAGGTAACAGTAACTTCGATACTATTTATGACAGGTAACTGTAACTTCGTTACTAATAATACAAGTAACATTAATTTCGATACTAATTATGGCAGGTAACTCTAACTTCGTTACTAATTATGACAAGTCCCTGTAATTTCGATACAAATTATGGCAGGTAACTGTAACTTCGATACTAATTGTGACAGGTATCAGTAACTTCGATACTTATTATGACAAGTAACTGTAACTTCGATACTAATTATGACAGGTAACTGTAAGTTCGTTACTAATTATGACAAGTAACTGTAATTTCGATACAAATTATGGCAGGTCACTGTAACTTCGATACTAATCATGACAGGTAACAGTAACTTCGATACTATTTATGACATTTAACTATATCTTCGATACAAATTATGACAGGTAACTGTAACTTCGATACTAATTATGACAAGAAACTCTAACTTCGTTGCTAATTATGACAAGTAACAGTAATTTTGATAAAAAATATGGTAGGTAACTGTAACTTCAATACTAATTATGACAGGAAACAGTAACTTCGATACTAATTATGACAGGTAACTGTAACTTCGTTTCTAATTATCACAAGTAACTTTAATTTCGATACTTATTATGGCAGGTAACTGTAAATTCGTTACTAATTATGACAAGTCCCTGTAATTTCGTTACAAATTATGGCAGGTAACTGTAACTTCCATACTAATTATGACAGGTAACAGTAACTTCGATACTAATTATGACAGGAAACTGTAACTTCGTTACCAATTATGACAAGTAACTGTAACTACGATACAAATTATGACAGGTAACTGTAACCTAGTTACTAATTATGACAAGTAACAGTACCTTCGATGCTAATTATGACAGGTAACTGTAACTTCGATACTAATTAAGACAAGGAACTGTAATTTCGATACAAATTATGGCAGGTAACTGTTACTTCATTACTAATTATGACAGGTAACTGTAACTTCGATACTAATTATGACAAGTAACTGTAACTTCGTTACTAATTATGACAAGTAACTGTAATTTCGATACAAATTATGGCAGGTAACTGTAACTTCGTTACTAATTATGACAAGTAACAGTAACTTCGTTTCTAATTATGACATGTAACAGTAACTTCGATACTAATTATGACAGGTAACTGTAACTTCAATACTAATTATGACAGGTAACTGTAACTTCGATCCTAATTATGACAAGTAAATGTAATTTCGATAAAAATTATGACAGGTAACAATAACTTCGATAATAATTATGACAAGTAACTGGAACTTCGTTACTAATTATGACAAGTAACTGTAATTTCGATACAAATTATGGCTGGTAACTGTAACTTCGATACTAATTATGACAGGTAACAGTTACTTCGATACTAATTATGACATGTAACTGTAACTTCGATACTAATTATGACAGGTAACTGTAACTTCGATACTAAATATGACAAGTAACTCTAACTTCGTTACAAATTATCACAAGTAACTGTAATTTCGATAAAAAATTAAGGCAGGTATCTGTAACTTCAATACTAATTATGAGAGGCAACAGTAACTTCGATACTAATTATGACAGGTAACAGCAACTTCGTTACTAAAGATTACAAGTAACTGTAATTTCGATACAAATTATGGCAGGTAACTGTAACTTCGTTACTAATTATGAGAAGTAACTGTAATTTCGATACAAATTGTGGCAGGTAATTGTCATTTCCATACTAATTATGACAGGTAACAGTAACTTCGATACTAATTATGACAAGTAACTGTAACTTCGATAGTAATTATGACAGGTAACTGTAACATCGTTACTAATTATGACAAGTAACTGTAATTTCGATACAAATTATTGCAGGTAACTGTAACTTCGATACTAATTATGACAGGTAACAGTAACTTCGTTACTAATTATGACAGGTAACAGTAACATCGATACTAATTATGACAAGTAACTGTAACTTCGATACTAATTATGACAGGTAACTGTAACTTCGTTACTAATTATGACAAGTAACTGTAATTTTGATACAAATTATGGCAGGTAACTGTAACTTCGATTCTAATTATGTCAGGTAACAGTAACTTCGATACTAATTATGACAGGTAACTGTAACTTCGTTACTAATTATGACAAGTTACTGTAATTTTGATACAAATTGTGGCTGGTAACTGTAACTTCGATACTAATTATGACTTTGAAGAGTAACTTCGATACTAATTATGACAAGTAACTGTAACTTCGATACTAATTATGACAGGTAACTGTAACATCGTTACTAATTATGAGAAGTAACTGTAATTTCGATACAAATTGTGGCAGGTAATTGTCATTTCCATACTAATTATGACAGGTAACAGTAACTTCGATACTAATTATGACAAGTAACTGTAACTTCGATAGTAATTATGACAGGTAACTGTAACATCGTTACTAATTATGACAAGTAACTGTAATTTCGATACAAATTATTGCAGGTAACTGTAACTTCGATACTAATTATGACAGGTAACAGTAACTTCGTTACTAATTATGACAGGTAACAGTAACATCGATACTAATTATGACAAGTAACTGTAACTTCGATACTAATTATGACAGATAACTGTAACTTCGTTACTAATTATGACAAGTAACTGTAATTTTGATACAAATTATGGCAGGTAACTGTAACTTCGATTCTAATTATGTCAGGTAACAGTAACTTCGATACTAATTATGACAGGTAACTGTAACTTCGTTACTAATTATGACAAGTAACTGTAATTTCGATACAAATTTTGGCAGGTAACTGTAACTTCGATACTTATTATGACAGGTAACAGTAACTTCGATACTAATTATGACAAGTAACTGTAACTTCGATACTAATTATGACAGGTAACTGTAAATTCGTTTCTAATTATGACAAGTAATTGTAATTTTGATACAAATTATGGCAGGTAACTGTAACTTCGATACTAATTATTACAGGTAACAGTAAGTTCGATACTAATTATGACAAGTAACTATAACTTCGATACAAATTGTGACAGGTTACTGTAACTTCGATACTAATTATGACAAGAAACTCTTAATTCGTTACTAATTATGACAAGTAACAGTAATTTTTATAAAAAATTATGGTATGTAACTGTAACTTCAATACTAATTATGGCAGGTAACAGTAACTTCGATGCTAATTATGGCAAGTAACTGCAACTTCTATACTAATTATGACAGGTAACTGTACCTTCGATACTAATTATGACAACTAACAGTAAATTCGATACTAATTATGACAAGTAACTGTAACTTCGATACTGTTTATGACAGGTAACTGTAACTACGTTACTAATTATGACAAGTAACTGTAATTTCGATACAAATTTTGGCAGGTAACTGTAACTTCGATACAAATTATGACAGGTAACAGTAATTTCGATACTTATTGTGACAAGTAACTGTAACTTCGATACTAATTATGACAGGTAACTGTAACTTCGTTACTAATTATGACAAGTAACTGTAATTTCGATACAAATTATGGCAGGTAACTGTAACTTCGATACTAATTATGACAGGTAAATGTAACTTCGATACTATCTATGACAGGAAACTGTAACTTCGTTACTAATTATGACAAGTAACTGAAATTTCGATACAAATAATGACAGGTAACTGTAACTTCGTTACTAATTATGACAAGTAACTGTAATTTCGATACAAATTATGGCTGGTAACAGTACCTTCGATACTAATTATGACTGGTAACTGTAACTTCGATACTAATTATGACAAGGAAGTGTAATTTCGATACAAATTATAGCAGGTAACTGTAACTTCGATACTAAATATGACAGGTAACAGTTACTTCGATACTAATTATGACAAGTAACTATAACTTCGATACAAATTATGACAGGTAACAGTAACTTCGTTATTAATTATTACAATTAACTATAACTTCGATACAAATTATGACAGGTAACTGTAAATTCGATACTAATTATGACAAGAAACTCTAACTTCGTTACTAATTATGACATGTAACTGTAATTATGATAAAAAATTAAGGTAGGTAACAGTAACTTCAATACTAATTATGTCAGGTAACAGTAACTTCGATACTAATTATGACAGGTAACTGTAACTTCGTTACTAATTATGACAAGTTACTTTAATTTCGATACTAATTATGGCAGGTAACTGTAACTTCGTTACTAATTATGACAAGTCCCTGTAATTTCGATACAAATTATGGCAGGTAACTGTAACTTCGATACTAATTATGACAGGTAACAGTAACTTCGATACTAATTATGACAGGAAACTGTAACTTCGTTACTAATTATGTCAAGTAACTGTAATTTCGATACCAATTATGGCAGGTAACAGTACCTTCGATACTAATTATGACTGGTAACTGTAACTTCGATACTAATTATGACAAGGAACTGTAATTTCTATACAAATTATGGCAGGTAACTGTAACCTCGATACTAATTATGACAGGTAACTATAATTCGTTTCTAATTATGACAAGTAACTGTAATTTTGATACAAATTATGGCAGGTAACTGTAACTTCGATACTAATTATTACAGGTAACAGTAAGTTCGATACTAATTATGACAAGTAACTATAACTTCGATACAAATTGTGACAGGTTACTGTATATTCGATACTAATTATGACAAGAAACTCTAAATTCGTTACTAATTATGACAAGTAACAGTAATTTTGATAAAAAATTATGGTAGTTAACTGTAACTTCAATACTAATTATGGCAGGTAACAGTAACTTCGATACTAACTATGGCAAGTAACTGCAACTTCGATACTAATTATGACAAGTAACTGTAACTTCGATACTAATTATGACAGGTAACTGTAACTTCGTTACTAATTATGACAAGTCCCTGTAATTTCGATACAAATTATGGCAGGTAACTGTAACTTCGATACTAATTATGACAAGGACCTGTAACTTCGATACTAATTATGACAGGTAACTGTAACTTCGTTACTAATTATGACAAGTAACTGTCATTTCGATACAAATTTTAGCAGGTAACTGTAACTTCGATACTAATTGTGACAGGTAACAGTAACTTCGATACTTATTATGACAAGTAACTGTAACTTCGATACTAATTATGACAGGTAACTGTAAGTTCGTTAATAATTATGACAAGTAACTGTAATTTCGATACAAATTATGGCAGGTCACTGTAACTTCGATACTAATCATGACAGGTAACAGTAACTTCGATACTAATTATGACAAGAAACTCTAACTTCGTTGCTAATTATGACAAGTAACTGTAATTTTGATAAAAAATATGGTAGGTAACTGTAACTTCAATACTAATTATGACAGGAAACAGTAACTTCGATACTCATTATGACAGGTAACTGTAACTTCGTTACTAATTATCACAAGTAACTTTAATTTCGATACTAATTATGGCACGTAACTGTAAATTCGTTACTAAATATGACAAGTCCCTGTAATTTCGTTACAAATTATGGCAGGTAACTGTAACTTCCATACTAATTATGACAGGTAACAGTAACTTCGATACTAATTATGACAGGAAACTGTAACTTCGTTACTAATTATGACAAGTAACTGTAATTTCGATACAAATTATGACAGGTAACTGTAACCTAGTTACTAATTATGACAAGTAACAGTACCTTCGATGCTAATTATGACAGGTAACTGTAACTTCGATACTAATGAAGACAAGGAACTGTAATTTCGATACAAATTATGGCAGGTAACTGTTACTTCATTACTAATTATGACAGGTAACTGTAACTTCGATACTAATTATGACAAGTAACTGTAACTTCGTTACTAATTATGACATGTAACTATAATTTCGATATAAATTATGGGAGGTAACTGTAACTTCGTTACTAATTATGACATGTAACAGTAACTTCGATGCTAATTATGACAGGTAACTGTAACTTCAATACTAATTATGACAGGTAACTGTTACTTCGATGCTAATTATGACAAGTAACTGTAATTTCGATAAAAATTATGACAGGTAACATTAACTTCGATAATAATTATGACAAGTAACAGTAACTTCGTTTCTAATTATGACATGTAACAGTAACTTCGATGATGATTATGACAGGTAACTGTAACTTCAATACTAATTATGACAGGTAACTGTAACTTCGATCCTAATTATGACAAGTAACTGTAATTTCGATAAAAATTATGACAGGTAACATTAACTTCGATAATAATTATGACAAGTAACTGGAACTTCGTTACTAATTATGACAAGTAACTGTAATTTCGATACAAATTATGGCTGGTAACTGTAACTTCGATACTAATTATGACAGGTAACAGTAACTTCGATACTAATTATGACATGTAACTGTAACTTCGATACTAATTATGACAGGTAACTGTAACTTCGATACTAATTATGACAAGTAACTGTAACTTCGTTACTAATTATGACAAGTAACTGTAATTTCGATACAAATTATGGCAGGTAACTGTAACTTCGTTACTAGTTATGACAAGTAACAGTAACTTCGTTTCTAATTATGACATGTAACAGTAACTTCGATACTAATTATGACAGGTAACTGTAACTTCAATACTAATTATGACAGGTAACTGTAACTACGATCCTAATTATGACAAGTAACTGTAATTTCGATAAAAATTATGACAGGTAACAATAACTTCGATAATAATTATGACAAATAACTGGATCTTCGTTACTAATTATTACAAGTAACTGTAATTTCGATAAAAATTATGGCTGGTAACTGTAACTTAGATACTAATTATGACAGGTAACAGTAACTTCAATACTAATTATGACGTGTAACTGTAACTTCGATACAAATTATGGCAGGTAACTGTAACTTCGATACTAATTATGACGGGTAACAGTAACATCGATACTAACTATGACAGGAAACTGTAACTTCGTTACTAATTATGACATGTAACTGTAATTTCGATACAAATTATGGCAGGTAAGTGTAACTTCGTTACTAATTATGAGAAGTAACTGTAATTTCGATACAAATTGTGGCAGATAATTGTAATTTTGATACTAATTATGATAGGTAACAGTAACTTCGATACTAATTATGACAAGTAACTGTAACTTCGCTACTAATTATGACAGGTAACTGTAACTTCGTTACTAATTATGACAAGTTACTCTAACTTCGTTACTAATTATGACAAGTAACTGTAATTATGAAAAAAATTATGACAGGTAACAGTAACTTCGATACTAATTATGACAAGTAACTGTAACTTCGATAGTAATTATGCCAGGTAACTGTAACTTCGTTTCTAATTATGACAAGTAACTCTAACTTCGTTACTAATTATGACAAGTAACTTTAATTTTGATAAAAGATTATGGCAGGTAACTGTAACATCGATACTAATTATGACAAGTAACTGTAATTTCGATACAAAATATGGCAGGTAACTGTATCTTCGATACTAATTACGACAGGTAACAGTAACTTCGATACTTATTATGACAGAAAACAGTAACTTCGATTATAATTATGGCAGGTAACTGTAACTTCGATACAAATTATGACAGTTAACTGTAACTCGTTACTAATTATGACAAGTAACTGTAATTTCGATACTAATTATGACAGGTAACAGTAACTTCGATACTAATTATGACAAGTAACAGTAACTTCGATACTAATTATGACAAGAAACTGTAATTTCGAAACTAATTATGACAGGTAACTGTAACATCGTTACTAATTATGACAAGTAACTGTAATTTCGATACAAATTATGGCAGGTAACTGTAACTTCGATACTAATTATGACAGGTAACAGTAATTTCGATACTAATTATGACAAGTAACTGCAAATTCGTTACTAATTATGACAAGTAACTGTAATTTTCATAAAAAATTATGGCAGGTAACAGTAACTTCGATACCAATTATGACAGGTAACAGTAACTTCGATACTAATTATGACAAGTAACTGTAACTTCGATACTAATTATGACAGGTAACTGTAAATTCGTTACTTATTATGACAAGTAACTGTAATTTTGATACAAATTATGGCAGGTAACTGTAACTTCGATACTAATTATGACAGGTAACAGTAACTTCGATACTTATTATGACAAGTAACTATAACTTCGATACAAATTGTGACAGGTTACTGTAACTTCGATACTAATTATGACAAGAAACTCTAAATTCGTTACTAATTATGACAAGTAACAGTAATTTTGATAAAAAATTATGGTAGGAAACTGTAACTTCGCTACTAATTATGGCAGGTAACAGTAACTTCGATACTAATTATGACAAGTAACTGTAACTTCGTTACTAATTATGACAAGTCCCTGTAATTTCGATACAAATTATGGCAGGTAACTGTATCTTCGATACTAATTATGACAAGGAACTGTACCTTCGGTACTAATTATGACAGGTAACTGTAACTTCGTTACTAATTATGACAAGTAACTGTCATTTCGATACAAATTTTAGCAGGTAACTGTAACTTCGATACTAATTGTGACAAGTAACTGTAATTTTGATAAAAAATATGGTAGGTAACTGTAACTTCAATACTAATTATGACAGGAAACAGTAACTTCGATACTAATTATGACAGGTAACTGTAACTTCGTTACTAATTATCACAAGTAACTTTAATTTCGATACTAATTATGGCAGGTAACTGTAAATTCGTTACTAAATATGACAAGTCCCTGTAATTTCGTTACAAATTATGGCAGGTAACTGTAACTTCCATACTAATTATGACAGGTAACAGTAACTTCGATACTAATTATGACAGGAAACTGTAACTTCGTTGCTAATTATGACAAGTAACTGTAATTTCGATACAAATTATGACAGGTAACTGTAACCTAGTTACTAATTATGACAAGTAACAGTACCTTCGATGCTAATTATGACAGGTAACTGTAACTTCGATACTAATGAAGACAAGGAACTGTAATTTCGATACAAATTATGGCAGATAACTGTTACTTCATTACTAATTATGACAGGTAACTGTAACTTCGATACTAATTATGACAAGTAACTGTAACTTCGTTACTAATTATGACATGTAACTATAATTTCGATATAAATTATGGCAGGTAACTGTAACTTCGATACTAATTATGACATGTAACAGTAACTTCGATGCTAATTATGACAGGTAACTGTAACTTCAATACTAATTATGACAGGTAACTGTTACTTCGATCCTAATTATGACAAGTAACTGTAATTTCGATAAAAATTATGACAGGCAACATTAACTTCGATAATAATTATGACAAGTAACTGTAACTTCGATAGTAATTATGCCAGGTAACTGTAACTTCGTTTCTAATTATGACAAGTAACTCTAACTTCGTTACTAATTATGACAAGTAACTTTAATTTTGATAAAAGACTATGGCAGGTAACTGTAACATCGATACTAATTATGACAAGTAACTGTAATTTCGATACAAAATATGGCAGGTAACTGTAACTTCGATACTAATTATGACAGGTAACAGTAACTTCGATACTTATTATGACAGAAAACAGTAACTTCGATAATATTTATGGCAGGTAACTGTAACTTCGATACAAATTATGACAGTTAACTGTAACTCGTTACTAATTATGACAAGTAACTGTAATTTCGATACTAACTATGACAGGTAACAGTAACTTCGATACTAATTATGACAAGTAACAGTAACTTCGATACTAATTATGACAAGAAACTGTAATTTCGAAACTAATTATGACAGGTAACTGTAACATCGTTACTAATTATGACAAGTAACTGTAATTTCGATACAAATTATGGCAGGTAACGGTAACTTCGATACTAATTATGACAGGTAGCAGTAATTTCGATACTTATTATGACAAGTAACTGCAAATTCGTTACTAATTATGACAAGTAACTGTAATTTTCATAAAAAATTATGGCAGGTAACAGTAACTTCGATACCAATTATGACAGGTAACAGTAACTTCGATACTAATTATGACAAGTAACTGTAACCTCGATACTAATTATGACAGGTAACTGTAAATTCGTTACTAATTATGACAAGTAACTGTAATTTTGATACAAATTATGGCAGGTAACTGTAACTTCGATACTAATTATGACAGGTAACAGTAACTTCGATACTTATTATGAAAAGTAACTATAACTTCGATACAAATTGTGACAAGTTACTGTAACTTCGATACTAATTATGACAAGAAACTCTAAATTCGTTACTAATTATGACAAGTAACAGTAATTTTGATAAAAAATTATGGTAGGAAACTGTAACTTCGCTACTTATTATGGCAGGTAACAGTAACTTCGATACTAATTATGACAAGTAACTGTAACTTCGATCCTAATTATGACAAGTAACTGTAACTTCGATACTAATTATGACAGGTAACTGTAACTTCGTTACTTATTATGAAATGTAACTGTAATTTCGTTACAAATTATGGCAGGTAATTGTAATTTCGATACTAATTATGACAGGTAACGGTAACTTCGATACTAATTATGACAAGTAACAGTAACTTCGTTACTAATTATGACAAGTAACTGTAACTTCGATACTAATTAAGACAGGTAACTGTAACTTCGTTACTAATTATGACAAGTAACTGTAATTTCGATACAAATATTGGCAAGCAACTGTAACTTCGATACAAATTATGACGGGTAACAGTAACATCGATACTAACTATGACAGGAAACTGTAACTTCGTTACTAATTATGACATGTAACTGTAATTTCGATACAAATTATGGCAGGTAAGTGTAACTTCGTTACTAATTATGAGAAGTAACTGTAATTTCGATACAAATTGTGGCAGATAATTGTAATTTCGATACTAATTATGATAGGTAACAGTAACTTCGATACTAATTATGACAAGTAACTGTAACTTCGCTACTAATTATGACAGGTAACTGTAACTTCGTTACTAATTATGACAAGTTACTCTAACTTCGTTACTAATTATGAGAAGTAACTGTAATTATGAAAAAAATTATGACAGGTAACAGTAACTTCGATACTAATTATGACAAGTAACTGTAACTTCGATAGTAATTATGCCAGGTAACTGTAACTTCGTTTCTAATTATGACAAGTAACTCTAACTTCGTTACTAATTATGACAAGTAACTTTAATTTTGATAAAAGATTATGGCAGGTAACTGTAACATCGATACTAATTATGACAGGTAACAGTAACGTCGATACTTATTATGACAGAAAACATAAACTTCGATAATAATTATGGCAGGTAACTGTAACTTCGATACAAATTATGACAGTTAACTGTAACTCGTTACTAATTATGACAAGTAACTGTAATTTCGATACTAATTATGACAGGTAACAGTAACGTCGATACTTATTATGACAGAAAACATAAACTTCGATAATAATTACGGCAGGTAACTGTAACTTCGATACAAATTATGACAGTTAACTGTAACTCGTTACTAATTATGACAAGTAACTGTAATTTCGATACTAACTATGACAGGTAACAGTAACTTCGATACTAATTATGACAAGTAACAGTAACTTCGATACTAATTATGACAAGAAACTGTAATTTCGAAACTAATTATGACAGGTAACTGTAACATCGTTACTAATTATGACAAGTAACTGTAATTTCGATACAAATTATGGCAGGTAACTGTAACTTCGATACTAATTATGACAGGTAACAGTAATTTCGATACTAATTATGACAAGTAACTGCAAATTCGTTACTAATTATGACAAGTAACTGTAATTTTCATAAAAAATTATGGCAGGTAACAGTAACTTCGATACCAATTATGACAGGTAACAGTAACTTCGATACTAATTATGACAAGTAACTGTAACTTCGATACTAATTATGACAGGTAACTGTAAATTCGTTACTAATTATGACAAGTAACTGTAATTTTGATACAAATTATGGCAGGTAACTGTAACTTCGATACTAATTATGACAGGTAACAGTAACTTCGATACTTATTATGACAAGTAACTATAACTTCGATACAAATTGTGACTGGTTACTGTAACTTCGATACTAATTATGACAAGAAACACTAAATTCGTTACTAATTATGACAAGTAACAGTAATTTTGATTAAAAATTATGGTAGGAAACTGTAACTTCGCTACTAATTATGGCAGGTAACAGTTACTTCGATACTAATTATGACAAGTAACTGTAACTTCGATCCTAATTATGACAAGTAACTGTAACTTCGATACTAATTATGACAGGTAACTGTAACTTTCGTTACTTATTATGACAAGTAACTGTAATTTCGTTACAAATTATGGCAGGTAATTGTAATTTCGATACTAATTATGACAGGTAACGGTAACGTCGATACTAATTATGACAAGTAACAGTAACTTCGTTACTAATTATGACAAGTAACTGTAACTTCGATACTAATTAAGACAGGTAACTGTAACTTCGTTACTAATTATGACAAGTAACTGTAATTTCGATACAAATATTGGCAAGCAACTGTAACTTCGATACTAATTATGACGGGTAACAGTAACTTCGATAATTATTATGACAAGTAACTGTAACTTCGATACTAATTATGACAGGTAACTGTAACTTCGTTACTAATTATGACAAGTAACTGTAATTTCGATACAAATTATGGCAGGTAACAGTACCTTCGATACTAATTATGACTGGTAACTGTAACTTCGATACTAATTATGTCAAGGAACTTTAATTTCGATACAAATTATAGCAGGGAACTGTAACTTCGATACTAAATATGACAGGTAACAGTAACTTCGATACTAATTATGACATGTAACTATAACCTCGATACAAATTATGACAGGTAACTGTAACTTCGTTACTAATTATGACAAGTAACTATAACTTCGATACAAATTATGACAGGTAACTGTAACTTCGATACTAATTATGACAAGAAACTCTAACTTTGTTACTAATTGTGACAAGTAACTGTAATATTGATAAAAAATTATGGTAGGTAACTGTAACTTCTAAACTAATTATGTCAGGTAACAGTAACTTCGATACTAATTATGACAGGAAACTGTAACTTCGTTACTAATTATGACAAGTAACTGTAATTTCGATACAAATTATGACAGGTAACTGTAACTTCGTTACTAATTATGTCATGTAACAGTAATTTCAATACCAATTATGGCCGGTAAAAGTACCCTCGATACTAATTATGACTGGTAACTGTAACTTCGATACTTATTATGACAAGGAACTGTAATTTCGATACGAATTATGGCAGGTAACTGTAACCTCGATACTAATTATGACAGGTAACAGTAACTTCGATACTAATTATGACAAGTAACTACAACTTCGATACAAATTATGACAGGTAACTGTAACTTCGATACTAATTATGAAAAGAAACTCTACCTTCGTTACTAATTATGACAATTAACTGTAATTTTGATAAAAATTAAGGTAGGTAACTGTAACTTCAATACAAATTATGACAGGTAACAGTAACTTCGATACTATTTATGACAGGTAAATGTAACTTCGTTACTAATAATACAAGTAACATTAATTTCGATACTAATTATGGCAGGTAACTCTAACTTCGTTACTAATTATGACAAGTCCCTGTAATTTCGATACAAATTATGGCAGGTAACTGTAAATTCGATACTAATTATGACAAGGAACTGTAACTTCGATACAAATTATGACAGGTAACTGTAACTTCGTTACTAATTATGACAAGTAACTGTCATTTCGATACAAATTTTAGCAGGTAACTGTAACTTCGATACTAATTGTGACAGGTATCAGTAACTTCGATACTTATTATGACAAGTAACTGTAACTTCGATACTAATTATGACAGGTAACTGTATGTTCGTTACTAATTATGACAAGTAACTGTAATTTCGATACAAATTATGGCAGGTCACTGTAACTTCGATACTAATCATGACAGGTAACAGTAACTTCGATACTATTTATGACATTTAACTATATCTTCGATACAAAATATGACAGGTAACTGTAACTTCGATACTAATTATGACAAGAAACTCTAACTTCGTTGCTAATTATGACAAGTAACAGTAATTTTGATAAAAAATATGGTAGGTAACTGTAACTTCAATACTAATTATGACAGGAAACAGTAACTTCGATACTAATTATGACAGGTAACTGTAACTTCGTTTCTAATTATCACAAGTAACTTTAATTTCGATACTTATTATGGCAGGTAACTGTAAATTCGTTACTAATTATGACAAGTCCCTGTAATTTCGTTACAAATTATGGCAGGTAACTGTAACTTCCATACTAATTATGACAGGTAACAGTAACTTCGATACTAATTATGACAGGAAACTGTAACTTCGTTACTAATTATGACAAGTAACTGTAACTACGATACAAATTATGACAGGTAACTGTAACCTAGTTACTAATTATGACAAGTAACAGTAACTTCGATGCTAGTTATGACAGGTAACTGTAACTTCGATACTAATTAAGACAAGGAACTGTAATTTCGATACAAATTATGGCAGGTAACTGTTACTTCATTACTAATTATGACAGGTAACTGTAACTTCGATACTAATTATGACAAGTAACTGTAACTTCGTTACTAATTATGACAAGTAACTGTAATTTCGATACAAATTATGGCAGGTAACTGTAACTTCGTTACTAATTATGACAAGTAACAGTAACTTCGTTTCTAATTATGACATGTAACAGTAACTTCGATACTAATTATGACAGGTAACTGTAACTTCAATACTAATTATGACAGGTAACTGTAACTTCGATCCTAATTATGACAAGTAAATGTAATTTCGATAAAAATTATGACAGGTAACAATAACTTCGATAATAATTATGACAAGTAACTGGAACATCGTTACTAATTATGACAAGTAACTGTAATTTCGATACAAATTATGGCTGGTAACTGTAACTTCGATACTAATTATGACAGGTAACAGTTACTTCGATACTAATTATGACATGTAACTGTAACTTCGATACTAATTATGACAGGTAACTGTAACTTCGATACTAAATATGACAAGTAACTCTAACTTCGTTACAAATTATCACAAGAAACTGTAATTTTGATAAAAAATTAAGGCAGGTATCTGTAACTTCAATACTAATTATGAGAGGTAACAGTAACTTCGATACTAATTATGACAGGTAACAGCAACTTCGTTACTAAAGATTACAAGTAACTGTAATTTCGATACAAATTATGGCAGGTAACTGTAACTTCGTTACTAATTATGAGAAGTAACTGTAATTTCGATACAAATTGTGGCAGGTAATTGACATTTCCATACTAATTATGACAGGTAACAGTAACTTTGATACTAATTATGACAAGTAACTGTAACTTCGATAGTAATTATGACAGGTAACTGTAACATCGTTACTAATTATGACAAGTAACTGTAATTTCGATACAAATTATTTAAGGTAACTGTAACTTCGATACTAATTATGACAGGTAACAGTAACTTCGTTACTAATTATGACAGGTAACAGTAACATCGATACTAATTATGACAAGTAACTGTAACTTCGATACTAATTATGACAGGTAACTGTAACTTCGTTACTAATTATGACAAGTAACTGTAATTTTGATACAAATTATGGCAGGTAACTGTAACTTCGATTCTAATTATGTCAGGTAACAGTAACTTCGATACTAATTATGACAGGTAACTGTAACTTCGTTACTAATTATGACAAGTTACTGTAATTTTGATACAAATTGTGGCTGGTAACTGTAACTTCGATACTAATTATGACTTTGAAGAGTAACTTCGATACTAATTATGACAAGTAACTGTAACTTCGATACAAATTATGAGAGGTAACTGTAACATCGTTACTAATTATGACAAGTAACTGTAATTTCGATACAAATTTTGGCAGGTAACTGTAACTTCGATACTTATTATGACAGGTAACAGTAACTTCGATACTAATTATGACAAGTAACTGTAACTTCGATACTAATTATGACAGGTAACTGTAAATTCGTTTCTAATTATGACAAGTAACTGTAATTTTGATACAAATTATGGCAGGTAACTGTAACTTCGATACTAATTATTACAGGTAACAGTAAGTTCGATACTAATTATGACAAGTAACTATAACTTCGATACAAATTGTGACAGGTTACTGTAACTTCGATACTAATTATGACAAGAAACTCTTAATTCGTTACTAACTATGACAAGTAACAGTAATTTTGATAAAAAATTATGGTATGTAACTGTAACTTCAATACTAATTATGGCAGGTAACAGTAACTTCGATGCTAATTATGGCAAGTAACTGCAACTTCTATACTAATTATGACAAGTAACTGTAACTTCGATTCTAATTATGACAGGTAACTGTAACTTCGTTACTAATTATGACAAGTAACTGTAATTTCGTTACAAATTATGGCAGGTAATTGTAATTTCGATACTAATTATGACAGGTAACTGTACCTTCGATACCAATTATGACAACTAACAGTAAATTCGATACTAATTATGACAAGTAACTGTAACTTCGATACTGTTTATGACAGGTAACTGTAACTACGTTACTAATTATGACAAGTAACTGTAATTTCGATACAAATTTTGGCAGGTAACTGTAACTTCGATACAAATTATGACAGGTAACAGTAATTTCGATACTTATTGTGACAAGTAACTGTAACTTCGATACTAATTATGACAGGTAACTGTAACTTCGTTACTAATTATGACAAGTAACTGTAATTTCGATACAAATTATGGCAGGTAACTGTAACTTCGATACTAATTATGACAGGTAAATGTAACTTCGATACTATCTATGACAGGAAACTGTAACTTCGTTACTAATTATGACAAGTAACTGAAATTTCGATACAAATAATGACAGGTAACTGTAACTTCGTTACTAATTATGACAAGTAACTGTAATTTCGATACAAATTATGGCTGGTAACAGTACCTTCGATACTAATTATGACTGGTAACTGTAACTTCGATACTAATTATGACAAGGAAGTGTAATTTCGATACAAATTATAGCAGGTAACTGTAACTTCGATACTAAATATGACAGGTAACAGTAACTTCGATACTAATTATGACAAGTAACTATAACTTCGATACAAATTATGACAGGTAACAGTAACTTCGTTATTAATTATTACAATTAACTATAACTTCGATACAAATTATGACAGGTAACTGTAAATTCGATACTAATTATGACAAGAAACTCTAACTTCGTTACTAATTATGACATGTAACTGTAATTATGATAAAAAATTAAGGTAGGTAACAGTAACTTCAATACTAATTATGTCAGGTAACAGTAACTTCGATACTAATTATGACAGGTAACTGTAACTTCGTTACTAATTATGACAAGTCACTTTAATTTCGATACTAATTATGGCAGGTAACTGTAACTTCGTTACTAATTATGACAAGTCCCTGTAATTTCGATACAAATTATGGCAGGTAACTGTAACTTCGATACTAATTATGACAGGTAACAGTAACTTCGATACTAATTATGACAGGAAACTGTAACTTCGTTACTAATTATGTCAAGTAACTGTAATTTCGATACCAATTATGGCAGGTAACAGTACCTTCGATACTAATTATGACTGGTAACTGTAACTTCGATACTAATTATGACAAGGAACTGTAATTTCTATACAAATTATGGCAGGTAACTGTAACCTCGATACTAATTATGACAGGTAACAGTAACTTCGACACTAATTATGACAAGTAACTATAACTTCGATAAAAATTATGACAGGTAACTTTAACATCGATACTAATTATGACAAGAAACTCTACCTTCGTTACTAATTATGACAAGTAACTGTAATTTTGATAAAAATTATGGTAGGTAACTGTAACTTCAATACTAATTATGACAGGTAACAGTAACTTCGATACTATTTATGACAGGTAACTGTAACTTCGTTACTAATTAATACAAGTAACATTAATTTCGATACTAATTATGGCAGGTAACTGTAACTTCGTTACTAATTATGACAAGTCCCTGTAATGTCGATACAAATTATGGCAGGTAACTGTAACTTCGATAATAATTATGACAAGTAACTGTAACTTCGATACTAATTATGACAGGTAACTGTAACTTCGTTACTAATTATGACAAGTAACTGTAATTTCGATACAAATTTTAGCAGGTAACTGTAACATCGATACTAATTATGACAGGTAACAGTAACTTTGATACTTATTATGACAAGTAACTGTAACTTCGATACTAATTATGACAGGTAACTGTAAGTTCGTTACTTATTATGACAAGTAACTGTAACTTCGATACAAATTATGACAGGTAACTGTAACTTCGATACTAATTATGACAAGAAACTCTAACTTCGTTACTAATTATGACAAGTAACTGTAATTTTGATAAAAAAAATATGGTAGGTAACTGTAACTTCAATACTAATTATGACAGGAAACAGTAACTTCGATACTAATTATGACAGGTAACTGTAACTTCGTTACAAATTATCACAAGTAACTTTAATTTCGATACTAATTATGGCAGGTAACTGTAAACTCGTTACTAATTATGACAAGTCCCTGTAATAGCGTTACAAATTATGGCTGGTAACTTTAACTTCCATACTAATTATGACAGGTAACAGTAACTTCGATACTAATTATGACAGGAAACTGCAACATCGTCACTAATTATGACAAGTAACTGTAATTTCGATACATATTATGACAGGTAACTGTAACTTAGTTACTAATTATGACAAGTAACAGTACCTTCGATGCTAATTATGACAGGTAACTGTAACTTCGATACTAATTATGACAAGGAACTGTAATTTCGATACAAATTATGGAAGGTAACTGTTACTTCATTACTAATTATGACAGGTAACAGTAACTTCGTTTCTAATTATGACATGTAACAGTAACTTCGATACTAATTATGACAAGAAACTGTAACTTCTTTACTAATTATGACAATAAACTGTAATTTCGATACAAATTATGGCAGGTAACTGTAACTTCATTACTAATTAGGACAAGTAACAGTAACTTCGTTTCTAATTATGACATGTAACAGTAACTTCGATACTAATTATGACAGGTAACTGTAACTTCGATACTAATTATGACAGGTAACTGTAACTTCGATACTAATTATGACAAGTAACTGTAATTTCGATAAAAATTATGACAGGTAACAGTAACATCGATCATAATTATGACAAGTAACTGGAACTTCGTTACTAATTATGACAAGTAACTGTAATTTCGATACAAATTATGGCTGGTAACTGTAACTTCGATACTAATTATGACAGGTAACAGTAACTTCCATACTAATTATGACAAGTAACTGTAACTTCGATAATAATTATGACAGGTAACTGTAACTTCGATACTAATTATGACAAGTAACTCTAACTTCGTTACTAATTATGACAAGTAACTGTAATTTTGATAAAAAATTAAGGCAGGTAACTGTAACTTCAATACTAATTATGAGAGGTAACAGTAACTTCGATACTAATTATGACAGGTAACAGCAACGTCGTTACTAATTATGACAAGTAACTGTAATTTCGATACTAATTATGGCAGATAACTGTAACTTCGTTACTAATTATGAGAGGTAACTGTAATTTCGATACAAATTGTGGCAGGTAATTGTAATTTCCATACTAATTATGACAGGTAACAGTAACTTCGATACTAATTATGACAAGTAACTGTAACTTCGATAGTAATTATGACAGATAACTGTAACTTCGTTACTAATTTTGACAAGTAACTGTAATTTCGATACAAATTATTGCAGGTAACTGTAACTTCGATACTAATTATGACAGGGAACAGTAACTTCGTTACTAATTATGACAGGTAACAGTAACATCGATACTAATTATGACAGGTAACAGTATCTTCGATACTATCTATGACAGTAAATTGTAACTTCGTTACTAATTATGACAAGTAACTGTAATTTCGATACAAATAATGACAGGTAACTGTAACTTCGTTACTAATTTTGACAAGTAACTGTAATTTCGATACAAATTATGGCAGGTAACAGTACCTTCGATACTAATTATGACTGGAAACTGTAACTTCGATACTAATTATGACAAGGAACTGTAATTTCGATACAAATTATAGCAGGTAACTGTAATTTCGATACTAAATATGACAGGTAACAGTAACTTCGATACTAATTATGACAAGTAACTATAACTTCGATACAAATTATGACAGGTAACTCTAACTTCGATACTAATTATGACAAGAAACTCTACCTTCGTTATTAATTATGACAAGTAACTGTAATTTTGATAAAAATTATGGTAGGTAACTGTGACTTCAATACTAATTATGACAGGAAACAGTAACTTCGATACTATTTATGACAAGTAACTGTAACTTCGTTACTAATTAATACAAGTAACATTAATTTCGATACTAATTATGGCAGGTAACTGTAACTTCGTTACTAATTATGACAAGTCCCTGTTATTTCGATACAAATTATGGCAGGTAACTGTATCTTCGATACTAATTTTGACAAGTAACTGTATCTTCGATACTAATTATGACAGGTAACTGTAACTTCGTTACTAATTATGACAAGTAACTTTAATTTCGATACTAATTATGGCAGGTAACTGTAAATTCGTTACTAATTATGACAAGTCCCTGTAATTTCGTTACAAATTATGGCAGGTAACTGTAACTTCCATACTAATTATGACAGGTAACAGTTATTTCGATACTAATTATGACAGGAAACTGTAACTTCGTCACTAATTATGACAATTAACTGTAATTTCGATACATATTATGACAGGTAACTGTAACTTAGTTACTAATTATGACAAGTAACAGTACCTTCGATGCTTAATATGACAGGTAACTGTAACTTCGATACTAATTATGACAAGGAACTGTAATTTCGATACAAATTATGGCAGGTAACTGTTACTTCATTACTAATTATGACAGGTAACTGTAACTTCGATACTAATTATGACAAGTACCTGTAACTTCGTTACTAATTATGACAAGTAACTGTAATTTCGATACAAATTATGGCAGGTAACTGTAACTTCGTTATTAATTATGACAAGTAACAGTAACTTCGTTTATAATTATGACATGTAACAGAAACTTCGATACTAATTATGACAGGTAACTGTAACTTCGATACTAATTAAGACAGGTAACTGTAACTTCGATACTAATTATGACAAGGAACTGTAATTTCGATACAAATTATGGCAGGTAACTGTTACTTCATTACTAATTATGACAGGTAACTGTAACTTCGATACTAATTATGAGAAGTAACTGTAACTTCGTTACTAATTATGACAAGTAACTGTAATTTCGATACAAATTATGGCAGGTAACTGTAACTTAGTTACTAATTATGACAAGTAACGGTACCTTCGATGCTTAATATGACAGGTAACTGTAACTTCGATACTAATTATGACAAGGAACTGTAATTTCGATACAAATTATGGCAGGTAACTGTTACTTCATTATTAATTATGATAGGTAACTGTAACTTCGATACTAATTATGAGAAGTAACTGTAACTTCGTTACTAATTATGACAAGTCCCTGTAATTTCGTTACAAATTATGGCAGGTAACTGTAACTTCCATACTAATTATGACAGGTAACAGTTATTTCGATACTAATTATGACAGGAAACTGTAACTTCGTCACTAATTATGACAATTAACTGTAATTTCGATACATATTATGACAGGTAACTGTAACTTAGTTACTAATTATGACAAGTAACGGTACCTTCGATGCTTAATATGACAGGTAACTGTAACTTCGATACTAATTATGACAAGGAACTGTAATTTCGATACAAATTATGGCAGGTAACTGTTACTTCATTACTAATTATGACAGGTAACTGTAACTTCGATACTAATTATGACAAGTAACTGTAACTTCGTTACTAATTATGACAAGTAACTGTAATTTCGATACAAATTATGGCAGGTAACTGTAACTTCGTTACTAATTATGACAAGTAACAGTAACTTCGTTTATAATTATGACATGTAACAGAAACTTCGATACTAATTATGACAAGGAACTGTAATTTCGATACAAATTATGGCAGGTAACTGTTACTTCATTACTAATTATGACAGGTAACTGTAACTTCGATACTAATTATGACAAGTAACTGTAACTTCGTTATTAATTATGACAAGTAACTGTAATTTCGATAAAAATTATGACAGGTAACAGTAACTTCGATAATAATTATGACAAGTAACTGGCTTCGTTACTAATTATGACAAGTAACTGTAATTTCGATACAAATTATGGCTGGTAACTGTAACTTCGATACTAATTATGACAGGTAACAGTAACTTCGATACTAATTAGGACAAGTAACTGTAATTTCGATACTAATTATGGCAGATAACTGTAACTTCGTTACTAATTATGAGAAGTAACTGTACTTTCGATACAAATTGTGGCAGGTAATTGTAATTTCCATACTAATTATGACAGGTAACAGTAACTTCGATACTAATTACGACAAGTAACTGTAACTTCGATAGTAATTATGACAGGTATCTGCAACTTCGTTACTAATTATGACAAGTAACTGTAATTTCGATACAAATTATTGCAGGTAACTGTAACTTCGATACTAATTATGACAGGTAACAGTAACTTCGTTACTAATTATGACAGGTAACAGTAACATCGATACTAATTATGACAAGTGACTGTAATTTCGTTACTAATTATGACAAGTAACTGTTATTTTGATAAAAAATTATGGTAGGTAACTGTAACTTCAATACTAATTATGTCAGGTAACAGTAACTTCGATACTAATTATGACAGGTAACTGTAACTTCGTTACTTATTATGACAAGTAACTTCAATTTCGATACTAATTATGGCAGGTAACTGTAACTTCGTTACTAATTATGACAATTCCCTGTAATTTCGATGCAAATTATGGCAGGTAACTGTAACTTCGATACTAATTATGACAGGTAACAGTAACTTCGATACTAATTATGACAGGAAACTGTATCTTCGTTACTAATTATGAAAAGTAACTGTAATTTCGATACAAATTATGACAGGTAACTGTAGCTTCGTTACTAATTATGTCAAGTAACTGTAATTTCGATACCAATTATGGCAGGTAACAGTAACTTGGATACTAATTATGACTGGTAACTGTAACTTCGATACTAATTATGACAAGGAACTGTAACTTCGATACTAATTATGACAGGTAACAGTAACGTCGATACTAATTACGACAGGTAACTGTAACTTCGTTACTAATTATGACAAGAAACTGTAATTTCGATACAAATTTTAGCAGGTAACTGTAACTTCGATACTAATTATGACAGGTAACAGTAACTTCGATACTTATTATGACAAGTAACTGTAACTTCGATACTAATTATGACAGGTAACTGTAAGTTCGTTACTAATTATGACAAGTAACTGTAATTTCGATACAAATTATGGCAGGTCACTGTAACTTCGATACTAATCATGACAGGTAACAGAAACTTCGATACTAATTATGACATTTAACTATAACTTCCATACAAATTATGACAGGTAACTGTAACTTCGATACTAATTATGACAAGAAACTCTAACTTCGTTACTAATTATGACAAGTGACTTTAATTTTGATAAAAAAATATGGTAGGTAACGGTAACGTCAATACTAATTATGACAGGAAACAGTAACTTCGATACTAATTATGACAGGTAACTGTAACTTCGTTACTAATTATCACAAGTAACTTTAATTTCGATACTAATTATGGAAGGTAACTGTAAATTCGTTACTAATTATGACAAGTCCCTGTAATTTCGTTACAAATTATGGCAGGTAACTGTAACTTCCATACTAATTATGACAGGTAACAGTAACTTCGATACTAATTATGACAGGAAACTGTAACTTCGTTACTAATTATGACAAGTAACTGTAATTTCGATACAAATTATGACAGGTAACTGTAACTTAGTTACTAATTATGACAAGTAACAGTACCTTCGATGCTAATTATGACAGGTAACTGTAACTTCGATACTAATTATGACAAGGAACTGTAATTTCGATACAAATTATGGCAGGTAACTGTTACTTCATTACTAATTATGACAAGTAACTGTAATTTCGATACAAATTATGGCAGGTAACTGTAACTTCGTTACTAATTATGACAAGTAACAGTAACTTCGTTTCTAAGTATGACATGTAACAGTAATTACGATATTAATTATGACAGGTACGTGTAACTTCGATACTTATTATGACAAGGAACTGTAATTTCGATACTTATTATGACAAGGAACTGTAATTTCGATACAATTTATAGCAGGTAACTGTAACCTCGATACTAATTATGACAGTTAACAGTAACTTCGATACTAATTATGACAAGTAACTATAACTTCGATACAAATTATGACAGGTAACTGTAACTTCGATACTAATTATGACACGAAACTCTACCTTCGTTACTAATTATGACAAGTAACTGTAATTTTGATAAAAATTATGGTAGGTAACTGTAACTTCAATACTAATTATGACAGGTTACAGTAACTTCGATACTATTTATGACAGGTAACTGTAACTTCGTTACTAATTAATACAATTAACATTAATTTCGATACTAATTATGACAGGTAACTGTAACTTCGTTACTAATTATGACAAGTCCCTGTAATTTCGATACAAATTATGGCAGGTAACTGTAACTTCCATACTAATTATGACAAGTTACTGTAACTTCAATACTAATTATGACAGGTAACAGTAACTTCGATACTAATTATGACAAGTGACTGTAACTTCGATACGAATTATGACAGGTAACAGTAACTTCGATACTTATTGTGACAAGTAACTGTAACTTCGATACTAATTATGACAGGTAACTGTAAGTTCGTTACTAATTATGGCAAGTAATTGTAATTTCGATACAAATTATGGCAGGTCACTGTAACTTCGATACTAATCATGACAGGTAACAGTAACTTCGATACTAATTATGACATTTAAATATAATTTCGATACAAATTATGACAGGTAACTTTAACTTCGATACTAATTATGACAAGAAACTCTACCTTCGTTACTAATTATGACAAGTAACTGTAATTTTGATAAAAATTATGGTAGGTAACTGTAACTTCAATACTAATTATGACAGGTAACAGTAACTTCGATACTATTTATGACAGGTAACTGTAACTTCGTTACTAATTATGACAGGTAACTGTAGTTTCGATAAAAATTATGTCAGTTAACAGTAACTTCGATAATAATTATGACAAGTAACTGTAACTTCGATACTTATTTTGACAGGTAACTGTAACTTCGATACTAATTAAGACAAGTAACTCTAACTTCGTTACTAATTATGACAAGAACTGTAATTTTGATTAAAAAAATAAGGCAGGTAACTGTAACTTCAATACTAATTATGAGAGGTAACAGTAACTTCGATACTAATTATGACAGGTAACAGCAACTTCGTTACTAATTATGACAAGTAACTGTTATTTCGATACTAATTATGGCAAGTAACTGTAACTTCGTTACTAATTATGAGATGTAACTGTAATTTCGATACAAATTGTGGCAGGTAATTGTAATTTCCATACTAATTATGACAGGTAACAGTAACTTCGATACTAATTATGATATGTAACTGTAACTTCGATAGTAATTATGACAGGTAACTGTAACTTCGTTAATAATTATGACGGTAACTGTAATTTCGATACAAATTATTGCAGGTAACTGTAACTTCGATACTAATTATGACAGGTAACAGTAACTTCGTTACTAATTATGACAGGTAGCAGTAACATCGATACTAATTATGACAAGTAACTGTAACTTCGATACTAATTATGACAGGTAACTGTAACTTCGTTACTAATTATGACAAGTAACTGTAATTTTGATACAAATTATGGCAGGTAACTGTAACTTCGATACTAATTATGACAGGTAACAGTAACTTCGATACTAATTATGACAAGTAACTCTAACTTCGTTACTAATTATGACAAGTTACTGTAATTTTGATAAAAAATTATGGCAGGTAACTGTAACTTCGATACTAATTATGAGAGGTAACAGTAACTTCGATACTAATTATGACAGGTAACAGCAACTTCGTTACTAATTATGACAAGTAACTGTAATTTCGATACTAATTAAGGCAGGTCACTGTAACTTCGATACTAATTATGACAGGTAACAGAAACTTCGATACTTATTGTGACAAGTAACTCTACCTTCGTTACTAATTATGACAAGTAACTGTAATTTTGATAAAAATTATGGTAGGTAACTGTAACTTCAATACTAATTATGACAGGTAACAGTACCTTCGATACTATTTATGACAGGTAACTGTAACTTCGTTACTAATTATGACAAGTAACTGTAATTTCGATATTAATTATGGCAGGTAACTGTAACTTCGTTACTAATTATGACAAGTCCCTGTAATTTCGATACAAATTATGGCAGGTAACTGTAACTTCGATACTAATTATGACATGTAACTGTAACTTCGATACTAATTATGACAGGTAACTGTAACCTCGTTACTAATTATGACAAGTAACTGTAATTTCGATACAAATTTTAGCAGGTAACTGTAACTTCGATACTAATTATGACAGGTAACAGTAACTTGGATACTTATTGTGACAAGTAACTGTAACTTCGATACTAATTATGACAGGTAACTGTAAGTTCGTTACTAATTATGACAAGTAATTGTAATTTCGATACAAATTATGGCAGGTCACTGTAACTTCGATACTAATCATGACAGGTAAGAGTAACTTCGATACTAATTATGACATTTAACTATAACTTCGATACAAATTATGACAGGTAACTTTAACTTCGATACTAATTATGACAAGAAACTCTACCTTAGTTACTAATTATGAGAAGTAACTGTAATTTTGATAAAAATTATGGTAGGTAACTGTAACTTCAATACTAATTATGACAGGTAACAGTAACTTCGATACTATTTATGACAGGTAACTGTAACTTCGTTACTAATTAATACAAGTAACATTAATTTCGATACTAATTAAGGCAGGTAACTGTAACTTCGTTACTAATTATGACAAGTCCCTGTAACTTCGATACAAATTATGGCAGGTAACTGTAACTTCGATACTAATTATGACAAGTAACTGTAACTTCGATACTATTTATGACAGGTAACTGTAACTTCGTTACTAATTAATACAAGTAACATTTATTTCGATACTAATTATGACAAGTAACTATAACTTCGATACAAATTATGACAGGTAACTGTAACTTCGATACTAATTATGACAAGAAACTCTACCTTCGTTACTAATTATGACAAGTAACTGTAATTTTGATAAAAATTATGGTTGGTAACTGTAACTTCAATACTAATTATGACAGGTAACAGTAACGTCGATACTATTTAAGACAGGTAACTGTAACTTCGTTACTAATTATGACAAGTAATTGTAATTTCGATACTAATTATGACAAGTAACAGTAACTTCGTATCTAATTATGACATGTAACAGTAACTACGATACTAATTATGACAGGTACCTGTAACTTCGATACTAATTATGACAGGTAACTGTAACTTCGATACTAATTATGACAAGTAACTGTAATTTCGATAAAAATTATGACAGGTAACAGTAACTTCGATAATAATTATGACAAGTAACTGGAACTTCGTTACTAATTATGACAAGTAAATGTAATTTCGATACAAATTATGGCTGGAAACTGTAACTTCGATACTAGTTATGACAGGTAACAGTAACTTCGATACAAATTATGACAAGTAACTGTAACTTCGATACTTATTTTGACAGGTAACTGTAACTTCGATACTACTTAAGACAAGTCACTCTAACTTCGTTAATAATTATGACAAGTAACTGTAATTTTGATTAAAAAATAAGGCAGGTAACTGTAACTTCATTACTAATTATGAGAGGTAACAGTAACTTCGATACTAATTATGACAGGTACCAGCAACTTCGTTACTAATTATGACAAGTAACTGTAATTTCAATACTAATTATGGCAGGTAACTGTAACTTCGTTACTAATTATGAGATGTAACTGTAATTTCGATACAAATTGTGGCAGGTAAATGTAATTTCCATACTAATTATGACAGGTAACTGTAACTTCGATACTAATTATGACAAGAAACTCTAACTTCGTTACTAATTATGACAAGTAACTGTAATTTTGATAAAAAAAATATGGTAGGTAACTGTAACTTCAATACTAATTATGACAGGAAACAGTAACTTCGATACTAATTATGACAGGTAACTGTAACTTCGTTACAAATTATCACAAGTAACTTTAATTTCGATACTAATTATGGCAGGTAACTGTAAACTCGTTACTAATTATGACAAGTCCCTGTAATTGCGTTACAAATTATGGCTGGTAACTTTAACTTCCATACTAATTATGACAGGTAACAGTAACTTCGATACTAATTATGACAGGAAACTGCAACTTCGTTACTAATTATGACAAGTAACTGTAATTTCGATACATATTATGACAGGTAACTGTAACTTAGTTACTAATTATGACAAGTAACAGTACCTTCGATGCTAATTATGACAGGTAACTGTAACTTCGATACTAATTATGACAAGGAACTGTAATTTCGATACAAATTATGGCAGGTAACTGTTACTTCATTACTAATTATGACAGGTAACAGTAACTTCGTTTCTAATTATGACATGTAACAGTAACTTCGATACTAATTATGACAAGAAACTGTAACTTCTTTACTAATTATGACAATAAACTGTAATTTCGATACAAATTATGGCAGGTAACTGTAACTTCATTACTAATTAGGACAAGTAACAGTAACTTCGTTTCTAATTATGACATGTAACAGTAACTTCGATACTAATTATGACAGGTAACTGTAACTTCGATACTAATTATGACAGGTAACTGTAACTTCGATACTAATTATGACAAGTAACTGTAATTTCGATAAAAATTATGACAGGTAACAGTAACATCGATAATAATTATGACAAGTAACTGGAACTTCGTTACTAATTATGACAAGTAACTGTAATTTCGATACAAATTATGGCTGGTAACTGTAACTTCGATACTAATTATGACAGGTAACAGTAACTTCCATACTAATTATGACAAGTAACTGTAACTTCGATAATAATTATGACAGGTAACTGTAACTTCGATACTAATTATGACAAGTAACTCTAACTTCGTTACTAATTATGACAAGTAACTGTAATTTTGATAAAAAATTAAGGCAGGTAACTGTAACTTCAATACTAATTATGAGAGGTAACAGTATCTTCGATACTAATTATGACAGGTAACAGCAACTTCGTTACTAATTATGACAAGTAACTGTAATTTCGATACTAATTATGGCAGATAACTGTAACTTCGTTACTAATTATGAGAGGTAACTGTAATTTCGATACAAATTGAGGCAGGTAATTGTAATTTCCATACTAATTATGACAGGTAACAGTAACTTCGATACTAATTATGACAAGTAACTGTAACTTCGATAGTAATTATGACAGATAACTGTAACTTCGTTACTAATTTTGACAAGTAACTGTAATTTCGATACAAATTATTGCAGGTAACTGTAACTTCGATACTAATTATGACAGGGAACAGTAACTTAGTTACTAATTATGACAGGTAACAGGAACATCGATACTAATTATGACAGGTAACAGCAACTTCGATATTATCTATGACAGGAAACTGTAACTTCGTTACTAATTATGACAAGTAACTGTAATTTCGATACAAATAAAGACAGGTAACTGTAACTTCGTTACTAATTTTGACAAGTAACTGTAATTTCGATACAAATTATGGCAGGTAACAGTACCTTCGATACTAATTATGACTGGAAACTGTAACTTCGATACTAATTATGACAAGGAACTGTAATTTCGATACAAATTATAGCAGGTAACTGTAATTTCGATACTAAATATGACAGGTAACAGTAACTTCGATACTAATTATGACAAGTAACTATAACTTCGATACAAATTATGACAGGTAACTGTAACTTCGTTACTAATTATGAAAAGTAACTATAACTTCGATACAAATTATGACAGGTAACTGTAACTTCGATACTAATTAAGACAAGAAACTCTACCTTCGTTATTAATTATGACAAGTAACTGTAATTTTGATAAAAATTATGGTAGGTAACTGTGACTTCAATACTAATTATGACAGGAAACAGTAACTTCGATACTATTTATGACAAGTAACTGTAACTTCGTTACTAATTAATACAAGTAACATTAATTTCGATACTAATTATGGCAGGTAACTGTAACTTCGTTACTAATTATGACAAGTCCCTGTTATTTCGATACAAATTATGGCAGGTAACTGTATCTTCGATACTAATTATGACAAGTAACTGTATCTTCGATACTAATTATGACAGGTAACTGTAACTTCGTTACTAATTATGACAAGTAACTTTAATTTCGATACTAATTATGGCAGGTAACTGTAAATTCGTTACTAATTATGACAAGTCCCTGTAATTTCGTTACAAATTATGGCAGGTAACTGTAACTTCCATACTAATTATGACAGGTAACAGTTATTTCGATACTAATTATGACAGGAAACTGTAACTTCGTCACTAATTATGACAATTAACTGTAATTTCGATACATATTATGACAGGTAACTGTAACTTAGTTACTAATTATGACAAGTAACAGTACCTTCGATGCTTAATATGACAGGTAACTGTAACTTCGATACTAATTATGACAAGGAACTGTAATTTCGATACAAATTATGGCAGTTAACTGTTACTTCATTACTAATTATGACAGGTAACTGTAACTTCGATACTAATTATGACAAGTAACTGTAACTTCGTTACTAATTATGACAAGTAACTGTAATTTCGATACAAATTATGGCAGGTAACTGTAACTTCGTTACTAATTATGACAAGTAACAGTAACTTCGTTTATAATTATGACATGTAACAGAAACATCGATACTAATTATGACAGGTAACTGTAACTTCGATACTAATTATGACAGGTAACTGTAACTTCGATACTAATTATGACAAGGAACTGTAATTTCGATACAAATTATGGCAGGTAACTGTTACTTCATTACTAATTATGACAGGTAATTGTAACTTCGATACTAATTATGACAAGTAACTGTAACTTCGTTACTAATTATGACAAGTAACTGTAATTTCGATAAAAATTATGACAGGTAACAGTAACTTCGATAATAATTATGACAAGTAACTGGAACTTCATTACTAATTATGACAAGTAACTGTAATTTCGATACAAATTATGGCTGGTAACTGTAACTTCGATACTAATTATGACAGGTAACAGTAACTTCGATACTAATTAGGACAAGTAACTGTAATTTCGATACTAATTATGGCAGATAACTGTAACTTCGTTACTAATTATGAGAAGTAACTGTACTTTCGATAAAAATTGTGGCAGGTAATTGTAATTTCCATACTAATTATGACAGGTAACAGTAACTTCGATACTAATTACGACAAGTAACTGTATCTTCGATAGTAATTATGACAGGTATCTGCAACTTCGTTACTAATTATGACAAGTAACTGTAATTTCGATACAAATTATTGCAGGTAACTGTAACTTCGATACTAATTATGACAGGTAACAGTAACTTCGTTACTAATTATGACAGGTAACAGTAACATCGATACTAATTATGACAAGTGACTGTAATTTCGTTACTAATTATGACAAGTAACTGTTATTTTGATAAAAAATTATGGTAGGTAACTGTAACTTCAATACTAATTATGTCAGGTAACAGTAACTTCGATACTAATTATGACAGGTAACTGTAACTTCGTTACTTATTATGACAAGTAACTTCAATTTCGATACTAATTATGGCAGGTAACTGTAACTTCGTTACTAATTATGACAATTCCCTGTAATTTCGATGCAAATTATGGCAGGTAACTGTAACTTCGATACTAATTATGACAGGTAACAGTAACTTCGATACTAATTATGACAGGAAACTGTATCTTCGTTACTAATTATGAAAAGTAACTGTAATTTCGATACAAATTATGACAGGTAACTGTAACTTCGTTACTAATTATGTCAAGTAACTGTAATTTCGATACCAATTATGGCAGGTAACAGTAACTTGGATACTAATTATGACTGGTAACTGTAACTTCGATACTAATTATGACAAGGAACTGTAACTTCGATACTAATTATGACAGGTAACAGTAACGTCGATACTAATTACGACAGGTAACTGTAACTTCGTTACTAATTATGACAAGAAACTGTAATTTCGATACAAATTTTAGCAGGTAACTGTAACTTCGATACTAATTATGACAGGTAACAGTAACTTCGATACTTATTATGACAAGTAACTGTAACTTCGATACTAATTATGACAGGTAACTGTAAGTTCGTTACTAATTATGACAAGTAACTGTAATTTCGATACAAATTATGGCAGGTCACTGTAACTTCGATACTAATCATGACAGGTAACAGTAACTTCGATACTAATTATGACATTTAACTATAACTTCGATACAAATTATGACAGGTAACTGTAACTTCGATACTAATTATGACAAGAAACTCTAACTTCGTTACTAATTATGACAAGTAACTTTAATTTTGATAAAAAATATGGTAGGTAACGGTAACGTCAATACTAATTATGACAGGAAACAGTAACTTCGATACTAATTATGACAGGTAACTGTAACTTCGTTACTAATTATCACAAGTAACTTTAATTTCGATACTAATTATGGAATGTAACTGTAAATTCGTTACTAATTATGACAAGTCCCTGTAATTTCGTTACAAATTATGGCAGGTAACTGTAACTTCCATACTAATTATGACAGGTAACAGTAACTTCGATACTAATTATGACAGGAAACTGTAACTTCGTTACTAATTATGACAAGTAACTGTAATTTCGATACAAATTATGACAGGTAACTGTAACTTAGTTACTAATTATGACAAGTAACAGTACCTTCGATGCTAATTATGACAGGTAACTGTAACTTCGATACTAATTATGACAAGGAACTGTAATTTCGATACAAATTATGGCAGGTAACTGTTACTTCATTACTAATTATGACAAGTAACTGTAATTTCGATACAAATTATGGCAGGTAACTGTAACTTCGTTACTAATTATGACAAGTAACAGTAACTTCGTTTCTAATTATGACATGTAACAGTAATTACGATATTAATTATGAGAGGTACGTGTAACTTCGATACTTATTATGACAAGGAACTGTAATTTCGATACTTATTATGACAAGGAACTGTAATTTCGATACAAATTATAGCAGGTAACTGTAACCTCGATACTAATTATGACAGTTAACAGTAACTTCGATACTAATTATGACAAGTAACTATAACTTCGATACAAATTATGACAGGTAACTGTAACTTCGATACTAATTATGACAAGAAACTCTACCTTCGTTACTAATTATGACAAGTAACTGTAATTTTGATAAAAATTATGGTAGGTAACTGTAACTTCAATACTAATTATGACAGGTTACAGTAACTTCGATACTATTTATGACAGGTAACTGTAACTTCGTTACTAATTATGACAAGTCCCTGTAATTTCGATACAAATTATGGCAGGTAACTGTATCTTCGGTACTAATTATTACAAGTAACTGTAACTTCGATACTATTTATGACAGGTAACTGTAACTTCGTTACTAATTAATACAAGTAACATTAATTTCGATACTAATTATGACAAGTAACTATAACTTCGATACAAATTATGACAGGTAACTGTAACTTCGATACTAATTATGACAAGAAAAACTACCTTCGTTACTAATTATGACAAGTAACTGTAATTTTGATAAAAATTATGGTAGGTAACTGTAACTTCAATACTAATTATGACAGGTAACAGTAACTTCGATACTATTTATGACAGGTAACTGTAACTTCGTTACTAATTATGACAGGTAACTGTAAGTTCGTTACTAATTATGACAAGTAATTGTAATCTGGATACTATTTATGACAAGTAACAGTAACTTCGTTTCTAATTATGACATGTAACAGTAACTACGATTCTAATTATGACAGGTACCTGTAACTTCGATACTAATTATGACAGGTAACAGTAACTTCGATAATAATTATGACAAGTAACTGGAACTTCCTTACTAATTATGACAAGTAAATGTAATTTCGATACAAATTATGGCTGGTAACTGTAACTTCGATATTAGTTATGACAGGTAACAGTAACTTCGATACAAATTATGACAAGTAACTGTAACTTCGATACTTATTTTGACAGGTAACTGTAACTTCGATACTAATTAAGACAAGTAACTCTAACTTCGTTACTAATTATGATAAGAACTGTAATTTTGATTAAAAAAATAAGGCAGGTAACTGTAACTTCAATACTAATTATGAGAGGTAACAGTAACTTCGATACTAATTATGACAGGTAACAGCAACTTCGTTACTAATTATGACAAGTAACTGTTATTTCGATACTAATTATGGCAGGTAACTGTAACTTCGTTACTAATTATGAGATGTAACTGTAATTTCGATACAAATTGTGGCAGGTAATTGTAATTTCCATACTAATTATGACAGGTAACAGTAACTTCGATACTAATTATGATATGTAACTGTAACTTCGATAGTAATTATGACAGGTAACTGTAACTTCGTTAATAATTATGACGGTAACTGTAATTTCGATACAAATTATTGCAGGTAACTGTAACTTCGATACTAATTATGACAGGTAACATTAACTTCGTTACTAATTATGACAGGTAGCAGTAACATCGATACTAATTATGACAAGTAACTGTAACTTCGATACTAATTATGACAGGTAACTGTAACTTCGTTACTAATTATGACAAGTAACTGTAATTTTGATACAAATTATGGCAGGTAACTGTAACTTCGATACTAATTATGACAGGTAACAGTAACTTCGATACTAATTATGACAACTAACTCTAACTTCGTTACTAATTATGACAAGTAACTGTAATTTTGATAAAAAATTATGGCAGGTAACTGTAACTTCGATACTAATTATGAGAGGTAACAGTAACTTCGATACTAATTATGACAGGTAACAGCAACTTCGTTACTAATTATGACAAGTAACTGTAATTTCGAAACTAATTAAGGCAGGTCACTGTAACTTCGATACTAATTGTGACAGGTAACAGAAACTTCGATACTTATTGTGACAAGTAACTCTACCTTCGTTACTAATTATGACAAGTAACTGTAATTTTGATAAAAATTATGGTAGGTAACTTTAACTTCAATACTAATTATGACAGGTAACAGTACCTTCGATACTATTTATGACAGGTAACTGTAACATCGTTACTAATTATGACAAGTAACTGTAATTTCGATACTAATTATGGCAGGTAACTGTAACTTCGTTACTAATTATGACACGTCCCTGTAATTTCGATACAAATTATGGCAGGTAACTGTAACTTCGATACTAATTATGACATGTAACTGTAACTTCGATACTAATTATGACAGGTAACTGTAACCTCGTTACTAATTATGACAAGTAACTGTAATTTCGATACAAATTTTAGCAGGTAACTGTAACTTCGATACTAATTATGACAGGTAACAGTAACTTGGATACTTATTGTGACAAGTAACTGTAACTTCGATACTAATTATGACAGGTAACTGTAAGTTCGTTACTAATTATGACAAGTAATTGTAATTTCGATACAAATTATGGCAGGTCACTGTAACTTCGATACTAATCATGACAGGTAAGAGTAACTTCGATACTAATTATGACATTTAACTATAACTTCGATACAAATTATGACAGGTAACTTTAACTTCGATACTAATTATGACAAGAAACTCTACCTTCGTTACTAATTATGAGAAGTAACTGTAATTTTGAAAAAAAATTATGGTAGGTAATTGTAACTTCAATCCTAATTATGACAGGTAACAGTAACTTCGATACTATTTATGACAGGTAACTGTAACTTCGTTACTAATTAATACAAGTAACATTAATTTCGATACTAATTAAGGCAGGTAACTGTAACTTCGTTACTAATTATGACAAGTCCCTGTAACTTCGATACAAATTATGGCAGGTAACTGTAACTTCGATACTATTTATGACAAGTAACTGTAACTTCGATACTATTTATGACAGGTAACTGTAACTTCGTTACTAATTAATACAAGTAACATTAATTTCGATACTAATTATGACAAGTAACTATAACTTCGATACAAATTATGACAGGTAACTGTAATTTTGATAAAAATTATGGTTGGTAACTGTAACTTCAATACTAATTATGACAGGTAACAGTAACTTCGATACTATTTATGACAGGTAACTGTAACTTCGTTACTAATTATGACAAGTAATTGTAATTTCGATACTAATTATGACAAGTAACAGTAACTTCGTATCTAATTATGACATGTAACAGTAACTACGATACTAATTATGACAGGTACCTGTAACTTCGATACTAATTATGACAGGTAACTGTAACTTCGATACTAATTATGACAAGTAACTGTAATTTCGATAAAAATTATGGCAGGTAACAGTAACTTCGATAAAAATTATGACAAGTAACTGGAACTTCGTTACTAATTATGACAAGTAAATGTAATTTCGATACAAATTATGGCTGGAAACTGTAACTTCGATACTAGTTATGACAGGTAACAGTAACTTCGATACAAATTATGACAAGTAACTGTAACTTCGATACTTATTTTGACAGGTAACTGTAACTTCGATACTACTTAAGACAAGTAACTCTAACTTCGTTAATAATTATGACAAGTAACTGTAATTTTGATTAAAAAATAAGGCAGGTAACTGTAACTTCATTACTAATTATGAGAGGTAACAGTAACTTCGATACTAATTATGACAGGTAACAGCAACTTCGTTACTAATTATGACAAGTAACTGTAATTTCAATACTAATTATGGCAGGTAACTGTAACTTCGTTACTAATTATGAGATGTAACTGTAATTTCGATACAAATTGTGGCAGGTAAATGTAATTTCCATACTAATTATGACAGGTAACAGTAACTTCGATACTAATTATGATATGTAACTGTAACTTCGATAGTAATTATGACAGGTTACTGTAACTTCGTTACTAATTATGACAGTAACTGTAATTTCGATACAAATTATTTCAGATAACTGTAACTTCGATACTAATTATGACAGGTAACAGTAACTTCGTTACTAATTGTGACAGGTAACAGTAACATCGATACTAATTATGACAAGTAACTGTAACTTCGATACTAATTATGACAGGTAACAGTAACTTCGATACTAATTATGACAAGTAACTCTAACTTCGTTACTAATTATGACAAGTAACTGTAATTTTGATAAAAAATTATGGCAGGTAACTGTAACATCGATACTAATTATGACAAGTAACTGTAACTTAGATACTAATTATGACAGGTAACTGTAACTTCGATACTAATTATGACAAGTAACTCTAAATTCGTTACTAATTATGACAAGTAACTGTAATTTTGATAAAAAATTGTGGCAGGTAACTGTAACTTCGATACTAATTATGAGAGGTAACAGTAACTTCGATAGTAATTATGACAGGTAACAGCAACTTCGTTACTAATTATGACAAGTAACTGTAATTTCGATACTAATTATGGCAGGTAATTGTAACTTCGTTACTAATTATGAGAAGTTACTGTAATTTCGATACAAATTGTGGCAGGTAATTGTAATTTCGATACTAATTATGACAGGTAACAGTAACTTCGATACTAATTATGACAAGTAACTGTAACTTCGATAGTAATTATGACAGGTAACTGTAACTTCGTTACTAATTACGACAAGTAACTCTAACTTCGTTACTAATTATGACAAGTAACTTTAATTTTGATAAAAAATTATGGCAGGTAACTGTAACTTCGATACTAATTATGACAAGTAACTGTAATTTCGATACAAATTATGGCAGGTAACTGTAACTTCGATACTAATTATGACATGTAACAGTAATTTCGATACTAATTATGACAGAAAACAGTAACTTCGATACTAATTATGACAGGTAACAGTAACTTCGATAATAATTATGGCAGGTAACTGTAACTTCGATACTAATTATGACAGTTAACTGTAACTTCGTTACTAATTATGACAAGTAACTGTTATTTCGATACAAATTATGGCAGGTAACTGTAACTTCGATACTAATTATGACATTTAAGAGTAACTTCGATACTAATTATGACAAGTAACTAACTTCGATACTAATTATGACAGGTAACTGTAACATCGTTACTAATTATGACAAAAAACAGTAATCTCGATACAAATTATGGCAGGTAATTGTAATTTGGATACTAATTATGACAGGTAACAGTATCTTCGATACTTATTATGACAAGTAACAGTAACTTCGATACTAATTATGACAAGTAACTGTAACTTCGGTACAAATTATGACAGGTAACTGTAACTTCGTTTCTAATTATGTCAAGTAACTGTAATTTCGATTCAAATTTTGGGAGGTAACTGTAACTTCGATACTAATTATGACAGGAAACAGTAACTTCGATACTAATTATGACAAGTATCTGTAACTTCGATACTAATTATGGCAGGTAACTGTAACTTCGTTACTAATTATGAGAAGTTACTGTAATTTCGATACAAATTGAGGCAGGTAATTGTAATTTCGATACTAATTATGACAGGTAACAGTTACTTCGATACTAATTATGACAAGTAACTGTAACTTCGATAGTAATTATGACAGGTAACTGTAACTTCGTTACTAATTATGACAAGTGACTGTAATTTCGCTACAAATTATGGCAGGTAACTGTAACTTCGATACTAATTATGACAGGTAACTGTAACTTCGTTATTAATTATGACAAGTAACTGTAATTTTGATACAAATTATGGCAGGTAACTGTAACTTCGATACTAATTATGACAGGTAACAGTAAATTCGATACTAATTATGACAAGTAACTCTAACTTCGTTACTAATTATGACAAGTAACTGTAATTTTGAAAAAAATTATGGCAGGTAACTGTAACTTCGATACTAATTATGACAAGTAACTGTAACTTCGATACTAATTATGACAGGTAACTGTAACTTCGATAATAATTATGACAAGTAACTCTAACTTCGTTACTAATTATAACAAGTAACTGTAATTTTGATAAAAAATTATGGCAGGTAACTGTAACTTCGATACTAATTATGATAGGTAACAGTAACTTCGATACTAATTACGACAGGTAACAGCAACTTCGTTACTAATTATGACAAGTAACTGTAACTTCGATAGAAATTATGACAGGTAACTGTAACTTCGTTACTAATTATGACAAGTGACTGTAATTTCGCTACAAATTATGGCAGGTAACTGTAACTTCGATACTAATTATGACAGGTAACTGTAACTTCGTTACTACTTATGAGAAGTAACTCTAATTTCGATACAAATTGTGGCAGGTAATTGTAATTTCGATACTAATTATGACAGGTAACAGTAACTTCGATACTAATTATGACAAGTAACTGTAATTTTGATAAAAAATTATGGCAGGTAACTGTAATTTCGATACTAATTTTGACAGGTAACAGTAACTTCGATATTAATTATGACAGAAAACAGTAACTTCGATACTAATTATGACAGGTAACAGTAACTTCGATAATAATTATGGCCAGTAACTGTAACTTCGATACTAATTATGACAGTTAACTGTAACTTCGTTACTAATTATGACATGTAACTGTAATTTCGATACAAATTATGGCAGGTAATTGTGATTTCCATACTAATTATGACAGGTAACAGTAACTTCGATACTAATTATGATATGTAACTGTAACTTCGATAGTAATTATGACATTTAAGAGTAACTTCGATACTAATTATGACAAGTAACTGTAACTTCGATACTAATTATGACAGGTAACTGTAACTTCGTTAATAATTATGACGGTAACTGTAATTTCGATACAAATTATTGCAGGTAACTGTAACTTCGATACTAATTATGACAGGTAACAGTAACTTCGTTACTAATTATGACAGGTAGCAGTAACATCGATACTAATTATGACAAGTAACTGTAACTTCGATACTAATTATGACAGGTAACTGTAACTTCGTTACTAATTATGACAAGTAACTGTAATTTTGATACAAATTATGGCAGGTAACTGTAACTTCGATACTAATTATGACAGGTAACAGTAACTTCGATACTAATTATGACAAGTAACTCTAACTTCGTTACTAATTATGACAAGTAACTGTAATTTTGATAAAAAATTATTGCTGGTAACTGTAACTTCGATACTAATTATGACAAGTAACTGTAACTTAGATACTAATTATGACAGGTAACTGTAACTTCGATACTAATTATGACAAGTAACTCTAAATTCGTTACTAATTATGACAAGTTACTGTAATTTTGATAAAAAATTGTGGCAGGTAACTGTAACTTCGATACTAATTATGAGAGGTTACAGTAACTTCGATACTAATTATGACATGTAACAGCAACTTCGTTACTAATTATGACAAGTAACTGTAATTTCGATACTAATTATGGCAGATAACTGTAACTTCGTTACTAATTATGAGAGGTAACTGTAATTTCGATACAAATTGTGGCAGGTAATTGTAATTTCCATACTAATTATGACAGGTAACAGTAACTTCGATACTAATTATGACAAGTAACTGTAACTTCGATAGTAATTATGACAGATAACTGTAACTTCGTTACTAATTTTGACAAGTAACTGTAATTTCGATACAAATTATTGCAGGTAACTGTAACTTCGATACTAATTATGACAGGGAACAGTAACTTCGTTACTAATTATGACATGTAACAGTAACATCGATACTAATTATGACAAGTAACTGTAACTTCGATACTAATTATGACAGGTAACTGTAACTTCGTTACTAATTATGACAAGTAACTGTAATTTTGATACAAATTATGGCAGGTAACTGTAACTTCGATACTTATTATGTGAGGTAACAGTAACTTCGATACTAATTATGACAGGTAACTGTAACTTAAGCCTCCGTGGCTTAGGCGGCAGCACGCCGGCCTCTCACCGCTGGATCCGTGGTTCAAATCCCGGTCACTCCATGTGAGATCTGTGCTGGACAAAACGGAGGCAGACAGGTTTTTCTCCGGGTACTCCGGTTTTCCCTGTCAAAATGTCATTCCAGCAGCACTCTCCACTACCATTTCATTTCATCTGTCATTCATTAATCATTGCCCCAGAGGAGTGCGTCAGGCCTCGGCAGCCGGCACAGTTCATATCCTCGCCGCTAGATGGGGGCTTCATTCATTCCATTCCTGACCCGGTCGGAGACTGGAAGCAGGCTGTGGATTTTCATTTTTTTCAACTGTAACTTCGTTACTAATTATGACAAGTAACTGTAACTTCGATACTAATTATGACAGGTAACTGTTACTTCGATACTAATTATGACAAGTAACTCTAACTTCGTTACTAATTATGACAAGTAACTGTAATTTTGTTAAAAAATTAAGGCAGGTAACTGTAACTTCAATACTAATTATGAGAGGTAACAGTAACTTCGATACTAATTATGACAGGTAACAAAACATCGTTACTAATTATGACAAGTAACTGTAACTTCGATACTAATTATGGCAGGTAACTGTAACTTAGTTACTAATTATGAGAAGTAACTGTAAATACGATACAAATTGTGGCAGGTAATTATAATTTCCATACTAATTATGACAGGAAACAGTTACTTCGATACTAATTATGACAAGTAACTGTAACTTCGATACTAATTATGACAGGTAACTGTAAATTCGTTACGAATTATGACAAGTAACTGTGATTTTGATACAAATTATGGCAGGTAACTGTAACTTCGATATTAATTATTACAGGTAACAGTAACTTCGATACTAATTATGAGAAGTAACTGTAACTTCGATACTAATTATGACAAGTAACTGTAACTTCGAAACTAATTATGACAGGTAACTGTAACTTCGTTACTAATTATGACAAGTAACTGTAATTTCGTTACAAATTATGGCAGGTAATTGTAATTTCGATACTAATTATGACAGGTAACTGTAACTTCGATACTAATTATGACAAATAACAGTAACTTCGATACTAATTATGACAAGTAACTGTTACTTCGATACTAATTATGACAAGTAACTGTAATTTCGATACAAATTTTGTCAGCTAACTGTAACTTCGATACTAACTATGACAGGTAACAGTAACTTCGATACTTATTGTGACAAGTAACTGTAACTTCGATATTAATTATGACAGGTAACTGTAACTTCGTTACTAATTATGACAAGTAACTGTAATTTCGATACAAATTATGGCAGGTAACTGTAACTTCGTTACTAATTATGACAAGTAACTGTAATTTTGATACAAATTATGGCAGGTAACTGTAACTTCGATACTTATTATGTGAGGTAACAGTAACTTCGATACTAATTATGACAGGTAACTGTAACTTAAGCCTCCGTGGCTTAGGCGGCAGCACGCCGGCCTCTCACCGCTGGATCCGTGGTTCAAATCCCGGTCACTCCATGTGAGATCTGTGCTGGACAAAAAGGAGGCAGACAGGTTTTTCTCCGGGTACTCCGGTTTTCCCTGTCAAAATGTCATTCCAGCAGCACTCTCCACTACCATTTCATTTCATCTGTCATTCATTAATCATTGCCCCAGAGGAGTGCGTCAGGCCTCGGCAGCCGGCACAGTTCATATCCTCGCCGCTAGATGGGGGCTTCATTCATTCCATTCCTGACCCGGTCGGAGACTGGAAGCAGGCTGTGGATTTTCATTTTTTTCAACTGTAACTTCGTTACTAATTATGACAAGTAACTGTAACTTCGATACTAATTATGACAGGTAACTGTTACTTCGATACTAATTATGACAAGTAACTCTAACTTCGTTACTAATTATGACAAGTAACTGTAATTTTGTTAAAAAATTAAGGCAGGTAACTGTAACTTCAATACTAATTATGAGAGGTAACAGTAACTTCGATACTAATTATGACAGGTAACAAAACATCGTTACTAATTATGACAAGTAACTGTAACTTCGATACTAATTATGGCAGGTAACTGTAACTGAGTTACTAATTATGAGAAGTAACTGTAAATACGATACAAATTGTGGCAGGTAATTATAATTTCCATACTAATTATGACAGGAAACAGTTACTTCGATACTAATTATGACAAGTAACTGTAACTTCGATACTAATTATGACAGGTAACTGTAAATTCGTTACGAATTATGACAAGTAACTGTGATTTTGATACAAATTATGGCAGGTAACTGTAACTTCGATATTAATTATTACAGGTAACAGTAACTTCGATACTAATTATGAGAAGTAACTGTAACTTCGATACTAATTATGACAAGTAACTGTAACTTCGAAACTAATTATGACAGGTAACTGTAACTTCGTTACTAATTATGACAAGTAACTGTAATTTCGTTACAAATTATGGCAGGTAATTGTAATTTCGATACTAATTATGACAGGTAACTGTAACTTCGATACTAATTATGACAAATAACAGTAACTTCGATACTAATTATGACAAGTAACTGTTACTTCGATACTAATTATGACAAGTAACTGTAATTTCGATACAAATTTTGTCAGCTAACTGTAACTTCGATACTAACTATGACAGGTAACAGTAACTTCGATACTTATTGTGACAAGTAACTGTAACTTCGATATTAATTATGACAGGTAACTGTAACTTCGTTACTAATTATGACAAGTAACTGTAATTTCGATACAAATTATGGCAGGTAACTGTATCGTCGATACTAATTATGACAGGTAACAGTAACTTCGATACTATCTATGACAGGAAACTGTAACTTCGTTACTAATTACGACAAGTAACTGTAATTTCGATACAAATAATGACAGGTAACTGTAACTTCGTTACTAATTTTGACAAGTAACTGTAATTTCGATACAAATTATGGCAGGTAACAGTACCTTCGATACTAATTATGACTGGAAACTGTAACTTCGATACTAATTATGACAAGGAACTGTAATTTCGATACAAATTATAGCAGGTAACTGTAATTTCGATACTAAATATGACAGGTAACAGTAACTTCGATACTAATTATGACAAGTAACTATAACTTCGATACAAATTATGACAGGTAACTGTAACTTCGTTACTAATTATGACAAGTAACTATAACTTCGATACAAATTATGACAGGTAACTGTAACTTCGATACTAATTATGACAAGAAACTCTACCTTCGTTACTAATTATGACAAGTAACTGTAATTTTGATAAAAATTATGGTAGGTAACTGTGACTTCAATACTAATTATGACAGGAAACAGTAACTTCGATACTATTTATGACAAGTAACTGTAACTTCGTTACTAATTAATACAAGTAACATTAATTTCGATACTAATTATGGCATGTAACTGTAACTTCGTTACTAATTATGACAAGTCCCTGTAATCTCGATACAAATTATGGCAGGTAACTGTAACTTCGATATTAATTATGACAAGTAACTGTATCTTCGATACTAATTATAACAGGTAACTGTAACTTCGTTACTAATTATGACAAGTAACTGTAATTTCGATACAAATTTTAGCAGGTAACTGTAACTTCGATACTAATTATGACAGGTAACAGTAGCTTCGATACTTATTATGACAAGTAATTGTAACTTCGATACTAATTATGACAGGTAACTGTAAGTTCGTTACTAATTATGACAGGTAACTGTAATTTCGATACGAATTATGGCAGGTCACTGTAACTTCGATACAAATCATGACAGGTAACACTAACTTCGATACTAATTATGACATTTAACTATAACTTCGATACTAATTATGACAGGTAACTGTAACTTCGATACTAATTATGTCAAGAAACTCTAACTTCGTTACTAATTATGACAAGTAACTGTAATTTCGATAAAAAATATGGTAGGTAACTGTAACTTCAATACTAATTATGACAGGAAACAGTAACTTCGATACTAATTATGACAGGTAACTGTAACTTCGTTACTAATAATCACAAGTAACTTTAATTTCGATACTAATTATGGCAGGTAACTGTAAATTCGTTACTAATTATGACAAGTCCCTGTAATTTCGTTACAAATTATGGCAGGTAACTGTAACTTCCATACTAATTATGACAGGTAACAGTTATTTCGATACTAATTATGACAGGAAACTGTAACTTCGTCACTAATTATGACAAATAACTGTAATTTCGATACATATTATGACAGGTAACTGTAACTTAGTTACTAATTATGACATGTAACAGTACCTTCGATGCTTAATATGACAGGTAACTGTAACTTCGATACTAATTATGACAAGTAACTGTAACTTCGTTACTAATTATGACAAGTAACTGTAATTTCGATACAAATTATGGCGGGTAACTGTAACTTCGTTACTAATTATGACAAGTAACAGTAACTTCGTTTATAATTATGACATGTAACAGAAACTTCGATACTAATTATGACAGGTAACTGTAACTTCGATACTAATTAGGACAGGTAACTGTAACTTCGATACTAATTATGACAAGTAACTGTAATTTCGATAAAAATTATGACAGGTAACAGTAACTTCGATAATAATTATGACAAGTAACTGGAAATTCGTTACTAATTATGACAAGTAACTGTAATTTCGATACAAATTATGGCTGGTAACTGTAACTTCGATACTAATTATGACAGGTAACAGTAACTTCGATACTAATTAGGACAAGTAACTGTAATTTCGATACTAATTATGGCAGATAACTGTAACTTCGTTACTAATTATGAGAAGTAACTGTACTTTCGATACAAATTGTGGCAGGTAATTGTAATTTCCATACTAATTATGACAGGTAACAGTAACTTCGATACTAATTACGACAAGTAACTGTAACATCGATAGTAATTATGACAGGTATCTGCAACTTCGTTACTAATTATGACAAGTAACTGTAATTTCGATACAAATTATTGCAGGTAACTGTAACTTCGATACTAATTATGACAGGTAACTGTAACTTCGTTACTACTTATGACAGGTAACAGTAACATCGATACTAATTATGACAAGTGACTGTAATTTCGTTACTAATTATGACAAGTAACTGTTATTTTGATAAAAAATTATGGTAGGTAACTGTAACTTCAATACTAATTATGTCAGGTAACAGTAACTTCGATACTAATTATGACAGGTAATTGTAACTTCGTTACTTATTATGACAAGTAACTTCAATTTCGATACTAATTATGGCAGGTAACTGTAACTTCGTTACTAATTATGACAATTCCCTGTAATTTCGATGCAAATTATGGCAGGTAACTGTAACTTCGATACTAATTATGACAGGTAACAGTAACTTCGATACTAATTATGACAGGAAACTGTATCTTCGTTACTAATTATGAAAAGTAACTGTAATTTCGATACAAATTATGACAGGTAACTGTAACTTCGTTACTAATTATGTCAAGTAACTGTAATTTCGATACCAATTATGGCAGGTAACAGTAACTTGGATACTAATTATGACTGGTAACTGTAACTTCGATACTAATTATGACAAGGAACTGTAACTTCGATACTAATTATGACAGGTAACAGTAACGTCGATACTAATTACGACAGGTAACTGTAACTTCGTTACTAATTATGACAAGAAACTGTAATTTCGATACAAATTTTAGCAGGTAACTGTAACGTCAATACTAATTATGACAGGAAACAGTAACTTCGATACTAATTATGACAGGTAACTGTAACTTCGTTACTAATTATCACAAGTAACTTTAATTTCGATACTAATTATGGAAGGTAACTGTAAATTCGTTACTAATTATGACAAGTCCCTGTAATTTCGTTACAAATTATGGCAGGTAACTGTAACTTCCATACTAATTATGACAGGTAACAGTAACTTCGATACTAATTATGACAGGAAACTGTAACTTCGTTACTAATTATGACAAGTAACTGTAATTTCGATAAAAATTATGACAGGTAACTGTAACTTAGTTACTAATTATGACAAGTAACAGTACCTTCGATGCTAATTATGACAGGTAACTGTAACTTCGATACTAATTATGACAAGGAACTGTAATTTCGATACAAATTATGGCAGGTAACTGTTACTTCATTACTAATTATGACAAGTAACTGTAATTTCGATACAAATTATGGCAGGTAACTGTAACTTCGTTACTATTTATGACAAGTAACAGTAACTTCGTTTCTAATTATGACATGTAACAGTAATTACGATATTAATTATGACAGGTACGTGTAACTTCGATACTTATTATGACAAGGAACTGTAATTTCGATACTTATTATGACAAGGAACTGTAATTTCGATACAAATTATAGCAGGTAACTGTAACCTCGATACTAATTATGACAGTTAACAGTAACTTCGATACTAATTATGACAAGTAACTATAACTTCGATACAAATTATGACAGGTAACTGTAACTTCGATACTAATTATGACAAGAAACTCTACCTTCGTTACTAATTATGACAAGTAACTGTAATTTTGATAAAAATTATGGTAGGTAACTGTAACTTCAATACTAATTATGACAGGTTACAGTAACTTCGATACTATTTATGACAGGTAACTGTAACTTCGTTACTAATTAATACAAGTAACATTAATTTCGATACTAATTATGACAGGTAACTGTAACTTCGTTACTTATTATGACAAGTCCCTGTAATTTCGATACAAATTATGGCAGGTAACTGTAACTTCCATACTAATTATGACAATTAACTGTAACTTCAATACTAATTATGACAGGTAACAGTAACTTCGATACTAATTATGACAAGTTACTGTAACTTCGATACTAATTATGACAAGTGACTGTAACTTCGATACGAATTATGACAGGTAACAGTAACTTCGATACGTATTGTGACAAGTAACTGTAACTTCGATACTAATTATGACAGGTAACTGTAAGTTCGTTACTAATTATGGCAAGTAATTGTAATTTCGATACAAATTATGGCAGGTCACTGTAACTTCGATACTAATCATGAGAGGTAACAGTAACTTCGATACTAATTATGACATTTAAATATAACTTCGATACAAATTATGACAGGTAACTTTAACTTCGATACTAATTATGACAAGAAACTCTACCTTCGTTACTAATTATGACAAGTAACTGTAATTTTGATAAAAATTATGGTAGGTAACTGTAACTTCAATACTAATTATGACAGGTAACAGTTACTTCGATACTATTTATGACAGGTAACTGTAACTTCGTTACTAATTAATACAAGTAACATTAATTTCGATACTAATTATGGCAGGTAACTGTAACTTCGTTACTAATTATGACAAGTCCCTGTAACTTGGATACAAATTATGGCAGGTAACTGTATCTTCGGTACTAATTATTACAAGTAACGGTAACTTCGATACTATTTATGACAGGTAACTGTAACTTCGTTACTAATTAATACAAGTAACATTAATTTCGATACTAATTATGACAAGTAACTATAACTTCGATACAAATTATGACAGGTAACAGTAACTTCGATACTAATTAAGACAAGAAAAACTACCTTCGTTACTAATTATGACAAGTAACTGTAATTTTGATAAAAATTATGGTAGGTAACTGTAACTTCAATACTAATTATGACAGGTAACAGTAACTTCGATACTATTTATGACAGGTAACTGTAACTTCGTTACTAATTATGACAGGTAACTGTAAGTTCGTTACTAATTATGACAAGTAATTGTAATCTGGATACTATTTATGACAAGTAACAGTAACTTCGTTTCTAATTATGACATGTTACAGTAACTACGATTCTAATTATGACAGGTACCTGTAACTTCGATACTAATTATGACAGGTAACTGTAACTTCGATACTAATTATGGCAAGTAACTGTAGTTTCGATAAAAATTATGGCTGGTAACTGTAACTTCGATATTAGTTATGACAGGTAACAGTAACTTCGATACAAATTATGACAAGTAACTGTAACTTCGATACTTATTTTGACACGTAACTGTAACTTCGATACTAATTAAGACAAGTAACTCTAACTTCGTTACTAATTATGACAAGTAACTGTCATTTTGATTAAAAAAATAAGGCAGGTAACTGTAACTTCAATACTAATTATGAGAGGTAACAGTAACTTCGATACTAATTATGACAGGTAACAGCAACTTCGTTACTAATTATGACAAGTAACTGTTATTTCGATACTAATTATGGCAGGTAACTGTAACTTCGTTACTAATTATGAGATGTAACTGTAATTTCGATACAAATTGTGGCAGGTAATTGTAATTTCCATACTAATTATGACAGGTAACAGTAACTTCGATACATATTATGATATGTAACTGTAACTTCGATAGTAATTATGACAGGTAACTGTAACTTCGTTAATAATTATGACGGTAACTGTAATTTCGATTCAAATTATTGCAGGTAACTGTAACTTCGATACTAATTATGACAGGTAACAGTAACTTCGTTACTAATTATGACAGGTAGCAGTAACATCGATACTAATTATGACAAGTAACTGTAACTTCGATACTAATTATGACAGGTAACTGTAACTTCGTTACTAATAATGACAAGTAACTGTAATTTTGATACAAATTATGGCAGGTAACTGTAACTTCGATACTAATTATGACAGGTAACGGTAACTTCGATACTAATTATGACAAGTAACTCTAACTTCGTTACTAATTATGACAAGTAACTGTAATTTTGATAAAAAATTATGGCAGGTAACTGTAACTTCGATACTAATTATGAGAGGTAACAGTAACTTCGATACTAATTATGACAGGTAACAGCAACTTCGTTACTAATTATGACAAGTAACTGTAATTTCGATACTAATTAAGGCAGGTCACTGTAACTTCGATACTAATTATGACAGGTAACAGAAACTTCGATACTTATTGTGGCAAGTAACTCTACCTTCGTTACTAATTATGACAAGTAACTGTAATTTTGATAAAAATTATGGTAGGTAACTGTAACTTCAATACTAATTATGACAGGTAACAGTACCTTCGATACTATTTATGACAGGTAACTGTAACTTCGTTACTAATTATGACAGGTTACTGTAACTTCGTTACTAATTATGACAAGTCCCTGTAATTTCGATACAAATTATGGCAGGTAACTGTAACTTCGATACTAATTATGACATGTAACTGTAACTTCGATACTAATTATGACAGGTAACTGTAACCTCGTTACTAATTATGACAAGTAACTGTAATTTCGATACAAATTTTAGCAGGTAACTGTAACTTCGATACTAATTATGACAGGTAACAGTAACTTGGATACTTAATGTGACAAGTAACTGTAACTTCGATACTAATTATGACAGGTAACAGTAAGTTCGTTACTAATTATGACAAGTAATTGTAATTTCGATACAAATTATGGCAGGTCACTGTAACTTCGATACTAATCATGACAGGTAAGAGTAACTTCGATACTAATTATGACATTTAACTATAACTTCGATACAAATTATGACAGGTAACTTTAACTTCGATACTAATTATGACAAGAAACTCTACCTTCGTTACTAATTATGACAAGTAACTGTAATTTTGATAAAAATTATGGTTGGTAACTGTAACATCAATACTAATTATGACAGGTAACAGTAACTTCGATACTATTTATGACAGGTAACTGTAACTTCGTTACTAATTATGACAAGTAATTGTAATTCCGATACTAATTATGACAAGTAACAGTAACTTCGTATCTAATTATGACATGTAACAGTAACTACGATACTAATTATGACAGGTACCTGTAACTTAGATACTAATTATGACAGGTAACTGTAACTTCGATACTAATTATGACAAGTAATTGTAATTTCGATAAAAATTATGACAGGTAACAGTAACTTCGATAATAATTATGACAAGTAACTGGAACTTCGTTACTAATTATGACAAGTAAATGTAATTTCGATACAAATTATGGCTGGAAACTGTAACTTCGATACTAGTTATGACAGGTAACAGTAACTTCGATACAAATTATGACAAGTAACTGTAACTTCGATACTTATTTTGACAGGTAACTGTAACTTCGATACTAATTAAGACAAGTAACTCTAACTTCGTTAATAATTATGACAAGTAACAGTAATTTTGATTAAAAAATAAGGCAGGTAACTGTAACTTCATTACTAATTATGAGAGGTAACAGTAACATCGATACTAATTATGACAGGTAACAGCAACTTCGTTACTAATTATGACAAGTAACTGTAATTTCAATACTAATTATGGCAGGTAACTGTAACTTCGTTACTAATTATGAGATGTAACTGTAATTTCGATACAAATTGTGGCAGGTAAATGTAATTTCCATACTAATTATGACAGGTAACAGTAACTTCGATACTAATTATGATATGTAACTTTAACTTCGATAGTAATTATGACAGGTTACTGTAACTTCGTTACTAATTATGACAGTAACTGTAATTTCGATACAAATTATTTCAGATAACTGTAACTTCGATACTAATTATGACAGGTAACAGTAACTTCGTTACTAATTATGACAGGTAACAGTAACATCGATACTAATTATGACAAGTAACTGTAACTTCGATACTAATTATGACAGGTAACTGTAACTTCGTTACTAATTATGACAAGTTACTGTAATTTTGATACAAATTATGGCAGGTAACTGTAACTTCGATACTAGTTATGACAGGTAACAGTAACTTCGATACTAATTATGACAAGTTACTCTAAATTCGTTACTAATTATGACAAGTAACTGTAATTTTGATAAAAAATTATGGCAGGTAACTGTAACATCGATACTAATTATGACAAGTAACTGTAACTTAGATACTAATTATGACAGGTAACTGTAACTTCGATACTAATTATGACAATTAACTCTAAATTCGTTACTAATTATGACAAGTAACTGTAATTTTGATAAAAAATTGTGGCAGGTAACTGTAACTTCGATACTAATTATGAGAGGTAACAGTTAGTTCGATACTAATTATGCCAGGTAACAGCAACTTCGTTACTAATTATGACAAGTAACTGTAATTTCGATACTAATTATGGCAGGTAATTGTAACTTCGTTACTAATTATGAGAAGTTACTGTAATTTCGATACAAATTGTGGCAGGTAATTGTAATTTCGATACTAATTATGACAGGTAACAGTAACTTCGATACTAATTATGACAAGTAACTGTAACTTCGATAGTAATTATGACAGGTAACTGTAACTTCGTTACTAATTACGACAAGTAACTCTAACTTCGTTACTAATTATGACAAGTAACTTTAATTTTGATAAAAAATTAAGGCAGGTAACTGTAACCTCGATACTAATTATGACAAGTAACTGTAATTTCGATACAAATTATGGCAGGTAACTGTAACTTCGATACTAATTATGACATGTAACAGTAATTTCGATACTAATTATGACAGAAAACAGTAACTTCTATACTAATTATGACAGGTAACAGTAACTTCGATAATAATTATGGCAGGTAACTGTAACTTCGATACTAATTATGACAGTTAACTGTAACTTCGTTACTAATTATGACAAGTAACTGTTATTTCGATACAAATTATGGCAGGTAACTGTAACTTCGATACTAATTATGACATTTAAGAGTAACTTCGATACTAATTATGACAAGTAACTAACTTCGATACTAATTATGACAGGTAACTGTAACATCGTTACTAATTATGACAAGAAACAGTAATTTCGATACAAATTATGGCAGGTAATTGTAATTTGGATACTAATTATGACAGGTAACAGTATCTTCGATACTTATTATGACAAGTAACAGTAACTTCGATACTTATTATGACAAGTAACTGTAACTTCGGTACAAATTATGACAGGTAACTGTAACTTCGTTTCTAATTATGTCAAGTAACTGTAATTTCGATTCAAATTTTGGCAGGTAACTGTAACATCGATACTAATTATGACAGGTAACAGTAACTTCGATACTAATTATGACAAGTATCTGTAACTTCGATACTAATTATGGCAGGTAACTGTAACTTCGTTACTAATTATGAGAAGTTACTGTAATTTCGATACAAATTGAGGCAGGTAATTGTAATTTCGATACTAATTATGACAGGTAACAGTTACTTCGATACTAATTATTACAAGTAACTGTAACTTCGATAGTAATTATGACAGGGAACTGTAACTTCGTTACTAATTATGACAAGTGACTGTAATTTCGCTACAAATTATGGCAGGTAACTGTAACTTCGATACTAATTATGACAGGTAACTGTAACTTCGTTACTAATTATGACAAGTAACTGTAATTTTGATACAAATTATGGCAGGTAACTGTAACTTCGATACTAATTATGACAGGTAACAGTAAATTCGATACTAATTATGACAAGTAACTCTAACTTCGTTACTAATTATGACAAGTAACTGTAATTTTGAAAAAAATTATGGCAGGTAACTGTAACTTCGATACTAATTATGACAAGTAACTGTAACTTCGATACTAATTATGACAGGTAACTGTAACTTCGATAATAATTATGACAAGTAACTCTAACTTCGTTACTAATTATAACAAGTAACTGTAATTTTGATAAAAAATTATGGCAGGTAACTGTAACTTCGATACTAATTATGATAGGTAACAGTAACTTCGATACTAATTACGACAGGTAACAGCAACTTCGTTACTAATTATGACAAGTAACTGTAACTTCGATAGAAATTATGACAGGTAACTGTAACTTCGTTACTAATTATGACAATTGACTCTAATTTCGCTACAAATTATGGCAGGTAACTGTAACTTCGATACTAATTATGACAGGTAACTGTAACTTCGTTACTACTTATGAGAAGTAACTCTAATTTCGATACAAATTGTGGCAGGTAATTGTAATTTCGATACTAATTATGACAGGTAACAGTAACTTCGATACTAATTATGACAAGTAACTGTAATTTTGATAAAAAATTATGGCAGGTAACTGTAACTTCGATACTAATTTTGACAGGTAACAGTAACTTCGATAGTAATTATGACAGAAAACAGTAACTTCGATACTAATTATGACAGGTAACAGTAACTTCGATAATAATTATGGCCAGTAACTGTAACTTCGATACTAATTATGACAGTTAACTGTAACTTCGTTACTAATTATGACATGTAACTGTAATTTCGATACAAATTATGGCAGGTAATTGTGATTTCCATACTAATTATGACAGGTAACAGTAACTTCGATACTAATTATGATATGTAACTGTAACTTCGATAGTAATTATGACATTTAAGAGTAACTTCGATACTAATTATGACAAGTAACTGTAACTTCGATACTAATTATGACAGGTAACTGTAACTTCGTTAATAATTATGACGGTAACTGTAATTTCGATACAAATTATTGCAGGTAACTGTAACTTCGATACTAATTATGACAGGTAACAGTAACTTCGTTACTAATTATGACAGGTAGCAGTAATATCGATACTAATTATGACAAATAACTGTAACTTCGATACTAATTATGACAGGTAACTGTAACTTCGTTACTAATTATGACAAGTAACTGTAATTTTGATACAAATTATGGCAGGTAACTGTAACTTCGATACTAATTATGACAGGTAACAGTAACTTCGATACTAATTATGACAAGTAACTCTAACTACGTTACTAATTATGACTAGTAACTGTAATTTTGATAAAAAATTATTGCAGGTAACTGTAACTTCGATACTAATTATGACAAGTAACTGTAAATTAGATACTAATTATGACAGGTAACTGTAACTTCGATACTAATTATGACAAGTAACTCTAAATTCGTTACTAATTATGACAAGTTACTGTAATTTTGATAAAAAATTGTGGCAGGTAACTGTAACTTCGATACTAATTATGAGAGGTAACAGTAACTTCGATACTAATTATGACAGGTAACAGCAACTTCGTTACTAATTATGACAAGTTACTGTAATTTCGATACTAATTAAGGCAGGTCACTGTAACTTCGATACTAATTATGACAGGTAACAGAAACTTCGATACTTATTGTGACAAGTAACTCTACCTTCGTTACTAATTATGACAAGTAACTGTAATTTTGATAAAAATTACGGTAGGTAACTGTAACTTCAATACTAATTATGACAGGTAACATTACCTTCGATACTATTTATGACAGGTAACTGTAACCTCGTTACTAATTATGACAAGTAACTGTAATTTCGATACTAATTATGGCAGGTAACTGTAACTTCGTTACTAATTATGACAAGTCCCTGTAATTTCGATACAAATTATGGCAGGTAACTGTAACTTCGATACTAATTATGACATCTAACTGTAACTTCGATACTAATTATGACAGGTAACTGTAACCTCGTTACTAATTATGACAAGTAACTGTAATTTCGATACAAATTTTAGCAGGTAACTGTAACTTCGATACTAATTATGACAGGTAACAGTAACTTGGATACTTATTGTGACAAGTAACTGTAACTTCGATACTAATTATGACAGGTAACTGTAAGTTCGTTACTAATTATGACTAGTAATTGTAATTTCGATACAAATTATGGCAGGTCACTGTAACTTCGATACTAATCATGACAGGTAACAGTAACTTCGATACTAATTATGACATTTAACTATAACTTCGATACAAATTATGACAGGTAACTTTAACTTCGATACTAATTATGACAAGAAACTCTACCTTCGTTACTAATTATGAGAAGTAACTGTAATTTTGATAAAAATTATGGTAGGTAACTGTAACTTCAATACTAATTATGACAGGTAACAGTAACTTCGATACTATTTATGACAGGTAACTGTAACTTCGTTACTAATTAATACAAGTAACATTAATTTCGATACTAATTAAGGCAGGTAACTTTAACTTCGTTACTAATTATGACAAGTCCCTGTAGCTTCGATACAAATTATGGCAGGTAACTGTAACTTCGATACTAATTATGACAAGTAACTGTAACTTCGATACTATTTATGACAGGTAACTGTAACTTCGTTACGAATTAATACAAGTAACATTAATTTCGATACTAATTATGACAAGTAACTATAACTTCGATACAAATTATGACAGGTAACTGTAACTTCGATACTAATTATGACAAGAAACTCTACCTTCGTTACTAATTATGACAAGTAACTGTAATTTTGATAAAAATTATGGTTGGTAACTGTAACTTCAATACTAATTATGACAGGTAACAGTAACTTCGATACTATTTATGACAGGTAACTGTAACTTCGTTACTAATTATGACAAGTAATTGTAATTTCGATACTAATTATGACAAGTAACAGTAACTTCGTATCTAATTATGACATGTAACAGTAACTACGATACTAATTATGACAGGTACCTGTAACTTCGATACTAATTATGACAGGTAACTGTAACTTCGATACTAATTATGACAAGTAACTGTAATTTCGATAAAAATTATGGCTGGAAACTGTAACTTCGATACTAATTATGACAGGTAACAGTAACTTCGATACAAATTATGACAAGTAACTGTAACTTCGATACTTATTTTGACAGGTAACTGTAACTTCGATACTAATTAAGACAAGTAACTCTAACTTCGTTAATAATTATGACAAGTAACTGTAATTTTGATTAAAAAATAAGGCAGGTAACTGTAACTTCATTACTAATTATGAGAGGTAACAGTAACTTCGATACTAATTATGACAGGTAACAGCAACTTCGTTACTAATTATGACAAGTAACTGTAATTTCAATACTAATTATGGCAGGTAACTGTAACTTCGTTACTAATTATGAGATGAAACTGTAATTTCGATACAAATTGTGGCAGGTAAATGTAATTTCCATACTAATTATGACAGGTAACAGTAACTTCGATACTAATTATGGTATGTAACTGTAACTTCGACAGTAATTATGACAGGTAACTGTAACTTCGTTACTAATTATGACAGTAACTGTAATTTCGATACAAATTATTTCAGGTAACTGTAACTTCGATACTAATTATGACAGGTAACAGTAACTTCGTTACTAATTATGACAGGTAACAGTAACATCGATACTAATTATGACAAGTAACTGTAACTTCGATACTAATTATGACTGGTAACTGTAACTTCGTTACTAATTATGACAAGTTACTGTAATTTTGATACAAATTATGGCAGGTAACTGTAACTTCGATACTAATTATGACGGGTAACAGTAACTTCGATACTAATTATGACAAGTAACTCTAACTTCGTTACTAATTATGACAAGTAACTGTAATTTTGATAAAAAATTATGGCAGGTAACTGTAACATCGATACTAATTATGACAAGTAACTGTAACTTAGATACTAATTATGACAGGTAACAGTAACTTCGATACTAATAATGACAAGTAACTGTAATTTCGATACTAATTATGGCAGGTAATTGTAACTTCGTTACTAATTATGAGAAGTTACTGTAATTTCGATACAAATTGTGGCAGGTAATTGTAATTCCGATACTAATTATGACAGGTAACAGTAACTTCGATACTAATTATGACAAGTAACTGTAACTTGGATAGTAATTATGACAGGTAACTGTAACTTCGTTACTAATTACGACAAGTAACTCTAACTTCGTTACTAATTATGACAAGTAACTTTAATTTTGATAAAAAATTATGGCAGGTAACTGTAACTTCGATACTAATTATGACAAGTAACTGTAATTTCGATACAAATTATGGCAGGTAACTGTAACTTCGATACTAATTATGACATGTAACAGTTATTTCGATACTAATTATGACAGAAAACAGTAACTTCGATACTAATTATGACAGGTAACAGTAACTTCGATAATAATTATGGCAGGTAACTGTAACTTCGATACTAATTATGACAGTTAACTGTAACTTCGTTACTAATTATGACAAGCAACTGTTATTTCGATAGAAATTATGGCAGGTAATTGTAATTTGGATACTAATTATGACAGGTAACAGTATCTTCGATACTAATTATGACAAGTAACAGTAACTTCGATACTAATTATGACAAGTAACTGTAACTTCGGTACAAATTATGACAGGTAACTGTAACTTCGTTTCTAATTATGTCAAGTAACTGTAATTTCGATACAAATTTTGGCAGGTAACTGTAACTTCGATACTAATTATGACAGGTAACAGTAACTTCGATACTAATTATGACAAGTATCTGTAACTTCGATACTAATTATGGCAGGTAACTGTAACTTCGTTACTAATTATGAGAAGTTACTGTAATTTCGATACAATTTGTGGCAGGTAATTGTAATTTCGATACTAATTATGACAGGTAACAGTTACTTCGATACTAATTATGACAAGTAACTGTAACTTCGATAGTAATTATGACAGGTAACTGTAACTTCGTTACTAATTATGACAAGTGACTGTAATTTCGCTACAAATTATGGCAGGTAACTGTAACTTCGATACTAATTATGACAGGTAACTGTAACTTCGTTACTAGTTATGACAAGTGACTGTAATTTTGATACAAATTATGGCAGGTAACTGTAACTTCGATACTAATTATGACAGGTAACAGTAAATTCGATACTAATTATGACAAGTAACTCTAACTTCGTTACTAATTATGACAAGTAACTGTAATTTTGAAAAAAATTATGGCAGGTAACTGTAACTTCGATACTAATTATGACAAGTAACAGTAACTTCGATACTAATTATGACAGGTAACTGTAACTTCGATAATAATTATGACAAGTAACTCTAACTTCGTTACTAATTATAACAAGTAACTGTAATTTTGATAAAAAATTATGGCAGGTAACTGTAACTTCGATACTAATTATGATAGGTAACAGTAACTTCGATACTAATTACGACAGGTAACAGCAACTTCGTTACTAATAATGACAAGTAACTGTAACTTCGATAGTAATTATGACAGGTAACTGTAACTTCGTTACTAATTATGACAAGTGACTGTAATTTCGCTGCAAATTATGGCAGGTAACTGTAACTTCGATACTAATTATGACAGGTAACTGTAACTTCGTTACTACTTTTGAGAAGTAACTCTAATTTCGATACAAATTGTGGCAGGTAATTGTGATTTCCATACTAATTATGACAGGTAACAGTAACTTCGATACAAATTATGACAAGTAACTGTAATTTTGATAAAAAATTATGGCAGGTAACTGTAACATCGATACTAATTTTGACAGGTAACAGTAACTTCGATAGTAATTATGACAGAAAACAGTAACTACGATACTAATTATGACAGGTAACAGTAACTTCGATAACAATTATGGCCAGTAACTCTAATTTCGATACTAATTATGACAGTTAACTGTAACTTCGTTACTAATTATGACATGTAACTGTAATTTCGATACAAATTATGGCAGGTAATTGTGATTTCCATACTAATTATGACAGGTAACAGTAACTTCGATACTAATTATGATATGTAACTGTAACTTCGATAGTAATTATGACATTTAAGAGTAACTTCGATACTAATTATGACAAGTAACTGTAACTTCGATACTAATTATGACAGGTAACTGTAACTTCGTTACTAATTATGACAAGTAACTGTAATTTCGATACAAATTATGGCAGGTAATTGGAATTTCGATACTAATTATGACAGGTAACAGTAACTTCGGTACTAATTATGACAAGTAACAGTAACTTCGATACTAATTATGACTAGTAACTGTAACTTCGAAACTAATTATGACAGGTAACAGTAACTTCGTTACTAATTATGACAAGTAACTGTAATTTCGATACTAATTATGGCAGGTAAATGTAACTTCGTTACTATTTATGAGATGTAACTGTAATTTCGATACAAATTGTGGCAGGTAATTGTAATTTCCATACTAATTATGACAGGTAACAGTAACTTCGATACTAATTATGATATGTAACTGTAACTTCGATAGTAATTATGACAGGTAACTGTAACTTCGCTACTATTTATGACAGTACTGTAATTTCGATCCAAATTATTGCAGGTAACTGTAACTTCGATACTAATTATGACAGGTAACAGTAACTTCGTTACTAATTATGACAGGTAACAGTTACATCGATACTAATTATAACAAGTAACTGTAACTTCGATACTAATTATGACAGGTAACTGTAACTTCGTTACTAATTATGGCAAGTAACTGTAATTTTGATACAAATTATGGCAGGTAACTGTAACTTCGATACTAATTATGACAGGTAACAGTAACTTCGATACTAATTATGACGAGTAACTCTAACTTCGTTTCTAATTATGACAAGTAAATGTAATTTTGATTAAAAAAATATGGCAGGTAACTGTAACTTCAATACTAATTATGACAAGTAACTGTAACTTCGATACTAATTATGACAGGTAATTCTAACTTCGTTACTAATTATGACAAGTAACTGTAATTTCGATACAAATTTTAGCAGGTTACTGTAACTTCGATACTAATTATGACAGGTAACAGTACCTTCGATACTTATTGTGACAAGTAACTGTAACTTCGATACTAATTATGACAGGTAACTGTATGTTTGTTACTAATTATGACAAGTAATTGTAATTTCGATACAAATTATGTCAGGTCACTGTAACTTCGATACTAATCATGACAGGTAACAGTAACTTCGATACTAATTATGACATTTAACTATAACTTCGATACAAATTATGACAGGTAAATTTAACTTCGATACTAATTATGACAAGTCCCTGTAACTTCGATACAAATTATGGCAGGTAACTGTAAATTCGATACTAATTATGACAAGTAACTGTAACTTCGATAATATTTATGACAGGTAACTGTAACTTCGTTACTAATTAATACAAGTAACATTAATTTCGATACTAATTATGACAAGTAACTATAACTTCGATACAAATTCTGACAGGTAACTGTAACTTCAATACTAATTATGACAGGTAACAGTAACGTCGATACTATTTATGACAGGTAACTGTAACATCGTTACTAATTATGACAGGTAACTGTAGGTTCGTTACTAATTATGACAAGTAATTGTAATTTCGATACTAATTATGACAAGTAACTGTAATTTCGATAAAAATTATGACAGGTAACAGTAACTTCGATAATAATTATGACAAGTAACTGGAACTTCGTTACTAATTATGACAAGTGAATGTAATTTCGATACAAATTATGGCTGGAAACTGTAACTTCGATACTAGTTATGACAGGTAACAGTATCTTCGATACAAATTATGACAAGTAACTGTAACTTCGATACTTATTTTTACAGGTAACTGAAACTTCGTTACTAATTATGACAAGTAACTGTAATTTTGGTACAAATTATGGCAGGTAACTGTAACTTCGATACTAATTATGACAGGTAACAGTAACTTCGATACTAATTATGACAAGTAACTCTAACTTCGTTACTAATTATGACAAGTAACTGTAATTTTGATAAAAAATTATGGCAGGTAACTGTAACTTCGATACTAATTATGACGAGTAACTGTAACTTAGATACTAATTATGACAGTTAACTGTAACTTCGATACTAATTATGACAAGTAACTCTAAATTCGTTACTAATTATGACAAGTAACTGTAATATTGATAAAAAATTGTGGCAGGTAACTGTAACTTCGATACTAATTATGAGAGGTAACAGTAACTTCGATACTAATTATAACAGGCAACAGCAACTTCGTTACTAATTATGACAAGTAACTGTAATTTCGATACTAATTATGGCAGGTAATTGTAACATCGTTACTAATTATGAGAGTTACTGTAATTTCGATACAAATTGTGGCAGGTAATTGTAATTTCGATACTTATTATGACAGGTAACAGTAACATCGATACTAATTATGACAAGTAACAGTAACTTCGATACTAATTATGACAAGTAACTGTAACTTCGATACTAATTATGACAAGTAACTAACTTCGATACTAATTATGACAGGTAACTGTAACATCGTTACTAATTATGACAAGTAACTCTAATTTCGATACAAATTATGGCAGATAATTGTAATTTGGATACTAATTATGACAGGTAACAGTATCTTCGATACTAATTATGACAAGTAACAGTAACTTCGATACTAATTATGACAAGTAACTGTAACTTCGATACTAATTATGACAGGTAACTGTAACTTCGTTTCTAATTATGACAAGTAACTGTAATTTCGATACAAATTTTGGCAGGTAACTGTAACTTCGATACTAATTATGTCAGGTAACAGTAACTTCGATACTAATTATGACAAGTAACTGTAACATCGATACTAATTATGGCAGGTAACTGTAACTTCGTTACTAATTATGAGAAGTAACTGTAATTTCGATACAAATTGTGGCAGTTAATTGTAATTTCGATACTAATTATGACAGGTAACAGTTACTTCGATACTAATTATGACAAGTAACTGTAACTTCGATAGTAATTATGACAGGTAACTGTAACTTCGCTACTAATTATGACAAGTGACTGTAATTTCGCTACAAATTATGGCAGGTAACTGTAACTTCGATACTAATTATGACAGGTAACAGGTAATTCGATACTAATTATGACAAGTAACTCTAACTTCGTTACTAATTATGACAAGTAACTGTAATTTTATAAAAAATTATGGCAGGTAACTGTTACTTCGATACTAATTATGACAAGTAACTGTAACTTCGATACTAATTATGACAGGTAACTGTAACTTGGATAATAATTATGACAAGTAACTCTAACTTCGTTACTAATTATAACAAGTAACTGTAATTTTGATAAAAAATTATGGCAGGTAACTGTAACTTCGATACTAATTATGATAGGTAACAGTAACTTTGATACTAATTATGACAGGGAACAGCAACTTCGTTACTAATTATGACAAGTAACTGTAATTTCGATACTAAATATGGCAGGTAACTGTAACTTCGTTACTAATTAGGAGAAGTAACTCTAATTTCGATACAAATTGTGGCAGGTAATTGTAATTTCGTAACTAATTATGACAGGTAACAGTAACGTCGATACTAATTATGACAAGTAACTGTAACTTCGGTAGTAATTATGACAGGTAACTGTAACTTCGTTACTAACTATGACAAGTAACTCTAACTTCGTTACTAATTATGACAAGTAACTGTAATTTTGATAAAAATTATGGCAGGTAACTGTAACTTCGAAACTAATTATGACAAGTAACTGTAATTTCGATACAAATTATGGCAGGTAACTGTAACTTCGATACTAATTTTGACAGGTAACAGTAACTTCGATAGTAATTATGACTGAAAACAGTAACTTCGATACTAATTATGACAGGTAACAGTAACTTCGATAATAATTATGGCCGGTAACTGTAACTTCGATACTAATTATGACAGTTAAGAGTAACTTCGATACTAATTATGACAAGTAACTGTAACTTCGATACTAATTATGACATTTAAGAGTAACTTCGATACTAATTATGACAAGTAACTGTAACTTCGTTACTAATTATGACAGGTAACTGTAACATCGTTACTAATTATGACAAGTAACTGTAATTTCGATACAAATTATGGCAGGTAATTGGAATTTCGATACTAATTATGACAGGTAACAGTAACTTCGGTACTAATTATGACAAGTAACAGTAACTTCGATACTAATTATGACAAGTAACTGTAATTTCGATACAAATTTTGGCAGGTAACTGTAACTTCGATACTAATTATGACAGGTAACAGTAACTTCGATACTAATTAAGACGAGTAACTGTAACTTCAATACTAACTATGAGAGGTAACAGTAACTTCGATACTAATTATGACTGGTAACAGCAACTTCGTTACTAATTATGACAAGTAACTGTAATTTCGATACTATTTATGGTAGGTAACTGTGACTTCGTTACTAATTATGAGAAGTAACTGTAATTTCGATACAAATTGTGGCAGGTTATTGTATTTTCCATACTAATTATGACAGGTAAAAGTAACTTCGATACTAATTATGACAAGTAACTGTAACTTCGATAGTAATTATGACAGGTAACTGTAATTTCGTTACTAATTATGACAAGTAACTGAAATATCGATACAAATTATTGCAGGTAACTGTAACTTTGATACTAATTATGACAGGTAACAGTAACTTCGTTACTAATTATGACAGGTAACTGCAACTTCGTTACTAATTATGACAAATAACTGTAATTTTGATACAAATTATGGCAGGTAACTGTAACTTCGATACTAATTATGACAAGTAACTGTAACTTCGATACTAATTATGACAGGTAACTGTAACTTCGATACTAATTATGACAAGTTACTCTAACTTCGTTACTAATTATGACAAGCAACTGTAATTTTGATAAAAATTATGGCAGGTAACTGTAACTTCGATACTAATTTTGAGAGGTAACAGTAACTTCGATACTAATTATGACAGGTAACAGCAACTTCGTTACTAATTATGACAAGTAACTGTAATTTCGATACTTATTATGGCAGGTAACTGTAACTTCGTTACTAATTATGAGAAGTTACTCTAATTTCGATACTAATTGTGGCAGGAAATTGTAATTTCGATACTAATTATGACAGGTTACAGTAACTTCGATACTAATTATGACAAGTAACTGTAACTTCGATAGTAATTATGACAGGTAAATGTAACTTCGTTACTAATTACAACAAGTAACTCTAACTTCGTTACTAATTATGACAAGTAACTCTAATTTTGATAAGAAATTATGGCAGGTAACTGTAACTTCGATACTAATTATGACATTTAAGGGTAACTTCGATACTAATTATGACAAGTAACTGTAACTTCGATACTAATTATGACAGGTAACTGAAACATCGTTACTAATTATGACAAGTAACTGTAATTACGATACAAATTATGGCAGGTAATTGTAATTTGGATACTAATTATGACAGGTAACAGTAACTTCGATACTAATTATGACAAGTAACAGTAACTTCGATACTAATTATGACAAGTAACTGTAACTTCGATACTAATTACGACAGGTAACAGTTACATCGATACTAATTATGACAGTTAACTGTAACTTCGTTAATAATTATGACAGGTAACTGTAATTTCGATACAAATTATGGCAGGTAACTGTAACTTCGATACTAATTATGACATTTAAGAGTAACTTCGATACTAATTATGACAAGTAACTGTAACTTCGATACTAATTATGACAGGTGACTGTAACATCGTTACTAATTATGACAAGTAACTGTAACTTCGTTACTAATTATGACAGGTAACTGTAACTTTGTTACTAATTATGACAAGTAACTGTAATTTCGATACAAATTATGGCAGGTATCTGTAACTTCGTTACTAATTATGAAAAGTCCCTGTAACTTCGATACAAATTATGGCAGGTAAATGTAACTTCGATACTAATTATGACAAGTAACTGTAACTTCGATACTAATTATGACAAGTAACTGTAATTTCGATACAAACTTTAGCAGGTAACTGTAACTTCGATACTAATTAGGACAGGTAACAGTAACTTCGATACTTATTATGACAAGTAACTGTAACTTCGATACTAATTATGACAGGTAACTGTAAGTTCGTTACTAATTATGACAAGTAACTGTAATTTCGATACAAATTATGGCAGGTCACTGTAACTTCGATACTAATCATGACAGGTAACAGTAACTTCGATACTAATTATGACATTTAACTATAACTTCGATACAAATTATGACAGGTATCTGTAACTTCGATACTAATTATGACAAGAAACTCTAACTTCGTTACTAATTATGACAAGTAACTGTAATTTTGATAAAAAAAATATGGTAGGTAACGGTATCATCAATACCAATTATGACAGGAAACAGTAACTTCGATACTAATTATGACAGGTAACTGTAACTTCGTTACTAATTATCACAAGTAACTTTAATTTCGATACTAATTATGGAAGGTAACTGTAAATTCGTTACTAATTATGACAAGTAACTGTAATTTCGATACAAATTATGACAGGTAACTGTAACTTAGTTACTAATTATGACAAGTAACAGTACCTTCGATGCTAATTATGACAGGTAACTGTAACTTCGATACTAATTATGAAACAGAAATGTAATTTCGATACAAATTATGGCAGGTAACTGTTACTTCATTACTAATTATGACAGGTAACTGTAACTTCGATACTAATTATGACAAGTAACTGTAACTTCGTTACTAATTATGACAAGTAACTGTAATTTCGATACAAATTATGGCAGGTAACTGTAACTTCGTAACTAATTATGCCAAGTAACAGTAACTACGTTTCTAATTATGACATGTAACAGTAACTACGATACTAATTATGACAGGTACCTGTAACTTCGATACTTATTATGACAAGTAACTGTAACTTCGATAGTAATTATGACAGGTAACTGTATCTTCGTTACTAATTATGACAAGTAACTGTAATTTCGATACAAATTATTGCAGGTAACTGTAACTTCGATACTAATAATGACAGGTAACAGTAACTTCGTTACTAATTATGACAGGTAACAGTAACATCGATACTAATTATGACAAGTAACTGTAACTTCGATACTAATCATGACAGGTAACTGTAACTTCGATACTAATTATGTCAAGTAACAGTAACGTCGATACGAATTATGACAGGTAACTGTAACTTCGTTACTAATTATGACAAGATACTTTAATTTCGATACTTATTATGGCAGGTAACTGTAACTTCCATACTAATTATGACAGGTAACAGTAACTTCGATACTAATTATGACAAGTAAATGTAACTTAGATACTAATTATGACAGGTAACTGTAACTTCGATTCTAATTATGACAAGTAACTCTAAATTCGTTACTAATTATGACAAGTAACTGTAATTTTGATACAAATTATGGCAGATAATTGTAATTTGGATACTAATTATGACAGGTAACAGTAACTTCGATACTAATTATGATATGTAACTGTAACTTCGATAGTAATTATGACAGGTAACTGTAACTTCGTTACTAATTATGACAGTAACTGTAATTTCGTTACAAGTTATTGCAGGTAACTGTAACTTCGATACTAATTATGACAGGTAACAGTAACTTCGTTACTAATTATGACAGGTAACAGTAACATCGATACTAATTATGACAAGTAACTGTAACTTCGATACTAATTATGACAGGTAACTGTAACTTCGTTACTAATTATGACAAGTAACTGTAATTTTGGTACAAATTATGGCAGGTAACTGTAACTTCGATACTAATTATGACAGGTAACAGTAACTTCGATACTAATTATGACAAGTAACTCTAACTTCGTTACTAATTATGACAAGTAACTGTAATTTTGATAAAAAATTATGGCAGGTAACTGTAACTTCGAAACTAATTATGACAAGTAACTGTAACTTAGATACTAATTATGACAGTTAACTGTAACTTCGATACTAATTATGACAAGTAACTCCAAATTCGTTACTAATTATGACAAGTAACTGTAATTTTGATAAAAAATTGTGGCAGGTAACTGTAACTTCGATACTAATTATGAGAGGTAACAGTAACTTCGATACTAATTATAACAGGCAACAGCAACTTCGTTACTAATTATGACAAGTAACTGTAATTTCGATACTAATTATGGCAGGTAATTGTAACATCGTTACTAATTATGAGAGTTACTGTAATTTCGATACAAATTGTGGCAGGTAATTGTAATTTCGATACTTATTATGACAGGTAACAGTAACATCGATACTAATTACGACATGTAACTGTAACTTCGTTAGTAATTATGACAGGTAACTGTAACTTCGTTACTAATTACGACAAGTAACTCTAACTTCGTTACTAATTATGACAAGTAACTCTAATTTTGATAAAAAATTATGGCAGGTAACTGTTACTTCGATACTAATTATGACAAGTAACTGTAATTTCGATACAAATTATGGCAGGTAACTGTAACTTCGATACTAATTATGACAGGTAACAGTAACTTCGATACTAATTATGACAGAAAACAGTAACTTCGATACTAATTATGACAGGTAACAGTAACTTCGATAATAATTATGGCAGGTAACTGTAACTTCGATACTAATTATGACAAGTAACTAACTTCGATACTAATTATGACAGGTAACTGTAACATCGTTACTAATTATGACAAGTAACTCTAATTTCGATACAAATTATGGCAGATAATTGTAATTTGGATACTAATTATGACAGGTAACAATATCTTCGATACTAATTATGACAAGTAACAGTAACTTCGATACTAATTATGACAAGTAACTGTAACTTCGATACTAATTATGACAGGTAACTGTAACTTCGTTTCTAATTATGACAAGTAACTGTAATTTCGATACAAATTTTGGCAGGTAACTGTAACTTCGATACTAATTATGTCAGGTAACAGTAACTTCGATACTAATTATGACAAGTAACTGTAACATCGATACTAATTATGGCAGGTAACTGTAACATCGTTACTAATTATGAGAAGTAACTGTAATTTCGATACAAATTGTGGCAGGTAATTGTAATTTCGATACTAATTATGACAGGTAACAGTTACTTCGATACTAATTATGACAAGTAACTGTAACTTCGATAGTAATTATGACAGGTAACTGTAACTTCGCTACTAATTATGACAAGTGACTGTAATTTCGCTACAAATTATGGCAGGTAACTGAAACTTCGATACTAATTATGACAGGTAATTGTAACTTCGTTACTAATTATGACAAGTACCTGTAATTTTGATACAAATTATGGCAGGTAACTGTAACTTCGATACTAATTATGACAGGTAACAGGTAATTCGATACTAATTATGACAAGTAACTCTAACTTCGTTACTAATTATGACAAGTAACTGTAATTTTATAAAAAATTATGGCAGGTAACTGTAACTTCGATACTAATTATGACAAGTAACTGTAACTTCGATACTAATTATGACAGGTAACTGTAACTTGGATAATAATTATGACAAGTAACTCTAACTTCGTTGCTAATTATAACAAGTAACTGTAATTTTGATAAAAAATTATGGCAGGTAACTGTAACTTCGATACTAATTATGATAGGTAACAGTAACTTTGATACTAATTATGACAGGTAACAGCAACTTCGTTACTAATTATGACAAGTAACTGTAATTTCGATACTAAATATGGCAGGTAACTGTAACTTCGTTACTAATTAGGAGAAGTAACTCTAATTTCGATACAAATTGTGGCAGGTAATTGTAATTTCGATACTAATTATGACAGGTAACAGTAACGTCGATACTAATTATGACAAGTAACTGTAACTTCGATAGTAATTATGACAGGTAACTGTAACTTCGTGACTAACTATGACAAGTAACTCTAACTTCGTTACTAATTATGACAAGTAACTGTAATTTTGATAAAAATTATGGCAGGTAACTGTAACTTCGAAACTAATTATGACAAGTAACTGTAATTTCGATACAAATTATGGCAGGTAACTGTAACTTCGATACTAATTTTGACAGGTAACAGTAACTTCGATAGTAATTATGACTGAAAACAGTAACTTCGATACTAATTATGACAGGTAACAGTAACTTCGATAATAATTATGGCCGGTAACTGTAACTTCGATACTAATTATGACAGTTAAGAGTAACTTCGATACTAATTATGACAAGTAACTGTAACTTCGATACTAATTATGACATTTAAGAGTAACTTCGATACTAATTATGACAAGTAACTGTAACTTCGTTACTAATTATGACAGGTAACTGTAACATCGTTACTAATTATGACAAGTAACTGTAATTTCGATACAAATTATGGCAGGTAATTGGAATTTCGATACTAATTATGACAGGTAACAGTAACTTCGGTACTAATTATGACAAGTAACAGTAACTTCGATACTAATTATGACAAGTAACTGTAATTTCGATACAAATTTTGGCAGGTAACTGTAACTTCGATACTAATTATGACAGGTAACAGTAACTTCGATACTAATTAAGACGCGTAACTGTAACTTCAATACTAACTATGAGAGGTAACAGTAACTTCGATACTAATTATGACTGGTAACAGCTACTTCGTTACTAATTATGACAAGTAACTGTAATTTCGATACTAATTATGGTAGGTAACTGTGACTTCGTTACTAATTATGAGAAGTAACTGTAATTTCGATACAAATTGTGGCAGGTTATTGTATTTTCCATACTAATTATGACAGGTAAAAGTAACTTCGATACTAATTATGACAAGTAACTGTAACTTCGATAGTAATTATGACAGGTAACTGTAACTTCGTTACTAATTATGACAAGTAACTGAAATATCGATACAAATTATTGCAGGTAACTGTAACTTTGATACTAATTATGACAGGTAACAGTAACTTCGTTACTAATTATGACAGGTAACAGCAACTTCGTTACTAATTATGACAAATAACTGTAATTTTGATACTAATTATGGCAGGTAACTGTAACTTCGATACTAATTATGACAAGTAACTGTAACTTCGATACTAATTATGACAGGGAACTGTAACTTCGATACTAATTATGACAAGTTACTCTAACTTCGTTACTAATTATGACAAGCAACTGTAATTTTGATAAAAATTATGGCAGGTAACTGTAACTTCGATACTAATTATGAGAGGTAACAGTAACTTCGATACTAATTATGACAGGTAACAGCAACTTCGTTACTAATTATGACAAGTAACTGTAATTTCGATACTTATTATGGCAGGTAACTGTAACTTCGTTACTAATTATGAGAAGTTACTCTAATTTCGATACTAATTGTGGCAGGAAATTGTAATTTCGATACTAATTATGACAGGTAACAGTAACTTCGATACTAATTATGACAAGTAACTGTAACTTCGATAGTAATTATGACAGGTAAATGTAACTTCGTTACTAATTACAACAAGTAACTCTAACTTCGTTACTAATTATGACAAGTAACTCTAATTTTGATAAGAAATTATGGCAGGTAACTGTAACTTCGATACTAATTATGACATTTAAGGGTAACTTCGATACTAATTATAACAAGTAACTGTAACTTCGATACTAATTATGACAGGTAACTGAAACATCGTTACTAATTATGACAAGTAACTGTAATTACGATACAAATTATGGCAGGTAATTGTAATTTGGATACAAATTATGACAGGTAACAGTAACTTCGATACTAATTATGACAAGTAACAGTAACTTCGATACTAATTATGACAAGTAACTGTAACTTCGATACTAATTACGACAGGTAACAGTTACATCGATACTAATTATGACAGTTAACTGTAACTTCGTTAATAATTATGACAGGTAACTGTAATTTCGATACAAATTATGGCAGGTAACTGTAACTTCGATACTAATTATGACATTTAAGAGTAACTTCGATACTAATTATGACAAGTAACTGTAACTTCGATACTAATTATGACAGGTGACTGTAACATCGTTACTAATTATGACAAGTAACTGTAACTTCGATACTAATTATGACAGGTAACTGTAACTTCGTTACTAATTATGACAAGTAACTGTAATTTCGATACAAATTATGGCAGGTATCTGTAACTTCGTTACTAATTATGACAAGTCCCTGTAACTTCGATACAAATTATGGCAGGTAAATGTAACTTCGATACTAATTATGACAAGTAACTGTAACTTCGATACTAATTATGACAAGTAACTGTAATTTCGATACAAACTTTAGCAGGTAACTGTAACTTCGATACTAATTAGGACAGGTAACAGTAACTTCGATACTTATTATGACAAGTAACTGTAACTTCGATACTAATTATGACAGGTAACTGTAAGTTCGTTACTAATTATGACAAGTAACTGAAATTTCGATACAAATTATGGCAGGTCACTGTAACTTCGATACTAATCATGACAGGTAACAGTAACTTCGATACTAATTATGACATTTAACTATAACTTCGATACAAATTATGACAGGTATCTGTAACTTCGATACTAATTATGACAAGAAACTCTAACTTCGTTACTAATTATGACAAGTAACTGTAATTTTGATAAAAAAATATGGTAGATAACGGTATCATCAATACCAATTATGACAGGAAACAGTAACTTCGATACTAATTATGACAGGTAACTGTAACTTCGTTACTAATTATCACAAGTAACTTTAATTTCGATACTAATTATGGAAGGTAACTGTAAATTCGTTACTAATTATGACAAGCCCCAGTAATTTCGTTACAAATTATGGCAGGTAACTGTAACTTCCATACTAATTATGACAGGTAACAGTAACTTCGATACTAATTATGACAGGAAACTGTAACTTCGTTACTAATTATGACAAGTAACTGTAATTTCGATACAAATTATGACAGGTAACTGTAACTTAGTTACTAATTATGACAAGTAACAGTACCTTCGATGCTAATTATGACAGGTAACTGTAACTTCGATACTAATTATGAAAAAGAAATGTAATTTCGATACAAATTATGGCAGGTAACTGTTACTTCATTACTAATTATGACAGGTAACTGTAACTTCGATACTAATTATGACAAGTAACTGTACCTTCGTTACTAATTATGACAAGTAACTGTAATTTCGATACAAATTATGGCAGGTAACTGTAACTTCGTAACTAATTATGCCAAGTAACAGTAACTTCGTTTCTAATTATGACATGTAACAGTAACTACGATACTAATTATGACAGGTACCTGTAACTTCGACACTTATTATGACAAGTAACTGTAACTTCGATAGTAATTATGACAGGTAACTGTAACTTCGTTACTAATTATGACAAGTAACTGTAATTTCGATACAAATTATGGCAGGTAACTGTAACTTCGATACTAATTATGACAGGTAACAGTAACTTCGATACTAATTATGACAGAAAACAGTAACTTCGATACTAATTATGACAGGTAACAGTAACTTCGATAATAATTATGGCAGGTAACTGTAACTTCGATACTAATTATGACAAGTAACTAACTTCGATACTAATTATGACAGGTAACTGTAACATCGTTACTAATTATGACAAGTAACTCTAATTTCGATACAAATTATGGCAGATAATTGTAATTTGGATACTAATTATGACAGGTAACAATATCTTCGATACTAATTATGACAAGTAACAGTAACTTCGATACTAATTATGACAAGTAACTGTAACTTCGATACTAATTATGACAGGTAACTGTAACTTCGTTTCTAATTATGACAAGTAACTGTAATTTCGATACAAATTTTGGCAGGTAACTGTAACTTCGATACTAATTATGTCAGGTAACAGTAACTTCGATACTAATTATGACAAGTAACTGTAACATCGATACTAATTATGGCTGGTAACTGTAACTTCGTTACTAATTATGAGAAGTAACTGTAATTTCGATACAAATTGTGGCAGGTAATTGTAATTTCGATACTAATTATGACAGGTAACAGTTACTTCGATACTAATTATGACAAGTAACTGTAACTTCGATAGTAATTATGACAGGTAACTGTAACTTCGCTACTAATTATGACAAGTGACTGTAATTTCGCTACAAATTATGGCAGGTAACTGAAACTTCGATACTAATTATGACAGGTAATTGTAACTTCGTTACTAATTATGACAAGTACCTGTAATTTTGATACAAATTATGGCAGGTAACTGTAACTTCGATACTAATTATGACAGGTAACAGGTAATTCGATACTAATTATGACAAGTAACTCTAACTTCGTTACTAATTATGACAAGTAACTGTAATTTTATAAAAAATTATGGCAGGTTACTGTAACTTCGATACTAATTATGACAAGTAACTGTAACTTCGATACTAATTATGACAGGTAACTGTAACTTGGATAATAATTATGACAAGTAACTCTAACTTCGTTACTAATTATAACAAGTAACTGTAATTTTGATAAAAAATTATGGCAGGTAACTGTAACTTCGATACTAATTATGATAGGTAACAGTAACTTTGATACTAATTATGACAGGTAACAGCAACTTCGTTACTAATTATGACAAGTAACTGTAATTTCGATACTAAATATGGCAGGTAACTGTAACTTCGTTACTAATTAGGAGAAGTAACTCTAATTTCGATACAAATTGTGGCAGGTAATTGTAATTTCGATACTAATTATGACAGGTAACAGTAACGTCGATACTAATTATGACAAGTAACTGTAACTTCGATAGTAATTATGACAGGTAACTGTAACTTCGTGACTAACTATGACAAGTAACTCTAACTTCGTTACTAATTATGACAAGTAACTGTAATTTTGATAAAAATTATGGCAGGTAACTGTAACTTCGAAACAAATTATGACAAGTAACTGTAATTTCGATACAAATTATGGCAGGTAACTGTAACTTCGATACTAATTTTGACAGGTAACAGTAACTTCGATAGTAATTATGACTGAAAACAGTAACTTCGATACTAATTATGACAGGTAACAGTAACTTCGATAATAATTATGGCCGGTAACTGTAACTTCGATACTAATTATGACAGTTAAGAGTAACTTCGATACTAATTATGACAAGTAACTGTAACTTCGATACTAATTATGACATTTAAGAGTAACTTCGATACTAATTATGACAAGTAACTGTAACTTCGTTACTAATTATGACAGGTAACTGTAACATCGTTACTAATTATGACAAGTAACTGTCATTTCGATACAAATTGTGGCAGGTAATTGTAATTTCGGTACTAATTATGACAGGTAACAGTTACTTCGATACTAATTGTGACAAGTAACTGTAACTTCAATAGTAATTACGACAGGTAACTGTAACTTCGTTACTAATTATGACAAGTGACTCTAATTTCGCTACAAATTATGGCAGGTAACTGTAACTTGGATACTAATTATGACAGGTAACTGTAACTTCGATACTAATTATGATAGGTTACAGTAACTGCGATACTAATTATGACAGGTAACAGCAACTTCGTTACTAATTATGACAAGTAACTGTAATTTCGATACTAAATATGGCAGGTAACTGTAACTTCGTTACTAATTATGAGAAGTAACTCTAATTTCGATACAAATTGTGGCAGGTAATTGTAATTTCGATACTAATTATGACAGGTAACAGTAACTTCGATACTAATTATGACAAGTAACTGTAACTTCGATAGTAATTATGACAGGTAACCGTAACTTCGTTACTAACTATGACAAGTAACTCTAACTTCGTTACTAATTATGACAATTAACTGTAATTTTGACACAAATTATGGCATGTAACTGTAACTTCGATACTAATTATGACAGGTAACAGTAAATTCGATACTAATAATGACAAGTAACTCTAACTTCGTTACTAATTATGACAAGTAACTGTAATTTTGAAAAAAAATTATGGCAGGTAACTGTAACTTCGATACTAATCATGACAAGTAACTGTAACTTCGATACTAATTATGACAGGTAACTGTAACTTCGATACTAATTATGACAAGTAACTCTAACTTCGTTACTAATTATAACAAGTAACTGTAATTTTGATAAAAAATTATGGCAGGTAACTGTAACTTCGATACTAATTATGATAGGTTACAGTAACTTCGATACTAATTATGACAGGTAACAGCAACTTCGTTACTAATTATGACAAGTAACTGTAATTTCGATACTAAATATGGCAGGTAACTGTAACTTCGTTACTAATTATGAGAAGTAACTCTAATTTCGATACAAATTGTGGCAGGTAATTGTAATTTCGATACTAATTATGACAAGTTACTCTAACTTCGTTACTAATTATGACAAGTAACTGTAATTTTGAAAAAAAATTATGGTAGGTAACTGTAACTTCGATACTAATTATGACAAGTAACTGTAACTTCGATAGTAATTATGACAGGTAACTGTAACTTCGTTACTAACTATGACAAGTAACTCTAACTTCGTTACTAATTATGACAAGTAACTGTAATTTTGATAAAAAAATTATGGCAGGTAACTGTAACTTCGATACTAATTATGACAAGTAACTGTAATTTCGATACAAATTATGGCAGGTAACTGTAACTTCGATACTAATTTTGACAGGTAACAGTAACTTCGATAGTAATTATGACAGAAAACAGTAACTTCGATACTAATTATGACAGGTAACAGTAACTTCGATAATAATTATGGCCGGTAACTGTAACTTCGATACTAATTATGACAGTAAACTGTAACTTCGTTACTAATTATGACAAGTAACTGTAATTTCGATACAAATTATGGCGGGTAACTGTAACTTCGATACTAATTATGACATATAAGAGTAACTTCGATACTAATTATGACAAGTAACTGTAACTTCGATAATAATTATGACAAGTAACTGTAATTTCGTTACAAATTATGGCAGGAAATTGGAATTTCGATACTGATTATGACAGGTAACAGTAACTTCGGTACTAATTATGACAAGTAACAGTAACTTCGGTACTAATTATGACTAGTAACTGTAATTTCGATACAAATTTTGGCAGGTAACTATAACTTCGATACTAATTATGACAGGTAACAGTAACTTCGATACTAATGATGACAAGTAACTGTAATTTCGATACTAATTATGACAGGTAACTGTAACTTCGTTACTAATTATGACAAGTAACTGTAATTTTGATACAAATTATGGCAGGTAAATGTAACTCGATACTAATTATGACAGGTAACAGTAACTTCGATACTAATTAAGACAAGTAACTATAACTTCGATACTTATTATGACAGGTAACTGTAACTTCGATACTAATTATGACAAGTAACTCTAACTTCGTTACTAATTACGACAAGTAGCTGTAATATTGATAAAAAATTAAGGCAGGTAACTGTAACTTCAATACTAATTATGAGAGGTAACAGTAACTTCGATACTAATTATGACTGGTAACAGCAACTTCATTACTAATTATGACAAGTAACTGTAATTTCTATACTAATTATGGCAGGTAACTGTAACTTCGTTACTAATTATGAGATGTAACTGTAATTTCGATACAAATTGTGGCAGGTAATTGTAATTTCCATACTAATTATGACAGGTAACAGTAACTTCGGTACTAATTATGACAGGTAACAGTAACTTCGTTACTAATTATGACAGGTAACAGCAACTTCGTTACTAATTATGACAAGTAACTGTAATTTTGATACAAATTATGGCAGGTAACTGTAACTTCGATACTAATTATGACAAGTAACTGTATCTTCGATACTAATTATGACAGGTAACTGTAACTTCGATACTAATTATGACAAGTTACTCTAACTTCGTTACTAATTATGACAAGTAACTGTAATTTTGATAAAAAATTATGGCAGGTAACTGTAACTTCGATACTAATTATGAGAGGTAACAGTAAATTCGATACTAATTATGACAGGTAACAGCAACTTCGTTACTAATTATGACAAGTAACTGTAATTTCGATACTGATTATGGCAGGTAACTGTAACTTCGTTACTAATTATGAGAAGTTACTGTAATTTCGATACAAATTGTGGCAGGAAATTGTAATTTCGATACTAATTATGACAGGTAACAGTAACTTCGATACTAATTATGACAAGTAACTGTAACTTCGATAGTAATTATGACAGGTAACTGTAACTTCGTTACTAATTACGACAAGTAACTCTAACTTCGTTACTAATTATGACAAGTAACTCTAATTTTGATAAAAAATTATGGCAGGTAACTATAACTTCGATACTAATTATGACAAGTAACTGTAATTTCGATACAAATTATGGCAGGTAACTGTAACTTCGATACTAATTATGACAGGTAACAGTAACTTCGATACTAATTACGACAGAAAACCGTAACTTCGATAATAATTATGACAGTTAACAGTAACTTCGATAATATTTATCGCAGGTAACTGTAACTTCGATAGTAATTATGACAGTTAACTGTGACTTCGTTACTAATTATGACTAGTAACTGTTATTTCGATACAAATTATGGCATGAAACTGTAACTTCGATACTAATTATGACATTTAAGAGTAACTTCGATACTAATTATGACAAGTGACTGTAACTTCGATACTAATTATGACAGGTAACTGTAACATCGTTACTAATTATGACAAGTAACTGTAATTTCGATACAAATTATGGCAGGTAATTGTAATTTGGATACTAACTATGACAGGTAACAGTAACTTCGATACTAATTATGACAAGTAACAGTAACTTCGATACTAATTATGACAAGTAACTGTAACTTCGATACTAATTACGACAGGTAACAGTAACTTTGATACTATTTATGACAAGTAACTGTAACTTCGATACTAATTATGGCAGGTAACTGTAACTTCGTTACTAATTATGAGAAGTAACTCTAATTTCGATACAAATTTTGGCAGGTAATTGTAATTTCGATACTTATTATGACAGGTAACAGTAACTTCGATACTAAGTATGACAAGTAACTGTAACTTCGATAGTAATTATGACAGGTAACTGTACCTTCGTTACTAATTATGACAAGTAACTGTAATTTCGCTACAAATTATGGCAGGTAACTGTAACTTCGATACTAATTATGACAGGTAACAGTAACTTCGTTACTAATTATGACAGGTAACAGTAACATCGATACTAATTATGACAAGTAACTGTAACTTCGATACTAATTATGACAGGTTACTGTAACTTCTTTACTAATTATAACAAGTAACTGTAATTTTGATACAAATTATGGCAGGTAACTGTAATTTTGAAAAAAAATTATGTCAGGTAACTGTAAGTTCGATACTAATTATGACAAGTAACTGTAACTTCGATACTAATTATGACAGGTAACTGTAACTTCGATACTAATTATGAAAAGTAACTCTAACCTCGTTACTAATTATGACAAGTAACTGTAATTTTGATAAAAAATTATGGCAGGTAACTGTAACTTCGATACTAATTATGAGAGGTAACAGTAACTTCGATACCAATTATGACAGGTATCAGCAACTTCGTTACTAATTATGACAAGTAACTGTAATTTCGATACTAATTATGGCAGGTAACTGTAATTTCGTTACTAATTATGAGAAGTAACTGTAATTTCGATACAAATTGTGGCAGGTAATTGTAATTTCGATCCTAATTATGACAGGTAACAGTAACTTCGATTCTAATTTTGACAAGTAACTGTAACTTCGATAGTAATTATGACAGGTAACTGTAATTTCGTTACTAATTATGACAAGTAACTCCAACTTCGTTACTAATTATGACAAGTAACTGTAATTTTGATTAAAAATTATGGCAGGTAACTGTAACTTCGATACTAATTATGACAAATAACTGTAATTTCGATACAAATTATGGCAGGTAACTGTAACGTCGATACTAATTATGACAGGTAACAGTAACTTCCATACTATTTATGACAGAAAACAGTAACTTCGATACTAATTATGACAGGTAATAGTAACTTCGATAATAATTATGGCAGGTAACTGTAACTTCGATACAAATTATGACAGTTAACTGTAACTTCGTTAATAATTATGACAGGTAACTGTAATTTCGATACAAATTATGGCAGGTAACTGTAACTTCGATACTAATTATGACATTTAAGAGTAACTTCGATACTAATTATGACAATTAACTGTAACTTCGATACTAATTATGACAGGTAACTGTAACATCGTTACTAATTATGACAAGTAACTGTAACTTCGATACTAATTATGACAGGTAACTGTAACTTCGTAACTAATTATGACAAGTAACTGTAATTTCGATACAAATTATGGCAGGTAATTGTAACTTCGTTACTAATTATGACAAGTCCCTGTAACTTCGATACAAATTATGGCAGGTAAATGTAACTTCGATACTAATTATGACAAGTAACTGTAACATCGATACTAATTATGACAGGTAACTGTAACTTCTTTACTAATTATGACAAGTAACTGTAATTTCGATACAAATTTTAGCAGGTAATTGTAACTTCGATACTAATTATGACAGGTAACAGTAACTTCGATACTTATTATGACAAGTAACTGTAACTTCGATACTAATTATGACAGGTAACTGTAAGTTCGTTACTAATTATGACAAGTAACTGTAATTTCGATACAAATTATGGCAGGTCACTGTAACTTCGATACTAATCATGACAGGTAACAGTAACTTCGATACTAATTATGACATTTAACTATAACTTCGATACAAATTATGACAGGTAACTATAACTTCGATACAAATTATGACAAGAAACTCTAACTTCGTTACTATTTATGACAAGTAACTGAAATTTTGATAAAAAATATGGTAGGTAACGGTAACTTCAATACTAATTATGACAGGAAACAGTAACTTCGATACTAATTATGACAGGTAACTGTAACTTCGTTACTAATTATCACAAGTAACTTTAATTTCGATACTAATTATGGAAGGTAACTGTAAATTCGTTACTAATTATGACAAGTCCCCGTAATTTCGTTACAAATTATGGCAGGTAACTGTAACTTCCATAATAATTATGACAGGTAACAGTAACTTCGATACTAATTATGTCAGGAAACTGTAATTTCGATACAAATTATGACAGGTAACTGTAACTTAGTTACTAATTATGACAAGTAACAGTACCTTCGATACTAATTATGACAGGTAACTGTAACTTCGATACTAATTATGACAAAGAACTGTAATTTCGATACAAATTATGGCAGGTAACTGTTACTTCATTACTAATTATGACAGGTAACTGTAACTTCGATACTAATTATGACAAGTAACTGTAACTTCGTTACTAATTATGACAAGTAACTGTAATTTCGATACAAATTATGGCAGGTAACTGTAACTACCTAACTAATTATGACAAGTAACAGTAACTTCGTTTCTAATTATGACATGTAACAGTAACTACGATACTAATTATGACAGGTACCTGTAACTTCGATACTTTTTATGACAAGTAACAGTAACTTCGATAGTAATTATGACAGGTAACTGTAACTTCGTTACCAATTATGACAAATAACTGTAATTTCGATACAAATTATTGCAGGTAACTGTAACTTCGATACTAATTATGACAGGTAACAGTAACTTCGTTACTAATTATGACAGGTAACAGTAACATCGATACTAATTATGACAAGTAACTGTAACTTCGATACTAATTATGACAGGTAACTGTAACTTCGTTACTAATTATGACAAGTAACTGTAATTTTGATACTAATTATGGCAGGTAACTGTAACTTCGATACTAATTATGTCAGGTAACAGTAACTTCGATACGAATTATGACAGGTAACTGTAACTTCGTTACTAATTATGACAAGTAACTTTAATTTCGATACTTATTATGGCAGGTAACTGTAACTTCGTTACTAATTATGAGAAGTAACTGTAATTTTTATAAAAAAATATGTCAGGTAACTGTAACTTCAATACTAATTATGTCAGGTAAGAGTAACTTCGATACTAATTATGACAGGTAACTGTAACTTCGTTACTAATTATGACAAGTAACATTAATTTCGATACTAATTATGGCAGATAACTGTAACTTCGTTACTAATTATGACAAGTCCCTGTAATTTTGATACAAATTTTGGCAGGTAACTGTAACTTCGATACTAATTATGACAGGTAACAGTAACTTCGTTACTAATTATGACAAGTAACTGTAATTTCGATACAAATTATGACAGGTAAGTGTAACTTCGTTACTAATTATGACAAGTAACTGTAATTTCGGTACCAATTATGGCAGGTAACGGTACCTTCGATACTAATTATGACTGATAACTGTAACTTCGATACTAATTATGACAAGGAACTGCATTTTTCGATACAAATTATGGCAGGTAACTGTAACCTCGATACTAATTATGACAGGTAACAGTAACTTCGATACTAATTATGACAAGTAACTATAACTTCGATACAAATTATGACAGGTAACTGTAACTTCGATACTAATTATGACAAGAGACACTACCTTCGTTACTAATTATGACAAGTAACTGTAATTTTGATTAAAATTATGGAAGGTAACTGTAACTTCAATACTAATTATGACAGGTAACAGTAACTTCGATAGTATTTATGACAGGTAACTGTAACTTCGTTACTAATTAATACAAGTATCATTAATATCGATACTAATTATGGCAGGTAACTGCAACTTCGTTACTAATTATGACAAGTCCCTGTAATTTCGATACAAATAATGGGAGGTAACTGTAACTTCGATACTAATTATGACAAGTAACTGTAACTCCGATATTAATTATGACAGGTTACTGTAACTTCGTTAATAATTATGACAGGTAACTGTAATTTCGATACAAATTATGGCAGGTAACTGTAACTTCGATACTAATTATGACATTTAAGAGTAACATCGATACTAATAATGACAAGTAACTGTAATTTCGATACTTATTATGACAGGTAACTGTAACATCGTAACTAATTATGACAAGTAACTGATACTTCGATACTAATTATGACAGGTAACTGTAACTTCGTTACTAATTATGACAAGTAACTGTAATTTCGATACAAATTATGGCAGGTAACTGTAACTTCGTTACTAATTATGACAAGTCCCTGTAACTTCGATACAAATTATGGCAGGTAAATGTTACTACGATACTAATTATGACAAGTAACTGTAACTTCGATACTAATTATGACAGGTAACTGTAATTTCGTTACTAATTATGACAAGTAACTGTAATTTCGATACAAATTTTAGCAGGTAACTGTAACTTCGATACAAATTATGGCAGGTCACTGTAACTTCGATACTAATCATGACAGGTAACAGTAACTTCGATACTAATTATGACATTTAACTATAACTTCGATACAAATTATTACAGGTAACTGTAACTTCGATACTAATTATGACAAGAAACTCTAACTTCGTTACTAATTATGACAAGTAACTGTAATTTTGATAAAAAATATGGTAGGTAACGGTAACATCAATTCTAATTATGACAGGAAACAGTAACTTCGATACTAATTATGACAGGTAATTGTAACTTCGTTACTAATTATCACAAGTAACTTTAATTTCGATACTAATTATGGAAGGTAACTGTAAGTTCGTTACTAATTTTGACAAGTCCCTGTAATTTCGTTACAAATTATGGCAGGTAACTGTAACTTCCATACTAATTATGACAGGTAACAGTAACTTCGATACTAATTATGTCAGGAAACTGTAACCTCGTTACTAATTATGACAAGTAACTGTAATTTCGATACAAATTGTGACAGGTAACTGTAACTTCGTTACTAATTATGAAAAGTAACAGTACCTTCGATGCTAATTATGACAGGTAACTGTAACTTCGATACTAATTACGACAAAGAACTGTAATTTCGATACAAATTATGGCAGGTAACTGTTACTTTATTACTAATTATGACAGGTAAGTTTAACTTCGATACTAATTATGACAAGTAACTGTAACTTCGTTACTAATTATGACAAGTAACTGTAATTTCGATACAAATTATGGCAGGTAACTGTAACTTCGTAACTAATTATGAAAAGTAACAGTTACTTCGTTTCTAATTATGACATGTAAGAGTAACTACGATACTAATTATGACAGGTACCTGTAACTTCGATACTTATTATGACAAGTAACTGTAACTTCGATAGTAATTATGACAGGTAACTGTAACTTCGTTACTAATTATGACAAGTAACTGTAATTTCGATACAAATTATTGCAGGTAACTGTAACTTGGATACTAATTATGACAGGTAACAGTAACTTCGTTACTAATTATGACAGGTAACAGTAACATCGATACTAATTATGACAAGTAACTGTAACTTCGATACTAATTATGACAGGTGACTGTAACTTCGTTGCTAATTACGACAAGTAACTCTAATTTTGATGCTTATTATGGCAGGTAACTGTAATTTCGATACAAATTGTGACAGGTAACTGTAACTTCGTTACTAATTATGAAAAGTAACAGTACCTTCGATGCTAATTATGACAGGTAACTGTAACTTCGATACTAATTACGACAAAGAACTGTAATTTCGATACAAATTATGGCAGGTAACTGTTACTTTATTACTAATTATGACAGGTAAGTTTAACTTCGATACTAATTATGACAAGTAACTGTAACTTCGTTACTAATTATGACAAGTAACTGTAATTTCGATACAAATTATGGCAGGTAACTGTAACTTCGTAACTAATTATGAAAAGTAACAGTTACTTCGTTTCTAATTATGACATGTAAGAGTAACTTCGATACTAATTATGACAAGTAACTGTAACTTCGTTACTAATTATGACAAGTAACTGTAATTTCGATACAAATTATTGCAGGTAACTGTAACTTGGATACTAATTATGACAGGTAACAGTAACTTCGTTACTAATTATGACAGGTAACAGTAACATCAATACTAATTATGACAAGTTACTGTAACTTCGATACTAATTATGACAGGTAACTGTAACTTCGTTGCTAATTATGACAAGTAACTTTAATTTCGATACTTCTTATGGCAGGTAACTGTAACTTCGTTACTAATTATGAGAAGTAACTGTAATTTTGATAAAAAATTATGGTAGGTAACTGTAACTTCAATACTAATTATGTCAGGTAAGAGTAACTTCGATACTAATTATGACAGGTAACTGTAACTTCGTTACTAATTATGACAAGTAACTTTAATTTCGATACTAATTATGGCAGGTAACTGTAACTTCGTTACTAATTATGACAAGTCCCTGTAATTTCGATACAAATTATGGCAGGTAACTGTAACTTCGATACTAATTATGACAGGTAACAGTAACTTCGTTACTAATTATGACAAGTAACTGTAATTTCGATACAAATTATGACAGGTAAGTGTAACTTCGTTACTAATTATGACAAGTAACTGTAATTTCGATACCAATTATGGCAGGTAACGGTACCTTCGATACTAATTATGACTGGTAACTGTAACTTCGATACTAATTATGACAAGGAACTGTAATTTCGATACAAATTATGGCAGGTTACTGTAACCTCGATACTAATTATGACAGGTAACAGTAACTTCGATACTAATTATGACAAGTAACTATAACTTCGATACAAATTATGACAGGTAACTGTACCTTCGACACTAATTATGACAAGAAACACTACCTTCGTAGCTAATTATGACAAGTAACTGTAATTTTGATAAAAATTATGGAAGGTAACTGTAACTTCAATACTAATTATGACAGGTAACAGTAACTTCGATACTATTTATGACAGGTAACTGTAACTTCGTTACTAATTAATACAAGTATCATTAATTTCGATACTAATTATGGCAGGTAACTGTAACTTCGTTACTAATTATGACAAGTCCCTGTAATTTCGATACAAATAATGGCAGGTAACTGTAACTTCGATACTAATTATGACAAGTAACTGTAACTTCGATACAAAATATGACAGGTGACTGTAACTTCGTTACTTATTATGACAGGTAAATGTAATTTCGATACAAATTTTAGCAGGTAACTGTAACTTACTTACTAATTATGGCAAGTAACAGTACCTTCGATGCTAATTATGACAGGTAACTGTAACTTCGATTCTAATTATGACAATGAACTGTAATTTCGATACAAATTATGGCAGGTAACTGTTACTTCATTGCTAATTATGACAGGTAACTGTAACTTCGATACTAATTATGACAAGTAACTGTAACTTCGTTTCTAATTATGACATGTAACAGTAACTACGATACTAATTATGACAGGTACCTGTATCTTCGATACTAATTATGACAGGTAACTGTAACTTCGATACTAATTATGACAAGTAACTGTAATTTCGACAAAAATTATGACAGGTAACAGTACGTTCGATGCTAATTATGACAGGTAACTGTAAGATCGATACTAATTATGACAAGGAACTGTAATTTCGATACAAATTATGGCAGGTAACTGTTACTTCATTACTAATATGACAGGTAACTGTAACTTCGATACAAATTAAGACAAGTAACTGTAACTTCGTTACTAATTATGACAAGTAACAGTAATTTCGATACTAATTATGGCAGGTAACTGTAACTTCGTTACTAATTATGACAAGTAACTGTAATTTCGATACCAATTATGGCAGGTAACGGTACCTTCGATACTAATTATGACTGGTAACTGTAACTTCGAAACTTATTTTGACAGGTAACTGTAACTTCGATATTAATTAAGACAAGTAACTCTAACTTCGTTACTAATTATGACAAGTAACTGTAATTTTGATTAAAAAATAAGGCAGTTAACTGTAACTTCAATACTAATTATGAGAGATAACAGTAACTTCGATACTAATTATGACAGGTAACAGCAACTTCGTTACTAATTATGACAAGTAACTGTAATTTCGATACTAATTATGGCTGGAAACTGTAACTTCGATACTAGTTATGACAGGTAACAGTAACTTCGACACTAATTATGACAAGTAACTGTAACTTCGAAACTTATTTTGACAGGTAACTGTAACTTCGATATTAATTAAGACAAGTAACTCTAACTTCGTTACTAATTATGACAAGTAACTGTAATTTTGATTAAAAAATAAGGCAGTTAACTGTAACTTCAATACTAATTATGAGAGATAACAGTAACTTCGATACTAATTATGACAGGTAACAGCAACTTCGTTACTAATTATGACAAGTAACTGTAATTTCGATACTAATTATGGCAGGTAACTGTAACTTCGTTACTAATTATGACAAGTAACTGTAATTTCGATACCAATTATGGCAGGTAACGGTACCTTCGATACTAATTATGACTGGTAACTGTAACTTCGATACTAATTATGACAAGGAACTGTAATTTCGATACAAATTATGGCAGGTTACTGTAACCTCGATACTAATTATGACAGGTAACAGTAACTTCGATACTAATTATGACAAGTAACTATAACTTCGATACAAATTATGACAGGTAACTGTACCTTCGACACTAATTATGACAAGAAACACTACCTTCGTAGCTAATTATGACAAGTAAATGTAATTTTGATAAAAATTATGGAAGGTAACTGTAACTTCAATACTATTTATGACAGGTAACAGTAACTTCGATACTATTTATGACAGGTAACTGTAACTTCGTTACTAATTAATACAAGTATCATTAATTTCGATACTAATTATGGCAGGTAACTGTAACTTCGTTACTAATTATGACAAGTCCCTGTAATTTCGATACAAATAATGGCAGGTAACTGTAACTTCGATACTAATTATGACAAGTAACTGTAACTTCGATACAAAATATGACAGGTAACTGTAACTTCGTTACTTATTATGACAAGTAAATGTAATTTCGATACAAATTTTAGCAGGTAACTGTAACTTACTTACTAATTATGGCAAGTAACAGTTCCTTCGATGCTAATTATGACAGGTAACTGTAACTTCGATTCTAATTATGACAATGAACTGTAATTTCGATACAAATTATGGCAGGTAACTGTTACTTCATTGCTAATTATGACAGGTAACTGTAACTTCGATACTAATTATGACAAGTAACTGTAACTACGTTTCTAATTATGACATGTAACAGTAACTACGATACTAATTATGACAGGTAACTGTATCTTCGATACTAATTATGACAGGTAACTGTAACTTCGATACTAATTATGACAAGTAACTGTAATTTCGACAAAAATTATGACAGGTAACAATACGTTCGATGCTAATTATGACAGGTAACTGTAAGATCGATACTAATTATGACAAGGAACTGTAATTTCGATACAAATTATGGCAGGTAACTGTTACTTCATTACTAATATGACAGGTAATTGTAACTTCGATACAAATTAAGACAAGTAACTGTAACTTCGTTACTAATTATGACAAGTAACAGTAATTTCGATACAAATGATGGCAGGTAACTGTAACTTCGTTACTACTTATGACAAGTAACAGTAACTTCGTTTCTAATTATGACATGTAACAGTAACTACGATACTAATTATGACAGGTACCTGCAACTTCGATACTAATTTTGACAAGTAACTGTAACTTCGAGAGTAATTATGACAGGTAACTGTAACTTCGTTACTAATTATGACAAGTAACTGTAATTTCGATACAAATTATTGCAGGTAACTGTAACTTCGATACTAATTATGACAGGTAACAGTAACTTCGTTACTAGTTATGACAGGTAACAGTAACATCGATACTAATTATGACAAGTAACAGTAACTTCGATACTAATTATGACAGGTAACTGTAACTTCGTTACTAATTATGACAAGTAACTGTAATTTTGATACAAATTATGGCAGGTAACTGTAACTTCGATACTAATTATGTCAGGTAACAGTAACTTCGATACTAATTATGACAGGTAACTGTAACTTCGTTACTAATTATGACAAGTAACGTTAATTTCGATACTAATTATGGCAGGTAACTGTAACTTCGTTACTAATTATGACAAGTAACAGTAATTTTGATAAAAAATTATGGTAGGTAACTGTAACTTCAATACTAATTATGTCAGGTAACAGTAACTTCGATACTATTAATGACAGGTAACTGTAACTTCGTTACTAATTATGACAAGTAACTTTAATTTAGATACTAATTATGGCAGGTAACTGTAACTTCGTTACTAATTATGACAAGTCCCTGTAATTTAGATACAAATTATGGCAGGTAACTGAACTTCGATACTAATTATGACAGGTAACAGTAACGTCGATACTAATTATGACAATTCCCTGTAATTTCGATACAAATTATGGCAGGTAACTGTAACTTCGATACTAATTATGACAGGTAACAGTAACGTCGATACTAATTATGACAGGAAACTGTAACTTCGTTACTAATTATGACAAGTAACTGTAATTTCCATACAAATTATGACTGGTAACTGTAACTTCGATACTAATTACGACAAGGAACAGTAATTTCGATACAAATTATAGCAGGTAATTGTAACCTCGATACTAATTATGACAGTTAACAGTAACTTCGATACTAATTATGACAAGTAACTATAACTTCGATACAAATTATGACAGGTAACTGTAACTTCGATACTAATTATGACAAGAAACTCTACCTTCGTTACTAATTATGACAAGTAACTGTAATTTTGATAAAAATTATGGTATGTAACTGTAACTTCAATACTAATTATGACAGGTAACAGTAACTTCGATACTATTTATGACAGGTAAATGTAACTTCGTTACTAATTAATACAAGTAACATTAATTTCGATACTTATTATGGCAGGTAACTGTAACTTCGTTACTAATTATGACAAGTCCCTGTAATTTCGATACAAATTATGGCAGGTAACTGTAACTTCGATACTAATTATGACAAGTAACTGTAACTTCGATACTAATTATGAGAGGTAACTGTAACTTCGTTACTAATTATGACAAGTAACTGTAATTTCGATACAAATTTTAGCAGGTAACTGTAACTTCGATACTAATTATGACAGGTAACAGTAACTTGGATACTTATTATGACAAGTAACTGTTACTTCGATACTAATTATGACAGGTAACTGTAAGTTCGATACTAATCATGACAGGTAACAGTAACTTCGATACTAATTATGACATTTAACTATAACTTCGATACAAATTATGACAGGTAACTTTAACTTCGTTACTAATTATGACAAGAATCTCTACCTTCGTTACTAATTATGACAAGTAACTGTAATTTTGATAAAAATTATGGTAGGTAACTGTAACTTCAATACTAATTATGACAGCTAACAGTAACTTCGATACTATTTGTTACAGGTAACTGTAACTTCGTTACTAATTAATACAAGTAACATTAATTTCGATACTAATTATGGCAGGTTACTGTAACTTCGTTACTAATTATGACAAGTAACTGTAACTTCGATACTAATTATGACAGGTAACTGTAACTTCGTTACTAATTAATACAAATAACATTAATTTCGATACTTATTATGACAAGTAACTATAACTTCGATACAAATTATGACAGGTAACTGTAACTTCGATACTAATTATGACAAGAAACTCTACCTTCGTTACTAATTATGACAAGTAACTGTAATTTTGATAAAAATTATGGTAGGTAACTGTAACTTTAATACTAATTATGACAGGTAACAGTAACTTCGATAATATTTATGACAGGTAACTGTAACTTCGTTACTAATTATGACAGGTAACTGTAAGTTCGTTACTAATTATGACAAGTAATTGTAATTTCGATACTAATTATGACAAGTAACAGTAACTTCGTTTCTAATTATGACATGTAACAGTTACTACGATACTAATTATGACAGGTACCTGTAACTTCGATACTAATTATGACAGGTAACTGTAACTTCGATACTAATTATGACAAGTAACTGTAATTTCGATAAGAATTATGACAGGTAACAGTAACTTCGATAATAATTATGGCAAGTAACTGGAACTTCGTTACTAATTAGACAAGTAACTGTAATTTCGATACAAATTATGGCTGGAAACTGTAACTTCGATACTAGTTATGACAGGTAACAGTAACTTCGACACTAATTATGACAAGTAACTGTAACTTCGAAACTTATTTTGACAGGTAACTGTAACTTCGATATTAATTAAGACAAGTAACTCTAACTTCGTTACTAATTATGACAAGTAACTGTAATTTTGATTAAAAAATAAGGCAGGTAACTGTAACTTCAATACTAATTATGAGAGATAACAGTAACTTCGATACTAATTATGACAGGTAACAGCAACTTCGTTACTAATTATGACAAGTAACTGTAATTTCGATACTAGATATGGCAGGTAACTGTAACTTCGTTACTAATTATGAGATGTAACTGTAATTTCGACACAAATTGTGGCAGGTAATTGTAATTTCCATACTAATTATGAGAGGTAACAGTAACTTCGATACTAATTATGATATGTAACTGTAACTTCGATAGTAATTATGACAGGTAACTGTAACTTCGTTACTAATTACGACAAGTAACTCTAACTTCGTTACTAATTATGACAAGTAACTCTAATTTTGATAAAAAATTATGACAGGTAACTGTAACTTAGATACTAATTATGACAATTAACTGTAATTTCGATACAAATTATGGCAGGTAACTGTAACTTCGATACTAATTATGACAAGTAACAGTAACTTCGTTTCTAATTATGACATGTAACAGTAACTACGTTACTAATTATGACCGGTACCTGCAACTTCGATACTAATGTTGACAAGTAACTGTAACTTCGAAAGTAATTATGACAGGTAACTGTAACTTCGTTACTAATTATGACAAGTAACTGTAATTTCGATACAAATTATTGCTGGTAACTGTAACTTCGATACTAATTATGACAGGTAACAGTAACTTCGTTACTAGTTATGACAGGTAACATTAACATCGATACTAATTATGACAAGTAACAGTAACTTCGATACTAATTAAGACAGGTAACTGTAACTTCGTTACTAATTATGACAAGTAACTGTAATTTTGATATAAATTAAGGCAGGTAACTGTAACTTCGATACTAATTATGTCAGGTAACAGTAACTTCGATACTAATTATGACAGGTAACTGTAACTTCGTTACTAATTATGACAAGTAACTTTAATTTCGATACTAATTATGGCAGGTAACTGTAACTTCGTTATAATTATGACAAGTAACTGTAATTTTGATAAAAAATTATGGTAGGTAACTGTAACTTCAATACGAATTATGTCAGGTAACAGTAACTTCGATACTATTTATGACAGGTAACTGTAACTTCGTTACTAATAATGACAAGTAACTTTAATTTAGATACTAATTGTGGCAGGTAACTGTAACTTCGTTACGAATTATGACAAGTCCCTGTAATTTCGATACAAATTATGGCAGGTAACTGTAACTTCGATACTAATTATGACAGGTAACAGTAACGTCGATACTAATTATGACAGGAAACTGTAACTTCGTTACTAATTATGACAAGTGTCTGTAATTTCGATACAAATTATGGCAGGTAACTGTTACTTCGATACTAATTATGACAAGTAACTGTAACTTCGATACTAATTATGACAGGTAACTGTAACTTCGTTACTAATTATGACAAGTAACTGTAATTTCGATACAAATTTTAGCAGGTAACTGTAACTTCGATACTAATTATGACAGGTAACAGTAACTTGGATACTTATTATGACAAGTAACTGTTACTTCGATACTAATTATGACAGGTAACTGTAAGTTCGATACTAATCATGACAGGTAACAGTAACTTCGATACTAATTATGACAGGTTACTGTAACTTCGTTAATAATTATGACAGGTAACTGTAATTTCGATACAAATTATGGCAGGTAACTGTAACTTCGATACTAATTATGACATTTAAGAGTAACTTCGATACTAATAATGACAAGTAACTGTAATTTCGATACTTATTATGACAGGTAACTGTAACATCGTAACTAATTATGACAAGTAACTGATACTTCGATACTAATTATGACAGGTAACTGTAACTTCGTTACTAATTATGACAAGTAACTGTAATTTCGATACAAATTATGGCAGGTAACTGTAACTTCGTTACTAATTATGACAAGTCCCTGTAACTTCGATACAAATTATGGCAGGTAAATGTTACTACGATACTAATTATGACAAGTAACTGTAACTTCGATACTAATTATGACAGGTTACTGTAACTTCGTTAATAATTATGACAGGTAACTGTAATTTCGATACAAATTATGGCAGGTAACTGTAACTTCGATACTAATTATGACATTTAAGAGTAACTTCGATACTAATAATGACAAGTAACTGTAATTTCGATACTTATTATGACAGGTAACTGTAACATCGTAACTAATTATGACAAGTTACTGATACTTCGATACTAATTATGACAGGTAACTGTAACTTCGTTACTAATTATGACAAGTAACTGTAATTTCGATACAAATTATGGCAGGTAACTGTAACTTCGTTACTAATTATGACAAGTCCCTGTAACTTCGATACAAATTATGGCAGGTAAATGTTACTACGATACTAATTATGACAAGTAACTGTAACTTCGATACTAATTATGACAGGTAACTGTAATTTCGTTACTAATTATGACAAGTAACTGTAATTTCGATACAAATTTTAGCAGGTAACTGTAACTTCGATACAAATTATGGCAGGTCACTGTAACTTCGATACTAATCATGACAGGTAACAGTAACTTCGATACTAATTATGACATTTAACTATAACTTCGATACAAATTATTACAGGTAACTGTAACATCGATACTAATTATGACAAGAAACTCTAACTTCGTTACTAATTATGACAAGTAACTGTAATTTTGATAAAAAAATATGGTAGGTAACGGTAACATCAATTCTAATTATGACAGGAAACAGTAACTTCGATACTAATTATGACAGGTAATTGTAACTTCGTTACTAATTATCACAAGTAACTTTAATTTCGATACTAATTATGGAAGGTAACTGTAAATTCGTTACTAATTTTGACAAGTCCCTGTAATTTCGTTACAAATTATGGCAGGTAACTGTAACTTCCATACTAATTATGACAGGTAACAGTAACTTCGATACTAATTATGTCAGGAAACTGTAACCTCGTTAATAATTATGACAAGTAACTGTAATTTCGATACAAATTGTGACAGGTAACTGTAACTTCGTTACTAATTATGAAAAGTAACAGTACCTTCGATGCTAATTATGACAGGTAACTGTAACTTCGATACTAATTACGACAAAGAACTGTAATTTCGATACAAATTATGGCAGGTAACTGTTACTTTATTACTAATTATGACAGGTAAGTTTAACTTCGATACTAATTATGACAAGTAACTGTAACTTCGTTACTAATTATGACAAGTAACTGTAATTTCGATACAAATTATGGCAGGTAACTGTAACTTCGTAACTAATTATGAAAAGTAACAGTTACTTCGTTTCTAATTATGACATGTAACAGTAACTACGATACTAATTATGACAGGTACCTGTAACTTCGATACTTATTATGACAAGTAACTGTAACTTCGATAGTAATTATGACAGGTAACTGTAACTTCGTTACTAATTATGACAAGTAACTGTAATTTCGATACAAATTATTGCAGGTAACTGTAACTTGGATACTAATTATGACAGGTAACAGTAACTTCGTTACTAATTATGACAGGTAACAGTAACATCGATACTAATTATGACAAGTAACTGTAACTTCGATACTAATTATGACAGGTAACTGTAACTTCGTTGCTAATTATGACAAGTAACTCTAATTTTGATGCTTATTATGGCAGGTAACTGTAACTTCGATACTAATTATGTCAGGTAACAGTAACTTCGATACAAATTATGACAGGTAGCTGTAACTTCGTTACTAATTATGACAAGTAACTTTAATTTCGATACTTCTTATGGCAGGTAACTGTAACTTCGTTACTAATTATGAGAAGTAACTGTAATTTTGATAACAAATTATGGTAGGTAACTGTAACTTCAATACTAATTATGTCAGGTAAGAGTAACTTCGATACTAATTATGACAGGTAACTGTAACTTCGTTACTAATTATGACAAGTAACTTTAATTTCGATACTAATTATGGCAGGTAACTGTAACTTCGTTACTAATTATGACAAGTCCCTGTAATTTCGATACAAATTATGGCAGGTAACTGTAACTTCGATACTAATTATGACAGGTAACTGTAACTTCGTTACTAATTATGACAAGTAACTGTAATTTCGATACAAATTATGACAGGTAAGTGTAACTTCGTTACTAATTATGACAAGTAACTGTAATTTCGATACCAATTATGGCAGGTAACGGTACCTTCGATACTAATTATGACTGGTAACTGTAACTTCGATACTAATTATGACAAGGAACTGTAATTTCGATACAAATTATGGCAGGTTACTGTAACCTCGATACTAATTATGACAGGTAACAGTAACTTCGATACTAATTATGACAAGTAACTATAACTTCGATACAAATTATGACAGGTAACTGTACCTTCGACACTAATTATGACAAGAAACACTACCTTCGTAGCTAATTATGACAAGTAACTGTAATTTTGATAAAAATTATGGAAGGTAACTGTAACTTCAATACTAATTATGACAGGTAACAGTAACTTCGATACTATTTATGACAGGTAACTGTAACTTCGTTACTAATTAATACAAGTATCATTAATTTCGATACTAATTATGGCAGGTAACTGTAACTTCGTTACTAATTATGACAAGTCCCTGTAATTTCGATACAAATAATGGCAGGTAACTGTAACTTCGATACTGATTATGACAAGTAACTGTAACTTCGATACAAAATATGACAGGTGACTGTAACTTCGTTACTTATTATGACAAGTAAATGTAATTTCGATACAAATTTTAGCAGGTAACTGTAACTTACTTACTAATTATGGCAAGTAACAGTACCTTCGATGCTAATTATGACAGGTAACTGTAACTTCGATTCTAATTATGACAATGAACTGTAATTTCGATACAAATTATGGCAGGTAACTGTTACTTCATTGCTAATTATGACAGGTAACTGTAACTTCGATACTAATTATGACAAGTAACTGTAACTTCGTTTCTAATTATGACATGTAACAGTAACTACGATACTAATTATGACAGGTACCTGTATCTTCGATACTAATTATGACAGGTAACTGTAACTTCGATACTAATTATGACAAGTAACTGTAATTTCGACAAAAATTATGACAGGTAACAGTACGTTCGATGCTAATTATGACAGGTAACTGTAAGATCGATACTAATTATGACAAGGAACTGTAATTTCGATACAAATTATGGCAGGTAACTGTTACTTCATTACTAATATGACAGGTAACTGTAACTTCGATACAAATTAAGACAAGTAACTGTAACTTCGTTACTAATTATGACAAGTAACAGTAATTTCGATACTAATTATGGCAGGTAACTGTAACTTCGTTACTAATTATGACAAGTAACTGTAATTTCGATACCAATTATGGCAGGTAACGGTACCTTCGATACTAATTATGACTGGTAACTGTAACTTCGAAACTTATTTTGACAGGTAACTGTAACTTCGATATTAATTAAGACAAGTAACTCTAACTTCGTTACTAATTATGACAAGTAACTGTAATTTTGATTAAAAAATAAGGCAGTTAACTGTAACTTCAATACTAATTATGAGAGATAACAGTAACTTCGATACTAATTATGACAGGTAACAGCAACTTCGTTACTAATTATGACAAGTAACTGTAATTTCGATACTAATTATGGCTGGAAACTGTAACTTCGATACTAGTTATGACAGGTAACAGTAACTTCGACACTAATTATGACAAGTAACTGTAACTTCGAAACTTATTTTGACAGGTAACTGTAACTTCGATATTAATTAAGACAAGTAACTCTAACTTCGTTACTAATTATGACAAGTAACTGTAATTTTGATTAAAAAATAAGGCAGTTAACTGTAACTTCAATACTAATTATGAGAGATAACAGTAACTTCGATACTAATTATGACAGGTAACAGCAACTTCGTTACTAATTATGACAAGTAACTGTAATTTCGATACTAATTATGGCAGGTAACTGTAACTTCGTTACTAATTATGACAAGTAACTGTAATTTCGATACCAATTATGGCAGGTAACGGTACCTTCGATACTAATTATGACTGGTAACTGTAACTTCGATACTAATTATGACAAGGAACTGTAATTTCGATACAAATTATGGCAGGTTACTGTAACCTCGATACTAATTATGACAGGTAACAGTAACTTCGATACTAATTATGACAAGTAACTATAACTTCGATACAAATTATGACAGGTAACTGTACCTTCGACACTAATTATGACAAGAAACACTACCTTCGTAGCTAATTATGACAAGTAACTGTAATTTTGATAAAAATTATGGAAGGTAACTGTAACTTCAATACTATTTATGACAGGTAACAGTAACTTCGATACTATTTATGACAGGTAACTGTAACTTCGTTACTAATTAATACAAGTATCATTAATTTCGATACTAATTATGGCAGGTAACTGTAACTTCGTTACTAATTATGACAAGTCCCTGTAATTTCGATACAAATAATGGCAGGTAACTGTAACTTCGATACTAATTATGACAAGTAACTGTAACTTCGATACAAAATATGACAGGTAACTGTAACTTCGTTACTTATTAAGACAAGTAAATGTAATTTCGATACAAATTTTAGCAGGTAACTGTAACTTACTTACTAATTATGGCAAGTAACAGTTCCTTCGATGCTAATTATGACAGGTAACTGTAACTTCGATTCTAATTATGACAATGAACTGTAATTTCGATACAAATTATGGCAGGTAACTGTTACTTCATTGCTAATTATGACAGGTAACTGTAACTTCGATACTAATTATGACAAGTAACTGTAACTACGTTTCTAATTATGACATGTAACAGTAACTACGATACTAATTATGACAGGTAACTGTATCTTCGATACTAATTATGACAGGTAACTGTAACTTCGATACTAATTATGACAAGTAACTGTAATTTCGACAAAAATTATGACAGGTAACAATACGTTCGATGCTAATTATGACAGGTAACTGTAAGATCGATACTAATTATGACAAGGAACTGTAATTTCGATACAAATTATGGCAGGTAACTGTTACTTCATTACTAATATGACAGGTAATTGTAACTTCGATACAAATTAAGACAAGTAACTGTAACTTCGTTACTAATTATGACAAGTAACAGTAATTTCGATACAAATGATGGCAGGTAACTGTAACTTCGTTACTACTTATGACAAGTAACAGTAACTTCGTTTCTAATTATGACATGTAACAGTAACTACGATACTAATTATGACAGGTACCTGCAACTTCGATACTAATTTTGACAAGTAACTGTAACTTCGAGAGTAATTATGACAGGTAACTGTAACTTCGTTACTAATTATGACAAGTAACTGTAATTTCGATACAAATTATTGCAGGTAACTGTAACTTCGATACTAATTATGACAGGTAACAGTAACTTCGTTACTAGTTATGACAGGTAACAGTAACATCGATACTAATTATGACAAGTAACAGTAACTTCGATACTAATTATGACAGGTAACTGTAACTTCGTTACTAATTATGACAAGTAACTGTAATTTTGATAAAAATTATGGCAGGTAACTGTAACTTCGATACTAATTATGTCAGGTAACAGTAACTTCGATACTAATTATGACAGGTAACTGTAACTTCGTTACTAATTATGACAAGTAACGTTAATTTCGATACTAATTATGGCAGGTAACTGTAACTTCGTTACTAATTATGACAAGTAACTGTAATTTTGATAAAAAATTATGGTAGGTAACTGTAACTTCAATACTAATTATGTCAGGTAACAGTAACTTCGATACTATTAATGACAGGTAACTGTAACTTCGTTACTAATTATGACAAGTAACTTTAATTTAGATACTAATTATGGCAGGTAACTGTAACTTCGTTACTAATTATGACAAGTCCCTGTAATTTAGATACAAATTATGGCAGGTAACTGTAACTTCGATACTAATTATGACAGGTAACAGTAACGTCGATACTAATTATGACAATTCCCTGTAATTTCGATACAAATTATGGCAGGTAACTGTAACTTCGATACTAATTATGACAGTTAACAGTAACGTCGATACTAATTATGACAGGAAACTGTAACTTCGTTACTAATTATGACAAGTAACTGTAATTTCCATACAAATTATGACTGGTAACTGTAACTTCGATACTAATTATGACAAGTAACTGTAACTTCGATACTAATTATGACAGGTAACTGTAAGTTCGTTACTAATTATGACAAGTAACTGTAATTTCGATACAAATTATGGCAGGTCACTGTAACTTCGATACTAATCATGACAGGTAACAGTAACTTCGATACTAATTATGACATTTAACTATAACTTCGATACAAATTATGACAGGTAACTATAACTTCGATACTAATTATGACAAGAAACTCTAACTTCGTTACTATTTATGACAAGTAACTGAAATTTTGATAAAAAATATGGTAGGTAACGGTAACTTCAATACTAATTATGACAGGAAACAGTAACTTCGATACTAATTATGACAGGTAACTGTAACTTCGTTACTAATTATCACAAGTAACTTTAATTTCGATACTAATTATGGAAGGTAATTGTAAATTCGTTACTAATTATGACAAGTCCCTGTAATTTCGTTACAAATTATGGCAGGTAACTGTAACTTCCATAATAATTATGACAGGTAACAGTAACTTCGATACTAATTATGTCAGGAAACTGTAATTTCGATACAAATTATGACAGGTAACTGTAACTTAGTTACTAATTATGACAAGTAACAGTACCTTCGATACTAATTATGACAGGTAACTGTAACTTCGATACTAATTATGACAAAGAACTGTAATTTCGATACAAATTATGGCAGGTAACTGTTACTTCATTACTAATTATGACAGGTAACTGTAACTTCGATACTAATTATGACAAGTAACTGTAACTTCGTTACTAATTATGACAAGTAACTGTAATTTCGATACAAATTATGGCAGGTAACTGTAACTACCTAACTAATTATGACAAGTAACAGTAACTTCGTTTCTAATTATGACATGTAACAGTAACTACGATACTAATTATGACAGGTACCTGTAACTTCGATACTTTTTATGACAAGTAACAGTAACTTCGATAGTAATTATGACAGGTAACTGTAACTTCGTTACCAATTATGACAAATAACTGTAATTTCGATACAAATTATTGCAGGTAACTGTAACTTCGATACTAATTATGACAGGTAACAGTAACTTCCTTACTAATTATGACAGGTAACAGTAACATCGATACTAATTATGACAAGTAACTGTAACTTCGATACTAATTATGACAGGTAACTGTAACTTCGTTACTAATTATGACAAGTAACTGTAATTTTGATACTAATTATGGCAGGTAACTGTAACTTCGATACTAATTATGTCAGGTAACAGTAACTTCGATACGAATTATGACAGGTAACTGTAACTTCGTTACTAATTATGACAAGTAACTTTAATTTCGATACTTATTATGGCAGGTAACTGTAACTTCGTTACTAATTATGAGAAGTAACTGTAATTTTTATAAAAAAATATGTCAGGTAACTGTAACTTCAATACTAATTATGTCAGGTAAGAGTAACTTCGATACTAATTATGACAGGTAACTGTAACTTCGTTACTAATTATGACAAGTAACATTAATTTCGATACTAATTATGGCAGATAACTGTAACTTCGTTACTAATTATGACAAGTCCCTGTAATTTTGATACAAATTTTGGCAGGTAACTGTAACTTCGATACTAATTATGACAGGTAACAGTAACTTCGTTACTAATTATGACAAGTAACTGTAATTTCGATACAAATTATGACAGGTAAGTGTAACTTCGTTACTAATTATGACAAGTAACTGTAATTTCGGTACCAATTATGGCAGGTAACGGTACCTTCGATACTAATTATGACTGATAACTGTAACTTCGATACTAATTATGACAAGGAACTGCATTTTTCGATACAAATTATGGCAGGTAACTGTAACCTCGATACTAATTATGACAGGTAACAGTAACTTCGATACTAATTATGACAAGTAACTATAACTTCGATACAAATTATGACAGGTAACTGTAACTTCGATACAAATTATGACAAGAGACACTACCTTCGTTACTAATTATGACAAGTAACTGTAATTTTGATTAAAATTATGGAAGGTAACTGTAACTTCAATACTAATTATGACAGGTAACAGTAACTTCGATAGTATTTATGACAGGTAACTGTAACTTCGTTACTAATTAATACAAGTATCATTAATATCGATACTAATTATGGCAGGTAACTGCAACTTCGTTACTAATTATGACAAGTCCCTGTAATTTCGATACAAATAATGGGAGGTAACTGTAACTTCGATACTAATTATGACAAGTAACTGTAACTTCGATATTAATTATGACAGGTTACTGTAACTTCGTTAATAATTATGACAGGTAACTGTAATTTCGATACAAATTATGGCAGGTAACTGTAACTTCGATACTAATTATGACATTTAAGAGTAACATCGATACTAATAATGACAAGTAACTGTAATTTCGATACTTATTATGACAGGTAACTGTAACATCGTAACTAATTATGACAAGTAACTGATACTTCGATACTAATTATGACAGGTAACTGTAACTTCGTTACTAATTATGACAAGTAACTGTAATTTCGATACAAATTATGGCAGGTAACTGTAACTTCGTTACTAATTATGACAAGTCCCTGTAACTTCGATACAAATTATGGCAGGTAAATGTTACTACGATACTAATTATGACAAGTAACTGTAACTTCGATACTAATTATGACAGGTAACTGTAATTTCGTTACTAATTATGACAAGTAACTGTAATTTCGATACAAATTTTAGCAGGTAACTGTAACTTCGATACAAATTATGGCAGGTCACTGTAACTTCGATACTAATCATGACAGGTAACAGTAACTTCGATACTAATTATGACATTTAACTATAACTTCGATACAAATTATTACAGGTAACTGTAACTTCGATACTAATTATGACAAGAAACTCTAACTTCGTTACTAATTATGACAAGTAACTGTAATTTTGATAAAAAATATGGTAGGTAACGGTAACATCAATTCTAATTATGACAGGAAACAGTAACTTCGATACTAATTATGACAGGTAATTGTAACTTCGTTACTAATTATCACAAGTAACTTTAATTTCGATACTAATTATGGAAGGTAACTGTAAGTTCGTTACTAATTTTGACAAGTCCCTGTAATTTCGTTACAAATTATGGCAGGTAACTGTAACTTCCATACTAATTATGACAGGTAACAGTAACTTCGATACTAATTATGTCAGGAAACTGTAACCTCGTTACTAATTATGACAAGTAACTGTAATTTCGATACAAATTGTGACAGGTAACTGTAACTTCGTTACTAATTATGAAAAGTAACAGTACCTTCGATGCTAATTATGACAGGTAACTGTAACTTCGATACTAATTACGACAAAGAACTGTAATTTCGATACAAATTATGGCAGGTAACTGTTACTTTATTACTAATTATGACAGGTAAGTTTAACTTCGATACTAATTATGACAAGTAACTGTAACTTCGTTACTAATTATGACAAGTAACTGTAATTTCGATACAAATTATGGCAGGTAACTGTAACTTCGTAACTAATTATGAAAAGTAACAGTTACTTCGTTTCTAATTATGACATGTAAGAGTAACTACGATACTAATTATGACAGGTACCTGTAACTTCGATACTTATTATGACAAGTAACTGTAACTTCGATAGTAATTATGACAGGTAACTGTAACTTCGTTACTAATTATGACAAGTAACTGTAATTTCGATACAAATTATTGCAGGTAACTGTAACTTGGATACTAATTATGACAGGTAACAGTAACTTCGTTACTAATTATGACAGGTAACAGTAACATCGATACTAATTATGACAAGTAACTGTAACTTCGATACTAATTATGACAGGTAACTGTAACTTCGTTGCTAATTACGACAAGTAACTCTAATTTTGATGCTTATTATGGCAGGTAACTGTAATTTCGATACAAATTGTGACAGGTAACTGTAACTTCGTTACTAATTATGAAAAGTAACAGTACCTTCGATGCTAATTATGACAGGTAACTGTAACTTCGATACTAATTACGACAAAGAACTGTAATTTCGATACAAATTATGGCAGGTAACTGTTACTTTATTACTAATTATGACAGGTAAGTTTAACTTCGATACTAATTATGACAAGTAACTGTAACTTCGTTACTAATTATGACAAGTAACTGTAATTTCGATACAAATTATGGCAGGTAACTGTAACTTCGTAACTAATTATGAAAAGTAACAGTTACTTCGTTTCTAATTATGACATGTAAGAGTAACTTCGATACTAATTATGACAAGTAACTGTAACTTCGTTACTAATTATGACAAGTAACTGTAATTTCGATACAAATTATTGCAGGTAACTGTAACTTGGATACTAATTATGACAGGTAACAGTAACTTCGTTACTAATTATGACAGGTAACAGTAACATCGATACTAATTATGACAAGTAACTGTAACTTCGATACTAATTATGACAGGTAACTGTAACTTCGTTGCTAATTATGACAAGTAACTTTAATTTCGATACTTCTTATGGCAGGTAACTGTAACTTCGTTACTAATTATGAGAAGTAACTGTAATTTTGATAAAAAATTATGGTAGGTAACTGTAACTTCAATACTAATTATGTCAGGTAAGAGTAACTTCGATACTAATTATGACAGGTAACTGTAACTTCGTTACTAATTATGACAAGTAACTTTAATTTCGATACTAATTATGGCAGGTAACTGTAACTTCGTTACTAATTATGACAAGTCCCTGTAATTTCGATACAAATTATGGCAGGTAACTGTAACTTCGATACTAATTATGACAGGTAACAGTAACTTCGTTACTAATTATGACAAGTAACTGTAATTTCGATACAAATTATGACAGGTAAGTGTAACTTCGTTACTAATTATGACAAGTAACTGTAATTTCGATACCAATTATGGCAGGTAACGGTACCTTCGATACTAATTATGACTGGTAACTGTAACTTCGATACTAATTATGACAAGGAACTGTAATTTCGATACAAATTATGGCAGGTTACTGTAACCTCGATACTAATTATGACAGGTAACAGTAACTTCGATACTAATTATGACAAGTAACTATAACTTCGATACAAATTATGACAGGTAACTGTACCTTCGACACTAATTATGACAAGAAACACTACCTTCGTAGCTAATTATGACAAGTAACTGTAATTTTGATAAAAATTATGGAAGGTAACTGTAACTTCAATACTAATTATGACAGGTAACAGTAACTTCGATACTATTTATGACAGGTAACTGTAACTTCGTTACTAATTAATACAAGTATCATTAATTTCGATACTAATTATGGCAGGTAACTGTAACTTCGTTACTAATTATGACAAGTCCCTGTAATTTCGATACAAATAATGGCAGGTAACTGTAACTTCGATACTAATTATGACAAGTAACTGTAACTTCGATACAAAATATGACAGGTGACTGTAACTTCGTTACTTATTATGACAGGTAAATGTAATTTCGATACAAATTTTAGCAGGTAACTGTAACTTACTTACTAATTATGGCAAGTAACAGTACCTTCGATGCTAATTATGACAGGTAACTGTAACTTCGATTCTAATTATGACAATGAACTGTAATTTCGATACAAATTATGGCAGGTAACTGTTACTTCATTGCTAATTATGACAGGTAACTGTAACTTCGATACTAATTATGACAAGTAACTGTAACTTCGTTTCTAATTATGACATGTAACAGTAACTACGATACTAATTATGACAGGTACCTGTATCTTCGATACTAATTATGACAGGTAACTGTAACTTCGATACTAATTATGACAAGTAACTGTAATTTCGACAAAAATTATGACAGGTAACAGTACGTTCGATGCTAATTATGACAGGTAACTGTAAGATCGATACTAATTATGACAAGGAACTGTAATTTCGATACAAATTATGGCAGGTAACTGTTACTTCATTACTAATATGACAGGTAACTGTAACTTCGATACAAATTAAGACAAGTAACTGTAACTTCGTTACTAATTATGACAAGTAACAGTAATTTCGATACTAATTATGGCAGGTAACTGTAACTTCGTTACTAATTATGACAAGTAACTGTAATTTCGATACCAATTATGGCAGGTAACGGTACCTTCGATACTAATTATGACTGGTAACTGTAACTTCGAAACTTATTTTGACAGGTAACTGTAACTTCGATATTAATTAAGACAAGTAACTCTAACTTCGTTACTAATTATGACAAGTAACTGTAATTTTGATTAAAAAATAAGGCAGTTAACTGTAACTTCAATACTAATTATGAGAGATAACAGTAACTTCGATACTAATTATGACAGGTAACAGCAACTTCGTTACTAATTATGACAAGTAACTGTAATTTCGATACTAATTATGGCTGGAAACTGTAACTTCGATACTAGTTATGACAGGTAACAGTAACTTCGACACTAATTATGACAAGTAACTGTAACTTCGAAACTTATTTTGACAGGTAACTGTAACTTCGATATTAATTAAGACAAGTAACTCTAACTTCGTTACTAATTATGACAAGTAACTGTAATTTTGATTAAAAAATAAGGCAGTTAACTGTAACTTCAATACTAATTATGAGAGATAACAGTAACTTCGATACTAATTATGACAGGTAACAGCAACTTCGTTACTAATTATGACAAGTAACTGTAATTTCGATACTAATTATGGCAGGTAACTGTAACTTCGTTACTAATTATGACAAGTAACTGTAATTTCGATACCAATTATGGCAGGTAACGGTACCTTCGATACTAATTATGACTGGTAACTGTAACTTCGATACTAATTATGACAAGGAACTGTAATTTCGATACAAATTATGGCAGGTTACTGTAACCTCGATACTAATTATGACAGGTAACAGTAACTTCGATACTAATTATGACAAGTAACTATAACTTCGATACAAATTATGACAGGTAACTGTACCTTCGACACTAATTATGACAAGAAACACTACCTTCGTAGCTAATTATGACAAGTAAATGTAATTTTGATAAAAATTATGGAAGGTAACTGTAACTTCAATACTATTTATGACAGGTAACAGTAACTTCGATACTATTTATGACAGGTAACTGTAACTTCGTTACTAATTAATACAAGTATCATTAATTTCGATACTAATTATGGCAGGTAACTGTAACTTCGTTACTAATTATGACAAGTCCCTGTAATTTCGATACAAATAATGGCAGGTAACTGTAACTTCGATACTAATTATGACAAGTAACTGTAACTTCGATACAAAATATGACAGGTAACTGTAACTTCGTTACTTATTATGACAAGTAAATGTAATTTCGATACAAATTTTAGCAGGTAACTGTAACTTACTTACTAATTATGGCAAGTAACAGTTCCTTCGATGCTAATTATGACAGGTAACTGTAACTTCGATTCTAATTATGACAATGAACTGTAATTTCGATACAAATTATGGCAGGTAACTGTTACTTCATTGCTAATTATGACAGGTAACTGTAACTTCGATACTAATTATGACAAGTAACTGTAACTACGTTTCTAATTATGACATGTAACAGTAACTACGATACTAATTATGACAGGTAACTGTATCTTCGATACTAATTATGACAGGTAACTGTAACTTCGATACTAATTATGACAAGTAACTGTAATTTCGACAAAAATTATGACAGGTAACAATACGTTCGATGCTAATTATGACAGGTAACTGTAAGATCGATACTAATTATGACAAGGAACTGTAATTTCGATACAAATTATGGCAGGTAACTGTTACTTCATTACTAATATGACAGGTAATTGTAACTTCGATACAAATTAAGACAAGTAACTGTAACTTCGTTACTAATTATGACAAGTAACAGTAATTTCGATACAAATGATGGCAGGTAACTGTAACTTCGTTACTACTTATGACAAGTAACAGTAACTTCGTTTCTAATTATGACATGTAACAGTAACTACGATACTAATTATGACAGGTACCTGCAACTTCGATACTAATTTTGACAAGTAACTGTAACTTCGAGAGTAATTATGACAGGTAACTGTAACTTCGTTACTAATTATGACAAGTAACTGTAATTTCGATACAAATTATTGCAGGTAACTGTAACTTCGATACTAATTATGACAGGTAACAGTAACTTCGTTACTAGTTATGACAGGTAACAGTAACATCGATACTAATTATGACAAGTAACAGTAACTTCGATACTAATTATGACAGGTAACTGTAACTTCGTTACTAATTATGACAAGTAACTGTAATTTTGATACAAATTATGGCAGGTAACTGTAACTTCGATACTAATTATGTCAGGTAACAGTAACTTCGATACTAATTATGACAGGTAACTGTAACTTCGTTACTAATTATGACAAGTAACGTTAATTTCGATACTAATTATGGCAGGTAACTGTAACTTCGTTACTAATTATGACAAGTAACTGTAATTTTGATAAAAAATTATGGTAGGTAACTGTAACTTCAATACTAATTATGTCAGGTAACAGTAACTTCGATACTATTAATGACAGGTAACTGTAACTTCGTTACTAATTATGACAAGTAACTTTAATTTAGATACTAATTATGGCAGGTAACTGTAACTTCGTTACTAATTATGACAAGTCCCTGTAATTTAGATACAAATTATGGCAGGTAACTGTAACTTCGATACTAATTATGACAGGTAACAGTAACGTCGATACTAATTATGACAATTCCCTGTAATTTCGATACAAATTATGGCAGGTAACTGTAACTTCGATACTAATTATGACAGGTAACAGTAACGTCGATACTAATTATGACAGGAAACTGTAACTTCGTTACTAATTATGACAAGTAACTGTAATTTCCATACAAATTATGACTGGTAACTGTAACTTCGATACTAATTACGACAAGGAACAGTAATTTCGATACAAATTATAGCAGGTAATTGTAACCTCGATACTAATTATGACAGTTAACAGTAACTTCGATACTAATTATGACAAGTAACTATAACTTCGATACAAATTATGACAGGTAACTGTAACTTCGATACTAATTATGACAAGAAACTCTACCTTCGTTACTAATTATGACAAGTAACTGTAATTTTGATAAAAATTATGGTATGTAACTGTAACTTCAATACTAATTATGACAGGTAACAGTAACTTCGATACTATTTATGACAGGTAAATGTAACTTCGTTACTAATTAATACAAGTAACATTAATTTCGATACTTATTATGGCAGGTAACTGTAACTTCGTTACTAATTATGACAAGTCCCTGTAATTTCGATACAAATTATGGCAGGTAACTCTAACTTCGATACTAATTATGACAAGTAACTGTAACTTCGATACTAATTATGAGAGGTAACTGTAACTTCGTTACTAATTATGACAAGTAACTGTAATTTCGATACAAATTTTAGCAGGTAACTGTAACTTCGATACTAATTATGACAGGTAACAGTAACTTGGATACTTATTATGACAAGTAACTGTTACTTCGATACTAATTATAACAGGTAACTGTAAGTTCGATACTAATCATGACAGGTAACAGTAACTTCGATACTAATTATGACATTTAACTATAACTTCGATACAAATTATGACAGGTAACTTTAACTTCGTTACTAATTATGACAAGAATCTCTACCTTCGTTACTAATTATGACAAGTAACTGTAATTTTGATAAAAATTATGGTAGGTAACTGTAACTTCAATACTAATTATGACAGCTAACAGTAACTTCGATACTATTTGTTACAGGTAACTGTAACTTCGTTACTAATTAATACAAGTAACATTAATTTCGATACTAATTATGGCAGGTTACTGTAACTTCGTTACTAATTATGACAAGTAACTGTAACTTCGATACTAATTATGACAGGTAACTGTAACTTCGTTACTAATTAATACAAATAACATTAATTTCGATACTTATTATGACAAGTAACTATAACTTCGATACAAATTATGACAGGTAACTGTAACTTCGATACTAATTATGACAAGAAACTCTACCTTCGTTACTAATTATGACAAGTAACTGTAATTTTGATAAAAATTATGGTAGGTAACTGTAACTTTAATACTAATTATGACAGGTAACAGTAACTTCGATAATATTTATGACAGGTAACTGTAACTTCGTTACTAATTATGACAGGTAACTGTAAGTTCGTTACTAATTATGACAAGTAATTGTAATTTCGATACTAATTATGACAAGTAACAGTAACTTCGTTTCTAATTATGACATGTAACAGTTACTACGATACTAATTATGACAGGTACCTGTAACTTCGATACTAATTATGACAGGTAACTGTAACTTCGATACTAATTATGACAAGTAACTGTAATTTCGATAAGAATTATGACAGGTAACAGTAACTTCGATAATAATTATGGCAAGTAACTGGAACTTCGTTACTAATTAGACAAGTAACTGTAATTTCGATACAAATTATGGCTGGAAACTGTAACTTCGATACTAGTTATGACAGGTAACAGTAACTTCGACACTAATTATGACAAGTAACTGTAACTTCGAAACTTATTTTGACAGGTAACTGTAACTTCGATATTAATTAAGACAAGTAACTCTAACTTCGTTACTAATTATGACAAGTAACTGTAATTTTGATTAAAAAATAAGGCAGGTAACTGTAACTTCAATACTAATTATGAGAGATAACAGTAACTTCGATACTAATTATGACAGGTAACAGCAACTTCGTTACTAATTATGACAAGTAACTGTAATTTCGATACTAGATATGGCAGGTAACTGTAACTTCGTTACTAATTATGAGATGTAACTGTAATTTCGACACAAATTGTGGCAGGTAATTGTAATTTCCATACTAATTATGAGAGGTAACAGTAACTTCGATACTAATTATGATATGTAACTGTAACTTCGATAGTAATTATGACAGGTAACTGTAACTTCGTTACTAATTACGACAAGTAACTCTAACTTCGTTACTAATTATGACAAGTAACTCTAATTTTGATAAAAAATTATGGCAGGTAACTGTAACTTAGATACTAATTATGACAATTAACTGTAATTTCGATACAAATTATGGCAGGTAACTGTAACTTCGATACTAATTATGACAAGTAACAGTAACTTCGTTTCTAATTATGACATGTAACAGTAACTACGTTACTAATTATGACCGGTACCTGCAACTTCGATACTAATGTTGACAAGTAACTGTAACTTCGATAGTAATTATGACAGGTAACTGTAACTTCGTTACTAATTATGACAAGTAACTGTAATTTCGATACAAATTATTGCTGGTAACTGTAACTTCGATACTAATTATGACAGGTAACAGTAACTTCGTTACTAGTTATGACAGGTAACATTAACATCGATACTAATTATGACAAGTAACAGTAACTTCGATACTAATTAAGACAGGTAACTGTAACTTCGTTACTAATTATGACAAGTAACTGTAATTTTGATATAAATTAAGGCAGGTAACTGTAACTTCGATACTAATTATGTCAGGTAACAGTAACTTCGATACTAATTATGACAGGTAACTGTATCTTCGTTACTAATTATGACAAGTAACTTTAATTTCGATACTAATTATGGCAGGTAACTGTAACTTCGTTATAATTATGACAAGTAACTGTAATTTTGATAAAAAATTATGGTAGGTAACTGTAACTTCAATACGAATTATGTCAGGTAACAGTAACTTCGATACTATTTATGACAGGTAACTGTAACTTCGTTACTAATAATGACAAGTAACTTTAATTTAGATACTAATTGTGGCAGGTAACTGTAACTTCGTTACGAATTATGACAAGTCCCTGTAATTTCGATACAAATTATGGCAGGTAACTGTAACTTCGATACTAATTATGACAGGTAACAGTAACGTCGATACTAATTATGACAGGAAACTGTAACTTCGTTACTAATTATGACAAGTGTCTGTAATTTCGATACAAATTATGGCAGGTAACTGTTACTTCGATACTAATTATGACAAGTAACTGTAACTTCGATACTAATTATGACAGGTAACTGTAACTTCGTTACTAATTATGACAAGTAACTGTAATTTCGATACAAATTTTAGCAGGTAACTGTAACTTCGATACTAATTATGACAGGTAACAGTAACTTGGATACTTATTATGACAAGTAACTGTTACTTCGATACTAATTATGACAGGTAACTGTAAGTTCGATACTAATCATGACAGGTAACAGTAACTTCGATACTAATTATGACATTTAACTATAACTTCGATACAAATTATGACAGGTAACTTTAACTTCGATACTAATTATGACAAGAATCTCTACCTTCGTTACTAATTATGACAAGTAACTGTAATTTTGATAAAAATTATGGTAGGTAACTGTAACTTCAATACTAATTATGACAGCTAACAGTAACTTCAATACTGTTTGTGACAGGTAACTGTAACTTCGTTACTAATTAATACAAGTAACATTAATTTCGATACTAATTATGGCAGGTAACTGTAACTTCGTTACTAATTATGACAAGTCCCTGTAACTTCGATACAAATTATGGCAGGTAACTGTAACTTCGATACTCATTATGACAAGTAACTGTAACTTCGATATTAATTATGACAGGTAACTGTAACTTCGTTACTAATTAATACAAATAACATTAATTTCGATACTAATTATGACAAGTAACTATAACTTCGATACAAATTATGGCAGGTAACTGTAACTTCGATACTAATTATGACAAGAAACTCTACCTTCGGTACTAATTATGACAAGTAACTGTAATTTTGATAAAAATTATGGTAGGTAACTGTAACATTAATACTAATTATGACAGGTAACAGTAACTTCGATACTATTTATGACAGGTAACTGTAATTTCGTTACTAATTATGACAGGTAACTGTAAGTTCGTTACTAATTATGACAAGTAATTGTAATTTCGATACTAATTATGACAAGTAACAGTAACTTCGTTTCTAATTATGACATGTAACGGTTACTACGATACTAATTATGACAGGTACCTGTAACTTCGATACTAAATATGACAGGTAACTGTTACTTCGATACTAATTATGACAAGTAACTGAAATTTCGATAAAAATTATGACAGGTAACAGTAACTTCGATAATAATTATGACAAGTAACTGGAACTTCGTTACTAATTATGACAAGTAACTGTAATTTCGATACAAATTATGGCTGGAAACTGTAACTTCGATACTAGTTATGACAGGTAACAGTAACTTCGATACTAATTATGACAAGTAACTGGAACTTCGTTACTAATTATGACAAGTGACTGTAATTTCGATACAAATTATGGCTGGAAACTGTAACTTCGATACTAGTTATGACAGGTAACAGTAACTTCGATACTAATTAAGACAAGTAACTCTAACTTCGTTCCTAATTATGACAAGTAACTGTAATTTTGATTAAAAAATAAGGCAGTTAACTATAACTTCAATACTAATTATGAGAGGTAACAGTAACTTCGATACTAATTATGACAGGTAACAGCAACTTCGTTACTAATTATGACAAGTAACTGTAATTTCGATACTAATTATGGCAGGTAACTGTAACTTCGTTACTAATTATGAGATGTAACTGTAATTTCGATACAAATTGTGGCAGGTAATTGTAATTTCCATACTAATTATGAGAGGTAACAGTAACTTCGATACTAATTATGATATTTAACTGTAACTTCGATAGTAATTATGACAGGTAACTGTAACTTCGTTACTAATTATGACAGTAACTGTAATTTCGATACAAATTATTGCAGGTAACTGTAACTTCGATACTAATTATGACAGGTAACAGTAACTTCGTTACTAATTATGACAGGCAACAGTAACATCGATACTAATTATGACAAGTAACTGTAATATCGATACTAATTATGACAGGTAACTGTAACTTCGTTACTAATTATGACAAGTAACTGTAATTTTGATACAAATTATGGCAGGTAACTGTAACGTCGATACTAATTATGACAGGTAACAGTAACTTCGATACTAATTATGACAAGTAACTCTAACTTCGTTACTAATTATGACAAGTAACTGTAATTTTGATAAAAAATTATGGCAGGTAACTGTAACTTCGATACTAATTATGACAAGTTACTGTAACTTAGATACTAATTGTGACAGGTAACTGTAACTTCGATACTAATTACGACAAGTAACTCTAAATTCGTTACTAATTATGACAAGTAACTGTAATTTTGATAAAAAATTATGGCAGGTAACTGTAACATCGATACTAATTATGAGAGGTAACAGTAACTTCGATACTTATTATGACAGGTAACAGCAACTTCGTTACTAATTATGACAGGTAACTGTAATTTCGATACTAATTATGGCAGGTCATTGTAACTTCGTTACTAATTATGAGAAGTTACTGTAATTTCGATACAAACTGTGGCAGGTAATTGTAATTTCGATACTAATTTTGATAAAAAATTATGGCAGGTAACTGTAACTTCGATACTAATTATGACAAGTAACTGTAACTTAGATACTAATTATGACAGGTAACTGTAACTTCGATACTAATTATGACAAGTAACTCTAAATTCGTTACTAATTATGACAAGTTACTGTAATTTTGATAAAAAATTATGGCAGGTAACTGTAACTTCGATACTAATTATGAGAGGTAACAGTAACTTCGATACTAATTATGACAGGTAACAGCAACTTCGTTACTAATTATGACAAGTAACTGTAATTTCGATACTAATTATGGCAGGTAATTGTTACTTCGTTACTAATTATGAGAAGTAACTGTAATTTCGATACAAATTGTGGCAGGTAATTGTAATTTCGATACTAATTATGACAGGTAACAGTAACTTCGATACTAATTATGACAAGTAACTGTAACTTCGATAGTAATTATGACAGGTAACTGTAACTTCGTTACTAATTACGACAAGTAACTCTAACTTCATTACTAATTATGACAAGTAACTCTAATTTTGATAAAAAATTATGGCAGGTAACTGTAACTTAGATACTAATTATGACAAGTAACTGTAATTTCGATACAAATTATGGCAGGTAACTGTAACTTCGATACTAATTATGACAGGTAACAGTAACTTCGATACTAATTATGACAGAAAACAGTAACTTCGATACTAATTATGACAGGTAACAGTAACTTCGATAATAATTATGGCAGGTAACTGTAACTTCGATACTAATTATGGCAGGTAACTGTAACTTCTATACTTATTATGACAAGTAACTGTAACTTCGATACTAATTATGACAGGTTACTCTAAGTTCGTTACTAATTATGACAAGTAACTGTAATTTCGATACAAATTATGGCAGGTCACTGTAACTTCGATACTAATCATGACAGGTAACAGTAACTTCGATAATAATTACGACATTTAACTATAACTTCGATACAAATTATGACAGGTAACTGTAACTTCGATACTAATTATGACAAGAAACTCTAACTTCGTTACTAATTATGACAAGTAACTGTAATTTTGATTAAAAATATGGTAGGTAACGGTAACTTCAATACTAATTATGACAGGAAACAGTAACTTCGATACTAATTATGACAGGTAACAGTAACCTCGTTACTAATTATCACAAGTAACTTTAATTTCGATACTAATTATGGCAGGTAACTGTAAATTCGTTACTAATTATGACAAGTCCCTGGAATTTCGTTACAAATTATGGCAGGTAACTGTAACTTCCATACTAATTATGACAGGTAACAGTAATTTCGATACTAATTATGACAGGAAACTGTAACTTCGTTACTAATTATGACAAGTAACTGTAATTTCGATACAAATTATGACAGGTAACTGTAACTTACTTACTAATTATGGCAAGTAACAGTACCTTCGATGCTAATTATGACAGGTAACTGTAACTTCGATACTAATTATGACAATGAACTGTAATTTCGATACAAATTATGGCAGGTAACTGTTACTTCATTGCTAATTATGACAGGTAACTGTAACTTCGATACTAATTATGACAAGTAACTGTAACTTCGTTTTTAATTATGACATGTAACAGTAACTACGATACTAACTATGACAGGTACCTGTAACTTCGATACTAATTATGACAGGTAACTGTAACTTCGATACTAATTATGATAAGTAACTGTAATTTCGATACAAATGATGGCAGGTAACTGTTACTTCATTACTAATATGACAGGTAACTGTAACTTCGATACTAATGAAGACAAGTAACTGTAACTTCGTTACTAATTATGACAAGTAACAGTAATTTCGATACAAATGATGGCAGGTAACTGTAACTTCGTTACTACTTATGACAAGTAACAGTAACTTCGTTTCTAATTATGACATGTAACAGTAACTACGATACTAATTATGACAGGTACCTGCAACTTCGATACTAATTTTGACAAGTAACTGTAACTTCGATAGTAATTATGACAGGTAACTGTAACTTCGTTACTAATTATGACAAGTAACTGTAATTTCGATACAAATTATTGCAGGTAACTGTAACTTCGATACTAATTATGACAGGTAACAGTAACTTCGTTACTAGTTATGACAGGTAACAGTAACATCGATACTAATTATGACAAGTAACAGTAACTTCGATACTAATTATGACAGGTAACTGTAACTTCGTTACTAATTATGACAAGTAACTGTAATTTTGATACAAATTATGGCAGGTAACTGTAACTTCGATACTAATTATGTCAGGTAACAGTAACTTCGATACTAATTATGACAGATAACTGTAACTTCGTTACTAATTATGACAAGTAACTTTAATTTCGATACTAATTATGGCAGGTAACTGTAACTTCGTTACTAATTATGACAAGTAACTGTAATTTTGATAAAAACTTATGGTAGGTAACTCTAACTTCAATACTAATTATGTCAGGTAACAGTAACTTCGATACTATTTATGACAGGTAACTGTAACTTCGTTACTAATTATGACAAGTAACTTTAATTTAGATACTAATTATGGCAGGTACCTGTAACTTCGTTACTAATTATGACAAGTCCCTGTAATTTCGAAACAAATTATGGCAGGTAACTGTAACTTCGATACTAATTATGACACGTAACAGTAACGTTGATACTAATTATGACAAGTCCCTGTAATTTCGATACAAATTATGGCAGGTAACTGTAACTTCGATACTAATTATGACAGGTAACAGTAACGTCGATACTAATTATGACAGGAAACTGTAACTTCGTTACTAATTATGACATGTAACTGTAATTTCGATACAAATTATGACTGGTAACTGTAACTTCGATACTAATTATGACAAGGAACAGTAATTTCGATACAAATTATAGCAGGTAATTGTAACCTCGATACTAATTATGACAGTTAACAGTAACTTCGATACTAATTATGACAAGTAACTATAACTTCGATTCAAATTATGACAGGTAACTGTAACTTCGATACTAATTATGACAAGAAACTCTACATTCGTTACTAATTATGACAAGTAACTGTAATTTTGATAAAAATTACGGTATGTAACTGTAACTTCAATACTAATTATGACAGGTAACAGTAACTTCGATACTATTTATGACAGGTAAATGTAACTTCGTTACTAATTAATACAAGTAACATTAATTTCGATACTTATTATGGCAGGTAACTGTAACTTCGTTACTAATTATGACAAGTCCCTGTAATTTCGATACAAATTATGGCAGGTAACTGTAACTTCGATACTAATTATGACAAGTAACTGTAACTTCGATAATAATTATGACAGGTAACTGTAACTTCGTTACTAATTATGACAAGTAACTGTAATTTCGATACAAATTTTAGCAGGTAACTGTAACTTCGATACTAATTATGACAGGTAACAGTAACTTGGATACTTATTATGACAAGTAACTGTTACTTCGATACTAATTATGACAGGTAACTGTAAGTTCGATACTAATCATGACAGGTAACAGTAACTTCGATACTAATTATGACATTTAACTATAACTTCGATACAAATTTTGACAGGTAACTTTAACTTCGGTACTATATATGACAAGAATCTCTACCTTCGTTACTAATTATGACAAGTAACTGTAATTTTGATAAAAATTATGGTAGGTAACTGTAACTTCAATACTAATTATGACAGCTAACAGTAACTTCGATACTATTTGTGACAGGTAACTGTAACTTCGTTACTAATTAATACAAGTAACATTAATTTCGATACTAATTATGGCAGGTAACTGTAACTACGTTACTAATTATGACAAGTCCCTGTAACTTCGATACAAATTATGGCAGGTAACTGTAACTTCGATACTAATTATGACAAGTAACTGTAACTTCGATACTAATTATGACAGGTAACTGTAACTTCGTTACTAATTAATACAAATAACATTAATTTCGATACTAATTATGACAAGTAACTATAACTTCGATACAAATTATGACAGGTAACTGTAACTTCGATACTAATTATGACAAGAAACTCTACCTTCGTTACTAATTATGACAAATAACTGTAATTTTGATAAAAATTATGGTAGGTAACTGTAACTTTAATACTAATTATGACAGGTAACAGTAACTTCGATACTATTTATGACAGGTAACTGTAACTTCGTTACTAATTATGACAGGTAACTGTAAGTTCGTTACTAATTATGACAAGTAATTGTAATTTCGATACTAATTATGACAAGTAACAGTAACTTCGTTTCTAATTATGACATGTAACAGTTACTACGATACTAATTATGACAGGTACCTGTAACATCGATACTATTCATGACAGGTAACTGTAACTTCGATACTAATTATGACAAGTAACTGTAATTTCGATAAAAATTATGACAGGTAACAGTAACTTCGATATTAATTATGACAAGTAACTGGAACTTCGTTACTAATTATGACAAGTAACTGTAATTTCGATACAAATTATGGCTGGAAACTGTAACTTCGATACTAGTTATGACAGGTAACAGTAACTTCGATACTAATTATGACAAGTAACTGTAACTTCGAAACTTATTTTGACAGGTAGCTGTAACTTCGATATTAATTAAGACAACTAACTCTAACTTCGTTACTAATTATGACAAGTAACTGTAATTTTTATAAAAAATTATGGCAGGTAACTGTAACTTCGATACTAGTTATGACAAGTTACTGTAACTTAGATACTAATTGTGACTGGTAACTGTAACTTCGTTACTAATTACGACAAGTAACTCTAAATTCGTTACTAATTATGACAAGTAACTGTAATTTTGATAAAAAATTATGGCAGGTAACTGTAACTTCGATACTAATTATGAGAGGTAACAGTAACTTCGATACTAATTATGACAGGTAACAGCAACTTCGTTACTAATTATGACAAGTAACTGTAATTTCGATACTAATTATGGCAGGTCATTTTAAATTCGTTACTAATTATGAGAAGTTACTGTAATTTCGATACAAACTGTGGCAGGTAATTGTAATTTCGATACTAATTTTGATAAAAAATTATGGCAGGTAACTGTAACTTCGATACTAATTATGACAAGTAACTGTAACTTAGATACTAATTATGACAGGTAACTGTAACTTCGATACTAATTATGACAAGTAACTCTAAATTCGTTACTAATTATGACAAGTAACTGTAATTTTGATAAAAAATTATGGCAGGTAACTCTAACTTCGATACTAATTATGAGAGGTAACAGTTACTTCGATACTAATTATGACAGGTAACAGCAACTTCGTTACTAATTATGCCAAGTAACTGTAATTTCGATACTTATTATGGCAGGTAATTGTAACTTCGTTACTAATTATGAGAAGTTACTGTAATTTCGATACAAATTGTGGCAGGTAATTGTAATTTCGATACTAATTATGACAGGTAACAGTAACTTCGATACTAATTATGACAAGTAACTGTAACTTCGATAGTAATTATGACAGGTAACTGTAACTTCGTTACTAATTACGACAAGTAACTCTAACTTCGTTACTAATTATGACAAGTAACTCTAACTTTGATAAAAAATTATGGCAGGTAACTGTAACTTAGATACTAATTATGACAAGTAACTGTAATTTCGATACAAATTATGGCAGGTAACTGTAACTTCGATACTAATTATGACAGGTAACAGTAACTTCGATACTAATTATGACTGAAAATAGTAACTTCGATACTAATTATGACAGGTAACAGTAACTTCGATAATAATTATGGCAGGTAACTGTAACTTCGATACTAATTATGACAGTTAACTGTAACTTCGTTACTAATTATGACAAGTAACTGTTATTTCGATACAAATTATGGCAGGTTACTGTAACTTCGATACTAATTATGACATTTAAGAGTAACTTCGATACTAATTATGACAAGTAACTAACTTCGATACTAATTATGGCAGGTAACTGTAACATCGTTAATAATTATGACAAGTAACTGTAATTTCGATACAAATTATGGCAGGTAATTGTAATTTGGATACTTATTATGACAGGTAACAGTATCTTCGATACCAATTAAGACAAGTAACAGTAACTTCGATACTAATTATGACAAGTAACTGTAACTTCGATACTAATTATGACAGGTTACTGTAACTTCGTTACTAATTATGACAAGTAACTGTAATTTCGATACAAATTTTGGCAGGTAACTGTAACTTAGATACTAATTATGACAGGTAACAGTAACTTCGATACTAATTATGACAAGTAACTGTAACTTCGATACTAATTATGGCAGGTAACTGTAACTTCGTTACTAATTATGAGAAGTAACTGTAATTTCGATACAAATTGTGGCAGGTAATTGTAATTTCGATACTAATTATGACAGGTAACAGTAACTTCGATACTAATTATGACAAGTAACTGTAACTTCGATAGTAATTATGACAGGTAACTGTAACTTCGTTACTAATTACGACAAGTGACTGTAATTTCGCTACAAATTATGGCAGGTAACTGTAACTTCGATACTAATTATGACGGGTAACAGTAACTTCGATACTATTTATGACAGGTAACTGTAACTTCGTTACTAATTATGACAGGTAACTGTAAGTTCGTTACTAATTATGACAAGTAATTGTAATTTCGATACTAATTTTGACAAGTAACAGTAACTTCGTTTCTAATTATGACATGTAACAGTAACTACGATACTAATTATGACAGGTACCTGTAACTTCGATACTAATTATGACAGGTAACTGTAACTTCGATACTAATTATGACAAGTAACTGTAATTTCGATAAAAATTATGACAGGTAACAGTAACTTCGATAATAATTATGACAAGTAACTGGAACTTCGTTACTAATTATGACAAGTAACTGTAATTTCGATACAAATTATGGCTAGAAACTGTAACTTCGATACTAGTTATGACAGGTAACAGTAACTTCGATACTAATTATGACAAGTAACTGTAACTTCGGTACTTATTTTGACAGGTAACTGTAACTTCGATATTAATTAAGACAAATAACTCTAACTTCGTTACTAATTATGACAAGTAACTGTAATTTTGATTAAAAAATAAGGCAGTTAACTGTAACTTCAATACTAATTATGAGAGGTAACAGTAACTTCGATACTAATTATGACAGGTAACAGCAACTTCGTTACTAATTATGACAAGTAACTGTAATTTCGATACTAATTATGGCAGGTAAGTGTAACTTCGTTACTAATTATGAGATGTAACTGTAATTTCGATACAACTTGTGGCAGGTAATTGTAATTTCCATACTAATTATGAGAGGTAACAGTAACTTCGATACTAATTATGATATGTAACTGTAACTTCGATAGTAATTATGACAGGTAACTGTAACTTCGTTACTAATTATGACAGTAACTGTAATTTCGATACAAATTATTGCAGGTAACTGTAACTTCGATACTAATTATGACAGGTAACAGTAACTTCGTTATTAATTATGACAGGCAACAGTAACATCGATACTAATTATGACAAGTAACTGTAACTTCGATACAAATTATGACAGCTAACAGTAACTTCGTTACTAATTATGACAAGTAACTGTAATTTTGATACAAATTATGGCAGGTAACTGTAACTTCGATACTAATTATGACAGGTAACAGTAACTTCGATACTAATTATGACAAGTAACTCTAACTTCGTTACTAATTATGACAAGTAACTGTAATTTTTATAAAAAATTATGGCAGGTAACTGTAACTTCGATACTAATTATGACAAGTTACTGTAACTTAGATACTAATAGTGACTGGTAACTGTAACTTCGATACTAATTACGACAAGTAACTCTAAATTCGTTACTAATTATGACAAGTAACTGTATTTTGATAAAAAATTATGGCAGGTAACTGTAACTTCGATACTAATTATGAGAGGTAACAGTAACTTCGATACTAATTATGACAGGTAACAGCAACTTCGTTACTAATTATGACAAGTAACTGTAATTTCGATACTAATTATGGCAGGTCATTGTAACTTCGTTACTAATTATGAGAAGTTACTGTAATTTCGATACAAACTGTGGCAGGTAATTGTAATTTCGATACTAATTTTGATAAAAAATTATGGCAGGTAACTGTAACTTCGATACTAATTATGACAAGTAACTGTAACTTAGATACTAATTATGACAGGTTACTGTAACTTCGATACTAATTATGACAAGTAACTCTAAATTCGTTACTAATTATGACAAGTAACTGTAATTTTGATAAAAAATTATGGCAGGTAACTGTAACTTCGATACTAATTATGAGAGGTAACAGTAACTTCGATACTAATTATGACAGGTAACAGCAACTTCGTTACTAATTACGACAAGTAACTCTAACTTCGTTACTAATGATGTCAAGTAACTCTAATTTTGATAAAAAATTATGGCAGGTAACTGTAACATCGATACTAATTATGACAAGTAACTGTAACATAGATACTAATTATGACAGGTAACTGTAACTTCGATACTAATTATGACAAATAACTCTAAATTCGTTACTAATTATGACAAGTAACTGTAATTTTGATAAAAAATTATGGCAGGTAACTGTAACTTCGATACTAATTATGAGAGGTAACAGTAACTTCGATACTAATTATGACAGGTAACAGCAACTTCGTTACTAATTACGACAGGTAACTCTAAATTCGTTACTAATTATGTCAAGTAACTGTAATTTCGATACTAATTATGTCAGGTAATTGTAACTTCGTTACTAATTATGAGAAGTTACTGTAATTTCGATACAAATTCTGGCAGGTAATTGTAATTTCGATACTAATTATGACAGGTAACAGTAACTTCGATACTAATTATGACAAGTAACTGTAACTTCGATAGTAATTATGACAGGTAACTGTAACTTCGTTACTAATTACGACAACTAACTCTAACTTCGTTACTAATTATGACAAGTAACTCTAATTTTGATAAAAAATTATGGCAGGTAACTGTAACTTAGATACTAATTATGACAATTAACTGTAATTTCGATACAAATTATGGCAGGTAACTGTAACTTCGATACTAATTATGACAGGTAACAGTAACTTCGATACTAATTATGACAGAAAACAGTAACTTCGATACTAATTATGACAGGTAACCGTAACTTCGATAATAATTATGGCAGGTAACTGTAACTTCGATACTAATTATGACAGTTAACTGTAACTTCGTTACTAATTATGACAAGTAACTGTTATTTCGATACAAATTATGGCAGGTAACTGTAACTTCGATACTAATTATGACATTTAAGAGTAACTTCGATACTAATTATTACAAGTAACTAACTTCGATACTAATTATGACAGGTAACTGTAACATCGTTAATAATTATGACAAGTAACTGTAATTTCGATACAAATTATGGCAGGTAATTGTAATTTGGATACTTATTATGACAGGTAACAGTATCTTCGATACTAATTAAGACAAGTAACAGTAACTTCGATACTAATTATGACAAGTAACTGTAACTTCGATACTAATTATGACAGGTTACTGTAACTTCGTTACTAATTATGACAAGTAACTGTAATTTCGATACAAATTTTGGCAGGTAACTGTAACTTAGATACTAATTATGACAGGTAACAGTAACTTCGATACTAATTATGACAAGTAACTGTAACTTCGATACTAATTATGGCAGGTAACTGTAACTTCGTTACTAATTATGAGAAGTAACTGTAATTTCGATACAAATTGTGGCAGGTAATTGTAATTTCGATACTAATTATGACAGGTAACAGTAACTTCGATACTAAATATGACAAGTAACTGTAAGTTCGATAGTAATTATGACAGGTAACTGTAACTTCGTTACTAATTATGACAAGTGACTGTAATTTCGCTACAAATTATGGCAGGTAACTGTAACTTCGATAGTAATTATGATAGGTAACAGTAATTCGATACTATTTATGACAGGTAACTGTAACTTCGTTACTAATTATGACAGGTAACTGTAAGTTCGTTACTAATTATGACAAGTAATTGTAATTTCGATACTAATTATGACAAGTAACAGTAACTTCGTTTCTAATTATGACATGTAACAGTAACTACGATACTAATTATGACAGGTACCTGTAACTTCGATACTAATTATGACAGGTAACTGTAACTTCGATACTAATTATGACAAGTAACTGTAATTTCGATAAAAATTATGACAGGTTACAGTAACTTCGATAATAATTATGACAAGTAACTGGAACTTCGTTACTAATTATGACAAGTAACTGTAATTTCGATACAAATTATGGCTGGAAACTGTAACTCCGATACTAGTTATGACAGGTAACAGTAACTTCGATACTAATTATGACAAGTAACTGTAACTTCGATACTTATTTTGACAGGTAACTGTAACATCGATATTAATTAAGACAAGTAACTCTAACTTCGTTACTAATTATGACAAGTAACTGAAATTTTGATTAAAAAATAAGGCAGTTAACTGTAACTTCAATACTAATTATGAGAGGTAACAGTAACTTCGATACTAATTATGACAGGTAACAGCAACTTCGTTACTAATTATGACAAGTAACTGTAATTTCGATACTAATTATGGCAGGTAACTGTAACTTCGTTACTAATTATGAGATGTAACTGTAATTTCGATACAAATTGTGGCGGGTAATTGTAATTTCCATACTAATTATGTGAGGTAACAGTAACTTCGATACTAATTATGATATGTAACTGTAACTTCGATAGTAATTATGACAGGTAACTGCTACTTCGTTACTAATTATGACAGTAACTGTAATTTCGATACAAATTATTGCAGGTAACTGTAACATCGATACTAATTATGACAGGTAACAGTTACTTCGTTACTAATTATGACAGGCAACAGTAACAACGATACTAATTATGACAAGTAACTGTAACTTCGATACTAATTATGACAGGTAACAGTAACTTCGTTACTAATTACGACAAGTAACTGTAATTTTGATACAAATTATGGCAGGTAACTCTAACTTCGATACTAATTATGACAGGTAACAGTAACTTCGATACTAATTATGACAAGTAACTCTAACTTCGTTACTAATTATGACAAGTAACTGTAATTTTGATAAAAAATTATGGCAGGTAACTGTAACTTCGATACTAATTATGACAAGTTACTGTAACTTAGATACTAATTATGACAGGTAACTGTAACTTCGATACTAATTATGACAAGTAACTCTAAATTCGTTACTAATTATGACAAGTAACTGTAATTTTGTTAAAAAATTATGGCAGGTAACTGTAACTTCGATACTAATTATGAGAGGTAACAGTAACTTGGATACTAATTATGACAGGTAACAGCAACTTCGTTACTAATTATGACAAGTAACTGTAATTTCGATACTAATTATGGCAGGTAATTGTAACTTCGTTACTAATTATGAGAAGTTACTGTAATTTCCATACAAATTGTGGCAGGTAATTGTAGTTTCGATACTAATTATGACAGGTAACAGTAACTTCGATACTAATTATGACAAGTAACTGTAACTTCGATAGTAATTATGGCAGGTAACTGTAACTTCGTTACTAATTACGACAAGTAACTCTAACTTCGTTACTAATTATGACAAGTAACTCTAATTTTGATAAAAAATATGGCAGGTAACTGTAACTTAGATACTAATTATGACAAGTAACTGTAATTTCGATACAAATTATGGCAGGTAACTGTATCTTCGATACTAATTATGACAGGTAACAGTAACTTCGATACTAATTATGACAGAAAACAGTAACTTCGATACTAATTATGACAGGTAACAGTAACTTCGATAATAATTATGGCAGGTAACTGTAACTTCGATACTAATTATGACAGTTAACTGTAACTTCGTTACTAATTATGACATGTAACTGTTATTTCGATACAAATTATGGCAGGTAACTGTAACTTCGATACTAATTATGACATTTAAGAGTAACTTCGATACTAATTATGACAAGTAACTAACTTCGATACTAATTATGACAGGTAACTGTAACATCGTTAATAATTATGACAAGTAACTGTAATTTCGATACAAATTATGGCAGGTAATTGCAATTTGGATACTTATTATGACAGGTAACAGTATCTTCGATACTAATTAAGACAAGTAACAGTAACTTCGATACTAATTATGACAAGTAACTGTAACTTCGATACTAATTATGACAGGTTACTGTAACTTCGTTACTAATTATGACAAGTAACTGTAATTTCGATACAAATTTTGGCAGGTAACTGTAACTTAGATACTAATTATGACAGGTAACAGTAACTTCGATACTATTTATGACAAGTAACTGTAACTTCGATACTAATTATGGCAGGTAACTGTAACTTCGTTACTAATTATGAGAAGTAACTGTAATTTCGATACAAATTGTGGCAGGTAATTGTAATTTCGATACTAATTATGACAGGTAACAGTAACTTCGATACTAATTATGACAAGTAACTGTAACTTCGATAGTAATTATGACAGGTAACTGTAACTTCGTTACTAATTATGACAAGTGACTGTAATTTCGCTACAAATTATGGCAGGTAACTGTAACTTCGATACTAATTATGACAGGTAACAGTAACATCGATACTAATTATGACAAGTAACTGGGGTGAAGCTGATTCCTGCTCGTGGTGCCCCTGCATAGGTAGTTGGAATCTGAATTTCCGTTACTGAACTGAACGTCAGCATTCCAGAAGCATCATTAAAGTACTATCTGAAATGATTCATTCTAGTAGGGAAAGGCTCTTATCAGAGCCCAATTTAACAATTATTTCTTTTAACATTGAAGAACTGTCTTCTTGTAAAGAAGATCTTTTACGTGAATTATGCCTAAAACATAATTGTGATGTTTTATGTATACAAGAAACTCATAGGGATGTTAATCAACGACGTCCTAAAATCCCTGGAATGAGATTGGCAGTCGAACGTCCTCATGGCCAATATGGAAGTGCCATCTTCACTAAACCAGATATCAGGATTCTTGCAACCTCCATCACAGCTGACAATGACATAGAAATTATTGCGATAGAATTGAGTAACTCTATCATTTTTTCCATTTATAAACCCCCAAAGGTAAGCTTTTCATTCAGACAACCTGATAATCTGAATTTGGAGAAAGTGTCCTTCTTCGTGGGTGATTTCAACAGCCACAGTATTATATGGGGTTATCCACATGATGATGAGAATGGAGAAGCTGTTATGCACTGGGCGGAATCACACCAACTGTCCCTCATTCATGATAACAAACTTCCTCCATCCTTCAACAGTAGAAGGTGGAAACGTGGATATAATCCAGACCTTATTTTTGTGACTGATCAGATTGCCCATCAGTGTATTAAATCTGTTTGCCTTCCTATTCCTAACTCACAATATCGTCCAATAATGTGCCAGATAGTAGCATCCGTCAGGCCACAGAGTGTTTACTTTAAGAGAAGGTACAATTTCAAAAGGGCAAACTGGGAATGTTTCACTTCCTCTTTAGATACAAAGATGAGTACAATCAGTCCCATACCAGAGGCTTATGATCAATTTATTGATGCCATTAGATCGTGTTCTAAAGAAGCCATTCCAAGAGGATGCAGAACTAATTACATACACGGTCTTTCCCAGGAAACATCTGCCTTACTGACAAACTACTTCAATTTGTATGAAAGGGATCCTTTCAGTGCTGAAACTATTGCAAGCGGACAACAACTTATCTCTGCTATTTCACAGTCTAAACGAGAACAGTGGTTAAAATTGATGGAAGAAGTTAACATGGATAGGAGTAGCCATAAGGCCTGGAGGCTACTCAGGCGTCTCAATAATGATCCTAATAAATCATCTTCTCTTTATAACGTATCTGCAAACCAAATTGCTCACCAACTCGTCCAAAATGGCAAGTCTATAAACTCCAGTTCTAGAACAAAAGTGGATACCAGGCCAAAATTCAGACCAGAGACCAGTATACTTTCTAATCCCTTTACCTTGGCAGAACTAAATGACGCTATAAATATCAGCAAAAATGGAAAGGCTCCTGGTGTAGATGAAATCTGTATTCAACAAATCAAGAATTTTGGACCTGTTACTAGAGAATGGGTACTCAATCTATTTAACAATTGCATTCGAACCTGCAGAATACCCAAAATCTGGAGGAAATCTAGAGTTATAGCATTCCTCAAACCAGGAAAAGATCCCCATGATCCTAAAAATTACAGATCAATATCCTTGCTCTGTCATTTATTCAAGATCTTAGAACGAATGGTTCTGGTAAGGCTTGCAAAAATAGTTGAACCACTTTTGATCCCCGAGCAAGCTGGTTTTAGAAGAGGGAAGAATTGTACATCACAAATACTCCATTTGACCCAATATATCGAAGATGGTTTTGAAAATCGGAAAATAACTGGGGCAGTCTTCATCGACCTAACTGCGGCCTATGACACAGTTAACCACCAAATTCTGTTGAGTAAATTTCATAAGATGACCAAGGACAACAAGCTGACTGAATTTCTTCGATGTCTTCTTGAAAATCGAAGATTTTTTGTATATAAACAAGGGCGACATAGTCGTTGGAAGAATCTCCGGAATGGCCTACCTCAAGGTAGTGTTTTGTCTCCAATATTATTTAATATTTACACGAATGATCAACCCTTGCCAGAAGGAACTAAAAGCTTCATCTATGCAGATGATCGAGCTATTCTCATCCAGGGTGATCAGTTTGAGAGTGTTGAACGGAGATTAATGGCAGCCTTAGATGAACTGAGTCCATACTACAGAGAAAACCTTCTAAAGCCTAACACCTCTAAGACGCAAGTTTGCGCTTTTCACTTAAATAATATGCAGGCAAGAAGAAAACTGAAGATTTTCTGGGAGGGTGCTCTTTTGGATCATTGCTCTACACCTAAATATCTAGGGGTAACTATGGGTCGTGCACTCACGTATGAACAACATTGTGTTAACACGAAGCACAAAGTGTCTACGCGAAATTCCATTCTTCGCAAGTTATGTGGTACCAACTGGAGAATGCAAGCTCAAACAATGAGAACTACTGCTTTAGCACTGAGCTACTCTGCAGCAGAATATGCATGCCCTGTTTGGTATAGATCATGTCATGCCAAACAGGTAGACATTGCTTTAAATGAAACTTGTCGGCTTATAACTGGTTGCCTAAGATCTACACCGTGTGACAAGTTATATTGCTTGGCTGGCATTGCTCCCCCAGATATTAGACGTGAAGTAGTTGCCAAACATGAAAAATCTCAAGTAGAAGTTTCCCAGACACATCCTCTACATAATTATCAACCTGCTCAACAACGATTGAAATCTAGGCGAAGTTTGTTACACTCTACTGAGTGCCTGTCGGATTCACCTCAATCATCAAGGCTAACTTCCTGGAGATCCAGAAACCATAATCTCAACGGATGGATGGTTCCATCTGAAACTCTTCCTGGCGGTTATGAAGAGTCGTGGCCTACATGGAAGAGTCTGAACAGGCTGCGGTCTGGGGTCGGTCGATCTAAGACCAATATGAAGAAGTGGGGCCTTTCCGATGAGTCAACCTTTTGTGCCTGCGGAGAAGAACAAACCATGGTGCACCTCCTCCATTGCAACTCCTGCCCCCTCATTTGCACTATGCAGGATGTAGTTCAGGCCTCACCAAATGGACGAGATCTTGCCAAATTTTGGTGCGATGTAATTTAATTGTTATTTTGAAAGTACCTTTAGAGTGTTTTTTTATTTTAAAAAAGTTATCAATGCTAATTTTACATGATGTATTGCTTCTGATACGAATAAATAAATAAATAAATGACAAGTAACTGTAACTTCGATACTAATTATGACAGGTAACTGTAACTTCGTTACTAATTATGACAAGTAACTGTAATTTTGATACAAATTATGGCAGGTAACAGTAACTTCGATACTAATTATGACAGGTAACAGTAAATTCGATACTAATTATGACAAGTAACTCTAACTTCGTTACTAATTATGACAAGTAACTGTAATTTTGAAAAAAAAAATATGGTAGGTAACTGTAACTTCGATACTAATTATGACAAGTAACTGTAACTTCAATACTAATTATGACAGGTAACTGTAACTTCGATACTAATTATGACAAGTAAATCTAACTTCGTTACTAATTTAACAAGTAACTGTAATTTTGATAAAAAATTATGGCAGGTAACTGTAACTTCGATACTAATTATGATAGGTAACAGTAACTTCGATACTAATTATGAGAAGTAACTCTAATTTCGATACCAATTGTGGCAGGTAATTGTAATTTCGATACTAATTATGACAGGTAACAGTAACTTCGATACTAATTATGACAAGTAACTTTAACTTCGATAGTAATTATGACAGGAAACTGTATTTTCGTTACTGTGACAAGTAAATCTAACTTCGTTACTAATTATGACAAGTAACTGTAATTTTGATTAAAAATTATGGCAGGTAACTGTAACTTCGATACTAATTATGACAAGTAACTGTAATTTCGATACAAATTATGGCAGGTAACTGTAACTTCGATACTAATTTTGACAGGTAACAGTAACTTCGATACTAATTATGACAGAAAACAGTAACTTCGATACTAATTATGACAGGTAACAGTAATTTCGATAATAATTATGGCAGGTAACTGTAACTTCGATACTAATTATGACAGTTAACTGTAACTTCGTTACTAATTATGACAAGTAACTGTAATTTCGATACAAATTATGGCAGGTAACTGTAACTTCGATACTAATTATGACAGGTAACAGTAACTTCGATACTAATTATGACAAGTAACTGTAACTTCGATACTAATTATGATAGGTAACTGTAACATCGTTACTAACTATGACAGGTAACTGTAATTTCGATACAAATTATGGCAGGTAATTGGAATTTCGATAATAATTATGACAGGTAACAGTAACTTCGATACTAATTATGACAAGTAACAGTAACTTCGATACTAATTATGACTAGTAACTGTAACTTCGACACTAATTATGACAGGTAACTGTAACTTCGTTACTAATTATGACAAGTAACTGTAATTTCGATACAAATTTTGGCAGGTAACTGTAACTTCGATACTAATTATGACAGGTAACAGTAACTTCGATACTAATTATGACAAGTAACTGTAACTCGATACTAACTATGACAGGTAACTGTAACTTCGTTACTAATTATGACAAGTAACTGTAATTTTGATACAAATTAAGGCAGGTAACTGTAACTTCGATACTAATTATGACAGGTAACAGTAACTTCGATACTAATTATGACAAGTAACTATAACTTTGATACTTATTATGACAGGTAACTGTAACTTCGATACTAATTATGACAGGTAACAGTAACTTCGATACTAATTATGACAGAAAACAGTAACTTCGATACTAATTATGACAGGTAACAGTAACTTCGATAATAATTATGGCAGGTAACTGTAACTTCGTTACTAATTATGAGAAGTAACTGTAATTTCGATACAAATTGTGGCAGGTAATTGTAATTTCGATACTAATTATGACAGGTAACAGTAACTTCGATACTAATTATGACAAGTAACTGTAACTTCGATTGTAATTATGACAGGTAACTGTAACTTCGCTACTAATTAAGACAAGTAACTGTAATTTCGCTACAAATTATGGCAGGTAACTGTAACTTCGATACTAATTATGACAAGTAACTGTAATTTCGATACAAATTGAGGCAGGTAATTGTAATTTCGATACTAATTATGACAGGTTACAGTAACTTCGATACTATTTATGACAAGTAACTGTAACTTCGATAGTAATTATGACAGGTAACTGTAACTTCGATACTAATTATGATAGGTAACAGTAACTTCGATACTAATTATGAGAAGTAACTCTAATTTCGATACCAATTGTGGCAGGTAATTGTAATTTCGATACTAATTATGACAGGTACCAGTAACTTCGATACTAATTATGACAAGTAAATTTTACTTCGATAGTAATTATGACAGGTAACTGTATTTTCGTTACTAACTATGACAAGTAAATCTAACTTCGTTACTAATTATGACAAGCAACTGTAATTTTGATAAAAAATTATGGCAGGTAACTGTAACTTCGATACTAATTATGACAAGTAACTGAAATTTCGATACAAATTATGGCAGGTAACTGTAACTTCGATACTAATTTTGACAGCTAACAGTAACTTCGATACTAATTATGACAGAAAACAGTAACTACGATACTACTTATGACAAGTAACTGTAATTTTGATAAAAAATTATGGCAGGTAACTGTAACTTCGATACTAATTATGACAAGTAACTGTAATTTCGATACAAATGATGGCAGGTAACTGTAACTTCGTTACTAATTATGACAAGTAACTGTAATTTCGATTCAAATTTTGGCAGGTAACTGTAACTTCGATACTAATTATGACAGGTAAGTGTAACTTCGTTACTAATTATGACAAGTAACTGTAATTTCGATACAAATTTTGGCAGGTAACTGTAACTTCGATACTAATTATGACAGGTAACAGTAACTTCGATACTAATTATGACAAGTAACTGTAACTCGATACTAATTATGACAGGTAACTGTAACTTCGTTACTAATTATGACAAGTAACTGTAATTTTGATACAAATTATGGCAGGTAACTGTAACTTCGATACTAATTATGACAGGTAACAGTAACTTCGATACTAATTATGACAAGTAACTATAACTTCGTATACTTATTATGACAGGTAACTGTAACATCGATACTAATTATGACAGGTAACAGTAACTTCGATACTAATTATAACAGAAAATAGTAACTTCGATACTAATTATGACAAGTTACAGTAACTTCGATAATAATTATGGCAGGTAACTGTAACTTCGTTACTAATTATGAGAAGTAACTGTAATTTCGATACAAATTGTGGCAGGTAATTGTAATTTCGATACTAATTATGACAGGTAACAGTAACTTCGATACTAATTATGACAAGTAACTGTAACTTCGATTGTAATTATGACAGGTAACTGTAACTTCGCTACTAATTAAGACAACTAACTGTAATTTCGCTACAAATTATGGCAGGTAACTGTAATTTCGATACTAATTATGACAAGTAACTGTAATTTCGATACAAATTGTGGCAGGTAATTGTAATTTCGATACTAATTATGACAGGTAACAGTAACTTCGATACTAATTATGACAAGTAACTGTAACTTCGATAGTAATTATGACAGGTAACTGTAACTTCGATACTAATTATGACAAGTAACCCTAACTTCGTTACTAATTATGACAAGTAACTGTAATTTTGATAAAAAATTATGGCAGGTAACGGTAACTTCGACACTAATTATGACAAGTAACTGTAACTTCGATACTAATTATGACAGGTAACTGTAACTTCGATACTAATTATGACAAGTCACCCTAACTTCGTTACTAATTATGACAAGTAACTGTAATTTTGATAAAAAATATGGCAGGTAACTGTAACTTCGATACTAATTATGAGAGGTAACAGTTACTTCGATACTAATTATGACAAGTAACTGTAACTTCGATAGTAATTATAAGAGGTAACTGTAACTTCGTTACTAATTATTACAAGTAACTCTAACTTCGTTACTAATTATGACAAGTAACTGTAATTTTGATAAAAAATTATGGCAGGTAACTGCAACTTCGATACTAACTATGACAGGTAACAGTAACATCGATACTAATTATGACAAGTAACTGAAACTTCGATATTAATTATGACAGGTAACTGTAACTTCGCTACTAATTATGACAAGTAACTGTAATTTTGATACAAATTATGGCAGATAACTGTAACTTCGATACTAATTATGACAGGTAACAGTAAATTCGATACTAATTATGACAAGCAACTCTAACTTCGTTACTAATTATGACAAGTAACTGTAATGTTGAAAAAAAATTATGGCAGGTAACTGTAACTTCGACACTAATTATGACAAGTAACTGTAACTTCGATACTAATTATGACAGGTAACAGTAACATCGATACTAATTATGACAAGTAACTGTAACTTCGATAGTAATTATGACAGGTAACTGTAACTTCGTTACTAATTATGACAAGTAACTCTAACTTCGTTACTAATTATGACAAGTAACTGTAATTTTGATAAAAAATTATGGCAGGTAACTGTAACTTCGATACTAATTATGACAAGTAACTGTAATTTCGATACAAATTATGGTAGGTAACTGTAACTTCTATACTAATTATGACAGATAACAGTAACTTCGGTACTAATAATGACAGAAAACAGTAACTTCGATACTAATTATGACAGGTAACAGTAACTTCGATAATAATTATGGCAGGTAACTGTAACTTCGATACTAATTATGACAGTTAACTGTAACTTCGTTACTAATTATGACAAGTAACTGTAATTTCGATACAAATTATGGCAGGTAACTGTAACTTCGATACTAATTATGAAATTTAAGAGTAACTTCGATACTAATTATGACAAGTAACTGTAACTTCGATACTAATTATGACAGGTAACTGTAACATCGTTACTAACTATGACAGGTAACTGTAATTTCGACACAAATTATGGCAGGTAATGTGAATTTCGATAATAATTATGACAGGTAACAGTAACTTCGATACTAATTATGACAAGTAACTGTAACTCGATACTAATTATGACACGTAACTGTAACTTCGTTACTAATTATGACAAGTAACTGTAATTTTGATACAAATTATGGCAGGTAACTGTAACTTCGATACTTATTATGACAGCTAACAGTAACTTCGATACTAATTATGACAAGTAACTATAACTCCGATACTTATTATGACAGGTAATTGTAACATCGATACTAATTATGACAGGTAACAGTAACTTCGATACTAATTATGACAGAAAACAGTAACTTCGATACTAATTATGACAGGTAACAGTAACTTCGATAATAATTATGGCAGGTAACTGTAACTTCGTTACTAATTATGAGAAGTAACTGTAATTTCGATACAAATTGTGGCAGGTAATTGTAATTTCGATACTAATTATGACAGGTAACAGTAACTTCGATACTAATTATGACAAGTACCTGTAACTTCGATTGTAATTATGACAGGTAACTGTAACTTCGCTACTAATTAAGACAAGTAACTGTAATTTCGCTACAAATTATGGCAGGTAACTGGAACGTCGATACTAATTATGACAAGTAACTGTAATTTCGATACAAATTGAGGCAGGTAATTGTAATTTCGATACTAATTATGACAGGTAACAGTAACTACGATACTAATTATGACAAGTAACTGTAACTTCGATAGTAATTATGACAGGTAACTGTAACTTCGATACAAATTATGACAAGTAACCCTAACTTCGTTACTAATTATGACAAATAACTGTAATTTTGATAAAAAATTATGGCAGGTAACTGTAACTTCGACACTAATTATGACAAGTAACAGTAACTTCGATACTAATTATGACAGGTAACTGTAACTTCGATACTAATTATGACAAGTAACCCTAACTTCGTTACTAATTATGACAAGTAACTGTAATTTTGAAAAAAAATTATGGCAGGTAACTGTAACTTCGACACTAATTATGACAAGTAACTGTAACTTCGATACTAATTATGACAGGCAACTGTAACTTCGATACTAATTATGACAAGTCACCCTAACTTCGTTACTAATTATGACAAGTAACTGTAATTTTGATAAAAAATATGGCAGGTAACTGTAACTTCGATACTAATTATGAGAGGTAACAGTTACTTCGATACTAATTATGACAGGTAACAGCAACTTCGTTACTAATTATGTCAAGTAACTGTAATTTCGATACTAATTATGGCAGGTAATTGTAACTTCGTTACTAATTATGAGAAGTAACTGTAATTTCGATACAAATTGTGGCAGGTAATTGTAATTTCGATACTAATTATGACAGGTAACAGTAACTTCGATACTAATTATGACAAGTAACTGTAACTTCGATAGTAATTATGACAGGTAACTGTAACTTCGTTACTAATTATGACAAGTAACTCTAACTTCGTTACTAATTATGACAAGTAACTGTTATTTTGATAAAAAATTATGGCAGGTAACTGCAACTTCGATACTAATTATGACAGGTAATAGTAACATCGATACTAATTATGACAAGTAACTGAAACTTCGATATTAATTATGACAGGTAACTGTAACTTCGTTACTAATTATGACAAGTAACTGTAATTTTGATACAAATTATGGCAGATAACTGTAACTTCGATACTAATTATGACAGGTAACAGTAAATTCGATATTAATTATGACAAGCAACTCTAACTTCGTTACTAATTATCACAAGTAACTGTTATGTTGAAAAAAAATTATGGCAGGTAACTGTAACTTCGACACTAATTATGACAAGTAACTGTAACTTCGATACTAATTATGACAGGTAACAGTAACTTCGATACTAATTATGACAAGTAACTATAACTTCGATACTTATTATGACAGGTAATTGTAACATCGATACTAATTATGACAGGTAACAGTAACTTCGATACTAATTATGACAGAAAACAGTAACTTCGATACTAATTATGACAGGTAACAGTAACTTCGATAATAATTATGGCAGGTAACTGTAACTTCGTTACTAATTATGAGAAGTAACTGTAATTTCGATACAAATTGTGGCAGGTAATTGTAATTTCGATACTAATTATGACAGGTAACAGTAACTTCGATACTAATTATGACAAGTAACTGTAACTTCGATTGTAATTATGACAGGTAACTGTAACTTCGATACTAATTAAGACAAGTAACTGTAATTTCGCTACAAATTATGGCAGGTAACTTGAACTTCGATACTAATTATGACAAGTAACTGTAATTTCGATACAAATTGAGGCAGGTAATTGTAATTTCGATACTAATTATGACAGGTAACAGTAACTACGATACTAATTATGGCAAGTAACTGTAACTTCGATACTAATTATGACAGGTAACTGTAACTTCGATACTAATTATGACAAGTAACCCTAACTTCGTTACTAATTATGACAAGTAACTGTAATTTTGAAAAAAAATTATGACAGGTAACTGTAACTTCGATACTAATTATGACAGGTAACTGTAACTTCGATACTAATTATGACAAGTAACCCTAACTTCGTTACTAATTATGACAAGTAACTGTAATTTTGATAAAAATATGGCAGGTAACTGTAACTTCGATACTAATTATGAGAGGTAACAGTTACTTCGATACTAATTATGACAGGTGACAGCAACTTCGTTACTAATTATGACAAGTAACTGTAATTTCGATACTAATTATGGCAGGTAATTGTAACTTCGTTACTAATTATGAGAAGTAACTGTAATTTCGATACAAATTGTGGCAGGTAATTGTAATTTCGATACTAATTATGACAGGTAACAGTAACTTCGATAATAATTATGGCAGGTAACTGTAACTTCGATACTAATTATGACAGTTAACTGTAACTTCGTTACTAATTATGACAAGTAACTGTAATTTCGATACTAATTATGACAGGTAACAGTAACTTCGATACTAATTATGGTAAGTAACAGTAACTTCGATACTAATTATGACAAGTAACTGTAACTTCGATACTAATTATGACAGGTAACTGTAACTTCGTTACTAATTATGACAAGTATCGGTAATTTCGATACAAATTTTGGCAGGTAACTGTAACTTCGATACTAATTATGATAGGTAACAGTAACTTCGATACTAATTATGAAAAGTAACTGTAACTTCGATACTAATTATGACAGGTAACTGTAAATTCGTTACTAATTATGACAAGTAACTGTAATTTTGATACAAATTATGGCAGGTAACTGTAACTTCGACACTAATTATGACAGGTAACAGTAACTTCGATACTAATTATGACAAGTAATTATTACTTCGATACAAATTGTGACAGGTTACTGTAACTTCGATACTAATTATGACAAGTAACTCTAAATTCGTTACTAATTATGACAAGTAACAGTAATTTTGTTAAACAATTATGGTAGGTAACTGTAACTTCAATACTAATTATGGCAGGTAACAGTAACTTCGATACTAATTATGACAAGTAACTGTAACTTCGATACTAATTATGACAAGTAACTGTAACTTCGATACTAATTATGACAGGTAACTGTAACTTCGATACTAATTATGACAAGTCACCCTAACTTCGTTACTAATTATGACAAGTAACTGTAATTTTGATAAAAAATATGGCAGGTAACTGTAACTTCGATACTAATTATGAGAGGTAACAGTTACTTCGATACTAATTATGACAGGTAACAGCAACTTCGTTACTAATTATGTCAAGTAACTGTAATTTCGATACTAATTATGGCAGGTAATTGTAACTTCGTTACTAATTATGAGAAGTAACTGTAATTTCGATACAAATTGTGGCAGGTAATTGTAATTTCGATACTAATTATGACAGGTAACAGTAACTTCGATACTAATTATGACAAGTAACTGTAACTTCGATAGTAATTATGACAGGTAACTGTAACTTCGTTACTAATTATGACAAGTAACTCTAACTTCGTTACTAATTATGACAAGTAACTGTTATTTTGATAAAAAATTATGGCAGGTAACTGCAACTTCGATACTAATTATGACAGGTAACAGAAACATCGATACTAATTATGACAAGTAACTGAAACTTCGATATTAATTATGACAGGTAACTGTAACTTCGTTACTAATTATGACATGTAACTGTAATTTTGATACAAATTATGGCAGATAACTGTAACTTCGATACTAATTATGACAGGTAACAGTAAATTCGATACTAATTATGACAAGCAACTCTAACTTCGTTACTAATTATGACAAGTAACTGTTATGTTGAAAAAAAATTATGGCAGGTAACTGTAACTTCGACACTAATTATGACAAGTAACTGTAACTTCGATACTAATTATGACAGGTAACAGTAACTTCGATACTAATTATGACAAGTAACTATAACTTCGATACTTATTATGACAGGTAATTGTAACATCGATACTAATTATGACAGAAAACAGTAACTTCGATACTAATTATGACAGGTAACAGTAACTTCGATAATAATTATGGCAGGTAACTGTAACTTCGTTACTAATTATGAGAAGTAACTGTAATTTCGATACAAATTGTGGCAGGTAATTGTAATTTCGATACTAATTATGACAGGTAACAGTAACTTCGATACTAATTATGACAAGTAACTGTAACTTCGATTGTAATTATGACAGGTAACTGTAACTTCGATACTAATTAAGACAAGTAACTGTAATTTCGCTACAAATTATGGCAGGTAACTGGAACTTCGATACTAATTATGACAAGTAACTGTAACTTCGATACAAATTGAGGCAGGTAATTGTAATTTCGATACTAATTATGACAGGTAACAGTAACTACGATACTAATTATGACAAGTAACTGTAACTTCGATACTAATTATGACAGGTAACTGTAACTTCGATACTAATTATGACAAGTAACACTAACTTCGTTACTAATTATGACAAGTAACTGTAATTTTGAAAAAAAATTATGACAGGTAACTGTAACTTCGATACTAATTATGACAGGTAACTGTAACTTCGATACTAATTATGACAAGTAACCCTAACTTCGTTACTAATTATGACAAGTAACTGTAATTTTGATAAAAATATGGCAGGTAACTGTAACTTCGATACTAATTATGAGAGGTAACAGTTACTTCGATACTAATTATGACAGGTGACAGCAACTTCGTTACTAATTATGACAAGTAACTGTAATTTCGATACTAATTATGGCAGGTAATTGTAACTTCGTTACTAATTATGAGAAGTAACTGTAATTTCGATACAAATTGTGGCAGGTAATTGTAATTTCGATACTAATTATGACAGGTAACAGTAACTTCGATAATAATTATGGCAGGTAACTGTAACTTCGATACTAATTATGACAGTTAACTGTAACTTCGTTACTAATTATGACAAGTAACTGTAATTTCGATACTAATTATGACAGGTAACAGTAACTTCGATACTAATTATGGTAAGTAACAGTAACTTCGATACTAATTATGACAAGTAACTGTAACTTCGATACTAATTATGACAGGTAACTGTAACTTCGTTACTAATTATGACAAGTATCGGTAATTTCGATACAAATTTTGGCAGGTAACTGTAACTTCGATACTAATTATGATAGGTAACAGTAACTTCGATACTAATTATGAAAAGTAACTGTAACTTCGATACTAATTATGACAGGTAACTGTAAATTCGTTACTAATTATGACAAGTAACTGTAATTTTGATACAAATTATGGCAGGTAACTGTAACTTCGACACTAATTATGACAGGTAACAGTAACTTCGATACTAATTATGACAAGTAATTATTACTTCGATACAAATTGTGACAGGTTACTGTAACTTCGATACTAATTATGACAAGTAACTCTAAATTCGTTACTAATTATGACAAGTAACAGTAACTTCGATACTAATTATGACAAGTAACTGTAACTTCGATACTAATTATGAGAAGTAACTCTAATTTCGATACCAATTGTGGCAGGTAATTGTAATTTCGATACTAATTATGACAGGTAACAGAAACTTCGATACTAATTATGACAAGTAACTTTAACTTCGATTGTAATTATGATAGGTAACTATATTTTCGTTACTAACTATGACAAGTAAATCTAACTTCGTTACTAATTATGACAAGTAACTGTAATTTTGATAAAAAATTATGGCCGGTAACGGTAACTTCGATACTAATTATGACAAGTAACTGTAATTTCGATACAAATTATGGCAGGTAACTGTAACTTCGATACTAATTTTGACAGGTAACAGTAACTTCGATACTAATTATGACAGAAAACAGTAACTTCGATACTAATTATGACAGGTAACAGTAACTTCGATAATAATTAAGGCAGGTAACTGTAACTTCGATACTAATTATGACAGTTAACTGTAACTTCGTTACTAATTATAACAAGTAACTGTAATTTCGATACAAATTATGGCAGGTAACTGTAACTTCGATACTAATTATGACATTTAAGAGTAACTTCGATACTAATTATGACAAGTAACTGTAACTTCGATACTAATTATGACAGGTAACTGTAACTTCGTTACTAATTATGACAAGTAACTGTAATTTCGATACAAATTTTGGCAGGTAACTGTAACTTCGATACTAATTATGACAGGTAACAGTAACTTCGATACTAATTATGACAAGTAACTGTAACTCGATACTAATAATGACAGGTAACTGTAACTTCGTTACTAATTATGACAAGTAACTGTAATTTTGATACAAATTATGTCAGGTAACTGTAACTTCGATACTAATTATGACAGGTAACAGCAACTCCGATACTAATTATGACAATTAACTATAACTTCGATACTTATTATGACAGGTAACTGTAACATCGATACTAATTATGACAGGTAACAGTAACTTCGATACTAATTATGACAGAAAACAGTAACTTCGATACTAATTATGACAAGTAACAGTAACTTCGATAATAATTATGGCAGGTAACTGTAACTTCGTTACTAATTATGAGAAGTAACTGTAATTTCGATACAAATTGTGGCAGGTAATTTTAATTTCGATACTAATTATGACAGGTAACAGTAACTTCGATACTAATTATGACAAGTAACTGTAACTTCGATTGTAATTATGACAGGTAACTGTAACTTCGCTACTAATTAAGACAAGTAACTGTAATTTCCCTACAAATTATGGCAGGTAACTGAAACTTCGATACTAATTCTGACAAGTAACTGTAATTTCGATACAAATTGTGGCAGGTAATTGTAATTTCGATACGAATTATGACAGGTAACAGTAACTTCGATACTAATTATGACAAGTAACTGTAACTTCGATAGTAATTATGACAGGTAACTGTAACTTCGATACTAATTATGACAAGTAACCCTAACTTCGTTACTAATTATGACAAGTAACTGTAATTTTGATAAAAAATTATGGCAGGTAACTGTAACTTCGACACTAATTATGACAAGTAACTGTAACTTCGATACTAATTATGACAGGTAACTGTAACTTCGATACTTATTATGACATGTAACCCCAACTTCGTTACTAATTATGACAAGTAACTGTAATTTTGAAAAAAAATTATGGCAGGTAACGGTAACTTCGACACTAATTATGACAAGTAACTGTAACTTCGATACTAATTATGACAGGTAACTGTAACTTCGATACTAATTATGACAAGTAACCCTAACTTCGTTACTAATTATGACAAGTAACTGTAATTTTGATAAAAAATATGGCAGGTAACTGTAACTTCGATACTAATTATGAGAGGTAACAGTTACTTCGATACTAATTATGACAGGTTACAGCAACTTCGTTACTAATTATGACAAGTAACTGTAATTTCGATACTAATTATGGCAGGTAATTGTAACTTCGTTACTAATTATGAGAAGTAACTGTAATTTCGATACAAATTGTGGCAGGTAATTGTAATTTCGATACTAATTATGACAGGTAACAGTAACTTCGATACTAATTATGACAAGTAACTGTAACTTCGATAGTAATTATGACAGGTAACTGTAACTTCGTTACTAATAATGACAAGTAACTCTAACTTTGTTACTAATTATGACAAGTAACTGTAATTTTGATAAAAAATTATGGCAGGTAACTGCAACTTCGATACTAATTATGACAGGTAACAGTAACATCGATACTAATTATGACAAGTAACTGAAACTTCGATATTAATTATGACAGGTAACTGTAACTTCGTTACTAATTATGACAAGTAACTGTAATTTTGATACAAATTATGGCAGATAACTGTAACTTCGATACTAATTATGACAGGTAACAGTAAATTCGATACTAATTATGACAAGCAACTCTAACTTCGTTACTAATTATGACAAGTAACTGTTATGTTGAAAAAAAATTATGGCAGGTAACTGTAACTTCGACACTAATTATGACAAGTAACTGTAACTTCGATACTAATTATGACAGGTAACAGTAACTTCGATACTAATTATGACAAGTAACTGTAACTTCGATAGTAATTATAACAGGTAACTGTAACTTCGTTACTAATTATGACAAGTAACTCTAACTTCGTTACTAATTATGACAAGTAACTGTAATTTTGATAAAAAATTATGGCAGGTAACTGTAACTTCGATACTAATTATGACAAGTAACTGTAATTTCGATACAAATTATGGCAGGTAACTGTAACTTCGATACTAATTATGACAGGTAACAGTAACTTCGGTACTAATTATGACAGAAAACAGTAACTTCGATACTAATTATGACAGGTAACAGTAACTTCGATAATAATTATGGCAGGTAACTGTAACTTCGATACTAATTATGACAGTTAACTGTAACTTCGTTACTAATTATGACAAGTAACTGTAATTTCGATACAAATTATGGCAGGTAACTGTAACTTCGATACTAGTTATGACATTTAAGAGTAACTTCGATACTAATTATGACAAGTAACTGTAACTTCAAAACTAATTATGACAGGTAACTGTAACATCGTTACTAACTATGACAGGTAACTGTAATTTCGATACAAATTATGGCAGGTAATGTGAATTTCGATAATAAATATGACAGGTAACAGTAACTTCGATAATAATTATGACAAGTAACAGTAACTTCGATACTAATTATGACTAGTAACTGTAACTTCGATACTAATTATGACAGGTAACTGTAACTTCGTTACTAATTATGACAAGTAACTGTAATTTCGATACAAATTTTGGCAGGTAACTGTAACTTCGATACTAATTATGACAGGTAACAGTAACTTCGATACTAATTATGACAAGTAACTGTAACTCGATACTAATTATGACACGTAACTGTAACTTCGTTACTAATTATGACAAGTAACTGTAATTTTGATACAAATTATGGCAGGTAACTGTAACTTCGATACTAATTATGACAGCTAACAGTAACTTCGATACTAATTATGACAAGTAACTATAACTTCGATACTTATTATGACAGGTAACTGTAACATCGATACTAATTATGACAGGTAACAGTAACTTCGATACTAATTATGACAGAAAACAGTAACTTCGATACTAATTATGACAGATAACAGTAACTTCGATAATAATTATGGCAGGTAACTGTAACTTCGTTACTAATTATGAGAAGTAACTGTAATTTCGATACAAATTGTGGCAGGTAATTGTAATTTCGATACTAATTATGACAGGTAACAGTAACTTCGATACTAATTATGACAAGTAACTGTAACTTCGATTGTAATTATGAGAGGTAACTGTGACTTCTCTACTAATTAATACAAGTAACTGTAATTTCGCTACAAATTATGGCAGGTAACTGTAACTTCGATACTAATTATGACAAGTAACTGTAATTTCGATACAATTGTGGCAGGTAATTGTAATTTCGATACTAATTATGACAGGTAACAGTAACTACGATACTAATTATGACAAGTAACTGTAACTTCGATAGTAATTATGACAGGTAACTGTAACTTCGATACTAATTATGACAAGTAACCCTAACTTCGTCACTAATTATGAAAAGTAACTGTAATTTTGATAAAAAATTATGGCAGGTAACTGTAATTTCGACACTAATTATGACAAGTAACTGTAACTTCGATACTAATTATGACAGGTAACTGTAACTTCGATACTAATTATGACAAGTAACCCTAACTTCGTTACTAATTATGACAAGTAACTGTAATTTTGAAAAAAAAATTATGGCAGGTAATTGTAACTTCGACACTAATTATGACAAGTAACTGTAACTTCGATACTAATTATGACAGGTAACTGTAACTTCGATACTAATTATGACAAGTAACCCTAACTTCGTTACTAATTATGACAAGTAACTGTAATTTGGATAAAAAATATGGCAGGTAACTGTAACTTCGATACTAATTATGAGAGGTAACAGTTACTTCGATACTAATTATGACAGGTAACAGCAACTTCGTTACTAATTATGACAAGTAACTGTAATTTCGATACTAATTATGGCAGGTAATTGTAACTTCGTTACTAATTATGAGAAGTAACTGTAATTTCGATACAAATTGTGGCAGGTAATTGTAATTTCGATACTAATTATGACAGGTAACAGTAACTTCGATACTAATTATGACAAGTAACTGTAACTTCGATAGTAATTATGACAGGTAACTGTAACTTCGCTACTAATTATGACAAGTAACTCTAACTTCGTTACTAACTATGACAAGTAACTGTAATTTTGATAAAAAATTATGGCAGGTAACTGCAACTTCGATACTAATTATGACAGGTAACAGTAACATCGACACTAATTATGACAAGTAACTGAAACTTCGATATTAATTATGACAGGTAACTGTAATTTTGATACAAATTATGGCAGATAACTGTAACTTCGATACTAATTATGACAGGTAACAGTAAATTCGATACTAATTATGACAAGCAACCCTAACTTCGTTACTAATTATGACAAGTAACTGTAATTTTGAAAAAAAATTATGGCAGGTAACTGTAACTTCGACACTAATTATGACAAGTAACTGTAACTTCGATACTAATTATGACAGGTAACAGTAACTTCGATACTAATTATGACAAGTAAATCTAACGTCGATAGTAATTATGACAGGTAACTGTAACTTCGTTACTAATTATGACAAGTAACTCTAAATTCGTTACTAATTATGACAAGTAACTGTAATTTTGATAAAAAATTATGCCAGGTAACTGTAACTTCGATACTAATTATGACAAGTAACTGTAATTTCGATACAAATTATGGCAGGTAACTGTAACTTCAGTACTGATTATGACAGGTAACAGTAACTTCGGTACTAATTATGACAGAAAACAGTAACTTCGATACTAATTATGACAGGTAACAGTAACTTCGATAATAATTATGGCAGGTAACTGTAACTTCGATACTAATTATGACAGTTAACTGTAACTTCGATACTAATTATGACAAGAAACTGTAATTTCGAAACTAATTATGACAGGTATCTGTAACATCGTTACTAATTATGACAAGAAACTGTAATTTCGATACAAATTATGGCAGGTAACTGTAACTTCGATACTTATTATGACAGGTAACAGTAACTTCGATACTAATTATGACAAGTAACTGTAACTTCGTTACTAATTATGACAAGTAACTGTAATTTTCATAAAAAATTATGGCAGGTAACAGTAACTTCGATACTAATTATGACAAGTAACAGTAACTTCGATACTAATTATGACAAGAAACTGTAATTTCGAAACTAATTATGACAGGTAACTGTAACATCGTTATTAATTATGACAAGTAACTGTAATTTCGATACAAATTTTGGCAGGTAACTGTAACTTCGATACTAATTATGACAGGTAACAGTAACTTTGATACTAATTATGACAGAACACAGTAACTTCGATACTAATTATGACAGGTAACAGTTACTTCGATAATAATTATGGCAGGTAACTGTAACTTCGATACTAATTTGACAAGTAACTGTAATTTCGATACAAATTATGGCAGGTAACTGTAACTTCGGTACTAATTATGACAGGTAACAGTAACTTCGGTACTAATTATGACAGAAAACAGTAACTTCGATAGTAATTATGACAGAAAACAGTAACTTCGATACTAATTATGACAAGTAACAGTAACTTCGATAATAATTATGGCAGGTAACTGTAACTTCGTTACTAATTATGAGAAGTAACTGTAATTTCGATACAAATTGTGGCAGGTAATTTTAATTTCGATACTAAATATGACAGGTAACAGTAACTTCGATACTAATTATGACAAGTAACTGTAACTTCGATTGTAATTATGACAGGTAACTGTAACTTCGCTACTAATTAAGACAAGTAACTGTAATTTCCCTACAAATTATGGCAGGTAACTGTAACTTCGATACTAATTATGACAGGTAACAGTAACTTCGATACTAATTATGACAGGTAACTGTAACTTCGATACTAATTATGACAAGTAACTGTAATTTCGATACAAATTGTGGCAGGTAATTGTAATTTCGATACTAATTATGACAGGTAACAGTAACTTCGATACTAATTATGACAAGTAACTGTAACTTCGATAGTAATTATGACAGGTAACTGTAACTTCGATACTAATTATGACAAGTAACCCTAACATCGTTACTGATTATGACAGGTAACTGTAACTTCGATACTAATTATGACAAGTAACCCCAATTTCGTTACTAATTATGACAAGTAACTGTAATTTTGAAAAAAAATTATGGCAGGTAACGGTAACTTCGACACTAATTATGACAAGTAACTGTAACTTCGATACTAATTATGACAGGTAACTGTAACTTCGATACTAATTATGACAAGTAACCCTAACTTCGTTACTAATTATGACAAGTAACTGTAATTTTGATAAAAAATATGGCAGGTAACTGTAACTTCGATACTAATTATGAGAGGTAACAGTTACTTCGATACTAATTATGACAGGTTACAGCAACTTCGTTACTAATTATGACAAGTAACTGTAATTTCGATACTAATTATGGCAGGTAATTGTAACTTCGTTACTAATTATGAGAAGTAACTGTAATTTCGATACAAATTGTGGCAGGTAATTGTAATTTCGATACTAATTATGACAGGTAACAGTAACTTCGATACTAATTATGACAAGTAACTGTAACTTCGATAGTAATTATGACAGGTAACTGTAACTTCGTTACTAATTATGACAAGTAACTCTAACTTCGTTACTAATTATGACAAGTAACTGTAATTTTGATAAAAAATTATGGCAGGTAACTGCAACTTCGATACTAATTATGACATGTAACAGTAACATCGATACTAATTATGACAAGTAACTGAAACTTCGATATTAATTATGACAGGTAACTGTAACTTCGTTACTAATTATGACAAGTAACTGTAATTTTGATACAAATTATGGCAGATAACTGTAACTTCGATACTAATTATGACAGGTAACAGTAAATTCGATACTAATTATGACAAGCAACTCTAACTTCGTTACTAATTATGACAAGTAACTGTAATGTTGAAAAAAAATTATGGCAGGTAACTGTAACTTCGACACTAATTATGACAAGTAACTGTAACTTCGATACTAATTATGACAGGTAACAGTAACTTCGATACTAATTATGACAAGTAACTGTAACTTCGATAGTAATTATAACAGGTAACTGTAACTTCGTTACTAATTATGACAAGTAACTCTAACTTCGTTACTAATTATGACAAGTAACTGTAATTTTGATAAAAAATTATGGCAGGTAACTGTAACTTCGATACTAATTATGACAAGTAACTGTAATTTCGATACAAATTATGGCAGGTAACTGTAACTTCGATACTAATTATGACAGGTAACAGTAACTTCGGTACTAATTATGACAGAAAACAGTAACTTCGATACTAATTATGAGAGGTAACAGTAACTTCGATAATAATTATGGCAGGTAACTGTAACTTCGATAATAATTATGACAGTTAACTGTAACTTCGTTACTAATTATGACAAGTAACTGTAATTTCGATACAAATTATGGCAGGTAACTGTAACTTCGATACTAATTATGACTTTTAAGAGTAACTTCTATACTAATTATGACAAGTAACTGTAACTTCGATAGTAATTATGACAGGTAACTGTAACTTCGTTACTAATTATGACAAGTAACTCTAACTTCGTTACTAATTATGACAAGTAACTGTTATTTTGATAAAAAATTATGGCAGGTAACTGCAACTTCGATACTAATTATGACAGGTAACAGTAACATCGATACTAATTATGACAAGTAACTGAAACTTCGATATTAATTATGACAGGTAACTGTAACTTCGTTACTAATTATGACAAGTAACTGTAATTTTGATACAAATTATGGCAGATAACTGTAACTTCGATACTAATTATGACAGGTAACAGTAAATTCGATACTAATTATGACAAGCAACTCTAACTTCGTTACTAATTATGACAAGTAACTGTTATGTTGAAAAAAAATTATGGCAGGTAACTGTAACTTCGACACTAATTATGACAAGTAACTGTAACTTCGATACTAATTATGACAGGTAACAGTAACTTCGATACTAATTATGACAAGTAACTATAACTTCGATACTTATTATGACAGGTAATTGTAACATCGATACTAATTATGACAGGTAACAGTAACTTCGATACTAATTATGACAGAAAACAGTAACTTCGATACTAATTATGACAGGTAACAGTAACTTCGATAATAATTATGGCAGGTAACTGTAACTTCGTTACTAATTATGAGAAGTAACTGTAATTTCGATACAAATTGTGGCAGGTAATTGTAATTTCGATACTAATTATGACAGGTAACAGTAACTTCGATACTAATTATGACAAGTAACTGTAACTTCGATTGTAATTATGACAGGTAACTGTAACTTCGATACTAATTAAGACAAGTAACTGTAATTTCGCTACAAATTATGGCAGGTAACTGGAACTTCGATACTAATTATGACAAGTAACTGTAATTTCGATACAAATTGAGGCAGGTAATTGTAATTTCGATACTAATTATGACAGGTAACAGTAACTACGATACTAATTATGACAAGTAACTGTAACTTCGATACTAATTATGCCAGGTAACTGTAACTTCGATACTAATTATGACAAGTAACCCTAACTTCGTTACTAATTATGACAAGTAACTGTAATTTTGAAAAAAAATTATGACAGGTAACTGTAACTTCGATACTAATTATGACAGGTAACTGTAACTTCGATACTAATTATGACAAGTAACCCTAACTTCGTTACTAATTATGACAAGTAACTGTAATTTTGATAAAAATATGGCAGGTAACTGTAACTTCGATACTAATTATGAGAGGTAACAGTTACTTCGATACTAATTATGACAGGTGACAGCAACTTCGTTACTAATTATGACAAGTAACTGTAATTTCGATACTAATTATGGCAGGTAATTGTAACTTCGTTACTAATTATGAGAAGAAACTGCAATTTCGATACAAATTGTGGCAGGTAATTGTAATTTCGATACTAATTATGACAGGTAACAGTAACTTCGATAATAATTATGGCAGGTAACTGTAACTTCGATACTAATTATGACAGTTAACTGTAACTTCGTTACTAATTATGACAAGTAACTGTAATTTCGATACTAATTATGACAGGTAACAGTAACTTCGATACTAATTATGGTAAGTAACAGTAACTTCGATACTAATTATGACAAGTAACTGTAACTTCGATACTAATTATGACAGGTAACTGTAACTTCGTTACTAATTATGACAAGTATCGGTAATTTCGATACAAATTTTGGCAGGTAACTGTAACTTCGATACTAATTATGATAGGTAACAGTAACTTCGATACTAATTATGAAAAGTAACTGTAACTTCGATACTAATTATGACAGGTAACTGTAAATTCGTTACTAATTATGACAAGTAACTGTAATTTTGATACAAATTATGGCAGGTAACTGTAACTTCGACACTAATTATGACAGGTAACAGTAACTTCGATACTAATTATGACAAGTAATTATTACTTCGATACAAATTGTGACAGGTTACTGTAACTTCGATACTAATTATGACAAGTAACTCTAAATTCGTTACTAATTATGACAAGTAACAGTAATTTTGTTAAACAATTATGGTAGGTAACTGTAACTTCAATACTAATTATGGCAGGTAACAGTAACTTCGATACTAATTATGACAAGTAACTGTAACTTCGATACTAATTATGACAAGTAACTGTAACTTCGATACTAATTATGACAGGTAACTGTAACTTCGATACTAATTATGACAAGTCACCCTAACTTCGTTACTAATTATGACAAGTAACTGTAATTTTGATAAAAAAATATGGCAGGTAACTGTAACTTCGATACTAATTATGAGAGGTAACAGTTACTTCGATACTAATTATGACAGGTAACAGCAACTTCGTTACTAATTATGTCAAGTAACTGTAATTTCGATACTAATTATGGCAGGTAATTGTAACTTCGTTACTAATTATGAGAAGTAACTGTAATTTCGATACAAATTGTGGCAGGTAATTGTAATTTCGATACTAATTATGACAGGTAACAGTAACTTCGATACTAATTATGACAAGTAACTGTAACTTCGATAGTAATTATGACAGGTAACTGTAACTTCGTTACTAATTATGACAAGTAACTCTAACTTCGTTACTAATTATGACAAGTAACTGTTATTTTGATAAAAAATTATGGCAGGTAACTGCAACTTCGATACTAATTATGACAGGTAACAGTAACATCGATACTAATTATGACAAGTAACTGAAACTTCGATATTAATTATGACAGGTAACTGTAACTTCGTTACTAATTATGACAAGTAACTGTAATTTTGATACAAATTATGGCAGATAACTGTAACTTCGATACTAATTATGACAGGTAACAGTAAATTCGATACTAATTATGACAAGCAACTCTAACTTCGTTACTAATTATGACAAGTAACTGTTATGTTGAAAAAAAATTATGGCAGGTAACTGTAACTTCGACACTAATTATGACAAGTAACTGTAACTTCGATACTAATTATGACAGGTAACAGTAACTTCGATACTAATTATGACAAGTAACTATAACTTCGATACTTATTATGACAGGTAATTGTAACATCGATACTAATTATGACAGGTAACAGTAACTTCGATACTAATTATGACAGAAAACAGTAACTTCGATACTAATTATGACAGGTAACAGTAACTTCGATAATAATTATGGCAGGTAACTGTAACTTCGTTACTAATTATGAGAAGTAACTGTAATTTCGATACAAATTGTGGCAGGTAATTGTAATTTCGATACTAATTATGACAGGTAACAGTAACTTCGATACTAATTATGACAAGTAACTGTAACTTCGATTGTAATTATGACAGGTAACTGTAACTTCGATACTAATTAAGACAAGTAACTGTAATTTCGCTACAAATTATGGCAGGTAACTGGAACTTCGATACTAATTATGACAAGTAACTGTAATTTCGATACAAATTGAGGCAGGTAATTGTAATTTCGATACTAATTATGACAGGTAACAGTAACTACGATACTAATTATGACAAGTAACTGTAACTTCGATACTAATTATGACAGGTAACTGTAACTTCGATACTAATTATGACAAGTAACCCTAACTTCGTTACTAATTATGACAAGTAACTGTAATTTTGAAAAAAAATTATGACAGGTAACTGTAACTTCGATACTAATTATGACAGGTAACTGTAACTTCGATACTAATTATGACAAGTAACCCTAACTTCGTTACTAATTATGACAAGTAACTGTAATTTTGATAAAAATATGGCAGGTAACTGTAACTTCGATACTAATTATGAGAGGTAACAGTTACTTCGATACTAATTATGACAGGTGACAGCAACTTCGTTACTAATTATGACAAGTAACTGTAATTTCGATACTAATTATGGCAGGTAATTGTAACTTCGTTACTAATTATGAGAAGTAACTGTAATTTCGATACAAATTGTGGCAGGTAATTGTAATTTCGATACTAATTATGACAGGTAACAGTAACTTCGATAATAATTATGGCAGGTAACTGTAACTTCGATACTAATTATGACAGTTAACTGTAACTTCGTTACTAATTATGACAAGTAACTGTAATTTCGATACTAATTATGACAGGTAACAGTAACTTCGATACTAATTATGGTAAGTAACAGTAACTTCGATACTAATTATGACAAGTAACTGTAACTTCGATACTAATTATGACAGGTAACTGTAACTTCGTTACTAATTATGACAAGTATCGGTAATTTCGATACAAATTTTGGCAGGTAACTGTAACTTCGATACTAATTATGATAGGTAACAGTAACTTCGATACTAATTATGAAAAGTAACTGTAACTTCGATACTAATTATGACAGGTAACTGTAAATTCGTTACTAATTATGACATGTAACTGTAATTTTGATACAAATTATGGCAGGTAACTGTAACTTCGACACTAATTATGACAGGTAACAGTAACTTCGATACTAATTATGACAAGTAATTATTACTTCGATACAAATTGTGACAGGTTACTGTAACTTCGATACTAATTATGACAAGTAACTCTAAATTCGTTACTAATTATGACAAGTAACAGTAATTTTGTTAAACAATTATGGTAGGTAACTGTAACTTCAATACTAATTATGGCAGGTAACAGTAACTTCGATACTAATTATGACAAGTAACTGTAACTTCGATAATAATTATGACAAGTAACTGTAACTTCGATACTAATTATGAGAAGTAACTCTAATTTCGATACCAATTGTGGCAGGTAATTGTAATTTCGATACTAATTATGACAGGTAACAGAAACTTCGATACTAATTATGACAAGTAATTTTAACTTCGATTGTAATTATGATAGGTAACTGTATTTTCGTTACAAACTATGACAAGTAAATCTAACTTCGTTACTAATTATGACAAGTAACTGTAATTTTGATAAAAAATTATGGCAGGTAACGGTAACTTCGATACTAATTATGACAAGTAACTGTAATTTCGATACAAATTATGGCAGGTAACTGTAACTTCGATACTAATTTTGACAGGTAACAGTAACTTCGATACTAATTATGACAGAAAACAGTAACTTCGATACTAATTATGACAGGTAACAGTAACTTCGATAATAATTAAGGCAGGTAACTGTAACTTCGATACTAATTATGACAGTTAACTGTAACTTCGTTACTAATTATGACAAGTAACTGTAATTTCGATACAAATTATGGCAGGTAACTGTAACTTCGATACTAATTATGACATTTAAGAGTAACTTCGATACTAATTATGACAAGTAACTGTAACTTCGATACTAATTATGACAGGTAACTGTAACTTCGTTACTAATTATGACAAGTAACTGTAACTTCGTTACTAATTATGACAAGTAACTGTAATTTCGATACAAATTTTGGCAGGTAACTGTAACTTCGATACTAATTATGACAGGTAACTGTAACTTCGTTACTAATTATGACAAGTAACTGTAATTTTGATACAAATTATGTCAGGTAACTGTAACTTCGATACTAATTATGACAGGTAACAGTAACTCCGATACTAATTATGACAATTAACTATAACTTCGATACTTATTATGACAGGTAACTGTAACATCGATACTAATTATGACAGGTAACAGTAACTTCGATACTAATTATGACAGAAAACAGTAACTTCGATACTAATTATGACAAGTAACAGTAACTTCGATAATAATTATGGCAGGTAACTGTAACTTCGTTACTAATTATGAGAAGTAACTGTAATTTCGATACAAATTGTGGCAGGTAATTTTAATTTCGATACTAATTATGACAGGTAACAGTAACTTCGATATTAATTATGACAAGTAACTGTAAATTCGATTGTAATTATGACAGGTAACTGTAACTTCGCTACTAATTAAGACAAGTAACTGTAATTTCCCTACAAATTATGGCAGGTAACTGTAACTTCGATACTAATTCTGACAAGTAACTGTAATTTCGATACAAATTGTGGCAGGTAATTGTAATTTCGATACGAATTATGACAGGTAACAGTAACTTCGATACTAATTATGACAAGTAACTGTAACTTCGATACTAATTATGACAGGTAACTGTAACTTCGATACTTATTATGACATGTAACCCCAACTTCGTTACTAATTATGACAAGTAACTGTAATTTTGAAAAAAAAATTATAGCAGGTAACGGTAACTTCGACACTAATTATGACAAGTAACTGTAACTTCGATACTAATTATGACAGGTAACTGTAACTTCGATACTAATTATGACAAGTAACCCTAACTTCGTTACTAATTATGACAAGTAACTGTAATTTTGATAAAAAATATGGCAGGTAACTGTAACTTCGATACTAATTATGAGAGGTAACAGTTACTTCGATACTAATTATGACAGGTTACAGCAACTTCGTTACTAATTATGACAAGTAACTGTAATTTCGATACTAATTATGGCAGGTAATTGTAACTTCGTTACTAATTATGAGAAGTAACTGTAATTTCGATACAAATTGTGGCAGGTAATTGTAATTTCGATACTAATTATGACAGGTAACAGTAACTTCGATACTAATTATGACAAGTAACTGTAACTTCGATAGTAATTATGACAGGTAACTGTAACTTCGTTACTAATTATGACAAGTAACTCTAACTTCGTTACTAATTATGACAAGTAACTGTAATTTTGATAAAAAAATTATGGCATGTAAATGCAACTTCGATACTAATTATGACAGGTAACAGTAACATCGATACTAATTATGACAAGTAACTGAAACTTCGATATTAATTATGACAGGTAACTGTAACTTCGTTACTAATTATGACAAGTAACTGTAATTTTGATACAAATTATGGCAGATAACTGTAACTTCGATACTAATTATGACAGGTAACAGTAAATTCGATACTAATTATGACAAGCAACTCTAACTTCGTTACTAATTATGACAAGTAACTGTTATGTTGAAAAAAAATTATGGCAGGTAACTGTAACTTCGACACTAATTATGACAAGTAACTGTAACTTCGATACTAATTATGACAGGTAACAGTAACTTCGATACTAATTTTGACAAGTAACTGTAACTTCGATAGTAATTATAACAGGTAACTGTAACTTCGTTACTAATTATGACAAGTAACTCTAACTTCGTTACTAATTATGACAAGTAACTGTAATTTTGATAAAAAATTATGGCAGGTAACTGTAACTTCGATACTAATTATGACAAGTAACTGTAATTTCGATACAAATTATGGCAGGTAACTGTAACTTCGATACTAATTATGACAGGTAACAGTAACTTCGGTACTAATTATGACAGAAAACAGTAACTTCGATACTAATTATGACAGGTAACAGTAACTTCGATAATAATTATGGCAGGTAACTGTAACTTCGATACTAATTATGACAGTTAACTGTAACTTCGTTACTAATTATGACAAGTAACTGTAATTTCGATACAAATTATGGCAGGTAACTGTAACTTCGATACTAGTTATGACATTTAAGAGTAACTTCGATACTAATTATGACAAGTAACTGTAACTTCAAAACTAATTATGACAGGTAACTGTAACATCGTTACTAACTATGACAGGTAACTGTAATTTCGATACAAATTATGGTAGGTAATGTGAATTTCGATAATAAATATGACAGGTAACAGTAACTTCGATAATAATTATGACAAGTAACAGTAACTTCGATACTAATTATGACTAGTAACTGTAACTTCGATACTAATTATGACAGGTAACTGTAACTTTGTTACTAATTATGACAAGTAACTGTAATTTCGATACAAATTTTGGCAGGTAACTGTAACTTCGATACTAATTATGACAGGTAACAGTAACTTCGATACTAATTATGACAAGTAACTGTAACTCGATACTAATTATGACACGTAACTGTAACTTCGTTACTAATTATGACAAGTAACTGTAATTTTGATACAAATTATGGCAGGTAACTGTAACTTCGATACTAATTATGACAGCTAACAGTAACTTCGATACTAATTATGACAAGTAACTATAACTTCGATACTTATTATGACAGGTAACTGTAACATCGATACTAATTATGACAGGTAACAGTAACTTCGATACTAATTATGACAGAAAACAGTAACTTCGATACTAATTATGACAGATAACAGTAACTTCGATAATAATTATGGCAGGTAACTGTAACTTCGTTACTAATTATGAGAAGTAACTGTAATTTCGATACAAATTGTGGCAGGTAATTGTAATTTCGATACTAATTATGACAGGTAACAGTAACTTCGATACTAATTATGACAAGTAACTGTAACTTCGATTGTAATTATGACAGGTAACTGTGACTTCTCTACTAATTAATACAAGTAACTGTAATTTCGCTACAAATTATGGCAGGTAACTGTAACTTCGATACTAATTATGACAAGTAACTGTAATTTCGATACAATTGTGGCAGGTAATTGTAATTTCGATACTAATTATGACAGGTAACAGTAACTACGATACTAATTATGACAAGTAACTGTAACTTCGATACTAATTATGACAGGTAACTGTAACTTCGATACTAATTATGACAAGTCACCCTAACTTCGTTACTAATTATGACAAGTAACTGTAATTTTGATAAAAAAATATGGCAGGTAACTGTAACTTCGATACTAATTATGAGAGGTAACAGTTACTTCGATACTAATTATGACAGGTAACAGCAACTTCGTTACTAATTATGTCAAGTAACTGTAATTTCGATACTAATTATGGCAGGTAATTGTAACTTCGTTACTAATTATGAGAAGTAACTGTAATTTCGATACAAATTGTGGCAGGTAATTGTAATTTCGATACTAATTATGACAGGTAACAGTAACTTCGATACTAATTATGACAAGTAACTGTAACTTCGATAGTAATTATGACAGGTAACTGTAACTTCGTTACTAATTATGACAAGTAACTCTAACTTCGTTACTAATTATGACAAGTAACTGTTATTTTGATAAAAAATTATGGCAGGTAACTGCAACTTCGATACTAATTATGACAGGTAACAGTAACATCGATACTAATTATGACAAGTAACTGAAACTTCGATATTAATTATGACAGGTAACTGTAACTTCGTTACTAATTATGACAAGTAACTGTAATTTTGATACAAATTATGGCAGATAACTGTAACTTCGATACTAATTATGACAGGTAACAGTAAATTCGATACTAATTATGACAAGCAACTCTAACTTCGTTACTAATTATGACAAGTAACTGTTATGTTGAAAAAAAATTATGGCAGGTAACTGTAACTTCGACACTAATTATGACAAGTAACTGTAACTTCGATACTAATTATGACAGGTAACAGTAACTTCGATACTAATTATGACAAGTAACTATAACTTCGATACTTATTATGACAGGTAATTGTAACATCGATACTAATTATGACAGGTAACAGTAACTTCGATACTAATTATGACAGAAAACAGTAACTTCGATACTAATTATGACAGGTAACAGTAACTTCGATAATAATTATGGCAGGTAACTGTAACTTCGTTACTAATTATGAGAAGTAACTGTAATTTCGATACAAATTGTGGCAGGTAATTGTAATTTCGATACTAATTATGACAGGTAACAGTAACTTCGATACTAATTATGACAAGTAACTGTAACTTCGATTGTAATTATGACAGGTAACTGTAACTTCGATACTAATTAAGACAAGTAACTGTAATTTCGCTACAAATTATGGCAGGTAACTGGAACTTCGATACTAATTATGACAAGTAACTGTAATTTCGATACAAATTGAGGCAGGTAATTGTAATTTCGATACTAATTATGACAGGTAACAGTAACTACGATACTAATTATGACAAGTAACTGTAACTTCGATACTAATTATGACAGGTAACTGTAACTTCGATACTAATTATGACAAGTAACCCTAACTTCGTTACTAATTATGACAAGTAACTGTAATTTTGAAAAAAAATTATGACAGGTAACTGTAACTTCGATACTAATTATGACAGGTAACTGTAACTTCGATACTAATTATGACAAGTAACCCTAACTTCGTTACTAATTATGACAAGTAACTGTAATTTTGATAAAAATATGGCAGGTAACTGTAACGTCGATACTAATTATGAGAGGTAACAGTTACTTCGATACTAATTATGACAGGTGACAGCAACTTCGTTACTAATTATGACAAGTAACTGTAATTTCGATACTAATTATGGCAGGTAATTGTAACTTCGTTACTAATTATGAGAAGTAACTGTAATTTCGATACAAATTGTGGCAGGTAATTGTAATTTCGATACTAATTATGACAGGTAACAGTAACTTCGATAATAATTATGGCAGGTAACTGTAACTTCGATACTAATTATGACAGTTAACTGTAACTTCGTTACTAATTATGACAAGTAACTGTAATTTCGATACTAATTATGACAGGTAACAGTAACTTCGATACTAATTATGGTAAGTAACAGTAACTTCGATACTAATTATGACAAGTAACTGTAACTTCGATACTAATTATGACAGGTAACTGTAACTTCGTTACTAATTATGACAAGTATCGGTAATTTCGATACAAATTTTGGCAGGTAACTGTAACTTCGATACTAATTATGATAGGTAACAGTAACTTCGATACTAATTATGAAAAGTAACTGTAACTTCGATACTAATTATGACAGGTAACTGTAAATTCGTTACTAATTATGACATGTAACTGTAATTTTGATACAAATTATGGCAGGTAACTGTAACTTCGACACTAATTATGACAGGTAACAGTAACTTCGATACTAATTATGACAAGTAATTATTACTTCGATACAAATTGTGACAGGTTACTGTAACTTCGATACTAATTATGACAAGTAACTCTAAATTCGTTACTAATTATGACAAGTAACAGTAATTTTGTTAAACAATTATGGTAGGTAACTGTAACTTCAATACTAATTATGGCAGGTAACAGTAACTTCGATACTAATTATGACAAGTAACTGTAACTTCGATAATAATTATGACAAGTAACTGTAACTTCGATACTAATTATGAGAAGTAACTCTAATTTCGATACCAATTGTGGCAGGTAATTGTAATTTCGATACTAATTATGACAGGTAACAGAAACTTCGATACTAATTATGACAAGTAATTTTAACTTCGATTGTAATTATGATAGGTAACTGTATTTTCGTTACAAACTATGACAAGTAAATCTAACTTCGTTACTAATTATGACAAGTAACTGTAATTTTGATAAAAAATTATGGCAGGTAACGGTAACTTCGATACTAATTATGACAAGTAACTGTAATTTCGATACAAATTATGGCAGGTAACTGTAACTTCGATACTAATTTTGACAGGTAACAGTAACTTCGATACTAATTATGACAGAAAACAGTAACTTCGATACTAATTATGACAGGTAACAGTAACTTCGATAATAATTAAGGCAGGTAACTGTAACTTCGATACTAATTATGACAGTTAACTGTAACTTCGTTACTAATTATGACAAGTAACTGTAATTTCGATACAAATTATGGCAGGTAACTGTAACTTCGATACTAATTATGACATTTAAGAGTAACTTCGATACTAATTATGACAAGTAACTGTAACTTCGATACTAATTATGACAGGTAACTGTAACTTCGTTACTAATTATGACAAGTAACTGTAACTTCGTTACTAATTATGACAAGTAACTGTAATTTCGATACAAATTTTGGCAGGTAACTGTAACTTCGATACTAATTATGACAGGTAACTGTAACTTCGTTACTAATTATGACAAGTAACTGTAATTTTGATACAAATTATGTCAGGTAACTGTAACTTCGATACTAATTATGACAGGTAACAGTAACTCCGATACTAATTATGACAATTAACTATAACTTCGATACTTATTATGACAGGTAACTGTAACATCGATACTAATTATGACAGGTAACAGTAACTTCGATACTAATTATGACAGAAAACAGTAACTTCGATACTAATTATGACAAGTAACAGTAACTTCGATAATAATTATGGCAGGTAACTGTAACTTCGTTACTAATTATGAGAAGTAACTGTAATTTCGATACAAATTGTGGCAGGTAATTTTAATTTCGATACTAATTATGACAGGTAACAGTAACTTCGATATTAATTATGACAAGTAACTGTAAATTCGATTGTAATTATGACAGGTAACTGTAACTTCGCTACTAATTAAGACAAGTAACTGTAATTTCCCTACAAATTATGGCAGGTAACTGTAACTTCGATACTAATTCTGACAAGTAACTGTAATTTCGATACAAATTGTGGCAGGTAATTGTAATTTCGATACGAATTATGACAGGTAACAGTAACTTCGATACTAATTATGACAAGTAACTGTAACTTCGATACTAATTATGACAGGTAACTGTAACTTCGATACTTATTATGACATGTAACCCCAACTTCGTTACTAATTATGACAAGTAACTGTAATTTTGAAAAAAAAATTATAGCAGGTAACGGTAACTTCGACACTAATTATGACAAGTAACTGTAACTTCGATACTAATTATGACAGGTAACTGTAACTTCGATACTAATTATGACAAGTAACCCTAACTTCGTTACTAATTATGACAAGTAACTGTAATTTTGATAAAAAATATGGCAGGTAACTGTAACTTCGATACTAATTATGAGAGGTAACAGTTACTTCGATACTAATTATGACAGGTTACAGCAACTTCGTTACTAATTATGACAAGTAACTGTAATTTCGATACTAATTATGGCAGGTAATTGTAACTTCGTTACTAATTATGAGAAGTAACTGTAATTTCGATACAAATTGTGGCAGGTAATTGTAATTTCGATACTAATTATGACAGGTAACAGTAACTTCGATACTAATTATGACAAGTAACTGTAACTTCGATAGTAATTATGACAGGTAACTGTAACTTCGTTACTAATTATGACAAGTAACTCTAACTTCGTTACTAATTATGACAAGTAACTGTAATTTTGATAAAAAAATTATGGCATGTAAATGCAACTTCGATACTAATTATGACAGGTAACAGTAACATCGATACTAATTATGACAAGTAACTGAAACTTCGATATTAATTATGACAGGTAACTGTAACTTCGTTACTAATTATGACAAGTAACTGTAATTTTGATACAAATTATGGCAGATAACTGTAACTTCGATACTAATTATGACAGGTAACAGTAAATTCGATACTAATTATGACAAGCAACTCTAACTTCGTTACTAATTATGACAAGTAACTGTTATGTTGAAAAAAAATTATGGCAGGTAACTGTAACTTCGACACTAATTATGACAAGTAACTGTAACTTCGATACTAATTATGACAGGTAACAGTAACTTCGATACTAATTTTGACAAGTAACTGTAACTTCGATAGTAATTATAACAGGTAACTGTAACTTCGTTACTAATTATGACAAGTAACTCTAACTTCGTTACTAATTATGACAAGTAACTGTAATTTTGATAAAAAATTATGGCAGGTAACTGTAACTTCGATACTAATTATGACAAGTAACTGTAATTTCGATACAAATTATGGCAGGTAACTGTAACTTCGATACTAATTATGACAGGTAACAGTAACTTCGGTACTAATTATGACAGAAAACAGTAACTTCGATACTAATTATGACAGGTAACAGTAACTTCGATAATAATTATGGCAGGTAACTGTAACTTCGATACTAATTATGACAGTTAACTGTAACTTCGTTACTAATTATGACAAGTAACTGTAATTTCGATACAAATTATGGCAGGTAACTGTAACTTCGATACTAGTTATGACATTTAAGAGTAACTTCGATACTAATTATGACAAGTAACTGTAACTTCAAAACTAATTATGACAGGTAACTGTAACATCGTTACTAACTATGACAGGTAACTGTAATTTCGATACAAATTATGGCAGGTAATGTGAATTTCGATAATAAATATGACAGGTAACAGTAACTTCGATAATAATTATGACAAGTAACAGTAACTTCGATACTAATTATGACTAGTAACTGTAACTTCGATACTAATTATGACAGGTAACTGTAACTTTGTTACTAATTATGACAAGTAACTGTAATTTCGATACAAATTTTGGCAGGTAACTGTAACTTCGATACTAATTATGACAGGTAACAGTAACTTCGATACTAATTATGACAAGTAACTGTAACTCGATACTAATTATGACACGTAACTGTAACTTCGTTACTAATTATGACAAGTAACTGTAATTTTGATACAAATTATGGCAGGTAACTGTAACTTCGATACTAATTATGACAGCTAACAGTAACTTCGATACTAATTATGACAAGTAACTATAACTTCGATACTTATTATGACAGGTAACTGTAACATCGATACTAATTATGACAGGTAACAGTAACTTCGATACTAATTATGACAGAAAACAGTAACTTCGATACTAATTATGACAGATAACAGTAACTTCGATAATAATTATGGCAGGTAACTGTAACTTCGTTACTAATTATGAGAAGTAACTGTAATTTCGATACAAATTGTGGCAGGTAATTGTAATTTCGATACTAATTATGACAGGTAACAGTAACTTCGATACTAATTATGACAAGAAACTGTAACTTCGATTGTAATTATGACAGGTAACTGTGACTTCTCTACTAATTAATACAAGTAACTGTAATTTCGCTACAAATTATGGCAGGTAACTGTAACTTCGATACTAATTATGACAAGTAACTGTAATTTCGATACAATTGTGGCAGGTAATTGTAATTTCGATACTAATTATGACAGGTAACAGTAACTACGATACTAATTATGACAAGTAACTGTAACTTCGATAGTAATTATGACAGGTAACTGTAACTTCGATACTAATTATGACAAGTAACCCTAACTTCGTCACTAATTATGAAAAGTAACTGTAATTTTGATAAAAAATTATGGCAGGTAACTGTAACTTCGACACTAATTATGACAAGTAACTGTAACTTCGATACTAATTATGACAGGTAACTGTAACTTCGATACTAATTATGACAAGTAACCCTAACTTCGTTACTAATTATGACAAGTAACTGTAATTTTGAAAAAAAATTATGGCAGGTAATTGTAACTTCGACACTAATTATGACAAGTAACTGTAACTTCGATACTAATTATGACAGGTAACTGTAACTTCGATACTAATTATGACAAGTATCCCTAACTTCGTTACTAATTATGACAAGTAACTGTAATTTGGATAAAAAATATGGCAGGTAACTGTAACTTCGATACTAATTATGAGAGGTAACAGTTACTTCGATACTAATTATGACAGGTAACAGCAACTTCGTTACTAATTATGACAAGTAACTGTAATTTCGATACTAATTATGGCAGGTAATTGTAACTTCGTTACTAATTATGAGAAGTAACTGTAATTTCGATACAAATTGTGGCAGGTAATTGTAATTTCGATACTAATTATGACAGGTAACAGTAACTTCGATACTAATTATGACAAGTAACTGTAACTTCGATAGTAATTATGACAGGTAACTGTAACTTCGCTACTAATTATGACAAGTAACTCTAACTTCGTTACTAATTATGACAAGTAACTGTAATTTTGATAAAAAAATATGGCAGGTAACTGCATCTTCGATACTAATTATGACAGGTAACAGTAACATCGACACTAATTATGACAAGTAACTGAAACTTCGATATTAATTATGACAGGTAACTGTAATTTTGATACAAATTATGGCAGATAACTGTAACTTCGATACTAATTATGACAGGTAACAGTAAATTCGATACTAATTATGACAAGCAACCCTAACTTCGTTACTAATTATGACAAGTAACTGTAATTTTGAAAAAAAATTATGGCAGGTAACTGTAACTTCGACACTAATTATGACAAGTAACTGTAACTTCGATACTAATTATGACAGGTAACAGTAACTTCGATACTAATTATGACAAGTAACTCTAACGTCGATAGTAATTATGACAGGTAACTGTAACTTCGTTACTAATTATGACAAGTAACTCTAAATTCGTTACTAATTATGACAAGTAACTGTAATTTTGATAAAAAATTATGCCAGGTAACTGTAACTTCGATATTAATTATGACAAGTAACTGTAATTTCGATACAAATTATGGCAGGTAACTGTAACTTCGGTACTGATTATGACAGGTAACAGTAACTTCGGTACTCATTATGACAGAAAACAGTAACTTCGATACTAATTATGACAGGTAACAGTAACTTCGATAATAATTATGGCAGGTAACTGTAACTTCGATACTAATTATGACAGTTAACTGTATCTTCGATACTAATTATGACAAGAAACTGTAATTTCGAAACTAATTATGACAGGTATCTGTAACATCGTTACTAATTATGACAAGTAACTGTAATTTCGATACAAATTATGGCAGGTAACTGTAACTTCGATACTTATTATGACAGGTAACAGTAACTTCGATACTAATTATGACAAGTAACTGTAACTTCGTTACTAATTATGACAAGTAACTGTAATTTTCATAAAAAATTATGGCAGGTAGCAGTAACTTCGATACTAATTATGACAAGTAACAGTAACTTCGATACTAATTATGACAAGAAACTGTAATTTCGAAACTAATTATGACAGGTAACTGTAACATCGTTATTAATTATGACAAGTAACTGTAATTTCGATACAAATTTTGGCAGGTAACTGTAACTTCGATACTAATTATGACAGGTAACAGTAACTTTGATACTAATTATGACAGAACACAGTAACTTCGATACTAATTATGACAGGTAACAGTTACTTCGATAATAATTATGGCAGGTAACTGTAACTTCGATACTAATTTGACAAGTAACTGTAATTTCGATACAAATTATGGCAGGTAACTGTACCTTCGGTACTAATTATGACAGGTAACAGTAACTTCGGTACTAATTATGACAGAAAACAGTAACTTCGATACTAATTATGACAGAAAACAGTAACTTCGATACTAATTATGACAAGTAACAGTAACTTCGATAATAATTATGGCAGGTAACTGTAACTTCGTTACTAATTATGAGAAGTAACTGTAATTTCGATACAAATTGTGGCAGGTAATTTTAATTTCAATACTAAATATGACAGGTAACAGTAACTTCGATACTAATTATGACAAGTAACTGTAACTTCGATTGTAATTATGACAGGTAACTGTAACTTCGCTACTAATTAAGACAAGTAACTGTAATTTCCCTACAAATTATGGCAGGTAACTGTAACTTCGATACTAATTATGACAGGTAACAGTAACTTCGATACTAATTATGACAGGTAACTGTAACTTCGATACTAATTATGACAAGTAACTGTAATTTCGATACAAATTGTGGCAGGTAATTGTAATTTCGATACTAATTATGACAGGTAACAGTAACTTCGATACTAATTATGACAAGTAACTGTAACTTCGATAGTAATTATGACAGGTAACTGTAACTTCGATACTAATTATGACAAGTAACCCTAACATCGTTACTAATTATGACAGGTAACTGTAACTTCGATACTAATTATGACAAGTAACCCCAACTTCGTTACTAATTATGACAAGTAACTGTAATTTTGAAAAAAAAATTATGGCAGGTAACGGTAACTTCGACACTAATTATGACAAGTAACTGTAACTTCGATACTAATTATGACAGGTAACTGTAACTTCGATACTAATTATGACAAGTAACCCTAACTTCGTTACTAATTATGACAAGTAACTGTAATTTTGATAAAAAATATGGCAGGTAACTGTAACTTCGATACTAATTATGAGAGGTAACAGTTACTTCGATACTAATTATGACAGGTTACAGCAACTTCGTTACTAATTATGACAAGTAACTGTAATTTCGATACTAATTATGGCAGGTAATTGTAACTTCGTTACTAATTATGAGAAGTAACTGTAATTTCGATACAAATTGTCGCAGGTAATTGTAATTTCGATACTAATTATGACATGTAACAGTAACTTCGATACTAATTATGACAAGTAACTGAAACTTCGATATTAATTATGACAGGTAACTGTAACTTCGTTACTAATTATGACAAGTAACTGTAATTTTGATACAAATTATGGCAGATAACTGTAACTTCGATACTAATTATGACAGGTAACAGTAAATTCGATACTAATTATGACAAGCAACTCTAACTTCGTTACTAATTATGACAAGTAACTGTAATGTTGAAAAAAAATTATGGCAGGTAACTGTAACTTCGACACTAATTATGACAAGTAACTGTAACTTCGATACTAATTATGACAGGTAACAGTAACATCGATACTAATTATGACAAGTAACTGTAACTTCGATAGTAATTATAACAGGTAACTGTAACTTCGTTACTAATTATGACAAGTAACTCTAACTTCGTTACTAATTATGACAAGTAACTGTAATTTTGATAAAAAATTATGGCAGGTAACTGTAACTTCGATACTAATTATGACAAGTAACTGTAATTTCGATACAAATTATGGCAGGTAACTGTAACTTCGATACTAATTATGACAGGTAACAGTAACTTCGGTACTAATTATGACAGAAAACAGTAACTTCGATACTAATTATGAGAGGTAACAGTAACTTCGATAATAATTATGGCAGGTAACTGTAACTTCGATACTAATTATGACAGTTAACTGTAACTTCGTTACTAATTATGACAAGTAACTGTAATTTCGATACAAATTATGGCAGGTAACTGTAACTTCGATACTAATTATGACTTTTAAGAGTAACTTCTATACTAATTATGACAAGTAACTGTAACTTCGATACTAATTATGACAGGTAACTGTAACATCGTTACTAACTATGACAGGTAAATGTAATTTCGATACAAATTATGGCAGGTAATGTGAATTTCGATAATAAATATGACAGGTAACAGTAACTTCGATACTAATTATGACAAGTAACTGTAATTTTGATACAAATTATGGCAGGTAACTGTAACTTCGTTACTAATTATGAGAAGTTACTGTAATTTCGATACAAATTGTGGCAGGAAATTGTAATTTCGATACTAATTGTGACAGGTAACAGTAACTTCGATACTAATTATGACAAGTAACTGTAACTTCGATAGTTATTATGACAGGTAACTGTAACTTCGTTACTAATTACGACAAGTAACTCTAACTTCGTTACTAATTATGACAAGTAACTCTAATTTTGATAAAAATTATGGCAGGTAACTGTAACTTCGATACTAATTATGACAAGTAACTGTAATTTCGATACAAATTATGGCAGGTAACTGTATCTTCGATACTAATTATGACAGGTAACAGTAACTTCGATACTAATTACGACAGAAAACCGTAACTTCGATACTATTTATGACAGGTAACAGTAACTTCGATAATAATTATGGCAGGTAACTGTAACTTCGATAGTAATTATGACAGTTAACTGTAACTTCGTTACTAATTATGACAAGTAACTGTTATTTCGATAAAAATTATGGCAGGTAACTGTAACTTCGATACTAATTATGACATTTAAGAGTAACTTCAATACTAATTATGACAATTAACTGTAACTTCGATACTAATTATGACAGGTAACTGTAACATCGTTACTAATTATGACAAGTAACTGTAATTTCGATACAAATTATGGCAGGTAATTGAAATTTGGATACTAATTATGACAGGTAACAGTAACTTCGATACTAATTATGACAAGTAACAGTAACTTCGATACTAATTATGACAAGTAACTGTAACTTCGATACTAATTACGACAGGTAACAGTAACTTCGATACTAATTATGACAAGTAACTGAAACTTCGATACTAATTATGGCAGGTAACTGTAACTTCGTTACTAATTATGAGAAGTAACTGTAATTTCGATACAAATTATGGCAGGTAATTGAAATTTGGATACTAATTATGACAGGTAACAGTAACTTCGATACTAATTATGACAAGTAACAGTAACTTCGATACTAATTATGACAAGTAACTGTAACTTCGATACTAATTACGACAGGTAACAGTAACTTCGATACTAATTATGACAAGTAACTGAAACTTCGATACTAATTATGACAGGTAACTGTAACTTCGTTACTAATTATGACAAGTAACTCTAACTTCGTTACTAATTATGAAAAGTAACTGTAATTTTGATAAAAAATTATGGCAGGTTACTGCAACTTCGATACTAATTATGACAGGTAACAGTAACATCGATACTAATTATGACAAGTAACTGAAACTTCGATATTAATTATGACAGGTAACTGTAACTTCGTTACTAATTATGACAAGTAACTGTAATTTTGATACAAATTATGGCAGATAACTGTAACTTCGATACTAATTATGACAGGTAACAGTAAATTCGATACTAATTATGACAAGCAACTCTAACTTCGTTACTAATTATGACAAGTAACTGTTATGTTGAAAAAAAATTATGGCAGGTAACTGTAACTTCGACACTAATTATGACAAGTAACTGTAACTTCGATACTAATTATGACAGGTAACAGTAACTTCGATACTAATTATGACAAGTAACTGTAACTTCGATAGTAATTATAACAGGTAACTGTAACTTCGTTACTAATTATGACAAGTAACTCTAACTTCGTTACTTATTATTACAAGTAACTGTAATTTTGATAAAAAATTATGGCAGGTAACTGTAACTTCGATACTAATTATGACAAGTAACTGTAATTTCGATACAAATTATGGCAGGTAACTGTAACTTCGATACTAATTATGACAGGTAACAGTAACTTCGGTACTAATTATGACAGAAAACAGTAACTTCGATACTAATTATGAGAGGTAACAGTAACTTCGATAATAATTATGGCAGGTAACTGTAACTTCGATACTAATTATGACAGTTAACTGTAACTTCGTTACTAATTATGACAAGTAACTGTAATTTCGATACAAATTATGGCAGGTAACTGTAACTTCGATACTAGTTATGACATTTAAGAGTAACTTCGATACTAATTATGACAAGTAACTGTAACTTCAAAACTAATTATGACAGGTAACTGTAACATCGTTACTAACTATGACAGGTAACTGTAATTTCGATACAAATTCTGGCAGGTAATGTGAATTTCGATAATAAATATGACAGGTAACAGTAACTTCGATAATAATTATGACAAGTAACAGTAACTTCGATACTAATTATGACTAGTAACTGTAACTTCGATACTAATTATGACAGGTAACTGTAACTTCGTTACTAATTATGACAAGTAACTGTAATTTCGATACAAATTTTGGCAGGTAACTGTAACTTCGATACTAATTATGACAGGTAACAGTAACTTCAATACTAATTATGACAAGTAAATGTAACTCGATACTAATTATGACACGTAACTGTAACTTCGTTACTAATTATGACAAGTAACTGTAATTTTGATACAAATTATGGCAGGTAACTGTAACTTCGATACTAATTATGACAGCTAACAGTAACTTCGATACTAATTATGACAAGTAACTATAACTTCGATACTTATTATGACAGGTAACTGTAACATCGATACTAATTATGACAGGTAACAGTAACTTCGATACTAATTATGACAGAAAACAGTAACTTCGATACTAATTATGACAGATAACAGTAACTTCGATAATAATTATGGCAGGTAACTGTAACTTCGTTACTAATTATGAGAAGTAACTGTAATTTCGATACAAATTGTGGCAGGTAATTGTAATTTCGATACTAATTATGACAGGTAACAGTAACTTCGATACTAATTATGACAAGTAACTGTAACTTCGATTGTAATTATGACAGGTAACTGTGACTTCTCTACTAATTAATACAAGTAACTGTAATTTCGCTGCAAATTATGGCAGGTAACTGTAACTTCGATACTAATTATGACAAGTAACTGTAATTTCGATACAATTGTGGCAGGTAATTGTAATTTCGATACTAATTATGACAGGTAACAGTAACTACGATACTAATTATGACAAGTAACTGTAACTTCGATAGTAATTATGACAGGTAACTGTAACTTCGATACTAATTATGACAAGTAACCCTAACTTCGTCACTAATTATGAAAAGTAACTGTAATTTTGATAAAAAATTATGGCAGGTAACTGTAACTTCGACACTAATTATGACAAGTAACTGTAACTTCGATACTAATTATGACAGGTAACTGTAACTTCGATACTAATTATGACAAGTAACCCTAACTTCGTTACTAATTATGACAAGTAACTGTAATTTTGAAAAAAAATTATGGCAGGTAATTGTAACTTCGACACTAATTATGACAAGTAACTGTAACTTCGATACTAATTATGACAGGTAACTGTAACTTCGATACTAATTATGACAAGTAACCCTAACTTCGTTACTAATTATGACAAGTAACTGTAATTTGAATAAAAAATATGGCAGGTAACTGTAACTTCGATACTAATTATGAGAGGTAACAGTTACTTCGATACTAACTATGACAGGTAACAGCAACTTCGTTACTAATTATGACAAGTAACTGTAATTTCGATACTAATTATGGCAGGTAATTGTAACTTCGTTACTAATTATGAGAAGTAACTGTAATTTCGATACAAATTGTGGCAGGTAATTGTAATTTCGATACTAATTATGACTGGTAACAGTAACTTCGATACTAATTATGACAAGTAACTGTAACTTCGATAGTAATTATGACAGGTAACTGTAACTTCGCTACTAATTATGACAAGTAACTCTAACTTCGTTACTAATTATGACAAGTAACTGTAATTTTGATAAAAAATTATGGCAGGTAACTGCAACTTCGATACTAATTATGACAGGTAACAGTAACATCGACACTAATTATGACAAGTAACTGAAACTTCGATATTAATTATGACAGGTAACTGTAATTTTGATACAAATTATGGCAGATAACTGTAACTTCGATACTAATTATGACAGGTAACAGTAAATTCGATACTAATTATGACAAGCAACCCTAACTTCGTTACTAATTATAACAAGTAACTGTAATTTTGAAAAAAAATTATGGCAGGTAACTGTAACTTCGACACTAATTATGACAAGTAACTGTAACTTCGATACTAATTATGACAGGTAACAGTAACTTCGATACTAATTATGACAAGTAACTCTAACGTCGATAGTAATTATGACAGGTAACTGTAACTTCGTTACTAATTATGACAAGTAACTCTAAATTCGTTACTAATTATGACAAGTAACTGTAATTTTGATAAAAAATTATGCCAGGTAACTGTAACTTCGATACTAATTATGACAAGTAACTGTAATTTCGATACAAATTATGGCAGGTAACTGTAACTTCGGTACTGATTATGACAGGTAACAGTAACTTCGGTACTAATTATGACAGAAAACAGTAACTTCGATACTAAATATGACAGGTAACAGTAACTTCGATAATAATTATGGCAGGTAACTGTAACTTCGATACTAATTATGACAGTTAACTGTAACTTCGATACTAATTATGACAAGAAACTGTAATTTCGAAACTAATTATGACAGGTATCTGTAACATCGTTACTAATTATGACAAGTAACTGTAATTTCGATACAAATTATGGCAGGTAACTGTAACTTCGATACTTATTATGACAGGTAACAGTAACTTCGATACTAATTATGACAAGTAACTGTAAATTCGTTACTAATTATGACAAGTAACTGTAATTTTCATAAAAAATTATGGCAGGTAACAGTAACTTCGATACTAATTATGACAAGTAACAGTAACTTCGATACTAATTATGACAAGAAACTGTAATTTCGAAACTAATTATGACAGGTAACTGTAACATCGTTATTAATTATGACAAGTAACTGTAATTTCGATACAAATTTTGGCAGGTAACTGTAACTTTGATACTAATTATGACAGGTAACAGTAACTTTGATACTAATTATGACAGAACACAGTAACTTCGATACTAATTATGACAGGTAACAGTTACTTCGATAATAATTATGGCAGGTAACTGTAACTTCGATACTAATTTGACAATTAACTGTAATTTCGATACAAATTATGGCAGGTAACTGTAACTTCGGTACTAATTATGACAGGTAACAGTAACTTCGGTACTAATTATGACAGAAAACAGTAACTTCGATACTAATTATGACAGAAAACAGTAACTTCGATACTAATTATGACAAGTAACAGTAACTTCGATAATAATTATGGCAGGTAACTGTAACTTCGTTACTAATTATGAGAAGTAACTGTAATTTCGATACAAATTGTGGCAGGTAATTTTAATTTCGATACTAAATATGACAGGTAACAGTAACTTCGATACTAATTATGACATGTAACTGTAACTTCGATTGTAATTAAGACAGGTAACTGTAACTTCGCTACTAATTAAGACAAGTAACTGTAATTTCCCTACAAATTATGGCAGGTAACTGTAACTTCGATACTAATTATGACAGGTAACAGTAACTTCGATACTAATTATGACAGGTAACTGTAACTTCGATACTAATTATGACAAGTAACTGTAATTTCGATACAAATTGTGGCAGGTAATTGTAATTTCGATACTAATTATGACAGGTAACAGTAACTTCGATACTAATTATGACAGGTAACTGTAACTTCGATCGTAATTATGACAGGTAACTGTAACTTCGTTACTAATTATGACAAGTAACTCTAACTTCGTTACTAATTATGACAAGTAACTGTAATTTTGATAAAAAATTATGGCAGGTAACTGCAACTTCGATACTAATTATGACATGTAACAGTAACATCGATACTAATTATGACAAGTAACTGAAACTTCGATACTATTTATGACAGGTAACAGTAACTTCGGTACTAATTATGACAGAAAACAGTAACTTCGATACTAATTATGACAAGTAACTCTAACTTCGTTACTAATTATGACAAGTAACTGTAATTTTGATAAAAAATTATGGCAGGTAACTGTAACTTCGATACTAATTATGACAAGTAACTGTAATTTCGATACAAATTATGGCAGGTAACTGTAACTTCGATACTATTTATGACAGGTAACAGTAACTTCGGTACTAATTATGACAGAAAACAGTAACTTCGATACTAATTATGAGAGGTAACAGTAACTTCGATAATAATTATGGCAGGTAACTGTAACTTCGATACTAATTATGACAGTTAACTGTAACTTCGTTACTAATTATGACAAGTAACTGTAATTTCGATACAAATTATGGCAGGTAACTGTAACTTCGATACTAATTATGACTTTTAAGAGTAACTTCTATACTAATTATGACAAGTAACTGTAACGTCGATACTAATTATGACAGGTAACTGTAACATCGTTACTAACTATGACAGGTAAATGTAATTTCGATACAAATTATGGCAGGTAATGTGAATTTCGATAATAAATATGACAGGTAACAGTAACTTCGATACTAATTATGACAAGTAACTGTAATTTTGATACAAATTATGGCAGGTAACTGTAACTTCGTTACTAATTATGAGAAGTTACTGTAATTTCTATACAAATTGTGGCAGGAAATTGTAATTTCGATACTAATTATGACAGGTAACAGTAACTTCGATACTAATTATGACAAGTAACTGTAACTTCGATAGTTATTATGACAGGTAACTGTAACTTCGTTACTAATTACGACAAGTAACTCTAACTTCGTTACTAATTATGACAAGTAACTCTAATTTTGATAAAAATTATGGCAGGTAACTGTAACTTCGATACTAATTATGACAAGTAACTGTAATTTCGATACAAATTATGGCAGGTAACTGTATCTTCGATACTAATTATGACAGGTAACAGTAACTTCGATACTAATTACGACAGAAAACCGTAACTTCGATACTATTTATGACAGGTAACAGTAACTTCGATAATAATTATGGCAGGTAACTGTAACTTCGATAGTAATTATGACAGTTAACTGTAACTTCGTTACTAATTATGACAAGTAACTGTTATTTCGATAAAAATTATGGCAGGTAACTGTAACTTCGATACTAATTATGACATTTAAGAGTAACTTCAATACTAATTATGACAATTAACTGTAACTTCGATACTAATTATGACAGGTAACTGTAACATCGTTACTAATTATGACAAGTAACTGTAATTTCGATACAAATTATGGCAGGTAATTGAAATTTGGATACTAATTATGACAGGTAACAGTAACTTCGATACTAATTATGACAAGTAACAGTAACTTCGATACTAATTATGACAAGTAACTGTAACTTCGATACTAATTACGACAGGTAACAGTAACTTCGATACTAATTATGACAAGTAACTGAAACTTCGATACTAATTATGGCAGGTAACTGTAACTTCGTTACTAATTATGAGAAGTAACTGTAATTTCGATACAAATTTTGGCAGGTAATTGTAATTTCGATACTAATTATGACAGGTAACAGTAACTTCGATACTAATTATGACAAGTAACTGTAACTTCGATAGTAATTATGACAGGTAACTGTAACTTCGTTACTAATTATGACGAGTAACTGTAATTTCGCTACAAATTATGGCAGGTAACTGTAACTTCGATACTAATTATGACAGGTAACAGTTACTTCGTTACTAATTGTGACAGGTAACAGTAACATCGATACTAATTACGACAAGTAACTGTAACTTCGATACTAATTATGACAGGTAACTGTAACTTCGTTACTAATTATGACAAGTAACTGTAATTTTGATACAAATTATGGCAGGTAACTGTAACTTCGATACTAATTATGACAGGTAACAGTAAATTCGATACTAATTATGACAAGTAACTCTAACTTCGTTACTAATTATGACAAGTATCTGTAATTTAAAAAAAAAATTATGGCAGGCAAATGTAAGTTCAATACTAATTATGACAAGTAACTGTAAAATCTATACTAATTATGACAGGTAACTGTAACTTCGATACTAATTATGACAAGTAACTTTAACTTCGTTACTAATTATGACAAGTAACTGTAATTTTGATAAAAAATTATGGCAGGTAACTGTAACTTCGATACTAATTATGAGAGGTAACAGTAACTTCGATACTAATTATGACAGGTAACAGCAACTTCGTTACTAATTATGACAAGTAACTGTAATTTCGATACTAATTATGGCCGATAACTGTAACTTCGTTACTTATTGTGAGATGTAACTGTAATTTCGATACAAATTGTGGCAGGTAATTGTAATTTCGATACTAATTATGACAGGTAACAGTAACTTCGATACTAATTATGACAAGTAACTGTAACTTCGATAGAAATTATGACAGGTAACTGTAACATCGTTACTAATTATGACAAGTAACTCTAACTTCGTTACTAATTATGACAAGTAACTGTAATTTTTTTTTAAAATTATATCAGGTAACTGTAACTTCGATACTTATTGTGACAAGTAACTGTTATTTCGATACAAATTATGGCAGGTAACTGTAACTTCGATACTAATTATGACAGGTAACAGTAACTTCGATACTAATTATGGCAGGTAATTGTAATTTCGATACTAACTATGACAGGTAACAGTAACTTCGATACTAATTATGACAAGTAACAGTAACTTCGATACTAATTATGACAAGTAACTGTAACTTCGATACTGATAATGACAGGTATCTGTAACTTCGTTACTAATTATGACAAGTAACTGTATTTTTGATACAAATTATGGCAGGTAATTGTAATTTCGATACTAATTATGACAAGTAACAGTAACTTCGATACTAATTATGACAAGTAACTGTAACTTCGATACTAATAATGACAGGTAACTGTAACTTCGTTACTAATTATGACAAGTAACTGTAATTTCGATACAAATTATGGCAGGTAATTGTAATTTCGATACTAATTATGACAGGTAACAGTAACTTCGATACTAATTATGACAAGTAACTGTAACTTCGATACTAATTATGACAGGTAACTGTAACTTCGTTACTAATTATGACAAGTAACTGTAATTTTGATACAAATTTTGGCAGGTAACTGTAACTTCGATACTAATTATGACAGGTAACGGTAACTTCGATACTAATTATGACAAGTAACTATAACTTCGATAAAAATTGTGACAGGTTACTGTAACTTCGATACTAATTATGACAAGAAACTCTTAATTCGTTACTAATTATGACAAGTAACAGTAATTTTGATAAAAAATTATGGTAGGTAACTGTAACTTCAATACTAATTATGACAGGTAACAGTAACTTCGATACTAATTATGACAAGTAACTGTAACTTCGATACTAATTATGACAAGTAACTGTAACTTCGATACTAATTATGACAGGTAACTGTAACTTCGTTACTAATTATGACAAGTAACTGTAATTTCGTTACAAATTACGGCAGTTAATTGTAATTTCGAAACTAATTATGACAGGTAACTGTAACTTCGATACTTATTATGACAAGTAACAGTAACTTCGATATTTATTATGACAAGTAACTGTAACTTGGATACTAATTATGACAGGTTACTGTAACTTCGTTACTAATTATGACAAGTAACTGTTACTTCGTTACTAATTATGACAAGTAACTGTTATTTCGATACAAATTATGGCAGGTAACTGTAACTTCGATACTAATTATGACATTTAAGAGTAACATCGATACTAATTATGACAACTAACTGTAACTTCGATACTAATTATGACAGGTAACTGTAACTTCGTTACTAATTATGACAAGTAACTGTAATTTCGTTACAAATTATGGCAGGTAATTGTAATTTCGATACTAATTATGTCAGGTAACTGTAACTTCGATACTAATTATGACAAGTAACAGTTACTTCGATACTAATTATGACAAGTAACTGTAACTTCGATACTAATTATGACAGGTAACTGTAACTTCGTTACTAATTATGACAAGTAACTGTAATTTCGATACAAATTTTGGCAGGTAACTGTAACTTCGATACTAATTATGACAGGTAACAGTAACTTCGATACTAATTATGACAAGTAACTGTAACATCGATACTAATTATGACAGGTAACTGTAACTTCGTTACTAATTACGACAAGTAACTGTAATTTTGATAAAAAAATAAGGCAGGTAAATGTAACTTCAATACCAATTATGAAAGGTAACAGTAACTTCGATACTAATTATGACTGGTAACAGCAACTTCGTTACTAATTATGACAAGTAACTGTAATTTCGATACTAATTATGGTAGGTAACTGTAACTTCGTTACTAATTATGAGAAGTAACTGTAATTTCGATACAAATTGTGGCAGGTTATTGTAATTTCCATACTAATTATGACAGGTAACAGTAACTTCGATACTAATTATGACAAGTAACTGTAACTTCGATAGTAATTATGACAGGTAACAGTAAATTCGTTGCTAATTATGACAGGTAACAGCAACTTCGTTACTAATTATGACAAGTAACTGTAATTTTGATACAAATTATGGCAGGTAACTGTAACTTCGATACTAATTATGACAAGTAACTGTAACTTCGATACAAATTATGACAGGTAACAGTCACTTCGATACTAATTACGACAGAAAACCGTAACTTCGATACTAATTATGACAGGTAACAGTAACTTCGATAATAATTATGGCAGGTAACTGTAACTTCGATAGTAATTATGACAGTTAACTGTAACTTCGTTACTAATTATGACAAGTAACTGTTATTTCGATAAAAATTATGGCAGGTAACTGTAACTTCGATACTAATTATGACATTTAAGAGTACCTTCGATACTAATTATGAAAAGTAACTGTAACTTCGATACTAATTATGACAGGTAACTGTAACATCGTTACTAATTATGACAAGTAACTGTAATTTCGATACAAATTATGGCAGGTAATTGAAATTTGGATACTAATTATGACAGGTAACAGTAACTTCGATGCTAATTATGACAAGTAACAGTAACTTCGATACTAATTATGACAAGTAACTGTAACTTCGATACTAATTACGACAGGTAACAGTAACTTCGATACTAATTATGACAAGTAACTGTAACTTCGATACTAATTATGGCAGGTAACTGTAACTTCGTTACTAATTATGAGAAGTAACTGTAATTTCGATACAAATTTTGGCAGGTAATTGTAATTTCGATACTAATTATGACAGGTAACAGTAACTTCGATACTAATTATGACAAGTAACTGTAACTTCGATACTAATTATGACAGGTAACTGTAACTTCGTTACTAATTATGACAAGTAACTGTAATTTTGATACAAATTATGGCAGGTAACGGTAACTTCGATACTAATTATGACAGGTAACAGTAACTTCGATACTAATTATGACAAGTAACTATAACTTCGATACTTATTATGACAGGTAACTGTAACTTCGATACTAATTATGACAAGTAACTCTAACTTCGTTACTAATTATGACAAGTAACTGTAATTTTGATTTAAAAAATAAGGCAGGTAAATGTAACTTCAATACTAATTATGAGAGGTAACAGTAACTTCGATACTAATTATGACTGGTAACAGCAACTTCGTTACTAATTATGACAAGTAACTGTAATTTCGATACTAATTATGGTAGGTAACTGTAACTTCGTTACTAATTATGAGAAGTAACTGTAATTTCGATACAAATTGTGGCAGGTTATTGTAATTTCCATACTAATTATGACAGGTAACAGTAACTTCGATATTAATTATGACAAGTAACTGTAACTTCGATAGTAATTATGACAGGTAAATGTAACTTCGATATTAATTATGACAAGTTACTCTAACTTCGTTACTATGACAAGTAACTGTAATTTTGATTAAAAAATAAGGCAGGTAAATGTAACTTCAATACTAATTATGAGAGGTAACAGTAACTTCGATACTAATTATGACTGGTAACAGCAATTTCGTTACTAATTATGACAAGTAACTGTAACTTCGATACTAATTATGACAGGTAACTGTAACTTCGTTACTAATTATGACAAGTAACTGAAATTTCGATACAAATTATTGCAGGTAACTGTAACTTCGATACTAATTATGACAGGTAACAGTAAATTCGTTACTAATTATGACAGGTAACAGCAACTTCATTACTAATTATGACAAGTAACTGTAATTTTGATACAAATTATGGCAGGTAACTGTAACTTCGATACTAATTATGACAAGTAACTGTAACTTCGATACTAATTATGACAGGTAACTGTAACTTCGATATTAATTATGACAAGTTACTCTAACTTCGTTACTAATTATGACAAGTAACTGTAATTTTGATAAAAAATTATGGCAGGTAAATGTATCTTCGATACTAATTATGAGAGGTAACAGTATCTTCGATACTAATTATGACAGGTAACAGCAACTTCGTTACAAATTATGACAAGTAACTGTAATTTCGATACAAATTATGGCAGGTAACTGTAACTTCGTTACTAATTATGAGAAGTTACTGTAATTTCGATACAAATTGTGGCAGGAAAATGTAATTTCGATACTAATTATGACAGGTAACAGTAACTTCGATACTAATTATGACAAGTAACTGTAACTTCGATAGTAATTATGACAGGTAACTGTAACTTCGTTACTAATTACGACAAGTAACTCTAACTTCGTTACAAATTATGACAAGTAACTCTAATTTTGATAAAAAATTATGGCAGGTAACTGTAACTTCGATACTCATTATGACAAGTAACTGTAATTTCGATACAAATTATGGCAGGTAACTGTATCTTCGATACTAATTATGACAGGTAACAGTTACTTCGATACTAATTACGACAGAAAACCGTAACTTCGATACTAATTATGACAGGTAACAGTAACTTCGTTACTAATTGTGACAGGTAACAGTAACATCGATACTAATTATGACAAGTAACTGTAACTTCGATACTAATTATCACAGGTAACTGTAACTTCGTTACTAATTATGACAAGTAACTGTAATTTTGATACAAATTATGGCAGGTAACTGTAACTTCGATACTAATTATGACAGGTAACAGTAAATTCGATACTAATTATGACAAGTAACTCTAACTTCGTTACTAATTATGACAAGTATCTGTAATTTTGAAAAAAAATTATGGCAGGTAAATGTAAGTTCAATACTAATTATGACAAGTAACTGTAAAATCTATACTAATTATGACAGGTAACTGTAACTTCGATACTTATTATGACAAGTAACATTAACTTCGTTACTAATTATGACAAGTAACTGTAATTTTGATTAAAAATTATGGCAGGTAACTGTAACTTCGATACTTATTGTGACAAGTAACTGTAATTTCGATACAAATTATGGCAGGTAACTGTAACTTCGATACTAATTATGACAGGTAACAGTAACTTCGATACTAATTATGACAGGTAACAGCAACTTCGTTACTAATTATGACAAGTATCTGTAATTTCGATACTAATTATGGCCGATAACTGTAACTTCGTTACTAATTATGAGATGTAACTGTAATTTCGATACAAATTGTGGCAGGTAATTGTAATTTCGATACTAATTATGACAGGTAACAGTAACCTCGATACTAATTATGACAAGTAACTGTAACTTCGATAGAAATTATGACAGGTAACTGTAACATCGTTACTAATTATGACAAGTAACTCGAACTTCGTTACTAATTATGACAAGTAACTGTAATTTTGATTAAAAATTATGGCAGGTAACTGTAACTTCGATACTTATTGTGACAAGTAACTGTAATTTCGATACAAATTATGGCAGGTAACTGTAACTTCGATACTAATTATGACAGGTAACAGTAACTTCGATACTAATTATGGCAGGTAATTGTAATTTCGGTACTAACTATGACAGGTAACAGTAACTTCGATACTAATTATGACAAGTAACAGTAACTTCGATACTAATTATGACAAGTAACTGTAACTTCGATACTGATAATGACAGGTAACTGTAACTTCGTTACTAATTATGACAAGTAACAGTAATTTTGATACAAATTATGGCAGGTAATTGTAATTTCGATACTAATTATGACAAGTAACAGTAACTTCGATACTAATTATGACAAGTAACTGTAACTTCGATACTAATAATGACAGGTAACTGTAACTTCGTTACTAATTATGACATGTAACTGTAATTTCGATACAAATTATGGCAGGTAATTGTAATTTCGATACTAATTATGACAGGTAACAGTAACTTCGATACTAATTATGACAAGTAACTGTAACTTCGATACTAATTATGACAGGTAACTGTAACTTCGTTACTAATTATGACAAGTAACTGTAATTTTGATACAAATTTTGGCAGGTAACTGTAACTTCGATACTAATTATGACAGGTAACAGTAACTTCGATACTAATTATGACAAGTAACTATAACTTCGATAAAAATTGTGACAGGTTACTGTAACTTCGATACTAATTATGACAAGAAACTCTTAATTCGTTACTAATTATGACAAGTAACAGTAATTTTGAAAAAAAATTATGGTAGGTAACTGTAACTTCAATACTAATTATGACAGGTAACAGTAACTTCGATACTAATTATGACAAGTAACTGTAACTTCGATACTAATTATGACAAGTAACTGTAACTTCGATACTAATTATGACAGGTAACTGTAACTTCGTTACTAATTATGACAAGTAACTGTAATTTCGTTACAAATTACGGCAGTTAATTGTAATTTCGAAACTAATTATGACAGGTAACTGTAACTTCGATACTAATTATGACAAGTAACAGTAACTTCGATATTTATTATGACAAGTAACTGTAACTTGGATACTAATTATGACAGGTGACTGTAACTTCGTTACTAATTATGACAAGTAACTGTAACTTCGTTACTAATTATGACAAGTAACTGTTATTTCGATACAAATTATGGCAGGTAACTGTAACTTCGATACTAATTATGACATTTAAGAGTAACATCGGTACTAATTATGACAACTAACTGTAACTTCGATACTAATTATGACAGGTAACTGTAACTTCGTTACTAATTATGAAAAGTTACTGTAATTTCGTTACAAATTATGGCAGGTAATTGTAATTTCGATACTAATTATGTCAGGTAACTGTAACTTCGATACTAATTATGACAAGTAACAGTTACTTCGATACTAATTATGACAAGTAACTGTAACTTCGATACTAATTATGACAGGTAACTGTAACTTCGTTACTAATTATGACAAGTAACTGTAATTTCGATACAAATTTTGGCAGGTAACTGTAACTTCGATACTAATTATGACAGGTAACAGTAACTTCGATACTAATTATGACAAGTAACTGTAACTTCGATACTAATTATGACAGGTAACTGTAACTTCGTTACTAATTACGACAAGTAACTGTAATTTTGATAAAAAATAAGGCAGGTAAATGTAACTTCAATACCAATTATGAGAGGTAACAGTAACTTCGATACTAATTATGACTGGTAACAGCAACTTCGTTACTAATTATGACAAGTAACTGTAATTTCGATACTAATTATGGTAGGTAACTGTAACTTCGTTACTAATTATGAGAAGTAACTGTAATTTCGATACAAATTGTGGCAGGTTATTGTAATTTCCATACTAATTATGACAGGTAACAGTAACTTCGATACTAATTATGACATGTAACTGTAACTTCGATAGTAATTATGACAGGTAACAGTAAATTCGTTACTAATTATGACAGGTAACAGCAACTTCGTTACTAATTATGACAAGTAACTGTAATTTTGATACAAATTATGGCAGGTAACTGTAACTTCGATACTAATTATGACAAGTAACTGTAACTTCGATACTAATTATGACAGGTAACTGTAACTTCGATAATAATTATGACAAGTAACTCTAACTTCGTTACTAATTATGACAAGTAACTGTAATTTTGATAAAAAATTATGGCAGGTAACTGTTTCTTCGATACTAATTATGAGAGGTAACAGTAACTTCGATACTAATTATGACAGGTAACAGCAACTTCGTTACAAATTATGACAAGTAACTGTAATTTCGATACTAATTATGGCAGGTAACTGTAACTTCGTTACTAATTATGAGAAGTTACTGTAATTTCGATACAAATTGTGGCAGGAAATTGTAATTTCGAAACTAATTATGACAGGTAACAGTAACTTCGATACTAATTATGACAAGTAACTGTAACTTCGATAGTAATTATGACAGGTAACTGTAACTTCGTTACTAATTACGACAAGTAACTCTAACTTCGTTACTAATTATGACAAGTAACTCTAATTTTGATAAAAAATTATGGCAGGTAACTGTTACTTCGATACTAATTATGACAAGTAACTGTAATTTCGATACAAATTATGGCAGGTAACTGTAACTTCGATACTAATTATGACAGGTAACAGTCACTTCGATACTAATTACGACAGAAAACCGTAACTTCGATACTAATTATGACAGGTAACAGTAACTTCGATAATAATTATGGCAGGTAACTGTAACTTCGATAGTAATTATGACAGTTAACTGTAACTTCGTTACTAATTATGACAAGTAACTGTTATTTCGATAAAAATTATGGCAGGTAACTGTAACTTCGATACTAATTATGACATTTAAGAGTACCTTCGATACTAATTATGACAAGTAACTGTAACTTCGATACTAATTATGACAGGTAACTGTAACATCGTTACTAATTATGACAAGTAACTGTAATTTCGATACAAATTATGGCAGGTAATTGAAATTTGGATACTAATTATGACAGGTAACAGTAACTTCGATACTAATTATGACAAGTAACAGTAACTTCGATACTAATTATGACAAGTAACTGTAACTTCGATACTAATTACGACAGGTAACAGTAACTTCGATACTAATTATGACAACTAACTGTAACTTCGATACTAATTATGGCAGGTAACTGTAACTTCGTTACTAATTATGAGAAGTAACTGTAATTTCGATACAAATTTTGGCAGGTAATTGTAATTTCGATACTAATTATGACAGGTAACAGTAACTTCGATACTAATTATGACAAATAACTGTAACTTCGATAGTAATTATGACAGGTAACTGTAACTTCGTTACTAATTATGACGAGTAACTGTAATTTCGCTACAAATTATGGCAGGTAACTGTAAGTTCGATACTAATTATGACAGGTAACAGTAACTTCGTTACTAATTGTGACAGGTAACAGTAACAGCGATACTAATTAAGACAAGTAACTGTAACTTCGATACTAATTATGACAGGTAACTGTAACTTCGTTACTAATTATGACAAGTAACTGTAATTTTGATACAAATTATGGCAGGTTACTGTAACTTCGGTACTAATTATGACAGGTAACAGTAAATTCGATACTAATTATGACAAGTAACTCTAACTTCGTTACTAATTATGACAAGTATCTGTAATTTTGAAGAAAAATTATGGCAGGTAACTGTAACTTCGATACTAATTATGAGAGGTAACAGTAACTTCGATACTAATTATGACAGGTAACAGCAACTTCGTTACTAATTATGACAAGTAACTGTAATTTCGATACTAATTATGGCCGATAACTGTAACTTCGTTACTAATTATGAGATGTAACTGTAATTTCGATACAAATTGTGGCAGGTAATTGTAATTTCGATACTAATTATGACAGGTAACAGTAACTTCGATACTAATTATGACAAGTAACTGTAACTTCGATAGTAATTATGACAGGAAACTGTAACTTCGTTACTAATTATGACAAGTAACTGAAATTTCGATACAAATTATTGCAGGTAACTGTAACTTCGATACTAATTATGACAGGTAACAGTAAATTCGTTACTAATTATGACAGGTAACAGCAACTTCGTTACTAATTATGACAAGTTATTGTAATTTTGATACAAATTATGGAAGGTAACGGTAACTTCGATACTAATTATGACAAGTAACTGTAACTTCGATACTAATTATGACAGGTAACTGTAACTTCGATAATAATTATGACAAGTTACTCTAACTTCGTTACTAATTATGACAAGTAACTGTAATTTTGATAAAAAATCATGGCAGGTAACTGTATATTCGATACTAATTATGAGAGGTAACAGTATCTTCGATACTAATTATGACAGGTAACAGCAACTTCTTTACAAATTATGACAAGTAACTGTAATTTCGATAGTAATTATGGCAGGTAACTGTAACTTCGTTACTAATTATGAGAAGTTACTGTAATTTCGATACAAATTGTGGCAGGAAATTGTAATTTCGATACTAATTATGACAGGTAACAGTAACTTCGATACTAATTATGACAAGTAACTGTAACTTCGATAGTAATTATGACAGGTAACTGTAACTTCGTTACTAATTACGACAAGTAACTCTAACTTCGTTACTAATTATGACAAGTAACTCTAATTTTGATAAAAAATTATGGCAGGTAACTGTAACTTCGATACTAATTATGACAAGTAACTGTAATTTCGATACAAATTATGGCAGGTAACTGTAACTTCGATACTAATTATGACAGGTAACAGTAACTTCGATACTAATTACGAAAGAAAACCGTAACTTCAATACTAATTATGACAGGTAACAGTAACTTCGATAATAATTATGGCAGGTAACTGTAACTTCGATAGTAATTATGACAGTTAACTGTAACTTCGTTACTAATTATGACAAGTAACTGTTATATCGATAAAAATTATGGCAGGTAACTGTAACTTCGATACTAATTATGACATTTAAGAGTAACTTCGATACTAATTATGACAAGTAACTGTAACTTCGATACTAATTATGACAGGTAACTGTAACATCGTTACTAATTATGACAAGTAACTGTAATTTCGATACAAATTATGGCAGGTAATTGAAATTTGGATACTAATTATGACAGGTAACAGTAACTTCGATACTAATTATGACAAGTAACAGTAACTTCGATACTAATTATGACAAGTAACTGTAACTTCGATACTAATTACGACAGGTAACAGTAACTTCGATACTAATTATGACAAGTAACTGTAACTTCGATACTAATTATGGGAGGTAACTGTACCTTCGTTACTAATTATGAGAGGTAACTGTAATTTCGATACAAATTTTGGCAGGTAATTGTAATTTCGATACTAATTATGACAGGTAACAGTAACTTCGATACTAATTATGACAGGTAACAGCAACTTCGTTACTAATTATGACAAGTAACTGTAATTTCGATACTAATTATGGCCGATAACTGTAACTTCGTCTCTAATTATGAGATGTAACTGTAATTTCGATACAAATTGTGGCAGGTAATTGTAATTTCGATACTAATTATGACAGGTAACAGTATCTTCGATACTAATTATGACAAGTAACTGCAACTTCGATAGTAATTATGACAGGTATCTGTAACTTCGTTACTAATTATGACGAGTAACTGTAATTTCGCTACAAATTATGGCAGGTAACTGTAACTTCGATACTAATTATGACAGGTAACAGTAACTTCGTTACTAATTGTGACAGGTAACAGTAACATCGATAATAATTATGACAAGTAACTGTAACTTCGATACTAATTATGACAGGTAACTGTAACTTCGTTACTAATTATGACAAGTAACCGTAATTTTGATACAAATTATGGCAGGTAACTGTAACTTCGATACTAATTATGACAGGTAACAGTAAATTCGATACTAATTATGACAAGTAACTCTAACTTCGTTACTAATTATGACAAGTATCTGTAATTTTGAAAAAAAATTATGGCAGGTAAATGTAAGTTCAATACTAATTATGACAAGTAACTGTAAAATCGATACTAATTATGACAGGTAACTGTAACTTCGATACTAATTATGACAAGTAACTTTAACTTCGTTACTAATTATGACAAGCAACTGTAATTTTGATGAAAAATTATGGCAGGTAACTGTAACTTCGATACTAATTATGAGAGGTAACAGTAACTTCGATACTAATTATGACAGGTAACAGCAACTTCGTTACTAATTATGACAAGTAACTGTAATTTCGATACTAATTATGGCCGATAACTGTAACTTCGTTACTAATTATGAGATGTAACTGTAATTTCGATACAAATTGTGGCAGGTAATTGTAATTTCGATACTAATTATGACAGGTAACATTAACTTCGATACTAATTATGACAAGTAACTGTAACTTCGATAGTAATTATGACAGGAAACTGTAACTTCGTTACTAATTATGACAAGTAACTGAAATTTCGATACAAATTATTGCAGGTAACTGTAACTTCGATACTAATTATGACAGGTAACAGTAAATTCGTTACTAATTATGACAGGTAACAGCAACTTCGTTACTAATTATGACAAGTAACTGTAATTTTGATACAAATTATGGTAGGTAACTGTAACTTCGATACTAATTATGACAAGTAACTGTAACTTCGATACTAATTATGACAGGTAACTGTAACTTCGATAATAATTATGACAAGTTACTCTAACTTCGTTACTAATTATGACAAGTAACTGTAATTTTGATAAAAAATCATGGCAGGTAACTGTATATTCGATACTAATTATGAGAGGTAACAGTATCTTCGATACTAATTATGACAGGTAACAGCAACTTCTTTACAAATTATGACAAGTAACTGTAATTTCGATAGTAATTATGGCAGGTAACTGTAACTTCGTTACTAATTATGAGAAGTTACTGTAATTTCGATACAAATTGTGGCAGGAAATTGTAATTTCGATACTAATTATGACAGGTAAGAGTAACTTCGATACTAATTATGACAAGTAACTGTAACTTCGATAGGATTTATGACAGGTAACTGTAACTTCGTTACTAATTACGACAAGTAACTCTAACTTCGTTACTAATTATGACAAGTAACTCTAATTTTGATAAAAAATTATGGCAGGTAACTGTAACTTCGATACTAATTATGACAAGTAACTGTAATTTCGATACAAATTATGGCAGGTAACTGTAACTTCGATACTAATTATGACAGGTAACAGTAACTTCGATACTAATTACGAAAGAAAACCGTAACTTCGATACTAATTATGACAGGTAACAGTAACTTCGATAATAATTATGGCAGGTAACTGTAACTTCGATAGTAATTATGACAGTTAACTGTAACTTCGTTACTAATTATGACAAGTAACTGTTATATCGATAAAAATTATGGCAGGTAACTGTAACTTCGATACTAATTATGACATTTAAGAGTAACTTCGATACTAATTATGACAAGTAACTGTAACTTCGATACTAATTATGACAGGTAACTGTAACATCGTTACTAATTATGACAAGTAACTGTAATTTCGATACAAATTATGGCAGGTAATTGAAATTTGGATACTAATTATGAAAGGCAACAGTAACTTCGATACTAATTATGACAAGTAACAGTAACTTCGATACTAATTATGACAAGTAACTGTAACTTCGATACTAATTACGACCGGTAACAGTAACTTCGATACTAATTATGACAAGTAACTGTAACTTCGATACTAATTATGGGAGGTAACTGTACCTTCGTTACTAATTATGAGAGGTAACTGTAATTTCGATACAAATTTTGGCAGGTAATTGTAATTTCGATACTAATTATGACAGGTAACAGTAACTTCTATACTAATTATGACAAGTAACTGTAACTTCGATAGTAATTATGACAGGTAACTGTAACTTCGTTACTAATTATGACGAGTAACTGTAATTTCGCTACAAATTTTGGCAGGTAACTGTAACTTCGATACTAATTATGACAGGTAACAGTAACTTCGTTACTAATTGTGACAGGTAACAGTAACATCGATAATAATTATGACAAGTAACTGTAACTTCGATACTAATTATGACAGGTAACTGTAACTTCGTTACTAATTATGACAAGTAACCGTAATTTTGATACAAATTATGGCAGGTAACTGTAACTTCGATACTAATTATGACAGGTAACAGTAAATTCGATACTAATTATGACAAGTAACTCTAACTTCGTTACTAATTATGACAAGTATCTGTAATTTTGAAAAAAAATTATGGCAGGTAAATGTAAGTTCAATACTAATTATGACAAGTAACTGTAAAATCTATACTAATTATGACAGGTAACAGCAACTTCGTTACTAATTATGACAAGTAACTGTAATTTCGATACTAATTATGGCCGATAACTGTAACTTCGTTACTAATTATGAGATGTAACTGTAATTTCGATACAAATTGTGGCAGGTAATTGTAATTTCGATACTAATTATGACAGGTAACAGTAACTTCGATACTAATTATGACAATTAACTGTAACTTCGATAGTAATTATGACAGGTAACTGTAACATCGTTACTAATTATGACAAGTAACTCTAACTTCGTTACTAATTATGACAAGTAACTGTAATTTTGATTAAAAATTATGGCAGGTAACTGTAACTTCGATACTAATTGTGACAAGTAACTGTAATTTCGATACAAATTATGGCAGGTAACTGTAACTTCGATACTAATTATGACAGGTAACAGTAACTTCGATACTAATTATGGCAGGTAATTGTAATTTCGATACTAATTATGACAGGTAACAGTAACTTCGATACTAATTATGACAAGTAACAGTAACTTCGATACTAATTATGACAAGTAACTGTAACTTCGATACTAATAATGACAGGTAACTGTAACTTCGTTACTAATTATGACAAGTAACTGTAATTTCGATACAAATTATGGCAGGTAATTGTAATTTCGATACTAATTATGACAAGTAACAGTAACTTCGATACTAATTATGACAAGTAACTGTAACTTCGATACTAATAATGACAGGTAACTGTAACTTCGTTACTCATTATGACAAGTAACTGTAATTTCGATACAAATTATGGCAGGTAATTGTAATTTCGATACTAATTATGACAGGTAACAGTAACTTCGATACTAATTATGACAAGTAACTGTAACTTCGATACTAATTATGACAGGTAACTGTAACTTCGTTACTAATTATGACAAGTAACTGTAATTTTGATACAAATTTTGGCAGGTAACTGTAACTTCGATACTAATTATGACAGGTAACAGTAACTTCGATACTAATTATGACAAGTAACTATAACTTCGATAAAAATTGTGACAGGTTACTGTAACTTCGATACTATTTATGACAAGAAACTCTTAATTCGTTACTAATTATGACAAGTAACAGTAATTTTGATAACAAATTAAGGTAGGTAACTGTAACTTCAATACTAATTATGACAGGTAACAGTAACTTCGATACTAATTATGACAAGTAACTGTAACTTCGATACTAATTATGACAGGTAACTGTAACTTCGTTACTAATTATGACAAGTAACTGTAATTTCGATACAAATTTTGGCAGGTAACTGTAACTTCGATACTAATTATGACAGGTAACAGTAACTTCGATACTAATTATGACAAGTAACTGTAACTTCGATACTAATTATGACAGGTAACTGTAACTTCGTTACTAATTATGACATGTAACTGCAATTTTGATACAAATTATGGCAGGTAACGGTAACTTCGGTACTAATTATGACAGGTAACAGTAACTTCGATACTAATTATGACAAGTAACTATAACTTCGATACTTATTATGACAGGTAACTGTAACTTCGATACTAATTATGACAAGTAACTCTAACTTCGTTACTAATTATGACAAGTAACTGTAATTTTGATAAAAAAAAATAAGGCAGGTAAATGTAACTTCAATACCAATTTTGAGAGGTAACTGTAACTTCGATACTAATTATGACTGGTAACAGCAACTTCGTTACTAATTATGACAAGTAACTGTAATTTCATACTAATTATGGTAGGTAACTGTAACTTCGTTACTAATTATGAGAAGTAACTGTAATTTCGATACAAATTGTGGCAGGTTATTGTAATTTCCATACTAATTATGACAGGTAACAGTAACATCGATACTAATTATGGCAGGTAACTGTCACTTCGATAATAATTATGACAGGTAACTGTAACTTCGTTACTAATTATGACAAGTAACTGAAATTTCGATACAAATTATTGCAGGTAACTGTAACTTCGATACTTATTATGACAGGTAACAGTAAATTCGTTAATAATTATGACAGGTAACAGCAACTTCGTTACTAATTATGACAAATAACTGTAATTTTGATACAAATTATGGCAGGTAACTGTAACTTCGATACTAATTATGACAAGTAACTGTAACTTCGATACTAATTATGACAGGTAACTGTAACTTCGATAATAATTATGACAAGTAACTCTAACTTCGTTACTAATTATGACAAGTAACTGTAATTTTGATAAAAAAATTATGGCAGGTAACTGTATCTTCGATACTAATTATGAGAGGTAACAGTAACTTCGATACTAATTATGACAGGTAACTGTAACTTCGTTACTAATTACGACAAGTAACTCTAACTTCGTTACTAATTATGACAAGTAACTCTAATTTTGATAAAAAATTATGGCAGGTAACTGTAACTTCGATACTAATTATGACAGGTAACAGTCACTTCGATACTAATTACGACAGAAAACCGTAACTTCGATACTAATTATGACAGGTAACAGTAACTTCGATAATAATTATGGCAGGTAACTGTAACTTCGATAGTAATTATGACAGTTAACTGTAACTTCGTTACTAATTATGACAAGTAACTGTTATTTCGATAAAAATTATGGCAGGTAACTGTAACTTCGATACTAATTATGACATTTAAGAGTAACTTCGATACTAATTATGACAAGTAACTGTAACTTCGATACTAATTATGACAAGTAACTGTAACATCGTTACTAATTATGATAAGTAACTGTAATTTCGATACAAATTATGGCAGGTAATTGAAATTTGGATACTAATTATGACAGGTAACAGTAACTTCGATACTAATTATGACAAGTAACAGTAACTTCGATACTAATTATGACAAGTAACTGTAACTTCGATACTAATTACGACAGGTAACAGTAACTTCGATACTAATTATGCTAAGTAACTGTAACTTCGATACTAATTATGGCAGGTAACTGTAACTTCGTTACTAATTATGAGATGTAACTGTAATTTCGATACAAATTTTGGCAGGTAATTGTAATTTCGATACTAATTATGACAGGTAACAGTAACTTCGATACTAATTATGACAAGTAATTGTAACTTCGATAGTAATTATGACAGGTAACTGTAGCTTCGTTACTAATTATGACGAGTAACTGTAATTTCGCTACAAATTATGGCAGGTAACTGTAACTTCGATACTAATTATGACAGGTAACAGTAACTTCGTTACTAATTGTGACAGGTAACAGTAACATCGATACTAATTATGACAAGTAACTGTAACTTCGATACTAATTATGACAGGTAACTGTAACTTCGTTAATAATTACGACAAGTAACTGTAATTTTGATACAAATTATGGCAGGTAACTGTAACTTCGGTACTATTTATGACAGGTAACAGTAAATTCGATACCAATTATGACAAGTAACTCTAACTTCGTTACTAATTATGACAAGTATCTGTAATTTTGAAAAAAAATTATGGCAGGTAAATGTAAGTTCAATACTAATTATGACAAGTAACTGTAAAATCGATACTAATTATGACAGGTAACTGTAACTTCGATACCAATTATGACAAGTAACTTTAACTTCGTTACTAATTATGACAAGTAACTGTCATTTTGATAAAAAATTATGGCAGGTAACTGTAACTTCGATACTAATTATGAGAGGTAACTGTAACTTCGATACTAATTATGACAGGTAACAGCAACTTCGTTACTAATTATGACAAGTAACTGTAATTTCGATACTAATTATGGCCGATAACTGTAACTTCGTTACTAATTATGAGATGTAACTGTAATTTCGATACAAATTGTGGCAGGTAATTGTAACTTCGATACTAATTATGACAGGTAACAGTAACGTCGATACTAATTATGACTGGTAACTGTAACTTCGATACGAATTATGACAAGGAACTGTAATTCGATACAAATTATGGCAGGTAACTGTAACCTCGATACTAATTATGACAGGAAACAGTAACTTCGATACTAATTATGACAAGAATCTATAACTTCGATACAAATTATGACAGGTAACTGTAACTTCGATACTAATTATGACAAGAAACTCTACCTTCGTTACTAATTATGACACGTAACTGTAATTTTGATAAAAATTATGGTAGGTAACTGTAACTTCAATACTAATTATGACAGGTAGCAGTAACTTCGATACTATGTATGACAGGTAACTGTAACTTCGTTACTAATTAATACAAGTAACATTAATTTCGATACTAATTATGGCAGGTAACTGTAACTTCGTTACTAATTATGACAAGTCCCTGTAATTTCGATACAAATTATGGCAGGTAACTGTAACTTCGATACTAATTATGACAAATAACTGTAACTTCGATACTAATTATGACAGGTAACTGTAACTTCGTTACTAATTATGACAAGTAACTGTAATTTCGATACAAATTTTAGCAGGTAACTGTAACTTCGATACTAATTATGACAGGTAACAGTAACTTCGATACTTATTATGACAAGTAACTGTAACTTCGATACTAATTATGACAGGGAACTGTAAGTTCGTTACTAATTATGACAAGTAACTGTAATTTCGATACTAATCATGCCAGGTAACAGTAACTTCGATTCTAATTATGACAAGAACCTCTAAAGTCGTTACTAATTATGACAAGTAACTGTAATTTTGATAAAAAATTATGGTAGGTAACTGTAACTTCAATACTAATTATGTCAGGTAAAAGTAACTTCGATACTAATTATGACAGGTAACTGTAACTTCGTTACTAATTATGACAAGTAACTTTAATTTCGATACTAATTATGGCAGGTAACTGTAACTTCGTTACTAATTATGACAAGTCCCTGTAATTTCGATACAAATTATGGCAGGTAACTGTAACTTCGATACTAATTATGACAGTTAACAGTAACTTCGATACTAATTATGACAGGAAACTGTAACTTCGTTACTAATTCTGACAAGTAACTGTAATTTCGATACAAATTAAGACAGGTTACTGTAACTTCGTTACTAATTATGACAGGTAACTGTAATTTCGATACAAATTGTGGCAGGTAACTGTAACTTCGATACTAATTATGACATTTAACAGTAACTTCGATACTAATTATGACAAGTAACTGTAACTTCGATACAAATTATGACAGGTAACTGTAACTTCGATACTAATTATGACAGTTAACTGTAACTTCGTTAATAATTATGACAGGTAACTGTAATTTCGATACAAATTATGACAAGTAACTGTAACTTCGATACGAATTATGACAAGGAAGTGTAATTTCGATACAAATTATGACAGGTAACAGTAACTTCGATACTAATTATGACAAGTAACTATAACTTCGATACAAATTATGACAGGTAACTGTAACTTCGATACTAATTACGACAGTTAACTGTAACTTCGTTAATAATTATGACAGGTAACTGTAATTTCGATACAAATTATGGCAGGTAACTGTAACTTCGATACTAATTATGACATTTAACAGTAACATCGATACTAATTATGACAAGTAACTGTAACTTCGATACTAATTATGACAGGTAACAGTAACATCGTTACTAATTATGACAAGTAACTGTAATTTCGATACAAATTATGGCAGGTAATTGTAATTTCTATACTAACTATGACAGGTAACAGTAACTTCGATACTAATTATGACAAGTAACAGTAACTTCGATACTAATTATGACAAGTAACTGTAACTTCGATACTAATTATGACAGGTAACTGTAACTTCGTTATTAATTATGGCAAGTAACTGTAATTTCGATACAAATTATGGCAGGTAATTGTAATTTCGATACTAATTATGACAGGTAACAGTAACTTCGATACTAATTATGACAAGTAACTGTAACTTCGATACTAATTATGACAGGTAACTGTAACTTCGTTTCTAATTATGACAAGTAACTGTAATTTTGATACAAATTTTGGCAGGTAACTGTAAGTACGATACTAATTATGACAGGTAACAGTAACTTCGATACTAATTATGACAAGTAACTATAACTTCGATAAAAATTGTGACAGGTTACTGTAACTTCCATACTAATTATGACAAGAAACTCTAAATTCGTTACTAATTATGACAAGTAACAGTAATTTTGATAAAAAATTATGGTAGGTAACTGTTCAATACTAATTATGACAGGTAGCAGTAACTTCGATACTAATTATGACAAGTAACTGTAACTTCGATACTAATTATGACAAGTAACTGTAACTTCGATACTAATTATGACAGGTAACTGTAACTTCGTTACTAATTATGACAAGTAACTGTAATTTCGTTACAAATTACGGCAGTTAATTGTAATTTCGAAACTAATTATTACAGGTAACTGTAACTTCGACACTAATTATGACAAGTAACAGTAACTTCGATATTTATTATGACAAGTAACTGTAACTTCGAAACTAATTATGACAGGTAACTGTAACTTCGTTACTAATTATGACAAGTAACTGTTACTTCGTTACTAATTATGACAAGTAACTGTTATTTCGATACAAATTACGGCAGGTAACTGTAACTTCGATACTAATTATGACATTTAAGAGTAACATCGATACTAATTATGACAAGTAACTGTAACTTCGATACTAATTAAGACAGGTAACTGTAACTTCGTTACTAATTATGTCAAGTAACTGTAATTTCGTTACAAATTATGGCAGGTAATTTTAATTTCGATACTATTTATGACAGGTAACTGTAACTTCGATACTAATTATGACAAGTAACAGTTACTTCGATACTAATTATGACAAGTAACTGTAACTTCGATACTAATTATGACAGGTAACTGTAAGTTCGTTACTAATTATGACAAGTAACTGTAATTTCGATACAAATTTTGGCAGGTAACTCTAACGTCGATACTAATTATGACAGGAAACAGTAACTTCGATACTTATTGTGACAAGTAACTGTAACTTCGATACTAATTTTGACATGTAACTGTAACTTCGTTACTAATTATGACAAGTAACTGTAATTTCGATACAAATTATGGCAGGTAATTGGAATTTCGATACTAATTATGACAGGTAACAGTAACTTCGATACTAATTATGACAAGTAACAGTAACTTCGATACTAATAATGACTAGTAACTGTAACTTCGATACTAATTATGACAGGTAACTGTAACTTCGTTACTAATTATGACAAGTAACTGTAATTTCGATACAAATTTTGGCAGGTAACTGTAACTTCGATACTAATTATGACAGGTAACAGTAACTTCGATACTAATTATGACAAGTAACTGTAACTTCGATACTAATTATGACAGGTAACTTTAACTTCGTTACTAATTATGACAAGTAACTGTAATTTTGATACAAATTATGGCAGGTAACGGTAACTTCGATACTAATTATGACAGGTAACAGTAACTTCGATACTAATTATGACAAGTAACTATAACTTCGATACTTATTATGACAGGTAACTGTAACTTCGATACTAATTATGACAAGTAACTCTAACTTCGTTACTAATTATGACAAGTAACTGTAATTTTGATTAAAAAAAATAAGGCAGGTAAATGTAACTTCAATACTAATTATGAGAGGTAACAGTAACTTCGATACCAATTATGACTGGTAACAGCAACTTCGTTACTAATTATGACAGGTAACAGCAACTTCGTTACTAATTATGACAAGTAACTGTAATTTCGATACTAATTATGGTAGGTAACTGTAACTTCGTTACTAATTATGAGAAGTAACTGTAATTTCGATACAAATTGTAGCAGGTTATTGTAATTTCCATACTAATTATGAGAGGTAACAGTAACTTCGATACTAATTATGACAAGTAACTGTAACTTCGATAGTAATTATGACAGGTAACTGTAACTTCGTTACTAATTATGACAAGTAACTGAAATTTCGATACAAATTAATGCAGGTAACTGTAACTTCGATACTAATTATGACAGGTAACAGTAACTTCGTTACTAATTATGACAGGTAACAGCAACTTCGTTACTAATTATGACAAGTAACTGTAATTTTGATACAAATTATGGCAGGTAACTGTAACTTCGATACTAATTATGACAAGTAACTGTAACTTCGATACTAATTATGACAGGTAACTGTAACTTCGATAATAATTATGACAAGTTACTCTAACTTCGTTACAAATTATGACAAGTAACTGTAATTTTGATAAAAAATTATGGCAGGTAACTATAACTTCGATACTAATTATGAGAGGTAACAGTAACTTCGATACTAATTATGACAGGTAACAGCAACTTCGTTACAAATTATGACAAGTAACTGTAATTTCGATACTAATTATGGCAGCTAACTGTAACTTCGTTACTAATTATGAGATGTTACTGTATTTACGATACAAATTGTGGCAGGAAATTTTAATTTCGATACTAATTATGACAGGTAACAGTAACTTCGATACTAATTATGACAAGTAACTGTAACTTCGATAGTAATTATGACAGGTAACTGTACCTTCGTTACTAATTACGACCAGTAACTCTAACTTCGTTACTAATTATGACAAGTAACTCTAATTTTGATAAAAAATTATGGCAGGTAACTGTAACTTCGATACTAATTATGACAAGTAACTGTAATTTCGATACAAATTATGGCAGGTAACTGTAACTTCGATACTAATTATGACAGGTAACAGTAACTTCGATACTAATTACGACAGAAAACCGCAACTTCGATACTAATTATGACAGGTAACAGTAACTTCGATAATAATTATGGCAGGTAACTGTAACTTCGATAGTAATTATGACAGTTAACTGTAACTTCGTTACTAATTATGACAAGTAACTGTAACTTCGTTACTAATTATGACAAGTAACTGTAATTTTGATACAAATTATGGCAGGTAACTGTAACTTCGATACTAAGTATGACAGGTAACAGTAAATTCGATACTAATTATGACAAGTAACTCTAACTTCGTTACTAATTATGACAAGTATCTGTAATTTTGAAAAAAAAATTATGGCAGGTAACTGTAAGTTCGATACTAATTATGACAAGTAACTGAAAAATCGATACTAATTATGACAGGTAACTGTAACTTCGATACTAATTATGACAAGTAACATTAACTTCGTTACTAATTATGAAAAGTAACTGTAATTTTGATAAAAAATTATGGCAGGTAACTGTAACTTCGATACTAATTATGAGAGGTAACAGTAACTTCGATATTAATTATGACAGGTAACAGCAACGTCATTACTAATTATGACAAGTAACTGTAATTTCGACACTAATTATGGCCGATAACTGTAATTTCGTTACTAATTATGAGATGTAACTGTAATTTCGATACAAATTGTGGCAGGTAATTGTAATTTCGATACTATTTATGACAGGTAACAGTAACTTCGATCGTAATTATGACAATTAACTGTAACTTCGATAGTAATTATGACAGGTAACTGTAACATCGTTACTAATTATGACAAGTAACTCTAACTTCGTTACTAATTATGACAAGTAACTGTAATTTTGATTAAAAATTATGGCAGGTAACTGTAACTTCGATACTAATTATGACAAGTAACTGTAATTTCGATACAAATTATGGCAGGTAACTGTAACTTCGATACTAATTATGACAGGTAACAGTAACTTCGATACTAATTATGACAGAAAACAGTAACTTCGATACTAATTATGACAGGTAACAGTAACTTCGATAATAATTATGGCAGGTAACTGTAACGTCGATACTAATTATGACAGTTAACTGTAACTTCGTTAATAATTATGACAGTTAACTGTAATTTCGATACAAATTATGGCAGGTAACTGTAACTTCGATACTAATTATGACAAGTAACTAAAATTTCGATACAAATTATGGCAGGTAATTGTAATTTCGATACTAACTAACAAGTAACAGTAACTTCGATACTATTTATGACAAGTAACATTAACTTCGATACTAATTACGACAAGTAACTGTAACTTCGATACTAATAATGACAGGTAACTGTAACATCGTTACTAATTATGACAAGTAACTGTAATTTCGATACAAATTATGGCAGGTAATTGTAATATCGATACTAATTATGACAGGTTACAGTAACTTCGATACTAATTAAGACAAGTAACTGTAACTTCGATACTAATTATGACAGGTAACAGTAACTTCGATACTAATTATGACAAGTAACTGTAACTTCGATACTAATTATGACAGGTAACTGTAACTTCGTTACTAATTATGACAAGTAACTGTAATTTCGTTACAAATTACGGCAGTTAATTGTAATTTCGAAACTAATTATGACAGGTAACTGTAACTTCGATACTAATTATGACAAGTAACAGTAACTTCGATATTTATTATGACAAGTAACTGTAACTTCGATACTAATTATGACAGGTGACTGTAACTTCGTTACTAATTATGACAAGTAACTGTAACATCGTTACTAATTATGACAAGTAACTGTTATTTCGATACAAATTAATGCAGGTAACTGTAACTTCGATACTAATTATGACAGGTAACAGTAACTTCGTTACTAATTATGACAGGTAACAGCAACTTCGTTACTAATTATGACAAGTAACTGTAATTTTGATACAAATTATGACAGGTAACTGTAACTTCGATACTAATTTTGACAAGTAACTGTAACTTCGATACTAATTATGACAGGTAACTGTAACTTCGATAATAATTATGACAAGTTACTCTAACTTCGTTACAAATTATGACAAGTAACTGTAATTTTGATAAAAAATTATGGCAGGTAACTATAACTTCGATACTAATTATGAGATGTAACAGTAACTTCGATACTAATTATGACAGGTAACAGCAACTTCGTTACAAATTATGACAAGTAACTGTAATTTCGATACTAATTATGGCAGGTAACTGTAACTTCGTTACTAATTATGAGATGTTACTGTATTTACGATACAAATTGTGGCAGGAAATTGTAATTTCGATACTAATTATGACAGGTAACAGTAACTTCGATACTAATTATGACAAGTAACTGTAACTTCGATAGTAATTATGACAGGTAACTGTACCTTCGTTACTAATTACGACAAGTAACTCTAACTTCGTTACTAATTATGACAAGTAACTCTAATTTTGATAAAAAATTATGGCAGGTAACTGTAACTTCGATACTAATTATGACAAGTAACTGTAATTTCGATACAAATTATGGCAGGTAACTGTAACTTCGATACTAATTATGACAGGTAACAGTAACTTCGATACTAATTACGACAGAAAACCGTAACTTCGATACTAATTATGACAGGTAACAGTAACTTCGATAATAATTATGGCAGGTAACTGTAACTTCGATAGTAATTATGACAGTTAACTGTAACTTCGTTACTAATTATGACAAGTAACTGTAACTTCGTTACTAATTATGACAAGTAACTGTAATTTTGATACAAATTATGGCAGGTAACTGTAACTTCGATACTAAGTATGACAGGTAACAGTAAATTCGATACTAATTATGACAAGTAACTCTAACTTCGTTACTAATTATGACAAGTATCTGTAATTTTGAAAAAAAATTATGGCAGGTAACTGTAAGTTCGATACTAATTATGACAAGTAACATTAACTTCGTTACTAATTATGACAAGTAACTGTAATTTTGATAAAAAATTATGGCAGGTAACTGTAACTTCGATACTAATTATGAGAGGTAACAGTAACTTCGATACAAATTATGACAGGTAACTGTAACTTCGATACTAATTATGACAGTTAACTGTAACTTCGATACTAATTATGACAAGTAACTGTAACTTCGATACTAATTATGACAGGTAACTGTAACTTCGTTACTAATTATGACATGTAACTGCAATTTTGATACAAATTATGGCAGGTAACGGTAACTTCGGTACTAATTATGACAGGTAACAGTAACTTCGATACTAATTATGACAAGTAACTATAACTTCGATACTTATTATGACAGGTAACTGTAACTTCGATACTAATTATGACAAGTAACTCTAACTTCGTTACTAATTATGACAAGTAACTGTAATTTTGATAAAAAAAATAAGGCAGGTAAATGTAACTTCAATACCAATTATGAGAGGTAACAGTAACTTCGATACTAATTATGACTGGTAACAGCAACTTCGTTACTAATTATGACAAGACTCTGTAATTTCGATACTAATTATGGTAGGTAACTGTAACTTCGTTACTAATTATGAGAAGTAACTGTAATTTCGATACAAATTGTGGCAGGTTATTGTTATTTCCATACTAATTATGACAGGTAACAGTAACATCGATACTAATTATGACAAGTAACTGTAACTTCGATAGTAATTATGACAGGTAACTGTAACTTCGTTACTAATTATGACAAGTAACTGAAATTTCGATACAAATTATTGCAGGTAACTGTAACTTCGATACTTATTATGACAGGTAACAGTAAATTCGTTAATAATTATGACAGGTAACAGCAACTTCGTTACTAATTATGACAAATAACTGTAATTTTGATACAAATTATGGCAGGTAACTGTAACTTCGATACTAATTATGACAAGTAACTGTAACTTCGATACTAATTATGACAGGTAACTGTAACTTCGATAATAATTATGACAAGTAACTCTAACTTCGTTACTAATTATGACAAGTAACTGTAATTTTGATAAAAAATTATGGCAGGTAACTGTATCTTCGATACTAATTATGAGAGGTAACAGTAACTTCGATACTAATTATGACAGGTAACTGTAACTTCGTTACTAATTACGACAAGTAACTCTAACTTCGTTACTAATTATGACAAGTAACTCTAATTTTGATAAAAAATTATGGCAGGTAACTGTAACTTCGATACTAATTATGACAGGTAACAGTCACTTCGATACTAATTACGACAGAAAACCGTAACTTCGATACTAATTATGACAGGTAACAGTAACTTCGATAATAATTATGGCAGGTAACTGTAACTTCGATAGTAATTATGACAGTTAACTGTAACTTCGTTACTAATTATGACAAGTAACTGTTATTTCGATAAAAATTATGGCAGGTAACTGTAACTTCGATACTAATTATGACATTTAAGAGTAACTTCGATACTAATTATGACAAGTAACTGTAACTTCGATACTAATTACGACAGGTAACAGTAACTTCGATACTAATTATGCTAAGTAACTGTAACTTCGATACTAATTATGGCAGGTAACTGTAACTTCGTTACTAATTATGAGAAGTAACTGTAATTTCGATACAAATTTTGGCAGGTAATTGTAATTTCGATACTAATTATGACAGGTAACAGTAACTTCGATACTAATTATGACAAGTAATTGTAACTTCGATAGTAATTATGACAGGTAACTGTAACTTCGTTACTAATTATGACGAGTAACTGTAATTTCGCTACAAATTATGGCAGGTAACTGTAACTTCGATACTAATTATGACAGGTAACAGTAACTTCGTTACTAATTGTGACAGGTAACAGTAACATCGATACTAATTATGACAAGTAACTGTAACTTCGATACTAATTATGACAGGTAACTGTAACTTCGTTAATAATTACGACAAGTAACTGTAATTTTGATACAAATTATGGCAGGTAACTGTAACTTCGGTACTATTTATGACAGGTAACAGTAAATTCGATACTAATTATGACAAGTAACTCTAACTTCGTTACTAATTATGACAAGTATCTGTAATTTTGAAAAAAAATTATGGCAGGTAAATGTAAGTTCAATACTAATTATGACAATTAACTGTAAAATCGATACTAATTATGACAGGTAACTGTAACTTCGATACCAATTATGACAAGTAACTTTAACTTCGTTACTAATTATGACAAGTAACTGTCATTTTGATAAAAAATTATGGCAGGTAACTGTAACTTCGATACTAATTATGAGAGGTAACAGTAACTTCGATACTAATTATGACAGGTAACAGCAACTTCGTTACTAATTATGACAAGTAACTGTAATTTCGATACTAATTATGGCCGATAACTGTAACTTCGTTACTAATTATGAGATGTAACTGTAATTTCGATACAAATTGTGGCAGGTAATTGTAACTTCGATACTAATTATGACGGGTAACAGTAACGTCGATACTAATTATGACTGGTAACTGTAACTTCGATACGAATTATGACAAGGAACTGTAATTCGATACAAATTATGGCAGGTAACTGTAACCTCGATACTAATTATGACAGGAAACAGTAACTTCGATACTAATTATGACAAGAATCTATAACTTCGATACAAATTATGACAGGTAACTGTAACTTCGATACTAATTATGACAAGAAACTCTACCTTCGTTACTAATTATGACACGTAACTGTAATTTTGATAAAAATTATGGTAGGTAACTGTAACTTCAATACTAATTATGACAGGTAGCAGTAACTTCGATACTATGTATGACAGGTAACTGTAACTTCGTTACTAATTAATACAAGTAACATTAATTTCGATACTAATTATGGCAGGTAACTGTAACTTCGTTACTAATTATGACAAGTCCCTGTAATTTCGATACAAATTATGGCAGGTAACTGTAACTTCGATACTAATTATGACAAATAACTGTAACTTCGATACTAATTATGACAGGTAACTGTAACTTCGTTACTAATTATGACAAGTAACTGTAATTTCGATACAAATTTTAGCAGGTAACTGTAACTTCGATACTAATTATGACAGGTAACAGTAACTTCGATACTTATTATGACAAGTAACTGTAACTTCGATACTAATTATGACAGGTAACTGTAAGTTCGTTACTAATTATGACAAGTAACTGTAATTTCGATACAAATTATGGCAGGTCACTGTAACTTCGATACTAATCATGCCAGGTAACAGTAACTTCGATTCTAATTATGCAAGAACCTCTAAAGTCGTTACTAATTATGACAAGTAACTGTAATTTTGATAAAAAATTATGGTAGGTAACTGTAACTTCAATACTAATTATGTCAGGTAAAAGTAACTTCGATACTAATTATGACAGGTAACTGTAACTTCGTTACTAATTATGACAAGTAACTTTAATTTCGATACTAATTATGGCAGGTAACTGTAACTTCGTTACTAATTATGACAAGTCCCTGTAATTTCGATACAAATTATGGCAGGTAACTGTAACTTCGATACTAATTATGACAGTTAACAGTAACTTCGATACTAATTATGACAGGAAACTGTAACTTCGTTACTAATTCTGACAAGTAACTGTAATTTCGATACAAATTAAGACAGGTTACTGTAACTTCGTTACTAATTATGACAGGTAACTGTAATTTCGATACAAATTGTGGCAGGTAACTGTAACTTCGATACTAATTATGACATTTAACAGTAACTTCGATACTAATTATGACAAGTAACTGTAACTTCGATACAAATTATGACAGGTAACTGTAACTTCGATACTAATTATGACAGTTAACTGTAACTTCGTTAATAATTTTGACGGGTAACTGTAATTTCGATACAAATTATGACAAGTAACTGTAACTTCGATACGAATTATGACAAGGAAGTGTAATTTCGATACAAATTATGACAGGTAACAGTAACTTCGATACTAATTATGACAAGTAACTATAACTTCGATACAAATTATGACAGGTAACTGTAACTTCGATACTAATTACGACAGTTAACTGTAACTTCGTTAATAATTATGACAGGTAACTGTAATTTCGATACAAATTATGGCAGGTAACTGTAACTTCGATACTAATTATGACATTTAACAGTAACTTCGATACTAATTATGACAAGTAACTGTAACTTCGATACTAATTATGACAGGTAACAGTAACATCGTTACTAATTATGACAAGTAACTGTAATTTCGATACAAATTATGGCAGGTAATTGTAATTTCTATACTAACTATGACAGGTAACAGTAACTTCGATACTAATTATGACAAGTAACAGTAACTTCGATACTAATTATGACAAGTAACTGTAACTTCGATACTAATTATGACAGGTAACTGTAACTTCGTTATTAATTATGGCAAGTAACTGTAATTTCGATACAAATTATGGCAGGTAATTGTAATTTCGATACTAATTATGACAGGTAACAGTAACTTCGATATTAATTATGACAAGTAACTGTAACTTCGATACTAATTATGACAGGTAACTGTAACTTCGTTTCTAATTATGACAAGTAACTGTAATTTTGATACAAATTTTGGCAGGTAACTGTAAGTACGATACTAATTATGACAGGTAACAGTAACTTCGATACTAATTATGACAAGTAACTATAACTTCGATAAAAATTGTGACAGGTTACTGTAACTTCCATACTAATTATGACAAGAAACTCTAAATTCGTTACTAATTATGACAAGTAACAGTAATTTTGATAAAAAATTATGGTAGGTAACTGTTCAATACTAATTATGACAGGTAGCAGTAACTTCGATACTAATTATGACAAGTAACTGTAACTTCGATACTAATTATGACAAGTAACTGTAACTTCGATACTAATTATGACAGGTAACTGTAACTTCGTTACTAATTATGACAAGTAACTGTAATTTCGTTACAAATTACGGCAGTTAATTGTAATTTCGAAACTAATTATTACAGGTAACTGTAACTTCGACACTAATTATGACAAGTAACAGTAACTTCGATATTTATTATGACAAGTAACTGTAACTTCGAAACTAATTATGACAGGTAACTGTAACTTCGTTACTAATTATGACAAGTAACTGTTACTTCGTTACTAATTATGACAAGTAACTGTTATTTCGATACAAATTACGGCAGGTAACTGTAACTTCGATACTAATTATGACATTTAAGAGTAACATCGATACTAATTATGACAAGTAACTGTAACTTCGATACTAATTATGACAGGTAAAAGTAACTTCGTTACTAATTATGTCAAGTAACTGTAATTTCGTTACAAATTATGGCAGGTAATTTTAATTTCGATACTATTTATGACAGGTAACTGTAACTTCGATACTAATTATGACAAGTAACAGTTACTTCGATACTAATTATGACAAGTAACTGTAACTTCGATACTAATTATGACAGGTAACTGTAACTTCGTTACTAATTATGACAAGTAACTGTAATTTCGATACAAATTTTGGCAGGTAACTCTAACGTCGATACTAATTATGACAGGAAACAGTAACTTCGATACTTATTGTGACAAGTAACTGTAACTTCGATACTAATTTTGACATGTAACTGTAACTTCGTTACAAATTATGACAAGTAACTGTAATTTCGATACAAATTATGGCAGGTAATTGGAATTTCGATACTAATTATGACAGGTAACAGTAACTTCGATACTAATTATGACAAGTAACAGTAACTTCGATACTAATTATGACTAGTAACTGTAACTTCGATACTAATTATGACAGGTAACTGTAACTTCGTTACTAATTATGACAAGTAACTGTAATTTCGATACAAATTTTGGCAGGTAACTGTAACTTCGATACTAATTATGACAGGTAACAGTAACTTCGATACTAATTATGACAAGTAACTGTAACTTCGATACTAATTATGACAAGTAACTTTAACTTCCTTACTAATTATGACATGTAACTGTAATTTTGATACAAATTATGGCAGGTAACGGTAACTTCGATACTAATTATGACAGGTAACAGTAACTTCGATACTAATTATGACAAGTAACTATAACTTCGATACTTATTATGACAGGTAACTGTAACTTCGATACTAATTATGACAAGTAACTCTAACTTCGTTACTAATTATGACAAGTAACTGTAATTTTGATTAAAAAAATAAGGCAGGTAAATGTAACTTCAATACTAATTATGAGAGGTAACAGTAACTTCGATACCAATTATGACTGGTAACAGCAACTTCGTTACTAATTATGACAAGTAACTGTAATTTCGATACTAATTATGGTAGGTAACTGTAACTTCGTTACTAATTATGAGAAGTAACTGTAATTTCGATACAAATTGTGGCAGGTTATTGTAATTTCCATACTAATTATGAGAGGTAACAGTAACTTCGATACTAATTATGACAAGTAACTGTAACTTCGATAGTAATTATGACAGGTAACTGTAACTTCGTTACTAATTATGACAAGTAACTGAAATTTCGATACAAATTAATGCAGGTAACTGTAACTTCGATACTAATTATGACAGGTAACAGTAACTTCGTTACTAATTATGACAGGTAACAGCAACTTCGTTACTAATTATGACAAGTAACTGTAATTTTGATACAAATTATGGCAGGTAACTGTAACTTCGATACTAATTATGACAAGTAACTGTAACTTCGATACTAATTATGACAGGTAACTGTAACTTCGATAATAATTATGACAAGTTACTCTAACTTCGTTACAAATTATGACAAGTAACTGTAATTTTGATAAAAAATTATGGCAGGTAACTATAACTTCGATACTAATTATGAGAGGTAACAGTAACTTCGATACTAATTATGACAGGTAACAGCAACTTCGTTACAAATTATGACAAGTAACTGTAATTTCGATACTAATTATGGCAGCTTACTGTAACTTCGTTACTAATTATGAGATGTTACTGTATTTACGATACAAATTGTGGCAGGAAATTGTAATTTCGATACTAATTATGACAGGTAACAGTAACTTCGATACTAATTATGACAAGTAACTGTAACTTCGATAGTAATTATGACAGGTAACTGTACCTTCGTTACTAATTACGACAAGTAACTCTAACTTCGTTACTAATTATGACAAGTAACTCTAATTTTGATAAAAAATTATGGCAGGTAACTGTAACTTCGATACTAATTATGACAAGTAACTGTAATTTCGATACAAATTATGGCAGGTAACTGTAACTTCGATACTAATTATGACAGGTAACAGTAACTTCGATACTAATTACGACAGAAAACCGCAACTTCGATACTAATTATGACAGGTAACAGTAACTTCGATAATAATTATGGCAGGTAACTGTAACTTCGATAGTAATTATGACAGTTAACTGTAACTTCGTTACTAATTATGACAAGTAACTGTAACTTCGTTACTAATTATGACAAGTAACTGTAATTTTGATACAAATTATGGCAGGTAACTGTAACTTCGATACTAAGTATGACAGGTAACAGTAAATTCGATACTAATTATGACAAGTAACTCTAACTTCGTTACTAATTATGACAAGTATCTGTAATTTTGAAAAAAAAATTATGGCAGGTAACTGTAAGTTCGATACTAATTATGACAAGTAACTGTAAAATCGATACTAATTATGACAGGTAACTGTAACTTCGATACTAATTATGACAAGTAACATTAACTTCGTTACTAATTATGAAAAGTAACTGTAATTTTGATAAAAAATTATGGCAGGTAACTGTAACTTCGATACTAATTATGAGAGGTAACAGTAACTTCGATATTAATTATGACAGGTAACAGCAACGTCATTACTAATTATGACAAGTAACTGTAATTTCGACACTAATTATGGCCGATAACTGTAACTTCGTTACTAATTATGAGATGTAACTGTAATTTCGATACAAATTGTGGCAGGTAATTGTAATTTCGATACTATTTATGACAGGTAACAGTAACTTCGATCGTAATTATGACAATTAACTGTAACTTCGATAGTAATTATGACAGGTAACTGTAACATCGTTACTAATTATGACAAGTAACTCTAACTTCGTTACTAATTATGACAAGTAACTGTAATTTTGATTAAAAATTATGGCAGGTAACTGTAACTTCGATACTAATTATGACAAGTAACTGTAATTTCGATACAAATTATGGCAGGTAACTGTAACTTCGATACTAATTATGACAGGTAACAGTAACTTCGATACTAATTATGACAGAAAACAGTAACTTCGATACTAATTATGACAGGTAACAGTAACTTCGATAATAATTATGGCAGGTAACTGTAACGTCGATACTAATTATGACAGTTAACTGTAACTTCGTTAATAATTATGACAGGTAACTGTAATTTCGATACAAATTATGGCAGGTAACTGTAACTTCGATACTAATTATGACAAGTAACTAAAATTTCGATACAAATTATGGCAGGTAATTGTAATTTCGATACTAACTAACAAGTAACAGTAACTTCGATACTAATTATGACAAGTAACATTAACTTCGATACTAATTATGACAAGTAACTGTAACTTCGATACTAATAATGACAGGTAACTGTAACTTCGTTACTAATTATGACAAGTAACTGTAATTTCGATACAAATTATGGCAGGTAATTGTAATATCGATACTAATTATGACAGGTAACTGTAACTTCGTTACTAATTATGACAAGTCCCTGTAATTTCGATACAAATTATGGCAGGTAACTGTAACTTCGATACTAATTATGACAGTTAACAGTAACTTCGATACTAATTATGACAGGAAACTGTAACTTCGTTACTAATTCTGACAAGTAACTGTAATTTCGATACAAATTAAGACAGGTTACTGTAACTTCGTTACTAATTATGACAGGTAACTGTAATTTCGATACAAATTGTGGCAGGTAACTGTAACTTCGATACTAATTATGACATTTAACAGTAACTTCGATACTAATTATGACAAGTAACTGTAACTTCGATACAAATTATGACAGGTAACTGTAACTTCGATACTAATTATGACAGTTAACTGTAACTTCGTTAATAATTATGACGGGTAACTGTAATTTCGATACAAATTATGACAAGTAACTGTAACTTCGATACGAATTATGACAAGGAAGTGTAATTTCGATACAAATTATGACAGGTAACAGTAACTTCGATACTAATTATGACAAGTAACTATAACTTCGATACAAATTATGACAGGTAACTGTAACTTCGATACTAATTACGACAGTTAACTGTAACTTCGTTAATAATTATGACAGGTAACTGTAATTTCGATACAAATTATGGCAGGTAACTGTAACTTCGATACTAATTATGACATTTAACAGTAACTTCGATACTAATTATGACAAGTAACTGTAACTTCGATACTAATTATGACAGGTAACAGTAACATCGTTACTAATTATGACAAGTAACTGTAATTTCGATACAAATTATGGCAGGTAATTGTAATTTCTATACTAACTATGACAGGTAACAGTAACTTCGATACTAATTATGACAAGTAACAGTAACTTCGATACTAATTATGACAAGTAACTGTAACTTCGATACTAATTATGACAGGTAACTGTAACTTCGTTATTAATTATGGCAAGTAACTGTAATTTCTATACAAATTATGGCAGGTAATTGTAATTTCGATACTAATTATGACAGGTAACAGTAACTTCGATATTAATTATGACAAGTAACTGTAACTTCGATACTAATTATGACAGGTAACTGTAACTTCGTTTCTAATTATGACAAGTAACTGTAATTTTGATACAAATTTTGGCAGGTAACTGTAAGTACGATACTAATTATGACAGGTAACAGTAACTTCGATACTAATTATGACAAGTAACTATAACTTCGATAAAAATTGTGACAGGTTACTGTAACTTCCATACTAATTATGACAAGAAACTCTAAATTCGTTACTAATTATGACAAGTAACAGTAATTTTGATAAAAAATTATGGTAGGTAACTGTTCAATACTAATTATGACAGGTAGCAGTAACTTCGATACTAATTATGACAAGTAACTGTAACTTCGATACTAATTATGACAAGTAACTGTAACTTCGATACTAATTATGACAGGTAACTGTAACTTCGTTACTAATTATGACAAGTAACTGTAATTTCGTTACAAATTACGGCAGTTAATTGTAATTTCGAAACTAATTATTACAGGTAACTGTAACTTCGACACTAATTATGACAAGTAACAGTAACTTCGATATTTATTATGACAAGTAACTGTAACTTCGAAACTAATTATGACAGGTAACTGTAACTTCGTTACTAATTATGACAAGTAACTGTTACTTCGTTACTAATTATGACAAGTAACTGTTATTTCGATACAAATTACGGCAGGTAACTGTAACTTCGATACTAATTATGACATTTAAGAGTAACATCGATACTAATTATGACAAGTAACTGTAACTTCGATACTAATTATGACAGGTAAAAGTAACTTCGTTACTAATTATGTCAAGTAACTGTAATTTCGTTACAAATTATGGCAGGTAATTTTAATTTCGATACTATTTATGACAGGTAACTGTAACTTCGATACTAATTATGACAAGTAACAGTTACTTCGATACTAATTATGACAAGTAACTGTAACTTCGATACTAATTATGACAGGTAACTGTAACTTCGTTACTAATTATGACAAGTAACTGTAATTTCGATACAAATTTTGGCAGGTAACTCTAACGTCGATACTAATTATGACAGGAAACAGTAACTTCGATACTTATTGTGACAAGTAACTGTAACTTCGATACTAATTTTGACATGTAACTGTAACTTCGTTACAAATTATGACAAGTAACTGTAATTTCGATACAAATTATGGCAGGTAATTGGAATTTCGATACTAATTATGACAGGTAACAGTAACTTCGATACTAATTATGACAAGTAACAGTAACTTCGATACTAATTATGACTAGTAACTGTAACTTCGATACTAATTATGACAGGTAACTGTAACTTCGTTACTAATTATGACAAGTAACTGTAATTTCGATACAAATTTTGGCAGGTAACTGTAACTTCGATACTAATTATGACAGGTAACAGTAACTTCGATACTAATTATGACAAGTAACTGTAACTTCGATACTAATTATGACAAGTAACTTTAACTTCCTTACTAATTATGACATGTAACTGTAATTTTGATACAAATTATGGCAGGTAACGGTAACTTCGATACTAATTATGACAGGTAACAGTAACTTCGATACTAATTATGACAAGTAACTATAACTTCGATACTTATTATGACAGGTAACTGTAACTTCGATACTAATTATGACAAGTAACTCTAACTTCGTTACTAATTATGACAAGTAACTGTAATTTTGATTAAAAAAAATAAGGCAGGTAAATGTAACTTCAATACTAATTATGAGAGGTAACAGTAACTTCGATACCAATTATGACTGGTAACAGCAACTTCGTTACTAATTATGACAAGTAACTGTAATTTCGATACTAATTATGGTAGGTAACTGTAACTTCGTTACTAATTATGAGAAGTAACTGTAATTTCGATACAAATTGTGGCAGGTTATTGTAATTTCCATACTAATTATGAGAGGTAACAGTAACTTCGATACTAATTATGACAAGTAACTGTAACTTCGATAGTAATTATGACAGGTAACTGTAACTTCGTTACTAATTATGACAAGTAACTGAAATTTCGATACAAATTAATGCAGGTAACTGTAACTTCGATACTAATTATGACAGGTAACAGTAACTTCGTTACTAATTATGACAGGTAACAGCAACTTCGTTACTAATTATGACAAGTAACTGTAATTTTGATACAAATTATGGCAGGTAACTGTAACTTCGATACTAATTATGACAAGTAACTGTAACTTCGATACTAATTATGACAGGTAACTGTAACTTCGATAATAATTATGACAAGTTACTCTAACTTCGTTACAAATTATGACAAGTAACTGTAATTTTGATAAAAAATTATGGCAGGTAACTATAACTTCGATACTAATTATGAGAGGTAACAGTAACTTCGATACTAATTATGACAGGTAACAGCAACTTCGTTACAAATTATGACAAGTAACTGTAATTTCGATACTAATTATGGCAGCTTACTGTAACTTCGTTACTAATTATGAGATGTTACTGTATTTACGATACAAATTGTGGCAGGAAATTGTAATTTCGATACTAATTATGACAGGTAACAGTAACTTCGATACTAATTATGACAAGTAACTGTAACTTCGATAGTAATTATGACAGGTAACTGTACCTTCGTTACTAATTACGACAAGTAACTCTAACTTCGTTACTAATTATGACAAGTAACTCTAATTTTGATAAAAAATTATGGCAGGTAACTGTAACTTCGATACTAATTATGACAAGTAACTGTAATTTCGATACAAATTATGGCAGGTAACTGTAACTTCGATACTAATTATGACAGGTAACAGTAACTTCGATACTAATTACGACAGAAAACCGCAACTTCGATACTAATTATGACAGGTAACAGTAACTTCGATAATAATTATGGCAGGTAACTGTAACTTCGATAGTAATTATGACAGTTAACTGTAACTTCGTTACTAATTATGACAAGTAACTGTAACTTCGTTACTAATTATGACAAGTAACTGTAATTTTGATACAAATTATGGCAGGTAACTGTAACTTCGATACTAAGTATGACAGGTAACAGTAAATTCGATACTAATTATGACAAGTAACTCTAACTTCGTTACTAATTATGACAAGTATCTGTAATTTTGAAAAAAAAATTATGGCAGGTAACTGTAAGTTCGATACTAATTATGACAAGTAACTGTAAAATCGATACTAATTATGACAGGTAACTGTAACTTCGATACTAATTATGACAAGTAACATTAACTTCGTTACTAATTATGAAAAGTAACTGTAATTTTGATAAAAAATTATGGCAGGTAACTGTAACTTCGATACTAATTATGAGAGGTAACAGTAACTTCGATATTAATTATGACAGGTAACAGCAACGTCATTACTAATTATGACAAGTAACTGTAATTTCGACACTAATTATGGCCGATAACTGTAACTTCGTTACTAATTATGAGATGTAACTGTAATTTCGATACAAATTGTGGCAGGTAATTGTAATTTCGATACTATTTATGACAGGTAACAGTAACTTCGATCGTAATTATGACAATTAACTGTAACTTCGATAGTAATTATGACAGGTAACTGTAACATCGTTACTAATTATGACAAGTAACTCTAACTTCGTTACTAATTATGACAAGTAACTGTAATTTTGATTAAAAATTATGGCAGGTAACTGTAACTTCGATACTAATTATGACAAGTAAGTGTAATTTCGATACAAATTATGGCAGGTAACTGTAACTTCGATACTAATTATGACAGGTAACAGTAACTTCGATACTAATTATGACAGAAAACAGTAACTTCGATACTAATTATGACAGGTAACAGTAACTTCGATAATAATTATGGCAGGTAACTGTAACGTCGATACTAATTATGACAGTTAACTGTAACTTCGTTAATAATTATGACAGGTAACTGTAATTTCGATACAAATTATGGCAGGTAACTGTAACTTCGATACTAATTATGACAAGTAACTAAAATTTCGATACAAATTATGGCAGGTAATTGTAATTTCGATACTAACTAACAAGTAACAGTAACTTCGATACTAATTATGACAAGTAATATTAACTTCGATACTAATTATGACAAGTAACTGTAACTTCGATACTAATAATGACAGGTAACTGTAACTTCGTTACTAATTATGACAAGTAACTGTAATTTCGATACAAATTATGGCAGGTAATTGTAATATCGATACTAATTATGACAGGTAACAGTAACTTCGATACTAATTAAGACAAGTAACTGTAACTTCGATACTAATTATGACAGGTAACTGTAACTTCGTTACTAATTATGACAAGTAACTGTAATTTTGATACAAATTTTGGCAGGTAACTGTAACTTCGATACTAATTATGACAGGTAACAGTAACTTCGATACTAATTATGACAAGTAACTAACACTTCGATAAAAATTGTGACAGGTTACTGTAACTTCGATACTAATTATGACAAGAAACTCTAAATTCGTTACTAATTATGTCAAGTAACAGTAATTTTGATAAAAAATTATGGTAGGTAACTGTAACTTCAATACTAATTATGCCAGGTAACAGTAACTTCGATACTAATTATGACAAGTAACTGTAACTTCGATACTAATTATGACAAGTAACTGTAACTTCGATACTAATTATGACAGGTAACTGTAACTTCGTTACTAATTATGACAAGTAACTGTAATTTCGTTACAAATTACGGCAGTTAATTGTAATTTCGAAACTAATTATGACAGGTAACTGTAACTTCGATACTAATTATGACAAGTAACAGTAACTTCGATATTTATTATGACAAGTAACTGTAACTTCGATACTAATTATGACAGGTGACTGTAACTTCGTTACTAATTATGACAAGTAACTGTAACATCATTACTAATTATGACAAGTAACTGTTATTTCGATACAAATTAATGCAGGTAACTGTAATTTCGATACTAATTATGACAGGTAACAGTAACTTCGTTACTAATTATGACAGGTAACAGCAACTTCGTTACTAATTATGACAAGTAACTGTAATTTTGATACAAATTATGACAGGTAACTGTAACTTCGATACTAATTATGACAAGTAACTGTAACTTCGATACTAATTATGACAGGTAACTGTAACTTCGATAATAATTATGACAAGTTACTCTAACTTCGTTACAAATTATGACAAGTAACTGTAATTTTGATAAAAAATTATGGCAGGTAACTATAACTTCGATACTAATTATGAGATGTAACAGTAACTTCGATACTAATTATGACAGGTAACAGCAACTTCGTTACAAATTATGACAAGTAACTGTAATTTCGATACTAATTATGGCAGGTAACTGTAACTTCGTTACTAATTATGAGATGTTACTGTATTTACGATACAAATTGTGGCAGGAAATTGTAATTTCGATACTAATTATGACAGGTAACAGTAACTTCGATACTAATTATGACAAGTAACTGTAACTTCGATAGTAATTATGACAGGTAACTGTACCTTCGTTACTAATTACGACAAGTAACTCTAACTTCGTTACTAATTATGACAAGTAACTCTAATTTTGATAAAAAATTATGGCAGGTAACTGTAACTTCGATACTAATTATGACAAGTAAATGTAATTTCGATACAAATTATGGCAGGTAACTGTAACTTCGATACTAATTATGACAGGTAACAGTAACTTCGATACTAATTACGACAGAAAACCGTAACTTCGATACTAATTATGACAGGTAACAGTAACTTCGATAATAATTATGGCAGGTAACTGTAACTTCGATAGTAATTATGACAGTTAACTGTAACTTCGTTACTAATTATGACAAGTAACTGTAACTTCGTTACTAATTATGACAAGTAACTGTAATTTTGATACAAATTATGGCAGGTAACTGTAACTTCGATACTAAGTATGACAGGTAACAGTAAATTCGATACTAATTATGACAAGTAACTCTAACTTCGTTACTAATTATGACAAGTATCTGTAATTTTGAAAAAAAATTATGGCAGGTAACTGTAAGTTCGATACTAATTATGACAAGTAACATTAACTTCGTTACTAATTATGACAAGTAACTGTAATTTTGATAAAAAATTATGGCAGGTAACTGTAACTTCGATACTAATTATGAGAGGTAACAGTAACTTCGATATTAATTATGACAGGTAACAGCAACGTCATTACTAATTATGACAAGTAACTGTAATTTCGACACTAATTATGGCCGATAACTGTAACTTCGTTACTAATTATGAGATGTAACTGTAATTTCGATACAAATTGTGGCAGGTAATTGTAATTTCGATACTATTTATGACAGGTATGAGTAACTTCGATACTAATTATGACAATTAACTGTAACTTCGATAGTAATTATGACAGGTAACTGTAACATCGTTACTAATTATGACAAGTAACTCTAACTTCGTTACTAATTATGACAAGTAACAGTAATTTTGATTAAAAATTATGGCAGGTAACTGTAACTTCGATACTAATTATGACAAGTAACTGTAATTTCGATACAAATTATGGCAGGTAACTGTAACTTCGATACTAATTATGACAGGTAACAGTAACTTCGATACTAATTATGACAGAAAACAGTAACTTCGATACTAATTATGACAGGTAACAGTAACTTCGATAATAATTATGGCAGGTAACTGTAACTTCGATACTAATTATGACAGTTAACTGTAACTTCGTTAATAATTATGACAGGTAACTGTAATTTCGATACAAATTATGGCAGGTAACTGTAACTTCGATACTAATTATGACAAGTAACTGGAATTTCGATACAAATTATGGCAGGTAATTGTAATTTCGATACTAACTAACAAGTAACAGTAACTTCGATACTAATTATGACAAGTAACATTAACTTCGATACTAATTATGACAAGTAACTGTAACTTCGATACTAATAATGACAGGTAACTGTAACTTCGTTACTAATTATGACAAGTAACTGTAATTTCGATACAAATTATGGCAGGTAATTGTAATATCGATACTAATTATGACAGGTAACAGTAACTTCGATACTAATTAAGACAAGTAACTGTAACTTCGATACTAATTATGACAGGTAACTGTAACTTCGTTACTAATTATGACAAGTAACTGTAATTTTGATACAAATTTTGGCAGGTAACTGTAACTTCGATACTAATTATGACAGGTAACAGTAACTTCGATACTAATTATGACAAGTAACTAACACTTCGATAAAAATTGTGACATGTTACTGTAACTTCGATACTAATTATGACAAGAAACTCTAAATTCGTTACTAATTATGTCAAGTAACAGTAATTTTGATAAAAAATTATATTAGGTAACTGTAACTTCAATATTAATTATGCCAGGTAACAGTAACTTCGATACTAATTATGACAAGTAACTGTAACTTCGATACTAATTATGACAAGTAACTGTAACTTCGATACTAATTATGACAGGTAACTGTAACTTCGTTACTAATTATGACAAGTAACTGTAATTTCGTTACAAATTACGGCAGTTAATTGTAATTTCGAAACTAATTATGACAGGTAACTGTAACTTCGATACTAATTATGACAAGTAACAGTTACTTCGATTTTTATTATGACAAGTAACTGTAACTTCGATACTAATTATGACAGGTGACTGTAACTTCGTTACTAATTATGACAAGTAACTGTAACATCGTTACTAATTATGACAAGTAACTGTTATTTCGATACAAATTATGGCAGGTAACTGTAACTTCGATACTAATTATGACATTTAAGAGTAACATCGATACTAATTATGACAAGTAACTGTAACTTCGATACTAATTATGACAGGTAACTGTAACTTCTTTACTAATTATGACAAGTAATTGTAATTTCGTTACAAATTATGGCAGGTAATTGTAATTTCGATACTAATTATGTCAGGTAACTGTAACTTCGATACTAATTATGACAAGTAACAGTTACTTCGATACTAATTATGACAAGTAACTGTAACTTCGATACTAATTATGACAGGTAACTGTAACTTCGTTACTAATTATGACAAGTAACTGTAATTTCGATACAAATTTTGTCAGGTAACTGTAACGTCGATACTAATTATGACAGGTAAAATAACTTCGATACTTATTGTGACAAGTAACTGTAACTTCGATACTAATTATGACAGGTAACTGTAACTTCGTTACTAATTATGACAAGTAACTGTAATTTCGATACAAATTATGGCAGGTAACTGTAACTTCGATACTATTTATGACAGGTAACAGTAACTTCGATACTAACTATGACAGGAAACTGTAACTTCGTTACTAATTATGACAAGTAACAGTAATTTCGATACAAATAATGACAGGTAACTGTATCTTCGTTACTAATTATGACAAGTAACTGTAATTTCGATACAAATTATGGCAGGTAACAGTACCTTCGATACTAATTATGACTGGTAACTGTAACTTCGATACTTATTATGACAAGGAACTGTAATTTCGATACTTATTATGACAGGTAACTGTAACCTCGATACTAATTATGACAGGTAACAGTAACTTCGATACTAATTATGACAAGAAACTATAACTTCGATACAAATTATGACAGGAAACTGTAACTTCGTTACTAATTATAACAAGTAATTGTAATTTCGTTACAAATTACGGCAGTTAATTGTAATTTCGAAACTAATTATTACAGGTAACTGTAACTTCGATACTAATTATGACAAGTAACTGTAACTTCGATACTAATTATGACAGGTAACTGTAACTTCGTTACTAATTATGACAAGTAACTGTAATTTCGTAACAAATTACGGCAGTTAATTGTAATTTCGAAACTAATTATTACAGGTAACTGTAACTTCGATACTAATTATGACAAGTAACTGTAATTTCGTTACAAATTACGGCAGTTAATTGTAATTTCGAAACTAATTATTACAGGTAACTGTAACTTCGATACTAATTATGACAAGTAACAGTAACTTCGATATTTATTATGACAAGTAACTGTAACTTCGAAACTAATTATGACAGGTAACTGTAACTTCGTTACTAATTATGACAAGTAACTGTTACTTCGTTACTAATTATGACAAGTAACTGTTACTTCGTTACTAATTATGACAAGTAACTGTTATTTCGATACAAATTATGGCTGGTAACTGTAACTTCGATACTAATAATGACATTTAAGAGTAACATCGATACTAATTATGACAAGTAACTGTAACTTCGATACTAATTATGACAGGTAACTGTAACTTCGATACTAATTATGTCAAGTAACTGTAATTTCGTTACAAATTATGGCAGGTAATTGTAATTTCGATACTATTTATGACAGGTAACTGTAACTTCGATACTAATTATGACAAGTAACAGTTACTTCGATACTAATTATGACAAGTAACTGTAACTTCGATACTAATTATGACAGGTAACTGTAACTTCGTTACTAATTATGACACGTAACTGTAATTTCGATACAAATTTTGGCAGGTAACTGTAACGTCGATACTAATTATGACAGGAAACAGTAACTTCGATACTTATTGTGACAAGTAACTGTAACTTCGATACTAATTTTGACATGTAACTGTAACTTCGTTACTAATTATGACAAGTAACTGTAATTTCGATACAAATTATGGCAGGTAACTGTAACTTCGATACTAATTATGACAGGTAACGGTTACTTCGATACTAATTATGACAAGTAACTGTAACTTCGATACTAATTATGACAGGTAACTGTAACTTCGTTACTGATTATGACAAGTAACTGTAATTTTGATACAAATTATGGCAGGTAACTGTAACTTCGATACTAATTATGACAGGTAACAGTAACTTCGATACTAATTATGACAAGTAACTATAACTTCGATACTTATTATGACAGGTAACTGTCACTTCGATACTAATTATGACAAGTAACTCTAACTTCGTTACTAATGATGACAAGTAACTGTAATTTCGATACAAATTATGGCAGGTAATTGGAATTTCGATACTAATTATGACAGGTAACAGTAACTTCGATACTAATTATGACAAGTAACAGTAACTTCGATACTAATTATGACTAGTAACTGTAACTTCGATACTAATTATGACAGGTAACTGTAACTTCGTTACTAATTATGACAAGTAACTGTAATTTCGATACAAATTTTGGCAGGTAACTGTAACTTCGATACTAATTATGACAGTTAACAGTAACTTCGATACTAATTATGACAAGTAACTGTAACTTCGATACTAATTATGACAGGTAACTTTAACTTCGTTACTAATTATGACAAGTAACTGTAATTTTGATACAAATTATGGCAGGTAACGGTAAATTCGATACTAATTATGACAGGTAACAGTAACTTCGTTACTAATTATGACATGTAACTATAACTTCGATACTTATTATGACAGGTAACTGTAACTTCGATACTAATTATGACAAGTAACTCTAACTTCGTTACTAATTATGACAAGTAACTGTAATTTTGATTAAAAAAAATAAGGCAGGAAAATGTAACTTCAATACTAATTATGAGAGGTAACAGTAACGTCGATACCAATGATGACTGGTAACAGCAACTTCGTTACTAATTATGACAAGTAACTGTAATTTCGATACTAATTATGGTAGGTAACTGTAACTTCGTTACTAATTATGAGAAGTAACTGTAATTTCGATACAAATTGTGGCAGGAAATTGTAATTTCGATACTAATTATGACAGGTAACAGTAACTTCGATACTAATTATGACAAGTAACTGTAACTTCGATAGTAATTATGACAGGTAACTGTAACTTCGTTACTAATTACGACAAGTAACTCTAACTTCGTTACTAATTATGACAAGTAAGTCTAATTTTGATAAAAAATTATGGCAGGTAACTGTAACTTCTATACTAATTATGACAAGTAACTGTAATTTCGATACAAATTATGGCAGGTAACTGTAACTTCGATACTAATTATGACAGGTAACAGTAACTTCGATACTAATTACGACAGAAAACCGTAACTTCGATACTAATTATGACAGGTAACAGTAACTTCGATAATAATTATGGCAGGTAACTGTAACTTCGATAGTAATTATGACAGTTAACTGTAACTTCGTTACTAATTATGACAAGTAACTGTAACTTCGTTACTAATTATGACAAGTAACTGTAATTTTGATACAAATTATGGCAGGTAACTGTAACTTCGATACTAATTATGACAGGTAACAGTAAATTCGATACTAATTATGACAAGTAACTCTAACTTCGTTACTAATTACGACAAGTATCTGTAATTTTGAAAAAAATTTATGGCAGGTAACTGTAAGTTCGATACTAATTATGACATGTAACTGTAAAATCGATACTAATTATGACAGGTAACTGTAACTTCGATACTAATTATGACAAGTAACATTAACTTCGTTTCTAATTATGACAAGTAACTGTAATTTTGATAAAAAATTATGTCAGGTAACTGTAACTTCGATACTAATTATGAGAGGTAATAGTAACTTCGATATTTATTATGACAGGTAACAGCAACGTCATTACTAATTATGACAAGTTACTGTAATTTCGATACTAATTATGGCCGATAACTGTAACTTCGTTACTAATTATGAGATGTAACTGTAATTTCGATACAAATTGTGGCAGGTAATTGTTATTTCGAAACTATTTATGACAGGTAACAGTAACTTCGATACTAATTATGACAATTAACTGTAACTTCGATAGTAATTATGACAGGTAACTGTAACATCGTTACTCATTATGACAAGTAACTCTAACTTCGTTACTAATTATGACAAGTAACTGTAATTTTGATTAAAAATTATGGCAGGTAACAGTAACTTCGATAATAATTATGGCAGGTAACTGTAACTTCGATACTAATTATGACAGTTAACTGTAACTTCGTTAATAATTATGAGAGGTAACTGTAATTTCGATACAAATTATGGCAGGTAACTGTAACTTCGATACTAATTATGACAGTTAACTGTAACTTCGTTAATAATTATGACAGGTAACTGTAATTTCGATACAAATTTTGGCAGGTAACTGTAACTTCGATACTAATTATGACAGGTAACAGTAACTTCGATACTAATTATGACATGTAACTAACACTTCGATAAAAATTGTGACAGGTTACTGTAACTTCGATACTAATTATGACAAGAAACTCTAAATTCGTTACTAATTATGACAAGTAACAGTAATTTTGATAAAAAATTATGGTAGGTAACTGTAACTTCAATACTAATCATGCCAGGTAACAGTAACTTCGATACTAATTATGACAAGTAACTGTAACTTCGATACTAATTATGACAAGTAACTGTAACATCGATACTAATTATGACAGGTAACTGTAACTTCGTTACTAATTATGACAAGTAACTGTAATTTCGTTACAAATTACGGCAGTTAATTGTAATTTCGAAACTAATTATGACAGGTAACTGTAACTTCGTTACTAATTATGACAAGTAACTGTAACATCGTTACTAATTATGACAAGTAACTGTTATTTCGATACAAATTATGGCAGGTAACTGTAACTTCGATACTAATTATGACATTTAAGAGTAACATCGATACTAATTATGACAAGTAACTGTAACTTCGATACTAATTATGACAGGTAACTGTAACTTCTTTCCTAATTATGACAAGTAACTGTAATTTCGTTACAGATTATGGCAGGTAATTGTAATTTCGATACTAATTATGTCAGGTAACTGTAACTTCGATACTAATTATGACAAGTAACAGTTACTTCGATACTAATTATGACAAGTAACTGTAACTTCGATACTAATTATGACAGGTAACTGTAACTTCGTTACTAATTATGACAAGTAACTGTAATTTCGATACAAATTTTGTCAGGTAACTGTAACGTCGATACTAATTATGACAGGTAAAAGTAACTTCGATACTTATTGTGACAAGTAACTGTAACTTCGATACTAATTATGACAGGTAACTGTAACTTCGTTACTAATTATGACAAGTAACTGTAATTTCGAAACAAATTATGGCAGGTAACTGTAACTTCGATACTAATTATGACATTTAAGAGTAACTTCGATACTAATTATGACAAGTAACTGTAACTTCGATACTAATTACGACAGGTAACAGTAACTTCGATACTAATTATGACAAGTAACTATAACTTCGATACTTATTATGACAGGTAACTGTAACTTCGATACTAATTATGACAAGTAACTCTAACTTCGTTACTAATTATGACAAGTAACTGTAATTTTGATTAAAAAAAATAAGGCAGGTAAATGTAACTTCAATACTAATTATGAGAGGTAACAGTAACTTCGATACCAATTATGACTGGTAACAGCAACTTCGTTACTAATTATGACAGGTAACAGCAACTTCGTTACTAATTATGACAAGTAACTGTAATTTCGATACTAATTATGGTAGGTAACTGTAACTTCGTTACTAATTATGAGAAGTAACTGTAATTTCGATACAAATTGTGGCAGGTTATTGTAATTTCCATACTAATTATGAGAGGTAACAGTAACTTCGATACTAATTATGACAAGTAACTGTAACTTCGATAGTAATTATGACAGGTAACTGTAACTTCGTTACTAATTATGACAAGTAACTGAAATTTCGATACAAATTAATGCAGGTAACTGTAACTTCGATACTAATTATGACAGGTAACAGTCACTTCGATACTAATTACGACAGAAAACCGTAACTTCGATACTAATTATGACAGGTAACAGTAACTTCGATAATAATTATGGCAGGTAACTGTAACTTCGATAGTAATTATGACAGTTAACTGTAACTTCGTTACTAATTATGACAAGTAACTGTTATTTCGATAAAAATTATGGCAGGTAACTGTAACTTCTATACTAATTATGACATTTAAGAGTAACTTCGATACTAATTATGACAAGTAACTGTAACTTCGATACTAATTACGACAGGTAACAGTAACTTCGATACTAATTATGCTAAGTAACTGTAACTTCGATACTAATTATGGCAGGTAACTGTAACTTCGTTACTAATTATGAGAAGTAACTGTAATTTCGATACAAATTTTGGCAGGTAATTGTAATTTCGATACTAATTATGACAGGTAACAGTAACTTCGATACTAATTATGACAAGTAATTGTAACTTCGATAGTAATTATGACAGGTAACTGTAACTTCGTTACTAATTATGACGAGTAACTGTAATTTCGCTACAAATTATGGCAGGTAACTGTAACTTCGATACTAATTATGACAGGTAACAGTAACTTCGTTACTAATTGTGACAGGTAACAGTAACATCGATACTAATTATGACAAGTAACTGTAACTTCGATACTAATTATGACAGGTAACTGTAACTTCGTTAATAATTACGACAAGTAACTGTAATTTTGATACAAATTATGGCAGGTAACTGTAACTTCGGTACTATTTATGACAGGTAACAGTAAATTCGATACTAATTATGACAAGTAACTCTAACTTCGTTACTAATTATGACAAGTATCTGTAATTTTGAAAAAAAATTATGGCAGGTAAATGTAAGTTCAATACTAATTATGACAATTAACTGTAAAATCGATACTAATTATGACAGGTAACTGTAACTTCGATACCAATTATGACAAGTAACTTTAACTTCGTTACTAATTATGACAAGTAACTGTCATTTTGATAAAAAATTATGGCAGGTAACTGTAACTTCGATACTAATTATGAGAGGTAACAGTAACTTCGATACTAATTATGACAGGTAACAGCAACTTCGTTACTAATTATGACAAGTAACTGTAATTTCGATACTAATTATGGCCGATAACTGTAACTTCGTTACTAATTATGAGATGTAACTGTAATTTCGATACAAATTGTGGCAGGTAATTGTAACTTCGATACTAATTATGACGGGTAACAGTAACGTCGATACTAATTATGACTGGTAACTGTAACTTCGATACGAATTATGACAAGGAACTGTAATTCGATACAAATTATGGCAGGTAACTGTAACCTCGATACTAATTATGACAGGAAACAGTAACTTCGATACTAATTATGACAAGAATCTATAACTTCGATACAAATTATGACAGGTAACTGTAACTTCGATACTAATTATGACAAGAAACTCTACCTTCGTTACTAATTATGACACGTAACTGTAATTTTGATAAAAATTATGGTAGGTAACTGTAACTTCAATACTAATTATGACAGGTAGCAGTAACTTCGATACTATGTATGACAGGTAACTGTAACTTCGTTACTAATTAATACAAGTAACATTAATTTCGATACTAATTATGGCAGGTAACTGTAACTTCGTTACTAATTATGACAAGTCCCTGTAATTTCGATACAAATTATGGCAGGTAACTGTAACTTCGATACTAATTATGACAAATAACTGTAACTTCGATACTAATTATGACAGGTAACTGTAACTTCGTTACTAATTATGACAAGTAACTGTAATTTCGATACAAATTTTAGCAGGTAACTGTAACTTCGATACTAATTATGACAGGTAACAGTAACTTCGATACTTATTATGACAAGTAACTGTAACTTCGATACTAATTATGACAGGTAACTGTAAGTTCGTTACTAATTATGACAAGTAACTGTAATTTCGATACAAATTATGGCAGGTCACTGTAACTTCGATACTAATCATGCCAGGTAACAGTAACTTCGATTCTAATTATGACAAGAACCTCTAAAGTCGTTACTAATTATGACAAGTAACTGTAATTTTGATAAAAAATTATGGTAGGTAACTGTAACTTCAATACTAATTATGTCAGGTAAAAGTAACTTCGATACTAATTATGACAGGTAACTGTAACTTCGTTACTAATTATGACAAGTAACTTTAATTTCGATACTAATTATGGCAGGTAACTGTAACTTCGTTACTAATTATGACAAGTCCCTGTAATTTCGATACAAATTATGGCAGGTAACTGTAACTTCGATACTAATTATGACAGTTAACAGTAACTTCGATACTAATTATGACAGGAAACTGTAACTTCGTTACTAATTCTGACAAGTAACTGTAATTTCGATACAAATTAAGACAGGTTACTGTAACTTCGTTACTAATTATGACAGGTAACTGTAATTTCGATACAAATTGTGGCAGGTAACTGTAACTTCGATACTAATTATGACATTTAACAGTAACTTCGATACTAATTATGACAAGTAACTGTAACTTCGATACAAATTATGACAGGTAACTGTAACTTCGATACTAATTATGACAGTTAACTGTAACTTCGTTAATAATTATGACGGGTAACTGTAATTTCGATACAAATTATGACAAGTAACTGTAACTTCGATACGAATTATGACAAGGAAGTGTAATTTCGATACAAATTATGACAGGTAACAGTAACTTCGATACTAATTATGACAAGTAACTATAACTTCGATACAAATTATGACAGGTAACTGTAACTTCGATACTAATTACGACAGTTAACTGTAACTTCGTTAATAATTATGACAGGTAACTGTAATTTCGATACAAATTATGGCAGGTAACTGTAACTTCGATACTAATTATGACATTTAACAGTAACTTCGATACTAATTATGACAAGTAACTGTAACTTCGATACTAATTATGACAGGTAACAGTAACATCGTTACTAATTATGACAAGTAACTGTAATTTCGATACAAATTATGGCAGGTAATTGTAATTTCTATACTAACTATGACAGGTAACAGTAACTTCGATACTAATTATGACAAGTAACAGTAACTTCGATACTAATTATGACAAGTAACTGTAACTTCGATACTAATTATGACAGGTAACTGTAACTTCGTTATTAATTATGGCAAGTAACTGTAATTTCGATACAAATTATGGCAGGTAATTGTAATTTCGATACTAATTATGACAGGTAACAGTAACTTCGATATTAATTATGACAAGTAACTGTAACTTCGATACTAATTATGACAGGTAACTGTAACTTCGTTTCTAATTATGACAAGTAACTGTAATTTTGATACAAATTTTGGCAGGTAACTGTAAGTACGATACTAATTATGACAGGTAACAGTAACTTCGATACTAATTATGACAAGTAACTATAACTTCGATAAAAATTGTGACAGGTTACTGTAACTTCCATACTAATTATGACAAGAAACTCTAAATTCGTTACTAATTATGACAAGTAACAGTAATTTTGATAAAAAATTATGGTAGGTAACTGTTCAATACTAATTATGACAGGTAGCAGTAACTTCGATACTAATTATGACAAGTAACTGTAACTTCGATACTAATTATGACAAGTAACTGTAACTTCGATACTAATTATGACAGGTAACTGTAACTTCGTTACTAATTATGACAAGTAACTGTAATTTCGTTACAAATTACGGCAGTTAATTGTAATTTCGAAACTAATTATTACAGGTAACTGTAACTTCGACACTAATTATGACAAGTAACAGTAACTTCGATATTTATTATGACAAGTAACTGTAACTTCGAAACTAATTATGACAGGTAACTGTAACTTCGTTACTAATTATGACAAGTAACTGTTACTTCGTTACTAATTATGACAAGTAACTGTTATTTCGATACAAATTACGGCAGGTAACTGTAACTTCGATACTAATTATGACATTTAAGAGTAACATCGATACTAATTATGACAAGTAACTGTAACTTCGATACTAATTATGACAGGTAAAAGTAACTTCGTTACTAATTATGTCAAGTAACTGTAATTTCGTTACAAATTATGGCAGGTAATTTTAATTTCGATACTATTTATGACAGGTAACTGTAACTTCGATACTAATTATGACAAGTAACAGTTACTTCGATACTAATTATGACAAGTAACTGTAACTTCGATACTAATTATGACAGGTAACTGTAACTTCGTTACTAATTATGACAAGTAACTGTAATTTCGATACAAATTTTGGCAGGTAACTCTAACGTCGATACTAATTATGACAGGAAACAGTAACTTCGATACTTATTGTGACAAGTAACTGTAACTTCGATACTAATTTTGACATGTAACTGTAACTTCGTTACAAATTATGACAAGTAACTGTAATTTCGATACAAATTATGGCAGGTAATTGGAATTTCGATACTAATTATGACAGGTAACAGTAACTTCGATACTAATTATGACAAGTAACAGTAACTTCGATACTAATTATGACTAGTAACTGTAACTTCGATACTAATTATGACAGGTAACTGTAACTTCGTTACTAATTATGACAAGTAACTGTAATTTCGATACAAATTTTGGCAGGTAACTGTAACTTCGATACTAATTATGACAGGTAACAGTAACTTCGATACTAATTATGACAAGTAACTGTAACTTCGATACTAATTATGACAAGTAACTTTAACTTCCTTACTAATTATGACATGTAAATGTAATTTTGATACAAATTATGGCAGGTAACGGTAACTTCGATACTAATTATGACAGGTAACAGTAACTTCGATACTAATTATGACAAGTAACTATAACTTCGATACTTATTATGACAGGTAACTGTAACTTCGATACTAATTATGACAAGTAACTCTAACTTCGTTACTAATTATGACAAGTAACTGTAATTTTGATTAAAAAAAATAAGGCAGGTAAATGTAACTTCAATACTAATTATGAGAGGTAACAGTAACTTCGATACCAATTATGACTGGTAACAGCAACTTCGTTACTAATTATGACAAGTAACTGTAATTTCGATACTAATTATGGTAGGTAACTGTAACTTCGTTACTAATTATGAGAAGTAACTGTAATTTCGATACAAATTGTGGCAGGTTATTGTAATTTCCATACTAATTATGAGAGGTAACAGTAACTTCGATACTAATTATGACAAGTAACTGTAACTTCGATAGTAATTATGACAGGTAACTGTAACTTCGTTACTAATTATGACAAGTAACTGAAATTTCGATACAAATTAATGCAGGTAACTGTAACTTCGATACTAATTATGACAGGTAACAGTAACTTCGTTACTAATTATGACAGGTAACAGCAACTTCGTTACTAATTATGACAAGTAACTGTAATTTTGATACAAATTATGGCAGGTAACTGTAACTTCGATACTAATTATGACAAGTAACTGTAACTTCGATACTAAATTATGACAGGTAACTGTAACTTCGATAATAATTATGACAAGTTACTCTAACTTCGTTACAAATTATGACAAGTAACTGTAATTTTGATAAAAAATTATGGCAGGTAACTATAACTTCGATACTAATTATGAGAGGTAACAGTAACTTCGATACTAATTATGACAGGTAACAGCAACTTCGTTACAAATTATGACAAGTAACTGTAATTTCGATACTAATTATGGCAGCTTACTGTAACTTCGTTACTAATTATGAGATGTTACTGTATTTACGATACAAATTGTGGCAGGAAATTGTAATTTCGATACTAATTATGACAGGTAACAGTAACTTCGATACTAATTATGACAAGTAACTGTAACTTCGATAGTAATTATGACAGGTAACTGTACCTTCGTTACTAATTACGACAAGTAACTCTAACTTCGTTACTAATTATGACAAGTAACTCTAATTTTGATAAAAAATTATGGCAGGTAACTGTAACTTCGATACTAATTATGACAAGTAACTGTAATTTCGATACAAATTATGGCAGGTAACTGTAACTTCGATACTAATTATGACAGGTAACAGTAACTTCGATACTAATTACGACAGAAAACCGCAACTTCGATACTAATTATGACAGGTAACAGTAACTTCGATAATAATTATGGCAGGTAACTGTAACTTCGATAGTAATTATGACAGTTAACTGTAACTTCGTTACTAATTATGACAAGTAACTGTAACTTCGTTACTAATTATGACAAGTAACTGTAATTTTGATACAAATTATGGCAGGTAACTGTAACTTCGATACTAAGTATGACAGGTAACAGTAAATTCGATACTAATTATGACAAGTAACTCTAACTTCGTTACTAATTATGACAAGTATCTGTAATTTTGAAAAAAAAATTATGGCAGGTAACTGTAAGTTCGATACTAATTATGACAAGTAACTGTAAAATCGATACTAATTATGACAGGTAACTGTAACTTCGATACTAATTATGACAAGTAACATTAACTTCGTTACTAATTATGAAAAGTAACTGTAATTTTGATAAAAAATTATGGCAGGTAACTGTAACTTCGATACTAATTATGAGAGGTAACAGTAACTTCGATATTAATTATGACAGGTAACAGCAACGTCATTACTAATTATGACAAGTAACTGTAATTTCGACACTAATTATGGCCGATAACTGTAACTTCGTTACTAATTATGAGATGTAACTGTAATTTCGATACAAATTGTGGCAGGTAATTGTAATTTCGATACTATTTATGACAGGTAACAGTAACTTCGATCGTAATTATGACAATTAACTGTAACTTCGATAGTAATTATGACAGGTAACTGTAACATCGTTACTAATTATGACAAGTAACTCTAACTTCGTTACTAATTATGACAAGTAACTGTAATTTTGATTAAAAATTATGGCAGGTAACTGTAACTTCGATACTAATTATGACAAGTAACTGTAATTTCGATACAAATTATGGCAGGTAACTGTAACTTCGATACTAATTATGACAGGTAACAGTAACTTCGATACTAATTATGACAGAAAACAGTAACTTCGATACTAATTATGACAGGTAACAGTAACTTCGATAATAATTATGGCAGGTAACTGTAACGTCGATACTAATTATGACAGTTAACTGTAACTTCGTTAATAATTATGACAGGTAACTGTAATTTCGATACAAATTATGGCAGGTAACTGTAACTTCGATACTAATTATGACAAGTAACTAAAATTTCGATACAAATTATGGCAGGTAATTGTAATTTCGATACTAACTAACAAGTAACAGTAACTTCGATACTAATTATGACAAGTAACATTAACTTCGATACTAATTATGACAAGTAACTGTAACTTCGATACTAATAATGACAGGTAACTGTAACTTCGTTACTAATTATGACAAGTAACTGTAATTTCGATACAAATTATGGCAGGTAATTGTAATATCGATACTAATTATGACAGGTAACAGTAACTTCGATACTAATTAAGACAAGTAACTGTAACTTCGATACTAATTATGACAGGTAACTGTAACTTCGTTACTAATTATGACAAGTAACTGTAATTTTGATACAAATTTTGGCAGGTAACTGTAACTTCGATACTAATTATGACAGGTAACAGTAACTTCGATACTAATTATGACAAGTAACTAACACTTCGATAAAAATTGTGACAGGTTACTGTAACTTCGATACTAATTATGACAAGAAACTCTAAATTCGTTACTAATTATGTCAAGTAACAGTAATTTTGATAAAAAATTATGGTAGGTAACTGTAACTTCAATACTAATTATGCCAGGTAACAGTAACTTCGATACTAATTATGACAAGTAACTGTAACTTCGATACTAATTATGACAAGTAACTGTAACTTCGATACTAATTATGACAGGTAACTGTAACTTCGTTACTAATTATGACAAGTAACTGTAATTTCGTTACAAATTACGGCAGTTAATTGTAATTTCGAAACTAATTATGACAGGTAACTGTAACTTCGATACTAATTATGACAAGTAACAGTAACTTCGATATTTATTATGACAAGTAACTGTAACTTCGATACTAATTATGACAGGTGACTGTAACTTCGTTACTAATTATGACAAGTAACTGTAACATCATTACTAATTATGACAAGTAACTGTTATTTCGATACAAATTAATGCAGGTAACTGTAACTTCGATACTAATTATGACAGGTAACAGTAACTTCGTTACTAATTATGACAGGTAACAGCAACTTCGTTACTAATTATGACAAGTAACTGTAATTTGGTACAAATTATGACAGGTAACTGTAACTTCGATACTAATTATGACAAGTAACTGTAACTTCGATACTAATTATGACAGGTAACTGTAACTTCGATAATAATTATGACAAGTTACTCTAACTTCGTTACAAATTATGACAAGTAACTGTAATTTTGATAAAAAATTATGGCAGGTAACTATAACTTCGATACTAATTATGAGATGTAACAGTAACTTCGATACTAATTATGACAGGTAACAGCAACTTCGTTACAAATTATGACAAGTAACTGTAATTTCGATACTAATTATGGCAGGTAACTGTAACTTCGTTACTAATTATGAGATGTTACTGTATTTACGATACAAATTGTGGCAGGAAATTGTAATTTCGATACTAATTATGACAGGTAACAGTAACTTCGATACTAATTATGACAAGTAACTGTAACTTCGATAGTAATTATGACAGGTAACTGTACCTTCGTTACTAATTACGACAAGTAACTCTAACTTCGTTACTAATTATGACAAGTAACTCTAATTTTGATAAAAAATTATGGCAGGTAACTGTAACTTCGATACTAATTATGACAAGTAAATGTAATTTCGATACAAATTATGGCAGGTAACTGTAACTTCGATACTAATTATGACAGGTAACAGTAACTTCGATACTAATTACGACAGAAAACCGTAACTTCGATACTAATTATGACAGGTAACAGTAACTTCGATAATAATTATGGCAGGTAACTGTAACTTCGATAGTAATTATGACAGTTAACTGTAACTTCGTTACTAATTATGACAAGTAACTGTAACTTCGTTACTAATTATGACAAGTAACTGTAATTTTGATACAAATTATGGCAGGTAACTGTAACTTCGATACTAAGTATGACAGGTAACAGTAAATTCGATACTAATTATGACAAGTAACTCTAACTTCGTTACTAATTATGACAAGTATCTGTAATTTTGAAAAAAAATTATGGCAGGTAACTGTAAGTTCGATACTAATTATGACAAGTAACATTAACTTCGTTACTAATTATGACAAGTAACTGTAATTTTGATAAAAAATTATGGCAGGTAACTGTAACTTCGATACTAATTATGAGAGGTAACAGTAACTTCGATATTAATTATGACAGGTAACAGCAACGTCATTACTAATTATGACAAGTAACTGTAATTTCGACACTAATTATGGCCGATAACTGTAACTTCGTTACTAATTATGAGATGTAACTGTAATTTCGATACAAATTGTGGCAGGTAATTGTAATTTCGATACTATTTATGACAGGTATGAGTAACTTCGATACTAATTATGACAATTAACTGTAACTTCGATAGTAATTATGACAGGTAACTGTAACATCGTTACTAATTATGACAAGTAACTCTAACTTCGTTACTAATTATGACAAGTAACAGTAATTTTGATTAAAAATTATGGCAGGTAACTGTAACTTCGATACTAATTATGACAAGTAACTGTAATTTCGATACAAATTATGGCAGGTAACTGTAACTTCGATACTAATTATGACAGGTAACAGTAACTTCGATACTAATTATGACAGAAAACAGTAACTTCGATACTAATTATGACAGGTAACAGTAACTTCGATAATAATTATGGCAGGTAACTGTAACTTCGATACTAATTATGACAGTTAACTGTAACTTCGTTAATAATTATGACAGGTAACTGTAATTTCGATACAAATTATGGCAGGTAACTGTAACTTCGATACTAATTATGACAAGTAACTGGAATTTCGATACAAATTATGGCAGGTAATTGTAATTTCGATACTAACTAACAAGTAACAGTAACTTCGATACTAATTATGACAAGTAACATTAACTTCGATACTAATTATGACAAGTAACTGTAACTTCGATACTAATAATGACAGGTAACTGTAACTTCGTTACTAATTATGACAAGTAACTGTAATTTCGATACAAATTATGGCAGGTAATTGTAATATCGATACTAATTATGACAGGTAACAGTAACTTCGATACTAATTAAGACAAGTAACTGTAACTTCGATACTAATTATGACAGGTAACTGTAACTTCGTTACTAATTATGACAAGTAACTGTAATTTTGATACAAATTTTGGCAGGTAACTGTAACTTCGATACTAATTATGACAGGTAACAGTAACTTCGATACTAATTATGACAAGTAACTAACACTTCGATAAAAATTGTGACAGGTTACTGTAACTTCGATACTAATTATGACAAGAAACTCTAAATTCGTTACTAATTATGTCAAGTAACAGTAATTTTGATAAAAAATTATATTAGGTAACTGTAACTTCAATACTAATTATGCCAGGTAACAGTAACTTCGATACTAATTATGACAAGTAACTGTAACTTCGATACTAATTATGACAAGTAACTGTAACTTCGATACTAATTATGACAGGTAACTGTAACTTCGTTACTAATTATGACAAGTAACTGTAATTTCGTTACAAATTACGGCAGTTAATTGTAATTTCGAAACTAATTATGACAGGTAACTGTAACTTCGATACTAATTATGACAAGTAACAGTTACTTCGATTTTTATTATGACAAGTAACTGTAACTTCGATACTAATTATGACAGGTGACTGTAACTTCGTTACTAATTATGACAAGTAACTGTAACATCGTTACTAATTATGACAAGTAACTGTTATTTCGATACAAATTATGGCAGGTAACTGTAACTTCGATACTAATTATGACATTTAAGAGTAACATCGATACTAATTATGACAAGTAACTGTAACTTCGATACTAATTATGACTGGTAACTGTAACTTCTTTACTAATTATGACAAGTAATTGTAATTTCGTTACAAATTATGGCAGGTAATTGTAATTTCGATACTAATTATGTCAGGTAACTGTAACTTCGATACTAATTATGACAAGTAACAGTTACTTCGATACTAATTATGACAAGTAACTGTAACTTCGATACTAATTATGACAGGTAACTGTAACTTCGTTACTAATTATGACAAGTAACTGTAATTTCGATACAAATTTTGTCAGGTAACTGTAACGTCGATACTAATTATGACAGGTAAAATAACTTCGATACTTATTGTGACAAGTAACTGTAACTTCGATACTAATTATGACAGGTAACTGTAACTTCGTTACTAATTATGACAAGTAACTGTAATTTCGATACAAATTATGGCAGGTAACTGTAACTTCGATACTATTTATGACAGGTAACAGTAACTTCGATACTAACTATGACAGGAAACTGTAACTTCGTTACTAATTATGACAAGTAACAGTAATTTCGATACAAATAATGACAGGTAACTGTATCTTCGTTACTAATTATGACAAGTAACTGTAATTTCGATACAAATTATGGCAGGTAACAGTACCTTCGATACTAATTATGACTGGTAACTGTAACTTCGATACTTATTATGACAAGGAACTGTAATTTCGATACTTATTATGACAGGTAACTGTAACCTCGATACTAATTATGACAGGTAACAGTAACTTCGATACTAATTATGACAAGAAACTATAACTTCGATACAAATTATGACAGGAAACTGTAACTTCGTTACTAATTATGACAAGTAATTGTAATTTCGTTACAAATTACGGCAGTTAATTGTAATTTCGAAACTAATTATTACAGGTAACTGTAACTTCGATACTAATTATGACAAGTAACTGTAACTTCGATACTAATTATGACAGGTAACTGTAACTTCGTTACTAATTATGACAAGTAACTGTAATTTCGTAACAAATTACGGCAGTTAATTGTAATTTCGAAACTAATTATTACAGGTAACTGTAACTTCGATACTAATTATGACAAGTAACTGTAATTTCGTTACAAATTACGGCAGTTAATTGTAATTTCGAAACTAATTATTACAGGTAACTGTAACTTCGATACTAATTATGACAAGTAACAGTAACTTCGATATTTATTATGACAAGTAACTGTAACTTCGAAACTAATTATGACAGGTAACTGTAACTTCGTTACTAATTATGACAAGTAACTGTTACTTCGTTACTAATTATGACAAGTAACTGTTATTTCGATACAAATTATGGCTGGTAACTGTAACTTCGATACTAATAATGACATTTAAGAGTAACATCGATACTAATTATGACAAGTAACTGTAACTTCGATACTAATTATGACAGGTAACTGTAACTTCGATACTAATTATGTCAAGTAACTGTAATTTCGTTACAAATTATGGCAGGTAATTGTAATTTCGATACTATTTATGACAGGTAACTGTAACTTCGATACTAATTATGACAAGTAACAGTTACTTCGATACTAATTATGACAAGTAACTGTAACTTCGATACTAATTATGACAGGTAACTGTAACTTCGTTACTAATTATGACACGTAACTGTAATTTCGATACAAATTTTGGCAGGTAACTGTAACGTCGATACTAATTATGACAGGAAACAGTAACTTCGATACTTATTGTGACAAGTAACTGTAACTTCGATACTAATTTTGACATGTAACTGTAACTTCGTTACTAATTATGACAAGTAACTGTAATTTCGATACAAATTATGGCAGGTAACTGTAACTTCGATACTAATTATGACAGGTAACGGTTACTTCGATACTAATTATGACAAGTAACTGTAACTTCGATACTAATTATGACAGGTAACTGTAACTTCGTTACTGATTATGACAAGTAACTGTAATTTTGATACAAATTATGGCAGGTAACTGTAACTTCGATACTAATTATGACAGGTAACAGTAACTTCGATACTAATTATGACAAGTAACTATAACTTCGATACTTATTATGACAGGTAACTGTCACTTCGATACTAATTATGACAAGTAACTCTAACTTCGTTACTAATGATGACAAGTAACTGTAATTTCGATACAAATTATGGCAGGTAATTGGAATTTCGATACTAATTATGACAGGTAACAGTAACTTCGATACTAATTATGACAAGTAACAGTAACTTCGATACTAATTATGACTAGTAACTGTAACTTCGATACTAATTATGACAGGTAACTGTAACTTCGTTACTAATTATGACAAGTAACTGTAATTTCGATACAAATTTTGGCAGGTAACTGTAACTTCGATACTAATTATGACAGTTAACAGTAACTTCGATACTAATTATGACAAGTAACTGTAACTTCGATACTAATTATGACAGGTAACTTTAACTTCGTTACTAATTATGACAAGTAACTGTAATTTTGATACAAATTATGGCAGGTAACGGTAAATTCGATACTAATTATGACAGGTAACAGTAACTTCGTTACTAATTATGACAAGTAACTATAACTTCGATACTTATTATGACAGGTAACTGTAACTTCGATACTAATTATGACAAGTAACTCTAACTTCGTTACTAATTATGACAAGTAACTGTAATTTTGATTAAAAAAAATAAGGCAGGAAAATGTAACTTCAATACTAATTATGAGAGGTAACAGTAACGTCGATACCAATGATGACTGGTAACAGCAACTTCGTTACTAATTATGACAAGTAACTGTAATTTCGATACTAATTATGGTAGGTAACTGTAACTTCGTTACTAATTATGAGAAGTAACTGTAATTTCGATACAAATTGTGGCAGGAAATTGTAATTTCGATACTAATTATGACAGGTAACAGTAACTTCGATACTAATTATGACAAGTAACTGTAACTTCGATAGTAATTATGACAGGTAACTGTAACTTCGTTACTAATTACGACAAGTAACTCTAACTTCGTTACTAATTATGACAAGTAAGTCTAATTTTGATAAAAAATTATGGCAGGTAACTGTAACTTCTATACTAATTATGACAAGTAACTGTAATTTCGATACAAATTATGGCAGGTAACTGTAACTTCGATACTAATTATGACAGGTAACAGTAACTTCGATACTAATTACGACAGAAAACCGTAACTTCGATACTAATTATGACAGGTAACAGTAACTTCGATAATAATTATGGCAGGTAACTGTAACTTCGATAGTAATTATGACAGTTAACTGTAACTTCGTTACTAATTATGACAAGTAACTGTAACTTCGTTACTAATTATGACAAGTAACTGTAATTTTGATACAAATTATGGCAGGTAACTGTAACTTCGATACTAATTATGACAGGTAACAGTAAATTCGATACTAATTATGACAAGTAACTCTAACTTCGTTACTAATTACGACAAGTATCTGTAATTTTGAAAAAAATTTATGGCAGGTAACTGTAAGTTCGATACTAATTATGACATGTAACTGTAAAATCGATACTAATTATGACAGGTAACTGTAACTTCGATACTAATTATGACAAGTAACATTAACTTCGTTTCTAATTATGACAAGTAACTGTAATTTTGATAAAAAATTATGTCAGGTAACTGTAACTTCGATACTAATTATGAGAGGTAATAGTAACTTCGATATTTATTATGACAGGTAACAGCAACGTCATTACTAATTATGACAAGTTACTGTAATTTCGATACTAATTATGGCCGATAACTGTAACTTCGTTACTAATTATGAGATGTAACTGTAATTTCGATACAAATTGTGGCAGGTAATTGTTATTTCGAAACTTTTTATGACAGGTAACAGTAACTTCGATACTAATTATGACAATTAACTGTAACTTCGATAGTAATTATGACAGGTAACTGTAACATCGTTACTCATTATGACAAGTAACTCTAACTTCGTTACTAATTATGACAAGTAACTGTAATTTTGATTAAAAATTATGGCAGGTAACAGTAACTTCGATAATAATTATGGCAGGTAACTGTAACTTCGATACTAATTATGACAGTTAACTGTAACTTCGTTAATAATTATGAGAGGTAACTGTAATTTCGATACAAATTATGGCAGGTAACTGTAACTTCGATACTAATTATGACAGTTAACTGTAACTTCGTTAATAATTATGACAGGTAACTGTAATTTCGATACAAATTTTGGCAGGTAACTGTAACTTCGATACTAATTATGACAGGTAACAGTAACTTCGATACTAATTATGACATGTAACTAACACTTCGATAAAAATTGTGACAGGTTACTGTAACTTCGATACTAATTATGACAAGAAACTCTAAATTCGTTACTAATTATGACAAGTAACAGTAATTTTGATAAAAAATTATGGTAGGTAACTGTAACTTCAATACTAATCATGCCAGGTAACAGTAACTTCGATACTAATTATGACAAGTAACTGTAACTTCGATACTAATTATGACAAGTAACTGTAACATCGATACTAATTATGACAGGTAACTGTAACTTCGTTACTAATTATGACAAGTAACTGTAATTTCGTTACAAATTACGGCAGTTAATTGTAATTTCGAAACTAATTATGACAGGTAACTGTAACTTCGTTACTAATTATGACAAGTAACTGTATCATCGTTACTAATTATGACAAGTAACTGTTATTTCGATACAAATTATGGCAGGTAACTGTAACTTCGATACTAATTATGACATTTAAGAGTAACATCGATACTAATTATGACAAGTAACTGTAACTTCGATACTAATTATGACAGGTAACTGTAACTTCTTTCCTAATTATGACAAGTAACTGTAATTTCGTTACAGATTATGGCAGGTAATTGTAATTTCGATACTAATTATGTCAGGTAACTGTAACTTCGATACTAATTATGACAAGTAACAGTTACTTCGATACTAATTATGACAAGTAACTGTAACTTCGATACTAATTATGACAGGTAACTGTAACTTCGTTACTAATTATGACAAGTAACTGTAATTTCGATACAAATTTTGTCAGGTAACTGTAACGTCGATACTAATTATGACAGGTAAAAGTAACTTCGATACTTATTGTGACAAGTAACTGTAACTTCGATACTAATTATGACAGGTAACTGTAACTTCGTTACTAATTATGACAAGTAACTGTAATTTCGAAACAAATTATGGCAGGTAACTGTAACTTCGATACTAATTAAGACAGGTAACAGTAACTTCGATACTAACTATGACAGGAAACTGTAACTTCGTTACTAATTATGACAAGTAACTGTAATTTCGAAACAAATAATGACAGGTAACTGTAACTTCGTTACTAATTATGACAAGTAACTGTAATTTCGATACAAATTATGGCAGGTAACAGTACCTTCGATACTAATTATGACTGGTAACTGTAACTTCGATACTAATTATGACAAGTAACATTAACTTCGTTTCTAATTATGACAAGTAACTGTAATTTTGATAAAAAATTATGTCAGGTAACTGTAACTTCGATACTAATTATGAGAGGTAATAGTAACTTCGATATTTATTATGACAGGTAACAGCAACGTCATTACTAATTATGACAAGTTACTGTAATTTCGATACTAATTATGGCCGATAACTGTAACTTCGTTACTAATTATGAGATGTAACTGTAATTTCGATGCAAATTGTGGCAGGTAATTGTAATTTCGATACTATTTATGACAGGTAACAGTAACCTCGATACTAATTATGACAATTAACTGTAACTTCGATAGTAATTATGACAGGTAACTGTAACATCGTTACTCATTATGACAAGTAACTCTAACTTCGTTACTAATTATGACAAGTAACTGTAATTTTGATTAAAAATTATGGCAGGTAACAGTAACTTCGATAATAATTATGGCAGGTAACTGTAACTTCGATACTAATTATGACAGTTAACTGTAACTTCGTTAATAATTATGAGAGGTAACTGTAATTTCGATACAAATTATGGCAGGTAACTGTAACTTCGATACTAATTATGACAGTTAACTGTAACTTCGTTAATAATTATGACAGGTAACTGTAATTTCGATACAAATTTTGGCAGGTAACTGTAACTTCGATACTAATTATGACAGGTAACAGTAACTTCGATACTAATTATGACATGTAACTAACACTTCGATAAAAATTGTGACAGGTTACTGTAACTTCGATACTAATTATGACAAGAAACTCTAAATTCGTTACTAATTATGACAAGTAACAGTAATTTTGATAAAAAATTATGGTAGGTAACTGTAACTTCAATACTAATCATGCCAGGTAACAGTAACTTCGATACTAATTATGACAAGTAACTGTAACTTCGATACTAATTATGACAAGTAACTGTAACATCGATACTAATTATGACAGGTAACTGTAACTTCGTTACTAATTATGACAAGTAACTGTAATTTCGTTACAAATTACGGCAGTTAATTGTAATTTCGAAACTAATTATGACAGGTAACTGTAACTTCGTTACTAATTATGACAAGTAACTGTAACATCGTTACTAATTATGACAAGTAACTGTTATTTCGATACAAATTATGGCAGGTAACTGTAACTTCGATACTAATTATGACATTTAAGAGTAACATCGATACTAATTATGACAAGTAACTGTAACTTCGATACTAATTATGACAGGTAACTGTAACTTCTTTCCTAATTATGACAAGTAACTGTAATTTCGTTACAGATTATGGCAGGTAATTGTAATTTCGATACTAATTATGTCAGGTAACTGTAACTTCGATACTAATTATGACAAGTAACAGTTACTTCGATACTAATTATGACAAGTAACTGTAACTTCGATACTAATTATGACAGGTAACTGTAACTTCGTTACTAATTATGACAAGTAACTGTAATTTCGATACAAATTTTGTCAGGTAACTGTAACGTCGATACTAATTATGACAGGTAAAAGTAACTTCGATACTTATTGTGACAAGTAACTGTAACTTCGATACTAATTATGACAGGTAACTGTAACTTCGTTACTAATTATGACAAGTAACTGTAATTTCGAAACAAATTATGGCAGGTAACTGTAACTTCGATACTAATTAAGACAGGTAACAGTAACTTCGATACTAACTATGACAGGAAACTGTAACTTCGTTACTAATTATGACAAGTAACTGTAATTTCGAAACAAATAATGACAGGTAACTGTAACTTCGTTACTAATTATGACAAGTAACTGTAATTTCGATACAAATTATGGCAGGTAACAGTACCTTCGATACTAATTATGACTGGTAACTGTAACTTCGATACTTATTATGACAAGGAACTGTAATTTCGATACTTATTATGACAGGTAACTGTAACCTCGATACTAATTATGACAGGTAACAGTAACTTCGATACTAATTATGACAAGAAACTATAACTTCGATACAAATTATGACAGGAAACTGTAACTTCGTTACTAATTATGACAAGTAACTATAACTTCGATACAAATTGTGACAGGTAACTGTAACTTCGATACTAATTATGACAAGAAACTCTAACTTCGTTACTAATTATGACAAGTAACTGTAATTTTGATAGAAAATTATGGTAAGTAACTGTAACTTCAATACTAATTATGTCAGGTAACAGTAACTTCGATACTAATTATGACTGGTAACTGTAACTTCGTTACTAATTATGACAAGTAACTTAAATTTCGATACTAATTATGGCAGGTAACTGTAACTTCGTTACTAATTATGACAAGTCCCTGTAATTTCGATACAAATTATGGCAGGTAACTGTAACTTCGATACTAATTATGACAGGTAACAGTAACTTCGATACTTATTATGACAGGAAACTGTAACTTCGTTACTAATTATGACAAGTAACTGTTATTTCGATACAAATTATGACAGGTAACTGTAACTTCGTTACTAATTATGTCAAGTAACTGTAATTTCTATACCAATTATGGCAGGTAACAGTACCTTCGATACTAATTATGACAGGTAACAGTAACTTCGATACTAATTATGACAAGAAACTATAACTTCGATACAAATTATGACAGGTAACTGTAACTTCGTTACTAATTATGACAAGTAACTATAACTTCGATGCAAATTGTGACAGGTAACTGTAACTTCGATACTAATTATGACAAGAAACTCTAACTTCGTTACTAATTATGACAAGTAACTGTAATTTTGATAAAATTATGGTAGGTAACTGTAACTTCAATACTAATTATGACAGGTAGCAGTAACTTCGATACTATGTATGACAGGTAACTGTAACTTCGTTACTAATTAATACAAGTAACATTAATTTCGATACTAATTATGGCAGGTAACTGTAACTTCGTTACTAATTATGACAAGTCCCTGTAATTTCGATACAAATTATGGCAGGTAACTGTAACTTCGATACTAATTATGACAAATAACTGTAACTTCGATACTAATTATGACAGGTAACTGTAACTTCGTTACTAATTATGACAAGTAACTGTAATTTCGATACAAATTTTAGCAGGTAACTGTAACTTCGATACTAATTATGACAGGTAACAGTAACTTCGATACTTATTATGAAAAGTAACTGTAACTTCGATACTAATTATGACACGTAACTGTAAGTTCGTTACTAATTATGACAAGTAACTGTAATTTCGATACAAATTATGGCAGGTCACTGTAACTTCGATACTAATCATGACAGGTAAAAGAAACTTCGATACTAATTATGAAAAGAACCTCTAACGTCGTTACTAATTATGACAAGTAACTGTAATTTAGATAAAAAATTATGGTAGGTAACTGTAACTTCAATACTAATTATGTCAGGTAAAAGTAACTTCAATACTAATTATGACAGGTAACTGTAACTTCGTTACTAATTATGACAAGTTACTTTAATTTCGATACTAATTATGGCAGGTAACTGTAACTTCGTTACTAATTATGACAAGTCCCTGTAATTTCGATACAAATTATGGCAGGTAACTGTAACTTCGATACTAATTATGACAGTTAACAGTAACTTCGATACTAATTATGACAGGTAACTTTAACTTCGTTACTAATTATGACAAGTAACTGTAATTTTGATACAAATTATGGCAGGTAACGGTAACTTCGATACTAATTATGACAGGTAACAGTAACTTCGTTACTAATTATGACAAGTAACTATAACTTCGATACTTATTATGACAGGTAACTGTAACTTCGATACTAATTATGACAAGTAACTCTAACTTCGTTACTAATTATGACAAGTAACTGTAATTTTGATAAAAAAAATAAGGCAGGTAAAAGTAACTTCAATACTAATTATGAGAGGTAACAGTAACTTCGATACTAATTATGACAAGTAACTGTAACTTCGATAGTAATTATGACAGGTAACTGTAACTTCGTTACTAATTATGACAAGTAACTGAAATTTCGATACAAATTAATGCAGGTAACTGTAACTTCGAAACTAATTATGACAGGTAACAGTAACTTCGTTACTAATTATGACAGGTAACAGCAACTTCGTTACTAATTATGACAAGTAACTGTAATTTTGATACAAATTATGGCAGGTAACTGTAACTTCGATACTAATTATGACAAGTAACTGTAACTTCGATACTAATTATGACAGGTAACTGTAACTTCGATGAAGCCTCCGTGGCTCAGGCGGCAGCACGTCGGCCTCTCACCGCTGAGTCCGTGGTTCAAATCCCGGTCACTCCATGTGAGATCTGTGCTGGACAGAACGGAGGCAGACAGGTTTTTCTCCGGGGACTCCGGTTTTCCCTGTCAACATTTCATTCCAGCAACACTCTCCACTATCATTTCATTTCATCTGTCATTCATTTAATCATTGCCCCAGAGGAGTGCGTCAGGCCTCGGCAGCCGGCACAGTTCATATCCTCGCCGCTAGATAGGGGCTTCATTCATTCCATTCCTGACCCGGTCGGAGACTGGAAGCAGGCTGTGGATTTTCATTCAACTGTAACTTCGATAATAATTATGACAAGTAACTCTAACTTCGTTACAAATTATGACAAGTAACTGTAATTTTGATAAAAAATTATGGCAGGTAACTATAACTTCGATACTAATTATGAGAGGTAACAGTAACTTCGATATTAATTATGACAGGTAACAGCAACTTCGTTACAAATTATGACAAGTAACTGTAATTTCGATACTAATTATGGCAGGTAACTGTAACTTCGTTACTAATTATGAGAAGTTACTGTATTTACGATACAAATTGTGGCAGGAAATTGTAATTTCGATACTAATTATGACAGGTAACAGTAACTTCGATACTAATTATGACAAGTAACTGTAACTTCGATAGTAATTACGACAGGTAACTGTAACTTCGTTACTAATTACGACAAGTAACTCTAACTTCGTTACTAATTATGACAAGTAACTCTAATTTTGATAAAAAATTATGGCAGGTAACTGTAACTTCGATACTAATTATGACAAGTAACTGTAATTTCGATACAAATTATGGCAGGTAACTGTAACTTCGATACTAATTATGACAGGTAACAGTAACTTCGATACTAATTACGACAGAAAACCGTAACTTCGATACTAATTATGACAGGTAACAGTAACTTCGATAATAATTATGGCAGGTAACTGTAACTTCGATAGTAATTATGACAGTTAACTGTAACTTCGTTACTAATTATGACAAGTAACTGTAACTTCGTTACTAATTATGACAAGTAACTGTAATTTTGATACAAATTATGGCAGGTAACTGTAACTTCGATACTAATTATGACAGGTAACAGTAAATTCGATACTAATTATGACAAGTAACTCTAACTTCGTTACTAATTATGACAAGTATATGTAATTTTGAAAAAAAATTATGGCAGGTAACTGTAAGTTCGATACTAATTATGACAAGTAACTGTAAAATCGATACTAATTATGACAGGTAACTGTAACTTCGATACTAATTATGACATTTAAGAGTAACATCGATACTAATTATGACAAGTAACTGTAACTTCGATACTAATTATGACAGGTAACTGTAACTTCTTTACTAATTATGACAAGTAACTGTCATTTCGTTACAGATTATGGCAGGTAATTGTAATTTCGATACTAATTATGTCAGGTAACTGTAACTTCGATACTAATTATGACAAGTAACAGTTACTTCGATACTAATTATGACAAGTAACTGTAACTTCGATACTAATTATGACAGGTAACTGTAACTTCGTTACTAATTATGACAAGTAACTGTAATTTCGATACAAATTTTGTCAGGTAACTGTAACGTCGATACTAATTATGACAGGTAAAAGTAACTTCGATACTTATTGTGACAAGTAACTGTAACTTCGATACTAATTATGACAGGTAACTGTAACTTCTGTACTAATTATGAAAAGTAACTGTAATTTCGATACAAATTATGGCAGGTAACTGTAACTTCGATACTAATTATGACAGGTAACAGTAACTTCGATACTAACTATGACAGGAAACTGTAACTTCGTTACTAATTATGACAAGTAACTGTAATTTCGATACAAATAATGACAGGTAACTGTAACGTCGTTTTTAATTATGACAAGTAACTGCAATTTCGATACTAATTATGGCAGGTAACAGTACCTTCGATACTAATTATGACTGGTAACAGTAACTTCGATACTTATTATGACAAGGAACTGTAATTTCGATACTTATTATGACAGGTAACTGTAACCTCGATACTAATTATGACAGGTAACAGTAACTTCGATACTAATTATGACAAGAAACTATAACTTCGATACAAATTATGACAGGAAACTGTAACTTCGTTACTAATTATGACAAGTAACTATAACATCGATACAAATTGTGACAGGTAACTGTTACTTCGATACTAATTATGACAAGAAACTCTAACTTCGTTACTAATTATGACAAGTAACTGTAATTTTGATAGAAAATTATGGTAGGTAACTGTAACTTCAATACTAATTATGTCCGGTAACAGTAACTTCGATACTAATTATGACTGGTAACTGTAACTTCGTTACTAATTATGACAAGTAACTTAAATTTCGATACTAATTATGGCAGGTAACTGTAACTTCGTTACTAATAATGACAAGTCCCTGTAATTTTGATACAAATTATGGCAGGTAACTGTAACTTCGATACTAATTATGACAGGTAACAGTAACTTCGATACTTATTATGACAGGAAACTGTTACTTCGTTACTAATTATGACAAGTAACTGTAATTTCGATACAAATTATGACAGGTAACTGTAACTTCGTTACTAATTATGTCAAGTTACTGTAATTTCTATACCAATTATGGCAGGTAACAGTACCTTCGATACTAATTATGACTGGTAACTGTAACTTCGATACGAATTATGACAAGGAACTGTAATTTCGATACAAATTATGGCAGGTAACTGTAACCTCGATACTAATTATGACAGGTAACAGTAACTTCGATACTAATTATGACAAGAAACTATAACTTCGATACAAATTATGACAGGTAACTGTAACTTCGTTACTAATTATGACAAGTAACTATAACTTCGATACAAATTGTGACAGGTAACTGTAACTTCGATACTAATTATGACAAGAAACTCTAACTTCGTTACAAATTATGACAAGTAACTGTAATTTTGATAAAATTTAGGTAGGTAACTGTAACTTCAATACTAATTATGACAGGTAGCAGTAACTTCGATACTATGTATGACAGGTAACTGTAACTTCGTTACTAATTAATACAAGTAACATTAATTTCGATACTAATTATGGCAGGTAACTGTAACTTCGTTACTAATTATGACAAGTCCCTGTAATTTCGATACAAATTATGGCAGGTAACTGTAACTTCGATACTAATTATGACAAATAACTGTAACTTCGATACTAATTATGACAGGTAACTGTAACTTCGTTACTAATTATGACAAGTAACTGTAATTTCGACACAAATTTTAGCAGGTAACTGTAACTTCGATACTAATTATGACAGGTAACAGTAACTTCGATACTTATTATGAAAAGTAACTGTAACTTCGATACTAATTATGACAGGTAACTGTAAGTTCGTTAGTAATTATGACAAGTAACTGTAATTTCGATACAAATTATGGCAGGTCACTGTAACTTCGATACTAATCATGACAGGTAACAGAAACTTCGATACTAATTTTGACAAGAACCTCAAACGTCGTTACTAATTATGACAAGTAACTGTAATTTAGATAAAAAATTATGGTAGGTAACTGTAACTTCAATACTAATTATGTCAGGTAAAAGTAACTTCAATACTAATTATGACAGGTAACTGTAACTTCGTTACTAATTATGACAAGTAACTTTAATTTCGATACTAATTATGGCAGGTAACTGTAACTTCGTTACTAATTATGACAAGTCCCTGTAATTTCGATACAAATTATGGCAGGTAACTGTAACTTCGATACTAATTATGACAGTTAACAGTAACTTCGATACTAATTATGACAGGAAACTGTAACTTCGTTACTAATTATGACAAGTAACTGTATTTTCGATACAAATTAAGACAGGTTACTGTAACTTCGTTACTAATTATATCATGTAACTGTAATTTCGATACCAATTATGGCAGGTAACAGTACCTTCGATACTAATTATGACTGGTAACTGTAACTTCGATACGAATTATGACAAGGAAGTGTAATTTCGATACAAATTATGACAGGTAACAGTAACTTCGATACTAATTATGACAAGTAACTATAACTTCGATACAAATTATGACAGGTAACTGTAACTTTGATACTAATTATGACAGTTAACTGTAACTTCGTTAATAATTATGACAGGTAACTGTAATTTCGATACAAATTATGGCAGGTAACTGTAACTTCGATACTAATTATGACATTTAAGAGTAACTTCGATACTAATTATGACAAGTAACTGTAACTTCGATACTAATTATGACAGGTAACAGTAACATCGTTACTAATTATGACAAGTAACTGTAATTTCGATACAAATTATGGCAGGTAATTGTAATTTCGATTCTAACTATGACAGTTAACAGTAACTTCGATACTAATTATGACAAGTAACAGTAACTTCGATACTAATTATGACAAGTAACTGTAGCTTCGATACTAATTATGACAGGTAACTGTAACTTCGTTACTAATTATGACAAGTAACTGTAATTTCGATACAAATTATGGCAGGTAATTGTAATTTCGATACTAATTATGACAGGTAACAGTAACTTCGATACTAATTATGACAAGTAACTGTAACTTCGATACTAATTATGACAGGTAACTGTAACTTCGTTACTAATTATGACAAGTAACTGTAATTTCGATACAAATTATGGCAGGTAACAGTAACTTCGATAATAATTATGACAGGTAACTGTTACTTCGATACTAATTATGACAAGTAACTGTTATTTCGATACAAATTATGACAGGTAACAGTAACTTCGTTACTAATTATGACAAGTTATTGTAATTTCGATACAAATTATGGCAGGTAACAGTAACTTCGATAATAATTATGACAGGTAACTGTTACTTCGATACTAATTATGACAAGTAACTGTAATTTCGATACAAATTATGGCAGGTAACCGTAACTTCGATACTAATTATGTCAGGTAACAGTAACTTCGATACTAATTATGACAAGTAACTATAACTTCGATAAAAATTGTGACAGGTTACTGTAACTTCGATACTAATTATGACAAGAAACTCTAAATTCGTTACTAATTATGACAAGTAACAGTAATTTTGATAAAAAATTATGGTAGGTAACTGTAACATCAATACTAATTATGACAGGTAGCAGTAACTTCGATACTAATTATGACAAGTAACTGTAACTTCGATACTAATTATGAAAAGTAACTGTAACTTCGATACTAATTATGACAGGTAACTGTAACTTCGTTACTAATTATGACAAGTAACTGTAATTTCGTTACAAATTACGGCAGTTTATTGTAATTTCGAAACTAATTATGACAGGTAACTGTAACATCGATACTAATTATGACAAGTAACAGTAACTTCGATATTTATTATGACAAGTAACTGTAACTTCGAAATTAATTATGACAGGTAAATGTAACTTCGTTACTAATTATGACAAGTAACTGTAACTTCGTTACTAATTATGACAAGTAACTGTTATTTCGATACAAATTATGGCAGGTAACTGTAACTTCGATACTAATTATGACATTTAAGAGTAACATCGATACTAATTATGACAAGTAACTGTAACTTCGATACTAATTATGACAGGTAACTGTAACTTCGTTACTAATTATGTCAAGTATCTGTAATTTCGTTACAAATTATGGCAGGTAATTGTAATTTCGATACTAATTATGACAGGTAACTGTAACTTCGATACTAATTATGACAAGTAACAGTTACTTCAATACTAATTATGACAAGTAACTGTAACTTCGATACTAATTATGACAAGTAACTATAACTTCGATACTTATTATGCCAAGTAACTGTAACTTCGATACTAATTATGACAAATAACTGTAACTTCGATACTAATTATGAGAGGTAACTGTAACTTCGTTACTAATTATGACAAGTAACTGTAATTTCGATACAAATTTTAGCAGGTAACTGTAACTTCGATACTAATTATGACAGGTAACAGTTACTTCGATACTTATTATGACAAGTAACTGTAACTTCGGTACTAATTATGACAGGTAACTGTAACTTCGATACTAATTATGACAAGAACCTCTAACGTCGTTACTAATTATGACAAGTAACTCTAATTTTGATAAAAAATTATGGTAGGTAACTGTAACTTCAATACTAATTATGTCAGGTAAAAGTAACTTCGATACTAATTATGACAGGTAACTGTAACTTTGTTACTAATTATGACAAGTAACTTTAATTTCGATACTAATTATGGCAGGTAACTGTAACTTCGTTACTAATTATGACAAGTCCCTGTAATTTCGATACAAATTATGGCAGGTAACTGTAACTTCGAAACTAATTATGACAGTTAACAGTAACTTCGATACTAATTATGACAGGAAACTGTAACTTCGTTACTAATTATGACAAGTAACTGTAATTTCGATACAAATTAAGACAGGTTACTGTAACTTCGTTACTAATTATGTCATGTAACTGTAATTTCGTTACAAATTACGGCAGTTAATTGTAATTTCGAAACTAATTATGACAGGTAACTGTAACTTCGTTACTAATTATGACAAGTAACTGTAACATCGTTACTAATTATGACAAGTAACTGTTATTTCGATACAAATTATGGCAGGTAACTGTAACTTCGATACTAATTATGACATTTAAGAGTAACATCGATACTAATTATGACAAGTAACTGTAACTTCGATACTAATTATGACAGGTAACTGTAACTTCTTTCCTAATTATGACAAGTAACTGTAATTTCGTTACAGATTATGGCAGGTAATTGTAATTTCGATACTAATTATGTCAGGTAACTGTAACTTCGATACTAATTATGACAAGTAACAGTTACTTCGATACTAATTATGACAAGTAACTGTAACTTCGATACTAATTATGACAGGTAACTGTAACTTCGTTACTAATTATGACAAGTAACTGTAATTTCGATACAAATTTTGTCAGGTAACTGTAACGTCGATACTAATTATGACAGGTAAAAGTAACTTCGATACTTATTGTGACAAGTAACTGTAACTTCGATACTAATTATGACAGGTAACTGTAACTTCGTTACTAATTATGACAAGTAACTGTAATTTCGAAACAAATTATGGCAGGTAACTGTAACTTCGATACTAATTAAGACAGGTAACAGTAACTTCGATACTAACTATGACAGGAAACTGTAACTTCGTTACTAATTATGACAAGTAACTGTAATTTCGAAACAAATAATGACAGGTAACTGTAACTTCGTTACTAATTATGACAAGTAACTGTAATTTCGATACAAATTATGGCAGGTAACAGTACCTTCGATACTAATTATGACTGGTAACTGTAACTTCGATACTTATTATGACAAGGAACTGTAATTTCGATACTTATTATGACAGGTAACTGTAACCTCGATACTAATTATGACAGGTAACAGTAACTTCGATACTAATTATGACAAGAAACTATAACTTCGATACAAATTATGACAGGAAACTGTAACTTCGTTACTAATTATGACAAGTAACTATAACTTCGATACAAATTGTGACAGGTAACTGTAACTTCGATACTAATTATGACAAGAAACTCTAACTTCGTTACTAATTATGACAAGTAACTGTAATTTTGATAGAAAATTATGGTAAGTAACTGTAACTTCAATACTAATTATGTCAGGTAACAGTAACTTCGATACTAATTATGACTGGTAACTGTAACTTCGTTACTAATTATGACAAGTAACTTAAATTTCGATACTAATTATGGCAGGTAACTGTAACTTCGTTACTAATTATGACAAGTCCCTGTAATTTCGATACAAATTATGGCAGGTAACTGTAACTTCGATACTAATTATGACAGGTAACAGTAACTTCGATACTTATTATGACAGGAAACTGTAACTTCGTTACTAATTATGACAAGTAACTGTTATTTCGATACAAATTATGACAGGTAACTGTAACTTCGTTACTAATTATGTCAAGTAACTGTAATTTCTATACCAATTATGGCAGGTAACAGTACCTTCGATACTAATTATGACAGGTAACAGTAACTTCGATACTAATTATGACAAGAAACTATAACTTCGATACAAATTATGACAGGTAACTGTAACTTCGTTACTAATTATGACAAGTAACTATAACTTCGATGCAAATTGTGACAGGTAACTGTAACTTCGATACTAATTATGACAAGAAACTCTAACTTCGTTACTAATTATGACAAGTAACTGTAATTTTGATAAAATTATGGTAGGTAACTGTAACTTCAATACTAATTATGACAGGTAGCAGTAACTTCGATACTATGTATGACAGGTAACTGTAACTTCGTTACTAATTAATACAAGTAACATTAATTTCGATACTAATTATGGCAGGTAACTGTAACTTCGTTACTAATTATGACAAGTCCCTGTAATTTCGATACAAATTATGGCAGGTAACTGTAACTTCGATACTAATTATGACAAATAACTGTAACTTCGATACTAATTATGACAGGTAACTGTAACTTCGTTACTAATTATGACAAGTAACTGTAATTTCGATACAAATTTTAGCAGGTAACTGTAACTTCGATACTAATTATGACAGGTAACAGTAACTTCGATACTTATTATGAAAAGTAACTGTAACTTCGATACTAATTATGACACGTAACTGTAAGTTCGTTACTAATTATGACAAGTAACTGTAATTTCGATACAAATTATGGCAGGTCACTGTAACTTCGATACTAATCATGACAGGTAAAAGAAACTTCGATACTAATTATGAAAAGAACCTCTAACGTCGTTACTAATTATGACAAGTAACTGTAATTTAGATAAAAAATTATGGTAGGTAACTGTAACTTCAATACTAATTATGTCAGGTAAAAGTAACTTCAATACTAATTATGACAGGTAACTGTAACTTCGTTACTAATTATGACAAGTTACTTTAATTTCGATACTAATTATGGCAGGTAACTGTAACTTCGTTACTAATTATGACAAGTCCCTGTAATTTCGATACAAATTATGGCAGGTAACTGTAACTTCGATACTAATTATGACAGTTAACAGTAACTTCGATACTAATTATGACAGGTAACTTTAACTTCGTTACTAATTATGACAAGTAACTGTAATTTTGATACAAATTATGGCAGGTAACGGTAACTTCGATACTAATTATGACAGGTAACAGTAACTTCGTTACTAATTATGACAAGTAACTATAACTTCGATACTTATTATGACAGGTAACTGTAACTTCGATACTAATTATGACAAGTAACTCTAACTTCGTTACTAATTATGACAAGTAACTGTAATTTTGATAAAAAAAATAAGGCAGGTAAAAGTAACTTCAATACTAATTATGAGAGGTAACAGTAACTTCGATACTAATTATGACAAGTAACTGTAACTTCGATAGTAATTATGACAGGTAACTGTAACTTCGTTACTAATTATGACAAGTAACTGAAATTTCGATACAAATTAATGCAGGTAACTGTAACTTCGAAACTAATTATGACAGGTAACAGTAACTTCGTTACTAATTATGACAGGTAACAGCAACTTCGTTACTAATTATGACAAGTAACTGTAATTTTGATACAAATTATGGCAGGTAACTGTAACTTCGATACTAATTATGACAAGTAACTGTAACTTCGATACTAATTATGACAGGTAACTGTAACTTCGATGAAGCCTCCGTGGCTCAGGCGGCAGCACGTCGGCCTCTCACCGCTGAGTCCGTGGTTCAAATCCCGGTCACTCCATGTGAGATCTGTGCTGGACAGAACGGAGGCAGACAGGTTTTTCTCCGGGGACTCCGGTTTTCCCTGTCAACATTTCATTCCAGCAACACTCTCCACTATCATTTCATTTCATCTGTCATTCATTTAATCATTGCCCCAGAGGAGTGCGTCAGGCCTCGGCAGCCGGCACAGTTCATATCCTCGCCGCTAGATAGGGGCTTCATTCATTCCATTCCTGACCCGGTCGGAGACTGGAAGCAGGCTGTGGATTTTCATTCAACTGTAACTTCGATAATAATTATGACAAGTAACTCTAACTTCGTTACAAATTATGACAAGTAACTGTAATTTTGATAAAAAATTATGGCAGGTAACTATAACTTCGATACTAATTATGAGAGGTAACAGTAACTTCGATATTAATTATGACAGGTAACAGCAACTTCGTTACAAATTATGACAAGTAACTGTAATTTCGATACTAATTATGGCAGGTAACTGTAACTTCGTTACTAATTATGAGAAGTTACTGTATTTACGATACAAATTGTGGCAGGAAATTGTAATTTCGATACTAATTATGACAGGTAACAGTAACTTCGATACTAATTATGACAAGTAACTGTAACTTCGATAGTAATTACGACAGGTAACTGTAACTTCGTTACTAATTACGACAAGTAACTCTAACTTCGTTACTAATTATGACAAGTAACTCTAATTTTGATAAAAAATTATGGCAGGTAACTGTAACTTCGATACTAATTATGACAAGTAACTGTAATTTCGATACAAATTATGGCAGGTAACTGTAACTTCGATACTAATTATGACAGGTAACAGTAACTTCGATACTAATTACGACAGAAAACCGTAACTTCGATACTAATTATGACAGGTAACAGTAACTTCGATAATAATTATGGCAGGTAACTGTAACTTCGATAGTAATTATGACAGTTAACTGTAACTTCGTTACTAATTATGACAAGTAACTGTAACTTCGTTACTAATTATGACAAGTAACTGTAATTTTGATACAAATTATGGCAGGTAACTGTAACTTCGATACTAATTATGACAGGTAACAGTAAATTCGATACTAATTATGACAAGTAACTCTAACTTCGTTACTAATTATGACAAGTATATGTAATTTTGAAAAAAAATTATGGCAGGTAACTGTAAGTTCGATACTAATTATGACAAGTAACTGTAAAATCGATACTAATTATGACAGGTAACTGTAACTTCGATACTAATTATGACAAGTAACATTAACTTCGTTACTAATTATGACAAGTAACTGTAATTTTGATAAAAATTATGGCAGGTAACTGTAACTTCGATACTAATTATGACAGGTAACAGTAACTTCGATACTAATTATGACAGAAAACAGTAACTTCGATACTAATTATGACAGGTAACAGTAACTTCGATAATAATTATGGCAGGTAACTGTAACTTCGATACTAATTATGACAGTTAACTGTAACTTCGTTAATAATTATGACAGGTAACTGTAATTTCGATACAAATTATGGCAGGTAACTGTAACTTCGATACTAATTATGACAAGTAACTGTAATTTCGATACAAATTATGGCAGGTAATTGTAATTTCGATACTAACTAACAAGTAACAGTAACTTCGATACTAATTATGACAAGTAACATTAACTTCGATACTAATTATGACAAGTAACTGTAACTTCGATACTAATAATGACTGGTAACTGTAACTTCGTTACTAATTATGACAAGTAACTGTAATTTCGATACAAATTATGGCAGGTAATTGTAATATCGATACTAATTATGACAGGTAACAGTAACTTCGATACTAATTAAGACAAGTAACTGTAACTTCGATACTAATTTTGACAATTACTGTAACTTCGTTACTAATTATGACAAGTAACTGTAATTTTGATACAAATTTTGGCAGGTAACTGTAACATCGATACTAATTATGACACGTAACAGTATCTTCGATACTAATTATGACAAGTAACTAACACTTCGATAAAAATTGTGACAGGTTACTGTAACTTCGATACTAATTATGACAAGAAACTCTAAATTCGTTACTAATTATGACAAGTAACAGTAATTTTGATAAAAAATTATGGTAGGTAACTGTAACTTCAATACTAATCATGCCAGGTAACAGTAACTTCGATACTAATTATGACAAGTAACTGTAACTTCGATACTAATTATGACAAGTAACTGTAACTTCGATACTAATTATGACAGGTAACTGTAACTTCGTTACTAATTATGACAAGTAACTGTAATTTCGTTACAAATTACGGCAGTTAATTGTAATTTCGAAACTAATTATGACAGGTAACTGTAACTTCGATACTAATTATGACAAGTAACAGTAACTACGATATTTATTATGACAAGTAACTGTAACTTCGATACTAATTATGACAGGTGAGTGTAACTTCGTTACTAATTATGACAAGTAACTGTAACATCGTTACTAATTATGACAAGTAACTGTTATTTCGATACAAATTATGGCAGGTAACTGTAACTTCGATACTAATTATGACATTTAAGAGTAACATCGATACTAATTATGACAAGTAACTGTAACTTCGATACTAATTATGACAGGTAACTGTAACTTCTTTACTAATTATGACAAGTAACTGTCATTTCGTTACAGATTATGGCAGGTAATTGTAATTTCGATACTAATTATGTCAGGTAACTGTAACTTCGATACTAATTATGACAAGTAACAGTTACTTCGATACTAATTATGACAAGTAACTGTAACTTCGATACTAATTATGACAGGTAACTGTAACTTCGTTACTAATTATGACAAGTAACTGTAATTTCGATACAAATTTTGTCAGGTAACTGTAACGTCGATACTAATTATGACAGGTAAAAGTAACTTCGATACTTATTGTGACAAGTAACTGTAACTTCGATACTAATTATGACAGGTAACTGTAACTTCTGTACTAATTATGAAAAGTAACTGTAATTTCGATACAAATTATGGCAGGTAACTGTAACTTCGATACTAATTATGACAGGTAACAGTAACTTCGATACTAACTATGACAGGAAACTGTAACTTCGTTACTAATTATGACAAGTAACTGTAATTTCGATACAAATAATGACAGGTAACTGTAACGTCGTTTTTAATTATGACAAGTAACTGCAATTTCGATACTAATTATGGCAGGTAACAGTACCTTCGATACTAATTATGACTGGTAACAGTAACTTCGATACTTATTATGACAAGGAACTGTAATTTCGATACTTATTATGACAGGTAACTGTAACCTCGATACTAATTATGACAGGTAACAGTAACTTCGATACTAATTATGACAAGAAACTATAACTTCGATACAAATTATGACAGGAAACTGTAACTTCGTTACTAATTATGACAAGTAACTATAACATCGATACAAATTGTGACAGGTAACTGTTACTTCGATACTAATTATGACAAGAAACTCTAACTTCGTTACTAATTATGACAAGTAACTGTAATTTTGATAGAAAATTATGGTAGGTAACTGTAACTTCAATACTAATTATGTCCGGTAACAGTAACTTCGATACTAATTATGACTGGTAACTGTAACTTCGTTACTAATTATGACAAGTAACTTAAATTTCGATACTAATTATGGCAGGTAACTGTAACTTCGTTACTAATAATGACAAGTCCCTGTAATTTTGATACAAATTATGGCAGGTAACTGTAACTTCGATACTAATTATGACAGGTAACAGTAACTTCGATACTTATTATGACAGGAAACTGTTACTTCGTTACTAATTATGACAAGTAACTGTAATTTCGATACAAATTATGACAGGTAACTGTAACTTCGTTACTAATTATGTCAAGTTACTGTAATTTCTATACCAATTATGGCAGGTAACAGTACCTTCGATACTAATTATGACTGGTAACTGTAACTTCGATACGAATTATGACAAGGAACTGTAATTTCGATACAAATTATGGCAGGTAACTGTAACCTCGATACTAATTATGACAGGTAACAGTAACTTCGATACTAATTATGACAAGAAACTATAACTTCGATACAAATTATGACAGGTAACTGTAACTTCGTTACTAATTATGACAAGTAACTATAACTTCGATACAAATTGTGACAGGTAACTGTAACTTCGATACTAATTATGACAAGAAACTCTAACTTCGTTACAAATTATGACAAGTAACTGTAATTTTGATAAAATTTAGGTAGGTAACTGTAACTTCAATACTAATTATGACAGGTAGCAGTAACTTCGATACTATGTATGACAGGTAACTGTAACTTCGTTACTAATTAATACAAGTAACATTAATTTCGATACTAATTATGGCAGGTAACTGTAACTTCGTTACTAATTATGACAAGTCCCTGTAATTTCGATACAAATTATGGCAGGTAACTGTAACTTCGATACTAATTATGACAAATAACTGTAACTTCGATACTAATTATGACAGGTAACTGTAACTTCGTTACTAATTATGACAAGTAACTGTAATTTCGACACAAATTTTAGCAGGTAACTGTAACTTCGATACTAATTATGACAGGTAACAGTAACTTCGATACTTATTATGAAAAGTAACTGTAACTTCGATACTAATTATGACAGGTAACTGTAAGTTCGTTAGTAATTATGACAAGTAACTGTAATTTCGATACAAATTATGGCAGGTCACTGTAACTTCGATACTAATCATGACAGGTAACAGAAACTTCGATACTAATTTTGACAAGAACCTCAAACGTCGTTACTAATTATGACAAGTAACTGTAATTTAGATAAAAAATTATGGTAGGTAACTGTAACTTCAATACTAATTATGTCAGGTAAAAGTAACTTCAATACTAATTATGACAGGTAACTGTAACTTCGTTACTAATTATGACAAGTAACTTTAATTTCGATACTAATTATGGCAGGTAACTGTAACTTCGTTACTAATTATGACAAGTCCCTGTAATTTCGATACAAATTATGGCAGGTAACTGTAACTTCGATACTAATTATGACAGTTAACAGTAACTTCGATACTAATTATGACAGGAAACTGTAACTTCGTTACTAATTATGACAAGTAACTGTATTTTCGATACAAATTAAGACAGGTTACTGTAACTTCGTTACTAATTATATCATGTAACTGTAATTTCGATACCAATTATGGCAGGTAACAGTACCTTCGATACTAATTATGACTGGTAACTGTAACTTCGATACGAATTATGACAAGGAAGTGTAATTTCGATACAAATTATGACAGGTAACAGTAACTTCGATACTAATTATGACAAGTAACTATAACTTCGATACAAATTATGACAGGTAACTGTAACTTTGATACTAATTATGACAGTTAACTGTAACTTCGTTAATAATTATGACAGGTAACTGTAATTTCGATACAAATTATGGCAGGTAACTGTAACTTCGATACTAATTATGACATTTAAGAGTAACTTCGATACTAATTATGACAAGTAACTGTAACTTCGATACTAATTATGACAGGTAACAGTAACATCGTTACTAATTATGACAAGTAACTGTAATTTCGATACAAATTATGGCAGGTAATTGTAATTTCGATTCTAACTATGACAGTTAACAGTAACTTCGATACTAATTATGACAAGTAACAGTAACTTCGATACTAATTATGACAAGTAACTGTAGCTTCGATACTAATTATGACAGGTAACTGTAACTTCGTTACTAATTATGACAAGTAACTGTAATTTCGATACAAATTATGGCAGGTAATTGTAATTTCGATACTAATTATGACAGGTAACAGTAACTTCGATACTAATTATGACAAGTAACTGTAACTTCGATACTAATTATGACAGGTAACTGTAACTTCGTTACTAATTATGACAAGTAACTGTAATTTCGATACAAATTATGGCAGGTAACAGTAACTTCGATAATAATTATGACAGGTAACTGTTACTTCGATACTAATTATGACAAGTAACTGTTATTTCGATACAAATTATGACAGGTAACAGTAACTTCGTTACTAATTATGACAAGTTATTGTAATTTCGATACAAATTATGGCAGGTAACAGTAACTTCGATAATAATTATGACAGGTAACTGTTACTTCGATACTAATTATGACAAGTAACTGTAATTTCGATACAAATTATGGCAGGTAACCGTAACTTCGATACTAATTATGTCAGGTAACAGTAACTTCGATACTAATTATGACAAGTAACTATAACTTCGATAAAAATTGTGACAGGTTACTGTAACTTCGATACTAATTATGACAAGAAACTCTAAATTCGTTACTAATTATGACAAGTAACAGTAATTTTGATAAAAAATTATGGTAGGTAACTGTAACATCAATACTAATTATGACAGGTAGCAGTAACTTCGATACTAATTATGACAAGTAACTGTAACTTCGATACTAATTATGAAAAGTAACTGTAACTTCGATACTAATTATGACAGGTAACTGTAACTTCGTTACTAATTATGACAAGTAACTGTAATTTCGTTACAAATTACGGCAGTTTATTGTAATTTCGAAACTAATTATGACAGGTAACTGTAACATCGATACTAATTATGACAAGTAACAGTAACTTCGATATTTATTATGACAAGTAACTGTAACTTCGAAATTAATTATGACAGGTAAATGTAACTTCGTTACTAATTATGACAAGTAACTGTAACTTCGTTACTAATTATGACAAGTAACTGTTATTTCGATACAAATTATGGCAGGTAACTGTAACTTCGATACTAATTATGACATTTAAGAGTAACATCGATACTAATTATGACAAGTAACTGTAACTTCGATACTAATTATGACAGGTAACTGTAACTTCGTTACTAATTATGTCAAGTATCTGTAATTTCGTTACAAATTATGGCAGGTAATTGTAATTTCGATACTAATTATGACAGGTAACTGTAACTTCGATACTAATTATGACAAGTAACAGTTACTTCAATACTAATTATGACAAGTAACTGTAACTTCGATACTAATTATGACAAGTAACTATAACTTCGATACTTATTATGCCAAGTAACTGTAACTTCGATACTAATTATGACAAATAACTGTAACTTCGATACTAATTATGAGAGGTAACTGTAACTTCGTTACTAATTATGACAAGTAACTGTAATTTCGATACAAATTTTAGCAGGTAACTGTAACTTCGATACTAATTATGACAGGTAACAGTTACTTCGATACTTATTATGACAAGTAACTGTAACTTCGGTACTAATTATGACAGGTAACTGTAACTTCGATACTAATTATGACAAGAACCTCTAACGTCGTTACTAATTATGACAAGTAACTCTAATTTTGATAAAAAATTATGGTAGGTAACTGTAACTTCAATACTAATTATGTCAGGTAAAAGTAACTTCGATACTAATTATGACAGGTAACTGTAACTTTGTTACTAATTATGACAAGTAACTTTAATTTCGATACTAATTATGGCAGGTAACTGTAACTTCGTTACTAATTATGACAAGTCCCTGTAATTTCGATACAAATTATGGCAGGTAACTGTAACTTCGAAACTAATTATGACAGTTAACAGTAACTTCGATACTAATTATGACAGGAAACTGTAACTTCGTTACTAATTATGACAAGTAACTGTAATTTCGATACAAATTAAGACAGGTTACTGTAACTTCGTTACTAATTATGTCATGTAACTGTAATTTCGATACCAATTATGGCAGGTAACAGTACCTTCGATACTAATTATGACTGGTAACTGCAACTTCGATACTAATTATGACAAGGAAGTGTAATTTCGATACAAATTATGACAGGTAACAGTTACTTCGATACAAATTATGACAAGTAATTATAACTTCGATACAAATTATGACAGGTAACTGTAACTTCGATACTAATTATGACAAGAAACTCTACCTTCGTTACTAATTATGACAAGTAACTGTAATTTTGATAAAAATTACGGTAGGTAACTGTATCTTCGATACTAATTATGACAGGTAACAGTAACTTCGATACTATTTATGACAGGTAACTGTAACTTCGTTACTAATTAATAAAAGTAACATTAATTTCGATACTAATTATGGCAGGTAACTGTAACTTCGTTACTAATTATGACAAGTCCCTTTAATTTCGATAAAAATTATGGCAGGTAACTGTAACATCGATACTAATTATGACAAATAACTGTAACTTCGATACTAATTATGACAGGTAACTGTAACTTCGTTACTAATTAAGAAAAGTAACTGTAATTTCGATACAAATTTTAGCAGGTAACTGTAACTTCGATACAAATTATGACAGGTAACAGTAACTTCGATACTTATTATGCCAAGTAACTGTAACTTCGATACTAATTATGACAGGTAACTGTAAGTTCGTTACTAATTATGACAAGTAACTGTAATTTCGATACAAATTTTGGCAGGTCACTGTAACTTCGATACTAATCATGACAGGTAACAGTAACTTTGATACTAATTATGACATTTAACTATAACTTCTATACAAATTATGACAGGTAACTGTAACATCGATACTAATTATGACAAGAAACTCTAACTTCGTTACTAATTATGACAAGTAGCTGTAATTTTGATAACAAAATATGGTAGGTAACTGTAACTTCAATACTAATTATGACAGGAAACAGTAACATCGATACTAATTATGACAGGTAAATGTAACTTCGTTACTAATTATCACAAGTAACTTAAATTTCGATACAAATTATGGCAGGTAACTGTAAATTCGTTACTAATTATGACAAGTCCTTGTAATTTCGTTACAAATTATGGCAGGTAACTGTAACTTCCATACTAATTATGACAGGTAACAGTAACTTCGATACTAATTATGACCGGAAACTGTAACTTCGTCACTAATTATGACAACTAACTGTAATTTCGATACATACTATGACAGGTAACTGTAACTTAGTTACTAATTATGACAAGTAACAGTACCTTCGATGCTAATTATGACAGGTAACTGTAACTTCGATACTAATTATGACAGGTAACTGTAACTTCGTTACTAATTATGACAAGTAACTGTAATTTCATTACAAATTACGGCAGTTTATTGTAATTTCGAAACTAATTATGACAGGTAACTGTAACTTCGATACTAATTATGACAAGTAACAGTAACTTCGATATTTATTATGACAAGTAACTGTAATTTCGAAACTAATTATGACAGGTTACTGTAACTTCGTTACTAATTATGACAAGTAACTGTAACTTTGTTACTAATTATGACAAGTAACTGTTATTTCGATAAAAATTATGGCAGGTAACTGTAACTTCGATACTAATTATGACATTTAAGAGTAACATCGATACTAATTATGACAAGTAACTGTAACTTCGATACTAATTATGACAGGTAACTGTAACTTCGTTACTAATTATGTCAAGTAACTGTAATTTCGTTACAAATTATGGCAGGTAATTGTAATTTCGATACTAATTATGACAGGTAAATGTAACTTCGATACTAATTATGACAAGTAACAGTTACTTCGATACTAATTATGACAAGTAACTGTAACTTCGATACTAATTATGACAGGTAACTGTAACTTCGTTACTAATTATGACAAGTAACTGTAATTTCGATACAAATTTTGGCAGGTAACTGTAACGTCGATACTATTTATGACAGGTAACAGTAACTTCGATACTTATTGTGACAAGTAACTGTAACTTAGATACTAATTATGACATGCAACTGTAACTTCGTTACTAATTATGACAAGTAACTGTAATTTCGATACAAATTATGGCAGGTAACTGTAACTTCGATACTAATTATGACAGGTAACAGTAACTTCGATACTAATTATGACAAGTAACTGTAACTTCGATACTAATTATGACAGGTAACTGTAACTTAGTTACTGATTATGACAAGTAACTCTAACTTCGTTACTAATGATGACAAGTAACTGTAATTTCGATACAAATTATGGCAGGTAATTGGAATTTCGATACTAATTATGACAGGTAACAGTGACTTCGATACTAATTATGAAACGTAACAGTAACTTCGATACTAATTATGACAGGCAACTGTAACTTCGTTACTAATAAGACAAGTAACTGTAATTTCGATACAAATTTTGGCAGGTAACTGTAACTTCGATACTAATTATGACAGGTAACAGTAACTTCGATACTAATTATGAAAAGTAACTGTAACTTCGATACTAATTATGACAGGTAACTGTAACTTCGTTACTAATTATGACAAGTAACTTTAATTTTGATACAAATTATGGCAGGTAACGGTTACTTCGATACTAATTATGACAGGTAACAGTAAATTCGATACTAATTATGACAAGTAACTATAACTTCGATACTTATTATGACAGGTAACTGTAACTTCGATACTAATTATGACAAGTAACTCTAACTTCGTTACTAATTATGACAAGTAACTGTAATTTTGATAAAATAATAAGGCAGGTAAATGTAACTTCAATACTAATTATGAGAGGTAACAGTACCTTCGATACTAATTAAGACTGGTAACATCAACTTCGTTAATAATTAGGACAAGTAACGGTAATTTCGATACTAATTATGGTAGGTAACTCTAACTTCGTTACTACTTATGAGAAGTAACTGTAATTTCGATACAAATTGTGGCAGGTTATTGTAATTTCCATACTAATTATGACAGGTAACAGTAACTTCGATACTAATTATGACAAGTAACTGTAACTTCGATAGTAATTATGACAGGTAACTGTAACTTCGTTACTAATTATGACAAGTAACTGAAATTTCGATACAAATTATTGCAGGTAACTGTAACTTCGATACTAATTATGACAGGTAACAGTAACTTCGTTACTAATTATGACAGGTAACAGCAACTTCGTTACTAATTATGACAAGTAACTGTAATTTTGATACAAATTATGGCAGGTAACTGTAACTTCGATACTAATTATGACAGGTAACAGCAACTTCGTTACAAATTATGACAAGTAACTGTAATTTCGAAATTAATTATGACAAGTAACTGTAACTTCGATAGTAAATATGACAGGTAACTGTAACTTCGTTACTAATTACGACAAGTAACTCTAACTTCGATACTAATTATGACAAGTAAATCTATTTTTGATAAAAAATTATGGCAGGTAACTGTAACTTCGATACTAATTATGACAAGTAACTGTAATTTCGATACAAATTATGGCAGGTAACTGTAACTTCGATACTAATTATGACAGGTAACAGTTACTTCGATACTAATTACGACAGAAAACCGTAACATCGATACTAATTATGACAGGTAACTGTAACTTCGATACTAATTATGACAAGTAACAGTAACTTCGATATTTATTATGACAAGTAACTGTAATTTCATTACAAATTACGGCAGTTTATTGTAATTTCGAAACTAATTATGACAGGTAAATGTAACTTCGTTACTAATTATGACAAGTAACTGTAACTTCGTTACTAATTATGACAAGTAACTGTTATTTCGATACAAATTATGGCAGGTAACTGTAACTTCGATACTAATTATGACATTTAAGAGTAACATCGATACTAATTATGACAAGTAACTGTAACTTCGATACTAATTATGACAGGTAACTGTAACTTCGTTACTAATTATGTCAAGTATCTGTAATTTCGTTACAAATTATGGCAGGTAATTGTAATTTCGATACTAATTATGACAGGTAACTGTAACTTCGATACTAATTATGACAAGTAACAGTTACTTCAATACTAATTATGACAAGTAACTGTAACTTCGATACTAATTATGACAGGTAACTGTAACTTTGTTACTAATTATGACAAGTAACTGTAATTTCGATACAAATTTTGGCAGGTAACTGTAACGTCGATACTAATTATGACAGGTAACAGTAACTTCGATACATATTGTGACAAGTAACTGTAACTTCGATACTAATTATGACATGTAACTGTAACTTCGTTACTAATTATGACAAGTAACTGTAATTTCGATACAAATTATGGCAGTAACTGTAACTTCGATACTAATTATGACAGGTAACAGTAACTTCGATACTAATTATGACAAGTAACTGTAACTTCGATACTAATTATGACAGGTAACTGTAACTTCGTTACTGATTATGACAAGTAACTGTAATTTTGATACAAATTATGGCAGGTAACTGTAACTTCGATACTAATTATGACAGGTAACAGTAACTTCGATACTAATTATGACAAGTAACTATAACTTCGATACTTATTATGACAGGTAACTGTAACTTCGATACTAATTATGACAAGTAACTCTAACTTCGTTACTAATGATGACAAGTAACTGTAATTTCGATACAAATTATGGTAGGTATTTGGAATTTCGATACTAATTATGACAGGTAACAGTGACTTCGATACTAATTATGGCAAGTAACAGTAACTTCGATACAAATTATGACTAGTAACTGTAACTTCGATACTAATTATGACAGGTAACTGTAACTTCGTTACTAATTATGACAAGTAACTGTAATTTCGATACAAATTTTGGCAGGTAACTGTAACTTCGATACTAATTATGACAGGTAACAGTAACTTCGATACTTATTATGACAAGTAACTGTAACTTCGATACTAATTATGACAGGTAACTGTAACTTCGTTACTAATTATGACAAGTAACTGTAATTTTGATACAAATTATGGCAGGTAACGGTAACTTCGATACTAATTATGACAGGTAACAGTAACTTCGATACTAATTATGACAAGTAACTATAACTTCGATACTTATTATGACAGGTAACTGTAACTTCGATACTAATTATGACAAGTAACTCTAACTTCGTTACTAATTATGACAAGTAACTGTAATTTTGATAAAAAATAAGGCAGGTAAATGTAACTTCAATACTAATTATGAGAGGTAACAGTAACTTCGATACTAATTAAGACTGGTAACAGCAACTTCGTTACTAATTAGGACAAGTAACGGTAATTTCGATACTAATTATGGTAGGTAACTGTAACTTCATTACTAATTATGAGAATTAACTGTAATTTCGATACAAATTGTGGCAGGTTATTGTAATTTCCATACTAATTATGACAGGTAACAGTAACTTCGATACTAATTATGACAAGTAACTGTAACTTCGATAGTAATTATGACAGGTAACTGTAACTTCGTTACTAATTATGACAAGTAACTGAAATTACGATACAAATTATTGCAGGTAACTGTAACTTCGATACTAATTATGACAGGTAACAGTAACTTCGTTACTGATTATGACAGGTAACAGCAACTTCGTTACTAATTATGACAAGTAACTGTAATTTTGATACAAATTATGGCAGGTAACTGTAACTTCGATACTAATTATGACAAGTAACTGTAACTTCGATACTAATTCTGACAGGTAACTGTAACTTCGATAATAATTATGACAAGTAACTCTAACTTCGTTACTAATTATGACAAGTAACTGTAATTTTGATAAAAAATTATGGCAGGTAACTGTAACTTCGATACTAATTATGAGAGGTAACAGTAACTTAGATACTAATTATGACAGGTAACAGCAACTTCGTTACAAATTATGACAAGTAACTGTAATTTCCATACTAATTATGGCAGGTAACTGTAACTTCGTTACTAATTATGAGAAGTTACTGTTATTTCGATACAAATTGAGGCAGGAAATTGTAATTTCGATAGTAATTATGACAGGTAACTGTAACTTCGTTACTAATTACGACAAGTAACTCTAACTTCGTTACTAATTATGACAAGTAACTCTATTTTTGATAAAAAAAATTATGGCAGGTAACTGTAACTTCGATACTAATTATGACAAGTAACTGTAATTTCGATACAAATTATGGCAGGTAACTGTAACTTCGATATTAATTATGACAGGTAACAGTTACTTCGATACTAATTACGACAGAAAACCGTAACTTCGATACTAATTATGACAGGTAACAGTAACTTCGATACTAATTATGGCAGGTAACTGTAACTTCGTTACTAATTATGAGAAGTAACTGTAATTTCGATACAAATTTTGGCAGGTAATTGTAATTTCGATACTAATTATGACAGGTAACAACTTCGATACTAATTATGACAAGTAACTGTAACTTCGATAGTAATTATGACAGGTAACTTTAACTTCGTTACTAATTATGACGAGTAACTGTAATTTCGCTACAAATTATGGCAGGTAACTGTAACTTCGATACTAATTATGACAGGTAACAGTAACTTCGTTACTAATTGTGACAGGTAACAGTAACATCGATACTAATTATGACAAGTAACTGTAACTTCGATACTAATTATGACAGGTAACAGTAAATTCAATACTAATTATGACAAGTAACTCTAACTTCGTTACTAATTATGACAAGTATCTGTAATTTTGAAAAAAAATTATGGCAGGTAACTGTAAGTTCGATATTAATTATGACAAGTTACTGTAAAATCGATACTAATTATGACAGGTAACTGTAACTTCGATACTAATTATGACAAGTAACTTTAACTTCGTTACTAATTATGACAAGTAACTGTAATTTTGATAAAAAATTATGGCAGGTAACTGTAACTTCGATACTAATTATGAGAGGTAACTGTAACTTCGATACTAATTATGACAGGTAACAGCAACTTCATTACGAATTATGACAAGTAACTGTAATTTCGATACTAATTATGGCCGATAACTGTAACTTCGTTACTAATTATGAGATGTAACTGTAAGTTCGATTCAAATTGTGGCAGGTAATTGTAATTTCGATACTTATTATGACAGGTAACAGTAACTTCGATACTAATTATGACAATTCACTGTAACTTCGATAGTAATTATGACAGGTAACTGTAACATCGTTACTTATTATGACAAGTAACTCTAACTTCGTTACTAATTATGACAAGTAACTGTAATTTTGATTAAAAATTATGGCAGGTAACTGTAACTTCGATACTAATTATGACAAGTAACTGTAATTTCGATACAAATTATGGAAGGTAACTGTAACTTCGATACTAATTATGACAGGTAACAGTAACTTAGATACTAATTATGACAGAAAACAGTAACTTCGATACTAATTATGACAGGTAACAGTAACTTCGATAATAATTATGGCAGGTAACTGTAACTTCGATACTAATTAAGACAGTTAACTGTAACTTCGATAATAATTATGGCAGGTAACTGTAATTTCGATACAAATTATGGCAGGTAACTGTAACTTCGATACTAATTATGACAAGTAACTGTAATTTCGATACAAATTATGGCAGGTAATTGTAATTTCGATACTAACTATGACAGGTAACAGTAACTTCGATACTAATTAAGACAAGTAACAGTAACTTCGATACTAATTATGACAAGTAACTGTAACTTCGATACTAATAATGACAGGTAACTGTAACTTCGTTTTAATTATGACAAGTAACTGTAATTTCGATAAAAATTTTGGCAGGTAACTGTAACGTCGATACTAATTATGACAGGTAACAGTAACTTCGATACTAATTATGACAAGTAACTATAACTTCGATAAAAATTGTGACAGGTTACTGTAACTTCGATACTAATTATGACAAGAAACTCTAAATTCGTTACTAATTATGACAGGTAACAGTAATTTTGATAAAAAATTATGGTAGGTAACTGTAACTTCAATACTAATTATGACAGGTAACAGTAACTTCGATACTAATTACGACAAGTAACTGTAACTTCGATACTAATTATGACAAGTAACTGTAACTTCGATACTAATTATGACAGGTAACTGTAACTTCGTTACTAATTATGACAAGTAACTGTAATTTCGTTACAAATTACGGCAGTTAATTGTAATTTCGTAACTATTGATGACAGGTAACTGTAACTTCGATACTAATTATGACAAGTAACAGTAACTTCGTTACTTATTATGACAAGTAACTGTAACTTCGTTACTAATTATGACAAGTAACTGTTATTTCGATACAAATTATGGCAGGTAAATGTAACTTCGATACTAATTATGACATTCAAGAGTAACATCGATACTAATTATGACAAGTAACTGTAACTTCGATACTAATTATGACAGGTAACTGTAACTTCGTTACTAATTATGACAAGTAACTGTAATTTCGTTACAAATTATGGCAGGTAATTGTAATTTCGATACTAATTATGACAGGTAACTGTAACTTCGATACTAATTATGACAAGTAACAGTTACTTCGATACTAATTATGACAAGTAACTGTAACTTCGATACTAATTATGACAGGTAACTGTAACTTCGTTACTAATTATGACAAGTAACTGTAATTTCGATACAAATTTTGGCAGGTAACTGTAACGTCGATACTAATTATGACAGGTAACAGTAACTTAGATACTTATTGTGACAAGTAACTGTAACTTCGATACTAATTATGACAGGTAACTGTAACTTCGTTACTAATTATGACAAGTAACTGTAATTTCGATACAAATTATGGCAGGTAACTGTAACTTCGATACTAGTTATGACAGGTAACAGTAACTTCGATACTAACTATGACAGGAAACTGTAACTTCGTTACTAATTATGACAAGTAACAGTAATTTCGATACAAATAATGACAGGTAACTGTAACTTCGTTACTAATTATGACAAGTAACTGTAATTTCGATACAAAATATGGCAGGTAACAGTACCTTCGATACTAATTATGACTGGTAACTGTAGCTTCGATACTTATTATGACAAGGAACTGTAATTTCGATACAAATTATAGCAGGTAACTGTAACTTCGATACTAAATATGACAGGTAACAGTAACTTCGATACTAATTATGACAAGTAACTATAACTTCGATACAAATTATGACAGGAAACTGTAACTTCGTTACTAATTATGACAAGTAACTATAACTTCGATACAAATTGTGACAGGTAACTGTAACTTCGATACTTATTATGACAAGAAACACTAACCTCGTTACTAATTATGACAAGTAACTGTAATTTTGATAAAAAATTATGGTAGGTAACTGTAACTTCAATACTAATTATGTTAGGTAACAGTAACTTCGATACTAAGTATGACAGGTAACTGTAACTTCGTTACTAATTGTGACAAGTAACTTAAATTTCGATACTAATTATGGCAGGTAACTGTAACTTCGTTACTAATTATGACAAGTCCCTGTAATTTCGATACAAATTATGGCAGGTAACTGTAACTTCGATACTAATTATGACTGGTAACAGTAACTTCGATACTTATTATGACAGGAAACTGTAACTTCGTTACTAATTATGACAAGTAACTGTAATTTCGATACAAATTATGACAGGTAACTGTAACTTCGTTACTAATTATGTCAAGTAACTGTAATTTCTATACCAATTATGGCAGGTAACAGTACCTTCGATACTAATTATGACTGGTAACTGTAACTTCGATACGAATTATGACAAGGAACTGTAATTTCGATACAAATTATGGCAGGTAACTGTAACCTCGATACTAATTATGACAGGTAACAGTAACTTCGATACTAATTATGACAAGAAACTATAACTTCGATACAAATTATGACAGGTAACTGTAACTTCGATACTAATGATGACAAGAAACACTACCTTCGTTACTAATTATGACAAGTAACTGTAATTTTGATAAAAATTATTGTAGGTAACAGTAACTTCAATACTAATTATGACAGGTAGCAGTAACTTCGATACTATGTATGACAGGTAACTGTAACTTCGTTACTAATTAATACAAGTAACATTAATTTCGATACTAATTATGTCAGGTAACTGTAACTTCGTTACTAATTATGACAAGTCCCTGTAATTTCGATACAAATTATGGCAGGTAACTGTAACTTCGATACTAATTATGACAAATAACTGTAACTTCGATACTAATTATGAGAGGTAACTGTAACTTCGTTACTAATTATGACAAGTAACTGTAATTTCGATACAAATTTTAGCAGGTAACTGTAACTTCGATACTAATTATGACAGGTAACAGTTACTTCGATACTTATTATGACAAGTAACTGTAACTTCGGTACTAATTATGACAGGTAACTGTAACTTCGATACTAATTATGACAAGAACCTCTAACGTCGTTACTAATTATGACAAGTAACTCTAATTTTGATAAAAAATTATGGTAGGTAACTGTAACTTCAATACTAATTATGTCAGGTAAAAGTAACTTCGATACTAATTATGACAGGTAACTGTAACTTCGTTACTAATTATGACAAGTAACTTTAATTTCGATACTAATTATGGCAGGTAACTGTAACTTCGTTACTAATTATGACAAGTCCCTGTAATTTCGATACAAATTATGGCAGGTAACTGTAACTTCGAAACTAATTATGACAGTTAACAGTAACTTCGATACTAATTATGACAGTAAACTGTAACTTCGTTACTAATTATGACAAGTAACTGTAATTTCGATACAAATTAAGACAGGTTACTGTTACTTCGTTACTAATTATGTCATGTAACTGTAATTTCGATACCAATTATGGCAGGTAACAGTACCTTCGATACTAATTATGACTGGTAACTGTAACTTCGATACTAATTATGACAAGGAAGTGTAATTTCGATACAAATTATGACAGGTAACAGTTACTTCGATACAAATTATGACAAGTAATTATAACTTCGATACAAATTATGACAGGTAACTGTAACTTCGATACTAATTATGACAAGAAACTCTACCTTCGTTACTAATTATGACAAGTAACTGTAATTTTGATAAAAATTATGGTAGGTAACTGTATCTTCGATACTAATTATGACAGGTAACAGTAACTTCGATACTATTTATGACAGGTAACTGTAACTTCGTTACTAATTAATAAAAGTAACATTAATTTCGATACTAATTATGGCAGGTAACTGTAACTTCGTTACTAATTATGACAAGTCCCTTTAATTTCGATAAAAATTATGGCAGGTAACTGTAACATCGATACTAATTATGACAAATAACTGTAACTTCGATACTAATTATGACAGGTAACTGTAACTTCGTTACTAATTAAGAAAAGTAACTGTAATTTCGATACAAATTTTAGCAGGTAACTGTAACTTCGATACAAATTATGACAGGTAACAGTAACTTCGATACTTATTATGCCAAGTAACTGTAACTTCGATACTAATTATGACAGGTAACTGTAAGTTCGTTACTAATTATGACAAGTAACTGTAATTTCGATACAAATTTTGGCAGGTCACTGTAACTTCGATACTAATCATGACAGGTAACAGTAACTTCGATACTAATTATGACATTTAACTATAACTTCTATACAAATTATGACAGGTAACTGTAACATCGATACTAATTATGACAAGAAACTCTAACTTCGTTACTAATTATGACAAGTAGCTGTAATTTTGATAACAAAATATGGTAGGTAACTGTAACTTCAATACTAATTATGACAGGAAACAGTAACATCGATACTAATTATGACAGGTAAATGTAACTTCGTTACTAATTATCACAAGTAACTTAAATTTCGATACAAATTATGGCAGGTAACTGTAAATTCGTTACTAATTATGACAAGTCCTTGTAATTTCGTTACAAATTATGGCAGGTAACTGTAACTTCCATACTAATTATGACAGGTAACAGTAACTTCGATACTAATTATGACCGTAAACTGTAACTTCGTCACTAATTATGACAACTAACTGTAATTTCGATACATACTATGACAGGTAACTGTAACTTAGTTACTAATTATGACAAGTAACAGTACCTTCGATGCTAATTATGACAGGTAACTGTAACTTCGATACTAATTATGACAGGTAACTGTAACTTCGTTACTAATTATGACAAGTAACTGTAATTTCATTACAAATTACGGCAGTTTATTGTAATTTCGAAACTAATTATGACAGGTAACTGTAACTTCGATACTAATTATGACAAGTAACAGTAACTTCGATATTTATTATGACAAGTAACTGTAATTTCGAAACTAATTATGACAGGTTACTGTAACTTCGTTACTAATTATGACAAGTAACTGTAACTTTGTTACTAATTATGACAAGTAACTGTTATTTCGATAAAAATTATGGCAGGTAACTGTAACTTCGATACTAATTATGACATTTAAGAGTAACATCGATACTAATTATGACAAGTAACTGTAACTTCGATACTAATTATGACAGGTAACTGTAACTTCGTTACTAATTATGTCAAGTAACTGTAATTTCGTTACAAATTATGGCAGGTAATTGTAATTTCGATACTAATTATGACAGGTAAATGTAACTTCGATACTAATTATGACAAGTAACAGTTACTTCGATACTAATTATGACAAGTAACTGTAACTTCGATACTAATTATGACAGGTAACTGTAACTTCGTTACTAATTATGACAAGTAACTGTAATTTCGATACAAATTTTGGCAGGTAACTGTAACGTCGATACTATTTATGACAGGTAACAGTAACTTCGATACTTATTGTGACAAGTAACTGTAACTTCGATACTAATTATGACATGCAACTGTAACTTCGTTACTAATTATGACAAGTAACTGTAATTTCGATACAAATTATGGCAGGTAACTGTAACTTCGATACTAATTATGACAGGTAACAGTAACTTCGATACTAATTATGACAAGTAACTGTAACTTCGATACTAATTATGACAGGTAACTGTAACTTAGTTACTGATTATGACAAGTAACTGTAATTTTGATACAAATTATGGCAGGTAACGGTAACTTCGATAATAATTATGACAGGTAACAGTAACTTCGATACTAATTATGACAAGTAACTATAACTTCGATACTTATTATGACAGGTAACTGTAACTTCGATACTAATTATGACAAGTAACTCTAACTTCGTTACTAATGATGACAAGTAACTGTAATTTCGATACAAATTATGGCAGGTAATTGGAATTTCGATACTAATTATGACAGGTAACAGTGACTTCGATACTAATTATGAAACGTAACAGTAACTTCGATACTAATTATGACAGGCAACTGTAACTTCGTTACTAATAAGACAAGTAACTGTAATTTCGATACAAATTTTGGCAGGTAACTGTAACTTCGATACTAATTATGACAGGTAACAGTAACTTCGATACTAATTATGAAAAGTAACTGTAACTTCGATACTTATTATGACAGGTAACTGTAACTTCGTTACTAATTATGACAAGTAACTTTAATTTTGATACAAATTATGGCAGGTAACGGTTACTTCGATACTAATTATGACAGGTAACAGTAAATTCGATACTAATTATGACAAGTAACTATAACTTCGATACTTATTATGACAGGTAACTGTAACTTCGATACTAATTATGACAAGTAACTCTAACTTCGTTACTAATTATGACAAGTAACTGTAATTTTGATAAAATAATAAGGCAGGTAAATGTAACTTCAATACTAATTATGAGAGGTAACAGTACCTTCGATACTAATTAAGACTGGTAACAGCAACTTCGTTAATAATTAGGACAAGTAACGGTAATTTCGATACTAATTATGGTAGGTAACTGTAACTTCGTTACTACTTATGAGAAGTAACTGTAATTTCGATACAAATTGTGGCAGGTTATTGTAATTTCCATACTAATTATGACAGGTAACAGTAACTTCGATACTAATTATGACAAGTAACTGTAACTTCGATAGTAATTATGACAGGTAACTGTAACTTCGTTACTAATTATGACAAGTAACTGAAATTTCGATACAAATTATTGCAGGTAACTGTAACTTCGATACTAATTATGACAGGTAACAGTAACTTCGTTACTAATTATGACAGGTAACAGCAACTTCGTTACTAATTATGACAAGTAACTGTAATTTTGATACAAATTATGGCAGGTAACTGTAACTTCGATACTAATTATGACAGGTAACAGCAACTTCGTTACAAATTATGACAAGTAACTGTAATTTCGAAATTAATTATGACAAGTAACTGTAACTTCGATAGTAAATATGACAGGTAACTGTAACTTCGTTACTAATTACGACAAGTAACTCTAACTTCGATACTAATTATGACAAGTAAATCTATTTTTGATAAAAAATTATGGCAGGTAACTGTAACTTCGATACTAATAATGACAAGTAACTGTAATTTCGATACAAATTATGGCAGGTAACTGTAACTTCGATACTAATTATGACAGGTAACAGTTACTTCGATACTAATTACGACAGAAAACCGTAACTTCGATACTAATTATGACAGGTAACAGTAACTTCGATAATAATTATGGCAGGTGACTGTAACTTCGATAGTAATTATGACAGTTAACTGTAACTTCGTTACTAATTATGACAAGTAACTGTTATTTCGATAAAAATTATGGCAGGTAACTGTAACTTCGATACTAATTATGACATTTAAGGGTAACTTCGATACTAATTATGACAAGTAACTGTAACTTCGATACTAATTATGACAGGTAACTGTAACATCGTTACTAATTATGACATGTAACTGTAATTTCGATGCAAATTATGGCAGGTAATTGAAATGTGGATACTAATTATGACAGGTAACAGTAACATCGATACTAATTATGACAAGTAACAGTAACTTCGATACTAATTATGACAAGTAACTGTAACTTCGATACTGATTACGACAGGTAACAGTAACTTCGATACTAATTATGACAAGTAACTGTAACTTCGATACTAATTGTGACAAGTAACTGTAACTTCGATAGTAATTATGACAGGTAACTGTAACTTCGATACTAATTATGACAAGTAACTGTAACTTCGATAGTTATTATGACAGGTAACTGTAACTTCGTTACTAATTATGACGAGTAACTGTAATTTCGCTACAAATTATGGCAGGTAACTGTAACTTCGATACTAATTATGACAGGTAACAGTAACTTCGTTACTAATTGTGACAGGTAACAGTAACATCGATACTAATTATGACAAGTAACTGTAACTTCGATACTAATTATGACAGGTAACTGTAACTTCGTTACTAATTATGACAAGTAACTGTAATTTTGATACAAATTATGGCAGGTAACTGTAACTTCGATACTAATTATGACAGGTAACAGTAAATTCGATACTAATTATGACAAGTAACTCTAACTTCGTTACTAATTATGACAAGTATCTGTAATTTTGAAAAAAAATTATGGCAGGTAACTGTAAGTTCGATACTAATTATGACAAGTAACTGTAAAATCGATACTAATTATGACAATAATTTTAACGTCGTTACTAATTATGACAAGTAACTGTAATTTTGATTAAAAAATTATGGCAGGTAACTGTAACTTCGATACTAATTATGAAAGGTAACAGTAACTTCGATACTAATTATGACAGGTAACAGCAACTTCATTACTAATTATGACAAGTAACTGTAATTTCGATACTAATTATGGCCGATAACTGTAACTTCGTTACTAATTATGAGATGTAACTGTAATTTCGATACAAATTGTGGCAGGTAATTGTAATTTCGATACTAATTATGACAGGTAACAGTAACTTCGATACTAATTATGACAATTAACTGTAACTTCGATAGTAATTATGACAGGTAACTGTAACATCGTTACTAATTATGACAAGTAACTCTAACTTCGTTACTAATTATGACAAGTAACTGTAATTTTGATTAAAAATTATGGCAGGTAACTGTAACTTCGATACTAATTATGACAAGTAACTGTAATTTCGATACAAATTATGGCAGGTAACTGTAACTTCGATACTAATGACTGGTAACAGTAACTTCGATACTTATTATGACAGGAAACTGTAACTTCGTTACTAATTATGACAAGTAACTGTAATTTCGATACAAATTATGACAGGTAACTGTAACTTCGTTACTAATTATGTCAAGTAACTGTAATTTCTATACCAATTATTGCAGGTAACAGTACCTTCGATACTAATTATGACTGGTAACTGTAACTTCGATACGAATGATGACAAGGAACTGTAATTTCGATACAAATTATGGCAGGTAACTGTAACCTCGATACTAATTATGACAGGTAACAGTAACTTCGATACTAATTATGACAAGAAACTATAACTTCGATACAAATTATGACAGGTAACTGTAACTTCGATACTAATGATGACAAGAAACACTACCTTCGTTACTAATTATGACAAGTAACTGTAATTTTGATAAAAATTATGGTAGGTAACTGTAACTTCAATACTAATTATGACAGGTAGCAGTAACTTCGATACTATGTATGACAGGTAACTGTAACTTCGTTACTAATTAATACAAGTAACATTAATTTCGATACTAATTAGGTCAGGTAACTGTAACTTCGTTACTAATTATGACAAGTCCCTGTAATTTCGATACAAATTATGGCAGGTAACTGTAACTTCGATACTAATTATGACAAATAACTGTAACTTCGATACTAATTATGAGAGGTAACTGTAACTTCGTTACTAATTATGACAAGTAACTGTAATTTCGATACAAATTTTAGCAGGTAACTGTAACTTCGATACTTATTATGACAGGTAACAGTTACTTCGATACTTATTATGACAAGTAACTGTAACTTCGGTACTAATTATGACAGGTAACTGTAACTTCGATACTAATTATGACAAGAACCTCTAACGTCGTTACTAATTATGACAAGTAACTGTAATTTTGATAAAAAATTATGGTAGGTAACTGTAACTTCAATACTAATTATGTCAGGTAAAAGTAACTTCGATACTAATTATGACAGGTAACTGTAACTTCGTTACTAATTATGACAAGTAACTTTAATTTCGATACTAATTATGGCAGGTAACTGTAACTTCGTTACTAATTATGACAAGTCCCTGTAATTTCGATACAAATTGTGGCAGGTAACTGTAACTTCGATACTAATTATGACAGTTAACAATAACTTCGATACTAATTATGACAGGAAACTGTAACTTCGTTACTAATTATGACAAGTAACTGTAATTTCGATACAAATTAAGACAGGTTACTGTAACTTCGTTACTAATTATGTCATGTTACTGTAATTTCGATACCAATTATGGCAGGTAACAGTACCTTCGATACTAATTATGACTGGTAACTGTAACTTCGATACTAATTATGACAAGGAAATGTAATTTCGATACAAATTATGACAGGTAACAGTTACTTCGATACAAATTATGACAAGTAATTATAACTTCGATACAAATTATGACAGGTAACTGTAACTTCGATACTAATTATGACAAGAAACTCTACCTTCGTTACTAATTATGACAAGTAACTGTAATTTTGATAAAAATTATGGTAGGTAACTGTATCTTCGATACTAATTATGACAGGTAACAGTAACTTCGATACTATTTATGACAGGTAACTGTAACTTCGTTACTAATTAATACAAGTAACATTAATTTCGATACTAATTATGGCAGGTAACTGTAACTTCGTTACTAATTATGACAAGTCCCTTTAATTTCGATACAAATTATGGCAGGTAACTGTAACATCGATACTAATTATGACAAATAACTGTAACATCGATACAAATTATGGCAGGTAACTGTAAATTCGTTACTAATTATGACAAGTCCTTGTAATTTCGTTACAAATTATGGCAGGTAACTGTAACTTCCATACTAATTATGATATGACAGGTAACAGTAACTTCGATACTAATTATGACCGGAAACTGTAACTTCGTCACTAATTATGACAATTAACTGTAATTTCGATACATACTATGACAGGTAACTGTAACTTAGTTACTAATTATGACAAGTAACTGTTATTTCGATAAAAATTATGGCAGGTAACTGTAACTTCGATACTAATTATGACATTTAAGAGTAACATCGATACTAATTATGACAAGTAACTGTAACTTCGATACTAATTATGACAGGTAACTGTAACTTCGTTACTAATTATGTCAAGTAACTGTAATTTCGTTACAAATTATGGCAGGTAATTGTAATTTCGATACTAATTATGACAGGTAAATGTAACTTCGATACTAATTATGACAAGTAACAGTTACTTCGATACTAATTATGACAAGTAACTGTAACTTCGATACTAATTATTACAGGTAACTGTAACTTCGTTACTAATTATGACAAGTAACTGTAATTTCAATACAAATTTTGGCAGGTAACTGTAACGTCGATACTAATTATGACAGGTAACAGTAACTTCGATACTTATTGTGACAAGTAACTGTAACTTCGATACTAATTATGACATGCAACTGTAACTTCGTTACTAATTATGACAAGTAACTGTAATTTCGATACAAATTATGGCAGGTAACTGTAACTTCGATACTAATTATGACAGGTAACAGTAACTTCGATACTAATTATGACAAGTAACTGTAACTTCGATACTAATTATGACAGGTAACTGTAACTTCGTTACTGATTATGACAAGTAACTGTAATTTTGATACAAATTATGGCAGGTAACTGTAACTTCGATACTAATTATGACAGGTAACAGTAACTTCGATACTAATTATGACAAGTAACTATAACTTCGATACTTATTATGACAGGTAACTGTAACTTCGATACTAATTATGACAAGTAACTCTAACTTCGTTACTAATGATGACAAGTAACTGTAATTTCGATACAAATTATGGCAGGTAATTGGAATTTCGATACTAATTATGACAGGTAACAGTGACTTCGGTACTAATTATGACACGTAACAGTAACTTCGATACTAATAATGACTAGTAACTGTAACTTCGATACTAATTATGACAGGCAACTGTAACTTCGTTACTAATTATGACAAGTAACTGTAATTTCGATACAAATTTTGGCAGGTAACTGTAACTACGATACTAATTATGACAGGTAACAGTAACTTCGATACTAATTATGACAAGTAACTGTAACTTCGATACTAATTATGACAGGTAACTGTAACTTCGTTACTAATTATGACAAGTAACTTTAATTTTGATACAAATTATGGCAGGTAACGGTTACTTCGATACTAATTATGACAGGTAACAGTAAATTCGATACTAATTATGACAAGTAACTATAACTTCAATACTAATTATGAGAGGTAACAGTAACTTCGATACTAATTAAGACTGGTAACAGCAACTTCGTTAATAATTAGGACATGTAACGGTAATTTCGATACTAATTATGGTAGGTAACTGTAACTTCGTTACTAATTATGAGAAGTAACTGTAATTTCGATACAAATTGTGGCAGGTTATTGTAATTTCCATACTAATTATGACAGGTAACAGTAACTTCGATACTAATTATGACAAGTAACTGTAACTTCGATAGTAATTATGACAGGTAACTGTAACTTCGTTACTAATTATGACAGGTAACAGCAACTTCGTTACTAATTATGACAAGTAACTGTAATTTTGATACAAATTATGGCAGGTAACTGTAACTTCGATACTAATTATGACAAGTAACTGTAACTTCGATACTAATTATGACAGGTAACAGCAACTTCGTTACTAATTATGACAAGTAACTGTAATTTTGATACAAATTATGGCAGGTAACTGTAACTTCGATACTAATTATGACAAGTTACTGTAACTTCGATACTAATTATGACAGGTAACTGTAACTTCGATAATAATTATGACAAGTAACTTTAACTTGGTTACTAATTATGACAAGTAACTGTAATTTTGAAAAAAATTATGGCAGGTAACTGTAACTTCGATACTAATTATGAGAGGTAACAGTAACTTCGATACTAATTATGACAGGTAACAGCAACTTCGTTACAAATTATGACAAGTAACTGTAATTTCGAAATTAATTATGACAAGTAACTGTAACTTCGATAGTAAATATGACAGGTAACTGTAACATCGTTACTAATTACGACAAGTAACTCTAACTTCGTTACTAATTATGACAAGTAAATCTATTTTTGATAAAAAATTATGGCAGGTAACTGTAACTTCGATACTAATTATGACAAGTAACTGTAATTTCGATACAAATTATGGCAGGTAACTGTAACTTCGATACTAATTATGACAGGTAACAGTTACTTCGATACTAATTACGACAGAAAACCGTAACTTCGATACTAATTATGACAGGTAACAGTAACTTCGATAATAATTATGGCAGGTAACTGTAACTTCGATAGTAATTATGACAGTTAACTGTAACTTCGTTACTAATTATGACAAGTAACTGTTATTTCGATAAAAATTATGTCAGGTAACTGTAACTTCGATACTAATTATGATATTTAAGGGTAACTTCGATACTAATTATGACAAGTAAATGTAACTTCGATACTAATTATGACAGGTAACTGTAACATCGTTACTAATTATGACATGTAACTGTAATTTCGATGCAAATTATGGCAGGTAATTGAAATGTGGATACTAATTATGACTGGTAACAGTAACTTCGATACTAATTATGACAAGTAACAGTAACTTCGTAACTAATTATGACAAGTAACTGTAACTTCGATACTGATTACGACAGGTAACAGTAATTTCGATACTAATTATGACAAGTAACTGTAACTTCGATACTAATTGTGACAAGTAACCGTAACTTCGATAGTAATTATGACAGGTAACTGTAACTTCGATACTAACTATGACAAGTAACTGTAACTTCGATAGTTATTATGACAGGTAACTGTAACTTCGTTACTAATTATGACGAGTAACTGTAATTTCGCTACAAATTATGGCAGGTAACTGTAACTTCGATACTAATTATGACAGGTAACAGTAACTTCGTTACTAATTGTGACAGGTAACAGTAACATCGATACTAATTATGACAAGTAACTGTAACTTCGATACTAATTATGACAGGTAACTGTAACTTCGTTACTAATTATGACAAGTAACTGTAATTTTGATACAAATTATGGCAGGTAACTGTAACTTCGATACTAATTATGACAGGTAACAGTAAATTCGATACTAATTATGACAAGTAACTCTAACTTCGTTACTAATTATGACAAGTATCTGAAATTTGAAAAAAAATATGGCAGGTAACTGTAAGTTCGATACTAATTATGACAAGTAACTGTAAAATCGATACTAATTATGACAATAACTTTAACTTCGTTACTAATTATGACAAGTAACTGTAATTTTGATTAAAAAATTATGGCAGGTAACTGTAACTTCGATACTAATTATGAGAGGTAACAGTAACTTCGATACTAATTATGACAGGTAACAGCAACTTCATTATTAATTATGACAAGTAACTGTAATTTCGATACTAATTATGGCTGATAACTGTAACTTAGTTACTAATTATGAGATGTAACTGTAATTTCGATACAAATTGTGGCAGGTAATTGTAATTTCGATACTAATTATGACAGGTAACAGTAACTTCGATACTAATTATGACAATTAACTGTAACTTCGATAGTAATTATGACAGGTAACTGTAACATCGTTACTAATTATGACAAGTAACTCTAACTTCGTTACTAATTATGACAAGTAACTGTAATTTTGATAAAAAATTATGGCAGGTAACTGTAACTTCGATACTAATTATGACAAGTAACTGTAATTTCTATACAAATTATGGCAGGTAACTGTAACTTCGATACTAATTATGACAGGTAACTGTAACTTCGATACTAATTATGACAGAAAACAGTAACTTCGATACTAATTATGACAGGTAACAGTAACTTCGATAATAATTATGGCAGGTAACTGTAACTTCGATACTAATTATGACAGTTAACTGTAACTTCGTTAATAATTATGACAGGTAACTGTAATTTCGATACAAATTATGGCAGGTAACTGTAACTTCGATACTAATTATGACAAGTAACTGTAATTTCGATACAAATTATGGCAGGTAATTGTAATTTCGATACTAACTATGACAGGTAACAGTAACTTCGATACTAATTATGACAAGTAACAGTAACTTCGATACTAATTATGACAAGTAACTGTAACTTCGATACTAATAATGACAGGTAACTGTAACTTCGTTACTAATTATGACAAGTAACTGTAATTTCGATACAAATTATGGCAGGTAATTGTAATTTCGATACTTATTATGACAGGTAACAGTAACTTCGATACTAATTATGACAAGTAACTGTAACTTCGATACTAATTATGACAGGTAACTGTAACTTCGTTACTAATTATGACAAGTAACTGTAATTTTGATACAAATTTTGGCAGGTAACTGTAACTTCGATACTAATTATGACAGGTAACAGTAACTTCGATACTAATTATGACAAGTAACTATAACTTCGATAAAAATTGTGACAGGTTACTGTAACTTCGATACTAATTATGACAAGAAACTCTAAATTCGTTACTAATTATGACAAGTAACAGTAATTTTGATAAAAAAAAGTATGGTAGGTAACTGTAACTTCAATACTAATTATGACAGGTAACAGTAACTTCGATACTAATTATGACAAGTAACTGTAACTTCGATACTAATTATGACAAGTAACTGTAACTTCGATATTAATTATGACAGGTAACTGTAACTTCGTTACTAATTATGACAAGTAACTGTAATTTCGTTACAAATTACGGCAGTTAATTGTAATTTCGAAACTATTTATGACAGGTAACTGTAACTTCGATACTAATTATGACATGTAACAGTAACTTCGATATTTATTATGACAAGTAACTGAAACTTCGATACTAATTATGACAGGTGACTGTAACTTCGTTACTAATTATGACAAGTAACTGTAACTTCGTTACTAATTATAACAAGTAACTGTTATTTCGATACAAATTATGGCAGGTAATTGTAACTTCGATACTAATTATGACATTTAAGAGTAACATCGATACTAATTATGACAAGTAACTGTAACTTCGATACTAATTATGACAGGTAACTGTAACTTCGTTACTAATTATGACAAGTAACTGTAATTTCGTTACAAATTAAGGCAGGTAATTGTAATTTCGATACTAATTATGACAGGTAACTGTAACTTCGATACTAATTATGACAAGTAACAGTTACTTCGATACTAATTATGACAAGTAACTGTAACTTCGATACTAATTATGACAGGTAACTGTAACTTCGTTACTAATTATGACAAGTAACTGTAATTTCGATACAAATTTTGGCAGGTAACTGTAACGTCGATACTAATTATGACAGGTAACAGTAATTTCGATACTTATTGTGACATGTAACTGTAACTTCGATACTAATTATGACAGGTAACTGTAACTTCGTTACTTATTATGACAAGTAACTGTAATTTCGATACAAATTATGGCAGGTAACTATAACTTCGATACTAATTATGACAGGTAACAGTAACTTCGATACTAACTATGACAGGAAACTGTAACTTCGTTACTAATTATGTTAAGTAACAGTATTTTCGATACAAATAATGAAAGGTAACTGTAACTTCGTTACTAATTATGACAAGTAACTGTAATTTCGATACAAATTATGGCAGGTAACAGTACCTTCGATACTAATTATGACTGGTAACTGTAACTTCGATACTTATTATGACAAGGAACTGTAATTTCGATACAAATTATAGCAGGTAACTGTAACTTAGATACTAAATATGACAGGTAACAGTAACTTCGATACTAATTATGACAAGTAACTATAACTTCGATACAAATTATGACAGGAAACTGTAACTTCGTTACGAATTATGACAAGTAACTATAACTTCGATACAAATTGTGACTGGTAACTGTAACTTCGATACTAATTATGACAAGAAACTCTAACTTCGTTACTAATTATGACAAGTAACTGTAATTTTGATAAAAAATTATGGTAGGTAACTGTAACTTCAATACTAATTATGTCAGGTAACGGTAACTTCGATACTAATTATGACAGGTAACTGTAACTTCGTTACTAATTATGACAAGTACCTTAAATTTCGATACTAATTATGGCAGGTAACTGTAACTTCGTTACTAATTATGACAAGTCCCTGTAATTTCGATACAAATTATGGCAGGTAACTGTAACTTCGATACTAATTATGACAGGTAACAGTAACTTCGATACTTATTATGACAGGAAACTGTAACTTCGTTACTAATTATGACAAGTAACTGTAATTTCGATACAAATTATGACAGGTAACTGTAACTTCGTTACTAATTATGTCAAGTAACTGTAATTTCTATACCAATTATGGCAGGTAACAGTACCTTCGATACTAATTATGACTGGTAACTGTAACTTCGATACGAATTATGACAAGGAACTGTAATTTCGATACAAATTATGGCAGGTAACTGTAACCTCGATACTAATTATGACAGGTAACAGTAACTTCGATACTAATTATGACAAGAAACTATAACTTCGATACAAATTATGACAGGTAACTGTAACATCGTTACTAATTATGACAAGTAACTGTTATTTCGATAAAAATTATGTCAGGTAACTGTAACATCGATACTAATTATGACATTTAAGGGTAACTTCGATACTAATTATGACAAGTAACTGTAACTTCGATACTAATTATGACAGGTAACTGTAACATCGTTACTAATTATGACATGTAACTGTAATTTCGATGCAAATTATGGCAGGTAATTGAAATGTGGATACTAATTATGACAGGTAACAGTAACTTCGATACTAATTATGACAAGTAACAGTAACTTCGATACTAATTATGACAAGTAACTGTAACTTCGATACTGATTACGACAGGTAACAGTAACTTCGATACTAATTATGACAAGTAACTGTAACTTCGATACTAATTGTGACAAGTAACTGTAACTTCGATAGTAATTATGACAGGTAACTGTATCTTCGATACTAATTATGACAAGTAACTGTAACTTCGATAGTTATTATGAGAGGTAACTGTAACTTCGTTACTAATTATGACGAGTAACTGTAATTTCGCTACAAATTATGGCAGGTAACTGTAACTTCGATACTAATTATGACAGGTAACAGTAACTTCGTTACTAATTGTGACAGGTAACAGTAACATCGATACTAATTATGACAAGTAACTGTAACTTCGATACTAATTATGACAGGTAACTGTAACTTCGTTACTAATTATGACAAGTAACTGTAATTTTGATACAAATTATGGCAGGTAACTGTAACTTCGATACTAATTATGACAGGTAACAGTAAATTCGATACTAATTATGACAAGTAACTCTAACTTCGTTACTAATTATGACAAGTATCTGTAATTTTGAAAAAAAATTATGGCAGGTAACTGTAAGTTCGATACTAGTTATGACAAGTAACTGTAAAATCGATACTAATTATGACAATAACTTTAACTTCGTTACTAATTATGACAAGTAACTGTAATTTTGATTAAAAAATTATGGCAGGTAACTGTAACTTCGATACTAATTATGAGAGGTAACAGTAACTTCGATACTAATTATGACAGGTAACAGCAACTTCATTACTAATTATGACAAGTAACTGTAATTTCGATACTAATTATGGCCGATAACTGTAACTTCGTTACTAATTATGAGATGTAACTGTAATTTCGATACAAATTGTGGCAGGTAATTGTAATTTCGATACTAATTATGACAGGTAACAGTAACTTCGATACTAATTATGACAATTAACTGTAACTTCGATAGTAATTATGACAGGTAACTGTAACATCGTTACTAATTATGACAAGTAACTCTAACTTCGTTACTAATTATGACAAGTAACTGTAATTTTGATTAAAAATTATGGCAGGTAACTGTAACTTCGATACTAATTATGACAAGTAACTGTAATTTCGATACAAATTATGGCAGGTAACTGTAACTTCGATACTAATTATGACAGGTAACAGTAACTTCGATACTAATTATGACAGAAAACAGTAACTTCGATACTAATTATGACAGGCAACAGTAACTTCGATAATAATTATGGCAGGTAACTGTAACTTCGATACTAATTATGACAGTTAACTGTAACTTCGTTAAAAATTATGACAGGTAACTGTAATTTCGATACAAATTATGGCAGGTAACTGTAACTTTGATACTAATTATGACAAGTAACTGTAATTTCGATACAAATTATGGCAGGTAATTGTAATTTCGATACTAACTATGACAGGTAACAGTAACTTCGATACTAATTATGACAAGTAACAGTAACTTCGATACTAATTATGACAAGTAACTGTAACTTCGATACTAATAATGACAGGTAACTGTAACTTCGTTACTAATTATGACAAGTAACTGTAATTTCGATACAAATTATGGCAGGTAATTGTAATTTCGATACTAATTATGACAGGTAACAGTAACTCCGATACTAATTATGACAGGTAACAGCAACTTCATTACTAATTATGACAAGTAACTGTAATTTCGATGGCAGGTAACTGTAACTTCGATACTAATTATGACAGGTAACAGTAACTTCGATACTAATTATGACAAGTAACTGTAACTTCGATACTAATTATGACAGGTAACTGTAACTTCGTTACTAATTATGACAAGTAACTGTAATTTTGATACAAATTACGGCAGTTAATTGTAATTTCGAAACTATTTATGACAGGTAACTGTAACTTCGATACTAATTATGACAAGTAACAGTAACTTCGATATTTATTATGACAAGTAACTGTAACTTCGATACTAATTATGACAAATAACTGTAACTTCGATACTAATAATGACAGGTAACTGTAACTTCGTTACTAATTATGACAAGTAACTGTAATTTCGATACAAATTATGGCAGGTAATTGTAATTTCGATACTAATTATGACAGGTAACAGTAACTTCGATACTAACTATGACAGGTAACAGTAACTTCGATACTAATTATGACAAGTAACAGTAACTTCGATACTAATTATGACAAGTAACTGTAACTTCGATACTAATAATGACAGGTAACTGTAACTTCGTTACTAATTATGACAAGTAACTGTAATTTCGATACAAATTATGGCAGGTAATTGTAATTTCGATACTAATTATGACAGGTAACAGTAACTTCGATACTAATTATGACAGGTAACAGCAACTTCATTACTAATTATGACAAGTAACTGTAATTTCGATGGCAGGTAACTGTAACTTCGATACTAATTATGACAGGTAACAGTAACTTCGATACTAATTATGACAATTAACTATAAGTTCGATAAAAATTGTGACAGGTTACTGTAACTTCGATACTAATTATGACAAGAAACTCTAAATTCGTTACTAATTATGACAAGTAACAGTAATTTTGATAAAAAATTATGGTAGGTAACTGTAACTTCAATACTAATTATGACAGGTAACAGTAACTTCGATACTAATTATGACAAGTAACTGTAACTTCGATACTAATTATGACAAGTAACTGTAACTTCGATACTAATTATGACAGGTAACTGTAACTTCGTTACTAATTATGACAAGTAACTGTAATTTCGTTACAAATTACGGCAGTTAATTGTAATTTCGAAACTATTTATGACAGGTAACTGTAACTTCGATACTAATTATGACAAGTAACAGTATCTTCGATATTTATTATGACAAGTAACTGTAACTTCGATACTAATTATGACAAATAACTGTAACTTCGTTACTAATTATGACAAGTAACTGTTATTTCGATACAAATTATGGCAGGTAACTGTAACTTCGATACTAATTATGACATTTAAGAGTAACATCGATACTAATTATGACAAGTAACTGTAACTTCGATACTAATTATGACAGGTAACTGTAACTTCGTTACTAATTATGACAAGTAACTGTAATTTCGTTACAAATTATGGCAGGTAATTGTAATTTCGATACTAATTATGACAGGTAACTGTAACTTCGATACTAATTATGACAAGTAACAGTTACTTCGATACTAATTATGACAAGTAACTGTAACTTCGATACTAATTATGACAGGTAACTGTAACTTCGTTACTAATTATGACAAGTAACTGTAATTTCGATACAAATTTTGGCAGGTAACTGTAACGTCGATACTAATTATGACAGGTAACAGTAACTTCGATACTTATTGTGACAAGTAACTGTAACTTCGATACTAATTATGACAGGTAACTGTAACTTCGTTACTTATTATGACAAGTAACTGTAATTTCGATACAAATTATGGCAGGTTACTGTAACTTCGATACTAATTATGACAGGTAACAGTAACTTCGATACTAACTATGACAGGAAACTGTAACTTCGTTACTAATTATGACAAGTAACAGTAAATTCGATACAAATAATGACAGGTAACTGTAACTTCGTTACTAATTATGACAAGTAACTGTAATTTCGATACAAATTATGGCAGGTAACAGTACCTTCGATACTAATTATGACTGGTAACTGTAACTTCGATACTTATTATGACAAGGAACTGTAATTTCGATACAAATTATAGCAGGTAACTGTAACTTCGATACTAAATATGACAGGTAACAGTAACTTCGATACTAATTATGACAAGTAACTATAACTTCGATACAAATTATGACAGGAAACTGTAACTTCGTTACGAATTATGACAAGTAACTATAACTTCGATACAAATTGTGACAGGTAACTGTAACTTCGATACTAATTATGACAAGAAACTCTAACTTCGTTACTAATTATGACAAGTAACTGTAATTTTGATAAAAAATTATGGTAGATAACTGTAACTTCAATACTAATTATGTCAGGTAAGGGTAACTTCGATACTAATTATGACAGGTAACTGTAACTTCGTTACTAATTATGACAAGTACCTTAAATTTCGATAGTAATTATGGCAGGTAACTGTAACTTCGTTACTAATTATGACAAGTCCCTGTAATTTCGATACAAATTATGGCAGGTAACTGTAACTTCGATACTAATTATGACAGGTAACAGTAACTTCGATACTTATTATGACAGGAAACTGTAACTTCGTTACTAATTATGACAAGTTACTGTAATTTCGATACAAATTATGACAGGTAACTGTAACTTCGTTACTAATTATGTAAAGTAACTGTAATTTCTATACCAATTATGGCAGGTAACAGTACCTTCGATATTAATTATGACTGGTAACTGTAACTTCGATACGAATTATGACAAGGAAATGTAATTTCGATACAAATTATGGCAGGTAACTGTAACCTCGATACTAATTATGACAGGTAACAGTAACTTCGATACTAATTATGACAAGAAACTATAACTTCGATACAAATTATGACAGGTAACTGTAACTTCGATACTAATTATGACAAGAAACTCTACCTTCGTTACTAATTATGACAAGTAACTGTAATTTTGATAAAAATTATGGTAGGTAACTGTAACTTCAATACTAATTATGACAGGTAGCAGTAACTTCGATACTATGTATGACAGGTAACTGTAACTTCGTTACTAATTAATACAAGTAACATTAATTTCGATACTAATTATGGCAGGTAACTATAACTTCGTTACTAATTATGACAAGTCCCTGTAATTTCGATACAAATTATGGCAGCTAACTGTAACTTCGATACTAATTATGACAAATAACTGTAACTTCGATACTAATTATGACAGGTAACTGTAACTTCGTTACTAATTATGACAAGTAACTGTAATTTCGATACAAATTTTAGCAGGTAACTGAAACGTCGATACTAATTTAACAGGTAACAGTAACTTCGATACTTATTATGACAAGTAACTGTAACTTCGATACTAATTATGACAGGTAACTGTAAGTTCGTTACTAATTATGACAAGTAACTGTAATTTCGATACAAATTATGGCAGCTCACTGTAACTTCGATACTAATCATGACAGGTAACAGTAACTTCGATACTAATTATGACAAGAACCTCTAACGTCGTTACTTATTATGACAAGTAACTGTAATTTTGATAAAATTTATGGTAGGTAACTGTAACTTCAATACTAATTATGTCAGGTAAAAGTAACTTCGATACTAATTATGACAGGTAACTGTAACTTCGTTACTAATTATGACAAGTAACTTTAATTTCGATACTAATTATGGCAGGTAACTGTAACTTCGTTACTAATTATGACAAGTATCTGTAATTTTGAAAAAAAATTATGGCAGGTAACTGTAAGTTCGATACTAGTTATGACAAGTAACTGTAAAATCGATACTAATTATGACAATAACTTTAACTTCGTTACTAATTATGACAAGTAACTGTAATTTTGATTAAAAAATTATGGCAGGTAACTGTAACTTCGATACTAATTATGAGAGGTAACAGTAACTTCGATACTAATTATGACAGGTAACAGCAACTTCATTACTAATTATGACTAGTAACTGTAATTTCGATACTAATTATGGCCGATAACTGTAACTTCGTTACTAATTATGAGATGTAACTGTAATTTCGATACAAATTGTGGCAGGTAATTGTAATTTCGATACTAATTATGACAGGTAACAGTAACTTCGATACTAATTATGACAATTAACTGTAACTTCGATAGTAATTATGACAGGTAACTGTAACATCGTTACTAATTATGACAAGTAACTCTAACTTCGTTACTAATTATGACAAGTAACTGTAATTTTGATTAAAAATTATGGCAGGTAACTGTAACTTCGATACTAATTATGACAAGTAACTGTAATTTCGATACAAATTATGGCAGGTAACTGTAACTTCGATACTAATTATGACAGGTAACAGTAACTTCGATACTAATTATGACAGGTAACAGTAACTTCGATAATAATTATGGCAGGTAACTGTAACTTCGATACTAATTATGACAGTTAACTGTAACTTCGTTAAAAATTATGACAGGTAACTGTAATTTCGATACAAATTATGGCAGGTAACTGTAACTTCGATACTAATTATGACAAGTAACTGTAATTTCGATACAAATTATGGCAGGTAATTGTAATTTCGATACTAACTATGACAGGTAACAGTAACTTCGATACTAATTATGACAAGTAACATTAACTTCGATACTAATTATGACAAGTAACTGTAACTTCGATACTAATAATGACAGGTAACTGTAACTTCGTTACTAATTATGACAAGTAACTGTAATTTTGATACAAATTATGGCAGGTAATTGTAATTTCGATACTAATTATGACAGGTAACAGTAACTTCGATACTAATTATGACAGGTAACAGCAACTTCATTACTAATTATGACAAGTAACTGTAATTTCGATGGCAGGTAACTGTAACTTCGATACTAATTATGACAGGTAACAGTAACTTCGATACTAATTATGACAATTAACTATAACTTCGATAAAAATTGTGACAGGTTACTGTAACTTCGATACTAATTATGACAAGAAACTCTAAATTCGTTACTAATTATGACAAGTAACAGTAATTTTGATAAAAAATTATGGTAGGTAACTGTAACTTCAATACTAATTATGACAGGTAACAGTAACTTCGATACTAATTATGACAAGTAACTGTAACTTCGATACTAATTATGACAAGTAACTGTAACTTCGATACTAATTATGACAGGTAACTGTAACTTCGTTACTAATTATGACAAGTAACTGTAATTTCGTTACAAATTACGGCAGTTAATTGTAATTTCGAAACTATTTATGACAGGTAACTGTAACTTCGATACTAATTATGACAAGTAACAGTAACTTCGATATTTATAATGACAAGTAACTGTAACTTCGATACTAATTATGACAAATAACTGTAACTTCGTTACTAATTATGACAAGTAACTGTTATTTCGATACAAATTATGGCAGGTAACTGTAACTTCGATACTAATTATGACATTTAAGAGTAACATCGATACTGATTATGACAAGTAACTGTAACTTCGATACTAATTATGACAGGTAACTGTAACTTCGTTACTAATTATGACAAGTAACTGTAATTTCGTTACAAATTATGGCAGGTAATTGTAATTTCGATTCTAATTATGACAGGTAACTGTAACTTCGATACTAATTATGACAAGTAACAGTTACTTCGATACTAATTATGACAAGTAACTGTAACTTCGATACTAATTATGACAGGTAACTGTAACTTCGTTACTAATTATGACAAGTAACTGTAATTTCGATACAAATTTTGGCAGGTAACTGTAACGTCGATACTAATTATGACAGGTAACAGTAACTTCGATACTTATTGTGACAAGTAACTGTAACTTCGATACTAATTATGACAGGTAACTGTAACTTCGTTACTTATTATGACAAGTAACTGTAATTTCGATACAAATTATGGCAGGTTACTGTAACTTCGATACTAATTATGACAGGTAACAGTAACTTCGATACTAACTATGACAGGAAACTGTAACTTCGTTACTAATTATGACAAGTAACAGTAATTTCGATACAAATAATGACAGGTAACTGTAACTTCGTTACTAATTATGACAAGTAACTGTAATTTCGATACAAATTATGGCAGGTAACAGTACCTTCGATACTAATTATGACTGGTAACTGTAACTTCGATACTTATTATGACAAGGAACTGTAATTTCGATACAAATTATAGCAGGTAACTGTAACTTCGATACTAAATATGACAGGTAACAGTAACTTCGATACTAATTATGACAAGTAACTATAACTTCGATACAAATTATGACAGGAAACTGTAACTTCGTTACGAATTATGACAAGTAACTATAACTTCGATACAAATTGTGACAGGTAACTGTAACTTCGATACTAATTATGACAAGAAACTCTAACTTCGTTACTAATTATGACAAGTAACTGTAATTTTGATAAAAAATTATGGTAGGTAACTGTAACTTCAATACTAATTATGTCAGGTAAGGGTAACTTCGATACTAATTATGACAGGTAACTGTAACTTCGTTACTAATTATGACAAGTACCTTAAATTTCGATAGTAATTATGGCAGGTAACTGTAACTTCGTTACTAATTATGACAAGTCCCTGTAATTTCGATACAAATTATGGCAGGTAACTGTAACTTCGATACTAATTATGACAGGTAACAGTAACTTCGATACTTATTATGACAGGAAACTGTAACTTCGTTACTAATTATGAGAAGTTACTGTAATTTCGATACAAATTATGACAGGTAACTGTAACTTCGTTACTAATTATGTCAAGTAACTGTAATTTCTATACCAATTATGGCAGGTAACAGTACCTTCGATATTAATTATGACTGGTAACTGTAACTTCGATACGAATTATGACAAGGAAATGTAATTTCGATACAAATTATGGCAGGTAACTGTAACCTCGATACTAATTATGACAGGTAACAGTAACTTCGATACTAATTATGACAAGAAACTATAACTTCGATACAAATTATGACAGGTAACTGTAACTTCGATACTAATTATGACAAGAAACTCTACCTTCGTTACTAATTATGACAAGTAACTGTAATTTTGATAAAAATTATGGTAGGTAACTGTAACTTCAATACTAATTATGACAGGTAGCAGTAACTTCGATACTATGTATGACAGGTAACTGTAACTTCGTTACTAATTAATACAAGTAACATTAATTTCGATACTAATTATGGCAGGTAACTATAACTTCGTTACCAATTATGACAAGTCCCTGTAATTTCGATACAAATTATGGCAGCTAACTGTAACTTCGATACTAATTATGACAAATAACTGTAACTTCGATACTAATTATGACAGGTAACTGTAACTTCGTTACTAATTATGACAAGTAACTGTAATTTCGATACAAATTTTAGCAGGTAACTGAAACGTCGATACTAATTATGACAGGTAACAGTAACTTCGATACTTATTATGACAAGTAACTGTAACTTCGATACTAATTATGACAGGTAACTGTAAGTTCGTTACTAATTATGACAAGTAACTGTAATTTCGATACAAATTATGGCAGCTCACTGTAACTTCGATACTAATCATGACAGGTAACAGTAACTTCGATACTAATTATGACAAGAACCTCTAACGTCGTTACTTATTATGACAAGTAACTGTAATTTTGATAAAATTTATGGTAGGTAACTGTAACTTCAATACTAATTATGTCAGGTAAAAGTAACTTCGATACTAATTATGACAGGTAACTGTAACTTCGTTACTAATTATGACAAGTAACTTTAATTTCGATACTAATAATGGCAGGTAACTGTAACTTCGTTACTAATTATGACAAGTATCTGTAATTTTGAAAAAAAATTATGGCAGGTAACTGTAAGTTCGATACTAGTTATGACAAGTAACTGTAAAATCGATACTAATTATGACAATAACTTTAACTTCGTTACTAATTATGACAAGTAACTGTAATTTTGATTAAAAAATTATGGCAGGTAACTGTAACATCGATACTAATTATGAGAGGTAACAGTAACTTCGATACTAATTATGACAGGTAACAGCAACTTCATTACTAATTATGACAAGTAACTGTAATTTCGATACTAATTATGGCCGATAACTGTAACTTCGTTACTAATTATGAGATGTAACTGTAATTTCGATACAAATTGTGGCAGGTAATTGTAATTTCGATACTAATTATGACAGGTAACAGTAACTTCGATACTAATTATGACAATTAACTGTAACTTCGATAGTAATTATGACAGGTAACTGTAACATCGTTACTAATTATGACAAGTAACTCTAACTTCGTTACTAATTATGACAAGTAACTGTAATTTTGATTAAAAATTATGGCAGGTAACTGTAACTTCGATACTAATTATGACAAGTAACTGTAATTTCGATACAAATTATGGCAGGTAACTGTAACTTCGATACTAATTATGACAGGTAACAGTAACTTCGATACTAATTATGACAGAAAACAGTAACTTCGATACTAATTATGACAGGTAACAGTAACTTCGATAATAATTATGGCAGGTAACTGTAACTTCGATACTAATTATGACAGTTAACTGTAACTTCGTTAAAAATTATGACAGGTAACTGTAATTTCGATACAAATTATGGCAGGTAACTGTAACTTCGATACTAATAATGACAAGTAACTGTAATTTCGATACAAATTATGGCAGGTAATTGTAATTTCGATACTAACTATGACAGGTAACAGTAACTTCGATACTAATTATGACAAGTAACAGTAACTTCGATACTAATTATGACAAGTAACTGTAACTTCGATACTAATAATGACAGGTAACTGTAACTTCGTTACTAATTATGACAAGTAACTGTAATTTCGATACAAATTATGGCAGGTAATTGTAATTTCGATACTAATTATAACAGGTAACAGTAACTTCGATACTAATTATGACAGGTAACAGCAACTTCATTACTAGTTATGACAAGTAACTGTAATTTCGATGGCAGGTAACTGTAACTTCGATACTAATTATGACAGGTAACAGTAACTTCGATACTAATTATGACAAGTAACTGTAACTTCGATACTAATTATGACAGGTAACTGTAACTTCGTTACTAATTATGACAAGTAACTGTAATTTTGATACAAATTTTGGCAGGTAACTGTAACTTCGATACTAATTATGACAGGTAACTTCGATACTAATTATGACAATTAACTATAACTTCGATAAAAATTGTGACAGGTTACTGTAACTTCGATACTAATTATGACAAGAATCTCTAAATTCGTTACTAATTATGACAAGTAACAGTAATTTTGATAAAAAATTATGGTAGGTAACTGTAACTTCAATACTAATTATGACAGGTAACAGTAACTTCGATACTAATTATGACAAGTAACTGTAACTTCGATACTAATTATGACAAGTAACTGTAACTTCGATACTAATTATGACAGGTAACTGTAACTACGTTACTAATTATGACAAGTAACTGTAATTTCGTTACAAATTACGGCAGTTAATTGTAATTTCGAAACTATTTATGACAGGTAACTGTAACTTCGATACTAATTATGACAAGTAACAGTAACTTCGATATTTATTATGACAAGTAACTGTAACTTCGATACTAATTATGACAAATAACTGTAACTTCGTTACTAATTATGACAAGTAACTGTTATTTCGATACAAATTATGGCAGGTAACTGTAACTTCGATACTAATTATGACATTTAAGAGTAACATCGATACTAATTATGACAAGTAACTGTAACTTCGATACTAATTATGACAGGTAACTGTAACTTCGTTACTAATTATGACAAGTAACTGTAATTTCGTTACAAATTATGGCAGGTAATTGTAATTTCGATACTAATTATGACAGGTAACTGTTACTTCGATACTAATTATGACAAGTAACAGTTACTTCGATACTAATTATGACAAGTAACTGTAACTTCGATACTAATTATGACAAGTAACAGTAATTTCGATACAAATAATGACAGGTAACTGTAACTTCGTTACTAATTATGACAAGTAACTGTAATTTCGATACAAATTATGGCAGGTAACAGTACCTTCGATACTAATTATGACTGGTAACTGTAACTTCGATACTTATTATGACAAGGAACTGTAATTTCGATACAAATTATAGCAGGTAACTGTAACTTCGATACTAAATATGACAGGTAACAGTAACTTCGATACTAATTATGACAAGTAACTATAACTTCGATACAAATTATGACAGGAAACTGAAACTTCGTTACGAATTATGACAAGTAACTATAACTTCCATACAAATTGTGACAGGTAACTGTAACTTCGATACTAATTATGACAAGAAACTCTAACTTCGTTACTAATTATGACAAGTAACTGTAATTTTGATAAAAAATTATGGTAGGTAACTGTAACTTCAATACTAATTATGTCAGGTAAGGGTAACTTCGATACTAATTATGACAGGTAACTGTAACTTCGTTACTAATTATGACAAGTACCTTAAATTTCGATAGTAATTATGGCAGGTAACTGTAACTTCGTTACTAATTATGACAAGTCCCTGTAATTTCGATACAAATTATGGCAGGTAACTGTAACTTCGATACTAATTATGACAGGTAACAGTAACTTCGATACTTATTATGACAGGAAACTGTAACTTCGTTACTAATTATGACAAGTAACTGTAATTTCGATACAAATTATGACAGGTAACTGTAACTTCGTTACTAATTATGTCAAGTAACTGTAATTTCTATACCAATTATGGCAGGTAACAGTACCTCCGATATTAATTATGACTGGTAACTGTAACTTCGATACGAATTATGACAAGGAACTGTAATTTCGATACAAATTATGGCAGGTAACTGTAACCTCGATACTAATTATGACAGGTAACAGTAACTTCGATACTAATTATGACAAGAAACTATAACTTCGATACAAATTATGACAGGTAACTGTAACTTCGATACTAATTATGACAAGAAACTCTACCTTCGTTACTAATTATGACAAGTAACTGTAATTTTGATAAAAATTAAGGTAGGTAACTGTAACTTCAATACTAATTATGACAGGTAGCAGTAACTTCGATACTATGTATGACAGGTAACTGTAACTTCGTTACTAATTAATACAAGTAACATTAATTTCGATACTAATTATGGCAGGTAACTATAACTTCGTTACTAATTATGACAAGTCCCTGTAATTTCGATACAAATTATGGCAGCTAACTGTAACTTCGATACTAATTATGACAAATAACTGTAACTTCGATACTAATTATGACAGGTAACTGTAACTTCGTTACTAATTATGACAAGTAACTGTAATTTCTATACAAATTTTAGCAGGTAACTGTAACTTCGATACTAATTATGACAGGTAACAGTAACTTCGATACTTATTATGACAAGTAACTGTAACTTCGATACTAATTATGACAGGTAACTGTAAGTTCGTTACTAATTATGACAAGTAACTGTAATTTCGATACAAATTATGGCAGCTCACTGTAACTTCGATACTAATCATGACAGGTAACAGTAACTTCGATACTAATTATGACAAGAACCTCTAACGTCGTTACTTATTATGACAAGTAACTGTAATTTTGATAAAATTTATGGTAGGTAACTGTAACTTCAATACTAATTATGTCAGGTAAAAGTAACTTCGATACTAATTATGACAGGTAACTGTAACTTCGTTACTAATTATGACAAGTAACTTTAATTTCGATACTAATTATGGCAGGTAACTGTAACTTCGTTACTAATTATGACAAGTCCCTGTAATTTCGATACAAATTATGGCAGGTAACTGTAACTTCGATACTAATTATGACAGTTAACAGTAACTTCGATACTAATTATGACAGGAAACTGTAACTTCGTTACTAATTAAGACAAGTAACTGTAATTTCGATACAAATTAAGACAGGTTACTGTAACTTCGTTACTAATTATGTCATGTAACTGTAATTTCGATACCAATTATGGCAGGTAACAGTACCTTCGATACTAATTATGACTGGTAACTGTAACTTCGATAGTAATTATGACAGGTAACTGTAACTTCGTTACTAATTATGACGAGTAACTGTAATTTCGCTACAAATTATGGCAGGTAACTGTAACTTCGATACTAGTTATGACAGGTAACAGTAACTTCGTTACTAATTGTGACAGGTAACAGTAACATCGATACTAATTATGACAAGTAACTGTAACTTCGATACTAATTATGACAGGTAACTGTAACTTCGTTACTAATTATGACAAGTAACTGTAATTTTGATACAAATTATGGCAGGTAACTGTAACATCGATACTAATTATGACAAATAACTGTAACTTCGATACTAATTATGACAGGTAACTGTAACTTCGTTACTAATTTAGAAAAGTAACTGTAATTTCGATACAAATTTTTGCAGGTAACTGTAACTTCGATACAAATTATGACAGGTATCAGTAACTTCGATACTTATTATGCCAAGTAACTGTGACTTCGATACTAATTATGACAGGTAACTGTAAGTTCGTTACTAATTATGACAAGTAACTGTAATTTCGATACAAATTATGGCAGGTCACTGTAACTTCGATACTAATCATGACAGGTAACAGTAACTTCGATACTAATTATGACATTTAACTATAACTTCGATACAAATTATGACAGGTAACTGTAACTTCGATACTAATTATGACAAGAAACTCTAACTTCGTTACTAATTATGACAAGTAACTGTAATTTTGATAAAAAATATGGTAGGTAACTGTAACTTCAATACTAATTATGACAGGAAACAGTAACTTCGATACTAATTATGACAGGTAAATGTAAATTCGTTACTAATTATGACAAGTCCCTGTAATTTCGTTACATGTTATGGCAGGTAACTGTAACTTCCATACAAATTATGACAGGTAACAGTAACTTCGATACTATTTATGACAGGAAACTGTAACTTCGTCACTAATTATGACAACTAACTGTAATTTCGATACATACTATGACAGGTAACTGTAACTTAGTTACTAATTATGACAAGTAACAGTACCTTCGATGCTAATTATGACAGGTAACTGTATCTTCGATACTAATTATGACAAGGAACTGTAATTTCGATACAAATTATGGCAGGTAACTGTTACTTCATTACTAATTATGACAGGTAACTGTAACTTCGATACTAATTATGACAAGTAACTGTAACATCGTTACCAATTATGACAAGTAACTGTAATTTCGATACAAATTATGGCAAGTTACTGTAACTTCGTTACTAATTATGACAAGTAACAGTAACTTCGTTTCTAATTATGACATGTAACAGTAACTTCGATACTATTTATGACAGGTAACTGTAACATCGATACTAATTATGACAGGTAACTGTAACTTCAATACTAATTATGACAAGTAACTGTAATTTCGATAAAAATTATGACAGGTAACAGTAAATTCGATAATAATTTTGACAAGTAACTGGAACTTCGTTACTAATTAGACAAGTAACTGTAATTTCGATACAAATTATGGCTGGTAACTGTAACTTCGATACTAATTATGACAGGTAACAGTAACTTCGATACTAATTATGACAAGTAACTGTAACTTAGATACTAATTATGACAGGTAACTGTAACTTCGATACTAATTATGACAAGTAACTATAACTTCGTTACTAATTATGACAAGTAACTGTAATTTTGATAAAAAATTAAGGCAGGTAACTTCAATACTAATTATGAGAGGTAACAGTAACTTCGATACTTATTATGACAGGTAACAGCACCTTCGTTACTAATTATGACAAGTAACTGTAATTTCGATACTAATTATGGCAGATAACTGTAACTTCGTTACTAATTATGACAGGTAACTGTAACTTCGTTACTAATTATGAAAAGTAACTGTAATTTTGATACAAATTGTGGCAGGTAACTGTAACTTCGATTCTAATTATGTCAGGTAACAGTAACTTCGATACTTATTATGACAGGTAACTGTAACTTCGATACTAATTATGACAGGTAACAGTAACTTCGTTACTAATTATGACAGGTAACAGTAACATCGATACTAATTATGACAAGTAACTGTAACTTCGATACTAATTATGACAGGTAACTGTAACTTCGTTACTAATTATGACAAGTAACTGTAATTTTGATACAAATTGTGGCAGGTAACTGTAACTTCGATACTAATTATGTCAGGTAACAGTAACTTCGATACTTATTATGACAGGTAACTGTAACTTCGTTACTAATTATGACAAGTAACTTTAATTTCGATACTAATTATGACAAGTAACTTTAACTTTGTTAATAATTATGACAAGTAACTGTAATTTTGATAAAAAATTAATGCAGGTAACTGTAACTTCAATACTAATTATGAGAGGTAACAGTAACTTCGATACTAATTATGACAAGAAACTCTACCTTCGTTACTAATTATGACAAGTAACTGTAATTTTGATAAAAATTATGGTAGGTAACTGTATCTTCAATACTAATTATGACAGGTAACAGTAACTTCGATACTATTTATGACAGGTAACTGTAACTTCGATACTAATTAATACAAGTAACATTAATTTCGATACTAATTATGGCAGGTAACTGTAACTTCGTTACTAATTATGACAAGTCCCTGTAATTTCGATACAAATTATGGCAGGTAACTGTTACTTCGATACTAATTATGACAAGTAACTGTAACTTCGATACTAATTATGACAGGTAACTGTAACTTCGATACTAATTATGACAAGTAACTCTAACTTCGTTACTAATTATAACAAGTAACTGTAATTTTGATAAAAAAATATGGCAGGTAACGTTAACTTCGATACTAATTATGATAGGTAACAGTAACTTCGATACTAATTATGAGAAGTAACTCTAATTTCGATACCAATTGTGGCAGGTAATTGTAATTTCGATACTAATTATGACAGGTAACAGTAACTTCGATACTAATTATGACAGGTAACTGTAACTTCGTTACTAATTATGACAAGTAACTGTAATTTTGATACAAATTATGGCAGGTAACTGTAACATCGATACTAATTATGACAAATAACTGTAACTTAGATACTAATTATGACAGGTAACTGTAACTTCGTTACTAATTTAGAAAAGTAACTGTAATTTCGATACAAATTTTAGCAGGTAACTGTAACTTCGATACAAATTATGAGAGGTAACAGTAACTTCGATACTTATTATGCCAAGTAACTGTAACTTCGATACTAATTATGACAGGTAACTGTAAGTTCGTTACTAATTATGACAAGTAACTGTAATTTCGATACAAATTATGGCAGGTCACTGTAACTTCGATACTAATCATGACAGGTAACAGTAACTTCGATACTAATTATGACATTTAACTATATCTTCGATACAAATTATGACAGGTAACTGTAACTTCGATACTAATTATGACAAGAAACTCTAACATCGTTACTAATTATGACAAGTAACTGTAATTTTGATAAAACATATGGTAGGTAACTGTAACTTCAATACTAATTATGACAGGAAACAGTAACTTCGATACTAATTATGACAGGTAAATGTAACTTCGTTACTAATTATCACAAGTAACTTAAATTTCGATACTAATTATGGCAGGTAACTGTAAATTCGTTACTAATTATGACAAGTCCCTGTAATTTCGTTACAAGTTATGGCAGGTAACTGTAACTTCCATACTAATTATGACAGGTAACAGTAACTTCGATACTAATTATGACAGGAAACTGTAACTTCGTCATTAATTATGACAACTAACTGTAATTTCGATACATACTATGACAGGTAACTGTAACTTAGTTACTAATTATGACAAGTAACAGTACCTTCGATGCTAATTATGACAGGTAACTGTATCTTCGATACTAATTATGACAAGGAACTGTAATTTCGATACAAATTATGGCAGGTAACTGTTACTTCATTACTAATTATGACAGGTAACAGTAACTTCGTTACTAATTATGACAGGTAACAGTAACATCGATACTAATTATGACAAGTAACTGTAACTTCGATACTAATTATGACAGGTAATTGTAACTTCGTTACTAATTATGACAAGTAACTGTAATTTTGATACAAATTGTGGCAGGTAACTGTAACTTCGATACTAATTATGTCAGGTAACAGTAACTTCGATACTTATTATGACAGGTAACTGTAACTTCGTTACTAATTATGACAAGTAACTTTAATTTCGATACTAATTATGACGAGTAACTTTAACTTTGTTAATAATTATGACAAGTAACTGTAATTTTGATAAAAAATTAATGCAGGTAACTGTAACTTCAATACTAATTATGAGAGGTAACAGTAACTTCGATACTAATTATGACAAGAAACTCTACCTTCGTTACTAATTATGACAAGTAACTCTAATTTTGATAAAAATTATGGTAGGTAACTGTATCTTCAATACTAATTATGACAGGTAACAGTAACTTCGATACTATTTATGACAGGTAACTGTAACTTCGTTACTAATTAATACAAGTAACATTAATTTCGATACTAATTATGGCAGGTAACTGTAACTTCGTTACTAATTATGACAAGTCCCTGTAATTTCGATACAAATTATGGCAGGTAACTGTTACTTCGATACTAATTATGACAAGTAACTGTAACTTCGATACTAATTATGACAGGTAACTGTAACTTCGATACTAATTATGACAAGTAACTCTAACTTCGTTACTAATTATAACAAGTAACTGTAATTTTGATAAAAAATTATGGCAGGTAACTGTAACTTCGATACTAATTATGATAGGTAACAGTAACTCCGATACTAATTATGAGAAGTAACTCTAATTTCGATACCAATTGTGGCAGGTAATTGTAATTTCGATACTAATTATGACAGGTAACAGTAACTTCGATACTAATTATGACAAGTAACTGTAACTTCGATAGTAATTATGACAGGTAACTGTAACTTCGTTACTAATTACGACAAGTAACTCTAACTTCGTTACTAATTATGACAAGTAACTCTAATTTTGATAAAAAATTATGGCAGGTAATTGAACTTCGATACTAATTATGACAAGTAACTGTAATTTCGATACAAATTATGACAGGTAACTGTAACTTCGTTACTAATTATGTCAAGTAACTGTAATTTCTATACCAATTATGGCAGGTAACAGTACCTCCGATATTAATTATGACTGGTAACTGTAACTTCGATACGAATTATGACAAGGAACTGTAATTTCGATACAAATTATGGCAGGTAACTGTAACCTCGATACTAATTATGACAGGTAACAGTAACTTCGATACTGAATATGACAAGAAACTATAACTTCGATACAAATTATGACAGGTAACTGTAACTTCGATACTAATTATGACAAGAAACTCTACCTTCGTTACTAATTATGACAAGTAACTGTAATTTTGATAAAAATTAAGGTAGGTAACTGTAACTTCAATACTAATTATGACAGGTAGCAGTAACTTCGATACTATGTATGACAGGTAACTGTAACTTCGTTACTAATTAATACAAGTAACATTAATTTCGATACTAATTATGGCAGGTAACTATAACTTCGTTACTAATTATGACAAGTCCCTGTAATTTCGATACAAATTATGGCAGCTAACTGTAACTTCGATACTAATTATGACAAATAACTGTAACTTCGATACTAATTATGACAGGTAACTGTAACTTCGTTACTAATTATGACAAGTAACTGTAATTTCTATACAAATTTTAGCAGGTAACTGTAACTTCGATACTAATTATGACAGGTAACAGTAACTTCGATACTTATTATGACAAGTAACTGTAACTTCGATACTAATTATGACAGGTAACTGTAAGTTCGTTACTAATTATGACAAGTAACTGTAATTTCGATACAAATTATGGCAGGTCACTGTAACTTCGATACTAATCATGACAGGTAACAGTAACTTCGATACTAATTATGACATTTAACTATAACTTCGATACAAATTATGACAGGTAACTGTAACTTCGATACTAATTATGACAAGAAACTCTAACTTCGTTACTAATTATGACAAGTAACTGTAATTTTGATAAAAAATATGGTAGGTAACTGTAACTTCAATACTAATTATGACAGGAAACAGTAACTTCGATACTAATTATGACAGGTAAATGTAAATTCGTTACTAATTATGACAAGTCCCTGTAATTTCGTTACAAGTTATGGCAGGTAACTGTAACTTCCATACAAATTATGACAGGTAACAGTAACTTCGATACTATTTATGACAGGAAACTGTAACTTCGTCACTAATTATGACAACTAACTGTAATTTCGATACATACTATGACAGGTAACTGTAACTTAGTTACTAATTATGACAAGTAACAGTACCTTCGATGCTAATTATGACAGGTAACTGTATCTTCGATACTAATTATGACAAGGAACTGTAATTTCGATACAAATTATGGCAGGTAACTGTTACTTCATTACTAATTATGACAGGTAACTGTAACTTCGATACTAATTATGACAAGTAACTGTAACATCGTTACCAATTATGACAAGTAACTGTAATTTCGATACAAATTATGGCAAGTTACTGTAACTTCGTTACTAATTATGACAAGTAACAGTAACTTCGTTTCTAATTATGACATGTAACAGTAACTTCGATACTATTTATGACAGGTAACTGTAACATCGATACTAATTATGACAGGTAACTGTAACTTCAATACTAATTATGACAAGTAACTGTAATTTCGATAAAAATTATGACAGGTAACAGTAAATTCGATAATAATTTTGACAAGTAACTGGAACTTCGTTACTAATTAGACAAGTAACTGTAATTTCGATACAAATTATGGCTGGTAACTGTAACTTCGATACTAATTATGACAGGTAACAGTAACTTCGATACTAATTATGACAAGTAACTGTAACTTAGATACTAATTATGACAGGTAACTGTAACTTCGATACTAATTATGACAAGTAACTATAACTTCGTTACTAATTATGACAAGTAACTGTAATTTTGATAAAAAATTAAGGCAGGTAACTTCAATACTAATTATGAGAGGTAACAGTAACTTCGATACTTATTATGACAGGTAACAGCACCTTCGTTACTAATTATGACAAGTAACTGTAATTTCGATACTAATTATGGCAGATAACTGTAACTTCGTTACTAATTATGACAGGTAACTGTAACTTCGTTACTAATTATGAAAAGTAACTGTAATTTTGATACAAATTGTGGCAGGTAACTGTAACTTCGATTCTAATTATGTCAGGTAACAGTAACTTCGATACTTATTATGACAGGTAACTGTAACTTCGATACTAATTATGACAGGTAACAGTAACTTCGTTACTAATTATGACAGGTAACAGTAACATCGATACTAATTATGACAAGTAACTGTAACTTCGATACTAATTATGACAGGTAACTGTAACTTCGTTACTAATTATGACAAGTAACTGTAATTTTGATACAAATTGTGGCAGGTAACTGTAACTTCGATACTAATTATGTCAGGTAACAGTAACTTCGATACTTATTATGACAGGTAACTGTAACTTCGTTACTAATTATGACAAGTAACTTTAATTTCGATACTAATTATGACAAGTAACTTTAACTTTGTTAATAATTATGACAAGTAACTGTAATTTTGATAAAAAATTAATGCAGGTAACTGTAACTTCAATACTAATTATGAGAGGTAACAGTAACTTCGATACTAATTATGACAAGAAACTCTACCTTCGTTACTAATTATGACAAGTAACTGTAATTTTGATAAAAATTATGGTAGGTAACTGTATCTTCAATACTAATTATGACAGGTAACAGTAACTTCGATACTATTTATGACAGGTAACTGTAACTTCGTTACTAATTAATACAAGTAACATTAATTTCGATACTAATTATGGCAGGTAACTGTAACTTCGTTACTAATTATGACAAGTCCCTGTAATTTCGATACAAATTATGGCAGGTAACTGTTACTTCGATACTAATTATGACAAGTAACTGTAACTTCGATACTAATTATGACAGGTAACTGTAACTTCGATACTAATTATGACAAGTAACTCTAACTTCGTTACTAATTATAACAAGTAACTGTAATTTTGATAAAAAAATATGGCAGGTAACGTTAACTTCGATACTAATTATGATAGGTAACAGTAACTTCGATACTAATTATGAGAAGTAACTCTAATTTCGATACCAATTGTGGCAGGTAATTGTAATTTCGATACTAATTATGACAGGTAACAGTAACTTCGATACTAATTATGACAGGTAACTGTAACTTCGTTACTAATTATGACAAGTAACTGTAATTTTGATACAAATTATGGCAGGTAACTGTAACATCGATACTAATTATGACAAATAACTGTAACTTAGATACTAATTATGACAGGTAACTGTAACTTCGTTACTAATTTAGAAAAGTAACTGTAATTTCGATACAAATTTTAGCAGGTAACTGTAACTTCGATACAAATTATGAGAGGTAACAGTAACTTCGATACTTATTATGCCAAGTAACTGTAACTTCGATACTAATTATGACAGGTAACTGTAAATTCGTTACTAATTATGACAAGTAACTGTAATTTCGATACAAATTATGGCAGGTCACTGTAACTTCGATACTAATCATGACAGGTAACAGTAACTTCGATACTAATTATGACATTTAACTATATCTTCGATACAAATTATGACAGGTAACTGTAACTTCGATACTAATTATGACAAGAAACTCTAACATCGTTACTAATTATGACAAGTAACTGTAATTTTGATAAAACATATGGTAGGTAACTGTAACTTCAATACTAATTATGACAGGAAACAGTAACTTCGATACTAATTATGACAGGTAAATGTAACTTCGTTACTAATTATCACAAGTAACTTAAATTTCGATACTAATTATGGCAGGTAACTGTAAATTCGTTACTAATTATGACAAGTCCCTGTAATTTCGTTACAAGTTATGGCAGGTAACTGTAACTTCCATACTAATTATGACAGGTAACAGTAACTTCGATACTAATTATGACAGGAAACTGTAACTTCGTCATTAATTATGACAACTAACTGTAATTTCGATACATACTATGACAGGTAACTGTAACTTAGTTACTAATTATGACAAGTAACAGTACCTTCGATGCTAATTATGACAGGTAACTGTATCTTCGATACTAATTATGACAAGGAACTGTAATTTCGATACAAATTATGGCAGGTAACTGTTACTTCATTACTAATTATGACAGGTAACAGTAACTTCGTTACTAATTATGACAGGTAACAGTAACATCGATACTAATTATGACAAGTAACTGTAACTTCGATACTAATTATGACAGGTAATTGTAACTTCGTTACTAATTATGACAAGTAACTGTAATTTTGATACAAATTGTGGCAGGTAACTGTAACTTCGATACTAATTATGTCAGGTAACAGTAACTTCGATACTTATTATGACAGGTAACTGTAACTTCGTTACTAATTATGACAAGTAACTTTAATTTCGATACTAATTATGACGAGTAACTTTAACTTTGTTAATAATTATGACAAGTAACTGTAATTTTGATAAAAAATTAATGCAGGTAACTGTAACTTCAATACTAATTATGAGAGGTAACAGTAACTTCGATACTAATTATGACAAGAAACTCTACCTTCGTTACTAATTATGACAAGTAACTGTAATTTTGATAAAAATTATGGTAGGTAACTGTATCTTCAATACTAATTATGACAGGTAACAGTAACTTCGATACTATTTATGACAGGTAACTGTAACTTCGTTACTAATTAATACAAGTAACATTAATTTCGATACTAATTATGGCAGGTAACTGTAACTTCGTTACTAATTATGACAAGTCCCTGTAATTTCGATACAAATTATGGCAGGTAACTGTTACTTCGATACTAATTATGACAAGTAACTGTAACTTCGATACTAATTATGACAGGTAACTGTAACTTCGATACTAATTATGACAAGTAACTCTAACTTCGTTACTAATTATAACAAGTAACTGTAATTTTGATAAAAAATTATGGCAGGTAACTGTAACTTCGATACTAATTATGATAGGTAACAGTAACTCCGATACTAATTATGAGAAGTAACTCTAATTTCGATACCAATTGTGGCAGGTAATTGTAATTTCGATACTAATTATGACAGGTAACAGTAACTTCGATACTAATTATGACAAGTAACTGTAACTTCGATAGTAATTATGACAGGTAACTGTAACTTCGTTACTAATTACGACAAGTAACTCTAACTTCGTTACTAATTATGACAAGTAACTCTAATTTTGATAAAAAATTATGGCAGGTAACTGAACTTCGATACTAATTATGACAAGTAACTGTAATTTCGATACAAATTATGGCAGGTAACTGTAACTTCGATACTAATTATGACAGGTAACAGTAACTTCGGTACTAATTATGACAGAAAACAGTAACATCGATACTAATTATGACAGGTAACAGTAACTTCGATAATAATTATGGCAGGTAACTGTAACTTCGTTACTAATTATGACAGTTAACTGTTACTTCGTTACTAATTATGACCAGTAACTGTTATTTCGATACAAATTATGGCAGGTAACTGTAACTTCGATACTAATTATGACATTTAAGGGTAACGTCGATACTAATTATGACAAGTAACTGTAACTTCGATACGAATTATGACAGGTAACTGTAACATCGTTACTAATTATGACAAGTAAATGTAATTTCGATACAAATTATGGCAGGTAATTGTAATTTGGATACTAATTATGACAGGTAACAGTATCTTCGATACTAATTATGACAAGTAACAGTAACTTCGATACTTATTATGACAAGTAACTGTAACTTCGATACTAATTATGACAGGTAACTGTAACTTCGTTACTAATTATGACAAGTAACTGTAATTTCGATACAAATTTTGGCAGGTAACTGTAATTTCGATACTAATTATGACAGGTAACAGTAACTTCGATACTAATTATGACAAGTAACTGTAACTTCGATACTAATTATGGCAGGTAACTGTAACTTCGTTACTAATTATGAGAAATAACTGTAATTTCGATACAAATTGTGGCAGGTAATTGTAATTTCGATACTATTTATGACAGGTAACAGTAACTTCGATACTAATTATGACAAGTAAATGTAACTTCGATAGTAATTATGACAGGTAACTGTAACTTCGTTACTAATTATGACAAGTGACTGTAATTTCGCTACAAATTATGGCAGGTAACTGTAACTTCGATACTAATTATGACAGGTAACAGTTACTTCGTTACTAATTATGACAGGTAACAGTAACATCGATACTTATTATGACAGGTAACTATAACTTCGATACTAATTACGACAAGTAACTGTAATTTCGATAGAAATTATGGCAAGTAATTGTAATTTCGATACTAATTATGACAGGTAACTATAACTTCGATACTAATTACGACAAGTAACTGTAATTTCGATAGAAATTATGGCAGGTAATTGTAATTTCGATACTAATTATGACAGGTAACAGTAACTTCGATACTAATTATGACACGTAACTGTAACATCGTTACTAATTATGACAAGTAACTGTAATTTCGATACAAATTATGGCAGGTAACTGTAATTTTGATACAAATTATGGCAGGTAACTGTAACTTCGATACTAATTATGACAGGTAACAGTAACTTCGATACTAATTATGACAAGAAACTCTAACTTCGTTACTAATTATGACAAGTAACTGTAATTTTGATACAAATTATGGCAGGTAACTGTAACTTCGATACTAATTATGACAGGTAACAGTAACTTCGATACTAATTATGACAAGTAACTATAACTTCGATACTTATTATGACAGGTAACTATAACTTCGATACTAATTACGACAAGTAACTGTAATTTCGATAGAAATTATGGCAGGTAATTGTAATTTCGATACTAATTATGACAGGTAACAGTAACATCGATACTAATTATGACAAGTAACAGTAACTTCGATACTAATTATGACAAGTAACTGTAACTTCGATACTTAATGACAGGTAACTGTAACTTCGTTACTAATTATGACAAGTAACTGTAATTTCGGTACAAATTATGGCAGGTAACTGTAACTTCGATACTAATTATGACAGGTAACAGTAACTTCGATAATAATTATGGCAGGTAACTGTAACTTCGATACTAATTATGACAGTTAACTGTAACTACGTTACTAATTATGACAAGTAACTCTTATTTCGATACAAATTATGGCAGGTAACTCTATCTTCGATACTAATTATGACATTTAAGAGTAACTTCGATACTAATTATGACAAGTAGCTGTAATTTTGATACAAATTATGGCAGGTAATTGTAACTTCGATACTAATTATGACAGGTAACAGTAACTTCGATACTAATTATGACACGTAACTGTAACATCGTTACTAATTATGACAAGTAACTGTAATTTCGATACAAATTATGGCAGGTAACTGTAACTTCGATACTTATTATGACAGGTAACAGTAACTTCGATACTAATTAAGACAGAAAACAGTAACTTCGATACTAATTATGACCGATAACAGTAACTTCGATAATAATTATGGCAGGTAACTGTAACTTCGATACTAATTATGACAGTTAACTGTAACTACGTTACTAATTATGACAAGTAACTCTTATTTCGATACAAATTATGGCAGGTAACTGTAACTTCATTACTAATTATGACATTTAAGAGTAACTTCGTTACTAATTATGACAAGTAACTGTAATTTTGATACAAGTTATGGCAGGTAACTGTAACTTCGATACTAATTATGACAGGTAACAGTAACTTCGATACTTATTATGACCCTTAACTGTAACATCGTTACTAATTATGACAAGTAACTGTAATTTCGATACAAATTATGGCAGGTAATTGTAATTTGGACACTAATTATGACAGGTAACAGTAACTTCGTTACTAATTAGGACAAGTAACAGTAACTTCGATACTAATTATGACCAGTAACTGTAACTTCGATACTAATTATGTCAGGTAACAGTAACTTCGATACTAATTATGACAAGTAACTGTAACTTCGATACTAATTATGGCAGGTAACTGTAACTTCGTTACTAATTATGAGAAGTAACTGTAATTTCGATACAAAATGTGGCAGGTAATTGTTATTTCGATACTAATTATGACAGGTAACAGTAACTTCGATACTAGTTATGACAAGTAACTGTAACTTCGATAGTAATTATGACAGGTAACTGTAACTTCGTTAATAATTATGACATGTAACTGTAATTTCGCTACAAATTATGGCAGGTAACTGTAACTTCGATACAAATTATGACAGGTTACAGTAACTTCGTTACTAATTATGACAGGTAACAGTAACATCGATACTAATTATGACAAGTAACTGTAACTTCGATACTAATTATGACAGGTAACTGTAACTTCGTTAATAATTATGACAAGTAACTGTAATTTCGCTACAAATTATGGCAGGTAACTGTAACTTCGATACAAATTATGACAGGTTACAGTAACTTCGTTACTAATTATGACAGGTAACAGTAACATCGATACTAATTATGACAAGTAACAGTAACTTCGATACTAATTATGACAAGTAACTGTAACTTCGATACTAATTATGACAGGTAACAGTAAATTCGATACTAATTATGACAAGTAACTCTAACTTCGTTACTAATTAAGACAAGTAACTGTAATTTTGAAAAAAAATTATGGCAGGTAACTGTAAGTTCGATACTAATTATGACAAGTAACTGTAACTTCGATACTAATTATGACAGGTAACTGTAACTTCGATACTAATTATGACAAGTAACTCTAACTTCGTTACTAATAATGACAAGTAACTGTAATTTTGATAAAAAAAATTATGGCAAGTAGCTGTAACTTCGATACTAATTATGAGAGGTAACAGTAACTTCGATACTAATTATGACATGTAACAGCAACTTCGTTACTAATTATGACAAGTAATTGTAACTTCGATACTAATTATGACAGGTAACTGTAACTTCGTTAATAATTATGACAAGTAACTGTAATTTTGATACTAATTATGGCAGGTAACTGTAACTTCGTTAATAATTATGACATGTAACTGTAATTTCGCTACAAATTATGGCAGGTAACTGTATCTTCGATACAAATTATGACAGGTTACAGTAACTTCGTTACTAATTATGACAGGTAACAGTAACATCGATACTAATTATGACAAGTAACTGTAACTTCGATACTAATTATGACAGGTAACTGTAACTTCGTTAATAATTATGACAAGTAACTGTAATTTTGATACTAATTATGGCAGGTAACTGTAACTTCGTTACTAATAATGAGAAGTAACTGTAATTTCGATACAAATTGTGGCAGGTAATTGTAATTTCGATAATGATTATGACAGGTAACAGTAACTTCGATACTAATTATGACAAGTAACTGTAACTTCGATAGTAATTATGACAGGTAACTGTAACTTCGTTACTAATTATGACAAGTAACTCTAACTTCGTTACTAATTATGACAAGTAACTGTAATTTTGATTCAAAATTATGGCAGGTAACTGTAACTTCGATACTAATTATGACAAGTAACTGTAATTTCGATACAAATTATGGCAGGTAACTGTAACTTCGATACTAGTTATGACAGGTAACAGTAACTTCGATACTAATTATGACAGAAAGAGTAACTTCGATACTAATTATGACAGGTAACAGTAACTTCGATAATAATTGTGGCAGGTAACTGTAACTGCGATACTAATTATGACAGTTAACTGTAACTTCGTTAATAATTATGACAAGTAACTGTAATTTGGATACAAATTATGGCAGGTAACTGTAACTTCGATTCTAATTATGACATTTAAGAGTAACTTCGATACTAATTATGACAAGTAACTGTAACTTCGATACTAATTATGACAGGTAACTGTAACATCGTTACTAATTATGACAAGTACCTGTAATTTCGATACAAATTATGGCAGGTAATTGTAATTTCGATACTAATTATGACAGGTTACAGTAACTTCGATACTAATTATGACAAGTAACAGTAACTTCGATACTAATTATGACAAGTAACTGTATCTCCGATACTAATTATGACAGGTAACTGTAACTTCCTTACTAATTATGACAAGTAACAGTAATTTCGATACAAATTTTGGCAGGTAACTGTAACCTCGATACTTATTATGACAGGTAACAGTAACTTCGATACTAATTATGACAAGTAACTGTAACTTCGATGCTAATTATGGCAGATAACTGTAACTTCGTTACTAATTATGAGAAGTAACTGTAATTTCGATACAAATTGTGGCAGGTAATTGTAATTTCCATACTAATTATGATAGGTAACAGTAAGTTCGATACTAATTATGACAAGTAACTGTAACTTCGATACAAATTGACAGGTAACAGTAACTTCGTTACTAATTATGACAGGTAACAGTAACATCGATACTAATTATGAGAGGTAACAGTAATTTCGATACTAATTATGACAGGAAACTCTACCTTCGTTACTAATTATGACAAGTAACTGTAATTTTGATAAAAATTATGGTAGGTAACTGTATCTTCAATACTAATTATGACAGGTAACAGTAACTTCGATACTATTTATGACAGGTAACTGTAACTTCGTTACTAATTAATACAAGTAACATTAATTTCGATACTAATTATGGCAGGTAACTGTAACTTCGTTACTAATTATGACAAGTCCCTGTAATTTCGATACAAATTATGGCAGGTAACTGTTACTTCGATACTAATTATGACAAGTAACTGTAACTTCGATACTAATTATGACAGGTAACTGTAACTCCGATACTAATTATGACAAGTAACTCTAACTTCGTTACTAATTATAACAAGTAACTGTAATTCTAATAAAAAAATTATGGCAGGTAACTGTAACTTCGATACTAATTATGATAGGTAACAGTAACTTCGATACTAATTATGAGAAGTAACTCTAATTTCGATACCAATTGTGGCAGGTAATTGTAATTTCGATACTAATTATGACAGGTAACAGTAACTTCGATACTAATTATGACAAGTAACTGTAACTTCGATAGTAATTATGACAGGTAACTGTAACTTCGTTACTAATTACGACAAGTAACTCTAACTTCGTTACTAATTATGACAAGTAACTCTAAATTTGATAAAAAATTATGGCAGGTAACTGAACTTCGATACTAATTATGACAAGTAACTGTAATTTCGATACAAATTATGGCAGGTAACTGTAACTTCGATACTAATTATGACAGGTAACAGTAACTTCGGTAGTAATTATGACAGAAAAAAGTAACTTCGATACTAATTATGACAGGTAACAGTAACTTCGATAATAATTATGGCAAGTAACTGTAACTTCGATACTAATTATGACAGTTAACTGTTACTTCGTTACTAATTATGACAAGTAACTGTTATTTCGATACAAATTATGGCAGGTAACTGTAACTTCGATACTAATTATGACATTTAAGAGTAACTTCGTTACTAATTATGACAAGTAACTGTAATTTTGATACAAGTTATGGCAGGTAACTGTAACTTCGATACTAATTATGACAGGTAACAGTAACTTCGATACTTATTATGACCCTTAACTGTAACATCGTTACTAATTATGACAAGTAACTGTAATTTCGATACAAATTATGGCAGGTAATTGTAATTTGGACACTAATTATGACAGGTAACAGTAACTTCGTTACTAATTAGGACAAGTAACAGTAACTTCGATACTAATTATGACCAGTAACTGTAACTTCGATACTAATTATGTCAGGTAACAGTAACTTCGATACTAATTATGACAAGTAACTGTAACTTCGATACTAATTATGGCAGGTAACTGTAACTTCGTTACTAATTATGAGAAGTAACTGTAATTTCGATACAAAATGTGGCAGGTAATTGTTATTTCGATACTAATTATGACAGGTAACAGTAACTTCGATACTAGTTATGACAAGTAACTGTAACTTCGATAGTAATTATGACAGGTAACTGTAACTTCGTTAATAATTATGACATGTAACTGTAATTTCGCTACAAATTATGGCAGGTAACTGTAACTTCGATACAAATTATGACAGGTTACAGTAACTTCGTTACTAATTATGACAGGTAACAGTAACATCGATACTAATTATGACAAGTAACTGTAACTTCGATACTAATTATGACAGGTAACTGTAACTTCGTTAATAATTATGACAAGTAACTGTAATTTTGATACAAATTATGGCAGGTAACTGTAACTTCGATACTAATTATGACAGGTAACAGTAAATTCGATACTAATTATGACAAGTAACTCTAACTTCGTTACTAATTAAGACAAGTAACTGTAATTTTGAAAAAAAATTATGGCAGGTAACTGTAAGTTCGATACTAATTATGACAAGTAACTGTAACTTCGATACTAATTATGACAGGTAACTGTAACTTCGATACTAATTATGACAAGTAACTCTAACTTCGTTACTAATAATGACAAGTAACTGTAATTTTGATAAAAAAAATTATGGCAAGTAGCTGTAACTTCGATACTAATTATGAGAGGTAACAGTAACTTCGATACTAATTATGACATGTAACAGCAACTTCGTTACTAATTATGACAAGTAATTGTAACTTCGATACTAATTATGACAGGTAACTGTAACTTCGTTAATAATTATGACAAGTAACTGTAATTTTGATACTAATTATGGCAGGTAACTGTAACTTCGTTAATAATTATGACATGTAACTGTAATTTCGCTACAAATTATGGCAGGTAACTGTATCTTCGATACAAATTATGACAGGTTACAGTAACTTCGTTACTAATTATGACAGGTAACAGTAACATCGATACTAATTATGACAAGTAACTGTAACTTCGATACTAATTATGACAGGTAACTGTAACTTCGTTAATAATTATGACAAGTAACTGTAATTTTGATACTAATTATGGCAGGTAACTGTAACTTCGTTACTAATTATGAGAAGTAACTGTAATTTCGATACAAATTGTGGCAGGTAATTGTAATTTCGATAATGATTATGACAGGTAACAGTAACTTCGATACTAATTATGACAAGTAACTGTAACTTCGATAGTAATTATGACAGGTAACTGTAACTTCGTTACTAATTATGACAAGTAACTCTAACTTCGTTACTAATTATGACAAGTAACTGTAATTTTGATTCAAAATTATGGCAGGTAACTGTAACTTCGATACTAATTATGACAAGTAACTGTAATTTCGATACAAATTATGGCAGGTAACTGTAACTTCGATACTAGTTATGACAGGTAACAGTAACTTCGATACTAATTATGACAGAAAGAGTAACTTCGATACTAATTATGACAGGTAACAGTAACTTCGATAATAATTGTGGCAGGTAACTGTAACTGCGATACTAATTATGACAGTTAACTGTAACTTCGTTAATAATTATGACAAGTAACTGTAATTTGGATACAAATTATGGCAGGTAACTGTAACTTCGATTCTAATTATGACATTTAAGAGTAACTTCGATACTAATTATGACAAGTAACTGTAACTTCGATACTAATTATGACAGGTAACTGTAACATCGTTACTAATTATGACAAGTACCTGTAATTTCGATACAAATTATGGCAGGTAATTGTAATTTCGATACTAATTATGACAGGTTACAGTAACTTCGATACTAATTATGACAAGTAACAGTAACTTCGATACTAATTATGACAAGTAACTGTATCTCCGATACTAATTATGACAGGTAACTGTAACTTCCTTACTAATTATGACAAGTAACAGTAATTTCGATACAAATTTTGGCAGGTAACTGTAACCTCGATACTTATTATGACAGGTAACAGTAACTTCGATACTAATTATGACAAGTAACTGTAACTTCGATGCTAATTATGGCAGATAACTGTAACTTCGTTACTAATTATGAGAAGTAACTGTAATTTCGATACAAATTGTGGCAGGTAATTGTAATTTCCATACTAATTATGATAGGTAACAGTAAGTTCGATACTAATTATGACAAGTAACTGTAACTTCGATACAAATTGACAGGTAACAGTAACTTCGTTACTAATTATGACAGGTAACAGTAACATCGATACTAATTATGAGAGGTAACAGTAATTTCGATACTAATTATGACAGGAAACTCTACCTTCGTTACTAATTATGACAAGTAACTGTAATTTTGATAAAAATTATGTTAGGTAACTGTATCTTCAATACTAATTATGACAGGTAACAGTAACTTCGATACTATTTATGACAGGTAACTGTAACTTCGTTACTAATTAATACAAGTAACATTAATTTCGATACTAATTATGGCAGGTAACTGTAACTTCGTTACTAATTATGACAAGTCCCTGTAATTTCGATACAAATTATGGCAGGTAACTGTTACTTCGATACTAATTATGACAAGTAACTGTAACTTCGATACTAATTATGACAGGTAACTGTAACTCCGATACTAATTATGACAAGTAACTCTAACTTCGTTACTAATTATAACAAGTAACTGTAATTCTGATAAAAAATTATGGCAGGTAACTGTAACTTCGATACTAATTATGATAGGTAACAGTAACTTCGATACTAATTATGAGAAGTAACTCTAATTTCGATACCAATTGTGGCAGGTAATTGTAATTTCGATACTAATTATGACAGGTAACAGTAACTTCGATACTAATTATGACAAGTAACTGTAACTTCGATAGTAATTATGACAGGTAACTGTAACTTCGTTACTAATTACGACAAGTAACTCTAACTTCGTTACTAATTATGACAAGTAACTCTAAATTTGATAAAAAATTATGGCAGGTAACTGAACTTCGATACTAATTATGACAAGTAACTGTAATTTCGATACAAATTATGGCAGGTAACTGTAACTTCGATACTAATTATGACAGGTAACAGTAACTTCGGTAGTAATTATGACAGAAAAAAGTAACTTCGATACTAATTATGACAGGTAACAGTAACTTCGATAATAATTATGGCAAGTAACTGTAACTTCGATACTAATTATGACAGTTAACTGTTACTTCGTTACTAATTATGACAAGTAACTGTTATTTCGATACAAATTATGGCAGGTAACTGTAACTTCGATACTAATTATGACATTTAAGGGTAACTTCGATACTAATTATGACAAGTAACTGTAACTTCGATACGAATTATGACAGGTAAATGTAACATCGTTACTAATTATGACAATTAACTGTAATTTCGATACAAATTATGGCAGGTAATTGTAATTTGGATACTAATTATGACAGGTAACAGTATCTTCGATACTAATTATGACAAGTAACAGTAACGTCGATACTAATTATGAAAAGTAACTGTAACTTCGATACTAATTATGACAGGTAACTGTAACTTCGTTACTAATTATGACAAGTAACTGTAATTTCGATACAAATTTTGGCAGGTAAATGTAACTTCGATACTAATTATGACAGGTAACAGTAACTTCGATACTAATTATAACAAGTAACTGTAACTTCGATACTAATTATGGCAGGTAACTGTAACTTCGTTACTAATTATGAGAAGTAACTGTAATTTCGATACAAATTGAGGCAGGTAATTGTAATTTCGATACTATTTATGACAGGTAACAGTAACTTCGATACTAATTATGACAAGTAACTGTAACTTCGATAGTAATTATGACAGGTAACTGTAACTTCGTTACTAATTATGACAAGTGACTGTAATTTCGCTACAAATTATGGCAGGTAACAGTAACTTCGATAATAATTATGACAGGTAACAGTTACTTCGTTACTAATTATGACAGGTAACAGTAACATCGATACTAATTATGACAAGTAACTGTAACTTCGATACTAATTATGACAGGTAATTGTAACTTCGTTACTAATTATGACAAGTAACAGTAACTTCGATACTAATTATGACCAGTAACTGTAACTTCGATACTAATTATGTCAGGTAACAGTAACTTCGATACTAATTATGACAGGAAACTGTAACTTCGTCACTAATTATGACAACTAACTGTAATTTCGATACATACTATGACAGGTAACTGTAACTTAGTTACTAATTATGACATGTAACAGTACCTTCGATGCTAATTATGACAGGTAACTGTATCTTCGATACTAATTATGACAAGGAACTGTAATTTCGATAAAAATTATGGCAGGTAACTGTTACTTCATTACTAATTATGACAGGTAACTGTAACTTCGATACTAATTATGACAAGTAACTGTAACTTCGTTACCAATTATGACAAGTAACTGTAATTTCGATACAAATTATGGCAAGTAACTGTAACTTCGTTACTAATTATGACAAGTAACTGTAACTTCGTTTCTAATTATGACATGTAACAGTAACTTCGATACTATTTATGACAGGTAACTGTAACTTCGATACTAATTATGACAGGTAACTGTAACTTCAATACTAATTATGACAAGTAACTGTAATTTCGATAAAAATTATGACAGGTAACAGTAAATTCGATAATAATTATGACAAGTAACTGGAACTTCGTTACTAATTAGACAAGTAACTGTAATTTCGATACAAATTATGGGTGGTAACTGTAACTTCGATACTAATTATGACAGGTAACAGTAACTTCGATACTAATTATGACAAGTAACTGTAACTTAGATAATAATTATGACAGGTAACTGTAACTTCGATACTAATTATGACAAGTAACTATAACTTCGTTACTAATTATGACAAGTAACTGTAATTTTGATAAAAAATTAAGGCAGGTAACTGTAACTTCAATACTAATTATGAGAGGTAACAGTAACTTCGATACTTATTATGACAGGTAACAGCAACTTCGTTACTAATTATGACAAGTAACTGTAATTTCGATACTAATTATGGCAGATAACTGTAACTTCGTTACTAATTATGAGAAGTAACTGTAATTTCGATACAAATTGTGGCAGGTAATTGTAATTTCCATACTAATTATGACAGGTAACAGTAAGTTCGATACTAATTAAGACAAGTAACTGTAACTTCGATACTAATTATGACAGGTAACAGTAACTTCGTTACTAATTATGACAGGTAACAGTAACATCGATACTAATTATGACAAGTAACTGTAACATCGATACTAATTATGACAGGTAACTGTAACTTCGTTACTAATTATGACAAGTAGCTGTAATTTTGATACAAATTGTGGCAGGTAACTGTAACTTCGATACTAATTATGTCAGGTAACAGTAACTTCGATACTTATTATGACAGGTAACTGTAACTTCGTTAATAATTATGACAAGTAACTGTAATTTTGATAAAAAATTAATGCAGGTAACTGTAACGTCAATACTAATTATGAGAGGTAACAGTAACTTCGATACTAATTATGACAAGAAACTCTACCTTCGTTACTAATTATGACAAGTAACTGTAATTTTGATAAAAATTATGGTAGGTAACTGTATCTTCAATACTAATTATGACAGGTAACAGTAACTTCGATACTATTTATGACAGGTAACTGTAACTTCGTTACTAATTAATACAAGTAACATTAATTTCGATACTATTTATGGCAGGTAACTGTAACTTCGTTACTAATTATGACAAGTCCCTGTAATTTCGATACAAATTATGGCAGGTAACTGTTACTTCGATACTAATTATGACAAGTAACTGTAACTTCGATTCTAATTATGACAGGTAACTGTAACTTCGATACTAATTATGACAAGTTACTCTAACTTCGTTACTAATTATAACAAGTAACTGTAATTTTGATAAAAAATTATGGCAGGTAACTGTAACTTCGATACTAATTATGATAGGTAACAGTAACTTCGATACTAATTATGAGAAGTAACTCTAATTTCGATACCAATTGTGGCAGGTAATTGTAATTTCGATACTAATTATGACAGGTAACAGTTACTTCGATACTAATTATGACAAGTAACTGTAACTTCGATAGTAATTATGACAGGTAACTGTAACTTCGTTACTAATTACGACAAGTAACTCTAACTTCGTTACTAATTATGACAAGTAACTCTAATTTTGATAAAAAATTATGGCAGGTAACTGAACTTCGATACTAATTATGACAAGTAACTGTAATTTCGATACAAATTATGGCAGGTAACTGTAACTTCGATACTAATTATGACAGGTAACAGTAACTTCGGTACTAATTATGACAGAAAACAGTAACTTCGATACTAATTATGACAGGTAACAGTAACTTCGATAATAATTATGGCAGGTAACTGTAACTTTGATACTAATTATGACTTTTAAGGGTAACGTCGATACTAATTATGACAAGTAACTGTACTTCGATACGAATGATGACAGGTAACTGTAACATCGTTACTAATTATGACAAGTAACTGTAATTTCGATACAAATTATGGCAGGTAATTGTAATTTGGATACTAATTATGACAGGTAACAGTATCTTCGATACTAATTATGACAAGTAACAGTAACTTCGATACTAATTATGACAAGTAACTGTAACTTCGATACTAATTATGACAGGTAACTGTAACTTCGTTACTAATTACGACAAGTAACTGTAATTTCGATACAAATTATGGCAGGTAACTGTAACTTCGATACTAATTATGACAGGTAACAGTAAATTCGATACTAATTATGACAAGTAACTGTAACTTCGATACTAATTATGGCAGGTAACTGTAACTTCGTAACTAATTATGAGAAGTAACTGTAATTTCGATACAAATTGTGGCAGGTAATTGTAATTTCGATACTATTTATGACAGGTAACAGTAACTTCGATACTAATTATGACAAGTAACTGTAACTTCGATAGTAATTATGACAGGTAACTGTAACTTCGTTACTAATTATGACAAGTGACTATAATTTCGCTACAAATTATGGCAGGTAACTGTAACTTCGATACTAATTATGACAGGTAACAGTTACTTCGTTACTTATTATGACAGGTAACAGTAACATCGATACTAATTATGACAAGTAACTGTAATTTTGATACAAATTATGGCAGGTAACTGTAACTTCGATACTAATTATGACAGGTAACAGTAAATTCGATACTAATTATGACAAGAAACTCTAACTTCGTAACTAATTATGACAAGTAACTGTAATTTTGATACAAATTATGGCAGGTAACTGTAACTTCGATACTAATTATGACAGGTAACAGTAACTTCGATACTAATTATGACAAGTAACTATAACTTCGATACTTATTATGACAGGTAACTATAACTTCGATACTAATTACGACAAGTAACTGTAATTTCGATAGAAATTATGGCAGGTAATTGTAATTTCGATACTAATTATGACAGTTAACAGTAACTTCGATACTAATTATGACAAGTAACAGTAACTTCGACAATAATTATGGCAGGTAACTGTAACTTCGATACTAATTATGACAGTTAACTGTAACAACGTTACTAATTATGACAAGTAACTCTTATTTCGATACAAATTATGGCAGGTAACTGTAACTTCATTACTAATTATGACATTTAAGAGTAACTTCGTTACTAATTATGACAAGTAACTGTAATTTTGATACAAATTATGGCAGGTAACTGTAACTTCGATACTAATTATGGCAGGTAACAGTTACTTCGATACTAATTATGACAGGTAACTGTAACATCGTTACTAATTATGACAAGTAACTGTAATTTCGATACAAATTATGGCAGGTAATTGTAATTTGGACACTAATTATGACAGGTAACAGTAACTTCGATACTAATTAGGACAAGTAACAGTAACTTCGATACTAATTATGACAAGTAACTGTAACTTCGATACTAATTATGACAGGTAACAGTAACATCGATACTAATTATGACAAGTAACTGTAACTTCGATACTAATTATGACAGGTAACTGTAACTTCGTTAATAATTATGACAAGTAACTGTAATTTTGATACAAATTATGGCCGGTAACTGTAACTTCGATACTAATTATGACAGGTAACAGTAAATTCGATACTAATTATGACAAGTAACTCTAACTTCGTTACTAATTATGACAAGTAACTGTAATTTTAAAAAAAAAATTATGGCAGGTAACTGTAAGTTCGATACTAATTATGACAAGTAACTGTAACTTCGATACTAATTATGACAGGTAACTGTAACTTAGATACTAATTATGACAAGTAACTCTAACTTCGTTACTAATTATGACAAGTAACTGTAATTTTGATAAAAAATTATGGCAGGAAGCTGTAACTTCGATACTAATTATGAGAGGTAACAGTAACTTCGATACTAATTATGACATGTAACAGCAACTTCGTTACTAATTATGACAAGTAACTGTAACTTCGATACTATTTATGGCAGGTAACTGTAACTTCGTTACTAATTATGAGAAGTAACTGTAATTTCGATACAAATTGTGGCAGATAATTGTAATTTCGATAATGATTATGACAGGTAACAGTAACTTCGATACTAATTATGACAAGTAACTGTAACTTCTATAGTAATTATGACAGGTAACTGTAACTTCGTTACTAATTATGACAAGTAACTCTAACTTCGTTACTAATTATGACAAGTAACTGTAATTTTGATTCAAAATTATGGCAGGTAACTGTAACTTCGATACTAATTATGACAAGTAACTGTAATTTCGATACAAATTATGGCAGGTAACTGTAACTTCGATACTAATTATGACAGGTAACAGTAACTTCGATACTAATTATGACAGAAACAGTAACTTCGATACAAATTATGACAGGTAACAGTAACTTCGATAATAATTGTGGCAGGTAACTATACTGCGATACTAATTATGACAGTTAACTGTAACTTCGTTAATAATTATGACAAGTAACTGTAATTTCGATGCAAATTATGGCGGGTAACTGTAACTTCGATACTAATTATGACATTTAAGAGTAACTTCGATACTAATTATGACAAGTAACTGTAACTTCGATACAAATTTGACTGGTAACAGTAACTTCGATACTAATTATGACAAGTAACTGTAACTCCGATACTAATTATGACAGGTAACTGTAACTTCGTTACAAATTATGACAAGTAACAGTAATTTCGATACAAATTTTGGCAGGTAACTGTAACTTCGATACTTATTATGACAGGTAACAGTAACTTCGATACTAATTATGACAAGTAACTGTAACTTCGATACTAATTATGACAGGTAACTGTAACTTCGTTACTAATTATGACAAGTAACTGTAATTTTGATACAAATTTTGGCAGGTAACTGTATCTTCGATACTAATTATGACACGTAACAGTAACTTCGATACTAATTATGACAAGTCACTATAACTTCGATACAAATTGTGACAATTTACTGTAACTTCGATACTAATTATGACAAGAAACTGTAATTTTGATACAAATTTTGGCAGGTAACAGTAACTTCGATACTAATTATGACAAGTAACTGTAACTTCGATACTAATTATGACAAGTAACTGTAACTTCGATACTAATTATGACAAGTAACTGTAACTTCGTTACTAATTATGACAAGTAACTGTAATTTCGTTATAAATTACGGCAGTTAATTGTAATTTCGATACTAATTATGACAGCTAACTGTAACTTCGATACTAATTATGACAAGTAACAGTAACTTCGATACGTATTATGACAAGTAACTGTAACTTCGATACTAATTATGACAGGTAACTGTAACTTCGTTACTAATTATGACAAGTAACTGTAATTTCGATACAAATTTTGGCAGGTAACTGTAACTTCGATACTAATTATGACCGGTAACAGTAACTTCGATACTTCTTATGACAAGTAACTGTATCTTCGATACTAATTATGACAGGTAACAGTAACTTCGTTACTAATTATGACAAGTAACTGCAATTTCGATACAAATTATGGCAGGTAACTGTAACTTCGATACTAATTGTGACAGGTAACAGTAACTTCGATACTAACTATGACAGGAATCTGTAACTTCGTTACTAATTATGACAAGTAACTGTAATTTCGATACAAATAATGACAGGTTACTGTAACTTCGTTACTAATTATGACAAGTAACTGTAATTTCGATACAAATTATGGCAGGTACCTTCGATACTAATTATGACTGGTAACTGTAACTTCGATACTAATTATGACAAGGAACTGTAATTTCGATACAAATTATAGCAGGTAACTGTAACTTCGATACTAATTATGTGAGGTCACTGTATCTTGGTTACTAATTATGACAAGTAACTGTAATTTTGATACAAATTATGGCAGGTAACTGTAACTTCGATACTAATTATGACAGGTAACAGTAAATTCGATACTAATTATGGCAAGTAACTCTAACTTCGTTACTAATTATGACAAGTAACTGTAATTTTGAAAAAAAAAATTATGGCAGGTAACTGTAACTTCGATACTAATTATGACAAGTAACTGTAACTTCGATACTAATTATGACAGGTAAATGTAACTTCGATACTAATTATGACAGGTAACAGTAACTTCGATAATAATTATGGCAGGTAACTGTAACTTCGATACTAATTAAGACATTTAAGAGTAACTTCGATACTAATTATGACAAGTAACTGTAACTTCGATTCTAATTATGACAGGTAACTGTAACATCGTTACTAATTATGACAGGTAACTGTAACATCGTTACTAATTATGACAAGTAACTGTAATTTCGATACAAATTATGGCAGGTAACTGTAACTTCGATACTAATTATGACAGGTAACAGTAACTTCGATACCTATTAAGATGAGTAACTATACCTTCGATACAAATTGTGACAGGTTACTGTAACTTCGATACTAATTATGACAAGAAACTCTAAATTCGTTACTAATTATGACAAGTAACAGTAATTTTGATAAAAAATTATGGTAGGTAACTGAAACTTCAATACTAATTATGACAGGTAACAGTAACTTCGATACTAATTATGACAAGTAACTGTAACTTCGATACTAATTATGACAAGTAACTGTAACTTCGATACTAATTAGGACAGGTAACTGTATCTTCGTTACTAATTATGACAAGTAACTGTAATTTCGTTACAAATTATGGCAGGTAATTGTAATTTCGATACTAATTTTGACAGGTAACTGTAACTTCGATACTAATTATGACAAGTAACAGTAACTTCGATACTTATTATGACAAGTAACTGTAACTTCGATACTAATTATGACAGGTAACTGTATCTTCGTTACTAATTATGACAAGTAACTGCAATTTCGTTACAAATTATGGCAGGTAATTGTAATTTCGATACTAATTATGACAGGTAACTGTAACTTCGATACTAATTATGACAAGTAACAGTAACTTCGATACTTATTATGACAAGTAACTGTAACTTCGATACTAATTATGACAGGTAACTGTAACTTCGTTACTAATTATGACAAGTAACTGTAATTTTGTTACAAATTTTGGCAGGTAACTGTAACTTCGATACTAATTATGACAGGTAACAGTAACTTCGATACTTATTATGACAAGTAACTGTAACTTCGATACTAATTATGACAGGTAACTGTAACTTCGTTACTAATTATGACAAGTAACTGTAATTTCGATACAAATTATGGCAGGTAACTGTAACTTCGATACTAATTATGACAGGTAACAGTAACTTCGATACTAACTATGACAGGAAACTGTAACTTCGTTACTAATTATGACAAGTAACTGTAATTTCGATACAAATAATGACAGGTAACTGTAACTTCTTTACTTATTATGACAAGTAACTGTAATTTCGATACAAATTATGGCAGCTAACAGTACCTTCGATACTAATTATGACTGGTAACTGTAACTTCGATATTAATTATGACAAGGAACTGTAATTTCGATACAAATTATAGCAGGTAACTGTAACTTCGATACTAATTATGACAGGTAATAGTAACTTCGATACTAATTATGACATGTAACTATAACTTCGATACAAATTATGACAAGTAACTATAACTTCGATACAAATTATGACAGGTAACTGTAATTTTGATAAAAAATTATGGTAGGTAACTGTAACTTCAATACTAATTATGTCAGGTAACAGTAACTTCGATACTAATTATGACAGGTAACTGTAACTTCGTGATGAATTATGACAAGTAACTTTAATTTCGATACTAATTTTGGCAGGTAACTGTAACTTCGTTACTAATTATGACAAGTCCCTGCAATTTCGATTAAAATTATGGCAGGTAACTGTAACTTCGATACTAATTATGACAGGTAACATTAACTTCGATACTAATTATGACACGAAACTGTAACTTCGTTACTAATTATGACAAGTAACTGTAATTTCGATACAAATTATGACAGGTAACTGTAACTTCGTTACTAATTATGACAAGTAACTGTAATTTCGATACAAATTATGGCAGGTAACAGTACCTTCGATACTAATTATGACTGGTAACTGTAACATCGATACTAATTATGACAGGTAACTGTAACTTCGATACTAATTATGACAAGAAACTCTACCTTCGATACTAATTATGACAAGTAACTGTAATTTTGATAAAAATTATGGAAGGTAACTGTAACTTCAATACTAATTATGACAGGTAACAGTAACTTCGATACTATTTATGACAGGTAACTGTAACTTCGTTACTAATTAATACAAGTAACTTTAATTTCGATACTAATTATGGCAGGTAACTGTAACTTCGTTACTAATTATGACCAGTCCCTGTAATTTCGATACAAATTATGGCAGGTAACTGTAACTTCGATACTAATTATGACATGTAACTGTAACTTCGATAGTAATTATGACAGGTAACTGTAACTTCGATACTTATTATGACAAGTAACTGTAACTTCGATACTAATTAGGACATGTAACTGTAAGTTCGTTACTAATTATGACAAGTAACTGTAAATCCGATGCAAATTATGGCAGGTAACTGTAACTTCGATACTAATCATGACAGGTAACAGTAACATCGATACTAATTATGACATTTAACTATAACTTCAAAACAAATTCTGACAGGTAACTGTAACTTCGATACTAATTATGACAAGAAACTCTAACTTCGTTACTAATTATGACAAGTAACTGTAATTATGATAAAAAATTATGGCAGGTTACTGTAACTTCCATACTAATTATGACAGGTAACAGAAACTTGGATACTAATTATGACAGGAAACTGTAACTTCGTTACAAATTATGACAAGTAACTGTAATTTCGATACAAATTATGGCAGGTAACTGTAACTTCGATACTATTTATGACAGGTAACAGTAACTTCGATACTAATTATGACAAGTAACAGTAACTTCGTTTCTAATTATGACATGTAGCAGTAACTTCGATACTAATTATGACAGGTAACTGTAATTTCGATACTAATTATGACAGGTAACTGTAACTTCGATACTAATTATGACAAGGAACTGTAATTTCGATACAAATTATGGCAGGTAACTGTAACTTCGATACTATTTATGACAGGTAACAGTAACTTCGATACTAATTATGACAAGTAACTGTAACTTCGATGCTAATTATGACAGGTAAATGTAACTTCGATACTAATTATGACAAGTAACTCTAACTTCGTTACTAATTATGACAAGTAACTGTAATTTTGATAAAAAATTATGGCAGGTAACTGTAACTTCGATACTAATTATGAGAGGTAACAGTAACTTCGATACTATTTATGACAGGTAACAGCAACTTCGTTACTAATTATGACAAGAAACTGTAATTTCGATACTTTATATGGCAGGTAACTGTAACTTCGTTACAAATTATGACAAGTAACTGTAATTTCGATACAAATTATGACAGGTAACTGTAACTTAGTTACTAATTATGACAAGTAACAGTACCTTCGATGCTAATTATGACAAGTAACTGTAACTTCGTTACTAATTATGAGAAGTAACTGTAATCTCGATACAAATTGTGGCAGGTAATAGTAATTTCGATACTAATTATTACAGGTAACAGTAACTTCGTTACTAATTATGACAGGTAACAGTAACATCGATACTAATTATGACAAGTAACTGTAACTTCGATACTAATTATGACAGGTAATTGTAATTTCTATACAAATTATGGCAGGTAACTGTAACTTCGATACAAATTATGACAGGTAACAGTAACTTCGTTACTAATTATGACAGGTAACAGTAACATCGATACAAATTATGACAAGTAACTGTAACTTCGATACTAATTATGACAGGTAATTGTAATTTCGATACAAATTATGGCAGGTAACTGTAACTTCGATACTAATTATGACAGGTAATTGTAATTTCGATACAAATTATGGCAGGTAACTGTAACTTCGATACAAATTATGACAGGTAACAGTAACTTCGTTACTAATTATGACAGGTAACAGTAACATCGATACTAATTATGACAAGTAACTGTAACTTTGTTACTAATTATGAAAAGTAACTGTAATTTCGATACAAATTATGGCAGGTAACTGTAACTTCGATACTATTTATGACAGGTAACAGTAACTTCGATACTAATTATGACAAGTAACTGTAACTTCGATGCTAATCATGACAGGTAAATGTTACTTCGATACTAATTATGACAAGTAACTCTAACTTCGTTACTAATTATGACAAGTAACTGTAATTTTGATAAAAAATTATGCCAGGTAACTGTAACTTCGATACTAATTATGAGAGGTAACAGTAACTTCGATACTAATTATGACAGGTAACAGCAACTTCGATACTAATTATGACAAGTAACTGTAACTTCGATAGTAATTATGACAGGTAACTGTACCTTCTTTACTAATTATGACAAGTAACGGTAATTTCGATACAAATTATGGCAGGTAACTGTAACTTCGATACAAATTATGACAGGTAACAGTAACTTCGTTACTAATTATGACAGGTAACAGTAACATCGATACTAATTATGACAAGTAACTGTAACTTCGTTACTAATTATGACAAGTAACTGTAATTTCGATACAAATTATGGCAGGTAACTGTAACTTCGAAACTAATTATGACAGGTAACAGTAACTTCGATACCAATTATGACAGTAAACTGTAACTTCGTTACTTATTATGACAAGTAACTGTAATTTCGATACAAATTATGGCAGGTAACTGTAACTTTGATCCTAATTATGACAGGTAACATTAACTTCGATACTAATTAATACAAGTAACTGTAACTTCGATACTAATGATGACAGGGAACTGTAACTACGTTACTAATAATGACAAGTAACTGTAATTCCGATGCAAATTATGGCAGGTAACTGTAACTTCGATACAAATTATGACAGGTAACAGTAACTTCGTTACTAATTATGACAGGTAACAGTAACATCGATACTAATTATGACAAGTAACTGTAACTTCGATACTAATTATGACAAGAAACTCTAACTTCGTTACTAATTATGACAAATAACTGTAATTTTGATAAAAAATTATGGTAGGTAACTGTAACTTCAATACTAATTATGTCAGGTAACAGTAACTTCGATACTAATTATGACAGGTAAATGTAACTTCGTGATTAATTATGACAAGTAACTTTAATTTCGATACTAATTTTGGCAGGTAACCGTAACTTCGTTACTAATTATGACAAGTCCCTGCAATTTCGATACAAATTATGGCAGGTAACTGTAACTTCGATACTAATTATGACAGGTAACATTAACTTCGATACTAATTATGACACGAAACTGTAACTTCGTTACTAATTATGACAAGTAACTGTAATTTCGATACAAATTATGACAGGTAACTGTAACTTCGTTACTAATTATGACAAGTAACTGTAATTTCGATACAAATTATGGCAGGTAACAGTACCTTCGATACTAATTATGACTGGTAACTGTAACTTCGATACAAATTATGACAGGTAACTGTAACTTCGATACTAATTATGACAAGAAACTCTACCTTCGATACTAATTAAGACAAGTAACTGTAATTTTGATAAAAATTATGGTAGGTAACTGTAACTTCAATACTAATTATGACAGGTAACAGTAACTTCGATACTATTTATAACAGGTAACTGTAACTTCGATACAAATTATGACAGGTAACAGTAACTTCGATACTAATTATGACAGGTAAATGTAACTTCGTGATTAATTATGACAAGTAACTTTAATTTCGATACTAATTTTGGCAGGTAACCGTAACTTCGTTACTAATTATGACAAGTCCCTGCAATTTCGATACAAATTATGGCAGGTAACTGTAACCTCGATACTAATTATGACAGGTAACATTAACTTCGATACTAATTATGACACGAAACTGTAACTTCGTTACTAATTATGACAAGGAACTGTAATTTCGATACAAATTATGGCAGGTAACTGTAACTTCGATACTAATTATGACAGGTAACAGTAACTTCGATACTAATTATGACAAGTAACTATAACTTCGATACAAATTATGACAGGTAACTGTAACTTCGATACTAATTATGACAAGAAACTCTACCTTCGATACTAATTAAGACAAGTAACTGTAATTTTGATAAAAATTATGGTAGGTAACTGTAACTTCAATACTAATTATGACAGGTAACAGTAACTTCGATACTATTTATAACAGGTAACTGTAACTTCGTTACTAATTAATACAAGTAACTTTAATTTCGATACTAATTATGGCAGGTAACTGTAACTTCGTTACTAATTATGACAAGTCCCTGTAATTTCGATACAAATTATGGCAGGTAACTGTAACTTCGATACTAATTATGACATGTAACTGTAACTTCGATAGTAATTATGACAGGTAACTGTAACTTCGATACTTATTATGACAAGTAACTGTAACTTCGATACTAATTATGACATATAACTGTAAGTTCGTTACTAATTATGACAAGTAACTGTAATTCCGATGCAAATTATGGCAGGTAACTGTAACTTCGATACTAATCATGACAGGTAACAGTAACATCGATACTAATTATGACATTTAACTATAACTTCAAAACAAATTATGACAGGTAACTGTAACTTCGATACTAATTATGACAAGAAACTCTAACTTCGTTACTAATTATGACAAGTAACTGTAATTATGATAAAAAATTATGGCAGGTTACTGTAACTTCCATACTAATTATGACAGGTAACAGAAACTTGGATACTAATTATGACAGGAAACTGTAACTTCGTTACAAATTATGACAAGTAACTGTAATTTCGATACAAATTATGACAGGTAACTGTAACTTAGTTACTAATTATGACAAGTAACAGTACCTTCGATGCTAATTATGACAAGTAACTGTAACTTTGTTACTAATTATGAAAAGTAACTGTAATTTCGATACAAATTATGGCAGGTAACTGTAACTTCGATACTATTTATGACAGGTAACAGTAACTTCGATACTAATTATGACAAGTAACTGTAACTTCGATGCTAATCATGACAGGTAAATGTTACTTCGATACTAATTATGACAAGTAACTCTAACTTCGTTACTAATTATGACAAGTAACTGTAATTTTGATAAAAAATTATGCCAGGTAACTGTAACTTCGATACTAATTATGAGAGGTAACAGTAACTTCGATACTAATTATGACAGGTAACAGCAACTTCGATACTAATTATGACAAGTAACTGTAACTTCGATAGTAATTATGACAGGTAACTGTACCTTCATTACTAATTATGACAAGTAACGGTAATTTCGATACAAATTATGGCAGGTAACTGTAACTTCGATACAAATTATGACAGGTAACAGTAACTTCGTTACTAATTATGACAGGTAACAGTAACATCGATACTAATTATGACAAGTAACTGTAACTTCGTTACTAATTATGACAAGTAACTGTAATTTCGATACAAATTATGGCAGGTAACTGTAACTTCGAAACTAATTATGACAGGTAACAGTAACTTCGATACCAATTATGACAGTAAACTGTAACTTCGTTACTTATTATGACAAGTAACTGTAATTTCGATACAAATTATGGCAGGTAACTGTAACTTTGATCCTAATTATGACAGGTAACATTAACTTCGATACTAATTAATACAAGTAACTGTAACTTCGATACTAATGATGACAGGGAACTGTAACTACGTTACTAATAATGACAAGTAACTGTAATTCCGATGCAATTTATGGCAGGTAACTGTAACTTCGATAAAAATTATGACAGGTAACAGTAACTTCGTTACTAATTATGACAGGTAACAGTAACATCGATACTAATTATGACAAGTAACTGTAACTTCGATACTAATTATGACAAGAAACTCTAACTTCGTTACTAATTATGACAAGTAACTGTAATTTTGATAAAAAATTATGGTAGGTAACTGTAACTTCAATACTAATTATGTCAGGTAACAGTAACTTCGATACTAATTATGACAGGTAACTGTAACTTCGTGATTAATTATGACAAGTAACTTTAATTTCGATACTAATTTTGGCAGGTAACCGTAACTTCGTTACTAATTATGACAAGTCCCTGCAATTTCGATACAAATTATGGCAGGTAACTGTAACTTCGATACTAATTATGACAGGTAACATTAACTTCGATACTAATTATGACACGAAACTGTAACTTCGTTACTAATTATGACAAGTAACTGTAATTTCGATACAAATTATGACAGGTAACTGTAACTTCGTTACTAATTATGACAAGTAACTGTAATTTCGATACAAATTATGGCAGGTAACAGTACCTTCGATACTAATTATGACTGGTAACTGTAACTTCGATACTAATTATGACAAGGAACTGTAATTTCGATACAAATTATGGCAGGTAACTGTAACTTCGATACTAATTATGACAGGTAACAGTAACTTCGATACTAATTATGACAAGTAACTATAACTTCGATACAAATTATGACAGGTAACTGTAACTTCGATACTAATTATGACAAGAAACTCTACCTTCGATACTAATTAAGACAAGTAACTGTAATTTTGATAAAAATTATGGTAGGTAACTGTAACTTCAATACTAATTATGACAGGTAACAGTAACTTCGATACTATTTATAACAGGTAACTGTAACTTCGTTACTAATTAATACAAGTAACTTTAATTTCGATACTAATTATGGCAGGTAACTGTAACTTCGTTACTAATTATGACAAGTCCCTGTAATTTCGATACAAATTATGGCAGGTAACTGTAACTTCGATACTAATTATGACATGTAACTGTAACTTCGATAGTAATTATGACAGGTAACTGTAACTTCGATACTTATTATGACAAGTAACTGTAACTTCGATACTAATTATGACATGTAACTGTAAGTTCGTTACTAATTATGACAAGTAACTGTAATTCCGATGCAAATTATGGCAGGTAACTGTAACTTCGATACTAATCATGACAGGTAACAGTAACATCGATACTAATTATGACATTTAACTATAACTTCAAAACAAATTATGACAGGTAACTGTAACTTCGATACTAATTATGACAAGAAACTCTAACTTCGTTACTAATTATGACAAGTAACTGTAATTATGATAAAAAATTATGGCAGGTTACTGTAACTTCCATACTAATTATGACAGGTAACAGAAACTTGGATACTAATTATGACAGGAAACTGTAACTTCGTTACAAATTATGACAAGTAACTGTAATTTCGATACAAATTATGACAGGTAACTGTAACTTAGTTACTAATTATGACAAGTAACAGTACCTTCGATGCTAATTATGACAAGTATCTGTAACTTCGTTACTAATTATGACAAGTAACTGTAATTTCGATACAAATTATGGCAGGTAACTGTAACTTCGTTACTAATTATGACAAGTAACAGTAACTTCGTTTCTAATTATGACATGTAACAGTAACTTCGATACTAATATGACAGGTAACTGTAACTTCGATACTAATTATGACAGGTAACTGTAACTTCGATACTAATTATGACAAGGAACTGTAATTTCGATAAGAATTATGACAGATAACAGTAACTTCGATAATAATTATGACAAGTTACTTTAACTTTGTTACTAATTATGACAAGTAACTGTAATTTCGATACAAATTATGGCAGGTAACTGTAACTTCGATACTATTTATGACAGGTAACAGTAACATCGATACTAATTATGACAAGTAACTGTAACTTCGATGCTAATTATGACAGGTAAATGTAACTTCGATACTAATTATGACAAGTAACTCTAACTTCGTTACTAATTATGACAAGTAACTGTAATTTTGATAAAAAATTATGGCAGGTAACTGTAACTTCGATACTAATTATGAGAGGTAACAGTAACTTCGATACTAATTATGACAGGTAACAGCAACTTCGTTACTTATTATGACAAGAAACTGTAATTTCGATACAAATTATGACAGGTAACTGTAACTTAGTTACTAGTTATGACAAGTAACAGTACCTTCGATGCTAATTATGACAAGTAACTGTAACTTCGTTACTAATTATGAGAAGTAACTGTAATCTCGATACAAATTGTGGCAGGTAATTGTAATTTCGATACTAATTATTACAGGTAACAGTAACTTCGTTACTAATTATGACAGGTAACAGTAACATCGATACTAATTATGACAAGTAACTGTAACTTCGATACTAATTATGACAGGTAATTGTAATTTCGATACAAATTATGGCAGGTAACTGTAACTTCGATACAAATTATGACAGGTAACAGTAACTTCGTTACTAATTATGACAGGTAAAAGTAACATCGATACAAATTATGACAAGTAACTGTAACTTCGATACTAATTATGACAGGTAATTGTAATTTCGATACAAATTATGGCAGGTAACTGTAACTTCGATACTAATTATGACAGGTAATTGTAATTTCGATACAAATTATGGCAGGTAACTGTAACTTCGATACAAATTATGACAGGTAACAGTAACTTCGTTACTAATTATGACAGTTAACAGTAACATCGATACTAATTATGACAAGTAACTGTAACTTTGTTACTAATTATGAAAAGTAACTGTAATTTCGATACAAATTATGGCAGGTAACTGTAACTTCGATACAATTTATGACAGGTAACAGTAACTTCGATACTAATTATGACAAGTAACTGTAACTTCGATGCTAATCATGACAGGTAAATGTTACTTCGATACTAATTATGACAAGTAACTCTAACTTCGTTACTAATTATGACAAGTAACTGTAATTTTGATAAAAAATTATGGCAGGTAACTGTAACTTCGATACTAATTATGAGAGGTAACAGTAACTTCGATACTAATTATGACAGGTAACAGCAACTTCGATACTAATTATGACAAGTAACTGTAACTTCGATAGTAATTATGACAGGTAACTGTACCTTCATTACTAATTATGACAAGTAACTGTAATTTCGATACAAATTATGGCAGGTACCTGTAACTTCGATACAAATTATGACAGGTAACAGTAACTTCGTTACTAATTATGACAGGTAACTGTAACTTCGATACTAATTATGACAGGTAACTGTAACTTCGATACTAATTATGACAAGGAACTGTAATTTCGATAAGAATTATGACAGATAACAGTAACTTCGATAATAATTATGACAAGTTACTGGAACTTTGTTACTAATTATGACAAGTAACTGTAATTTCGATACAAATTATGGCAGGTAACTGTAACTTCGATACTATTTATGACAGGTAACAGTAACTTCGATACTAATTATGACAAGTAACTGTAACTTCGATGCTAATTATGACAGGTAAATGTAACTTCGATACTAATTATGACAAGTAACTCTAACTTCGTTACTAATTATGACAAGTAACTGTAATTTTGATAAAAAATTATGGCAGGTAACTGTAACTTCGATACTAATTATGAGAGGTAACAGTAACTTCGATACTAATTATGACAGGTAACAGCAACTTCGTTACTAATTATGACAAGAAACTGTAATTTCGATACTAATTATGGCAGGTAACTGTAACTTCGTTACAAATTATGACAAGTAACTGTAATTTCGATACAAATTATGACAGGTAACTGTAACATAGTTACTAATTATGACAAGTAACAGTACCTTCGATGCTAATTATGACAAGTAACTGTAACTTCGTTACTAATTATGAGAAGTAACTGTAATCTCGATACAAATTGTGGCAGGTAATTGTAATTTCGATACTAATTATGACAGGTAACAGTAACTTCGTTACTAATTATGACAGGTAACAGTAACATCGATACTAATTATGACAAGTAACTGTAACTTCGATACTAATTATGACAGGTAATTGTAATTTCGATACAAATTATGGCAGGTAACTGTAACTTCGATACAAATTATGACAGGTAACAGTAACTTCGTTACTAATTATGACAGGTAACAGTAACATCGATACAAATTATGACAAGTAACTGTAACTTCGATACTAATTATGACAGGTAATTGTAATTTCGATACAAATTACGGCAGGTAACTGTAACTTCGATACTAATTATGACAGGTAATTGTAATTTCGATACAAATTATGGCAGGTAACTGTAACTTCGATACAAATTATGACAGGTAACAGTAACTTCGTTACTAATTATGACAGGTAACAGTAACATCGATACTAATTATGACAAGTAACTGTAACTTTGTTACTAATTATGAAAAGTAACTGTAATTTCGATACAAATTATGGCAGGTAACTGTAACTTCGATACTATTTATGACAGGTAACAGTAACTTCGATACTAATTATGACAAGTAACTGTAACTTCGATGCTAACCATGACAGGTAAATGTTACTTCGATACTAATTATGACAAGTAACTCTAACTTCGTTACTAATTATGACAAGTAACTGTAATTTTGATAAAAAATTATGGCAGGTAACTGTAACTTCGATACTAATTATGAGAGGTAACAGTAACTTCGATACTAATTATGACAGGTAACAGCAACTTCGATACTAATTATGACAAGTAACTGTAACTTCGATAGTAATTATGACAGGTAACTGTACCTTCATTACTAATTTTACAAGTAACTGTAATTTCGATAGAAATTATGGCAGGTAACTGTAACTTCGATACAAATTATGACAGGTAACAGTAACTTCGTTACTAATTATGACAGGTAACAGTAACATCGATACTAATTATGACAAGTAACATTAACTTCGATACTAATTAAGACAAGTAACTGTAACTTCGATACTAATGATGACAGGGAACTGTAACTACGTTACTAATAATGACAAGTAACTGTAATTCCGATGCAAATAATGGCAGGTAACTGTAACTTCGATACTTATTATGACAGGTAACAGTAACTTCGATACTAATTATGACAAGTAACAGTAACTTCGATACTAATTATGACAAGAAACTGTAATTTCGAAACAAATTAGGACAGGTAACTGTAACATCGTTACTAATTATGACAAGTAACTGCAATTTCGATACAAAATATGGCAGGTAACTGTAACTTCGATACTAATTATGACAGGTAACAGTAACTTCGTTACTAATTATGACAAGTAACTGTAACTTCGATACTAATTATGACAAGTAACTGTAACTTCGATACTAATTATGACAGGTAATTGTAATTTCGATACAAATTATGGCAGGTAACTGTAACTTCGATACAAATTATGACAGGTAACAGTAACTTCGTTACAAATTTTGGCAGGTAACTGTAACTTCGATACTAATTATGACAGGTAACAGTAACTTCGATACTTATTATGACAAGTAACTGTAACTTCGATACTAATTATGACAGGTAACTGTAACTTCGTTACTAATTATGACAAATAACTGTAATTTCGATACAAATTATGGCAGGTAACTGTAACTTCGATACTAATTATGACAGGTAACAGTAACTTCGATACTAACTATGACAGGAAACTGTAACTTCGTTACTAATTATGACAAGTAACTGTAATTTCGATACAAATAATGACAGGTAACTGTAACTTCTTTACTTATTATGACAAGTAACTGTAATTTCGATACAAATTATGGCAGGTAACAGTACCTTCGATACTAATTATGACTGGTAACTGTAACTTCGATAATAATTATGACAAGGAACTGTAATTTCGATACAAATTATAGCAGGTAACTGTAACTTCGATACTAATTATGACAGGTAATAGTAACTTCGATACTAATTATGACATGTAACTATAACTTCGATACAAATTATGACAAGTAACTGTAACTTCGTTACTAATTATGACAAGTAACTATAACTTCGATACAAATTATGACAGGTAACTGTAATTTTGATAAAAAATTATGGTAGGTAACTGTAACTTCAATACTAATTATGTCAGGTAACAGTAACTTCGATACTAATTATGACAGGTAACTGTAACTTCGTGATGAATTATGACAAGTAACTTTAATTTCGATACTAATTTTGGCAGGTAACTGTAACTTCGTTACTAATTATGACAAGTCCCTGCAATTTCGATACAAATTATGGCAGGTAACTGTAACTTCGATACTAATTATGACAGGTAACATTAACTTCGATACTAATTATGACACGAAACTGTAACTTCGTTACTAATTATGACAAGTAACTGTAATTTCGATACAAATTATGACAGGTAACTGTAACTTCGTTACTAATTATGACAAGGAACTGTAATTTCGATAAGAATTATGACAGATAACAGTAACTTCGATAATAATTATGACAAGTTACTGGAACTTTGTTACTAATTATGACAAGTAACTGTAATTTCGATACAAATTATGGCAGGTAACTGTAACGTCGATACTATTTATGACAGGTAACAGTAACATCGATACTAATTATGACAAGTAACTGTAACTTCGATGCTAATTATGACAGGTAAATGTAACTTCGATACTAATTATGACAAGTAACTCTAACTTCGTTACTAATTATGACAAGTAACTGTAATTTTGATAAAAAATTATGGCAGGTAACTGTAACTTCGATACTAATTATGAGAGGTAACAGTAACTTCGATACTAATTATGACAGGTAACAGCAACTTCGTTACTTATTATGACAAGAAACTGTAATTTCGATACTAATTATGGCAGGTAACTGTAACTTCGTTACAAATTATGACAAGTAACGGTAATTTCGATACAAATTATGACAGGTAACTGTAACTTAGTTACTAATTATGACAAGTAACAGTACCTTCGATGCTAATTATGACAAGTAACTGTAACTTCGTTACTAATTATGAGAAGTAACTGTAATCTCGATACAAATTGTGGCAGGTAATTGTAATTTCGATACTAATTATTACAGGTAACAGTAACTTCGTTACTAATTATGACAGGTAACAGTAACATCGATACTAATTATGACAAGTAACTGTAACTTCGATACTAATTATGACAGGTAATTGTAATTTCGATACAAATTATGGCAGGTAACTGTAACTTCGATACAAATTATGACAGGTAACAGTAACTTCGTTACTAATTATGACAGGTAAAAGTAACATCGATACAAATTATGACAAGTAACTGTAACTTCGATACTAATTATGACAGGTAATTGTAATTTCGATACAAATTATGGCAGGTAACTGTAACTTCGATACTAATTATGACAGGTAATTGTAATTTCGATAAAAATTATGGCAGGTAACTGTAACTTCGATACAAATTATGACAGGTAACAGTAACTTCGTTACTAATTATGACAGTTAACAGTAACATCGATACTAATTATGACAAGTAACTGTAACTTTGTTACTAATTATGAAAAGTAACTGTAATTTCGATACAAATTATGGCAGGTAACTGTAACTTCGATACAATTTATGACAGGTAACAGTAACTTCGATACTAATTATGACAAGTAACTGTAACTTCGATGCTAATCATGACAGGTAAATGTTACTTCGATACTAATTATGACAAGTAACTCTAACTTCGTTACTAATTATGACAAGTAACTGTAATTTTGATAAAAAATTATGGCAGGTAACTGTAACTTCGATACTAATTATGAGAGGTAACAGTAACTTCGATACTAATTATGACAGGTAACAGCAACTTCGATACTAATTATGACAAGTAACTGTAACTTCGATAGTAATTATGACAGGTAACTGTACCTTCATTACTAATTATGACAAGTAACTGTAATTTCGATACAAATTATGGCAGGTACCTGTAACTTCGATACAAATTATGACAGGTAACAGTAACTTCGTTACTAATTATGACAGGTAACTGTAACTTCGATACTAATTATGACAGGTAACTGTAACTTCGATACTAATTATGACAAGGAACTGTAATTTCGATAAGAATTATGACAGATAACAGTAACTTCGATAATAATTACGACAAGTTACTGGAACTTTGTTACTAATTATGACAAGTAACTGTAATTTCGATACAAATTATGGCAGGTAACTGTAACTTCGATACTATTTATGACAGGTAACAGTAACTTCGATACTAATTATGACAAGTAACTGTAACTTCGATGCTAATTATGACAGGTAAATGTAACTTCGATACTAATTATGACAAGTAACTCTAACTTCGTTACTAATTATGACAAGTAACTGTAATTTTGATAAAAAATTATGGCAGGTAACTGTAACTTCGATACTAATTATGAGAGGTAACAGTAACTTCGATACTAATTATGACAGGTAACAGCAACTTCGTTACTAATTATGACAAGAAACTGTAATTTCGATACTAATTATGGCAGGTAACTGTAACTTCGTTACAAATTATGACAAGTAACTGTAATTTCGATACAAATTATGACAGGTAACTGTAACATAGTTACTAATTATGACAAGTAACAGTACCTTCGATGCTAATTATGACAAGTAACTGTAACTTCGTTACTAATTATGAGAAGTAACTGTAATCTCGATACAAATTGTGGCAGGTAATTGTAATTTCGATACTAATTATGACAGGTAACAGTAACTTCGTTACTAATTATGACAGGTAACAGTAACATCGATACTAATTATGACAAGTAACTGTAACTTCGATACTAATTATGACAGGTAATTGTAATTTCGATACAAATTATGGCAGGTAACTGTAACTTCGATACAAATTATGACAGGTAACAGTAACTTCGTTACTAATTATGACAGGTAACAGTAACATCGATACAAATTATGACAAGTAACTGTAACTTCGATACTAATTATGACAGGTAATTGTAATTTCGATACAAATAATGGCAGGTAACTGTAACTTCGATACTAATTATGACAGGTAATTGTAATTTCGATACAAATTATGGCAGGTAACTGTAACTTCGATACAAATTATGACAGGTAACAGTAACTTCGTTACTAATTATGACAGGTAACAGTAACATCGATACTAATTATGACAAGTAACTGTAACTTTGTTACTAATTATGAAAAGTAACTGTAATTTCGATACAAATTATGGCAGGTAACTGTAACTTCGATACTATTTATGACAGGTAACAGTAACTTCGATACTAATTATGACAAGTAACTGTAACTTCGATGCTAACCATGACAGGTAAATGTTACTTCGATACTAATTATGACAAGTAACTCTAACTTCGTTACTAATTATGACAAGTAACTGTAATTTTGATAAAAAATTATGGCAGGTAACTGTAACTTCGATACTAATTATGAGAGGTAACAGTAACTTCGATACTAATTATGACAGGTAACAGCAACTTCGATACTAATTATGACAAGTAACTGTAACTTCGATAGTAATTATGACAGGTAACTGTACCTTCATTACTAATTTTACAAGTAACTGTAATTTCGATAGAAATTATGGCAGGTAACTGTAACTTCGATACAAATTATGACAGGTAACAGTAACTTCGTTACTAATTATGACAGGTAACAGTAACATCGATACTAATTATGACAAGTAACATTAACTTCGATACTAATTAAGACAAGTAACTGTAACTTCGATACTAATGATGACAGGGAACTGTAACTACGTTACTAATAATGACAAGTAACTGTAATTCCGATGCAAATAATGGCAGGTAACTGTAACTTCGATACTTATTATGACAGGTAACAGTAACTTCGATACTAATTATGACAAATAACAGTAACTTCGATACTAATTATGACAAGTAACTGTAACTTCGATACTAATTATGACAGGTAATTGTAATTTCGATACAAATTATGGCAGGTAACTGTAACTTCGATACAAATTATGACAGGTAACAGTAACATCGATACTAATTATGACAAGTAACTGTACCTTCGATACTAATTATGACAAGTAACTGTAACTTCGATACTAATTATGACAGGTAATTGTAATTTCGATACAAATTATGGCAGGTAACTGTAACTTCGATACAAATTATGACAGGTAACAGTAACTTCGTTACAAATTTTGGCAGGTAACTGTAACTTCGATACTAATTATGACAGGTAACAGTAACTTCGATACTTATTATGACAAGTAACTGTAACTTCGATACTAATTATGACAGGTAACTGTAACTTCGTTACTAATTATGACAAGTAACTGTAATTTCGATACAAATTATGGCAGGTAACTGTAACTTCGATACTAATTATGACAGGTAACAGTAACTTCGATACTAACTATGACAGGAAACTGTAACTTCGTTACTAATTATGACAAGTAACTGTAATTTCGATACAAATAATGACAGGTAACTGTAACTTCTTTACTTATTATGACAAGTAACTGTAATTTCGATACAAATTATGGCAGGTAACAGTACCTTCGATACTAATTATGACTGGTAACTGTAACTTCGATAATAATTATGACATGGAACTGTAATTTCGATACAAATTATAGCAGGTAACTGTAACTTCGATACTAATTATGACAGGTAATAGTAACTTCGATACTAATTATGACATGTAACTATAACTTCGATACAAATTATGACAAGTAACTGTAACTTCGTTACTAATTATGACAAGTAACTATAACTTCGATACAAATTATGACAGGTAACTGTAATTTTGATAAAAAATTATGGTAGGTAACTGTAACTTCAATACTAATTATGTCAGGTAACAGTAACTTCGATACTAATTATGACAGGTAACTGTAACTTCGTGATGAATTATGACAAGTAACTTTAATTTCGATACTAATTTTGGCAGGTAACTGTAACTTCGTTACTAATTATGACAAGTCCCTGCAATTTCGATACAAATTATGGCAGGTAACTGTAACTTCGATACTAATTATGACAGGTAACATTAACTTCGATACTAATTATGACACGAAACTGTAACATCGTTACTAATTATGACAAGTAACTGTAATTTCGATACAAATTAAGACAGGTAACTGTAACTTCGTTACTAATTATGACAAGTAACTGTAATTTCGATACAAATTATGGCAGGTAACAGTACCTTCGATACTAATTATGACTGGTAACTGTAACATCGATACTAATTATGACAGGTAACTGTAACTTCGATACTAATTATGACAAGAAACTCTACCTTCGATACTAATTATGACAAGTAACTGTAATTTTGATAAAAATTATGGAAGGTAACTGTAACTTCAATACTAATTATGACAGGTAACAGTAACTTCGATACTATTTATGACAGGTAACTGTAACTTCGTTACTAATTAATACAAGTAACTTTAATTTCGATACTAATTATGGCAGGTAACTGTAACTTCGTTACTAATTATGACCAGTCCCTGTAATTTCGATACAAATTATGGCAGGTAACTGTAACTTCGATACTAATTATGACATGTAACTGTAACTTCGATAGTAATTATGACAGGTAACTGTAACTTCGATACTTATTATGACAAGTAACTGTAACTTCGATACTAATTAGGACATGTAACTGTAAGTTCGTTACTAATTATGACAAGTAACTGTAATTCCGATGCAAATTATGGCAGGTAACTGTAACTTCGATACTAATCATGACAGGTAACAGTAACATCGATACTAATTATGACATTTAACTATAACTTCAAAACAAATTCTGACAGGTAACTGTAACTTCGATACTAATTATGACAAGAAACTCTAACTTTGTTACTAATTATGACAAGTAACTGTAATTATGATAAAAAATTATGGCAGGTTACTGTAACTTCCATACTAATTATGACAGGTAACAGAAACTTGGATACTAATTATGACAGGAAACTGTAACTTCGTTACAAATTATGACAAGTAACTGTAATTTCGATACAAATTATGACAGGTAACTGTAACTTATTAACTAATTATGACAAGTAACAGTACCTTCGATGCTAATTATGACAAGTAACTGTAACTTCGTTACTAATTATGACAAGTAACTGTAATTTCGATACAAATTATGGCAGGTAACTGTAACTTCGTTACTAATTATGACAAGTAACAGTAACTTCGTTTCTAATTATGACATGTAACAGTAACTTCGATACTAATTATGACAGGTAACTGTAATTTCGATACTAATTATGACAGGTAACTGTAACTTCGATACTAATTATGACAAGGAACTGTAATTTCGATAAGAATTATGACAGATAACAGTAACTTCGATAATAATTATGACAAGTTACTGGAACTTTGTTACTAATTATGACAAGTAACTGTAATTTCGATACAAATTATGGCAGGTAACTGTAACTTCGATACTATTTATGACAGGTAACAGTAACTTCGATACTAATTATGACAAGTAACTCTAACTTCGTTACTAATTATGACAAGTAACTGTAATTTTGAAAAAAAAAATATGGCAGGTAACTGTAACTTCGATACTAATTATGAGAGGTAACAGTAACTTCGATACTAATTATGACAGGTAACAGCAACTTCGTTACTAATTATGACAAGAAACTGTAATTTCGATACTTTATATGGCAGGTAACTGTAACTTCGTTACAAATTATGACAAGTAACTGTAATTTCGATACAAATTATGACAGGTAACTGTAACTTAGTTACTAATTATGACAAGTAACAGTACCTTCGATGCTAATTATGACAAGTAACTGTAACTTCGTTACTAATTATGAGAAGTAACTGTAATCTCGATACAAATTGTGGCAGGTAATAGTAATTTCGATACTAATTATTACAGGTAACAGTAACTTCGTTACTAATTATGACAGGTAACAGTAACATCGATACTAATTATGACAAGTAACTGTAACTTCGATACTAATTATGACAGGTAATTGTAATTTCGATACAAATTATGGCAGGTAACTGTAACTTCGATACAAATTATGACAGGTAACAGTAACTTCGTTACTAATTATGACAGGTAACAGTAACATCGATACAAATTATGACAAGTAACTGTAACTTCGATACTAATTATGACAGGTAATTGTAATTTCGATACAAATTATGGCAGGTAACTGTAACTTCGATACTAATTATGACAGGTAATTGTAATTTCGATACAAATTATGGCAGGTAACTGTAACTTCGATACAAATTATGACAGGTAACAGTAACTTCGTTACTAATTATGACAGGTAACAGTAACATCGATACTAATTATGACAAGTAACTGTAACTTTGTTACTAATTATGAAAAGTAACTGTAATTTCGATACAAATTATGGCAGGTAACTGTAACTTCGATACTATTTATGACAGGTAACAGTAACTTCGATACTAATTATGACAAGTAACTGTAACTTCGATGCTAATCATGACAGGTAAATGTTACTTCGATACTAATTATGACAAGTAACTCTAACTTCGTTACTAATTATGACAAGTAACTGTAATTTTGATAAAAAATTATGCCAGGTAACTGTAACTTCGATACTAATTATGAGAGGTAACAGTAACTTCGATACTAATTATGACAGGTAACAGCAACTTCGACACTAATTATGACAAGTAACTGTAACTTCGATAGTAATTATGACAGGTAACTGTACCTTCATTACTAATTATGACAAGTAACGGTAATTTCGATACAAATTATGGCAGGTAACTGTAACTTCGATACAAATTATGACAGGTAACAGTAACTTCGTTACTAATTATGACAGGTAACAGTAACATCGATACTAATTATGACAAGCAACTGTAACTTCGTTACTAATTATGACAAGTAACTGTAATTTCGATACAAATTATGGCAGGTAACTGTAACTTCGAAACTAATTATGACAGGTAACAGAAACTTGGATACCAATTATGACAGTAAACTGTAACTTCGTTACTTATTATAACAAGTAACTGTAATTTCGATACAAATTATGGCAGGTAACTGTAACTTTGATACTAATTATGACAGGTAACATTAACTTCGATACTAATTAATACAAGTAACTGTAACTTCGATACTAATGATGACAGGGAACTGTAACTACGTTACTAATAATGACAAGTAACTGTAATTCCGATGCAAATTATGGCAGGTAACTGTAACTTCGATACAAATTATGACAGGTAACAGTAACTTCGTTACTAATTATGACAGGTAACAGTAACATCGATACTAATTATGACAAGTAACTGTAACTTCGATACTAATTATGACAAGAAACTCTAACTTCGTTACTAATTATGACAAGTAACTGTAATTTTGATAAAAAATTATGGTAGGTAACTGTAACTTCAATACTAATTATGTCAGGTAACAGTAACTTCGATACTAATTATGACAGGTAACTGTAACTTCGTGATTAATTATGACAAGTAACTTTAATTTCGATACTAATTTTGGCAGGTAACCGTAACTTCGTTACTTATTATGACAAGTCCCTGCAATTTCGATACAAATTATGGCAGGTAACTGTAACTTCGATACTAATTATGACAGGTAACATTAACTTCGATACTAATTATGACACGAAACTGTAACTTCGTTACTAATTATGACAAGTAACTGTAATTTCGATACAAATTATGACAGGTAACTGTAACTTCGTTACTAATTATGACAAGTAACTGTAATTTCGATACAAATTATGGCAGGTAACAGTACCTTCGATACTAATTATGACTGGTAACTGTAACTTCGATACTAATTATGACAAGGAACTGTAATTTCGATACAAATTATGGCAGGTAACTGTAACTTCGATACTAATTATGACAGGTAACAGTAACTTCGATACTAATTATGACAAGTAACTATAACTTCGATACAAATTATGACAGGTAACTGTAACTTCGATACTAATTATGACAAGAAACTCTACCTTCGATACAAATTATGACAGGTAACTGTAATTTTGATAAAAAATTATGGTAGGTAACTGTAACTTCAATACTAATTATGTCAGGTAACAGTAACTTCGATACTAATTATGACAGGTAACTGTAACTTCGTGATGAATTATGACAAGTAACTTTAATTTCGATACTAATTTTGGCAGGTAACTGTAACTTCGTTACTAATTATGACAAGTCCCTGCAATTTCGATACAAATTATGGCAGGTAACTGTAACTTCGATACAATTTATGACAGGTAACAGTAACTTCGATACTAATTATGACAAGTAACTGTAACTTCGATGCTAATCATGACAGGTAAATGTTACTTCGATACTAATTATGACAAGTAACTCTAACTTCGTTACTAATTATGACAAGTAACTGTAATGTTGATAAAAAATTATGGCAGGTAACTGTAACTTCGATACTAATTATGAGAGGTAACAGTAACTTCGATACTAATTATGACAGGTAACAGCAACTTCGATACTAATTATGACAAGTAACTGTAACTTCGATAGTAATTATGACAGGTAACTGTACCTTCATTACTAATTATGACAAGTAACTGTAATTTCGATACAAATTATGGCAGGTAACTGTAACTTCGATACAAATTATGACAGGTAACAGTAACTTCGTTACTAATTATGACAGGTAACTGTAACTTCGATACTAATTATGACAGGTAACTGTAACTTCGATACTAATTATGACAAGGAACTGTAATTTCGATAAGAATTATGACAGATAACAGTAACTTCGATAATAATTATGACAAGTTACTGGAACTTTGTTACTAATTATAACAAGTAACTGTAATTTCGATACAAATTATGGCAGGTAACTGTAACTTCGATACTATTTATGACAGGTAACAGTAACTTCGTTACTAATTATGACAGGTAACTGTAACTTCGATACAAATTATGACAGGTAACAGTAACTTCGTTACTAATTATGACAGGTAACAGTAACATCGATACTAATTATGACAAGTAACTGTAACTTTGTTACTAATTATGAAACGTAACTGTAATTTCGATACAAATTATGGCAGGTAACTGTAACATCGATACTATTTATGACAGGTAACAGTAACTTCGATTCTAATTATGACAAGTAACTGTAACTTCGATGCTAATCATGACAGGTAAATGTTACTTCGATACTAATTATGACAAGTAACTCTAACTTCGTTACTAATTATGACAAGTAACTGTAATTTTGATAAAAAATTATGGCAGGTAACTGTAACTTCGATACTAATTATGAGAGGTAACAGTAACTTCGATACTAATTATGACAGGTAACAGCAACTTCGATACTAATTATGACAAGTAACTGTAACTTCGATAGTAATTATGACAGGTAACTGTACCTTCATTACTAATTATGACAAGTAACTGTAATTTCGATGCAAATTATGGCAGGTAACTGTAACTTCGATACAAATTATGACAGGTAACAGTAACTTCGTTACTAATTATGACAGGTAACAGTAACATCGATACTAATTATGACAAGTAACATTAACTTCGTTACTAATTATGACAAGTAACTGTAATTTTGATAAAAAATTATGGCAGGTAACTGTAACTTCGATACTAATTATGAGAGGTAACAGTAACTTCGATACTAATTATGACAGGTAACAGCAACTTCGTTACTAATTATGACAAGAAACTGTAATTTCGATACTTTATATGGCAGGTAACTGTAACTTCGTTACAAATTATGACAAGTAACTGTAATTTCGATACAAATTATGACAGGTAACTGTAACTTAGTTACTAATTATGACAAGTAACAGTACCTTCGATGCTAATTATGACAAGTAACTGTAACTTCGTTACTAATTATGAGAAGTAACTGTAATCTCGATACAAATTGTGGCAGGTAATAGTAATTTCGATACTAATTATTACAGGTAACAGTAACTTCGTTACTAATTATGACAGGTAACAGTAACATCGATACTAATTATGACAAGTAACTGTAACTTCGATACTAATTATGACAGGTAATTGTAATTTCGATACAAATTATGGCAGGTAACTGTAACTTCGATACAAATTATGACAGGTAACAGTAACTTCGTTACTAATTATGACAGGTAACAGTAACATCGATACAAATTATGACAAGTAACTGTAACTTCGATACTAATTATGACAGGTAATTGTAATTTCGATACAAATTATGGCAGGTAACTGTAACTTCGATACTAATTATGACAGGTAATTGTAATTTCGATACAAATTATGGCAGGTAACTGTAACTTCGATACAAATTATGACAGGTAACAGTAACTTCGTTACTAATTATGACAGGTAACAGTAACATCGATACTAATTATGACAAGTAACTGTAACTTTGTTACTAATTATGAAAAGTAACTGTAATTTCGATACAAATTATGGCAGGTTACTGTAACTTCGATACTATTTATGACAGGTAACAGTAACTTCGATACTAATTATGACAAGTAACTGTAACTTCGATGCTAATCATGACAGGTAAATGTTACTTCGATACTAATTATGACAAGTAACTCTAACTTCGTTACTAATTATGACAAGTAACTGTAATTTTGATAAAAAATTATGCCAGGTAACTGTAACTTCGATACTAATTATGAGAGGTAACAGTAACTTCGATACTAATTATGACAGGTAACAGCAACTTCGATACTAATTATGACAAGTAACTGTAACTTCGATAGTAATTATGACAGGTAACTGTACCTTCATTACTAATTATGACAAGTAACGGTAATTTCGATACAAATTATGGCAGGTAACTGTAACTTCGATACAAATTATGACAGGTAACAGTAACTTCGTTACTAATTATGACAGGTAACAGTAACATCGATACTAATTATGACAAGCAACTGTAACTTCGTTACTAATTATGACAAGTAACTGTAATTTCGATACAAATTATGGCAGGTAACTGTAACTTCGAAACTAATTATGACAGGTAACAGTAACTTCGATACCAATTATGACAGTAAACTGTAACTTCGTTACTTATTATGACAAGTAACTGTAATTTCGATACAAATTATGGCAGGTAACTGTAACTTTGATACTAATTATGACAGGTAACATTAACTTCGATACTAATTAATACAAGTAACTGTAACTTCGATACTAATGATGACAGGGAACTGTAACTACGTTACTAATAATGACAAGTAACTGTAATTCCGATGCAAATTATGGCAGGTAACTGTAACTTCGATACAAATTATGACAGGTAACAGTAACTTCGTTACTAATTATGACAGGTAACAGTAACATCGATACTAATTATGACAAGTAACTGTAACTTCGATACTAATTATGACAAGAAACTCTAACTTCGTTACTAATTATGACAAGTAACTGTAATTTTGATAAAAAATTATGGTAGGTAACTGTAACTTCAATACTAATTATGTCAGGTAACAGTAACTTCGATACTAATTATGACAGGTAACTGTAACTTCGTGATTAATTATGACAAGTAACTTTAATTTCGATACTAATTTTGGCAGGTAACCGTAACTTCGTTACTTATTATGACAAGTCCCTGCAATTTCGATACAAATTATGGCAGGTAACTGTAACTTCGATACTAATTATGACAGGTAACATTAACTTCGATACTAATTATGACACGAAACTGTAACTTCGTTACTAATTATGACAAGTAACTGTAATTTCGATACAAATTATGACAGGTAACTGTAACTTCGTTACTAATTATGACAAGTAACTGTAATTTCGATACAAATTATGGCAGGTAACAGTACCTTCGATACTAATTATGACTGGTAACTGTAACTTCGATACTAATTATGACAAGGAACTGTAATTTCGATACAAATTATGGCAGGTAACTGTAACTTCGATACTAATTATGACAGGTAACAGTAACTTCGATACTAATTATGACAAGTAACTATAACTTCGATACAAATTATGACAGGTAACTGTAACTTCGATACTAATTATGACAAGAAACTCTACCTTCGATACAAATTATGACAGGTAACTGTAATTTTGATAAAAAATTATGGTAGGTAACTGTAACTTCAATACTAATTATGTCAGGTAACAGTAACTTCGATACTAATTATGACAGGTAACTGTAACTTCGTGATGAATTATGACAAGTAACTTTAATTTCGATACTAATTTTGGCAGGTAACTGTAACTTCGTTACTAATTATGACAAGTCCCTGCAATTTCGATACAAATTATGGCAGGTAACTGTAACTTCGATACAATTTATGACAGGTAACAGTAACTTCGATACTAATTATGACAAGTAACTGTAACTTCGATGCTAATCATGACAGGTAAATGTTACTTCGATACTAATTATGACAAGTAACTCTAACTTCGTTACTAATTATGACAAGTAACTGTAATGTTGATAAAAAATTATGGCAGGTAACTGTAACTTCGATACTAATTATGAGAGGTAACAGTAACTTCGATACTAATTATGACAGGTAACAGCAACTTCGATACTAATTATGACAAGTAACTGTAACTTCGATAGTAATTATGACAGGTAACTGTACCTTCATTACTAATTATGACAAGTAACTGTAATTTCGATACAAATTATGGCAGGTAACTGTAACTTCGATACAAATTATGACAGGTAACAGTAACTTCGTTACTAATTATGACAGGTAACTGTAACTTCGATACTAATTATGACAGGTAACTGTAACTTCGATACTAATTATGACAAGGAACTGTAATTTCGATAAGAATTATGACAGATAACAGTAACTTCGATAATAATTATGACAAGTTACTGGAACTTTGTTACTAATTATAACAAGTAACTGTAATTTCGATACAAATTATGGCAGGTAACTGTAACTTCGATACTATTTATGACAGGTAACAGTAACTTCGATACTAATTATGAGAAGTAACTGTAACTTCGATGCTAATTATGACAGGTAAATGTAACTTCGATACTAATTATGACAAGTAACTCTAACTTCGTTACTAATTATGACAAGTAACTGTAATTTTGATTAAAAATTATGGCAGGTAACTGTAACTTCGATACTAATTATGAGAGGTAACAGTAACTTCGATACTAATTATGACAGGTAACAGCAACTTCGTTACTAATTATGACAAGAAACTGTAATTTCGATACTAATTATGGCAGGTAACTGTAACTTCGTTACAAATTATGACAAGTAACTGTAATTTCGATACAAATTATGACAGGTAACTGTAACATAGTTACTAATTATGACAAGTAACAGTACCTTCGATGCTAATTATGACAAGTAACTGTAACTTCGTTACTAATTATGAGAAGTAACTGTAATCTCGATACAAATTGTGGCAGGTAATTGTAATTTCGATACTAATTATGACAGGTAACAGTAACTTCGTTACTAATTATGACAGGTAACAGTAACATCGATACAAATTATGACAAGTAACTGTAACTTCGATACTAATTATGACAGGTAATTGTAATTTCGATACAAATTATGGCAGGTAACTGTAACTTCGATACTAATTATGACAGGTAATTGTAATTTCGATACAAATTATGGCAGGTAACTGTAACTTCGATACAAATTATGACAGGTAACAGTAACTTCGTTACTAATTATGACAGGTAACAGTAACATCGATACTAATTATGACAAGTAACTGTAACTTTGTTACTAATTATGAAACGTAACTGTAAATTCGATACAAATTATGGCAGGTAACTGTAACATCGATACTATTTATGACAGGTAACAGTAACTTCGATACTAATTATGACAAGTAACTGTAACTTCGATGCTAATCATGACAGGTAAATGTTACTTCGATACTAATTATGACAAGTAACTCTAACTTCGTTACTAATTATGACAAGTAACTGTAATTTTGATAAAAAATTATGGCAGGTAACTGTAACTTCGATACTAATTATGAGAGGTAACAGTAACTTCGATACTAATTATGACAGGTAACAGCAACTTCGATACTAATTATGACAAGTAACTGTAACTTCGATAGTAATTATGACAGGTAACTGTACCTTCATTACTAATTATGACAAGTAACTGTAATTTCGATGCAAATTATGGCAGGTAACTGTAACTTCGATACAAATTATGACAGGTAACAGTAACTTCGTTACTAATTATGACAGGTAACAGTAACATCGATACTAATTATGACAAGTAACATTAACTTCGATACTAATTAAGACAAGTAACTGTAACTTCGATACTAATGATGACAGGGAACTGTAACTACGTTACTAATAATGACAAGTAACTGTAATTCCGATGCAAATTATGGCAGGTAACTGTAACTTCGATACTTATTATGACAGGTAACAGTAACTTCGATACTAATTATGACAAGTAACAGTAACTTCGATACTAATTATGACAAGAAACTGTAATTTCGAAACAAATTAGGACAGGTAACTGTAACATCGTTACTAATTATGACAAGTAACTGCAATTTCGATACAAAATATGGCAGGTAACTGTAACTTCGATACTAATTATGACAGGTAACAGTAACTTCGATACTAATTATGACAAGTAACTGTAACTTCGATACTAATTATGACAAGTAACTGTAACTTCGATACTAATTATGACAGGTAATTGTAATTTCGATACAAATTATGGCAGGTAACTGTAACTTCGATACAAATTATGACAGGTAACAGTAACTTCGTTACAAATTTTGGCAGGTAACTGTAACTTCGATACTAATTATGACAGGTAACAGTAACTTCGATACTTATTATGACAAGTAACTGTAACTTCGATACTAATTATGACAGGTAACTGTAACTTCGTTACTAATTATGACAAGTAACTGTAATTTCGATACAAATTATGGCAGGTAACTGTAACTTCGATACTAATTATGACAGGTAACAGTAACTTCGATACTAACTATGACAGGAAACTGTAACTTCGTTACTAATTATGACAAGTAACTGTAATTTCGATACAAATAATGACAGGTAACTGTAACTTCTTTACTTATTATGACAAGTAACTGTAATTTCGATACAAATTATGGCAGGTAACAGTACCTTCGATACTAATTATGACTGGTAACTGTAACTTCGATATTAATTATGACAAGGAACTGTAATTTCGATACAAATTATAGCAGGTAACTGTAACTTCGATACTAATTATGACAGGTAATAGTAACTTCGATACTAATTATGACATGTAACTATAACTTCGATACAAATTATGACAAGTAACTGTAACTTCGTTACTAATTATGACAAGTAACTATAACTTCGATACAAATTATGACAGGTAACTGTAATTTTGATTAAAAATTATGGTAGGTAACTGTAACTTCAATACTAATTATGTCAGGTAACAGTAACTTCGATACTAATTATGACAGGTAACTGTAACTTCGTGATGAATTATGACAAGTAACTTTAATTTCGATACTAATTTTGGCAGGTAACTGTAACTTCGTTACTAATTATGACAAGTCCCTGCAATTTCGATACAAATTATGGCAGGTAACTGTAACTTCGATACTAATTATGACAGGTAACATTAACTTCGATACTAATTATGACACGAAACTGTAACTTCGTTACTAATTATGACAAGTAACTGTAATTTCGATACAAATTATGACAGGTAACTGTAACTTCGTTACTAATTATGACAAGTAACTGTAATTTCGATACAAATTATGGCAGGTAACAGTACCTTCGATACTAATTATGACTGGTAACTGTAACATCGATACTAATTATGACAGGTAACTGTAACTTCGATACTAATTATGACAAGAAACTCTACCTTCGATACTAATTATGACAAGTAACTGTAATTTTGATAAAAATTATGGAAGGTAACTGTAACTTCAATACTAATTATGACAGGTAACAGTAACTTCGATACTATTTATGACAGGTAACTGTAACTTCGTTACTAATTAATACAAGTAACTTTAATTTCGATACTAATTATGGCAGGTAACTGTAACTTCGTTACTAATTATGACCAGTCCCTGTAATTTCGATACAAATTATGGCAGGTAACTGTAACTTCGATACTAATTATGACATGTAACTGTAACTTCGATAGTAATTATGACAGGTAACTGTAACTTCGATACTTATTATGACAAGTAACTGTAACTTCGATACTAATTAGGACATGTAACTGTAAGTTCGTTACTAATTATGACAAGTAACTGTAATTCCGATGCAAATTATGGCAGGTAACTGTAACTTCGATACTAATCATGACAGGTAACAGTAACATCGATACTAATTATGACATTTAACTATAACTTCAAAACAAATTCTGACAGGTAACTGTAACTTCGATACTAATTATGACAAGAAACTCTAACTTCGTTACTAATTATGACAAGTAACTGAAATTATGATAAAAAATTATGGCAGGTTACTGTAACTCCCATACTAATTATGACAGGTAACAGAAACTTGGATACTAATTATGACAGGAAACTGTAACTTCGTTACAAATTATGACAAGTAACTGTAATTTCGATACAAATTATGACAGGTAACTGTAACTTAGTTACTAATTATGACAAGTAACAGTACCTTCGATGCTAATTATGACAAGTAACTGTAACTTCGTTACTAATTATGACAAGTAACTGTAATTTCGATACAAATTATGGCAGGTAACTGTAACTTCGTTACTAATTATGACAAGTAACAGTAACTTCGTTTCTAATTATGACATGTAACAGTAACTTCGATACTAATTATGACAGGTAACTGTAATTTCGATACTAATTATGACAGGTAACTGTAACTTCGATACTAATTATGACAAGGAACTGTAATTTCGATAAGAATTATGACAGATAACAGTAACTTCGATAATAATTATGACAAGTTACTGGAACTTTGTTACTAATTATGACAAGTAACTGTAATTTCGATACAAATTATGGCAGGTAACTGTAACTTCGATACTATTTATGACAGGTAACAGTAACTTCGATACTAATTATGACAAGTAATTGTAACTTCGATGCTAATTATGACAGGTAAATGTAACTTCGATACTAATTATGACAAGTAACTCTAACTTCGTTACTAATTATGACAAGTAACTGTAATTTTGATAAAAAATTATGGCAGGTAACTGTAACTTCGATACTAATTATGAGAGGTAACAGTAACTTCGATACTAATTATGACAGGTAACAGCAACTTCGTTACTAATTATGACAAGAAACTGTAATTTCGATACTTTATATGGCAGGTAACTGTAACTTCGTTACAAATTATGACAAGTAACTGTAATTTCGATACAAATTATGACAGGTAACTGTAACTTAGTTACTAGTTATGACAAGTAACAGTACCTTCGATGCTAATTATGACAAGTAACTGTAACTTCGTTACTAATTATGAGAAGTAACTGTAATCTCGATACAAATTGTGGCAGGTAATAGTAATTTCGATACTAATTATTACAGGTAACAGTAACTTCGTTACTAATTATGACAGGTAACAGTAACATCGATACTAATTATGACAAGTAACTGTAACTTCGATACTAATTATGACAGGTAATTGTAATTTCGATACAAATTATGGCAGGTAACTGTAACTTCGATACAAATTATGACAGGTAACAGTAACTTCGTTATTAATTATGACAGGTAACAGTAACATCGATACAAATTATGACAAGTAACTGTAACTTCGATACTAATTATGACAGGTAATTGTAATTTCGATACAAATTATGGAAGGTAACTGTAACTTCGATACTAATTATGACAGGTAATTGTAATTTCGATACAAATTATGGCAGGTAACTGTAACTTCGATACAAATTATGACAGGTAACAGTAACTTCGTTACTAATTATGACAGGTAACAGTAACATCGATACTAATTATGACAAGTAACTGTAACTTTGTTACTAATTATGAAAAGTAACTGTAATTTCGATACAAATTATGGCAGGTAACTGTAACTTCGATACTATTTATGACAGGTAACAGTAACTTCGATACTAATTATGACAAGTAACTGTAATTTTGATAAAAAATTATGCCTGGTAACTGTAACTTCGATACTAATTATGAGAGGTAACAGTAACTTCGATTCTAATTATGACAGGTAACAGCAACTTCGATACTAATTATGACAAGTAACTGTAACTTCGATAGTAATTATGACAGGTAACTGTACCTTCATTACTAATTATGACAAGTAACGGTAATTTCGATACAAATTATGGCAGGTAACTGTAACTTCGATACAAATTATGACAGGTAACAGTAACTTCGTTACTAATTATGACAGGTAACAGTAACATCGATACTAATTATGACAAGTAACTGTAACTTCGTTACTAATTATGACAAGTAACTGTAATTTCGATACAAATTATGACAGGTAACTGTAACATAGTTACTAATTATGACAAGTAACAGTACCTTCGATGCTAATTATGACAAGTAACTGTAACTTCGTTACTAATTATGAGAAGTAACTGTAATCTCGATACAAATTGTGGCAGGTAATTGTAATTTCGATACTAATTATGACAGGTAACAGTAACTTCGTTACTAATTTTGACAGGTAACAGTAACATCGATACAAATTATGACAAGTAACTGTAACTTCGATAGTAATTATGACAGGTAATTGTAATTTCGATACAAATTATGGCAGGTAACTGTAACTTCGATACTAATTATGACAGGTAATTGTAATTTCGATACAAATTATGGCAGGTAACTGTAACTTCGATACAAATTATGACAGGTAACAGTAACTTCGTTACTAATTATGACAGGTAACAGTAACATCGATACTAATTATGACAAGTAACTGTAACTTTGTTACTAATTATGAAAAGTAACTGTAATTTCGATACAAATTATGGCAGGTAACTGTAACATCGATACTATTTATGACAGGTAACAGTAACTTCGATACTAATTATGACAAGTAACTGTAACTTCGATGCTAATCATGACAGGTAAATGTTACTTCGATACTAATTATGACAAGTAACTCTAACTTCGTTACTAATTATGACAAGTAACTGTAATTTTGATAAAAAATTATGGCAGGTAACTGTAACTTCGACACTAATTATGAGAGGTAACAGTAACTTCGATACTAATTATGACAGGTAACAGCAACTTCGATACTAATTATGACAAGTAACTGTAACTTCGATAGTAATTATGACAGGTAACTGTACCTTCATTACTAATTATGACAAGTAACTGTAATTTCGATGCAAATTATGGCAGGTAACTGTAACTTCGATACAAATTATGACAGGTAACAGTAACTTCGTTACTAATTATGACAGGTAACAGTAACATCGATACTAATTATGACAAGTAACATTAACTTCGATACTAATTAAGACAAGTAACTGTAACTTCGATACTAATGATGACAGGGAACTGTAACTACGTTACTAATAATGACAAGTAACTGTAATTCCGATGCAAATTATGGCAGGTAACTGTAACTTCGATACTTATTATGACAGGTAACAGTAACTTCGATACTAATTATGACAAGTAACAGTAACTTCGATACTAATTATGACAAGAAACTGTAATTTCGAAACAAATTAGGACAGGTAACTGTAACATCGTTACTAATTATGACAAGTAACTGCAATTTCGATACAAAATATGGCAGGTAACTGTATCTTCGATACTAATTATGACAGGTAACAGTAACTTCGATACTAATTATGACAAGTAACTGTAACTTCGATACTAATTATGACAAGTAACTGTAACTTCGATACTAATTATGACAGGTAATTGTAATTTCGATACAAATTATGGCAGGTAACTGTAACTTCGATACAAATTATGACAGGTAACAGTAACTTCGTTACAAATTTTGGCAGGTAACTGTAACTTCGATACTAATTATGACAGGTAACAGTAACTTCGATACTTATTATGACAAGTAACTGTAACTACGATACTAATTATGACAGGTAACTGTAACTTCGTTACTAATTATGACAAGTAACTGTAATTTCGATACAAATTATGGCAGGTAACTGTAACTTCGAAACTAATTATGACAGGTAACAGTAACTTCGATACCAATTATGACAGTAAACTGTAACTTCGTTACTTATTATGACAAGTAACTGTAATTTCGATACAAATTATGGCAGGTAACTGTAACTTTGATACTAATTATGACAGGTAACATTAACTTCGATACTAATTAATACAAGTAACTGTAACTTCGATACTAATGATGACAGGGAACTGTAACTACGTTACTAATAATGACAAGTAACTGTAATTCCGATGCAAATTATGGCAGGTAACTGTAACTTCGATACAAATTATGACAGGTAACAGTAACTTCGTTACTAATTATGACAGGTAACAGTAACATCGATACTAATTATGACAAGTAACTGTAACTTCGATACTAATTATGACAAGAAACTCTAACTTCGTTACTAATTATGACAAGTAACTGTAATTTTGATAAAAAATTATGGTAGGTAACTGTAACTTCAATAGTAATTATGTCAGGTAACAGTAACTTCGATACTAATTATGACAGGTAACTGTAACTTCGTGATTAATTATGACAAGTAACTTTAATTTCGATACTAATTTTGGCAGGTAACCGTAACTTCGTTACTAATTATGACAAGTCCCTGCAATTTCGATACAAATTATGGCAGGTAACTGTAACTTCGATACTAATTATGACAGGTAACATTAACTTCGATACTAATTATGACACGAAACTGTAACTTCGTTACTAATTATGACAAGTAACTGTAATTTCGATACAAATTATGACAGGTAACTGTAACTTCGTTACTAATTATGACAAGTAACTGTAATTTCGATACAAATTATGGCAGGTAACAGTACCTTCGATACTAATTATGACTGGTTACTGTAACTTCGATACTAATTATGACAAGGAACTGTAATTTCGATACAAATTATGGCAGGTAACTGTAACTTCGATACTAATTATGACAGGTAACAGTAACTTCGATACTAATTATGACAAGTAACTATAACTTCGATACAAATTATGACAGGTAACTGTAACTTCGATACTAATTATGACAAGAAACTCTACCTTCGATACAAATTATGACAGGTAACTGTAATTTTGATAAAAAATTATGGTAGGTAACTGTAACTTCGATACTAATTATGACAGGTAACATTAACTTCGATACTAATTATGACACGAAACTGTAACTTCGTTACTAATTATGACAAGGAACTGTAATTTCGATACAAATTATGGCAGGTAACAGTAACTTCGATACTAATTATGACAGGTAACTGTAACTTCGTGATGAATTATGACAAGTAACTTTAATTTCGATACTAATTTTGGCAGGTAACTGTAACTTCGTTACTAATTATGACAAGTCCCTGCAATTTCGATACAAATTATGGCAGGTAACTGTAACTTCGATACAATTTATGACAGGTAACAGCAACTTCGATACTAATTATGACAAGTAACTGTAATTTCGATACAAAATATGACAGGTAACTGTAACTTCGTTACTAATTATGACAAGTAACTGTAACTTCGATGCTAATCATGACAGGTAAATGTTACTTCGATACTAATTATGACAAGTAACTCTAACTTCGTTACTAATTATGACAAGTAACTGTAATTTTGATAAAAAATTATGGCAGGTAACTGTAACTTCGATACTAATTATTAGAGGTAACAGTAACTTCGATACTAATTATGACAGGTAACAGCAACTTCGATACTAATTATGACAAGTAACTGTAACTTCGATAGTAATTATGACAGGTAACTGTACCTTCATTACTAATTATGACAAGTAACTGTAATTTCGATACAAATTATGGCAGGTAACTGTAACTTCGATACAAATTATGACAGGTAACAGTAACTTCGTTACTAATTATGACAGGTAACTGTAACTTCGATACTAATTATGACAGGTAACTGTAACTTCGATACTAATTATGACAAGGAACTGTAATTTCGATAAGAATTATGACAGATAACAGTAACTTCGATAATAATTATGACAAGTTACTGGAACTTTGTTACTAATTATGACAAGTAACTGTAATTTCGATACAAATTATGGCAGGTAACTGTAACTTCGATACTATTTATGACAGGTAACAGTAACTTCGATACTAATTATGACAAGTAACTGTAACTTCGATGCTAATTATGACAGGTAAATGTAACTTCGATACTAATTATGACAAGTAACTCTAACTTCGTTACTAATTATGACAAGTAACTGTAATTTTGATAAAAAATTATGGCAGGTAACTGTAACTTCGATACTAATTATGAGAGGTAACAGTAACTTCGATACTAATTATGACAGGTAACAGCAACTTCGTTACTAATTATGACAAGAAACTGTAATTTCGATACTAATTATGGCAGGTAACTGTAACTTCGTTACAAATTATGACAAGTAACTGTAATTTCGATACAAATTATGACAGGTAACTGTAACATAGTTACTAATTATGACAAGTAACAGTACCTTCGATGCTAATTATGACAAGTAACTGTAACTTCGTTACTAATTATGAGAAGTAACTGTAATCTCGATACAAATTGTGGCAGGTAATTGTAATTTCGATACTAATTATGACAGGTAACAGTAACTTCGTTACTAATTATGACAGGTAACAGTAACATCGATACAAATTATGACAAGTAACTGTAACTTCGATACTAATTATGACAGGTAATTGTAATTTCGATACAAATTATGGCAGGTAACTGTAACTTCGATACTAATTATGACAGGTAATTGTAATTTCGATACAAATTATGGCAGGTAACTGTAACTTCGATACAAATTATGACAGGTAACAGTAACTTCGTTACTAATTATGACAGGTAACAGTAACATCGATACTAATTATGACAAGTAACTGTAACTTTGTTACTAATTATGAAAAGTAACTGTAATTTCGATACAAATTATGGCAGGTAACTGTAACATCGATACTATTTATGACAGGTAACAGTAACTTCGATACTAATTATGACAAGTAACTGTAACTTCGATGCTAATCATGACAGGTAAATGTTACTTCGATACTAATTATGACAAGTAACTCTAACTTCGTTACTAATTATGACAAGTAACTGTAATTTTGATAAAAAATTATGGCAGGTAACTGTAACTTCGATACTAATTATGAGAGGTAACAGTAACTTCGATACTAATTATGACAGGTAACAGCAACTTCGATACTAATTATGACAAGTAACTGTAACTTCGATAGTAATTATGACAGGTAACTGTACCTTCATTACTAATTATGACAAGTAACTGTAATTTCAATGCAAATTATGGCAGGTAACTGTAACTTCGATACAAATTATGACAGGTAACAGTAACTTCGTTACTAATTATGACAGGTAACAGTAACATCGATACTAATTATGACAAGTAACATTAACTTCGATACTAATTAAGACAAGTAACTGTAACTTCGATACTAATGATGACAGGGAACTGTAACTACGTTACTAATAATGACAAGTAACTGTAATTCCGATGCAAATTATGGCAGGTAACTGTAACTTCGATACTTATTATGACAGGTAACAGTAACTTCGATACTAATTATGACAAGTAACAGTAACTTCGATACTAATTATGACAAGAAACTGTAATTTCGAAACAAATTAGGACAGGTAACTGTAACATCGTTACTAATTATGACAAGTAACTGCAATTTCGATACAAAATATGGCAGGTAACTGTAACTTCGATACTAATTATGACAGGTAACAGTAACTTCGATACTAATTATGACAAGTAACTGTAACTTCGATACTAATTATGACAAGTAACTGTAACTTCGATACTAATTATGACAGGTAATTGTAATTTCGATACAAATTATGGCAGGTAACTGTAACTTCGATACAAATTATGACAGGTAACAGTAACTTCGTTACAAATTTTGGCAGGTAACTGTAACTTCGATACTAATTATGACAGGTAACAGTAACTTCGATACTAATTATGACAGGTAACTGTAACTTCGTTACTAATTATGACAAGTAACTGTAATTTCGATACAAATTATGGCAGGTAACTGTAACTTCGATACTAATTATGACAGGTAACAGTAACTTCGATACTAACTATGACAGGAAACTGTAACTTCGTTACTAATTATGACAAGTAACTGTAATTTCGATACAAATAATGACAGGTAACTGTAACTTCTTTACTTATTATGACAAGTAACTGTAATTTCGATACAAATTATGGCAGGTAACAGTACCTTCGATACTAATTATGACTGGTAACTGTAACTTCGATATTAATTATGACAAGGAACTGTAATTTCGATACAAATTATAGCAGGTAACTGTAACTTCGATACTAATTATGACAGGTAATAGTAACTTCGATACTAATTATGACATGTAACTATAACTTCGATACAAATTATGACAAGTAACTGTAACTTCGTTACTAATTATGACAAGTAACTATAACTTCGATACAAATTATGACAGGTAACTGTAATTTTGATAAAAAATTATGGTAGGTAACTGTAACTTCAATACTAATTATGTCAGGTAACAGTAACTTCGATACTAATTATGACAGGTAACTGTAACTTCGTGATGAATTATGACAAGTAACTTTAATTTCGATACTAATTATGACAGGTAACTGTAACTTCGTTACTAATTATGACAAGTAACTGTAACTTCGATGCTAATCATGACAGGTAAATGTTACTTCGATACTAATTATGACAAGTAACTCTAACTTCGTTACTAATTATGACAAGTAACTGTAATTTTGATAAAAAATTATGGCAGGTAACTGTAACTTCGATACTAATTATGAGAGGTAACAGTAACTTCGATACTAATTATGACAGGTAACAGCAACTTCGATACTAATTATGACAAGTAACTGTAACTTCGATAGTAATTATGACAGGTAACTGTACCTTCATTACTAATTATGACAAGTAACTGTAATTTCGATACAAATTATGGCAGGTAACTGTAACTTCGATACAAATTATGACAGGTAACAGTAACTTCGTTACTAATTATGACAGGTAACTGTAACTTCGATACTAATTATGACAGGTAACTGTAACTTCGATACTAATTATGACAAGGAACTGTAATTTCGATAAGAATTATGACAGATAACAGTAACTTCGATAATAATTATGACAAGTTACTGGAACTTTGTTACTAATTATGACAAGTAACTGTAATTTCGATACAAATTATGGCAGGTAACTGTAACTTCGATACTATTTATGACAGGTAACAGTAACTTCGATACTAATTATGACAAGTAACTGTAACTTCGATGCTAATTATGACAGGTAAATGTAACTTCGATACTAATTATGACAAATAACTCTAACTTCGTTACTAATTATGACAAGTAACTGTAATTTTGATAAAAAATTATGGCAGGTAACTGTAACTTCGATACTAATTATGAGAGGTAACAGTAACTTCGATACTAATTATGACAGGTAACAGCAACTTCGTTACTAATTATGACAAGAAACTGTAATTTCGATACTAATTATGGCAGGTAACTGTAACTTCGTTACAAATTATGACAAGTAACTGTAATTTCGATACAAATTATGACAGGTAACTGTAACATAGTTACTAATTATGACAAGTAACAGTACCTTCGATGCTAATTATGACAAGTAACTGTAACTTCGTTACTAATTATGAGAAGTAACTGTAATCTCGATACAAATTGTGGCAGGTAATTGTAATTTCGATACTAATTATGACAGGTAACAGTAACTTCGTTACTAATTATGACAGGTAACAGTAACATCGATACAAATTATGACAAGTAACTGTAACTTCGATACTAATTATGACAGGTAATTGTAATTTCGATACAAATTATGGCAGGTAACTGTAACTTCGATACTAATTATGACAGGTAATTGTAATTTCGATACAAATTATGGCAAGTAACTGTAACTTCGATACAAATTATGACAGGTAACAGTAACTTCGTTACTAATTATGACAGGTAACAGTAACATCGATACTAATTATGACAAGTAACTGTAACTTTGTTACTAATTATGAAAAGTAACTGTAATTTCGATACAAATTATGGCAGGTAACTGTAACATCGATACTATTTATGACAGGTAACAGTAACTTCGATACTAATTATGACAAGTAACTGTAACTTCGATGCTAATCATGACAGGTAAATGTTACTTCGATACTAATTATGACAAGTAACTCTAACTTCGTTACTAATTATGACAAGTAACTGTAATTTCGATGCAAATTATGGCAGGTAACTGTAACTTCGATACAAATTATGACAGGTAACAGTAACTTCGTTACTAATTATGACAGGTAACAGTAACATCGATACTAATTATGACAAGTAACATTAACTTCGATACTAATTAAGACAAGTAACTGTAACTTCGATACTAATGATGACAGGGAACTGTAACTACGTTACTAATAATGACAAGTAACTGTAATTCCGATGCAAATTATGGCAGGTAACTGTAACTTCGATACTTATTATGACAGGTAACAGTAACTTCGATACTAATTATGACAAGAAACTGTAATTTCGAAACAAATTAGGACAGGTAACTGTAACATCGTTACTAATTATGACAAGTAACTGCAATTTCGATACAAAATATGGCAGGTAACTGTAACTTCGATACTAATTATGACAGGTAACAGTAACTTCGATACTAATTATGACAAGTAACTGTAACTTCGATACTAATTATGACAAGTAACTGTAACTTCGATACTAATTATGACAGGTAATTGTAATTTCGATACAAATTATGGCAGGAAACTGTAACTTCGATACAAATTATGACAGGTAACAGTAACTTCGTTACAAATTTTGGCAGGTAACTGTAACTTCGATACTAATTATGACAGGTAACAGTAACTTCGATACTTATTATGACAAGTAACTGTAACTTCGATACTAATTATGACAGGTAACTGTAACTTCGTTACTAATTATGACAAGTAACTGTAATTTCGATACAAATTATGGCAGGTAACTGTAACTTCGATACTAATTATGACAGGTAACAGTAACTTCGATACTAACTATGACAGGAAACTGTAACTTCGTTACTAATTATGACAAGTAACTGTAATTTCGATACAAATAATGACAGGTAACTGTAACTTCTTTACTTATTATGACAAGTAACTGTAATTTCGATACAAATTATGGCAGGTAACAGTACCTTCGATACTAATTATGACTGGTAACTGTAACTTCGATATTAATTATGACAAGGAACTGTAATTTCGATACAAATTATAGCAGGTAACTGTAACTTCGATACTAATTATGACAGGTAATAGTAACTTCGATACTAATTATGACATGTAACTATAACTTCGATACAAATTATGACAAGTAACTGTAACTTCGTTACTAATTATGACAAGTAACTATAACTTCGATACAAATTATGACAGGTAACTGTAATTTTGATAAAAAATTATGGTAGGTAACTGTAACTTCAATACTAATTATGTCAGGTAACAGTAACTTCGATACTAATTATGACAGGTAACTGTAACTTCGTGATGAATTATGACAAGTAACTTTAATTTCGATACTAATTTTGGCAGGTAACTGTAACTTCGTTACTAATTATGACAAGTCCCTGCAATTTCGATACAAATTATGGCAGGTAACTGTAACTTCGATACTAATTATGACAGGTAACATTAACTTCGATACTAATTATGACACGAAACTGTAACTTCGTTACTAATTATGACAAGTAACTGTAATTTCGATACAAATTATGACAGGTAACTGTAACTTCGTTACTAATTATGACAAGTAACTGTAATTTCGATACAAATTATGGCAGGTAACAGTACCTTCGATACTAATTATGACTGGTAACTGTAACATCGATACTAATTATGACAGGTAACTGTAACTTCGATACTAATTATGACAAGAAACTCTACCTTCGATACTAATTATGACAAGTAACTGTAATTTTGATAAAAATTATGGAAGGTAACTGTAACTTCAATACTAATTATGACAGGTAACAGTAACTTCGATACTATTTATGATAGGTAACTGTAACTTCGTTACTAATTAATACAATAACTTTAATTTCGATACTAATTATGGCAGGTAACTGTAACTTCGTTACTAATTATGACCAGTCCCTGTAATTTCGATACAAATTATGGCAGGTAACAGTAACTTCGATACTAATTATGACATGTAACTGTAACTTCGATAGAAATTATGACAGGTAACTGTAACTTCGATACTTATTATGACAAGTAACTGTAACTTCGATACTAATTAGGACATGTAACTGTAATTTCGTTACTAATTATGACAAGTAACTGTAATTCCGATGCAAATTATGGCAGGTAACTGTAACTTCGATACTAATCATGACAGGTAACAGTAACATCGATACTAATTATGACATTTAACTATAACTTCAAAACAAATTCTGACAGGTAACTGTAACTTCGATACTAATTATGACAAGAAACTCTAACTTCGTTACTAATTATGACAAGTAACTGTAATTATGATAAAAAATTATGGCAGGTTACTGTAACTCCCATACTAATTATGACAGGTAACAGAAACTTGGATACTAATTATGACAGGAAACTGTGACTTCGTTACAAATTATGACAAGTAACTGTAATTTCGATACAAATTATGACAGGTAACTGTAACTTAGTTACTAATTATGACAAGTAACAGTACCTTCGATGCTAATTATGACAAGTAACTGTAACTTCGTTACTAATTATGACAAGTAACTGTAATTTCGATACAAATTATGGCAGGTAACTGTAACTTCGTTACTAATTATGACAAGTAACAGTAACTTCGTTTCTAATTATGACATGTAACAGTAACTTCGATACTAATTATGACAGGTAACTGTAATTTCGATACTAATTATGACAGGTAACTGTAACTTCAATACTAATTATGACAAGGAACTGTAATTTCGATAAGAATTATGACAGATAACAGTAACTTCGATAATAATTATGACAAGTTACTGGAACTTTGTTACTAATTATGACAAGTAACTGTAATTTCGATACAAATTATGGCAGGTAACTGTAACTTCGATACTATTTATGACAGGTAACAGTAACTTCGATACTAATTATGACAAGTAATTGTAACTTCGATGCTAATTATGACAGGTAAATGTAACTTCGATACTAATTATGACAAGTAACTCTAACTTCGTTACTAATTATGATAAGTAACTGTAATTTTGATAAAAAATTATGGCAGGTAACTGTAACTTCGATACTAATTATGAGAGGTAACAGTAACTTCGATACTAATTATGACAGGTAACAGCAACTTCGTTACTAATTATGACAAGAAACTGTAATTTCGATACTTTATATGGCAGGTAACTGTAACTTCGTTACAAATTATGACAAGTAACTGTAATTTCGATACAAATTATGACAGGTAACTGTAACTTAGTTACTAATTATGACAAGTAACAGTACCTTCGATGCTAATTATGACAAGTAACTGTAACTTCGTTACTAATTATGAGAAGTAACTGTAATCTCGATACAAATTGTGGCAGGTAATAGTAATTTCGATACTAATTATTACAGGTAACAGTAACTTCGTTACTAATTATGACAGGTAACAGTAACATCGATACTAATTATGACAAGTAACTGTAACTTCGATACTAATTATGACAGGTAATTGTAATTTCGATACAAATTATGGCAGGTAACTGTAACTTCGATACAAATTATGACAGGTAACAGTAACTTCGTTATTAATTATGACAGGTAACAGTAACATCGATACAAATTATGACAAGTAACTGTAACTTCGATACTAATTATGACAGGTAATTGTAATTTCGATACAAATTATGGAAGGTAACTGTAACTTCGATACTAATTATGACAGGTAATTGTAATTTCGATACAAATTATGGCAGGTAACTGTAACTTCGATACAAATTATGACAGGTAACAGTAACTTCGTTACTAATTATGACAGGTAACAGTAACATCGATACTAATTATGACAAGTAACTGTAACTTTGTTACTAATTATGAAAAGTAACTGTAATTTCGATACAAATTATGGCAGGTAACTGTAACTTCGATACTATTTATGACAGGTAACAGTAACTTCGATACTAATTATGACAAGTAACTGTAACTTCGATGCTAATCATGACAGGTAAATGTTACTTCGATACTAATTATGACAAGTAACTCTAACTTCGTTACTAATTATGACAAGTAACTGTAATTTTGATAAAAAATTATGCCTGGTAACTGTAACTTCGATACTAATTATGAGAGGTAACAGTAACTTCGATACTAATTATGACAGGTAACAGCAACTTCGATACTAATTATGACAAGTAACTGTAACTTCGATAGTAATTATGACAGGTAACTGTACCTTCATTACTAATTATGACAAGTAACGGTAATTTCGATACAAATTATGGCAGGTAACTGTAACTTCGATACAAATTATGACAGGTAACAGTAACTTCGTTACTAATTATGACAGGTAACAGTAACATCGATACTAATTATGACAAGTAACTGTAACTTCGTTACTAATTATGACAAGTAACTGTAATTTCGATACAAATTATGACAGGTAACTGTAACATAGTTACTAATTATGACAAGTAACAGTACCTTCGATGCTAATTATGACAAGTAACTGTAACTTCGTTACTAATTATGAGAAGTAACTGTAATCTCGATACAAATTGTGGCAGGTAATTGTAATTTCGATACTAATTATGACAGGTAACAGTAACTTCGTTACTAATTATGACAGGTAACAGTAACATCGATACAAATTATGACAAGTAACTGTAACTTCGATACTAATTATGACAGGTAATTGTAATTTCGATACAAATTATGGCAGGTAACTGTAACTTCGATACTAATTATGACAGGTAATTGTAATTTCGATACAAATTATGGCAGGTAACTGTAACTTCGATACAAATTATGACAGGTAACAGTAACTTCGTTACTAATTATGACAGGTAACAGTAACATCGATACTAATTATGACAAGTAACTGTAACTTTGTTACTAATTATGAAAAGTAACTGTAATTTCGATACAAATTATGGCAGGTAACTGTAACATCGATACTATTTATGACAGTAACAGTAACTTCGATACTAATTATGACAAGTAACTGTAACTTCGATGCTAATCATGACAGGTAAATGTTACTTCGATACTAATTATGACAAGTAACTCTAACTTCGTTACTAATTATGACAAGTAACTGTAATTTTGATAAAAAATTATGGCAGGTAACTGTAACTTCGATACTAATTATGAGAGGTAACAGTAACTTCGATACTAATTATGACAGGTAACAGCAACTTCGATACTAATTATGACAAGTAACTGTAACTTCGATAGTAATTATGACAGGTAACTGTACCTTCATTACTAATTATGACAAGTAACTGTAATTTCGATGCAAATTATGGCAGGTAACTGTAACTTCGATACAATTTATGACAGGTAACAGTAACTTCGTTACTAATTATGACAGGTAACAGTAACATCGATACTAATTATGACAAGTAACATTAACTTCGATACTAATTAAGACAAGTAACTGTAACTTCGATACTAATGATGACAGGGAACTATAACTACGTTACTAATAATGACAAGTAACTGTAATTCCGATGCAAATTATGGCAGGTAACTGTAACTTCGATACTTATTATGACAGGTAACAGTAACTTCGATACTAATTATGACAAGTAACAGTAACTTCGATACTAATTATGACAAGAAACTGTAATTTCGAAACAAATTAGGACAGGTAACTGTAACATCGTTACTAATTATGACAAGTAACTGCAATTTCGATACAAAATATGGCAGGTAACTGTAACTTCGATACTAATTATGACAGGTAACAGTAACTTCGATACTAATTATGACAAGTAACTGTAACTTCGATACTAATTATGACAAGTAACTGTAACTTCGATACTAATTATGACAGGTAATTGTAATATCGATACAAATTATGGCAGGTAACTGTAACTTCGATACAAATTATGACAGGTAACAGTAACTTCGTTACAAATTTTGGCAGGTAACTGTAACTTCGATACTAATTATGACAGGTAACAGTAACTTCGATACTTATTATGACAAGTAACTGTAACTTCGATACTAATTATGACAGGTAACTGTAACTTCGTTACTAATTATGACAAGTAACTGTAATTTCGATACAAATTATGGCAGGTAACTGTAACTTCGATACTAATTATGACAGGTAACAGTAACTTCGATACTAACTATGACAGGAAACTGTAACTTCGTTACTAATTATGACAAGTTCCTGTAATTTCGATACAAATAATGACAGGTAACTGTAACTTCTTTACTTATTATGACAAGTAACTGTAATTTGGATACAAATTATGGCAGGTAACAGTACCTTCGATACTAATTATGACTGGTAACTGTAACTTCGATATTAATTATGACAAGGAACTGTAATTTCGATACAAATTATAGCAGGTAACTGTAACTTCGATACTAATTATGACAGGTAATAGTAACTTCGATACTAATTATGACATGTAACTATAACTTCGATACAAATTATGACAAGTAACTGTAACTTCGTTACTAATTATGACAAGTAACTATAACTTCGATACAAATTATGACAGGTAACTGTAATTTTGATAAAAAATTATGGTAGGTAACTGTAACTTCAATACTAATTATGTCAGGTAACAGTAACTTCGATACTAATTATGACAGGTAACTGTAACTTCGTGATGAATTATGACAAGTAACTTTAATTTCGATACTAATTTTGGCAGGTAACTGTAACTTCGTTACTAATTATGACAAGTCCCTGCAATTTCGATACAAATTATGGCAGGTAACTGTAACTTCGATACTAATTATGACAGGTAACATTAACTTCGATACTAATTATGACACGAAACTGTAACTTCGTTACTAATTATGACAAGTAACTGTAATTTCGATACAAATTATGACAGGTAACTGTAACTTCGTTACTAATTATGACAAGTAACTGTAATTTCGATACAAATTATGGCAGGTAACAGTACCTTCGATACTAATTATGACTGGTAACTGTAACATCGATACTAATTATGACAGGTAACTGTAACTTCGATACTAATTATGACAAGAAACTCTACCTTCGATACTAATTATGACAAGTAACTGTAATTTTGATAAAAATTATGGAAGGTAACTGTAACTTCAATACTAATTATGACAGGTAACAGTAACTTCGATACTATTTATGACAGGTAACTGTAACTTCGTTACTAATTAATACAAGTAACTTTAATTTCGATACTAATTATGGCAGGTAACTGTAACTTCGTTACTAATTATGACCAGTCCCTGTAATTTCGATACAAATTATGGCAGGTAACTGTAACTTCGATACTAATTATGACATGTAACTGTAACTTCGATAGTAATTATGACAGGTAACTGTAACTTCGATACTTATTATGACAGGTAACTGTAACTTCGATACTAATTAGGACATGTAACTGTAAGTTCGTTACTAATTATGACAAGTAACTGTAATTCCGATGCAAATTATGGCAGGTAACTGTAACTTCGATACTAATCATGACAGGTAACAGTAACATCGATACTAATTATGACATTTAACTATAACTTCAAAACAAATTCTGACAGGTAACTGTAACTTCGATACTAATTATGACAAGAAACTCTAACTTCGTTACTAATTATGACAAGTAACTGTAATTATGATAAAAAATTATGGCAGGTTACTGTAACTCCCATACTAATTATGACAGGTAACAGAAACTTGGATACTAATTATGACAGGAAACTGTAACTTCGTTACAAATTATGACAAGTAACTGTAATTTCGATACAAATTATGACAGGTAACTGTAACTTAGTTACTAATTATGACAAGTAACAGTACCTTCGATGCTAATTATGACAAGTAACTGTAACTTCGTTACTAATTATGACAAGTAACTGTAATTTCGATACAAATTATGGCAGGTAACTGTAACTTCGTTACTAATTATGACAAGTAACAGTAACTTCGTTTCTAATTATGACATGTAACAGTAACTTCGATACTAATTATGACAGGTAACTGTAATTTCGATACTAATTATGACAGGTAACTGTAACTTCGATACTAATTTTGACAAGGAACTGTAATTTCGATAAGAATTATGACAGATAACAGTAACTTCGATAATAATTATGACAAGTTACTGGAACTTTGTTACTAATTATGACAAGTAACTGTAATTTCGATACAAATTATGGCAGGAAACTGTAACTTCGATACTATTTATGACAGGTAACAGTAACTTCGATACTAATTATGACAAGTAATTGTAACTTCGATGCTAATTATGACAGGTAAATGTAACTTCGATACTAATTATGACAAGTAACTCTAACTTCGTTACTAATTATGACAAGTAACTGTAATTTTGATAAAAAATTATGGCAGGTAACTGTAACTTCGATACTAATTATGAGAGGTAACAGTAACTTCGATACTAATTATGACAGGTAACAGCAACTTCGTTACTAATTATGACAAGAAACTGTAATTTCGATACTTTATATGGCAGGTAACTGTAACTTCGTTACAAATTATGACAAGTAACTGTAATTTCGATACAAATTATGACAGGTAACTGTAACTTAGTTACTAATTATGACAAGTAACAGTACCTTCGATGCTAATTATGACAAGTAACTGTAACTTCGTTACTAATTATGAGAAGTAACTGTAATCTCGATACAAATTGTGGCAGGTAATAGTAATTTCGATACTAATTATTACAGGTAACAGTAACTTCGTTACTAATTATGACAGGTAACAGTAACATCGATACTAATTATGACAAGTAACTGTAACTTCGATACTAATTATGACAGGTAATTGTAATTTCGATACAAATTATGGCAGGTAACTGTAACTTCGATACAAATTATGACAGGTAACAGTAACTTCGTTATTAATTATGACAGGTAACAGTAACATCGATACAAATTATGACAAGTAACTGTAACTTCGATACTAATTAGGACAGGTAATTGTAATTTCGATACAAATTATGGAAGGTAACTGTAACTTCGATACTAATTATGACAGGTAATTGTAATTTCGATACAAATTATGGCAGGTAACTGTAACTTCGATACAAATTGTGACAGGTAACAGTAACTTCGTTACTAATTATGACAGGTAACAGTAACATCGATATTAATTATGACAAGTAACTGTAACTTTGTTACTAATTATGAAAAGTAACTGTAATTTCGATACAAATTATGGCAGGTAACTGTAACTTCGATACTATTTATGACAGGTAACAGTAACTTCGATACTAATTATGACAAGTAACTGTAACTTCGATGCTAATCATGACAGGTAAATGTTACTTCGATACTAATTATGACAAGTAACTCTAACTTCGTTACTAATTATGACAAGTAACTGTAATTTTGATAAAAAATTATGCCTGGTAACTGTAACTTCGATACTAATTATGAGAGGTAACAGTAACTTCGATACTAATTATGACAGGTAACAGCAACTTCGATACTAATTATGACAAGTAACTGTAACTTCGATAGTAATTATGACAGGTAACTGTACCTTCATTACTAATTATGACAAGTAACGGTAATTTCGATACAAATTATGGCAGGTAACTGTAACTTCGATACAAATTATGACAGGTAACAGTAACTTCGTTACTAATTATGACAGGTAACAGTAACATCGATACTAATTATGACAAGTAACTGTAACTTCGTTACTAATTATGACAAGTAACTGTAATTTCGATACAAATTATGACAGGTAACTGTAACATAGTTACTAATTATGACAAGTAACAGTACCTTCGATGCTAATTATGACAAGTAACTGTAACTTCGTTACTAATTATGAGAAGTAACTGTAATCTCGATACAAATTGTGGCAGGTAATTGTAATTTCGATACTAATTATGACAGGTAACAGTAACTTCGTTACTAATTATGACAGGTAACAGTAACATCGATACAAATTATGACAAGTAACTGTAACTTCGATACTAATTATGACAGGTAATTGTAATTTCGATACAAATTATGGCAGGTAACTGTAACTTCGATACTAATTATGACAGGTAATTGTAATTTCGATACAAATTATGGCAGGTAACTGTAACTTCGATACAAATTATGACAGGTAACAGTAACTTCGTTACTAATTATGACAGGTAACAGTAACATCGATACTAATTATGACAAGTAACTGTAACTTTGTTACTAATTATGAAAAGTAACTGTAATTTCGATACAAATTATGGCAGGTAACTGTAACATCGATACTATTTATGACAGGTAACAGTAACTTCGATACTAATTATGACAAGTAACTGTAACTTCGATGCTAATCATGACAGGTAAATGTTACTTCGATACTAATTATGACAAGTAACTCTAACTTCGTTACTAATTATGACAAGTAACTGTAATTTTGATAAAAAATTATGGCAGGTAACTGCAACTTCGATACTAATTATGAGAGGTAACAGTAACTTCGATACTAATTATGACAGGTAACAGCAACTTCGATACTAATTATGACAAGTAACTGTAACTTCGATAGTAATTATGACAGGTAACTGTACCTTCATTACTAATTATGACAAGTAACTGTAATTTCGATGCAAATTATGGCAGGTAACTGTAACTTCGATACAAATTATGACAGGTAACAGTAACTTCGTTACTAATTATGACAGGTAACAGTAACATCGAATCTAATTATGACAAGTAACATTAACTTCGATACTAATTAAGACAAGTAACTGTAACTTCGATACTAATGATGACAGGGAACTGTAACTACGTTACTAATAATGACAAGTAACTCTAATTCCGATGCAAATTATGGCAGGTAACTGTAACTTCGATACTTATTATGACAGGTAACAGTAACTTCGATACTAATTATGACAAGTAACAGTAACTTCGATACTAATTATGACAAGAAACTGTAATTTCGAAACAAATTAGGACAGGTAACTGTAACATCGTTACTAATTATGACAAGTAACTGCAATTTCGATACAAAATATGGCAGGTAACTGTAACTTCGATACTAATTATGACAGGTAACAGTAACTTCGATACTAATTATGACAAGTAACTGTAACTTCGATACTAATTATGACAAGTAACTGTAACTTCGATACTAATTATGACAGGTAATTGTAATTTCGATACAAATTATGGCAGGTAACTGTAACTTCGATACAAATTATGACAGGTAACAGTAACTTCGTTACAAATTTTGGCAGGTAACTGTAACTTCGATACTAATTATGACAGGTAACAGTAACTTCGATACTTATTATGACAAGTAACTGTAACTTCGATACTAATTATGACAGGTAACTGTAACTTCGTTACTAATTATGAAAAGTAACTGTAATTTCGATACAAATTATGGCAGGTAACTGTAACTTCGATACTAATTATGACAGGTAACAGTAACTTCGATACTAACTATGACAGGAAACTGTAACTTCGTTACTAATTATGACAAGTAACTGTAATTTCGATACAAATAATGACAGGTAACTGTAACTTCTTTACTTATTATGACAAGTAACTGTAATTTCGATACAAATTATGGCAGGTAACAGTACCTTCGATACTAATTATGACTGGTAACTGTAACTTCGATATTAATTATGACAAGGAACTGTAATTTCGATACAAATTATAGCAGGTAACTGTAACTTCGATACTAATTATGACAGGTAATAGTAACTTCGATACTAATTATGACATGTAACTATAACTTCGATACAAATTATGACAAGTAACTGTAACTTCGTTACTAATTATGACAAGTAACTATAACTTCGATACAAATTATGACAGGTAACTGTAATTTTGATAAAAAATTATGGTAGGTAACTGTAAATTCAATACTAATTATGTCAGGTAACAGTAACTTCGATACTAATTATGACAGGTAACTGTAACTTCGTGATGAATTATGACAAGTAACTTTAATTTCGATACTAATTTTGGCAGGTAACTGTAACTTCGTTACTAATTATGACAAGTCCCTGCAATTTCGATACAAATTATGGCAGGTAACTGTAACTTCGATACTAATTATGACAGGTAACATTAACTTCGATACTAATTATGACACGAAACTGTAACTTCGTTACTAATTATGACAAGTAACTGTAATTTCGATACAAATTATGACAGGTAACTGTAACTTCGTTACTAATTATGACAAGTAACTGTAATTTCGATACAAATTATGGCAGGTAACAGTACCTTCGATACTAATTATGACTGGTAACTGTAACATCGATACTAATTATGACAGGTAACTGTAACTTCGATACTAATTATGACAAGAAACTCTACCTTCGATACTAATTATGACAAGTAACTGTAATTTTGATAAAAATTATGGAAGGTAACTGTAACTTCAATACTAATTATGACAGGTAACAGTAACTTCGATACTATTTATGACAGGTAACTGTAACTTCGTTACTAATTAATACAAGTAACTTTAATTTCGATACTAATTATGGCAGGTAACTGTAACTTCGTTACTAATTATGACCAGTCCCTGTAATTTCGATACAAATTATGGCAGGTAACTGTAACTTCGATACTAATTATGACATGTAACTGTAACTTCGATAGTAATTATGACAGGTTACTGTAACTTCGATACTTATTATGACAAGTAACTGTAACTTCGATACTAATTAGGACATGTAACTGTAAGTTCGTTACTAATTATGACAAGTAACTGTAATTCCGATGCAAATTATGGCAGGTAACTGTAACTTCGATACTAATCATGACAGGTAACAGTAACATCGATACTAATTATGACATTTAACTATAACTTCAAAACAAATTCTGACAGGTAACTGTAACTTCGATACTAATTATGACAAGAAACTCTAACTTCGTTACTAATTATGACAAGTAACTGTAATTATGATAAAAAATTATGGCAGGTTACTGTAACTCCCATACTAATTATGACAGGTAACAGAAACTTGGATACTAATTATGACAGGAAACTGTAACTTCGTTACAAATTATGACAAGTAACTGTAATTTCGATACAAATTATGACAGGTAACTGTAACTTAGTTACTAATTATGACAAGTAACAGTACCTTCGATGCTAATTATGACAAGTAACTGTAACTTCGTTACTAATTATGACAAGTAACTGTAATTTCGATACAAATTATGGCAGGTAACTGTAACTTCGTTACTAATTATGACAAGTAACAGTAACTTCGTTTCTAATTATGACATGTAACAGTAACTTCGATACTAATTATGACAGGTAACTGTAATTTCGATACTAATTATGACAGGTAACTGTAACTTCGATACTAATTATGATAAGGAACTGTAATTTCGATAAGAATTATGACAGATAACAGTAACTTCGATAATAATTATGACAAGTTACTGGAACTTTGTTACTAATTATGACAAGTAACTGTAATTTCGATACAAATTATGGCAGGTAACTGTAACTTCGATACTATTTATGACAGGTAACAGTAACTTCGATACTAATTATGACAAGTAATTGTAACTTCGATGCTAATTGTGACAGGTAAATGTAACTTCGATACTAATTATGACAAGTAACTCTAACTTCGTTACTAATTATGACAAGTAACTGTAATTTTGATAAAAAATTATGGCAGGTAACTGTAACTTCGATACTAATTATGAGAGGTAACAGTAACTTCGATACTAATTATGACAGGTAACAGCAACTTCGTTACTAATTATGACAAGAAACTGTAATTTCGATACTTTATATGGCAGGTAACTGTAACTTCGTTACAAATTATGACAAGTAACTGTAATTTCGATACAAATTATGACAGGTAACTGTAACTTAGTTACTAATTATGACAAGTAACAGTACCTTCGATGCTAATTATGACAAGTAACTGTAACTTCGTTACTAATTATGAGAAGTAACTGTAATCTCGATACAAATTGTGGCAGGTAATAGTAATTTCGATACTAATTATTACAGGTAACAGTAACTTCGTTACTAATTATGACAGGTAACAGTAACATCGATACTAATTATGACAAGTAACTGTAACTTCGATACTAATTATGACAGGTAATTGTAATTTCGATACAAATTATGGCAGGTAACTCTAACTTCGATACAAATTATGACAGGTAACAGTAACTTCGTTATTAATTATGACAGGTAACAGTAACATCGATACAAATTATGACAAGTAACTGTAACTTCGATACTAATTATGACAGGTAATTGTAATTTCGATACAAATTATGGAAGGTAACTGTAACTTCGATACTAATTATGACAGGTAATTGTAATTTCGATACAAATTATGGCAGGTAACTGTAACTTCGATACAAATTATGACAGGTAACAGTAACTTCGTTACTAATTATGACAGGTAACAGTAACATCGATACTAATTATGACAAGTAACTGTAACTTTGTTACTAATTATGAAAAGTAACTGTAATTTCGATACAAATTATGGCAGGTAACTGTAACTTCGATACTATTTATGACAGGTAACAGTAACTTCGATACTAATTATGACAAGTAACTGTAACTTCGATGCTAATCATGACAGGTAAATGTTACTTCGATACTAATTATGACAAGTAACTCTAACTTCGTTACTAATTATGACAAGTAACTGTAATTTTGATAAAAAATTATGCCTGGTAACTGTAACTTCGATACTAATTATGAGAGGTAACAGTAACTTCGATACTAATTATGACAGGTAACAGCAACTTCGATACTAATTATGACAGGTAACAGTAACTTCGTTACTAATTATGACAGGTAACAGTAACATCGATACTAATTATGACAAGTAACTGTAACTTCGTTACTAATTATGACAAGTAACTGTAATTTCGATACAAATTATGGCAGGTAACTGTAACTTCGAAACTAATTATGACAGGTAACAGTAACTTCGATACCAATTATGACAGTAAACTGTAACTTCGTTACTTATTATGACAAGTAACTGTAATTTCGATACAAATTATGGCAGGTAACTGTAACTTTGATACTAATTATGACAGGTAACATTAACTTCGATACTAATTAATACAAGTAACTGTAACTTCGATACTAATGATGACAGGGAACTGTAACTACGTTACTAATAATGACAAGTAACTGTAATTCCGATGCAAATTATGGCAGGTAACTGTAACTTCGATACAAATTATGACAGGTAACAGTAACTTCGTTACTAATTATGACAGGTAACAGTAACATCGATACTAATTATGACAAGTAACTGTAACTTCGATACTAATTATGACAAGAAACTCTAACTTCGTTACTAATTATGACAAGTAACTGTAATTTTGATAAAAAATTATGGTAGGTAACTGTAACTTCAATACTAATTATGTCAGGTAACAGTAACTTCGATACTAATTATGACAGGTAACTGTAACTTCGTGATTAATTATGACAAGTAACTTTAATTTCGATACTAATTTTGGCAGGTAACCGTAACTTCGTTACTAATTATGACAAGTCCCTGCAATTTCAATACAAATTATGGCAGGTAACTGTAACTTCGATACTAATTATGACAGGTAACAGTAACTTCGATACTAATTATGACAAGTAACTATAACTTCCATACAAATTATGACAGGTAACTGTAACTTCGATACTAATTATGACAAGTAACTGTAATTTCGATACAAATTATGGCAGGTAACAGTATCTTCGATACTAATTATGACTGGTAACTGTAACTTCGATACTAATTATGACAAGGAACTGTAATTTCGATACAAATTATGGCAGGTAACTGTAACTTCGATACTAATTATGACAGGTAACAGTAACTTCGATACTAATTATGACAAGTAACTATAACTTCGATACAAATTATGACAGGTAACTGTAACTTCGATACTAATTATGACAAGAAACTCTACCTTCGATACTAATTAAGACAAGTAACTGTAATTTTGATAAAAATTATGGTAGGTAACTGTAACTTCAATACTAATTATGACAGGTAACAGTAACTTCGATACTATTTATAACAGGTAACTGTAACTTCGTTACAAATTAATACAAGTAACTTTAATTTCGATACTAATTATGGCAGGTAACTGTAACTTCGTTACTAATTATGACAAGTCCCTGTAATTTCGATACAAATTATGGCAGGTAACTGTAACTTCGATACTAATTATGACATGTAACTGTAACTTCGATAGTAATTATGACAGGTAACTGTAACTTCGATACTTATTATGACAAGTAACTGTAACTTCGATACTAATTATGACATGTTACTGTAAGTTCGTTACTAATTATGACATGTAACTGTAATTCCGATGCAAATTATGGCAGGTAACTGTAACTTCGATACTAATCATGACAGGTAACAGTAACATCGATACTAATTATGACATTTAACTATAACTTCAAAACAAATTATGACAGGTAACTGTAACTTCGATACTAATTATGACAAGAAACTCTAACTTCGTTACTAATTATGACAAGTAACTGTAATTATGATAAAAAATTATGGCAGGTTACTGTAACTTCCATACTAATTATGACAGGTAACAGAAACTTGGATACTAATTATGACAGGAAACTGTAACTTCGTTACAAATTATGACAAGTAACTGTAATTTCGATACAAATTATGACAGGTAACTGTAACTTAGTTACTAATTATGACAAGTAACAGTACCTTCGATGCTAATTATGACAAGTAACTGTAACTTCGTTACTAATTATGACAAATAACTGTAATTTTGATACAAATTATGGCAGGTAACTGTAACTTCGATACTAATTATGACAGGTAACTGTAACTTCGATACTAATTATGACAGGTAACTGTAACTTCGATACTAATTATGACAAGGAACTGTAATTTCGATAAGAATTATGACAGATAACAGTAACTTCGATAATAATTATGACAAGTTACTGGAACTTTGTTACTAATTATGACAAGTAACTGTAATTTCGATACTAATTATGGCAGGTAACTGTAACTTCGATACTATTTATGACAGGTAACAGTAACATCGATACTAATTATGACAAGTAACTGTAACTTCGATGCTAATTATGACAGGTAAATGTAACTTCGATACTAATTATGACAAGTAACTCTAACTTCGTTACTAATTATGACAAGTAACTGTAATTTTGATAAAAAATTATGGCAGGTAACTGTAACTTCGATACTAATTATGAGAGGTAACAGTAACTTCGATACTAATTATGACAGGTAACAGCAACTTCGTTACTTATTATGACAAGAAACTGTAATTTCGATACTAATTATGGCAGCTAACTGTAACTTCGTTACAAATTATGACAAGTAACGGTAATTTCGATACAAATTATGACAGGTAACTGTAACTTAGTTACTAATTATGACAAGTAACAGTACCTTCGATGCTAATTATGAGAAGTAACTGTAATCTCGATACAAATTGTGGCAGGTAATTGTAATTTCGATACTAATTATTACAGGTAACAGTAACTTCGTTACTAATTATGACAGGTAACAGTAACATCGATACAAATTATGACAAGTAACTGTAACTTCGATACTAATTTTGACAGGTAATTGTAATTTCGATACAAATTATGGCAGGTAACTGTAACTTCGATACTAATTATGACAGGTAATTGTAATTTCGATACAAATTATGGCAGGTAACTGTAACTTCGATACAAATTATGACAGGTAACAGTAACTTCGTTACTAATTATGACAGGTAACAGTAACATCGATACTAATTATGACAAGTAACTGTAACTTTGTTACTAATTATGAAAGGTAACTGTAATTTCGATACAAATTATGGCAGGTAACTGTAACTTCGATACTATTTATGACAGGTAACAGTAACTTCGATACTAATTATGACAAGTAACTGTAACTTCGATGCTAATCATGAAAGGTAAATGTTACTTCGATACTAATTATGACAAGTAACTCTAACTTCGTTACTAATTATGACAAGTAACTGTAATTTTGATAAAAAATTATGGCAGGTAACTGTAACTTCGATACTAATTATGAGAGGTAACAGTAACTTCGATACTAATTATGACAGGTAACAGCAACTTCGATACTAATTATGACAAGTAACTGTAACTTCGATAGTAATTATGACAGGTAACTGTACCTTCATTACTAATTATGACAAGTAACTGTAATTTCGATACAAATTATGGCAGGTAACTGTAACTTCGATACAAATTATGACAGGTAACAGTAACTTCGTTACTAATTATGACAGGTAACAGTAACATCGATACTAATTATGACAAGTAACATTAACTTCGATACTAATTAAGACAAGTAACTGTAACTTCGATACTAATGATGACAGGGAACTGTAACTACGTTACTAATAATGACAAGTAACTGTAATTCCGATGCAAATTATGGCAGGTAACTGTAACTTCGATACTTATTATGACAGGTAACAGTAACTTCGATACTAATTATGACAAGTAACAGTAACTTCGATACTAATTATGACAAGAAACTGTAATTTCGAAACAAATTAGGACAGGTAACTGTAACATCGTTACTAATTATGACAAGTAACTGCAATTTCGATACAAAATATGGCAGGTAACTGTAACTTCGATACTAATTATGACAGGTAACAGTAATTTCGATACTAATTATGACAAGTAACTGTAACTTCGATACTAATTATGACAAGTAACTGTAACTTCGATACTAATTATGACAGGTAATTGTAATTTCGATACAAATTATGGCAGGTAACTGTAACTTCGATACAAATTATGACAGGTAACAGTAACTTCGTTACTAATTTTGACAGGTAACAGTAACATCGATACTAATTATGACAAGTAACTGTAACTTCGTTACTAATTATGACAAGTAACTGTAATTTCGATACAAATTATGGCAGGTAACTGTAACTTCGATACTAATTATGAGAGGTAACATTAACTTCGATACTAATTATGACAGGAAACTGTAACTTCGTTACTAATTATGACAAGTAACTGTAATTTCGATACAAATTATGACAGGTAACTGTAACTTCGTTACTAATTATGACAAGTCCCTGCAATTTCGATACAAATTATGGCAGGTAACTGTAACTTCGATACTAATTATGACAGGTAACATTAACTTCGATACAAATTATGACAGGAAACTGTAACTTCGTTACTAATTATGACAAGTAACTGTAATTTCGATACAAACTATGACAGGTAACTGTAACTTCGTTACTAATTATGACAAGTAACTGTAATTTCGATACAAATTATGGCAGGTAACAGTACCTTCGATACTAATTATGACTGGTAACTGTAACTTCGATACTAATTATGACAAGGAACTGTAATTTCGATACAAATTATGGCAGGTAACTGTAACTTCGATACTAATTATGACAGGTAACAGTAACTTCGATACTAATTATGACAAGTAACTATAACTTCAATACAAATTATGACAGGTAACTGTAACTTCGATACTAATTATGACAAGAAATTCTACCTTCGATACTAATTATGACAAGTAACTGTAATTTTGATAAAAATTATGGTAGGTAACTGTAACTTCAATACTAATTATGACAGGTAACAGTAACTTCGATACTATTTATGACAGGTAACTGTAACTTCGTTACTAATTAATACAAGTAACTTTAATTTCGATACTAATTATGGCAGGTAACTGTAACTTCGTTACTACTTATGACAAGTCCCTGTAATTTCTATACAAATTATGGCAGGTAACTGTAACTTCGATACTAATTATGACATGTAACTGTAACATCGATAGTAATTATGACAGGTAACTGTAACTTCGTTACTAATTATGACATGTTACTGTAATTTCGATACAAATTTTTAGCAGGTAACTGTAACTTCGATACTAATTATGACAGGTCACAGTAACTTCGATACTTATTATGACAAGTAACTGTAACTTCGATACTAATTATGACATGTAACTGTAAGTTCGTTACTAATTATGACAAGTAACTGTAATTTCGATACAAATTATGGCAGGTAACTGTAACTTCGATACTAATCATGACAGGTAACAGTAACATCGATACTAATTATGACATTTAACTATAACTTCAAAACAAATTATGACAGGTAACTGTAACTTCGATACTAATTATGACAAGAAACTCTAACTTCGTTACTAATTATGACAAGTAACTGTAATTATGATAAAAAATTATGGCAGGTTACTGTAACTTCCATACTAATTATGACAGGTAACAGAAACTTGGATACTAATTATGACAGGAAACTGTAACTTCGTTACAAATTATGACAAGTAACTGTAATTTCGATACAAATTATGACAGGTAACTGTAACTTAGTTACTAATTATGACAAGTAACAGTACCTTCGATGCTAATTATGACAAGTAACTGTAACTTCGTTACTAATTATGACAAGTAACTGTAATTTCGATACAAATTATGGCAGGTAACTGTAACTTCGTTACTAATTATGACAAGTAACAGTAACTTCGTTTCTAATTATGACATGTAACAGTAACTTCGATACTAATTATGACAGGTAACTGTAACTTCGATACTTATTATGACAGGTAACTGTAACTTCGATACTAATTATGACAAGGAACTGTAATTTCGATGAGAATTATGACAGATAACAGTAACTTCGATAATAATTATGACAAGTTACTGGAACTTTGTTACTAATTATGACAAGTAACTGTAATTTCGATACAAATTATGGCAGGTAACTGTAACTTCGATACTATTTATGACAGGTAACAGTAACTTCGATACTAATTATGACAAGTAACTGTAACTTCGTTACTAATTATGACAAGTAACTGTAATTTCGATACAAATTTTGGCAGGTAAATGTAACTTCGATACTATTTTTGACAGGTAACAGTAACTTCGATAATTATTATGACAAGTAACTATAACTTCGATACAAATTGTGACAGGTCACTGTAACTTCGATACTAATTATGACAAGAAACTCTAAATTCGTTGCTAATTATGACAAGTAACAGTAATTTTGATAAAAAAAATTGGCAGGTTATTGTACCTTCGATACTAATTATGACAAGTAACTGTTATTTTGAAAAAAATTATGGCAGGTAACTGTAACTTCGATACTAATTATGACAAGTAACTGTAACTTCGATACTAATTATGACAGGTAACAGTAACTTCGATACAAATTATGACAAGTAACTCTAACTTCGTTACTAATTATGACAAGTCCCTGCAATTTCGATACAAATTATGACAGGTAACTGTAACTTCGTTACTAATTATGTCAAGTAACTGTAATTTCGATACCAATTATGGCAGGTAACAGTACCTTCGATAATAATTATGACTGGTAACTGTAACTTCGATACTAATTATGACAAATAACTCTACCTTCCTTACTAATTATGACAAGTAACTGTAATTTTGATAAAAATTATGGTAGGTAACTGTAACTTCAATACTAATTATGACAGGTAACAGTAACTTCGATACTATTTATGACAGGTAACTGTAACTTCGTTACTAATTAATACAAGTAACATTAATTTCGATACTAATTATGGCAGGTAACTGTAAATTCGTTACTAATTATGACAAGTCCCTGTAATTTCGTTACAAATTATGGCAGGTAACTGTAATTTCCATACTAATTATGACAGTTAGCAGTAACGTCGATACTAATTATGACAGGAAACTGTAACTTCGTTACTAATTATGACAAGTAACTGTAATTTCGATACCAATTGGGGCAGGTAATTGTAATTTCGATACTAATTATGACAGGTAACAGTAACTTCGATACTAATTATGACACGTAACTGTAACTTCGATAGTAATTATGACAGGTAACTGTAACTTCGTTACTAATTACGACAAGTAACTCTAACTTCGTTACTAATTATGACAAGTAACTCTAATTTTGATACAAATTATGGCAGGTAACTGTAACTTCGATACTTATTATGACAGGTAACTGTAACTTCGATACTAATTATGACAAGTAACTGTAATTTCGATACAAATTATGGCAGGTAATTGTAATTTGGACACTAATTATGACAGGTAACAGTAACTTCGATACTAATTAGGACAAGTAACAGTAACTTCGATACTAATTATGACATGTAACTGTAACATCTATAGTAATTATGACAGGTAACTGTAACTTCGTTACTAATTATGACAAGTAACTCTATCTTCGTTACTAATTATGACAAGTAACTGTAATTTTGATTCAAAATTATGGCAGGTAACTGTAACTTCGATACTAATTATGACAAGTAACTGTAATTTCGATACAAATTACGGCAGGTAACTGTAACTTCGATATTAATTATGATAGGTAACAGTAACTTCGATAATAATTATGACAGAAAACAGTAACTTCGATACTAATTATGACATCTAACAGTAACTTCGATAATAATTTTGGCAGGTAACTGTAACTTCGATACTAATTATGACACTTAACTGTAACTTCGTTAATAATTATGACAAGTAACTGTAATTTCGATACAAATTATGGCAGGTAACTGTAACTTCGATACTAATTATGACATTTAAGAGTAACTTAGATACTAATTATGACAAGTAACTGTAACTTCGATACTAATTATGACAGGTAACTGTAACATCGTTACTAATTATGACAAGTACCTGTAATTTCGATACAAATTATGGCAGGTAATTGTAACTTCGATACTAATTATTACAGGTTACAGTAACTTCGATACTAATTATGACAAGTAACAGTAACTTCGATACAAATTATGACAAGTAACTGCAACTTCGATACAAATTATGACAGGTGACTGTAACTTCGTTACTAATTATGACAAGTAACAGTAATTTCGATACAAATTTTGGCAGGTAACTGTAACGTCGATACTAATTATGACAGGTAACAGTAACTTCGATACTAATTATGACAAGTAACTGTAACTTCGATACTAATTATGACAGGCAACTGTAACTTCGTTACTAATTATGACAAGTAACTGTAATTTTGATACAAATTTTGGAAGGTAACTGTATCTTCGATACTAATTATGACAGGTAACAGTAACTTCGATACTAATTATGACAAGTCACTATAACTTCGATACAAATTGTGACAATTTACTGTAACTTCGATAATAATTATGACAAGAAACTCTAAATTCGTTACTAATTATGACAAGTAACAGTAATTTTGATAAAAAAATATGGTAGGTAACTGTAACTTCAATACTAATTATGACAGGTAACAGTAACTTCGATACTAATTATGACAAGTAACTGTAACTTCGATACTAATTATGACAAGTAACTGTTACTTCGATACTAATTATGACGGGTAACTGTAACTACGTTACTAAATATGACAAGTAACTGTAATTTCGTTACAAATTACGGCAGTTAATTGTAATTTCGATACTAATTATGACAGGTAACTGTAACTTCGATACTTATTATGACATGTAACTGTATCTTCATACTAATTATGACAGGTAACAGTAACTTCGTTACTAATTATGACAAGTAACTGTAATTTCGATACATATTATGGCAGGTAACTGTAACTTCGATACTAATTATGACAGGTCACTGTAACTTCGTTACTAATTATGACAAGTAACTGTAATTTTGATACAAATTATGGCAGGTAATTGTAACTTCGATACTAATTATGACAGGTATCAGTAAATTCGATATTAATTATGACAAGTAACTCTAACTTCGTTACTAATTATGACAAGTAACTGTAATTTTGAAAAAAAATTATGGAAGGTAACTGTAACTTCGATACTAATTTTGACAAGTAACTGTAACTTCGATACTAATTATGACAGGTAACTGTAACTTCGATACTATTTATGACAAGTAACTCTAACTTCGTTACTAATTATGACAAGTAACTGTAATTTTGATAAAAAATTATGGCAGGTAACTGTATCTTCGATGCTAATTATGAGAGGTAACAGTAACTTCGATACTAATTATGACAGGTAACAGCAATTTCGTTACTAATTATGACAAGTAACTGTAATTTCGATACAAATTATGGCAGGTAACTGTAACTTCGTTACTAATTATGACAAGTAACTGTAATTTCGATACAAATTTTGGCAGGTAACTGTAACATCGATACTAATTATGACAGGTAACAGTAACTTCGATACTAATTATGACAGAAAACAGTAACTTCGATACTAATTATGACAGGTAACAGTAACTTCGATACTAATTATGGCAAGTAACTGTAACTTCGATACTAATTATGACAGGAAACTGTAACTTCGTTACTAATTAAGACAAGTAACGGTAATTTCGATACAAATTTGTGCAAGTAACTGTAACTTCGATACTTATTATGACAGGTAACAGTAACTTCGATACTAATTATGACAAGTAACTGTAACTTCGATTCTAATTATGACAGGTAACTGTAACATCGTTACTAATTATGACAAGTAACAGTAATTTCGATACAAATTATGGCAGGTAATTGTAATTTCGATACTAATTATGACAGGTAACAGTAACTTCGATACTAATTATGACAAGTAACAGTAACTTCGATACTAATTATGGCAAGTAACTGTAACTTCGATACTAATTATGACAGGTAACTGTAAATTCGTTACTAATTATGACAAGTAACGGTAATTTCGATACAAATTTTGGCAGGTAACTGTAACTTCGATACTTATTATGACAGGTAACAGTAACTTCGATACTAATTATGACAAGTAACTGTAACTTCGATACTAATTAAGACATGTAACTATAACTTCGATACAAATTGTGACAGGTTACTGTAACTTCGATACTAATTATGACAAGAAACTCTAAATTCGTTACTAATTATGACAAGTAACAGTAATTTTCATAAAACATTTTGGTAGGTAACTGTAACTTCAATACTAATTATGACAGGTAACAGTAACTTCGATACTAATTATGACAAGTAACTGTAACTTCGATACTAATTATGACAAGTAACAGTAACTTCGATACTAATTATGGCAAGTAACTGTAACTTCGATACCAATTATGGCAGGTAACTGTACCTTCGATAATAATTATGACTGGTAACTGTAACTTCGATACTAATTATGACAAGGAACTGTAATTTCGATAAAAATTATGGCTGGTAACTGTAACCTCGATACTAATTATGACAGGTAACAGTAACTTCGATACTAATTATGACAAGTAACTATAACTTCCATACAAATTATGACAGGAAACTGTAACTTCGATACTAATTATGACAAGAAACTCTACCTTCCTTACTAATTATGACAAGTAACTGTAATTTTGATAAAAATTATGGTAGGTAACTGTAACTTCAATACTAATTATGACAGGTAACAGTAACTTCGATACTATTTATGACAAGTAACTGTAACTTCGTTACTAATTAATACAAGTAACATTAATTTCGATACAAATTGTGACAGGTAACTGTAACTTAGTTACTAATTATGACAAGTAACAGTACCTTCGATGCTAATTATGACAGGTAACTGTAACTTCGATACTAATTATGACAAGGAACTGTAATTTCGATACAAATTATGGCAGGTAACTGTTACTTCATTACTAATTATGACAGGTAACTGTAATTTCGATACTAATTATGACAAGTAACTGTAACTTCGCTACTAATTAAGACAAGTAACTGTAATTTCGATACAAATTATGGCAGGTAACTGTAACTTAGTTACTCATTATGACAAGTAACGGTAACTTCGATACTAATTATGACAGGAAACTGTAACTTCGTTACTAATTATGACATGTAACTGTAATTTCGATACAAATTATGACAGGTAACTGTAACTTAGTTACTAATTATGACAAGTAACAGTACCTTCGATGCTAATTATGACAGGTAACTCGAACTTCGATAATAATTATGACAAGTAACTGGAACTTCGTTACTAATTATGACATGTAACTGTAATTTCGATACAAATTATGGCTGGAAACTGTAAATTCGATACTTATTATGACAGGTAACAGTAACTTCGATACTAATTATGACATGTAACTGTAACTTCGATACTAATTATGACAATTAACTCTAACTTCGTTACTAATTATGACAAGTAACTGTAATTTTGATAAAAAATTATGGCAGGTAACTGTAACTTCGATAGCAATTATGACAAGTAACTGTAACTTAGATACTAATTATGACAGGTAACTGTAACTTCGATACTAATTATGACAAGTAACTCTAACTTCGTTACTAATTATGACAAGTAACTGTAATTTTGATAAAAAATTATGGCAGGTAACTGTAACTTCGATACTAATTATGACAAGTAACTGTAATTTCGATACTAATTATGGCAGGTAATTGTAACTTCGTTACTAATTTTGAGAAGTTACGGTAATTTCGATACCAATAGTGGCAGGTAATTGTAATTTCGATAATAATTATGACAGGTAACAGTAATTTCGATACTAATTATGACAAGTAACTGTAACTTCGATAGTAATTATGACAAGTAACTGTAACTTAGATACTAATTATGACAGGTAACTGTAACTTCGATACTAAATATGACAAGTACCTGTAATTTCGATACAAATTATGGCAGGTAAATGTAACTTCGATACTAATTATGACAGGTAACAGTAACTTCGGTACTAATTATGACAGAAAACAGTAACTTCGATACTAATTATGACAGGTAACAGTAACTTCGATAATAATTATGGCAGGTAACTGTAACTTCGATACTAATTATGACAGTTAACAGTTACTTCGTTACTAATTATGACAAGTAACTGTTATTTCGATACAAATTATGGCAGGTAACTGTAACTTCGATACTAACTATGACATTTAAGGGTAACTTCGATACTAATTATGACAAGTAACTGTAACTTCGATATTAATTATGACAGGTAACTGTAACATCGTTACTAATTATGACAAGTAACTGTAATTTCGATACAAATTATGGCAGGTAATTGTTATTTGGATACTAATTATGACAGGTAACAGTATCTTCGATACTAATTATGACAAGTAACAGTAACTTCGATACTAATTATGACAAGTAACTGTTACTTCGATACTAATTATGACAGGTAACTGTAACTTCGTTACTAATTATGACAAGTGACTGTAATTTCGATACAAATTTTGGCAGGTAACTGTAACTTCGATACTAATTATGACAGGTAACTGTAACTTCGATACTAATTATGACAGGTAACTGTAACATCGTTACTAATTATGACAAGTAACTGTAATTTCGATACAAATTAAGGCAGGTAATTGTAATTTGGACACTAATTATGACAGGTAACAGTTACTTCGATACTAATTAGGACAAGTAACAGTAACTTCGATTCTAATTATGACAAGTAACTGTAACTTCGATACTAATTATCACAGGTAACAGTAACTTCGATAATAATTATGGCAGGTAACTGTAACTTCGATACTAATTATGACAGTTAACAGTTACTTCGTTACTAATTATGACAAGTAACTGTTATTTCGATACAAATTATGGCAGGTAACTGTAACTTCGATACTAACTATGACATTTAAGGGTAACTTCGATACTAATTATGACAAGTAACTGTAACTTCGATATTAATTATGACAGGTAACTGTAACATCGTTACTAATTATGACAAGTAACTGTAATTTCGATACAAATTATGGCAGGTAATTGTTATTTGGATACTAATTATGACCGGTAACAGTAACTTCGATACTAATTAAGACAAGTAACTATAACTTCGATACAAATTGTGACAGGTTACTGTAACTTCGATACTAATTATGACAAGAAACTGTAAATTCGTTACTAATTATGACAAGTAACAGTAATTTTGATAAAAAATTATGGTAGGTAACTGTAACTTCAATACTAATTATGACAGGTTACAGTAACTTCGATACTAATTATGACCAGTAACTGTAACTTCGATACTAATTATGACATGTAACTGTAACTTCGATACTAATTATGACAGGTAACTGTATCTTCGTTACTAATTATGACAAGTAACTGTAATTTCGTTACAAATTATGGCAGGTAATTGTAATTTCGATACTGATTATAATAGGTAACTGTAACTTCGATACTAATTATGACAAGTAACAGTAACTTCGATACTTATTATGACAAGTAACTGTAACTTCGATACTAATTATGACAGGTAACAGTAACTTCGATACTTATTATGACAAGTAACTGTAACTTCGATACTAATTATGACAGGAAACTGTAACTTCGTTACTAATTATGACAAGTATCTGTAATTTCGATACAAATAATGACAGGTAACTGTAACCTCGTTACTAATTATGACAAGTAACTGTAATTTCTATAAAAAATATGGCAGTTACCTTCGATACTAATTATGACTGGTAACTGTAACTTCGATACTAATTATGACAAGGAACTGTAATTTCGATACAAATTATAGCAGGTTACTGTAACTGTAACTTCGTTACTAATTAATACAAGTAACTTTAATTTCGATACTAATTATGGCAGGTAACTGTAACTTCGTTACTAATTATGACAAGTCCCTGTAATTTCGATACAAATGTTGGCAGGTAACTGTAACTTCGATACTAATTATGACATGTAACTGTAACTTCGATAGTAATTATGACAGGGAACTGTAACTTCGTTACTAATTATGAAAAGTAACTGTAATTTCGATACAAATTTTTAGCAGGTAACTGTAACTTCGATACTAATTATGACAGGTCACAGTAACTTCGATACTTATTATGACAAGTAACTGTAACTTCGATACTAATTATGACATGTAACTGTAAGTTCGTTGCTAATTATGACAAGTAACTGTAATTTCGATACAAATTATGGTAGGTAACTGTAACTTCGGTACTAATCATGACAGGTAACAGTAACTTCGATACTAATTATGACATTTAACTATAACTTCGATACAAATTATGACAGGTAACTGTAACTTCGATACTAATTATGACAAGAAACTCTAACTTCGTTACTAATTATGACAAGTAACTGTAATTATGATAAAAATTATGGTAAGTAACTGTAACTTCAATACTAATTATGACAGGTAACAGTAACTTCGATACTAATTATGACAGGTAACTGTAACTTCATTACTAATTATAACAAGTAACTTTAATTTCGATACTAATTATGGCAGGCAACTGTAACTCCGTTACTAATTATGACAAGTCACTTTAATTTCGTTACAAATTATGGCAGGTTACAGTAACTTCCATACTAATTATGACAGGTAACAGAAACTTGGATACTAAATATGACAGGAAACTGTAACTTCGTTACAAATTATGACAATTAACTCTAATTTCGATACAAATTATGACAGGTAACTGTAACTTAGTTACTAATTATGACAAGTAACAGTACCTTCGATGCTAATTATGACAGGTAACTGTAACTTCGATACTATTTATGACAAGGAACTGTAACTTCGATACTAATTATGACAGGTAACTGTATCTTCGTTACTAATTAAGACATGTAACTGTAATTTCGTTACAAATTATGGCAGGTAATTGTAATTTCGATACTAATTATGACAGGTAACTGTAACTTCGATACTAATTATGACAAGTAACAGTAACTTCGATACTTATTATGACAAGTAACTGTAACTTCGATACTAATTATGACAGGTAACTGTAACTTCGTTACTAATTATGACAAGTAACTGTAATTTCGATACAAATTTTGGCAAGTAACTGTAACTTCGATACTAATTATGACAGGTAACAGTAACTTCGATACTTATTATGACAAGTAACTGTAACTTCGATACCAATTATGGCAGGTAACAGTACCTTCGATAATAATTATGACTGGTAACTGTAACTTCGATACTAATTATGACAAGGAACTGTAATTTCGATAAAAATTATGGCAGGTAACTGTAACTTCGATACTAATTATGAGAGGTAACATTAACTTCGATACTAATTATGACAGGAAACTGTAACTTCGTTACTAATTATGACAAGTAACTGTAATTTCGATACAAATTATGACAGGTAACTGTAACTTCGTTACTAATTATTACAAGTAACTGTAATTTCGATACAAATTATGGCAGGTAACAGTACCTTCGATACTAATTATGACAGGTAACAGTAACTTCGATACTAATTATGACAAGTAACTATAACTTCGATACAAATTATGACAGGTAACTGTAACTTCGATACTAATTATGACAAGAAACTCTACCTTCGTTACTAATTATGACAAGTAACTGTAATTTTGATAAAAATTATGGTAGGTAACTGTAACTTCAATACTAATTATGACAGGTAACAGTATCTTCGATACTATTTATGACAGGTAACTGTAACTTCGTTACTAATTAATACAAGTAACTTTAATTTCGATACTAATTATGGCTGGTAACTGTAACTTCGTTACTAATTATGACAAGTCCCTGTATTTTCGATACAAATTATGGCAGGTAACTGTAACTTCGATACTAATTATGACATGTAACTGTAACTTCGTTACTAATTATGACAAGTAACTGTAATTTCGATACAAATTTTTTGCAGGTAACTGTAACTTCGATACTAATTATGACAGGTCACAGTAACTTCGATACTTATTATGACAAGTAACTGTAACTTCGATACTAATTATGACATGTAACTGTAAGTTCGTTACTAATTATGACAAGTAACTGTAATTTCGATACAAATTATGGTAGGTAACTGTAACTTCGGTACTAATCATGACAGGTAACAGTCACTTCGATACTAATTATGACATTTAACTATAACTTCGATACAAATTATGACAGGTAACTGTAACTTCGATACTAATTATGACAAGAAACTCTAACTTCGTTACTAATTATGACAAGTAACTGTAATTTCGATACAAATTATGGCAGGTAACTGTAACTTCGATACTATTTATGACAGGTAACAGTAACTTCGATACTAATTATGACAAGTAACTGTAACTTCGATGCTAATTATGACAGGTAACTGTAACTTCGATACTAATTATGACAAATAACTCTAACTTCGTTACTAATTATGACAAGTTACTGTAATTTTGATAAAAAATTATGGCAGGTAACTGTCACTTCGATACTAATTATGAGAGGTAACAGTAACTTCGATACTAATTATGACAGGTAACAGCAACTTCGTTACTAATTATGACAAAAAACTGTAATTTCGATACTAATTATGGCAGGTAACTGTAACTTCGAAACTAATTATGACAGGTAACTGTAACTTCGATACCAATTATGACAGTAAACTGTAACTTCGTTACTTATTATGACAAGTAACTGTAATTTCGATACAAATTATGGCAATTAACTGCAACTTCGATACAAATTATGACAGGTAACAGTAACTTCGTTACTAATAATGACAGGTAACATTAACATCGATACTAATTATGACAAGTAACTGTAATTTCGTTACTAATTATGACAAGTAACTGTAATTTCGATACAAATTATGGCAGGTAACTGTAACTTCGATACTAATTAAGACATTTAAGAGTAACTTCGATACTAATTATGACAAGTAACTGTAACTTCGATTCTAATTATGACAGGTAACTGTAACATCGTTACTAATTATGACAAGTAACTGTAATTTCGAGACAAATTATGGCAGGTAATTGTAATTTCGATACTAATTATGACAGGTAACAGTAACTTCGATACTAATTATGACAAGTAACAGTAACTTCGATACTAATTATGGCAAGTAACTGTAACTTCGATACTAATTATGACAGGTAACTGTAGCTTCGTTACTAATTATGACAAGTAACGGTAATTTCGATACAAATTTTGGCAGGTAACTGTAACTTCGATACTTATTATGACAGGTAACAGTAACTTCGATACTAATTACGACAAGTAACTGTAACTTCGATACTAATTATGACAGGTAACTATAACTTCGTTACTAATTATGACAAGTAACTGTAATTTTGATACAAATTATGGCAGGTAACTGTAACTTCGATACTAAATATGCCAGGTAACAGTAACTTCGATACTAATTAAGACAAGTAACTATAACTTCGTTACAAATTGTGACAGGTTACTGTAACTTCGATACTAATTATGACAAGAAACTGTAAATTCGTTACTAATTATGATAAGTAACAGTAATTTTGATAAAAAATTATGGTAGGTAACTGTAACTTCAATACTAATTATGACAGGTAACAGTAACTTCGATACTAATTATGACAAGTAACTGTAACTTCGATACTAATTATGACAAGTAACTGTAACTTCGATACTAATTATGACAGGTAACTGTATCTTCGTTACTAATTAAGACAAGTAACTGTAATTTCGTTACAAATTATGGCAGGTAATTGTTATTTCGATACTAATTATGACAGGTAACTGTAACTTCGATACTAATTATGACAAGTAACCGTAACTTCGATACTTATTATGACAAGTAACTGTAACTTCGATACTAATTATGACAGGTAACTGTAACTTCGTTACTAATTATGACAAGTAACTGTAATTTCGATACAAATTTTGGCAGGTAATTGTAACTTCGATACTAATTATGACAGGTAACAGTAACTTCGATACTTATTATGACAAGTAACTGTAACTTCGATACTAATTATGACAGGAAACTGTAACTTCGTTACTAATTATGACAAGTAACTGTAATTTCGATGCAAATTATGGCAGGTAACTGTAACTTCGATAATAATTATGACAGGTAACAGTTACTTCGATACTAACTATGACAGGAAACTGTAACTTCGTTACTAATTATGACAAGTAACTGTAATTTCGATACAAATAATGACAGGTAACTGTAACTTCGTTACTAATTATGACAAGTAACTGTAATTTCGGTACAAATTATGGAAGGTAACAGTACCTTCGATACTAATTATGACTGGTAACTGTAACTTCGATACTAATTATGACAAGGAACGGTAATTTCGATACAAATTATAGCAGGTAACTGTAACTTCGATACTAATTATGACAGGTAATAGTAACTTCGATACTAATTATGACAAGTAACTATAACTTCGATACAAATTATGACAAGTAACTGTAACTTCGTTACTAATTATGACAAGTAACTATAACTTCGATACAAATTATGACAGGTAACTGTAACTTCGATACTAATTATGACATGAAACTCTAACTTCGTTACTAATTATGAAAAGTCCCTGCAATTTCGATACAAATTATGGCAGGTAACTGTAACTTCGATACTAATTATGACAAGTAACTGTAATTTCGATACAAATTATGGCAGGTAACAGTACCTTTGATACTAATTATGACAGGTAACAGTAACTTCGATACTAATTATGACAAGTAACTATAACTTCGATACAAATTATGACAGGTAACTGTAACTTCGATACTAATTATGACAAGAAACTCTACCTTCGTTACTAATTATGACAAGTAACTGTAATTTTGATAAAAATTATGGTAGGTAACTGTAACTTCAATACTAATTATGACAGGTAACAGTAACTTCGATACTATTTATGACAGGTAACTGTAACTTCGTTACTAATTAATACAAGTAACCTTAATTTCGATACTAATTATGGCTGGTAACTGTAACTTCGTTACTAATTATGACAAGTCCCTGTATTTTCGATACAAATTATGGCAGGTAACTGTAACTTCGATACTAATTATGACATGTAACTGTAACTTCGATAGTAATTATGACAGGGAACTGTAACTTCGTTACTAATTATGACAAGTAACTGTAATTTCGATACAAATTTTTAGCAGGTAACTGTAACTTCGATACTAATTATGACAGGTCACAGTAACTTCGATACTTATTATGACAAGTAACTGTAACTTCGATACTAATTATGACATGTAACTGTAAGTTCGTTACTAATTATGACAAGTAACTGTAATTTCGATACAAATTATGGTAGGTAACTTTAACTTCGGTACTAATCATGACAGGTAACAGTAACTTCGATACTAATTATGACATTTAACTATAACTTCGATACAAATTATGACAGGTAACTGTAACTTCGATACTAATTATGACAAGAAACTCTAACTTCGTTACTAATTATGACAAGTTACTGTAATTTCGATACAAATTATGGCAGGTAACTGTAACTTCGATACTATTTATGACAGGTAACAGTAACTTCGATACTAATTATGACAAGTAACTGTAACTTCGATGCTAATTATGACAGGTAACTGTAACTTCGATACTAATTATGACAAATAACTCTAACTTCGTTACTAATTATGACAAGTTACTGTAATTTTGATAAAAAATTATGGCAGGTAACTGTCACTTCGATACTAATTATGAGAGGTAACAGTAACTTCGATACTAATTATGACAGGTAACAGCAACTTCGTTACTAATTATGACAAAAAACTGTAATTTCGATACTAATTATGGCAGGTAACTGTAACTTCGAAACTAATTATGACAGGTAACTGTAACTTCGATACCAATTATGACAGTAAACTGTAACTTCGTTACTTATTATGACAAGTAACTGTAATTTCGATACAAATTATGGCAATTAACTGCAACTTCGATACAAATTATGACAGGTAACAGTAACTTCGTTACTAATAATGACAGGTAACATTAACATCGATACTAATTATGACAAGTAACTGTAATTTCGTTACTAATTATGACAAGTAACTGTAATTTCGATACAAATTATGGCAGGTAACTGTAACTTCGATACTAATTATGACAGGTAACAGTAACTTCGATACTAATTATGACAGAAAACAGTAACTTCGATAATAATTATGGCAGGTAACTGTAACTTCGACACTAATTATGACTGTTAACTGTAACTTCGTTACTAATTATGACAAGTAACGGTAATTTCGATACAAATTATGGCAGGTAACTGTAACTTCGATACTAATTAAGACATTTAAGAGTAACTTCGATACTAATTATGACAAGTAACTGTAACTTCGATTCTAATTATGACAGGTAACTGTAACATCGTTACTAATTATGACAAGTAACTGTAATTTCGATACAGATTTTGGCAGGTAATTGTAATTTCGATACTAATTATGACAGGTAACAGTAACTTCGATACTTATTATGACAAGTAACAGTAACTTCGATACTAATTATGGCAAGTTACTGTAACTTCGATACTAATTATGATAGGTAACTGTAACTTCGTTACTAATTATGACAAGTAACGGTAATTTCCATACAAATTTTGGCAGGTAACTGTAACTTCGATACTTATTATGACAGGTAACAGTAACTTCGATACTAATTATGACAAGTAACTGTAACTTCGATACTAATTAAGACAGGTAACTCTAACTTCGTTACTAATTATGACAAGTAACTGTAATTTTGATACAAATTATGGCAGGTAACTGTAACTTCGATACTAAATATGACAGGTAACAGTAACTTCGATACTAATTAAGACAAGTAACTATAACTTCCTTACAAATTGTGACAGGTTACTGTAACTTCGATACTAATTATGACAAGAAACTGTAAATTCGTTACTAATTATGACAAGTAACAGTAATTTTGATAAAAAATTATGGTAGGTAACTGTAACTTCAATACTAATTATGACAGGTAACAGTAACTTCGATACTAATTATGACAAGTAACTGTAACTTCGATACTAATTATGACAAGTAACTGTAACTTCGATACAAATTATGACAGGTAACTGTATCTTCGTTACTAATTAAGACAAGTAACTGTAATTTCGTTACAAATTATGGCAGGTAATTGTAATTTCGATACTAATTATGACAGGTTACTGTAACTTCGATACTAATTATGACAAGTAACAGTAACTTCGATACTTATTATGACAAGTAACTGTAACTTCGATACTAATTATGACAGGTAACTGTAACTTCGTTACTAATTATGACAAGTAACTGTAATTTCGATACAAATTTTGGCAGGTAATTGTAACTTCGATACTAATTATGACAGGTAACAGTAACTTCGATACTTATTATGACAAGTAACTGTAACGTCGATACTAATTATGACAGGAAACTGTAACTTCGTTACTAATTATGACAAGTAACTGTAATTTCGATGCAAATTACGGCAGGTAACTGTAACTTCGATACTAATTATGACAGGTAACAGTAACTTCGATACTAACTATGACAGGAAACTGTAACTTCGTTACTAATTATGACAAGTAACTGTAATTTCGATACAAATAATGACAGGTAAATGTAACTTCGTTACTAATTATGACAAGTAACTGTAATTTCGATACAAATTATGGAAGGTAACAGTACCTTCGATACTAATTATGACTGGTAACTGTAACTTCGATACTAATTATGACAAGGAACTGTAATTTCGATACAAATTATAGCAGGTAACAGTAACTTCGATACTAATTATGACAGGTAACTGTAACTTCGATACTAATTATGACATGAAACTCTAACTTCGTTACTAATTATGACAAGTCCCTGCAATTTCGATACAAATTATGGCAGGTAACTGTAACTTCGATACTAATTATGACAGGTAACATTAACTTCGATACTAATTATGACAGGAAACTGTAACTTCGTTACTAATTATGACAAAAAACTGTAATTTCGATACTAATTTTGGCAGGTAACTGTAACTTCGAAACTAATTATGACAGGTAACTGTAACTTCGATACCAATTATGACAGTAAATTGTAACTTCGTTACTTATTATGACAAGTAACTGTAATTTCGATACAAATTATGGCAATTAACTGCAACTTCGATAAAAATTATGACAGGTAACAGTAACTTCGTTACTAATAATGACAGGTAACAGTAACATCGATACTAATTATGACAAGTAACTGTAACTTCGATACTTATTATGACAGGTAACTGTAACTTCATTACTAATTATGACAAGAAACTGTAACTTCGATACTAATTATGACATGTAACTGTAACTTCGATAGTAATTATGACAGGGAACTGTAACTTCGTTACTAATTATGACAAGTTACTGTAATTTCGATACAAATTTTTAGCAGGTAACTGTAACTTCGATACTAATTATGACAGGTCACAGTAACATCGATACTTATTATGACAAGTAACTGTAACTTCGATACTAATTATGACATGTAACTGTAAGTTCGTTACTAATTATGACAAGTAACTGTAACTTCGTTTCTAGTTATGACATGTAACAGTAACTTCGATACTAATTATGACAGGTAACTGTAACTTCGATACTAATTATGACAGGTAACTGTAACTTCGATACTAATTATGACAAGTAACTGTAATTTCGATAAGAATTATGACAGATAACAGTAACTTCGATAATAATTTTGACAAGTTACTGGAACTTTGTTACTAATTATGACAAGTAACTGTAATTTCGATACAAATTATGGCAGGTAACTGTAACTTCGATACTATTTATGACAGGTAACAGTAACTTCGATACTAATTATGACAAGTAACTGTAACTTCGATGCTAATTATGACAGGTAACTGTAACTTCGATACTAATTATGACAAGTAACTCTAACTTCGTTACTAATTATGACAAGTTACTGTAATTTTGATAAAAAATTATGGCAGGTAACTGTCACTTCGATACTAATTATGAGAGGTAACAGTAACTTCGATACTAATTATGACAGGTAACAGCAACTTCGTTACTAATTATGACAAGAAACTGTAATTTCGATACTAATTAGGGCAGGTAACTGTAACTTCGATACCAATTATGACAGTAAACTGTAACTTCGTTACTTATTATGACAAGTAACTGTAATTTCGATACAAATTATGGCAATTAACTACAACTTCGATACAAATTATGACAGGTAACAGTAACTTCGTTACTAATTATGACAGGTAACAGTAACATCGATACTAATTATGACAGATAACTGTAATTTCGACACTAATTATGACAGATAACAGTATCTTCGATACTAATTATGACAAGTAACAGTAACTTCGTTACTAATTATGACAAGTAACTGTAATTTCGATACAAATTGTGACAGGTCACTGTAACTTCGATACTAATTATGACAAGAAACTCTAACTTCGTTGCTAATTATGACAAGTAACAGTAATTTTGATATAAAAATTTGGCAGGTAATTGTAACATCGATACAAATTATGACAAGTAACTGTAATTTTGAAAAAAAAATTATGGCAGGTAACTGTAACTTCGATACTATTTATGACAAGTAACTGTAACTTCAATACTTATTCTGACAGGTAACTGTAACTTCGATACTAATTATGACAAGTAACTCTAACTTCGTTACTAATTATGACAAGTAACTGTAATTTTGATAAAAAATTATGGCAGGTAACTGTATCTTCGATGCTAATTATGAGAGGTAACAGTAACTTTGATACTAATTATGACAGGTAACAGCAACTTCGTTACTAATTACGACAAGTAACTGTGATTTTGATAAAAAATTATGACAGGTAACAGTAACTTCGTTACTAATTATGGCAGGTAACAGTAACATCGATACTAATTATGACAAGTAACTGTAACTTCGTTATGACAAGTAACTGTAATTTCGATACAAATTATGGCAGGTAACTGTAACTTCAATACTAATTATGAGAGGTAACAGTAACTTCGATACTAATTATGACAGAAAACAGTAACTTCGATACTAATTATGACAGGTAACAGTAACTTCGATACTTATTATGACAAGTAACTGTAAATTCGATACTAATTATGACAGGTAACTGTAACTTCGTTACTAATTATGACAAGAAACTGTAATTTCGATACAAATTTTGGCAGGTAATTGTAACTTCGATACAAATTATGACAGGTAAAAGTAACTTCGATACTTATTATGACAAGTAACTGTAACTTCGATTCTAATTATGACAGGAAACTGTAACTTCGTTACTAATTATGACAAGTAACTGTAATTTCGATGCAAATTATGGCAGGTAACTGTAACTTCGATACTAATTATGACAGGTAACAGTAACTTCGATACTAACTATGACAGGAAACTGTAACTTCGTTACTAATTATGACATTTAACTATAACTTCGATACAAATTATGACAGGTAACTGTAACTTCGATACTAATTATGACAAGAAAATCTAACTTCGTTACTAATTATGACAAGTAACTGTAATTATGATAAAAAATTATGGTAAGTAACTGTAACTTCAATACTAATTATGACAGGTAACAGTAACTTCGATACTAATTATGACAGGTAACTGTAACTTCATTACTAATTATAACAAGTAACTTTAATTTCGATACTAATTATGGCAGGCAACTGTAACTCCGTGACTAATTATGACAAGTCACATTAATTTCGTTACAAATTATGGCAGGTTGCAGTAACTTCCATACTAATTATGAAAGGTAACAGAAACTTGGATACTAAATATGACAGGAAACTGTAACTTCGTTACAAATTATGACAAGTAACTGTAATTTCGATACAAATTATGACAGGTAACTGTAACTTGGTTACTAATTATGACAAGTAACAGTACCTTCGATGCTAATTATGACAGGTAACTGTAACTTCGATACTAATTATGACAAGGAACTGTAATTTCGATACAAATTATGGCAGGTAACTGTAACTTCGTTACTAATTATGGCAGGTAACTGTAACTTCGAAACTAATTATGACAGGTAACTGTAACTTCGATACCAATTATGACAGTAAACTGTAACTTCGTTACTTATTCTGACAAGTAACTGTAATTTCGATACAAATTATGGCAATTAATTGCAACTTCGATAAAAATTATGAGAGGTAACAGTAACTTCGTTACTAATAATGACAGGTAACAGTAACATCGATACTAATTATGACAAGTAACTGTAACTTCGTTACTAATTATGACAAGTAACTGTAATTTCGATACAAATTATGGCAGGTAACTGTAACTTCGATACTAATTATGACAGGTAACAGTAACTTCGATACTAATTATGGCAGAAAACAGTAACTTCGATACTAATTATGAAAGGTAACAGTAACTTCGATAATAATTATGGCAGGTAACTGTAACTTCGACACTAATTATGACTGTTAACTGTAACTTCGTTACTAATTATGACATGTAACGGTAATTTCGATACAAATTATGGCAGGTAACTGTAACTTCGATACTAATTATGACAGGTAACAGTTACTTCGATACTAACTATGACAGGAAACTGTAACTTCGTTACTAATTATGACAAGTAACTGTAATTTCGATACAAATAATGACAGGTAACTGTAACTTCGTTACTAATTATGACAAGTAACTGTAATTTCGGTACAAATTATGGAAGGAAACAGTACCTTCGATACTAATTATGACTGGTAACTGTAACTTCGATACTAATTATGACAAGGAACGGTAATTTCGATACAAATTATAGCAGGTAACTGTAACTTCGATACTAATTATGACAGGTAATAGTAACTTCGATACTAATTATGACAAGTAACTATAACTTCGATACAAATTATGACAAGTAACTGTAACTTCGTTACTAATTATGACAAGTAACTATAACATCGATACAAATTATGACAGGTAACTGTAACTTCGATACTAATTATGACATGAAACTCTAACTTCGTTACTAATTATGACAAGTCCCTGCAATTTCTATACTAATTATGGCAGGTAACTGTAACTTCGATACTAATTATGAGAGGTAACATTAACTTCGATACTAATTATGACAGGAAACTGTAACTTCGTTACTAATTATGACAAGTAACTGTCATTTCGATACAAATTATGACAGGTAACTGTAACTTCGTTACTAATTATGACAAGTAACTGTAATTTCGATACAAATTATGGCAGGTAACAGTACCTTCGATACTAATTATGACAGGTAACAGTAACTTCGATACTAATTATGACAAGTAACTATAACTTCGATACAAATTATGACAGGTAACTGTAACTTCGATACTAATTATGACAAGAAACTCTACCTTCGTTACTAATTATGACAAGTAACTGTAATTTTGATAAAAATTATGGTAGGTAACTGTAACTTCAATACTAATTATGACAGGTAACAGTAACTTCGATACTATTTATGACAGGTAACTGTAACTTCGTTACTAATTAATACAAGTAACCTTAATTTCGATACTAATTATGGCTGGTAACTGTAACTTCGTTACTAATTATGACAAGTCCCTGTATTTTCGATACAAATTATGGCAGGTAACTGTAACTTCGATACTAATTATGACATGTAACTGTAACTTCGATAGTAATTATGACAGGGAACTGTAACTTCGTTACTAATTATGACAAGTAACTGTAATTTCGATACAAATTTTTAGCAGGTAACTGTAACTTCGATACTAATTATGACAGGTCACAGTAACTTCGATACTTATTATGACAAGTAACTGTAACTTCGATACTAATTATGACATGTAACTGTAAGTTCGTTACTAATTATGACAAGTAACTGTAATTTCGATACAAATTATGGTAGGTAACTGTAACTTCGGTACTAATCATGACAGGTAACAGTAACTTCGATACTAATTATGACATTTAACTATAACTTCGATACAAATTATGACAGGTAACTGTAACTTCGATACTAATTATGACAAGAAACTCTAACTTCGTTACTAATTATGACAAGTTACTGTAATTTCGATACAAATTATGGCAGGTAACTGTAACTTCGATACTATTTATGACAGGTAACAGTAACTTCGATACTAATTATGACAAGTAACTGTAACTTCGATGCTAATTATGACAGGTAACTGTAACTTCGATACTAATTATGACAAATAACTCTAACTTCGTTACTAATTATGACAAGTTACTGTAATTTTGGTAAAAAATTATGGCAGGTAACTGTCACTTCGATACTAATTATGAGAGGTAACAGTAACTTCGATACTAATTATGACAGGTAACAGCAACTTCGTTACTAATTATGACAAAAAACTGTAATTTCGATACTAATTATGGCAGGTAACTGTAACTTCGAAACTAATTATGACAGGTAACTGTAACTTCGATACCAATTATGACAGTAAACTGTAACTTCGTTACTTATTATGACAAGTAACTGTAATTTCGATACAAATTATGGCAATTAACTGCAACTTCGATACAAATTATGACAGGTAACAGTAACTTCGTTACTAATAATGACAGGTAACATTAACATCGATACTAATTATGACAAGTAACTGTAATTTCGTTACTAATTATGACAAGTAACTGTAATTTCGATACAAATTATGGCAGGTAACTGTAACTTCGATACTAATTATGACAGGTAACAGTAACTTCGATACTAATTATGACAGAAAACAGTAACTTCGATAATAATTATGGCAGGTAACTGTAACTTCGACACTAATTATGACTGTTAACTGTAACTTCGTTACTAATTATGACAAGTAACGGTAATTTCGATACAAATTATGGCAGGTAACTGTAACTTCGATACTAATTAAGACATTTAAGAGTAACTTCGATACTAATTATGACAAGTAACTGTAACTTCGATTCTAATTATGACAGGTAACTGTAACATCGTTACTAATTATGACAAGTAACTGTAATTTCGATACAGATTATGGCAGGTAATTGTAATTTCGATACTAATTATGACAGGTAACAGTAACTTCGATACTTATTACGACAAGTAACAGTAACTTCGATACTAATTATGGCAAGTTACTGTAACTTCGATACTAATTATGACAGGTAACTGTAACTTCGTTACTAATTATGACAAGTAACGGTAATTTCGATACGAATTTTGGCAGGTAACTGTAACTTCGATACTTATTATGACAGGTAACAGTAACTTCGATACTAATTATGACAAGTAACTGTAACTTCGATACTAATAAGACAGGTAACTCTAACTTCGTTACTAATTATGACAAGTAACTGTAATTTTGATACAAATTATGGCAGGTAACTGTAACTTCGATACTAAATATGACAGGTAACAGTAACTTCGATACTAATTAAGACAAGTAACTATAACTTCCTTACAAATTGTGACAGGTTACTGTAACTTCGATACTAATTATGACAAGAAACTGTAAATTCGTTACTAATTATGACAAGTAACAGTAATTTTGATAAAAAATTATGGTAGGTAACTGTAACTTCAATACTAATTATGACAGGTAACAGTAACTTCGATACTAATTATGACAAGTAACTGTAACTTCGATACTAATTATGACAAGTAACTGTAACTTCGATACAAATTATAACAGGTAACTGTATCTTCGTTACTAATTAAGACAAGTAACTGTAATTTCGTTACAAATTATGGCAGGTAATTGTAACTTCGATACTAATTATGACAGGTTACTGTAACTTCGATACTAATTATGACAAGTAACAGTAACTTCGATACTTATTATGACAAGTAACTGTAACTTCGATACTAATTATGACAGGTAACTGTAACTTCGTTAATAATTATGACAAGTAACTGTAATTTCGATACAAATCTTGGCAGGTAATTGTAACTTCGATACTAATTATGACAGGTAACAGTAACTTCGATACTTATTATGACAAGTAACTGTAACGTCGATACTAATTATGACAGGAAACTGTAACTTCGTTACTAATTATGACAAGTAACTGTAATTTCGATGCAAATTACGGCAGGTAACTGTAACTTCGATACTAATTATGACAGGTAACAGTAACTTCGATACTAACTATGACAGGAAACTGCAACTTCGTTACTTATTATGACAAGTAACTGTAATTTCGATACAAATAATGACAGGTAACTGTAACTTCGTTACTAATTACGACAAGTAACTGTAATTTCGATACAAATTATGGAAGGTAACAGTACCTTCGATACTAATTATGACAGGTAACTGTAACTTCGATACTAATTATGACAAGGAACTGTAATTTCGATACAAATTATAGCAGGTAACTGTAACTTCGATACTAATTATGACAGGTAACTGTAACTTCGATACTAATTATGACATGAAACTCTAACTTCGTTACTAATTATGACAAGTCCCTGCAATTTCGATACAAATTATGGCAGGTAACTGTAACTTCGATACTAATTATGACAGGTAACATTAACTTCGATACTAATTATGACAGGAAACTGTAACTTCGTTACTAATTATGACAAAAAACTGTAATTTCGATACTAATTTTGGCAGGTAACTGTAACTTCGAAACTAATTATGACAGGTAACTGTAACTTCGATACCAATTATGACAGTAAATTGTAACTTCGTTACTTATTATGACAAGTAACTGTAATTTCGATACAAATTATGGCAATTAACTGCAACTTCGATAAAAATTATGACAGGTAACAGTAACTTCGTTACTAATAATGACAGGTAACAGTAACATCGATACTAATTATGACAAGTAACTGTAACTTCGATACTTATTATGACAGGTAACTGTAACTTCATTACTAATTATGACAAGAAACTGTAACTTCGATACTAATTATGACATGTAACTGTAACTTCGATAGTAATTATGACAGGGAACTGTAACTTCGTTACTAATTATGACAAGTTACTGTAATTTCGATACAAATTTTTAGCAGGTAACTGTAACTTCGATACTAATTATGACAGGTCACAGTAACTTCGATACTTATTATGACAAGTAACTGTAACTTCGATACTAATTATGACATGTAACTGTAAGTTCGTTACTAATTATGACAAGTAACTGTAATTTCGATAAAAATTACGGTAGGTAACTGTAACTTCGGTACTAATCATGACAGGTAACAGTAACTTCGATACTAATTATGACATTTAACTATAACTTCGATACAAATTATGACAGGTAAGTGTAACTTCGATACTAATTATGACAAGAAACTCTAACTTCGTTACTAATTATGACAAGTAACTGTAATTATGATAAAAAATTATGGTAAGTAACTGTAACTTCAATACTAATTATGACAGGTAACAGTAACTTCGATACTAATTATGACAGGTAACTGTAACTTCATTACTAATTATAACAAGTAACTTTAATTTCGATACTAATTATGGCAGGCAACTGTAACTCCGTTACTAATTATGACAAGTCACATTAATTTCGTTACAAATTATGGCAGGTTACAGTAACTTCCATACTAATTATGACAGGTAACAGAAACTTGGATACTAAATATGACAGGAAACTGTAACTTCGTTACAAATTATGACAAGTAACTGTAATTTCGATACAAATTATGACAGGTAACTGTAACTTAGTTACTAATTATGACAAGTAACAGTACCTTCGATGCTAATTATGACAGGTAACTGTAACTTCCATACTAATTATGACAAGGAACTGTAATTTCGATACAAATTATGGCAGGTAACTGTTACTTCATTACTAATTATGACAGGTAACTGTAACTTCGATACTAATTATGACAAGTAACTGTAACTTCGTTACTAATTATGACAAGTAACTGAAATTTCGATACAAATTATGGCAGGCAACTGTAACTTCGTTACTAATTATGACAAGTAACAGTAACTTCGTTTCTAATTATGACATGTAACAGTAACTTCGATACTAATTATGACAGGTAACTGTAACTTCGATACTAATTATGACAGGTAACTGTAACTTCGATACTAATTAGACAAGTAACTGTAATTTCGATAAGAATTATGACAGATAACAGTAACTTCGATAATAATTTTGACAAGTTACTGGAACTTTGTTACTAATTATGACAAGTAACTGTAATTTCGATACAAATTATGGCAGGTAACTGTAACTTCGATACTATTTATGACAGGTAACAGTAACTTCGATACTAATTATGACAGGTAACTGTAACTTCATTACTAATTATAACAAGTAACTTTAATTTCGATACTAATTATGGCAGGCAACTGTAACTCCGTTACTAATTATGACAAGTCACATTAATTTCGTTACAAATTATGGCAGGTTGCAGTAACTTCCATACTAATTATGAAAGGTAACAGAAACTTGGATACTAAATATGACAGGAAACTGTAACTTCGTTACAAATTATGACAAGTAACTGTAATTTCGATACAAATTATGACAGGTAACTGTAACTTGGTTACTAATTATGACAAGTAACAGTACCTTCGATGCTAATTATGACAGGTAACTGTAACTTCGATACTAATTATGACAAGGAACTGTAATTTCGATACAAATTATGGCAGGTAACTGTTACTTCGTTACTAATTATGGCAGGTAACTGTAACTTCGAAACTAATTATGACAGGTAACTGTAACTTCGATACCAATTATGACAGTAAACTGTAACTTCGTTACTTATTATGACAAGTAACTGTAATTTCGATACAAATTATGGCAATTAATTGCAACTTCGATAAAAATTATGAGAGGTAACAGTAACTTCGTTACTAATAATGACAGGTAACAGTAACATCGATACTAATTATGACAAGTAACTGTAACTTCGTTACTAATTATGACAAGTAACTGTAATTTCGATACAAATTATGGCAGGTAACTGTAACTTCGATACTAATTATGACAGGTAACAGTAACTTCGATACTAATTATGGCAGAAAACAGTAACTTCGATACTAATTATGAAAGGTAACAGTAACTTCGATAATAATTATGGCAGGTAACTGTAACTTCGACACTAATTATGACTGTTAACTGTAACTTCGTTACTAATTATGACATGTAACGGTAATTTCGATACAAATTATGGCAGGTAACTGTAACTTCGATACTAATTAAGACATTTAAGAGTAACTTCGATACTAATTATGACAAGTAACTGTAACTTCGATTCTAATTATGACAGGTAACTGTAACATCGTTACTAATTATGACAAGTAACTGTAATTTCGATACAAATTATGGCAGGTAATTGTAATTTCGATACTAATTATGACAGGTAACAGTAACTTCGATACTAATTATGACAAGTAACAGTAACTTCGATACTAATTATGGCAAGTAACTGTAACTTCGATACTAATTATGACAGGTAACTGTAGCTTCGTTACTAATTATGACAAGTAACGGTAATTTCGATACAAATTTTGGCAGGTAACTGTAACTTCGATACTTATTATGACAGGTAACAGTAACTTCGATACTAATTACGACAAGTAACTGTAACTTCGATACTAATTATGACAGGTAACTATAAATTCGTTACTAATTAAGACAAGTAACTGTAATTTTGATACAAATTATGGCAGGTAACTGTAACTTCGATACTAAATATGCCAGGTAACAGTAACTTCGATACTAATTAAGACAAGTAACTATAACTTCGTTACAAATTGTGACAGGTTACTGTAACTTCGATACTAATTATGACAAGAAACTGTAAATTCGTTACTAATTATGATAAGTAACAGTAATTTTGATAAAAAATTATGATAGGTAACTGTAACTTCAATACTAATTATGACAGGTAACAGTAACTTCGATACTAATTATGACAAGTAACTGTAACTTCGATACTAATTATGACAAGTAACTGTAACTTCGATACTAATTATGACAGGTAACTGTATCTTCGTTACTAATTAAGACAAGTAACTGTAATTTCGTTACAAATTATGGCAGGTAATTGTTATTTCGATACTAATTATGACAGGTAACTGTAACTTCGATACTAATTATGACAAGTAACCGTAACTTCGATACTTATTATGACAAGTAACTGTAACTTCGATACTAATTATGACAGGTAACTGTAACTTCGTTACTAATTATGACAAGTAACTGTAATTTCGATACAAATTTTGGCAGGTAATTGTAACTTCGATACTAATTATGACAGGTAACAGTAACTTCGATACTTATTATGACAAGTAACTGTAACTTCGATACTAATTATGACAGGAAACTGTAACTTCGTTACTAATTATGACAAGTAACTGTAATTTCGATGCAAATTATGGCAGTTAACTGTAACTTCGATACTAATTATGACAGGTAACAGTTACTTCGATACTAACTATGACAGGAAACTGTAACTTCGTTACTAATTATGAAAAGTAACTGTAATTTCGATACAAATAATGACAGGTAACTGTAACTTCGTTATTAATTATGACAAGTAACTGTAATTTCGGTACAAATTATGGAAGGTAACAGTACCTTCGATACTAATTATGACTGGTAACTGTAACTTCGATACTAATTATGACAAGGAACGGTAATTTCGATACAAATTATAGCAGGTAACTGTAACTTCGATACTAATTATGACAGGTAATAGTAACTTCGATACTAATTATGACAAGTAACTATAACTTCGATACAAATTATGACAAGTAACTGTAACTTCGTTACTAATTATGACAAGTAACTATAACTTCGATACAAATTATGACAGGTAACTGTAACTTCGATACTAATTATGACATGAAACTCTAACTTCGTTACTAATTATGACAAGTCCCTGCAATTTCGATACAAATTATGGCAGGTAACTGTAACTTCGATACTAATTATGAGAGGTAACATTAACTTCGATACTAATTATGACAGGAAACTGTAACTTCGTTACTAATTATGACAAGTAACTGTAATTTCGATACAAATTATGACAGGTAACTGTAACGTCGTTACTAATTATGACAAGTAACTGTAATTTCGATACAAATTATGGCAGGTAACAGTACCTTCGATACTAATTATGACAGGTAACAGTAACTTCGATACTAATTATGACAAGTAACTATAACTTCGATACAAATTATGACAGGTAACTGTAACTTCGATACTAATTATGACAAGAAACTCTACCTTCGTTACTAATTATGACAAGTAACTGTAATTTTGATAAAAATTATGGTAGGTAACTGTAACTTCAATACTAATTATGACAGGTAACAGTAACTTCGATACTATTTATGACAGGTAACTGTAACTTCGTTACTAATTAATACAAGTAACTTTAATTTCGATACTAATTATGGCTGGTAACTGTAACTTCGTTACTAATTATGACAAGTCCCTGTATTTTCGATACAAATTATGGCAGGTAACTGTAACTTCGATACTAATTATGACATGTAACTGTAACTTCGATAGTAATTATGACAGGGAACTGTAACTTCGATACCAATTATGACAGTAAACTGTAACTTCGTTACTTATTATGACAAGTAACTGTAATTTCGATACAAATTATGGCAATTAACTGCAACTTCGATACAAATTATGACAGGTAACAGTAACTTCGTTACTAATAATGACAGGTAACATTAACATCGATACTAATTATGACAAGTAACTGTAATTTCGTTACTAATTATGACAAGTAACTGTAATTTCGATACAAATTATGGCAGGTAACTGTAACTTCGATACTAATTAAGACATTTAAGAGTAACTTCGATACTAATTATGACAAGTAACTGTAACTTCGATTCTAATTATGACAGGTAACTGTAACATCGTTACTAATTATGACAAGTAACTGTAATGTCGATACAAATTATGGCAGGTAATTGTAATTTCGATACTAATTATGACAGGTAACAGTAACTTCGATACTAATTATGACAAGTAACAGTAACTTCGATACTAATTATGGAAAGTAACTGTAACTTCGATACTAATTATGACAGGTAACTGTAGCTTCGTTACTAATTATGACAAGTAACGGTAATTTCGATACAAATTTTGGCAGGTAACTGTAACTTCGATACTTATTATGACAGGTAACAGTAACTTCGATACTAATTACGACAAGTAACTGTAACTTCGATACTAATTATGACAGGTAACTATAACTTCGTTACTAATTATGACAAGTAACTGTAATTTTGATACAAATTATGGCAGGTAACTGTAACTTCGATACTAAATATGCCAGGTAACAGTAACTTCGATACTAATTAAGACAAGTAACTATAACTTCGTTACAAATTGTGACAGGTTACTGTAACTTCGATACTAATTATGACAAGAAACTGTAAATTCGTTACTAATTATGATAAGTAACAGTAATTTTGATAAAAAATTATGGTAGGTAACTGTAACTTCAATACTAATTATGACAGGTAACAGTAACTTCGATACTAATTATGACAAGTAACTGTAACTTCGATACTAATTATGACAAGTAACTGTAACTTCGATACTAATTATGACAGGTAACTGTATCTTCGTTACTAATTAAGACAAGTAACTGTAATTTCGTTACAAATTATGGCAGGTAATTGTTATTTCGATACTAATTATGACAGGTAACTGTAACTTCGATACTAATTATGACAAGTAACCGTAACTTCGATACTTATTATGACAAGTAACTGTAACTTCGATACTAATTATGACAGGTAACTGTAACTTCGTTACTAATTATGACAAGTAACTGTAATTTCGATACAAATTTTGGCAGGTAATTGTAACTTCGATACTAATTATGACAGGTAACAGTAACTTCGATACTTATTATGACAAGTAACTGTAACTTCGATACTAATTATGACAGGAAACTGTAACTTCGTTACTAATTATGACAAGTAACTGTAATTTCGATGCAAATTATGGTAGGTAACTGTAACTTCGATACTAATTATGACAGGTAACAGTTACTTCGATACTAACTATGACAGGAAACTGTAACTTCGTTACTAATTATGACAAGTAACTGTAATTTCGATACAAATAATGACAGGTAACTGTAACTTCGTTACTAATTATGACAAGTAACTGTAATTTCGGTACAAATTATGGAAGGTAACAGTACCTTCGATACTAATTATGACTGGTAACTGTAACTTCGATACTAATTATGACAAGGAACGGTAATTTCGATACAAATTATAGCAGGTAACTGTAACTTCGATACTAATTATGACAGGTAATAGTAACTTCGATACTAATTATGACAAGTAACTATAACTTCGATACAAATTATGACAAGTAACTGTAACTTCGTTACTAATTATGACAAGTAACTATAACTTCGATACAAATTATGACAGGTAACTGTAACTTCGATACTAATTATGACATGAAACTCTAACTTCGTTACTAATTATGACAAGTCCCTGCAATTTCGATACAAATTATGGCAGGTAACTGTAACTTCGATACTAATTATGAGAGGTAACATTAACTTCGATACTAATTATGACAGGAAACTGTAACTTCGTTACTAATTATGACAAGTAACTGTAATTTCAATACAAATTATGACAGGTAACTGTAACTTCGTTACTAATTATGACAAGTAACTGTAATTTCGATACAAATTATGGCAGGTAACAGTACCTTCGATACTAATTATGACAGGTAACAGTAACTTCGATACTAATTATGACAAGTAACTATAACTTCGATACAAATTATGACAGGTAACTGTAACTTCGATACTAATTATGACAAGAAACTCTACCTTCGTTACTAATTATGACAAGTAACTGTAATTTTGATAAAAATTATGGTAGGTAACTGTAACTTCAATACTAATTATGACAGGTAACAGTAACTTCGATACTATTTATGACAGGTAACTGTAACTTCGTTACTAATTAATACAAGTAACCTTAATTTCGATACTAATTATGGCTGGTAACTGTAACTTCGTTACTAATTATGACAAGTCCCTGTATTTTCGATACAAATTATGGCAGGTAACTGTAACTTCGATACTAATTATGACATGTAACTGTAACTTCGATAGTAATTATGACAGGGAACTGTAACTTCGTTACTAATTATGACAAGTAACTGTAATTTCGATACAAATTTTTAGCAGGTAACTGTAACTTCGATACTAATTATGACAGGTCACAGTAACTTCGATACTTATTATGACAAGTAACTGTAACTTCGATACTAATTATGACATGTAACTGTAAGTTCGTTACTAATTATGACAAGTAACTGTAATTTCGATACAAATTATGGTAGGTAACTGTAACTTCGGTACTAATCATGACAGGTAACAGTAACTTCGATACTAATTATGACATTTAACTATAACTTCGATACAAATTATGACAGGTAACTGTAACTTCGATACTAATTATGACAAGAAACTCTAACTTCGTTACTAATTATGACAAGTAACTGTAATTTCGATACAAATTATGGCAGGTAACTGTAACTTCGATACTATTTATGACAGGTAACAGTAACTTCGATACTAATTATGACAAGTAACTGTAACTTCGATGCTAATTATGACAGGTAACTGTAACTTCGATACTAATTATGACAAATAACTCTAACTTCGTTACTAATTATGACAAGTTACTGTAATTTTGATAAAAAATTATGGCAGGTAACTGTCACTTCGATACTAATTATGAGAGGTAACAGTAACTTCGATACTAATTATGACAGGTAACAGCAACTTCGTTACTAATTATGACAAAAAACTGTAATTTCGATACTAATTATGGCAGGTAACTGTAACTTCGAAACTAATTATGACAGGTAACTGTAACTTCGATACCAATTATGACAGTAAACTGTAACTTCGTTACTTATTATGACAAGTAACTGTAATTTCGATACAAATTATGGCAATTAACTGCAACTTCGATACAAATTATAACAGGTAACAGTAACTTCGTTACTAATAATGACAGGTAACATTAACATCGATACTAATTATGACAAGTAACTGTAATTTCGTTACTAATTATGACAAGTAACTGTAATTTCGATACAAATTATGGCAGGTAACTGTAACTTCGATACTAATTATGACAGGTAACAGTAACTTCGATACTAATTATGACAGAAAACAGTAACTTCGATACTAATTATGACAGGTAACAGTAACTTCGATAATAATTATGGCAGGTAACTGTAACTTCGACACTAATTATGACTGTTAACTGTAACTTCGTTACTAATTATGACAAGTAACGGTAATTTCGATACAAATTATGGCAGGTAACTGTAACTTCGATACTAATTAAGACATTTAAGAGTAACTTCGATACTAATTATGACAAGTAACTGTAACTTCGATTCTAATTATGACAGGTAACTGTAACATCGTTACTAATTATGACAAGTAACTGTAATTTCGATACAGATTATGGGAGGTAATTGTAATTTCGATACTAATTATGACAGGTAACAGTAACTTCGATACTTATTATGATAAGTAACAGTAACTTCGATACTAATTATGGCAAGATACTGTAACTTCGATACTAATTATGACAGGTAACTGTAACTTCGTTACTAATTATGACATGTAACGGTAATTTCGATACTAATTATGACAGGTAACTGTATCTTCGTTACTAATTAAGACAAGTAACTGTAATTTCGTTACAAATTATGGCAGGTAATTGTAATTTCGATACTAATTATGACAGGTTACTGTAACTTCGATACTAATTATGACAAGTAACAGTAACTTCGATACTTATTATGACAAGTAACTGTAACTTCGATACTAATTATGACAGGTAACTGTAACTTCGTTACTAATTATGACAAGTAACTGTAATTTCGATACAAATTTTGGCAGGTAATTGTAACTTCGATACTAATTATGACAGGTAACAGTAACTTCGATACTTATTATGACAAGTAACTGTAACGTCGATACTAATTATGACAGGAAACTGTAACTTCGTTACTAATTATGAAAAGTAACTGTAATTTCGATGCAAATTACGGCAGGTAACTGTAACTTCGATACTAATTATGACAGGTAACAGTAACTTCGATACTAACTATGACAGGAAACTGTAACTTCGTTACTAATTATGACAAGTAACTGTAATTTCGATACAAATAATGACAGGTAACTGTAACTTCGTTACTAATTATGACAAGTAACTGTAATTTCGATACAAATTATGGAAGGTAACAGTACCTTCGATACTAATTATGACTGGTAACTGTAACTTCGATACTAATTATGACAAGGAACTGTAATTTCGATACAAATTATAGCAGGTAACTGTAACTTCGATACTAATTATGACAGGTAACTGTAACTTCGATACTAATTATGACATGAAACTCTAACTTCGTTACTAATTATGACAAGTCCCTGCAATTTCGATACAAATTATGGCAGGTAACTGTAACTTCGATACTAATTATGACAGGTAACATTAACTTCGATACTAATTATGACAGGAAACTGTAACTTCGTTACTAATTATGACAAAAAACTGTAATTTCGATACTAATTTTGGCAGGTAACTGTAACTTCGAAACTAATTATGACAGGTAACTGTAACTTCGATACCAATTATGACAGTAAATTGTAACTTCGTTACTTATTATGACAAGTAACTGTAATTTCGATACAAATTATGGCAATTAACTGCAACTTCGATAAAAATTATGACAGGTAACAGTAACTTCGTTACTAATAATGACAGGTAACAGTAACTTCGATACTAATTACGACAAGTAACTGTAACTTCGATACTAATTATGACAGGTAACTATAACTTCGTTACTAATTATGACAAGTAACTGTAATTTTGATACAAATTATGGCAGGTAACTGTAACTTCGATACTAAATATGCCAGGTAACAGTAACTTCGATACTAATTAAGACAAGTATCTATAACTTCGTTACAAATTGTGACAGGTTACTGTAACTTCGATACTAATTATGACAAGAAACTGTAAATTCGTTACTAATTATGATAAGTAACAGTAATTTTGATAAAAAATTATGGTAGGTAACTGTAACTTCAATACTAATTATGACAGGTAACAGTAACTTCGAATCTAATTATGACAAGTAACTGTAACTTCGATACAAATTATGACAAGTAACTGTAACTTCGATACTAATTATGACAGGTAACTGTATCTTCGTTACTAATTAAGACAAGTAACTGTAATTTCGTTACAAATTATGGCAGGTAATTGTTATTTCGATACTAATTATGACAGGTAACTGTAACTTCGAAACTAATTATGACAAGTAACCGTAACTTCGATACTTATTATGACAAGTAACTGTAACTTCGATACTAATTATGACAGGTAACTGTAACTTCGTTACTAATTATGACAAGTAACTGTAATTTCGATACAAATTTTGGCAGGTAATTGTAACTTCGATACTAATTATGACAGGTAACAGTAACTTCGATACTTATTATGACAAGTAACTGTAACTTCGATACTAATTATGACAGGAAACTGTAACTTCGTTACTAATTATGACAAGTAACTGTAATTTCGATGCAAATTATGGTAGGTAACTGTAACTTCGATACTAATTATGACAATTAACAGTTACTTCGATACTAACTATGACAGGAAACTGTAACTTCGTTACTAATTATGACAAGTAACTGTAATTTCGATACAAATAATGACAGGTAACTGTAACTTCGTTACTAATTATGACAAGTAACTGTAATTTCGGTACAAATTATGGAAGGTAACAGTACCTTCGATACTAATTATGACTGGTAACTGTAACTTCGATACTAATTATGACAAGGAACGGTAATTTCGATACAAATTATAGCAGGTAACTGTAACTTCGATACTAATTATGACAGGTAATAGTAACTTCGATACTAATTATGACAAGTAACTATAACTTCGATACAAATTATGACAAGTAACTGTAACTTCGTTACTAATTATGACAAGTAACTATAACTTCGATACAAATTATGACAGGTAACTGTAACTTCGATACTAATTATGACATGAAACTCTAACTTCGTTACTAATTATGACAAGTCCCTGCAATTTCGATACAAATTATGGCAGGTAACTGTAACTTCGATACTAATTATGAGAGGTAACATTAACTTCGATACTAATTATGACAGGAAACTGTAACTTCGTTACTAATTATGACAAGTAACTGTAATTTCGATACAAATTATGACAGGTAACTGTAACTTCGTTACTAATTATGACATGTAACTGTAATTTCGATACAAATTATGGCAGGTAACAGTACCTTCGATACTAATTATGACAGGTAACAGTAACTTCGATACTAATTATGACAAGTAACTATAACTTCGATACAAATTATGACAGGTAACTGTAACTTCGATACTAATTATGACAAGAAACTCTACCTTCGTTACTAATTATGACAAGTAACTGTAATTTTGATAAAAATTATGGTAGGTAACTGTAACTTCAATACTAATTATGACAGGTAACAGTAACTTCGATACTATTTATGACAGGTAACTGTAACTTCGTTACTAATTAATACAAGTAACCTTAATTTCGATACTAATTATGGCTGGTAACTGTAACTTCGTTACTAATTATGACAAGTCCCTGTATTTTCGATACAAATTATGGCAGGTAACTGTAACTTCGATACTAATTATGACATGTAACTGTAACTTCGATAGTAATTATGACAGGGAACTGTAACTTCGTTACTAATTATGACAAGTAACTGTAATTTCGATACAAATTTTTAGCAGGTAACTGTAACTTCGATACTAATTATGACAGGTCACAGTAACTTCGATACTTATTATGACAAGTAACTGTAACTTCGATACTAATTATGACATGTAACTGTAAGTTCGTTACTAATTATGACAAGTAACTGTAATTTCGATACAAATTATGGTAGGTAACTGTAACTTCGGTACTAATCATGACAGGTAACAGTAACTTCGATACTAATTATGACATTTAACTATAACTTCGATACAAATTATGACAGGTAACTGTAACTTCGATACTAATTATGACAAGAAACTCTAACTTCGTTACTAATTATGACAAGTAACTGTAATTTCGATACAAATTATGGCAGGTAACTGTAACTTCGATACTATTTATGACAGGTAACAGTAACTTCGATACTAATTATGACAAGTAACTGTAACTTCGTTGCTAATTATGACAGGTAACTGTAACTTCGATACTAATTATGACAAATAACTCTAACTTCGTTACTAATTATGACAAGTTACTGTAATTTTGATAAAAAATTATGGCAGGTAACTGTCACTTCGATACTAATTATGAGAGGTAACAGTAACTTCGATACTAATTATGACAGGTAACAGCAACTTCGTTACTAATTATGACAAAAAACTGTAATTTCGATACTAATTATGGCAGGTAACTGTAACTTCGAAACTAATTATGACAGGTAACTGTAACTTCGATACCAATTATGACAGTAAACTGTAACTTCGTTACTTATTATGACAAGTAACTGTAATTTCGATACAAATTATGGCAATTAACTGCAACTTCGATACAAATTATGACAGGTAACAGTAACTTCGTTACTAATAATGACAGGTAACATTAACATCGATACTAATTATGACAAGTAACTGTAATTTCGTTACTAATTATGACAAGTAACTGTAATTTCGATACAAATTATGGCAGGTAACTGTAACTTCGATACTAATTATGACAGGTAACAGTAACTTCGATACTAATTATGACAGAAAACAGTAACTTCGATACTAATTATGACAGGTAACAGTAACTTCGATAATAATTATGGCAGGTAACTGTAACTTCGACACTAATTATGACTGTTAACTGTAACTTCGTTACTAATTATGACAAGTAACGGTAATTTCGATACAAATTATGGCAGGTAACTGTAACTTCGATACTAATTAAGACATTTAAGAGTAACTTCGATACTAATTATGACAAGTAACTGTAACTTCGATTCTAATTATGACAGGTAACTGTAACATCGTTACTAATTATGACAAGTAACTGTAATTTCGATACAGATTATGGGAGGTAATTGTAATTTCGATACTAATTATGACAGGTAACAGTAACTTCGATACTTATTATGACAAGTAACAGTAACTTCGATACTAATTATGGCAAGTTACTGTAACTTCGATACTAATTATGACAGGTAACTGTAACTTCGTTACTAATTATGACAAGTAACGGTAATTTCGATACTAATTATGACAGGTAGCTGTATCTTCGTTACTAATTAAGACAAGTAACTGTAATTTCGTTACAAATTATGGCAGGTAATTGTAATTTCGATACTAATTATGACAGGTTACTGTAACTTCGATACTAATTATGACAAGTAACAGTAACTTCGATACTTATTATGACAAGTAACTGTAACTTCGATACTAATTATGACAGGTAACTGTAACTTCGTTACTAATTATGACAAGTAACTGTAATTTCGATACAAATTTTGGCAGGTAATTGTAACTTCGATACTAATTATGACAGGTAACAGTAACTTCGATACTTATTATGACAAGTAACTGTAACGTCGATACTAATTATGACAGGAAACTGTAACTTCGTTACTAATTATGACAAGTAACTGTAATTTCGATGCAAATTACGGCAGGTAACTGTAACTTCGATACTAATTATGACAGGTAACAGTAACTTCGATACTAACTATGACAGGAAACTGTAACTTCGTTACTAATTATGACAAGTAACTGTAATTTCGATACAAATAATGACAGGTAACTGTAACTTCGTTACTAATTATGACAAGTAACTGTAATTTCGATACAAATTATGGAAGGTAACAGTACCTTCGATACTAATTATGACTGGTAACTGTAACTTCGATACTAATTATGACAAGGAACTGTAATTTCGATACAAATCATAGCAGGTAACTGTAACTTCGATACTAATTATGACAGGTAACTGTAACTTCGATACTAATTATGACATGAAACTCTAACTTCGTTACTAATTATGACAAGTCCCTGCAATTTCGATACAAATTATGGCAGGTAACTTCGATACTAATTATGACAGGTAACATTAACTTCGATACTAATTATGACAGGAAACTGTAACTTCGTTACTAATTATGACAAAAAACTGTAATTTCGATACTAATTTTGGCAGATAACTGTAACTTCGAAACTAATTATGACAGGTAACTGTAACTTCGATACCAATTATGACAGTAAATTGTAACTTCGTTACTTATTATGACAAGTAACTGTAATTTCGATACAAATTATGGCAATTAACTGCAACTTCGATAAAAATTATGACAGGTAACAGTAACTTCGTTACTAATAATGACAGGTAACAGTAACATCGATACTAATTATGACAAGTAACTGTAACTTCGATACTTATTATGACAGGTAACTGTAACTTCATTACTAATTATGACAAGAAACTGTAACTTCGATACTAATTATGACGTGTAACTGTAACTTCGATAGTAATTATGACAGGGAACTGTAACTTCGTTACTAATTATGACAAGTTACTGTAATTTCGATACAAATTTTTAGCAGGTAACTGTAACTTCGATACTAATTATGACAGGTCACAGTAACTTCGATACTTATTATGACAAGTAACTGTAACTTCGATACTAATTATGACATGTAACTGTAAGTTCGTTACTAATTATGACAAGTAACTGTAATTTCGATAAAAATTACGGTAGGTAACTGTAACTTCGGTACTAATCATGACAGGTAACAGTAACTTCGATACTAATTATGACATTTAACTATAACTTCGATACAAATTATGACAGGTAACTGTAACTTCGATACTAATTATGACAAGAAACTCTAACTTCGTTACTAATTATGACAAGTAACTGTAATTATGATAAAAAATTATGGTAAGTAACTGTAACTTCAATACTAATTATGACAGGTAACAGTAACTTCGATACTAATTATGACAGGTAACTGTAACTTCATTACTAATTATAACAAGTAACTTTAATTTCGATACTAATTATGGCAGGCAACTGTAACTCCGTTACTAATTATGACAAGTCACATTAATTTCGTTACAAATTATGGCAGGTTACAGTAACTTCCATACTAATTATGACAGGTAACAGAAACTTGGATACTAAATATGACAGGAAACTGTAACTTCGTTACAAATTATGACAAGTAACTGTAATTTCGATACAAATTATGACAGGTAACTGTAACTTAGTTACTAATTATGACAAGTAACAGTACCTTCGATGCTAATTATGACAGGTAACTGTAACTTCCATACTAATTATGACAAGGAACTGTAATTTCGATACAAATTATGGCAGGTAACTGTTACTTCATTACTAATTATGACAGGTAACTGTAACTTCGATACTAATTATGACAAGTAACTGTAACTTCGTTACTAATTATGACAAGTAACTGAAATTTCGATACAAATTATGGCAGGCAACTGTAACTTCGTTACTAATTATGACAAGTAACAGTAACTTCGTTTCTAATTATGACATGTAACAGTAACTTCGATACTAATTATGACAGGTAACTGTAACTTCGATACTAATTATGACAGGTAACTGTAACTTCGATAGTAATTATGACAAGTAACTGTAATTTCGATAAGAATTATGACAGATAACAGTAACTTCGATAATAATTTTGACAAGTTACTGGAACTTTGTTACTAATTATGACAAGTAACTGTAATTTCGATACAAATTATGGCAGGTAACTGTAACTTCGATACTATTTATGACAGGTAACAGTAACTTCGATACTAATTATGACAAGTAACTGTAACTTCGATGCTAATTATGACAGGTAACTGTAACTTCGATACTAATTATGACAAGTAACTCTAACTTCGTTACTAATTATGACAAGTTACTGTAATTTTGATAAAAAATTATGGCAGGTAACTGTCACTTCGATACTAATTATGAGAGGTAACAGTAACTTCGATACTAATTATGACAGGTAACAGCAACTTCGTTACTAATTATGACAAGAAACTGTAATTTCGATACTAATTATGGCAGGTAACTGTAACTTCGATACCAATTATGACAGTAAACTGTAACTTCGTTACTTATTATGACAAGTAACTGTAATTTCGATTCAAATTATGGCAATTAACTACAACTTCGATACAAATTATGACAGGTAACAGTAACTTCGTTACTAATTATGACAGGTAACAGTAACATCGATACTAATTATGACAGATAACTGTAATTTCGACACTAATTATGACAGATAACAGTATCTTCGATACTAATTATGACAAGTAACAGTAACTTCGTTACTAATTATGACAAGTAACTGTAATTTCGATACAAATTGTGACAGGTCACTGTAACTTCGATACTAATTATGACAAGAAACTCTAACTTCGTTGCTAATTATGACAAGTAACAGTAATTTTGATATAAAAATTTGGCAGGTAATTGTAACATCGATACAAATTATGACAAGTAACTGTAATTTTGAAAAAAAAATTATGGCAGGTAACTGTAACTTCGATACTATTTATGACAAGTAACTGTAACTTCAATACTTATTCTGACAGGTAACTGTAACTTCGATACTAATTATGACAAGTAACTCTAACTTCGTTACTAATTATGACAAGTAACTGTAATTTTGATAAAAAATTATGGCAGGTAACTGTATCTTCGATGCTAATTATGGGAGGTAAGAGTAACTTCGATACTAATTATGACAGGTAACAGCAACTTCGTTACTAATTACGACAAGTAACTGTAATTTTGATAAAAAATTATGACAGGTAACAGTAACTTCGTTACTAATTATGGCAGGTAACAGTAACATCGATACTAATTATGACAAGTAACTGTAACTTCGTTATGACAAGTAACTGTAATTTCGATACAAATTATGGCAGGTAACTGTAACTTCAATACTAATTATGAGAGGTAACAGTAACTTCGATACTAATTATGACAGAAAACAGTAACTTCGATACTAATTATGACAGGTAACAGTAACTTCGATACTTATTATGACAAGTAACTGTAAATTCGATACTAATTATGACAGGTAACTGTAACTTCGTTACTAATTATGACAAGAAACTGTAATTTCGATACAAATTTTGGCAGGTAATTGTAACTTCGATACAAATTATGACAGGTAACAGTAACTTCGATACTTATTATGACAAGTAACTGTAACTTCGATACTAATTATGACAGGAAACTGTAACTTCGTTACTAATTATGACAAGTAACTGTAATTTCGATGCAAATTATGGCAGGTAACTGTAACTTCGATACTAATTATGACAGGTAACAGTAACTTCGATACTAACTATGACAGGAAACTGTAACTTCGTTACTAATTATGACATTTAACTATAACTTCGATACAAATTATGACAGGTAACTGTAACTTCGATACTAATTATGACAAGAAAATCTAACTTCGTTACTAATTATGACAAGTAACTGTAATTATGATAAAAAATTATGGTAAGTAACTGTAACTTCAATACTAATTATGACAGGTAACAGTAACTTCGATACTAATTATGACAAGGAACTGTAATTTCGATACAAATTATGGCAGGTAACTGTTACTTCGTTACTAATTATGACAGGTAACTGTAACTTCGATACGAATTATGACAAGTAACTGTAACTTCGTTATTAATTATGACAAGTAACTGAAATTTCGATACAAATTATGGCAGGTAACTGTAACTTCGTTACTAATTATGACAAGTAACAGTAACTTCGTTTCTAATTATGACATGTAACAGTAACTTCGATACTAATTATGACAGGTAACTGTAACTTCGATATAATTATGACAGGTAACTGTAACTTCGATACTAATTATGACAAGTAACTGTAATTTCGATAAGAATTATGACTGATAACAGTAACTTCGATAATATTTATGACAAGTTACTGGAACATTGTTCCTGATTATGACAAGTAACTGTAATTTCGATACAAATTATGGCAGGTAACTGTAACTTCGATACTATTTATGACAGGTAACAGTAACTTCGATACTAATTATGACAAGTTACTGTAACTTCGATGCTAATTATGACAGGTAACTGTAACTTCGATACTAATTATGACAAGTAACTCTAACTTCGTTACTAGTTATGACAAGTTACTGTAATTTTGATAAAAAATTATGGCAGGTAACTGTCACTTCGATACTAATTATGAGAGGTAACAGTAACTTCGATACTAATTATGACAGGTAACAGCAACTTCGTTACTAATTATGACAAGAAACTGTAATTTCGATACTAATTATGGCAGGTAACTGTAACTTCGAAACTAATTATGACAGGTAACTGTAACTTCGATACCAATTATGACAGTAAACTGTAACTTCGTTACTTATTATGACAAGTAACTGTAATTTCGATACAAATTATGGCAATTAACTACAACTTCGATACAAATTATGACAGGTAACAGTAACTTCGTTACTAATTATGACAGGTAACAGTAACATCGATACTAATTATGACAAGTAACTGAAACTTCGTTACTAATTATGACAAGTAACTGTAATTTCGATACAAATTATGGCAATTAACTACAACTTCGATACAAATTATGACAGGTAACAGTAACTTCGTTACTAATTATGACAGGTAACAGTAATTTCGATACTAATTATGACAAGTAACTGAAACTTCGTTACTAATTATGACAAGTAACTGTAATTTCGATACAAATTATGGCAGGTAACTGTAACTTTGATACTAATTATGACAGGTAACATTAACTTCGATACTAATTAAGACAAGTAACTGTAACTTCGATACTAATGATGACAGGGAACTGTAACTACGTTACTAATTATGACAAGTAACTGTAATTCCGATGCAAATTATGGCAGGTAACTGTAACTTCGATACTAATTATGACAGGTAACAGTAACTTCGATACTAATTATGACAAGTAACAGTAACTTCGATACTAATTATGACAAGAAACTGTAATTTCGAAACAAATTAGGACAGGTAATTGTAACATCGTTACTAATTATGCCAAGTAATTGCAATTTCGATACAAATTATGGCAGGTAACTGTAACATCGATACTAATTATGACAGGTAACAGTAACTTCGATACTAATTATGACAAGTAACTGTAACTTCGATACTAATTATGACCAGTAACTGTAACTTCGATACTAATTATAACAGGTAATTGTAACTTCGTTACTAATTATGACAAGTAACTGTAATTTTCATAAAAAATTATGGCAGGTAACTGTAACTTCGATACTAATTATGACAGGTAACAGTAACTTCGATACTAATTATGACAGGTAACTGCAACTTCGTTACTAATAATGACAAGTAACTGTAATTTCTATACTAATTATGGCAAGTAACAGTAACTTCGTTACTGATTATGACAAGTAACTGTAATTTCGATACAAATTATGGCAGGTAACTGTAATTTCGACACTAATTATGACAGGTAACAGTAACTTCGATACTAATTATGACAAGTAACAGTAACTTCGTTACTAATTATGACAAGTAACTGTAATTTCGATACAAATTATGGCAGGTAACTGTAACTTCGATACTAATTATGACATTTAAGAGTAACTTCGATACTAATTATGACAAGTAACTGTAACTTCGATACTAATTATGACAGGAAACTGTAACATCGTTACTAATTATGACAAGTAACTGTAATTTCGATACAAATTATAGCAGGCAATTGTAATTTCGATAGTAATTATGACAGGTAACAGTAACTTCGATACTAATTACGACAAGTAACAGTAACTTCGATACTAATTATTACAAGTAACTGTAACTTCGATACTAATTATGACAGGTAACAGTAACTTCGTTACTAATTATGACAAGTAACTGTAATTTCGATACAAATTTTGGCAGGTAACTGTAACTTCGATACTAATTATGACAGGTAACAGTAACTTCGATACTAATTATGACAAGTAACTGTAACTTCGATACTAATTATGACAGGTAACTGTAACTTCGTTACTTATTATGACAAGTAACTGTAATTTCGATACAAATTATGGCAGGTAACTGTAACTTCGATACAAATTGTGACAGGTCACTGTAACTTCGATACTAATTATGACAAGAAACTCTAACTTCGTTGCTAATTATGACAAGCAACAGTAATTTTGATTAAAAAATTTGGCAGGTAATTGTAGCTTCGATACTAATTATGACAAGTAACTGTAATTTTGAAAAAAAAAATTATGGCAGGTAACTGTAACTTCGATACTAATTATGACAAGTAACTGTAACATCGATACAATTATGACAGGTAACTGTAACTTCGATACTAATTATGACAAGTAACTCTAACTTCGTTACTAATTATGACAAGTAACTGTAATTTTGATACAAATTATGGCAGGTAACTGTATCTTCGATGCTAATTATGAGAGGTAACAGTAACTTCGATACTTATGACAGGTAACAGCAACTTCGTTACTAATTATGACAAGTAACTGTAATTCCGATACTAATTAGGGCAGGTAACTGTAACTTCGTTACTAATTATGAGATGTAACTGTAATTTCGATACAAATTGTGGCAGGTAATTGTAATTTCGATACTAATTATGACAGGTAACAGTACCTTCGATACTAATTATGACAAGTAACTGTAACTTCGATAGTAATTATGACAGGTAACTGTAACTTCGTTACTAATTATGACAAGTAACTGTAACTTCGGTACTAATGATGACAGGGAACTGTAACTACGTTACTAATTATGACAAGTAACTGTAATTCCGTTGCAAATTTTGGCAGGTAACTGTAACTTCGATACTAATTATGACAGGTAACAGTAACTTCGATACTAATTATGACAAGTAACAGTAACTTCGATACTAATTATGACAAGAAACTGTAATTTCGAAACAAATTAGGACAGGTAACTGTAACATCGTTACTAATTATGACAAGTAACTGCAATTTCGATACAAATTATGGCAGGTAACTGTAATTTCGACACTAATTATGACAGGTAACAGTAACTTTGATACTAATTATGACAAGTAACAGTAACTTCGTTACTAATTATGACAAGTAACTGTAATTTCGATACAAATTATGACAGTTAACAGTAACTTCGATACTAATTACGACAAGTAACAGTAACTTCGATACTCATTATTACAAGTAACTGTAACTTCGATACTAATTATGACAGGTAACAGTAACTTCGTTACTAATTATGACAAGTAACTGCAATTTCGATACAAATTTTGGCAGGTAACTGTAACTTCGATACTAATTATGACAGGTAACAGTAACTTCGATACTAATTATGACAAGTAACTGTACATCGATACTAATTATGACAGGTAACTGTAACTTCGTTTCTAATTATGACAAGTAACTGTAATTTCGATACAAATTAAGGCAGGTAACTGTAACTTCGATACTAATTATGACAGGTAACAGTAACTTCGATAATAATTATGACAAGTAACTATAACTTCGATACAAATTGTGACAGGTCACTGTAACTTCGATACTAATTATGACAAGAAACTCTAACTTCGTTGCTAATTATGACAAGTAACAGTAATTTTGATATAAAAATTTGGCAGGTAATTGTAACTTCGATACTAATTATGACAAGTAACTGTAATTTTGAAAAAAAAAATATGGCAGGTAACTGTAACTTCGATACTATTTATGACAAGTAACTGTAACTTCGATACTTATTCTGACAGGTAACTGTAACTTCGATACTAATTACGACAAGTAACTCTAACTTCGTTACTAATTATGACAATTAACTGTAATTTTGATAAAAAATTATGGCAGGTAACTGTATCTTCGATGCTAATTATGAGAGGTAACAGTAACTTCGATACTAATTATGACAGGTAACAGCAACTTCGTTACTAATTACGACAAGTAACTGTAATTTTGATAGAAAATTTGACAGGTAACAGTAACTTCGTTACTAATTATGGCAGGTAACAGTAACATCGATACTAATTATGACAAGTAACTGTAACTTCGTTATGACAAGTAACTGTAATTTCGATACAAATTATGGCAGGTAACTGTAACTTCAATACTAATTATGAGAGGTAACAGTAACTTCGATACTAATTATGACAGAAAACAGTAACTTCGATACTAATTATGACAGGTAACAGTAACTTCGATAATAATTATGGCAGGTAACTGTAACTTCGACACTAATTATGACAGTTAACTGTAACTTCGTTACTAATTGTGACAAGTTACTGTAATTTCGATACAAATTATGGCAGGTAACTGTAACTTCGATACAAATTATGACATTTAAGAGTAACTTCGATACTAAGTATGACAAGTAACTGTAACTTCGATTCTAATTATGACAGGTAACTGTAACATCGTTACTAATTATGACAAGTAACTGTAATTTCGATGCAAATTATGGCAGGAAATTGTAATTTCGTTACTAATCATGACAGGTAACAGTAACTTCGATACTAATTAAGACAAGTAACAGTAACTTCGATACTAATTATGACAAGTAACTGTAACTTCGATACTAATTATGACAGGTAACTGTAACTTCGTTACTAATTATGACAAGTAACTGTAATTTGGATACAAATTTTGGCAGGTAACAGTAACTTCGATACTAATTATGACAGGTAACAGTAACTTCGATACTAATTATGACAAGTAGCTGTAACTTCGATACTAATTATGACAGGTAACTGTAACTTCGTTACTATTTATGACAACTAACTGTAATTTTGATACAAATTATGGCAGGAAACTGTAACTTCGATACTAATTATGACAGGTAACAGTAACTTCGATACTAATTAAGACAAGTAACTATAACTTCGATACAAATTGTTACAGGTTACTGTAACTTCGATACTAATTATGACAAGAAACTCTAAATTCGTTAATAATTATGACAAGTAACAGTAATTTTGATAAAAATTATGGTAGGTAACTGTAACTTCAATACTAATTATGACAGGTAACAGTAACTTCGATACTAATTATGACAAGTAACTGTAACTTCGATACTAATTATGACAAGTAACTGTAACTTCGATACTAATTATGACAGGTAACTGTAACATCCTTACTAATTATGACAAGTAACAGTAATTTCGTTACAAATTATGGCAGGTAATTGTAATTTCGATACTAATTATGACAGGTAACTGTAACTTCGATACTAATTATGACAAGTAAAAGTAACTTCGATACTTATTATGACAAGTTACTGTAACTTCGATACTAATTATGACAGGTAACTGTAACTTCGTTACTAATTATGACAAGTAACTGTAATTTCGATACAAATTTTGGCAGGTAACTGTAACTTCGATACTAATTATGACAGGTAACAGTAACTTCGATACTAATTATGACAGGTAACTGCAACTTCGTTTTAATTATGACAAGTAACTGTAATTTCTATACTAATTATGGCAAGTAACAGTAACTTCGTTACTGATTATGACAAGTAACTGTAATTTCGATACAAATTATGGCAGGTAACTGTAATTTCGACACTAATTATGACAGGTAACAGTAACTTCGATACTAATTATGACAAGTAACAGTAACTTCGTTACTACTTATGACAAGTAACTGTAACTTCGATACTAATTATGACAGGTAACTGTAACTTCGATACTAATTATGACAAGTAACTGTAACTTCGATACTAATTATGACAGGTAACTGTAACATCGTCACTAATTATGACAAGTAACTGTAATTTCGATACAAATTATGGCAGGCAATTGTAATTTCGATACTAATTATGACAGGTAACAGTAACTTCGATACTAATTACGACAAGTAACAGTAACTTCGATACTAATTATTACAAGTAACAGTAACTTCGATACTAATTATGACAGGTAACAGTAACTTCGTTACTAATTATGACAAGTAACTGTAATTTCGATACAAATTTTGGCAGGTAACTGTAACTTCGATACTAATTATGACAGGTAACAGTAACTTCGATACTAATTATGACAGGTAACTCTAACTTCGATACTAATTATGACAGGTAACTGTAACTTCGTTACTAATTATGACAAGTAACTGTAATTTCGATACAAATTATGGCAGGTAACTGTATCTTCGATTCTATTTATGACAGGTAACAGTAACTTCGATACTAATTATGACAGGTAACTCTAACTTCGATACTAATTATGACAGGTAACTGTAACTTCGTTACTAATTATGACAAGTAACTGTAATTTCGATACAAATTGTGGCAGGTAATTGTAATTTCGATACTAATTAGGACAGGTAACAGTAACTTCGATACTAATTATGACAAGTAACTGTACTTCGATAGTAATTAGGACAGGTAACTGTAACTTCGTTACTAATTATGACAAGTAACTCTAATTTCGTTACTAATTATGACAAGTAACTGTAATTTTGATAAAAAATTATGACAGGTAACTGTAACTTCGTTACTAATTATGACAGGTAACAGTAACATCGATACTAATTATGGCAAGTAACTGTAACTTCCTTACTAATTATGACAAGTAACTGTAATTTCGATACAAATTGTGGCAGGTAACTGTAACTTCGATACTAATTATGACAGGTAACAGTAACTTCGATACTAATTATGACAGAAAACAGTAACTTTGATACTAATTATGACAGGTAACAGTAACTTCGATAATAATTATGGCAGGTAACTGTAACTTCGACACTAATTATGACAGTTAACTGTAACTTCGTTACTAATTATGACAAGTAACTGTAATTTCGATACAAATTATGGCAGGTAACTGTAACTTCGATACAAATTATGACATTTAAGAGTAACTTCGATACTAATTATGACAAGTAACTGTAACTTCGATTCTAATTATGACAGGTAACTGTAACATCGTTACTAATTATGACAAGTAACTGTAATTTCGATACAAATTATGGCAGGATATTGTAATTTCGTTACTAATCATGACAGGTAACAGTAACTTCGATACTGATTATGACAAGTAACAGTAACTTCGATACAAATTATGACAAGGAACTGTAACTTCGATACTAATTATGACAGGTAACTGTAACTTCGTTACTAATTATGACAAGTAACTGTAATTTCGATACAAATTTTGGCAGGTAACAGTAACTTCGATACTAATTATGACAGGTAACAGTAACTTCGATAGTAATTATGACAAGTAGCTGTAACTTCGATACTAATTATGACAGGTAACTGTAACTTCGTTACTATTTATGACAAGTAACTGTAATTTTGATACAAATTATGACAGGTAACTGTAACTTCGATATTAATTATGACAGGTCACAGTAACTTCGATACTAATTAAGACAAGTAACTATAACTTCGATACAAATTGTGACAGGTTACTGTAACTTCGATACTAATTATGACAAGAAACTCTAAATTCGTTACTAATTACGACAAGTAACAGTAATTTTGATAAAAAATTATGGTAGGTAACTGTAACTTCAATACTAATTATGACAGGTAACAGTAACTTCGATACTAATTATGACAAGTAACTGTAACTTCGATACTAATTATGACAAGTAACTGTAACTTCGATACTAATTATTAGAGGTAACTGTAACATCCTTACTAATTAAGACAAGTAACTGTAATTTCGTTACAAATTATGGCAGGTAATTGTAATTTCGATACTAATTATGACAGGTAACTGTAACTTCGATATTAATTATGACAAGTAACAGTAACTTCGATACTTATTATGACAAGTTACTGTAACTTCGATATTAATTATGACAGGTAACTGTAACTTCGTTACTAATTATGACAAGTAACTGTAATTTCGATACAAATATGGCAGGTAAATGTAACTTCGATACTAATTATGACAGGTAACAGTAACTTCGATACTTATTATGACAAGTAACTGTAACTTCGATACTAATTATGACAGGTTACTGTAACTTCGTTACTAATTATGACAAGTAACTGTAATTTCGATACAAATTATGGCAGGTAACTGTAACTTCGATACTAATTATGACAGGTAACAGTAACTTCGATACTAACTATGACAGGAAACTAACTTCGTTACTAATTATGACAAGTAACTGTAATTTCGATACAAATAATGACAGGTAACTGTAACTTCGTTACTAATTATGACAAATAACTGTAATTTCGATACAAATTATGGCAGGTAACAGTACCTTCGATACTAATTATGACTGGTAACAGTACCTTCGATACTAATTATGACTGGTAACTGTAACTTCGATACTAATTATGCCAAGGGACTGTAATTTCGATACAAATTATAGCAGGTAACTGTAACTTCGATACTAATTATGACAGGTAACAGTAACTTCGATACTAATTATGACAAGTAACTATAACTTCGATACAAATTATGACAAGTAACTGTCACTATGTTACTAATTATGACAAGTAACTATAACTTCGAAACAAATTATGACAGGTAACTGTAACTTCGATACTAATTATGACAAGAAACTCTAACTTCGTTACTAATTATGACAAGTAACGGTAATTTTGATAAAAAATTATGGTAGGTAACTGTAACTTCAACACTAATTATGTCAGGTAACAGTAACTTCGATACTTATTATGACAGGTAACTGTAACTTCGTTACTAATTATGACAAGTAACTTTAATTTCGATACTAATTATGGCAGTTAACTGTAGCTTCGTTACTAATTATGACAAGTCCCTGTAATTTCGATACAAATTATGGCAGGTAACTGTAACTTCGATACTAATTATGACAGGTAACAGTAACTTCGTTACTAATTATGACAGGAAACTGTAACTTCGTTACTAATTATGACAAGTAACTGTAATTTAGATACAAATTAAGGCAGGTAACAGTACCCTCGATACTAATTATGACTGGTAACTGTAACATCGATACTAATTATGACAAGGAACTGTAATTTCGATACAAATTATGGCAGGTAACTGTAACTTCGAAACAAATTATGGCAGGTAACTGTAACTTCGATACTAATTATGACAAGAAACTCTAACTTCGATACTAATTATGACAAGTAACTATAACTTCGATACAAATTATGACAGGTAACTGTAACTTCGATACTAATTATGACAAGAAACTCTACCTTCGTTACTAATTATGACAAGTAACTGTAATTTTGATAAAAATTATGGTAGGTAACTGTAACTTCAATACTATTTATGACAGGTAATTGTAACTTCGTTACTAATTATGACAAGTAACTGTAATATTCATAAAAAATTATGGCAGGTAACTGTAACTTCGATACTAATTATGACAGGTAACAGTAACTTCGATACTAATTATGACAGGTAACTGCAACTTCGTTACTAATTATGACAAGTAACTGTAATTTCTATACTAATTATGGCAAGTAACAGTAACTTCGTTACTGATTATGACAAGTAACTGTAATTTCGATACAAATTATGGCAGGTAACTGTAATTTCGACACTAATTATGACAGGTAACAGTAACTTCGATACTAATTATGACAAGTAACAGTAACTTCGTTACTAATTATGACAAGTAACTGTAATTTCGATACAAATTATGGCAGGTTACTGTAACTTCGATACTTATTATGACATTTAAGAGTAACTTCGATACTAATTATGACAAGTAACTGTAATTTTCATAAAAAATTATGGCAGGTAAATGTAACTTCGATACTAATTATGACAGGTAACTGTAACTTCGATACTAATTATGACAAGTAACTGTAACTTCGATACTAATTATGACAGGTAACTGTAACATCGTTACTAATTATGACAAGTAACTGTAATTTCGATACAAATTATGGCAGGCAATTGTAATTTCGATACTATTATGACAGGTAACAGTAACTTCGATACTAATTACGACAAGTAACAGTAACTTCGATACTATTTATGACTGGTAACAGTACCTTCGATACTAATTATGACTGGTAACTGTAACTTCGATACTAATTATGACAAGGGACTGTAATTTCGATACAAATTATAGCAGGTAACTGTAACTTCGATACTAATTATGACAGGTAACAGTAACTTCGATACTAATTATGACAAGTAACTATAACTTCGATACAAATTATGACAAGTAACTATAACTTCGATACAAATTATGACAAGTAACTGTCACTGCGTTACTAATTATGACAAGTAACTATAACTTCGAAACAAATTATGACAGGTAACTGTAACTTCGATACTAATTATGACAAGAAACTCTAATTTCGTTACTAATTATGACAAGTAACGGTAATTTTGATAAAAAATTATGGTAGGTAACTGTAACTTCAATACTAATTATGTCAGGTAACAGTAACTTCGATACTTATTATGACAGGTAACTGTAACTTCGTTACCAATTATGACAAGTAACTTTAATATCGATACTAATTATGGCAGTTAACTGTAACTTCGTTACTAATTATGACAAGTCCCTGTAATTTCGATACAAATTATGGCAGGTAACTGTAACTTCGATACTAATTATGACAGGTAACAGTAACTTCGATACTAATTATGAAAAGAAACTCTAAATTCGTTACTAATTACGACAAGTAACAGTAATTTTGATAAAAAATTACGGTAGGTAACTGTAACTTCAATACTTATTATGACAGGTAACAGTAACTTCGATACTAATTATGACAAGTAACTGTAACTTCGATACTAATTATGACAAGTAACTGTAACTTCGATACTAATTATGACAGGTAACTGTAACATCCTTACTAATTAAGACAAGTAACTGTAATTTCGTTACAAATTATGGCAGGTAATTGTAATTTCGATACTAATTATGACAGGTAACTGTAACTTCGATACTAATTATGACAAGTAACAGTAACTTCGATACTTATTATGACAAGTTACTGTAACTTCGATATTAATTATGACAGGTAACTGTAACTTCATTACTAATTATGACAAGTAACTGTAATTTCGATACAAATTTTGGCAGGTAACTGTAACTTCGATACTAATTATGACAGGTAACAGTAACTTCGATACTTATTATGACAAGTAACTGTAACTTCGATACTAATTATGACAGGTTACTGTAACTTCGTTACTAATTATGACAAGTAACTGTAATTTCGATACAAATTATGGCAGGTAACTGTAACTTCGATACTAATTATGACAGGTAACAGTAACTTCGATACTAACTATGACAGGAAACTAACTTCGTTACTAATTATGACAAGTAACTGTAATTTCGATACAAATTATGGCAGGTAACAGTACCTTCGATACTAATTATGACTGGTAACAGTACCTTCGATACTAATTATGACTGGTAACTGTAACTTCGATACTAATTATGACAAGGGACTGTAATTTCGATACAAATTATAGCAGGTAACTGTAACTTCGATACTAATTATGACAGGTAACAGTAACTTCGATACTAATTATGACAAGTAACTATAACTTCGATACAAATTATGACAAGTAACTGTCACTGCGTTACTAATTATGACAAGTAACTATAACTTCGAAACAAATTATGACAGGTAACTGTAACTTCGATACTAATTATGACAAGAAACTCTAACTTCGTTACTAATTATGACAAGTAACGGTAATTTTGATAAAAAATTATGGTAGGTAACTGTAACTTCAATACTAATTATGTCAGGTAACAGTAACTTCGATACTTATTATGACAGGTAACTGTAACTTCGTTACTAATTATGACAAGTAACTGTAATTTAGATACAAATTAAGGCAGGTAACAGTACCTTCGATACTAATTATGACTGGTAACTGTAACATCGATACTAATTATGACAAGGAACTGTAATTTCGATACAAATTATGGCAGGTAACTGTAACTTCGATACTAATTATGACAGGTAAAAGTAACTTCGATACTAATTATGACAAGTAACTATAACTTCGATACAAATTATGACAGGTAACTGTAACTTCGATACTAATTATGACAAGAAACTCTACCTTCGTTACTAATTATGACAAGTAACTGTAATTTTGATAAAAATTATGGTAGGTAACTGTAACTTCAATACTAATTATGACAGGTAATTGTAACTTCGTTACTAATTATGACAAGTAACTGTAATTTTCATAAAAAATTATGGCAGGTAACTGTAACTTCGATACTAATTATGACAGGTAACAGTAACTTCGATACTAATTATGACAGGTAACTGCAACTTCGTTTTAATTATGACAAGTAACTGTAATTTCTATACTAATTATGGCAAGTAACAGTAACTTCGTTACTGATTATGACAAGTAACAGTAATTTCGATACAAATTATGGCAGGTAACTGTAATTTTGACACTAATTATGACAGGTAACAGTAACTTCGATACTAATTATGACAAGTAACAGTAACTTCGTTACTACTTATGACAAGTAACTGTAACTTCGATACTAATTATGACAGGTAACTGTAACTTCGATACTAATTATGACAAGTAACTGTAACTTCGATACTAATTATGACAGGTAACTGTAACATCGTTACTAATTATGACAAGTAACTGTAATTTCGATACAAATTATGGCAGGCAATTGTAATTTCGATACTAATTATGACAGGTAACAGTAACTTCGATACTAATTACGACAAGTAACAGTAACTTCGATACTAATTATTACAAGTAACAGTAACTTCGATACTAATTATGACAGGTAACAGTAACTTCGTTACTAATTATGACAAGTAACTGTAATTTCGATACAAATTTTGGCAGGTAACTGTAACTTCGATACTAATTATGACAGGTAACAGTAACTTCGATACTAATTATGACAGGTAACTCTAACTTCGATACTAATTATGACAGGTAACTGTAACTTCGTTACTAATTATGACAAGTAACTGTAATTTCGATACAAATTATGGCAGGTAACTGTATCTTCGATTCTATTTATGACAGGTAACAGTAACTTCGATACTAATTATGACAGGTAACTCTAACTTCGATACTAATTATGACAGGTAACTGTAACTTCGTTACTAATTATGACAAGTAACTGTAATTTCGATACAAATTGTGGCAGGTAATTGTAATTTCGATACTAATTAGGACAGGTAACAGTAACTTCGATACTAATTATGACAAGTAACTGTACTTCGATAGTAATTAGGACAGGTAACTGTAACTTCGTTACTAATTATGACAAGTAACTCTAATTTCGTTACTAATTATGACAAGTAACTGTAATTTTGATAAAAAATTATGACAGGTAACTGTAACTTCGTTACTAATTATGACAGGTAACAGTAACATCGATACTAATTATGGCAAGTAACTGTAACTTCCTTACTAATTATGACAAGTAACTGTAATTTCGATACAAATTGTGGCAGGTAACTGTAACTTCGATACTAATTATGACAGGTAACAGTAACTTCGATACTAATTATGACAGAAAACAGTAACTTTGATACTAATTATGACAGGTAACAGTAACTTCGATAATAATTATGGCAGGTAACTGTAACTTCGACACTAATTATGACAGTTAACTGTAACTTCGTTACTAATTATGACAAGTAACTGTAATTTCGATACAAATTATGGCAGGTAACTGTAACTTCGATACAAATTATGACATTTAAGAGTAACTTCGATACTAATTATGACAAGTAACTGTAACTTCGATTCTAATTATGACAGGTAACTGTAACATCGTTACTAATTATGACAAGTAACTGTAATTTCGATACAAATTATGGCAGGATATTGTAATTTCGTTACTAATCATGACAGGTAACAGTAACTTCGATACTGATTATGACAAGTAACAGTAACTTCGATACAAATTATGACAAGGAACTGTAACTTCGATACTAATTATGACAGGTAACTGTAACTTCGTTACTATTTATGACAAGTAACTGTAATTTTGATACAAATTATGACAGGTAACTGTAACTTCGATATTAATTATGACAGGTCACAGTAACTTCGATACTAATTAAGACAAGTAACTATAACTTCGATACAAATTGTGACAGGTTACTGTAACTTCGATACTAATTATGACAAGAAACTCTAAATTCGTTACTAATTACGACAAGTAACAGTAATTTTGATAAAAAATTATGGTAGGTAACTGTAACTTCAATACTAATTATGACAGGTAACAGTAACTTCGATACTAATTATGACAAGTAACTGTAACTTCGATACTAATTATGACAAGTAACTGTAACTTCGATACTAATTATTACAGGTAACTGTAACATCCTTACTAATTAAGACAAGTAACTGTAATTTCGTTACAAATTATGGCAGGTAATTGTAATTTCGATACTAATTATGACAGGTAACTGTAACTTCGATACTAATTATGACAAGTAACAGTAACTTCGATACTTATTATGACAAGTTACTGTAACTTCGATATTAATTATGACAGGTAACTGTAACTTCGTTACTAATTATGACAAGTAACTGTAATTTCGATACAAATATGGCAGGTAAATGTAACTTCGATACTAATTATGACAGGTAACAGTAACTTCGATACTTATTATGACAAGTAACTGTAACTTCGATACTAATTATGACAGGTTACTGTAACTTCGTTACTAATTATGACAAGTAACTGTAATTTCGATACAAATTATGGCAGGTAACTGTAACTTCGATACTAATTATGACAGGTAACAGTAACTTCGATACTAACTATGACAGGAAACTAACTTCGTTACTAATTATGACAAGTAACTGTAATTTCGATACAAATTATGGCAGGTAACTGTAACTTCGATACTAATTATGACAGGTAACAGTAACTTCGTTACTAATTATGACAGGAAACTGTAACTTCGTTACTAATTATGACAAGTAACTGTAATTTAGATACAAATTAAGGCAGGTAACAGTACCCTCGATACTAATTATGACTGGTAACTGTAACATCGATACTAATTATGACAAGGAACTGTAATTTCGATACAAATTATGGCAGGTAACTGTAACTTCGAAACAAATTATGGCAGGTAACTGTAACTTCGATACTAATTATGACAAGAAACTCTAACTTCGATACTAATTATGACAAGTAACTATAACTTCGATACAAATTATGACAGGTAACTGTAACTTCGATACTAATTATGACAAGAAACTCTACCTTCGTTACTAATTATGACAAGTAACTGTAATTTTGATAAAAATTATGGTAGGTAACTGTAACTTCAATACTATTTATGACAGGTAATTGTAACTTCGTTACTAATTATGACAAGTAACTGTAATTTTCATAAAAAATTATGGCAGGTAACTGTAACTTCGATACTAATTATGACAGGTAACAGTAACTTCGATACTAATTATGACAGGTAACTGCAACTTCGTTACTAATTATGACAAGTAACTGTAATTTCTATACTAATTATGGCAAGTAACAGTAACTTCGTTACTGATTATGACAAGTAACTGTAATTTCAATACAAATTATGGCAGGTAACTGTAATTTCGACACTAATTATGACAGGTAACAGTAACTTCGATACTAATTATGACAAGTAACAGTAACTTCGTTACTAATTATGACAAGTAACTGTAATTTCGATACAAATTATGGCAGGTTACTGTAACTTCGATACTTATTATGACATTTAAGAGTAACTTCGATACTAATTATGACAAGTAACTGTAATTTTCATAAAAAATTATGGCAGGTAACTGTAACTTCGATACTAATTATGACAGGTAACTGTAACTTCGATACTAATTATGACAAGTAACTGTAACTTCGATACTAATTATGACAGGTAACTGTAACATCGTTACTAATTATGACAAGTAACTGTAATTTCGATACAAATTATGGCAGGCAATTGTAATTTCGATACTATTATGACAGGTAACAGTAACTTCGATACTAATTACGACAAGTAACAGTAACTTCGATACTATTTATGACTGGTAACAGTACCTTCGATACTAATTATGACTGGTAACTGTAACTTCGATACTAATTATGACAAGGGACTGTAATTTCGATACAAATTATAGCAGGTAACTGTAACTTCGATACTAATTATGACAGGTAACAGTAACTTCGATACTAATTATGACAAGTAACTATAACTTCGATACAAATTATGACAAGTAACTATAACTTCGATACAAATTATGACAAGTAACTGTCACTGCGTTACTAATTATGACAAGTAACTATAACTTCGAAACAAATTATGACAGGTAACTGTAACTTCGATACTAATTATGACAAGAAACTCTAATTTCGTTACTAATTATGACAAGTAACGGTAATTTTGATAAAAAATTATGGTAGGTAACTGTAACTTCAATACTAATTATGTCAGGTAACAGTAACTTCGATACTTATTATGACAGGTAACTGTAACTTCGTTACCAATTATGACAAGTAACTTTAATTTCGATACTAATTATGGCAGTTAACTGTAACTTCGTTACTAATTATGACAAGTCCCTGTAATTTCGATACAAATTATGGCAGGTAACTGTAACTTCGATACTAATTATGACAGGTAACAGTAACTTCGATACTAATTATGAAAAGAAACTCTAAATTCGTTACTAATTACGACAAGTAACAGTAATTTTGATAAAAAATTACGGTAGGTAACTGTAACTTCAATACTTATTATGACAGGTAACAGTAACTTCGATACTAATTATGACAAGTAACTGTAACTTCGATACTAATTATGACAAGTAACTGTAACTTCGATACTAATTATGACAGGTAACTGTAACATCCTTACTAATTAAGACAAGTAACTGTAATTTCGTTACAAATTATGGCAGGTAATTGTAATTTCGATACTAATTATGACAGGTAACTGTAACTTCGATACTAATTATGACAAGTAACAGTAACTTCGATACTTATTATGACAAGTTACTGTAACTTCGATATTAATTATGACAGGTAACTGTAACTTCATTACTAATTATGACAAGTAACTGTAATTTCGATACAAATTTTGGCAGGTAACTGTAACTTCGATACTAATTATGACAGGTAACAGTAACTTCGATACTTATTATGACAAGTAACTGTAACTTCGATACTAATTATGACAGGTTACTGTAACTTCGTTACTAATTATGACAAGTAACTGTAATTTCGATACAAATTATGGCAGGTACCTGTAACTTCGATACTAATTATGACAGGTAACAGTAACTTCGATACTAACTATGACAGGAAACTAACTTCGTTACTAATTATGACAAGTAACTGTAATTTCGATACAAATTATGGCAGGTAACAGTACCTTCGATACTAATTATGACTGGTAACAGTACCTTCGATACTAATTATGACTGGTAACTGTAACTTCGATACTAATTATGACAAGGGACTGTAATTTCGATACAAATTATAGCAGGTAACTGTAACTTCGATACTAATTATGACAGGTAACAGTAACTTCGATACTAATTATGACAAGTAACTATAACTTCGATACAAATTATGACAAGTAACTGTCACTGCGTTACTAATTATGACAAGTAACTATAACTTCGAAACAAATTATGACAGGTAACTGTAACTTCGATACTAATTATGACAAGAAACTCTAACTTCGTTACTAATTATGACAAGTAACGGTAATTTTGATAAAAAATTATGGTAGGTAACTGTAACTTCAATACTAATTATGTCAGGTAACAGTAACTTCGATACTTATTATGACAGGTAACTGTAACTTCGTTACTAATTATGACAAGTAACTGTAATTTAGATACAAATTAAGGCAGGTAACAGTACCTTCGATACTAATTATGACTGGTAACTGTAACATCGATACTAATTATGACAAGGAACTGTAATTTCGATACAAATTATGGCAGGTAACTGTAACTTCGATACTAATTATGACAGGTAAAAGTAACTTCGATACTAATTATGACAAGTAACTATAACTTCGATACAAATTATGACAGGTAACTGTAACTTCGATACTAATTATGACAAGAAACTCTACCTTCGTTACTAATTATGACAAGTAACTGTAATTTTGATAAAAATTATGGTAGGTAACTGTAACTTCAATACTAATTATGACAGGTAATTGTAACTTCGTTACTAATTATGACAAGTAACTGTAATTTTCATAAAAAATTATGGCAGGTAACTGTAACTTCGATACTAATTATGACAGGTAACAGTAACTTCGATACTAATTATGACAGGTAACTGCAACTTCGTTTTAATTATGACAAGTAACTGTAATTTCTATACTAATTATGGCAAGTAACAGTAACTTCGTTACTGATTATGACAAGTAACAGTAATTTCGATACAAATTATGGCAGGTAACTGTAATTTCGACACTAATTATGACAGGTAACAGTAACTTCGATACTAATTATGACAAGTAACAGTAACTTCGTTACTACTTATGACAAGTAACTGTAACTTCGATACTAATTATGACAGGTAACTGTAACTTCGATACTAATTATGACAAGTAACTGTAACTTCGATACTAATTATGACAGGTAACTGTAACATCGTTACTAATTATGACAAGTAACTGTAATTTCGATACAAATTATGGCAGGCAATTGTAATTTCGATACTAATTATGACAGGTAACAGTAACTTCGATACTAATTACGACAAGTAACAGTAACTTCGATACTAATTATTACAAGTAACAGTAACTTCGATACTAATTATGACAGGTAACAGTAACTTCGTTACTAATTATGACAAGTAACTGTAATTTCGATACAAATTTTGGCAGGTAACTGTAACTTCGATACTAATTATGACAGGTAACAGTAACTTCGATACTAATTATGACAGGTAACTCTAACTTCGATACTAATTATGACAGGTAACTGTAACTTCGTTACTAATTATGACAAGTAACTGTAATTTCGATACAAATTATGGCAGGTAACTGTATCTTCGATTCTATTTATGACAGGTAACAGTAACTTCGATACTAATTATGACAGGTAACTCTAACTTCGATACTAATTATGACAGGTAACTGTAACTTCGTTACTAATTATGACAAGTAACTGTAATTTCGATACAAATTGTGGCAGGTAATTGTAATTTCGATACTAATTAGGACAGGTAACAGTAACTTCGATACTAATTATGACAAGTAACTGTACTTCGATAGTAATTAGGACAGGTAACTGTAACTTCGTTACTAATTATGACAAGTAACTCTAATTTCGTTACTAATTATGACAAGTAACTGTAATTTTGATAAAAAATTATGACAGGTAACTGTAACTTCGTTACTAATTATGACAGGTAACAGTAACATCGATACTAATTATGGCAAGTAACTGTAACTTCCTTACTAATTATGACAAGTAACTGTAATTTCGATACAAATTGTGGCAGGTAACTGTAACTTCGATACTAATTATGACAGGTAACAGTAACTTCGATACTAATTATGACAGAAAACAGTAACTTTGATACTAATTATGACAGGTAACAGTAACTTCGATAATAATTATGGCAGGTAACTGTAACTTCGACACTAATTATGACAGTTAACTGTAACTTCGTTACTAATTATGACAAGTAACTGTAATTTCGATACAAATTATGGCAGGTAACTGTAACTTCGATACAAATTATGACATTTAAGAGTAACTTCGATACTAATTATGACTAGTAACTGTAACTTCGATTCTAATTATGACAGGTAACTGTAACATCGTTACTAATTATGACAAGTAACTGTAATTTCGATACAAATTATGGCAGGATATTGTAATTTCGTTACTAATCATGACAGGTAACAGTAACTTCGATACTGATTATGACAAGTAACAGTAACTTCGATACAAATTATGACAAGGAACTGTAACTTCGATACTAATTATGACAGGTAACTGTAACTTCGTTACTATTTATGACAAGTAACTGTAATTTTGATACAAATTATGACAGGTAACTGTAACTTCGATATTAATTATGACAGGTCACAGTAACTTCGATACTAATTAAGACAAGTAACTATAACTTCGATACAAATTGTGACAGGTTACTGTAACTTCGATACTAATTATGACAAGAAACTCTAAATTCGTTACTAATTACGACAAGTAACAGTAATTTTGATAAAAAATTATGGTAGGTAACTGTAACTTCAATACTAATTATGACAGGTAACAGTAACTTCGATACTAATTATGACAAGTAACTGTAACTTCGATACTAATTATGACAAGTAACTGTAACTTCGATACTAATTATTACAGGTAACTGTAACATCCTTACTAATTAAGACAAGTAACTGTAATTTCGTTACAAATTATGGCAGGTAATTGTAATTTCGATACTAATTATGACAGGTAACTGTAACTTCGATTCTAATTATGACAAGTAACAGTAACTTCGATACTTATTATGACAAGTTACTGTAACTTCGATATTAATTATGACAGGTAACTGTAACTTCGTTACTAATTATGACAAGTAACTGTAATTTCGATACAAATATGGCAGGTAAATGTAACTTCGATACTAATTATGACAGGTAACAGTAACTTCGATACTTATTATGACAAGTAACTGTAACTTGGATACTAATTATGACAGGTTACTGTAACTTCGTTACTAATTATGACAAGTAACTGTAATTTCGATACAAATTATGGCAGGTAACTGTAACTTCGATACTAATTATGACAGGTAACAGTAACTTCGATACTAACTATGACAGGAAACTAACTTCGTTACTAATTATGACAAGTAACTGTAATTTCGATACAAATAATGACAGGTAACTGTAACTTCGTTACTAATTATGACAAGTAACTGTAATTTCGATACAAATTATGGCAGGTAACAGTACCTTCGATACTAATTATGACTGGTAACAGTACCTTCGATACTAATTATGACTGGTAACGGTAACTTCGATACTAATTATGACAAGGGACTGTAATTTCGATACAAATTATAGCAGGTAACTGTAACTTCGATACTAATTATGACAGGTAACAGTAACTTCGATACTAATTATGACAAGTAACTATAACTTCGATACAAATTATGACATGTAACTGTCACTATGTTACTAATTATGACAAGTAACTATAACTTCGAAACAAATTATGACAGGTAACTGTAACTTCGATACTAATTATGACAAGAAACTCTAACTTCGTTACTAATTATGACAAGTAACGGTAATTTTGATAAAAAATTATGGTAAGTAACTGTAACTTCAATACTAATTATGTCAGGTAACAGTAACTTCGATACTTATTATGACAGGTAACTGTAACTTCGTTACTAATTATGACAAGTAACTTTAATTTCGATACTAATTATGGCAGTTAACTGTAGCTTCGTTACTAATTATGACAAGTCCCTGTAATTTCGATACAAATTATGGCAGGTAACTGTAACTTCGATACTAATTATGACAGGTAACAGTAACTTCGTTACTAATTATGACAGGAAACTGTAACTTCGTTACTAATTATGACAAGTAACTGTAATTTAGATACAAATTAAGGCAGGTAACAGTACCCTCGATACTAATTATGACTGGTAACTGTAACATCGATACTAATTATGACAAGGAACTGTAATTTCGATACAAATTATGGCAGGTAACTGTAACTTCGAAACAAATTATGGCAGGTAACTGTAACTTCGATACTAATTATGACAAGAAACTCTAACTTCGATACTAATTATGACAAGTAACTATAACTTCGATACAAATTATGACAGGTAACTGTAACTTCGATACTAATTATGACAAGAAACTCTACCTTCGTTACTAATTATGACAAGTAACTGTAATTTTGATAAAAATTATGGTAGGTAACTGTAACTTCAATACTATTTATGACAGGTAATTGTAACTTCGTTACTAATTATGACAAGTAACTGTAATTTTCATAAAAAATTATGGCAGGTAACTGTAACTTCGATACTAATTATGACAGGTAACAGTAACTTCGATACTAATTATGACAGGTAACTGCAACTTCGTTACTAATTATGACAAGTAACTGTAATTTCTATACTAATTATGGCAAGTAACAGTAACTTCGTTACTGATTATGACAAGTAACTGTAATTTCGATACAAATTATGGCAGGTAACTGTAATTTCGACACTAATTATGACAGGTAACAGTAACTTCGATACTAATTATGACAAGTAACAGTAACTTCGTTACTAATTATGACAAGTAACTGTAATTTCGATACAAATTATGGCAGGTTACTGTAACTTCGATACTTATTATGACATTTAAGAGTAACTTCGATACTAATTATGACAAGTAACTGTAATTTTCATAAAAAATTATGGCAGGTAACTGTAACTTCGATACTAATTATGACAGGTAACTGTAACTTCGATACTAATTATGACAAGTAACTGTAACTTCGATACTAATTATGACAGGTAACTGTAACATCGTTACTAATTATGACAAGTAACTGTAATTTCGATACAAATTATGGCAGGCAATTGTAATTTCGATACTATTATGACAGGTAACAGTAACTTCGATACTAATTACGACAAGTAACAGTAACTTCGATACTATTTATGACTGGTAACAGTACCTTCGATACTAATTATGACTGGTAACTGTAACTTCGATACTAATTATGACAAGGGACTGTAATTTCGATACAAATTATAGCAGGTAACTGTAACTTCGATACTAATTATGACAGGTAACAGTAACTTCGATACTAATTATGACAAGTAACTATAACTTCGATACAAATTATGACAAGTAACTATAACTTCGATACAAATTATGACAAGTAACTGTCACTGCGTTACTAATTATGACAAGTAACTATAACTTCGAAACAAATTATGACAGGTAACTGTAACTTCGATACTAATTATGACAAGAAACTCTAACTTCGTTACTAATTATGACAAGTAACGGTAATTTTGATAAAAAATTATGGTAGGTAACTGTAACTTCAATACTAATTATGTCAGGTAACAGTAACTTCGATACTTATTATGACAGGTAACTGTAACTTCGTTACCAATTATGACAAGTAACTTTAATTTCGATACTAATTATGGCAGTTAACTGTAACTTCGTTACTAATTATGACAAGTCCCTGTAATTTCATAAAAATTATGGCAGGTAACTGTAACTTCGATACTAATTATGACAGGTAACAGTAACTTCGTTACTAATTATGACAGGAAACTGTAACTTAGTTACTAATTATGACAAGTAAATGTAATTTAGATACAAATTAAGGCAGGTAACAGTACCTTCGATACTAATTATGACTGGTAACTGTAACATCGATACTAATTATGACAAGGAACTGTAATTTCGATACAAATTATGGCAGGTAACTGTAACTTCGATACTAATTATGACAGGTAAAAGTAACTTCGATACTAATTATGACAAGTAACTATAACTTCGATACAAATTATGACAGGTAACTGTAACTTCGATACTAATTATGACAAGAAACTCTACCTTCGTTACTAATTATGACAAGTAACTGTAATTTTGATAAAAATTATGGTAGGTAACTGTAACTTCAATACTAATTATGACAGGTAATTGTAACTTCGTTACTAATTATGACAAGTAACTGTAATTTTCATAAAAAATTATGGCAGGTAACTGTAACTTCGATACTAATTATGACAGGTAACAGTAACTTCGATACTAATTATGACAGGTAACTGCAACTTCGTTACTAACTATGACAAGTAACTGTAATTTCTATACTAATTATGGCAAGTAACAGTAACTTCGTTACTAATTATGACAAGTCCCTGTAATTTCGATACAAATTATGGCAGGTAACTGTAACTTCGATACTAATTATGACAGGTAACAGTAACTTCGTTACTAATTATGACAGGAAACTGTAACTTAGTTACTAATTATGACAAGTAAATGTAATTTAGATACAAATTAAGGCAGGTAACAGTACCTTCGATACTAATTATGACTGGTAACTGTAACATCGATACTAATTTTGACAAGGAACTGTAATTTCGATACAAATTATGGCAGGTAACTGTAACTTCGATACTAATTATGACAGGTAAAAGTAACTTCGATACTAATTATGACAAGTAACTATAACTTCGATACAAATTATGACAGGTAACTGTAACTTCGATACTAATTATGACAAGAAACTCTACCTTCGTTACTAATTATGACAAGTAACTGTAATTTTGATAAAAATTATGGTAGGTAACTGTAACTTCAATACTAATTATGACAGGTAATTGTAACTTCGTTACTAATTATGACAAGTAACTGTAATTTTCATAAAAAATTATGGCAGGTAACTGTAACTTCGATACTAATTATGACAGGTAACAGTAACTTCGATACTAATTATGACAGGTAACTGCAACTTCGTTACTAATTATGACAAGTAACTGTAATTTCTATACTAATTATGGCAAGTAACAGTAACTTCGTTACTAATTATGACAAGTCCCTGTAATTTCGATACAAATTATGGCAGGTAACTGTAACTTCGATACTAATTATGACAGGTAACAGTAACTTCGTTACTAATTATGACAGGAAACTGTAACTTAGTTACTAATTATGACAAGTAAATGTAATTTAGATACAAATTAAGGCAGGTAACAGTACCTTCGATACTAATTATGACTGGTAACTGTAACATCGATACTAATTATGACAAGGGACTGTAATTTCGATACAAATTATAGCAGGTAACTATAACTTCGATACTAATTATGACAGGTAACAGTAACTTCGTTACTAATTATGACAGGAAACTGTAACTTAGTTACTAATTATGACAAGTAAATGTAATTTAGATACAAATTAAGGCAGGTAACAGTACCTTCGATACTAATTATGACTGGTAACTGTAACATCGATACTAATTATGACAAGGAACTGTAATTTCGATACAAATTATGGCAGGTAACTGTAACTTCGATACTAATTATGACAGGTAAAAGTAACTTCGATACTAATTATGACAAGTAACTATAACTTCGATACAAATTATGACAGGTAACTGTAACTTCGATACTAATTATGACAAGAAACTCTACCTTCGTTACTAATTATGACAAGTAACTGTAATTTTGATAAAAATTATGGTAGGTAACTGTAACTTCAATACTAATTATGACAGGTAATTGTAACTTCGTTACTAATTATGACAAGTAACTGTAATTTTCATAAAAAATTATGGCAGGTAACTGTAACTTCGATACTAATTATGACAGGTAACAGTAACTTCGATACTAATTATGACAGGTAACTGCAACTTCGTTACTAACTATGACAAGTAACTGTAATTTCTATACTAATTATGGCAAGTAACAGTAACTTCGTTACTAATTATGACAAGTCCCTGTAATTTCGATACAAATTATGGCAGGTAACTGTAACTTCGATACTAATTATGACAGGTAACAGTAACTTCGTTACTAATTATGACAGGAAACTGTAACTTAGTTACTAATTATGACAAGTAAATGTAATTTAGATACAAATTAAGGCAGGTAACAGTAACTTCGATACTAATTATGACTGGTAACTGTAACATCGATACTAATTTTGACAAGGAACTGTAATTTCGATACAAATTATGGCAGGTAACTGTAACTTCGATACTAATTATGACAGGTAAAAGTAACTTCGATACTAATTATGACAAGTAACTATAACTTCGATACAAATTATGACAGGTAACTGTAACTTCGATACTAATTATGACAAGAAACTCTACCTTCGTTACTAATTATGACAAGTAACTGTAATTTTGATAAAAATTATGGTAGGTAACTGTAACTCCAATACTAATTATGACAGGTAATTGTAACTTCGTTACTAATTATGACAAGTAACTGTAATTTTCATAAAAAATTATGGCAGGTAACTGTAACTTCGATACTAATTATGACAGGTAACAGTAACTTCGATACTAATTATGACAGGTAACTGCAACTTCGTTACTAATTATGACAAGTAACTGTAATTTCTATACTAATTATGGCAAGTAACAGTAACTTCGTTACTAATTATGACAAGTCCCTGTAATTTCGATACAAATTATGGCAGGTAACTGTAACTTCGATACTAATTATGACAGGTAACAGTAACTTCGTTACTAATTATGACAGGAAACTGTAACTTAGTTACTAATTATGACAAGTAAATGTAATTTAGATACAAATTAAGGCAGGTAACAGTACCTTCGATACTAATTATGACTGGTAACTGTAACATCGATACTAATTATGACAAGGGACTGTAATTTCGATACAAATTATAGCAGGTAACTATAACTTCGATACTAATTATGACAGGTAACAGTAACTTCGATACTAATTATGACAAGTAACTATAACTTCGATACAAATTATGACAAGTAACTGTCACTGCGTTACTAATTATGACAAGTAACTATAACTTCGAAACAAATTATGACAGGTAACTGTAACTTCGATACTAATTATGACAAGAAACTCTAACTTCGTTACTAATTATGACAAGTAACGGTAATTTTGATAAAAAATTATGGTAGGTAACTGTAACTTCAATACTAATTATGTCAGGTAACAGTAACTTCGATACTTATTATGACAGGTAACTGTAACTTCGTTACCAATTATGACAAGTAACTTTAATTTCGATACTAATTATGGCAGTTAACTGTAACTTCGTTACTAATTATGACAAGTCCCTGTAATTTCGATACAAATTATGGCAGGTAACTGTAACTTCGATACTAATTATGACAGGTAACAGTAACTTCGTTACTAATTATGACAGGAAACTGTAACTTAGTTACTAATTATGACAAATAAATGTAATTTAGATACAAATTAAGGCAGGTAACAGTACCTTCGATACTAATTATGACTGGTAACTGTAACATCGATACTAATTATGACAAGGAACTGTAATTTCGATACAAATTATGGCAGGTAACTGTAACTTCGATACTAATTATGACAGGTAAAAGTAACTTCGATACTAATTATGACAAGTAACTATAACTTCGATACAAATTATGACAGGTAACTGTAACTTCGATACTAATTATGACAAGAAACTCTACCTTCGTTACTAATTATGACAAGTAACTGTAATTTTGATAAAAATTATGGTAGGTAACTGTAACTTCAATACTAATTATGACAGGTAATTGTAACTTCGTTACTAATTATGACAAGTAACTGTAATTTTCATAAAAAATTATGGCAGGTAACTGTAACTTCGATACTAATTATGACAGGTAACAGTAACTTCGATACTAATTATGACAGGTAACTGCAACTTCGTTACTAATTATGACAAGTAACTGTAATTTCTATACTAATTATGGCAAGTAACAGTAACTTCGTTACTGATTATGACAAGTAACTGTAATTTCGATACAAATTATGGCAGGTAACTGTAATTTCGACACTAATTATGACAGGTAACAGTAACTTCGATACAAATTATGACAAGTAACAGTAACTTCGTTACTAATTATGACAAGTAACTGTAATTTCGATACAAATTATGGCAGGTTACTGTAACTTCGATACTTATTATGACATTTAAGAGTAACTTCGATACTAATTATGACAAGTAACTGTAATTTTCATAAAAAATTATGGCAGGTAACTGTAACTTCGATACTAATTATGACAGGTAACTGTAACTTCCATACTAATTATGACAAGTAACTGTAACTTCGATACTAATTATGACAGGTAACTGTAACATCGTTACTAATTATGACAAGTAACTGTAATTTCGATACAAATTATGGCAGGCAATTGTATTTTCGATACTTATTATGACACTTAACAGTAACTTCGATACTAATTACGACAAGTAACAGTGACTTCGATACTAATTATTACAAGTAACAGTAACTTCGATACTAATTATGACAGGTAACAGTAACTTCGTTACTAATTATGACAAGTAACTGTAATTTCGATACAAATTTTGGCAGGTAACTGTAACTTCGATACTAATTATGACAGGTAACAGTAACTTCGATAATAATTATGACAGGTAACTCTAACTTCGATACTAATTATGACAAGTAACTGTAACTTCGATACTAATTATGACAGGTAACTGTAACTTCGTTACTAATTATGACATGTAACTGTAATTTCGATACAAATTTTGGCAGGTAACTGTAACTTCGATACTTATTATGACAGGTAACAGTAACTTCGATACTAATTATGACAAGTAACTGTAACTTCGATACTATTTATGACAGGTAACTGTAACTTCGTTACTAATTATGACAAGTAACTGTAATTTCGATACAAATTATGGCAGGTAACAGTAACTTCGATACTAATTAGACAGGTAACAGTAACTTCGATACTAATTATGACAGGAAACTCTACCTTCGTTACTAATTATGACAAGTAACTGTAATTTTGATAAAAAATTATGGTAGGTAACTGTAACTTCAATACTAATTATGACAGGTAACAGTAACTTCGATACTAATTATGATAGGTAACTGTAACTTCGTTACTAATTATGACAAGTAACTTTAATTTCGATACTAATTATGGCAGGTAACTGTAACTTCGTTACTAATTATGACAAGTCCCTGTAATTTCGATACAAATTATGGCAGGTAACTGTAACTTCGATACTAATTATGACAAGTAAATGTAACTTCGATACTAATTATGACAGGTAACTGTAACTCCGTTACTAATTATGACAAGTAACTGTAATTTCGATACAAATTTTGGCAGGTAACTGTAACTTCGATACTAATTATGACATGTAACAGTAACGTCGATTCTAATTATGACAAGCAACAGTAACTTTGATACTAATTATGACAGGTTACTGTAACTTCGTTACTAATTATGACAAGTAACTGTAATTTCGATAGAAATTATGGCAGGTAACTGTAACTTCGATACTAATTATGACAGGTAACAGTAACTTCGATACTAATTATGACAAGTAACTATAACTTCGATACAAATTATGACAGGTAACTGTAACTTCGATATTAATTATGACAAGAAACTCCAACTTCGTTACTAATTATGAGAAGTAACAGTACCTTCGATGCTAATTATGACAGGTAACTGAAACTTCGATACTAATTATGACAAGGAACTGTAATTTCGATACAAATTGTGGCAGGTAACTGTAACTTCGTTACTAATTATGACAAGTAACTGTAATTTCGATACAAATTTTGGCAGGTAACTGTAACTTCGATACTAATTATGACAGATTATGGCAGGTAACTGTAACTTCCATACTAATTATGAGAGGTAACAGTAACTTCGATACTAATTATGACAGGAAACTGTAACTTCGTTACTAATTATGACAAGTAACTGTAATTTCGATACAAATTATGACAGGTAACTGTAACTTCGTTACTAATTATGACAAGTAGCAGTAACTTCGATGCTAATTATGACAGGTAACTGTAACTTCGATACTAATTATGACAAGGAACTGTAATTTCGATACAAATTATGGCAGGTAACTGTAACTTCGTTACTAATTATGACAAGTAACTGTAATTTCGATACAAATTTTGGCAGGTAACTGTAACTTCGATACTAATTATGACAGGTAACAGTAACTTCGATACTAATTATGACAAGTAACTGTAACTTCGATACAAATTATGACAGGTAACTGTAACTTCGATACTTATTATGACAAGAAACCCTAACTTCGTTACTAATTATGACAAGTAACTGTAATTTTGATAAAAAAATAGGTAGGTAACTGTAACTTCAATACTAATTATGACAGGTAATAGTAACTTCGATACTAATTATGACAGGTAACTATAACTTCGATGCAAATTATGACAGGTAACTGTGACTTCGTTACTAATTTAGACAGGTAACAGTAACGTCGATACTAATTATGACATGTAACAGTACCTTCGATGCTAATTATGGCAGGTAACTGTAACTTCGATACTAATTATGACAAGTAACTGTAACTTCGATACTAATTATGACAGGTAACTTTAACTTCGTTGCTAATTATGACAAGTAACTGTAATTTCGTTGCAAATTATGGCAGGTAATTGTAATTTCGATACTAATTATGACAGGTAACAGTAACTTCGATGCTAATTATGACAAGTAACAGTAACTTCGATACTAATTATGACAATTAACTGTAACTTCGATACTAATTATGAGAGGTAACTGTAACTTCGTTACTAATTATGACAAGTAACTGTAATTTCGATAAAATTATGGCAGGTAACTGTGACTTCGATACTAATTATGACAGGTATCAGTAACTTCGATACTAATTATGACAAGTAACTATAACTTCGATACAAATTATGACAGACAACTGTAACTTCGATACTAATTATGACAAGAAACTCTAACTTCGTTACTAACTATGACAAGTAACTGTAATTTTGATTTAAAAAATTTGGTAGGTAACTATATCTTCAATACTAATTATGACAGGTAACAGTAACTTCGATACTAATTAGGACAGGTAACTGTAACTTCGTTACTAATTATGACAAGTAACTTTAATTTCAATACTAATTATGGCAGGTAACTGTAACTTCGTTACTAATTATGTCAAGTCCCTGTAATTACGATACAAATTATGACAGGTAACTGTAACTTCGATACTTATTATGACAGGTAACAGTAACTTCGATACTAATTATGACAAGTTACAGTAACTTCGATACTAATTATGACAAGCAACTGTAACTTCGATACTAATTATGACAGGTAACTGTAACTTCGTTACTAATTATGACATGTAACTGTAATTTCGATACAAATTTTGGCAGGTAACTGTAACTTCGATACTAATTATGACAAGTAACTGTAATTTCGTTACAAATTGTGGCGGGTAATTGTAATTTCGATACTAATTATGACAGGTAACAGTAACTTCGATACTAATTATGACAAGTAACAGTAACTTCCATACTAATTATGACAAGTAACTGTAACTTCTATACTAATTATGACAAGTAACTGTAACTTCGATACTAATTATGACAGGTAACTGTAACTTCGTTACTAATTATGACATGTAACTGTAATTTCGATACAAATTTTGGCAGGTAACTGTAACTTCGATACTTATTATGACTGGTAACAGTAACTTCGATACTAATTATGACAAGTAACTGTAACTTCGATACTATTTATGACAGGTAACTGTAACTTCGTTACTAATTATGACAAGTAACTGTAATTTTGATACAAATTATGGCAGGTAACTGTAACTTTGATACTAATTATGACTGGTAACACTATCTTCGATACTAATTATGACAATTAACTATAACTTCGGTACAAATTATGACAGGTAACTGTAACTTCGATACTAATCATGACAAGAAACTCTAAATTCGTTACTAATTATGACAAGTAACTGTAATTTTGTTAAAAAATTATGGTAGGTAACTGTAACTTCAATACTAATTATGACAGGTAACAGTAACTTCGATACTAATTATGACAGGTAACTGTAACTTCGTTCCTAATTATGACAAGTAACTGTAATTTCGATACAAATTATGACAGGTAACTGTAACTTCGTTACTAATTATGACAAGTAACTGTAATTTCGATACAAATTATGGCAGGTAACAGTAACTTCGATACTAATTAGACAGGTAACAGTAACTTCGATACTAATTATGACAGGAAACTCTACCATCGTTACTAATTATGACAAGTAACTGTAATTTTGATAAAAAATTATGGTAGGTAACTGTAACTTCAATACTAATTATGACAGGTAACAGTAACTTCGATACTAATTATGACAGGTAACTGTAACTTCGTTACTAATTATGACAAGTAACTTTAATTTCGATACTAATTACGGCAGGTAACTGTAACTTAGTTACTAATTATGACAAGTCCCTGTAATTTCGATACAAATTATGGCAGGTAACTGTAACTTCGATACTAATTATTACAAGTAACTGTAACTTCGATACTAATTATGACAGGTAACTGTATCTTCGTTACTAATTATGACAAGTAACTGTAATTTCGATACAAATTTTGGCAGGTAACTGTAACTTCGTTACTAATTATGACAGGTAACAGTAACTTCGATTCTAATTATGACAAGTAACTGTAACTTCGATACTAATTATGACAGGTAACTGTAACTTCGTTTCTAATTATGACAAGTAACTGTAACTTCAATACAAATTTAGGCAGGTTACCGTAACTTCGATACTAATTATGACAGGTAACAGTAACTTCGATACTAATTATGACAAGTAAATATAACTTCGATACAAATTATGACAGGTAACTGTAATTTCGATACTAATTATGACAAGAAACTCTAACTTCGTTACTAATTATGACAAGTAACTGTAATTTTGATAAAAAATTATGGTAGGTAACTGTAACTTCAATACTAATTATGACAGGTAACAGTAACGTCGATACTAATTATGACAAGTAACAGTACCTTCGATGCTAATTATAGACAGGTAACTGTAACTTCGATACTAATTAAAACAAGGAACTGTAATTTCGATACAAATTATGGCAGGTAACTGTAACTTCGTTACTAATTATGACAAGTAACTGTAATTTCGATACAAATTTTGGCAGGAAACTGTAACTTCGATACTAATTATGACAAGTCCCTGTAATTTCGATACAAATTATGGCAGGTAACTGTAACTTCCATACTAATTATGACAGGTAACAGTAACTTCAATACTAATTATGACAGGAAACTGTAACTTCGTTACTAATTAGGACAAGTAACTGTAATTTCGATACAAATTATGACAGGTAACTGTAACTTCGTTACTAATTATGACAAGTAACAGTACCTTCGATGCTAATTATGACAGGTAACTGTAACTTCGATACTAATTATGACAAGGAATTGTAATTTCGATACAAATTATGGCAGGTAATGTAACTTCGTTACTAATTATGACAAAGAAACTGTAATTTCGATACAAATTTTGTCAGGTAACTGTAACTTCGATACTAATTATGACAGGTAACAGTATCCTCGATACTAATTATGTCAAGTAACAATAACTTCGATACTAATTATGACAAGGAACTGTAATTTCGATACAAATTATGGCAGGTAACTGTAACTTCGTTACTAATTATGACAAGTAACTGTAATTTTGATACAAATTATGGCAGGTAACTGTAACTTCGATACTAATTATGACAGGTAACAGTAACTTCGTTACTAATTATGACAAGTAACTATAACTTCGATACAAATTATGACAGGTAACTGTAACTTCGATACTAATTATGACAAGAAACCCTAACTTCGTTACTAATTATGACAAGTACCTGTAATTTTGATAAAAAAAATTGGTAGGTAACTGTAATTTCAATACTAATTATGACAGGTAACAGTAACTTCGATACTAATTATGACAAGTAACTATAACTTCGATGCAAATTATGACAGGTAACTGTAACTTCGTTACTAATTATGACAAGTAACTGTAATTTCGATACAAATTATGACAGGTAACTGTAACTTCGATACTAATTATGACAGGTAACAGTAACTTCGATACTAATTATGACAAGTAACTATAACTTCGATACAAATTATGACAGGTAACTGTAACTTCGATACTAATTATGACAAGAAACTCTAACTTCGTTACTAATTATGACAAGTAACTGTAATTTTGATAAAAAATTATGGTAGATAACTGTAACTTCAATACTAATTATGACAGGTAACAGTAACGTCGATACTAATTATGACAAGTAACAGTACCTTGGATGCTAATTATGACCAGTAACTGTAACTTCGATACTAATTATGACAAGGAACAGTAATTTCGATACAAATTATGGCAGGTAACTGTAACTTCGTTACTAATTATGACAAGTAACTGTATTTTCGATACAAACTTTGGCCGGTAACTGTAACTTCGATACTAATTATGACAAGTCCTTGTAATTTCGATACAAATTATGGCAGGTAACTGTAACTTCCATACTAATTATGACAGGTAACAGTAACTTCGATACTAATTATGACAGGAAACTGTAACTTCGATACTAATTATGACAAGTAATTGTAACTTCGATACTAATTATGACAAGTAACTGTAACTTCGATACTAATTATGACAGGAAACTGTAACTTCGTTACTAATCATGACAAGTAACTGTATTTTCGTTACAAATTATAGCAGGTAATTGTAATTTCGATACTAATTATGACAGGTAACAGTAACTTCGATACTAATTATGACAGGAAACTGTAACTTCGATACTAATTATGACAAGTAATTGTAACTTCGATACTAATTATGACAAGTAACTGTAACTTCGATACTAATTATGACAGGAAACTGTAACTTCGTTACTAATCATGACAAGTAACTGTATTTTCGTTACAAATTATAGCAGGTAATTGTAATTTCGATACTAATTATGACAGGTAACTGTAACTTCGATACTAATTATGACAAGAAACCCTAACTTCGTTACTAATTATGACAAGTACCTGTAATTTTGATAAAAAAATTGGTAGGTAACTGTAATTTCAATACTAATTATGACAGGTAACAGTAACTTCGATACTAATTATGACAAGTAACTATAACTTCGATGCAAATTATGACAGGTAACTGTAACTTCGTTACTAATTATGACAAGTAACTGTAATTTCGATACAAATTTTGGCAGGTAACTGTAACTTCGGTATTAATTATGACAGGTAACAGTAACTTCGATACTAATTATGTCAAGTAACTGTAACTTCGATACTAATTTTGACAGGTAACTGTAACTTCGTTACTAATTATGACAAGTAACTTTAATTTCTATACTAATTATGACAGGAAACTGCAACTTCGTTACTAATTATGACAAGTAACTGTAATTTCGATACAAATCATGACAGGTAACTGTAACTTCGTTACTAATTATGACAAGTAACTGTAATTTCGATACAAATTATGGCAGGTAACAGTACCTTCGATAGTAATTATGACTGGTAACTGTAACTACGATACTAATTACGACAAGAAACTGTAATTTCGATACCAATTATGGCAGGTAACTGTAAGTTCAGTACTAAATATGACAGGTAACAGTAACTTCGATACTAATTATGACAAGTAACTATAACTTCGATACAAATTATGACAGGTAACTGTAACTTCGATACTAATTATGACAAGAAACTCTACCTTCGTTACTTATGATGACAAATAACTGTAATTTTGATAAAAATTATGGTAGGTAACTGTAACTTCAATACTAATTATGACAGGTAACAGTAACTTCGATACTATTTATGACAAGTAACTGTAACCTCGATAACAATTATGACAGGTAACAGTAACTTCGATACTAATTATGACATTTAACTATAACTTCGATACAAATTATGGCAGGTAACTGTAACTTCGTTACTAATTATGACAAGTCCCTGTAATTTCGACATAAATTATGGCAGGTAACTGTAACTTCGATACTAATTATGACAAGTAACTGTAACTTCAATACTAATTATGACAGGTAACTGCAACTTCGTTACTAATTATGACAAGTAACTGTAGTTTCGATAGAAATTTTAGCAGGTAACTGTAACTTCGATACTAATTATGACAGGTAACAGTAACTTCGATACTAATTATGACAAGTAACTGTAACCTCGATAATAATTATGACAGGTAACTGTAACTTCGTTACTAATTATGACAAGAAACTCTAACTTCCTTACTAATTATGACAAGTAACTGTAATTTTGATAAAAAATTATGGTAGGTAACTGTAACTTCAATACTAATTATGACAGGTAACAGTAACGTCGATACTAATTATGACAAGTAACAGTACCTTCGATGCTAATTATGACAGGTAACTGTAACTTCGATACTAATTATGACAATGAACTGTAATTTCTATACAAATTATGGCAGGTAACTGTAACTTCGTTACTAATTATGACAAGTAACTGTAATTTCGATACAAATTTTGGCAGGTAACTGTAACTTCGATACTAATTATGACAAGTCCCTGTTAATTCGATACAAATTATGGCAGGTAACTGTAACTTCCATACTAATTATGACAGGTAACAGTAACTTCGATACTAATTATGACAGGAAACTGTAACTTCGTTCCTAATTATGACAAGTAACTGTAATTCTATACAAATTATGACAGGTAACTGTAACTTCGTTACTAATTATGACAAGTAACTGTAATTTCGATACAAATTATGGCAGGTAACAGTAACTTCGATACTAATTAGACAGGTAACAGTAACTTCGATACTAATTATGACAGGAAACTCTACCATCGTTACTAATTATGACATGTAACTGTAATTTTGATAAAAAATTATGGTAGGTAACTGTAACTTCAATACTAATTATGACAGGTAACAGTAACGTCGATACTATTTATGACAAGTAACAGTACCTTCGATGCTAATTATGACAGGTAACTTTAACTTCGATACTAATTATGACAAGGAACTGTAATTTCGATACAAATTATGGCAGGTAACAGTAACTTCGATACTAATTAGACAGGTAACAGTAACTTCGATACTAATTATGACAGGTAACTGTAACTTCGTTACTAATTATGACAAGTAACTTTAATTTCGATACTAATTATGGCAGGTAACTATAACTTCGTTACTAATTATGACAAGTCCCTGTAATTTCGATACAAATTATGGCAGGTAACTGTAACTTCGATACTAATTATGACAAGTAACTGTAACTTCGATACTAATTATGACAGGTAACTGTATCTTCGTTACTAATTATGACAAGTAACTGTAATTTCGATACAAATTTTGGCAGGTAACTGTAACTTCGATACTAATTATGACAGGTAACAGTAACTTCGATTCTAATTATGACAAGTAACTGTAACTTCGATACTAATTATGACAGGTAACTGTAACTTCGTTTCTAATTATGACAAGTAACTGTAACTTCGATACAAATTTAGGCAGGTAACCGTAACTTCGATACTAATTATGACAGGTAACAGTAACTTCGATACTAATTATGACAAGTAAATATAACTTCGATACAAATTATGACAGGTAACTGTAACTTCGATACTAATTGTGACAAGAAACTCTAACTTCGTTACTAATTATGACAAGTAACTGTAATTTTGATAAAAAATTATGGTAGGTAACTGTAACTTCAATACTAATTATGACAGGTAACAGTAACGCCGATACTATTTATGACAAGTAACAGTACCTTCGATGCTAATTATGACAGGTAACTTTAACTTCGATACTAATTATGACAAGGAACTGTAATTTCGATACAAATTATGGCAGGTATCTGTAACTTCGTTACTAATTATGACAAGTAACTGTAATTTCGATACAAATTTTGGCAGGAAACTGTAACTTCGATACTAATTATGACAAGTCCCTGTAATTTCGATACAAATTATGGCAGGTAACTGTAACTTCCATACTAATTATGACAGGTAACAGTAACTTCGATACTAATTATGACAGGAACCTGTAACTTCGTTACTAATTATGACAAGTAACTGTAATTTCGATACAAATTATGACAGGTAACTGTAACTTCGTTACTAATTATGACAAGTAACAATACCTTCGATGCTAATTATGACAGGTAACTGTAACTTCGATACTAATTATGACAAGAAACTCTAACTTCGTTACTAATTATGACAAGTAACTGTAATTTTGATAAAAAATTATGGTAGATAACTGTAACTTCAATATTAATTATGACAGGTAACAGTAACGTCGATACTAATTATGACAAGTAACAGTACTTTGGATGCTAATTATGACCAATAACTGTAACTTCGATACTAATTATGACAAGGACTGTAATTTCGATACAAATTATGGCAGGTAATGTAACTTCGTTACTAATTATGACAAAGAAACTGTAATTTCGATACAAATTTTGGCAGGTAACTGTAGCTTCGATACTAATTATGACAGGTAACAGTAACTTCGATACTAATTATGTCAAGTAACAGTTACTTCGATACTAATTATGACAGGTAACTGTAACTTCGATACTAATTACGACAAGGAACTGTAATTTCGATACTAATTATGGCAGGTAACTGTAACTTCAGTACTAAATATGACAGGTAACAGTAACTTCGATACTAATTATGACAAGTAACTATAACTTCGATACAAATTATGACAAGTAACTGTAACATCGATACTAATTATGACAAGAAACTCTACCTTCGTTACTTATTATGACAAATAACTGTAATTTTGATAAAAATTATGGTAGGTAACTGTAACTTCAATACTAATTATGACAGGTAACAGTAACTTCGATACTATTTATGACAAGTAACTCTAACCTCGATAACAATTATGACAGGTAACTCTAACTTCGTTACTAATTATGACAATTAACTGTAATTTCGATACAAATTATGGCAGGTAACTGTAACTTCGATACTAATTATGACAGGTAACAGTAACTTCGATACTAATTATGACATTTAACTATAACTTCGATACAAATTATGGCAGGTAACTGTAACTTCGTAACTAATTATGACAAGTCCCTGTAATTTCGACATAACTTATGGCAGGTAACTGTAACTTCGATACTAATTATGACAAGTAACTGTAACTTCGATACTAATTATGACAGGTAACTGCAACTTCGTTACTAATTATGACAAGTAACTGTAGTTTCGATAGAAATTTTAGCAGGTAACTGTAACTTCGATACTAATTATGACAGATAACAGTAACTTCGATACTAATTATGACAAGTAACTGTAACCTCGATAATAATTATGACAGGTAACTGTAACTTCGTTACTAATTATGAAAAGAAACTCTAACTTCGTTACTAATTATGACAAGTAACTGTAATTTTGATAAAAAATTATGGTAGGTAACTGTAACATCAATACTAATTATGACAGGTAACAGTAACGTCGATACTAATTATGACATGTAACAGTACCTTCGATGCTAATTATGACAAGTAACTTTAACTTCGATAACTGTAATTTCGATACAAATTATGACAGGTAACTGTAACTTCGTTACTAATTATGACAAGTAACAGTACATTCGATGCTAATTATGAAAAAGGAAGATTGTAGTTTTACGTGACCGTGAATCTGGTGATTATGAGCCACGGGACCTCCTTTTTACGTGGAATCCGAACCACAGGACATGGCATTTCACTTCGAAAATCTCACATGCATTGACCGGGAATCGAACCCGGACCGCCTTGGTGAGAGGCATACAGCTAGACCGCTGAGCCACCACGCCCCTTTGCTAATTATGACAATGAACAGTAATTTCGATACAAATTATGGCAGGTAACTGTAACTTCGTTACTAATTATGAAAAGTAACTGTAATTTCGATACAAATTATGACAGGTAACTGTAACTTCGTTACTAATTATGACAAGTAACAGTACCTTCGATACTAATTATGACAATGAACTGTAATTTCGATACAAATTATGGCAGGTAACTGTAACTTCGTTACTAATTATGACAAGTAACTGTAATTTCGATACAAATGTTGGCAGGTAACTGTAACTACGATACTAATTATGACAAGTCCCTGTTATTTCCATACAAATTATGGCAGGTAACTGTAACTTCCATACTAATTATGACAGGTAGCAGTAACTTCGATACTAATTATGACAGGAAACTGTAACTTCGTTACTAATCATGACAAGTAACTGTAATTTCGATACAAATTATGACAGGTAACTGTAACTTCGTTACTAATTATGACAAGTAACAGTACCTTCGATGCTAAAAATGAATGGTAACTGTAACTTCGATACAAATTATGACAAGGAACTGTAATTTCGATACAAATTACGGCAGGTAACTGTAACTTCGTTACTAATTATGACAAGTAACTGTAATTTCGATACAAATTTTGGCAGGTAACTATAACTTCGATGCAAATTATGACAGGTAACTGTGACTTCGTTACTAATTATGACAGGTAACAGTAACGTCGATACTAATTATGACATGTAACAGTACCTTCGATGCTAAATATGACAGGTAACTGTAACTTCGATACTAATTATGACAAGTAACTATAACTTCGATACAAATTATGACAGGTAACTGTAACTTCGATACTAATTATGACAAGAAACTCTAACTTCGTTACTAATTATGACAAGTAACTGTAATTTTGATTTAAAAAAATTGGTAGGTAACTGTAACTTCAATACTAATTATGACAGGTATCAGTAACTTCGATACTAATTATGACAAGTAACTATAACTTCGATGCAAATTATGACAGGTAACTGTGACTTCGTTACTAATTATGACAGGTAAGAGTAACGTCGATACTAATTATGACATGTAACAGTACCTTCGATGCTAAATATGACAGGTAATTGTAACTTCGATACTAATTATGACAAGTAACTATCATTTCGATACTAATTTTGGCAGGTAACTGTAACTTCGATACTAATTATGACAGGTAACAGTAACTTCGATACTAATTATGACAAGTAACTGTAACTTCGATACTAATTATGACAGGTAACTGTAACTTCGTTACTAATTATGACAAGTAACGGTAATTTCGTTGCAATTTATGGCAGGAAATTTAATTTCGATACTAATTATGACAGGTAACAGTAACTTCGATACTAATTATGACAAGTAACAGTAACTTCGATACTAATTATGACAAGTAACTGTAACTTCGATACTAATTATGAGAGGTAACTGTAACTTCGTTACTAATTATGACAAGTAACTGTAATTTCGATACAAATTATGGCAGGTAACTGTAACTTCGATACTAATTATGACAGGTAACAGTAACTTCGATACTAATTATGACAAGTAAATATAACTTCGATACAAATTATGACAGGTAACTGTAACTTCGATACTAATTGTGACAAGAAACTCTAACTTCGTTACTAATTATGACAAGTAACTGTAATTTTGATAAAAAATTATGGTAGGTAACTGTAACTTCAATACTAATTATGACAGGTAAAAGTAACGTCGATACTATTTATGACAAGTAACAGTACCTTCGATGCTAATTATGACAGGTAACTTTAACTTCGATACTAATTATGACAAGGAACTGTAATTTCGATACAAATTATGGCAGGTAACTGTAACTTCGTTACTAATTATGACAAGTAACTGTAATTTCGATACAAATTTTGGCAGGAAACTGTAACTTCGATACTAATTATGACAAGTCCCTGTAATTTCGATACAAATTATGGCAGGTAACTGTAACTTCCATATTAATTATGACAGGTAACAGTAACTTCGATACTAATTATGACAGGAAACTGTAACTTCGTTACTAATTATGACAAGTAACTGTAATTTCGATACAAATTATGACAGGTAACTGTAACTTCGTTACTAATTATGACAAGTAACAATACCTTCGATGCTAATTATGACAGGTAACTGTAACTTCGATATTATTATGACAAGGAACTGTAATTTCGATACAAATTATGGCAGGTAATGTAACTTCGTTACTAATTATGACAAAGAAACTGTAATTTCGATCCAAATTTTGGCAGGTAACTGTAACGTCGATAATAATTATGACAGGTAACAGTAACTTCGATACTAATTATGTCAAGTAACAGTAACTTCGATACTAATTATGACAGGTAACTGTAACTTCGTTACTAATTATCACAAGTAACTGTAATTTTGATACAAATTATGGCAGGTAACTGTAACTTCGATACTAATTATGACAGGTAACAGTAACTTCGTTACTAATTATGACAAGTAACTATGACTTCGATACAAATTATGACAGGTAAATGTAATTTCGATACTAATTATGACAAGAAACCCTAACTTCGTTACTAATTATGACAAGTAACTGTAATTTTGATTTTAAAAAAATTGGTAGGTAACTGTAACTTCGATACTAATTATGACAAGTAACTATAACGTCGATGCAAATTATGACAGGTAACTGTAACTTCGTTACTAATTATGACAAGTAACTGTAATTTAGATACAAATTATGGCAGGTAACTGTAACTTTGATACTAATTATGACAGGTAACAGTAACTTCGATACTAATTATGACAAGTAACTATAACTTCGATACAAATTATGACAGGTAACTGTAACTTCGATACTAATTATGACAAGAAACAATAACTTCGTTACTAATTATGACAAGTAACTGTAATTTTGATAAAAAATTATGGTAGATAACTGTAACTTCAATACTAATTATGACAGGTAACAGTAACGTCGATACTAATTATGACAAGTAACAGTACCTTGGATGCTAATTATGACCAGTAACTGTAAATTCGATACTAATTATGGCAAGGAACAGTAATTTCGATACAAATTATGGCAGGTAATTGTAACTTCGTTACTAATTATGACAAGTAACTGTATTTTCGTTACAAATTATAGCAGGTAATTGTAATTTCGATACTAATTATGACAGGTAACAGTAACTTCGATACTAATTATGACAAGTAACAGTAACTTCGATATTATTATTACAAGTAACTGTAACTTCAATACTAATTATGACTGGTAACTGTAACTTCGTTACTAATTATGACAAGTAACTGTAATTTCGATACAAATTTTGGCAGGTAACTGTAACTTCGGTATTAATTATGACAGGTAACAGTAACTTCGATACTAATTATGTCAAGTAACTGTAACTTCGATACTAATTATGACAGGTAACTGTAACTTCGTTACTAATTATGACAAGTAACTTTAATTTCGATACTAATTATGACAGGAAACTGCAACTTCGTTACTAATTATGACAAGAAACTGTAATTTCGATACAAATCATGACAGGTAACTGTAACTTCGTTACTAATTATGACAAGTAACTGTAATTTCGATACAAATTATGGCAGGTAACAGTACCTTCGATAGTAATTATGACTGGTAACTGTAACTTCGATACTAATTACGACAAGAAACTGTAATTTCGATACTAATTATGGCAGGTAACTGTAAGTTCAGTACTAAATATGACAGGTAACAGTAACTTCGATACTAATTATGACAAGTAACTATAACTTCGATACAAATTATGACAGGTAACTGTAACTTCGATACTAATTATGACAAGAAACTCTACCTTCGTTACTTATTATGACAAATAACTGTAATTTTGATAAAAATTATGGTAGGTAACTGTAACTTCAATACTAATTATGACAGGTAACAGTAACTTCGATACTATTTATGACAAGTAACTGTAACCTCGATAACAATTATGACAGGTAACAGTAACTTCGATACTAATTATGACATTTAACTATAGCTTCGATACAAATTATGGCAGATAACTGTAACTTCGTTACTAATTATGACAAGTCCCTGTAATTTCGACATAAATTATGGCAGGTAACTGTAACTTCGATACTAATTATGACAAGTAACTGTAACTTCAATACTAATTATGACAGGTAACTGCAACTTCGTTACTAATTATGACAAGTAACTGTAGTTTCGATAGAAATTTTAGCAGGTAACTGTAACTTCGATACTAATTATGACAGGTAACAGTAACTTCGATACTAATTATGACAAGTAATTGTAACCTCGATAATAATTATGACAGGTAACTGTAACTTCGTTACTAATTATGACAAGAAACTCTAACTTCCTTACTAATTATGACAAGTAACTGTAATTTTGATAAAAAATTATGGTAGGTAACTGTAACTTCAATACTAATTATGACAGGTAACAGTAACGTCGATACTAATTATGACAAGTAACAGTACCTTCGATGCTAATTATGACAGGTAACTGTAACTTCGATACTAATTATGACAATGAACTGTAATTTCGATACAAATTATGGCAGGTAACTGTAACTTCGTTACTAATTATGACAAGTAACTGTAATTTCGATACAAATTTTGGCAGGTAACTGTAACTTCGATACTAATTATGACAAGTCCCTGTTATTTCGATACAAATTATGGCAGGTAACTGTAACTTCCATACTAATTATGACAGGTAACAGTAACTTCGATACTAATTATGACAGGAAACTGTAACTTCGTTCCTAATTATGACAAGTAATTGTAATTCTATACAAATTATGACAGGTAACTGTAACTTCGTTACTAATTATGACAAGTAACTTTAATTTCGATACAAATTATGGCAGGTAACAGTAACTTCGATACTAATTAGACAGGTAACAGTAACTTCGATACTAATTATGACAAGTAACTATAACTTCGATACAAATTATGACAGGTAACTGTAACTTCGATACTAATTATGACAAGAAACTCTAACTTCGTTACTAATTATGACAAGTAACTGTAATTTTGATAAAAAATTATGGTAGATAACTGTAACTTCAATATTAATTATGACAGGTAACAGTAACGTCGATACTAATTATGACAAGTAACAGTACTTTGGATGCTAATTATGACCAGTAACTGTAACTTCGATACTAATTATGACAAGGACTGTAATTTCGATACAAATTATGGCAGGTAACTGTAACTTCGTTACTAATTATGACAAGTAACTGTAATTTCGATACAAACTTTGGCCGGTAACTGTAACTTCGATACTAATTATGACAAGTCCTTGTAATTTCGATACAAATTATGGCAGGTAACTGTAACTTCCATACTAATTATGACAGGTAACAGTAACTTCGATACTAATTATGACAGGAAACTGTAACTTCGATACTAATTATGACAAGTAATTGTAACTTCGATACTAATTATGACAAGTAACTGTAACTTCGATACTAATTATGACAGGAAACTGTAACTTCGTTACTAATTCTGACAAGTAACTGTTATTTCGTTACAAATTATAGCAGGTAATTGTAATTTCGATACTAATTATGACAGGTAACAGTAACTTCGATACTAATTATGACAAGTAACAGTAACTTCGATACTAATTATTACAAGTAACTGTAACTTCAATACTAATTATGACTGGTAACTGTATCGTCGTTACTAATTATGACAAGTAACTGTAATTTCGATACAAATTTTGGCAGGTAACTGTAACTTCGGTATTAATTATGACAGGTAACAGTAACTTCGATACTAATTATGTCAAGTAACTGTAACTTCGATACTAATTATGACAGGTAACTGAAACTTCGTTACTAATTATGACAAGTAACTTTAATTTCGATACTAATTATGGCAGGTAACTGTAACTTCGTTACTAATTATGAAAAGTCCCTGTAATTTCGATACAAATTGTGGCAGGTAACTGTAACTTCGATACTAATTATGACAGGTAACAGTAACTTCGATACTAATTATGACAGGAAACTGCAACTTCGTTACTAATTATGACAAGTAACTGTAATTTCGATACAAATCATGACAGGTAACTGTAACTTCGTTACTAATTATGACAAGTAACTGTAATTTCAATACGAATTATGGCAGGTAACAGTACCTTCGATACTAATTATGACTGGTAACTGTAACTTCGATACTAATTACGACAAGGAACTGTAATTTCGATACTAATTATGGCAGGTAACTGTAACTTCAGTACTAAATATGACAGGTAACAGTAACTTCGATACTAATTATGACAAGTAACTATACCTTCGATACAAATTATGACAAGTAACTGTAACATCGATACTAATTATGACAAGAAACTCTACCTTCGTTACTTATTATGACAAATAACTGTAATTTTGATAAAAATTATGGTAGGTAACTGTAACTTCAATACTAATTATGACAGGTAACAGTAACTTCGATACTATTTATGACAAGTAACTCTAACCTCGATAACAATTATGACAGGTAACTGTAACTTCGTTACTAATTATGACAATTAACTGTAATTTCGATACAAATTATGGCAGGTAACTGTAACTTCGATACTAATTATGACAGGTAACAGTAACTTCGATACTAATTATGACATTTAACTATAACTTCGATACAAATTATGGCAGGTAACTGTAACTTCGTAACTAATTATGACAAGTCCCTGTAATTTCGACATAACTTATGGCAGGTAACTGTAACTTCGATACTAATTATGACAAGTAACTGTAACTTCGATACTAATTATGACAGGTAACTGCAACTTCGTTACTAATTATGACAAGTAACTGTAGTTTCGATAGAAATTTTAGCAGGTAACTGTAACTTCGATACTAATTATGACAGGTAACAGTAACTTCGATACTAATTATGACAAGTAACTGTAACCTCGATAATAATTATGACAGGTAACTGTAACTTCGTTACTAATTATGACAAGAAACTCTAACTTCGTTACTAATTATGACAAGTAACTGTAATTTTGATAAAAAATTATGGTAGGTAACTGTAACATCAATACTAATTATGACAGGTAACAGTAACGTCGATACTAATTATGACATGTAACAGTACCTTCGATGCTAATTATGACAAGTAACTTTAACTTCGATAACTGTAATTTCGATACAAATTATGACAGGTAACTGTAACTTCGTTACTAATTATGACAAGTAACAGTACATTCGATGCTAATTATGACAATGAACAGTAATTTCGATACAAATTATGGCACGTAACTGTAACTTCGTTACTAATTATGAAAAGTAACTGTAATTTCGATACAAATTATGACAGGTAACTGTAACTTCGTTACTAATTATGACAAGTAACAGTACCTTCGATACTAATTATGACAATGAACTGTAATTTCGATACAAATTATGGCAGGTAACTGTAACTTCGTTACTAATTATGACAAGTAACTGTAATTTCGATACAAATGTTGGCAGGTAACTGTAACTACGATACTAATTATGACAAGTCCCTGTTATTTCCATACAAATTATGGCAGGTAACTGTAACTTCCATACTAATTATGACAGGTAGCAGTAACTTCGATACTAATTATGACAGGAAACTGTAACTTCGTTACTAATCATGACAAGTAACTGTAATTTCGATACAAATTATGACAGGTAACTGTAACTTCGTTACTAATTATGACAAGTAACAGTACCTTCGATGCTAAAAATGACAGGTAACTGTAACTTCGATACTAATTATGACAAGGAACTGTAATTTCGATACAAATTACGGCAGGTAACTGTAACTTCGTTACTAATTATGACAAGTAACTGTAATTTCGATACAAATTTTGCCAGGTAACTGTAACTTCGATACTAATTATGACAGGTAACAGTAACTTCGATACTTATTATGACAAGTAACTGTAACTTCGATACTAATTATGACAGGTAACTGTAACTTCGTTACTAATTATGACAAGTAACTGTAATTTTGTTACAATTTATGGCAGGTAACTGTAACTTCGATACTAATTATGACAGATAACAGTAACTTCGTTACTAATTATGACAAGTAACTATAACTTCGATACAAATTATGACAGGTAACTGTAACTTCGATACTAATTATGACAAGAAACTCTAACTTCGTTACTAATTATGACAAGTAACTGTAATTTTGATTAAAAAAATTGGTAGGTAACTGTAACTTCAATACTAATTATGACAGGTATCAGTAACTTCGATACTAATTACGACAAGTAGCTATAACTTCGATGCAAATTATGACAGGTAACTGTGACTTCGTTACTAATTATGACAGGTAACAGTAACGTCGATACTAATTATGACATGTAACAGTACCTTCGATGCTAAATATGACAGGTAACTGTAACTTCGATACTGATTATGACAAGTAACTGTCATTTCGATACAAATTTTGGCAGGTAACTGTAACTTCGATACTAATTATGACAGGTAACAGTAACTTCGATACTAATTATGACAAGTAACTGTAACTTCGATACTAATTATGACAGGTAACTGTAACTTCGTTACTAATTATGACAAGTAACGGTAATTTCGTTGCAATTTATGGCAGGTAATTGTAATTTCGATACTAATTATGACAGGTAACAGTAACTTCGATACTAATTATGACAAGTAACAGTAACTTCGATACTAATTATGACAAGTAACTGTAACTTCGATACTAATTATGAGAGGTAACTGTAACTTCGTTACTAATTATGACAAGTAACTGTAATTTCGATACAAATTATGGCAGGTAACTGTAACTTCGATACTAATTATGACAGGTAACAGTAACTTCGATACTAATTATGACAAGTAAATATAACTTCGATACAAATTATGACAGGTAACTGTAACTTCGATACTAATTGTGACAAGAAACTCTAACTTCGTTACTAATTATGACAAGTAACTGTAATTTTGATAAAAAATTATGGTAGGTAACTGTAACTTCAATACTAATTATGACAGGTAACAGTAACGTCGATACTCTTTATGACAAGTAACAGTACCTTCGATGCTAATTATGACAGGTAACTTTAACTTCGATACTAATTATGACAAGGAACTGTAATTTCGATACAAATTATGGCAGGTAACTGTAACTTCGTTACTAATTATGACAAGTAACTGTAATTTCGATACAAATTTTGGCAGGAAACTGTAACTTCGATACTAATTATGACAAGTCCCTGTAATTTCGATACAAATTATGGCAGGTAACTGTAACTTCCATATTAATTATGACAGGTAACAGTAACTTCGATACTAATTATGACAGGAAACTGTAACTTCGTTACTAATTATGACAAGTAACTGTAATTTCGATACAAATTATGACAGGTAACTGTAACTTCGTTACTAATTATGACAAGTAACAATACCTTCGATGCTAATTATGACAGGTAACTGTAACTTCGATATTATTATGACAAGGAACTGTAATTTCGATACAAATTATGGCAGGTAATGTAACTTCGTTACTAATTATGACAAAGAAACTGTAATTTCGATCCAAATTTTGGCAGGTAACTGTAACTTCGATACTAATTATGACAGGTAACAGTAACTTCGATACTAATTATGTCAAGTAACAGTAACTTCGATACTAATTATGACAGGTAACTGTAACTTCGTTACTAATTATGACAAGTAACTGTAATTTTGATACAAATTATGGCAGGTAACTGTAACTTCGATACTAATTATGACAGGTAACAGTAACTTCGTTACTAATTATGACAAGTAACTATAACTTCGATACAAATTATGACAGGTAACTGTAACTTCGATACTAATTATGACAAGAAACCCTAACTTCGTTACTAATTATGACAAGTTACTGTAATTTTGATTAAAAAAAATTGGTAGGTAACTGTAACTTTGATACTAATTATGACAAGTAACTATAACGTCGATGCAAATTATGACAGGTAACTGTAACTTCGTTACTAATTATGACAAGTAACTGTAATTTCGATACAAATTATGGCAGGTAACTGTAACTTCGATACTAATTATGACAGGTAACAGTAACTTCGATACTAATTATGACAAGTAACTATAACTTCGATACAAATTATTTCAGGTAACTGTAACTTCGATACTAATTATGACAAGAAACTCTAACTTCGTTACTAATTATGACAAGTAACTGTAATTTTGATAAAAAATTATGGTAGATAACTGTAACTTCAATACTAATTATGACAGGTAACAGTAACGTCGATACTAATTATGACAAGTAACAGTACCTTGGATGCTAATTATGACCAGTAACTGTAACTTCGATACTAATTATGACAAGGAACAGTAATTTCGATACAAATTATGGCAGGTAACTGTAACTTCGTTACTAATTATGACAAGTAACTGTAATTTCGATACAAACTTTGGCCGGTAACTGTAACTTCGATACTAATTATGACAAGTCCTTGTAATTTCGATACAAATTATGGCAGGTAACTGTAACTTCCATACTAATTATGACAGGTAACAGTAACTTCGATACTAATTATGACAGGAAACTGTAACTTCGATACTAATTATGACAAGTAATTGTAACTTCGATACTAATTATGACAAGTAACTGTAACTTCGATACTAATTATGACAGGAAACTGTAACTTCGTTACGAATTATGACAAGTAACTGTATTTTCGTTACAAATTATAGCAGGTAATTGTAATTTCGATACTAATTATGACAGGTAACAGTAACTTCGATACTAATTATGACAAGTAACAGTAACTTCGATACTAATTATTACAAGTAACTGTAACTTCAATACTAATTATGACTGGTAACTGTAACTTCGTTACTAATTATGACAAGTAACTGTAACTTCGATACTAATTATGACAGGTAACTGTAACTTCGTTACTAATTATGACAAGTAACTTTAATTTCGATACTAATTATGACAGGAAACTGCAACTTCGTTACTAATTATGACAAGTAACTGTAATTTCGATACAAATCATGACAGGTAACTGTAACTTCGTTACTAATTATGACAAGTAACTGTAATTTCGATACAAATTATGGCAGGTAACAGTACCTTCGATAGTAATTATGACTGGTAACTGTAACTTCGATACTAATTACGACAAGAAACTGTAATTTCGATACTAATTATGGCAGGTAACTGTAAGTTCAGTACTAAATATGACAGGTAACAGTAACTTCGATACTAATTATGACAAGTAACTATAACTTCGATACAAATTATGACAGGTAACTGTAACTTCGATACTAATTATGACAAGAAACTCTACCTTCGTTACATATTATGACAAATAACTGTAATTTTGATAAAAATTATGGTAGGTAACTGTAACTTCAATACTAATTATGACAGGTAACAGTAACTTCGATACTATTTATGACAAGTAACTGTAACCTCGATAACAATTATGACAGGTAACAGTAACTTCGATACTAATTATGACATTTAACTATAACTTCGATACAAATTATGGCAGGTAACTGTAACTTCGTTACTAATTATGACAAGTCCCTGTAATTTCGACATAAATTATGGCAGGTAACTGTAACTTCGATACTAATTATGACAAGTAACTGTAACTTCAATACTAATTATGACAGGTAACTGCAACTTCGTTACTAATTATGACAAGTAACTGTAGTTTCGATAGAAATTTTAGCAGGTAACTGTAACTTCGATACTAATTATGACAGGTAACAGTAACTTCGATACTAATTATGACAAGTAACTGTAACCTCGATAATAATTATGACAGGTAACTGTAACTTCGTTACTAAATATGACAAGTAACTGTAATTTCGATACAAACTTTGGCCGGTAACTGTAACTTCGATACTAATTATGACAAGTCCTTGTAATTTCGATACAAATTATGGCAGGTAACTGTAACTTCCATACTAATTATGACAGGTAACAGTAACTTCGATACTAATTATGACAGGAAACTGTAACTTCGATACTAATTATGACAAGTAATTGTAACTTCGATACTAATTATGACAAGTAACTGTAACTTCGATACTAATTATGACAGGAAACTGTAACTTCGTTACTAATTCTGACAAGTAACTGTTATTTCGTTACAAATTATAGCAGGTAATTGTAATTTCGATACTAATTATGACAGGTAACAGTAACTTCGATACTAATTATGACAAGTAACAGTAACTTCGATACTAATTATTACAAGTAACTGTAACTTCAATACTAATTATGACTGGTAACTGTATCGTCGTTACTAATTATGACAAGTAACTGTAATTTCGATACAAATTTTGGCAGGTAACTGTAACTTCGGTATTAATTATGACAGGTAACAGTAACTTCGATACTAATTATGTCAAGTAACTGTAACTTCGATACTAATTATGACAGGTAACTGAAACTTCGTTACTAATTATGACAAGTAACTTTAATTTCGATACTAATTATGGCAGGTAACTGTAACTTCGTTACTAATTATGAAAAGTCCCTGTAATTTCGATACAAATTGTGGCAGGTAACTGTAACTTCGATACTAATTATGACAGGTAACAGTAACTTCGATACTAATTATGACAGGAAACTGCAACTTCGTTACTAATTATGACAAGTAACTGTAATTTCGATACAAATCATGACAGGTAACTGTAACTTCGTTACTAATTATGACAAGTAACTGTAATTTCAATACGAATTATGGCAGGTAACAGTACCTTCGATACTAATTATGACTGGTAACTGTAACTTCGATACTAATTACGACAAGGAACTGTAATTTCGATACTAATTATGGCAGGTAACTGTAACTTCAGTACTAAATATGACAGGTAACAGTAACTTCGATACTAATTATGACAAGTAACTATACCTTCGATACAAATTATGACAAGTAACTGTAACATCGATACTAATTATGACAAGAAACTCTACCTTCGTTACTTATTATGACAAATAACTGTAATTTTGATAAAAATTATGGTAGGTAACTGTAACTTCAATACTAATTATGACAGGTAACAGTAACTTCGATACTATTTATGACAAGTAACTCTAACCTCGATAACAATTATGACAGGTAACTGTAACTTCGTTACTAATTATGACAATTAACTGTAATTTCGATACAAATTATGGCAGGTAACTGTAACTTCGATACTAATTATGACAGGTAACAGTAACTTCGATACTAATTATGACATTTAACTATAACTTCGATACAAATTATGGCAGGTAACTGTAACTTCGTAACTAATTATGACAAGTCCCTGTAATTTCGACATAACTTATGGCAGGTAACTGTAACTTCGATACTAATTATGACAAGTAACTGTAACTTCGATACTAATTATGACAGGTAACTGCAACTTCGTTACTAATTATGACAAGTAACTGTAGTTTCGATAGAAATTTTAGCAGGTAACTGTAACTTCGATACTAATTATGACAGGTAACAGTAACTTCGATACTAATTATGACAAGTAACTGTAACCTCGATAATAATTATGACAGGTAACTGTAACTTCGTTACTAATTATGACAAGAAACTCTAACTTCGTTACTAATTATGACAAGTAACTGTAATTTTGATAAAAAATTATGGTAGGTAACTGTAACATCAATACTAATTATGACAGGTAACAGTAACGTCGATACTAATTATGACATGTAACAGTACCTTCGATGCTAATTATGACAAGTAACTTTAACTTCGATAACTGTAATTTCGATACAAATTATGACAGGTAACTGTAACTTCGTTACTAATTATGACAAGTAACAGTACATTCGATGCTAATTATGACAATGAACAGTAATTTCGATACAAATTATGGCAGGTAACTGTAACTTCGTTACTAATTATGAAAAGTAACTGTAATTTCGATACAAATTATGACAGGTAACTGTAACTTCGTTACTAATTATGACAAGTAACAGTACCTTCGATACTAATTATGACAATGAACTGTAATTTCGATACAAATTATGGCAGGTAACTGTAACTTCGTTACTAATTATGACAAGTAACTGTAATTTCGATACAAATGTTGGCAGGTAACTGTAACTACGATACTAATTATGACAAGTCCCTGTTATTTCCATACAAATTATGGCAGGTAACTGTAACTTCCATACTAATTATGACAGGTAGCAGTAACTTCGATACTAATTATGACAGGAAACTGTAACTTCGTTACTAATCATGACAAGTAACTGTAATTTCGATACAAATTATGACAGGTAACTGTAACTTCGTTACTAATTATGACAAGTAACAGTACCTTCGATGCTAAAAATGACAGGTAACTGTAACTTCGATACTAATTATGACAAGGAACTGTAATTTCGATACAAATTACGGCAGGTAACTGTAACTTCGTTACTAATTATGACAAGTAACTGTAATTTCGATACAAATTTTGCCAGGTAACTGTAACTTCGATACTAATTATGACAGGTAACAGTAACTTCGATACTTATTATGACAAGTAACTGTAACTTCGATACTAATTATGACAGGTAACTGTAACTTCGTTACTAATTATGACAAGTAACTGTAATTTTGTTACAATTTATGGCAGGTAACTGTAACTTCGATACTAATTATGACAGATAACAGTAACTTCGTTACTAATTATGACAAGTAACTATAACTTCGATACAAATTATGACAGGTAACTGTAACTTCGATACTAATTATGACAAGAAACTCTAACTTCGTTACTAATTATGACAAGTAACTGTAATTTTGATTAAAAAAATTGGTAGGTAACTGTAACTTCAATACTAATTATGACAGGTATCAGTAACTTCGATACTAATTACGACAAGTAACTATAACTTCGATGCAAATTATGACAGGTAACTGTGACTTCGTTACTAATTATGACAGGTAACAGTAACGTCGATACTAATTATGACATGTAACAGTACCTTCGATGCTAAATATGACAGGTAACTGTAACTTCGATACTGATTATGACAAGTAACTGTCATTTCGATACAAATTTTGGCAGGTAACTGTAACTTCGATGCTAATTATGACAGGTAACAGTAACTTCGATACTAATTATGACAAGTAACTGTAACTTCGATACTAATTATGACAGGTAACTGTAACTTCGTTACTAATTATGACAAGTAACGGTAATTTCGTTGCAATTTATGGCAGGTAATTGTAATTTCGATACTAATTATGACAGGTAACAGTAACTTCGATACTAATTATGACAAGTAACAGTAACTTCGATACTAATTATGACAAGTAACTGTAACTTCGATACTAATTATGAGAGGTAACTGTAACTTCGTTACTAATTATGACAAGTAACTGTAATTTCGATACAAATTATGGCAGGTAACTGTAACTTCGATACTAATTATGACAGGTAACAGTAACTTCGATACTAATTATGACAAGTAAATATAACTTCGATACAAAATTATGACAGGTAACTGTAACTTCGATACTAATTGTGACAAGAAACTCTAACTTCGTTACTAATTATGACAAGTAACTGTAATTTTGATAAAAAATTATGGTAGGTAACTGTAACTTCAATACTAATTATGACAGGTAACAGTAACGTCGATACTCTTTATGACAAGTAACAGTACCTTCGATGCTAATTATGACAGGTAACTTTAACTTCGATACTAATTATGACAAGGAACTGTAATTTCGATACAAATTATGGCAGGTAACTGTAACTTCGTTACTAATTATGACAAGTAACTGTAATTTCGATACAAATTTTGGCAGGAAACTGTAACTTCGATACTAATTATGACAAGTCCCTGTAATTTCGATACAAATTATGGCAGGTAACTGTAACTTCCATATTAATTATGACAGGTAACAGTAACATCTATACTAATTATGACAGGAAACTGTAACTTCGTTACTAATTATGACAAGTAACTGTAATTTCGATACAAATTATGACAGGTAACTGTAACTTCGTTACTAATTATGACAAGTAACAATACCTTCGATGCTAATTATGACAGGTAACTGTAACTTCGATATTATTATGACAAGGAACTGTAATTTCGATACAAATTATGGCAGGTAATGTAACTTCGTTACTAATTATGACAAAGAAACTGTAATTTCGATCCAAATTTTGGCAGGTAACTGTAACTTCGATACTAATTATGACAGGTAACAGTAACTTCGATACTAATTATGTCAAGTAACAGTAACTTCGATACTAATTATGACAGGTAACTGTAACTTCGTTACTAATTATGACAAGTAACTGTAATTTTGATACAAATTATGGCAGGTAACTGTAACTTCGATACTAATTATGACAGGTAACAGTAACTTCGTTACTAATTATGACAAGTAACTATAACTTCGATACAAATTATGACAGGTAACTGTAACTTCGATACTAATTATGACAAGAAACCCTAACTTCGTTACTAATTATGACAAGTTACTGTAATTTTGATTAAAAAAAATTGGTAGGTAACTGTAACTTTGATACTAATTATGACAAGTAACTATAACGTCGATGCAAATTATGACAGGTAACTGTAACTTCGTTACTAATTATGACAAGTAACTGTAATTTCGATACAAATTATGGCAGGTAACTGTAACTTCGATACTAATTATGACAGGTAACAGTAACTTCGATACTAATTATGACAAGTAACTATAACTTCGATACAAATTATTTCAGGTAACTGTAACTTCGATACTAATTATGACAAGAAACTCTAACTTCGTTACTAATTATGACAAGTAACTATAATTTTGATAAAAAATTATGGTAGATAACTGAAACTTCAATACTAATTATGACAGGTAACAGTAACGTCGATACTAATTATGACAAGTAACAGTACCTTGGATGCTAATTATGACCAGTAACTGTAACTTCGATACTAATTATGACAAGGAACAGTAATTTCGATACAAATTATGGCAGGTAACTGTAACTTCGTTACTAATTATGACAAGTAACTGTAATTTCGATACAAACTTTGGCCGGTAACTGTAACTTCGATACTAATTATGACAAGTCCTTGTAATTTCGATACAAATTATGGCAGGTAACTGTAACTTCCATACTAATTATGACAGGTAACAGTAACTTCGATACTAATTATGACAGGAAACTGTAACTTCGATACTAATTATGACAAGTAATTGTAACTTCGATACTAATTATGACAAGTAACTGTAACTTCGATACTAATTATGACAGGAAACTGTAACTTCGTTACGAATTATGACAAGTAACTGTATTTTCGTTACAAATTATAGCAGGTAATTGTAATTTCGATACTAATTATGACAGGTAACAGTAACTTCGATACTAATTATGACAAGTAACAGTAACTTCGATACTAATTATTACAAGTAACTGTAACTTCAATACTAATTATGACTGGTAACTGTAACTTCGTTACTAATTATGACAAGTAACTGTAATTTCGATACAAATTTTGGCAGGTAACTGTAACTTCGGTATTAATTGTGACAGGTAACAGTAACTTCGATACTAATTATGTCAAGTAACTGTAACTTCGATACTAATTATGACAGGTAACTGTAACTTCGTTACTAATTATGACAAGTAACTTTAATTTCGATACTAATTATGACAGGAAACTGCAACTTCGTTACTAATTATGACATGTAACTGTAATTTCGATACAAATCATGACAGGTAACTGTAACTTCGTTACTAATTATTACAAGTAACTGTAATTTCGATACAAATTATGGCAGGTAACAGTACCTTCGATAGTAATTATGACTGGTAACTGTAACTTCGATACTAATTACGACAAGAAACTGTAATTTCGATACTAATTATGGCAGGTAACTGTAAGTTCAGTACTAAATATGACAGGTAACAGTAACTTCGATACTAATTATGACAAGTAACTATAACTTCGATACAAATTATGACAGGTAACTGTAACTTCGATACTAATTATGACAAGAAACTCTACCTTCGTTACATATTATGACAAATAACTGTAATTTTGATAAAAATTATGGTAGGTAACTGTAACTTCAATACTAATTATGACAGGTAACAGTAACATCGATACTATTTATGACAAGTAACTGTAACCTCGATAACAATTATGACAGGTAACAGTAACTTCGATACTAATTATGACATTTAACTATAACTTCGATACAAATTATGGCAGGTAACTGTAACTTCGTTACTAATTATGACAAGTCCCTGTAATTTCGACATAAATTATGGCAGGTAACTGTAACTTCGATACTAATTATGACAAGTAACTGTAACTTCAATACTAATTATGACAGGTAACTGCAACTTCGTTACTAATTATGACAAGTAACTGTAGTTTCGATAGAAATTTTAGCAGGTAACTGTAACTTCGATACTAATTATGACAGGTAACAGTAACTTCGATACTAATTATGACAAGTAACTGTAACCTCGATAATAATTATGACAGGTAACTGTAACTTCGTTACTAATTATGACAAGAAACTCTAACTTCCTTACTAATTATGACAAGTAACTGTAATTTTGATAAAAAATTATGGTAGGTAACTGTAAATTCAATACTAATTATGACAGGTAACAGTAACGTCGATACTAATTATGACAAGTAACAGTACCTTCGATGCTAATTATGACAGGTAACTGTAACTTCGATACTAATTATGACAATGAACTGTAATTTCGATACAAATTATGGCAGGTAACTGTAACTTCGTTACTAATTATGACAAGTAACTGTAATTTCGATACAAATTTTGGCAGGTAACTGTAACTTCGATACTAATTATGACAAGTCCCTGTTATTTCGATACAAATTATGGCAGGTAACTGTAACTTCCATACTAATTATGACAGGTAACAGTAACTTCGATACTAATTATGACAGGAAACTGTAACTTCGTTCCTAATTATGACAAGTAACTGTAATTCTATACAAATTATGACAGGTAACTGTAACTTCGTTACAAATTATGACAAGTAACTGTAATTTCGATACAAATTATGGCAGGTAACAGTAACTTCGATACTAATTAGACAGGTAACAGTAACTTCGATACTAATTATGTCAGGAAACTCTACCATCGTTACTAATTATGACATGTAACTGTAATTTTGATAAAAAAATTATGGTAGGTAACTGTAACATCAATACTAATTATGTCAGGTAACAGTAACGTCGATACTATTTATGACAAGTAACAGTACCTTCGATGCTAATTATGACAGGTAACTTTAACTTCGATACTAATTATGACAAGGAACTGTAATTTCGATACAAATTATGGCAGGTAACAGTAACTTCGATACTAATTAGACAGGTAACAGTAACTTCGATACTAATTATGACAGGTAACTGTAACTTCGTTACTAATTATGACAAGTAACTTTAATTTCGATACTAATTATGGCAGGTAACTGTAACTTCGTTACTAATTATGACAAGTCCCTGTAATTTCTATACAAATTATGGCAGGTAACTGTAACTTCGATACTAATTATGACAAGTAACTGTAACTTCGATACTAATTATGACAGGTAACTGTATCTTCGTTACTAATTATGACAAGTAACTGTAATTTCGATACAAATTTTGGCAGGTAACTGTAACTTCGATACTAATTATGACAGGTAACAGTAACTTCGATTCTAATTATGACAAGTAACTGTAACTTCGATACTAATTATGACAGGTAACTGTAACTTCGTTTCTAATTATGACAAGTAACTGTAACTTCGATACAAATTTAGGCAGGTAACCGTAACTTCGATACTAATTATGACAGGTAACAGTAACTTCGATACTAATTATGACAAGTAAATATAACTTCGATACAAATTATGACAGGTAACTGTAACTTCGATACTAATTGTGACAAGAAACTCTAACTTCGTTACTAATTATGACAAGTAACTGTAATTTTGATAAAAAATTATGGTAGGTAACTGTAACTTCAATACTAATTATGACAGGTAACAGTAACGCCGATACTATTTATGACAAGTAACAGTACCTTCGATGCTAATTATGACAGGTAACTTTAACTTCGATACTAATTATGACAAGGAACTGTAATTTCGATACAAATTATGGCAGGTAACTGTAACTTCGTTACTAATTATGACAAGTAACTGTAATTTCGATACAAATTTTGGCAGGAAACTGTAACTTCGATACTAATTATGACAAGTCCCTGTAATTTCGATACAAATTATGGCAGGTAACTGTAACTTCCATACTAATTAATGACAGGTAACAGTAACTTCGATACTAATTATGACAGGAACCTGTAACTTCGTTACTAATTATGACAAGTAACTGTAATTTCGATACAAATTATGACAGGTAACTGTAACTTCGTTACTAATTATGACAAGTAACAATACCTTCGATGCTAATTATGACAGGTAACTGTAACTTCGATATTATTATGACAAGGAACTGTAATTTCGATACAAATTATGGCAGGTAATGTAACTTCGTTACTAATTATGACAAAGAAACTGTAATTTCGATACAAATTTTGGCAGGTAACTGTAACTTCGATACTAATTATGACAGGTAACAGTAACTTCGATACTAATTATGTCAAGTAACAGTAACTTCGATACTAATTATGACAGGTAACTGTAACTTCGTTACTAATTATGACAAGTAACTGTAATTTTGATACAAATTATGGCAGGTAACTGTAACATCGATACTAATTATGACAGGTAACAGTAACTTCGTTACTAATTATGACAAGTAACTATAACTTCGATACAAATTATGACAGGTAACTGTAACTTCGATACTAATTATGACAAGAAACCCTAACTTCGTTACTAATTATGACAAGTAACTGTAATTTTGATTTAAAAAAATTGGTAGGTAACTGTAACTTCAATACTAATTATGACAGGTAACAGTAACTTCGATACTAATTATGACAAGTAACTATAACTTCGATGCAAATTATGACAGGTAACTGTAACTTCGTTACTAATTATGACAAGTAACTGTAATTTCGATACAAATTATTGCAGGTAACTGTAACTTCGATACTAATTATGACAGGTAACAGTAACTTCGATACTAATTATGACAAGTAACTATAACTTCGATACAAATTATGACAGGTAACTGTAACTTCGATACTAATTATGACAATAAACTCTAACTTCGTTACTAATAATGACAAGTAACTGTAATTTTGATAAAAAATTATGGTAGATAACTGTAACTTCAATATTAATTATGACAGGTAACAGTAACGTCGATACTAATTATGACAAGTAACAGTACTTTGGATGCTAATTATGACCAGTAACTGTAACTTCGATACTAATTATGACAAGGACTGTAATTTCGATACAAATTATGGCAGGTAACTGTAACTTCGTTACTAATTATGACAAGTAACTGTAATTTCGATACAAACTTTGGCCGGTAACTGTAACTTCGATACTAATTATGACAAGTCCTTGTAATTTCGATACAAATTATGGCAGGTAACTGTAACTTCCATACTAATTATGACAGGTAACAGTAACTTCGATACTAATTATGAGAGGAAACTGTAACTTCGATACTAATTATGACAAGTAATTGTAACTTCGATACTAATTATGACAAGTAACTGTAACTTCGATACTAATTATGACAGGAAACTGTAACTTCGTTACTAATTCTGACAAGTAACTGTTATTTCGTTACAAATTATAGCAGGTAATTGTAATTTCGATACTAATTATGACAGGTAACAGTAACTTCGATACTAATTATGACAAGTAACAGTAACTTCGATACTAATTATTACAAGTAACTGTAACTTCAATACTAATTATGACTGGTAACTGTATCGTCGTTACTAATTATGACAAGTAACTGTAATTTCGATACAAATTTTGGCAGGTAACTGTAACTTCGGTATTAATTATGACAGGTAACAGTAACTTCGATACTAATTATGTCAAGTAACTGTAACTTCGATACTAATTATGACAGGTAACTGAAACTTCGTTACTAATTATGACAAGTAACTTAAATTTCGATACTAATTATGGCAGGTAACTGTAACTTCGTTACTAATTATGAAAAGTCCCTGTAATTTCGATACAAATTGTGGCAGGTAACTGTAACTTCGTTACTAATTATGACAGGTAACAGTAACTTCGATACTAATTATGACAGGAAACTGCAACTTCGTTACTAATTATGACAAGTAACTGTAATTTCGATACAAATCATGACAGGTAACTGTAACTTCGTTACTAATTATGACAAGTAACTGTAATTTCAATACGAATTATGGCAGGTAACAATACCTTCGATACTAATTATGACTGGTAACTGTAACTTCGATACTAATTACGACAAGGAACTGTAATTTCGATACTAATTATGGCAGGTAACTGTAACTTCAGTACTAAATATGACAGGTAACAGTAACTTCGATACTAATTATGATAAGTAACTATAACTTCGATACAAATTATGACAAGTAACTGTAACATCGATACTAATTATGACAAGAAACTCTACCTTCGTTACTTATTATGACAAATAACTGTAATTTTGATAAAAATTATGGTAGGTAACTGTAACTTCAATACTAATTATGACAGGTAACAGTAACTTCGATACTATTTATGACAAGTAACTCTAACCTCGATAACAATTATGACAGGTAACTGTAACTTCGTTACTAATTATGACAATTAACTGTAATTTCGATACAAATTATGGCAGGTAACTGTAACTTCGATACTAATTATGACAGGTAACAGTAACTTCGATACTAATTATGACATTTAACTATAACTTCGATACAAATTATGGCAGGTAACTGTAACTTCGTAACTAATTATGACAAGTCCCTGTAATTTCGACATAACTTATGGCAGGTAACTGTAACTTCGATACTAATTATGACAAGTAACTGTAACTTCGATACTAATTATGACAGGTAACTGCAACTTCGTTACTAATTATGACAAGTAACTGTAGTTTCGATAGAAATTTTAGCAGGTAACTGTAACTTCGATACTAATTATGACAGGTAACAGTAACTTCGATACTAATTATGACAGGTAACTGTAACTTCGTTACTAATTATGACAAGAAACTCTAACTTCGTTACTAATTATGACAAGTAACTGTAATTTTGATAAAAATTTATGGTAGGTAACTGTAACATCAATACTAATTATGACAGGTAACAGTAACGTCGATACTAATTATGACATGTAACAGTACCTTCGATGCTAATTATGACAAGTAACTTTAACTTCGATAATTGTAATTTCGATACAAATTATGACAGGTAACTGTAACTTCGTTACTAATTATGACAAGTAACAGTACATTCGATGCTAATTATGACAATGAACAGTAATTTCGATACAAATTATGGCAGGTAACTGTAACTTCGTTACTAATTATGAAAAGTAACTGTAATTTCGATGCAAATTATGACAGGTAACTGTAACTTCGTTACTAATTATGACAAGTAACAGTACCTTCGATACTAATTATGACAATGAACTGTAATTTCGATACAAATTATGGCAGGTAACTGTAACTTCGTTACTTATTATGACAAGTAACTGTAATTTCGATACAAATGTTGGCAGGTAACTCTAACTACGATACTAATTATGACAAGTCCCTGTTATTTCCATACAAATTATGGCAGGTAACTGTAACTTCCATACTAATTATGACAGGTAACAGTAACTTCGATACTAATTATGACAGGAAACTGTAACTTCGTTACTAATCATGACAAGTAACTGTAATTTCGATACAAATTATGACAGGTAACTGTAACTTCGTTACTAATTATGACAAGTAACAGTACCTTCGATGCTAAAAATGACAGGTAACTGTAACTTCGATACTAATTATGACAAGGAACTGTAATTTCGATACAAATTACGGCAGGTAACTGTAACTTCGTTACTAATTATGACAAGTAACAGTAACTTCGATACTAATTATGACAAGTAACTGTAACTTCGATACTAATTATGAGAGGTAACTGTAACTTCGTTACTAATTATGACAAGTAACTGTAATTTCGATACAAATTATGGCAGGTAACTGTAACTTCGATACTAATTATGACAGGTAACAGTAACTTCGATACTAATTATGACAAGTAAATATAACTTCGATACAAATTATGACAGGTAACTGTAACTTCGATACTAATTGTGACAAGAAACTCTAACTTCGTTACTAATTATGACAAGTAACTGTAATTTTGATAAAAAATTATGGTAGGTAACTGTAACTTCAATACTAATTATGACAGGTAACAGTAACGTCGATACTATTTATGACAAGTAACAGTACCTTCGATGCTAATTATGACAGGTAACTTTAACTTCGATATTAATTATTTCAAGGAACTGTAATTTCGATACAAATTTTGGCAGGTAACTGTAACTTCGATACTAATTATGACAGGTAACAGTAACTTCGATACTAATTATGACAAGTAACTGTAACTTCGATACTAATTATGACAGGTAACTGTAACTTCGTTACTAATTATGACAAGTAACTGTAATTTTGTTACAATTTATGGCAGGTAACTGTAACTTCGATACTAATTATGACAGATAACAGTAACTTCGTTACTAATTATGACAAGTAACTATAACTTCGATACAAATTATGACAGGTGACTGTAACTTCGATACTAATTATGACAAGAAACTCTAACTTCGTTACTAATTTTGACAAGTAACTGTAATTTTGATTAAAAAAATTGGTAGGTAACTGTAACTTCAATACTAATTATGACAGGTAACAGTAACTTCGATACTAATTATGACAAGTAACTATAACTTCGATGCAAATTATGACAGGTAACTGTGACTTCGTTACTAATTATGACAGGTAACAGTAACGTCGATACTAATTATGACATGTAACAGTACCTTCGATGCTAAATATGACAGGTAACTGTAACTTCGATACTAATTATGACAAGTAACTGTCATTTCGATACAAATTTTGGCAGGTAACTGTAACTTCGATACTAATTATGACAGGTAACAGTAACTTCGATACTAATTATGACAAGTAACTGTAACTTCGATACTAATTATGACAGGTAACTGTAACTTCGTTACTAATTATGACAAGTAACGGTAATTTCGTTGCAATTTATGGCAGGTAATTGTAATTTCGATACTAATTATGACAGGTAACAGTAACTTCGATACTAATTATGACAAGTAACAGTAACTTCGATACTAATTATGACAAGTAACTGTAACTTCGATACTAATTATGAGAGGTAACTGTAACTTCGTTACTAATTATGACAAGTAACTGTAATTTCGATACAAATTATGGCAGGTAACTGTAACTTCGATACTAATTATGACAGGTAACAGTAACTTCGATACTAATTATGACAAGTAAATATAACTTCAATACAAATTATGACAGGTAACTGTAACTTCGATACTAATTGTGACAAGAAACTCTAACTTCGTTACTAATTATGACAAGTAACTGTAATTTTGATAAAAAATTATGGTAGGTAACTGTAACTTCAATACTAATTATGACAGGTAACAGTAACGTCGATACTATTTATGACAAGTAACAGTACCTTCGATGCTAATTATGACAGGTAACTTTAACTTCGATATTAATTATTTCAAGGAACTGTAATTTCGATACAAATTATGGCAGGTAACTGTAACTTCGTTACTAATTATGACAAGTAACTGTAATTTCGATACAAATTTTGGCAGGAAACTGTAACTTCGATACTAATTATGACAAGTCCCTGTAATTTCGATACAAATTATGGCAGGTAACTGTAACTTCCATATTAATTATGACAGGTAACAGTAACTTCGATACTAATTATGACAGGAAACTGTAACTTCGTTACTAATTATGAAAAGTAACTGTAATTTCGATACAAATTATGTCAGGAAACTGTAACTTCGTTACTAATTATGACAAGTAACAATACCTTCGATGCTAATTATGACAGGTAACTGTAACTTCGATATTATTATGACAAGGAACTGTAATTTCGATACAAATTATGGCAGGTAATGTAACTTCGTTACTAATTATGTCAAAGAAACTGTAATTTCGATCCAAATTTTGGCAGGTAACTGTAACTTCGATACTAATTATGACAGGTAACAGTAACTTCGATACTAATTATGTCAAGTAACAGTAACTTCGATACTAATTATGACAGGTAACTGTAACTTCGTTACTAATTATGACAAGTAACTGTAATTTTGATACAAATTATGGCAGGTAACTGTAACTTCGATACTAATTATGACAGGTAACAGTAACTTCGTTACTAATTATGACAAGTAACTATAACTTCGATTCAAATTATGACAGGTAACTGTAACTTCGATACTAATTATGACAAGAAACCCTAACTTCGTTACTAATTATGACAAGTGACTGTAATTTTGATTTAAAAAAAATTGGTAGGTAACTGTAACTTCGATACTAATTATGACAAGTAACTATAACGTCGATGCAAATTATGACAGGTAACTGTAACTTCGTTACTAATTATGACAAGTAACTGTAATTTCGATACAAATTATGGCAGGTAACTGTAACTTCGATACTAATTATGACAGGTAACAGTAACTTCGATACTAATTATGACAAGTAACTATAACTTCGATACAAATTATGACAGGTAACTGTAACTTCGATACTGATTATGACAAGAAACTCTAACTTCGTTACTAATTATGACAAGTAACTGTCATTTTGATAAAAAATTATGGTAGATAACTGTAACTTCAATATTAATTATGACAGGTAACAGTAACGTCGATACTAATTATGACAAGTAACAGTACCTTGGATGCTAATTATGACCAGTAACTGTAACTTCGATACTAATTATGACAAGGAACTGAAATTTCGATACAAATTATGGCAGGTAACTGTAACTTCGTTACTAATTATGACAAGTAACTGTAATTTCGATACAAACTTTGGCCGGTAACTGTAACTTCGATACTAATTATGACAAGTCCTTGTAATTTCGATACAAATTATGGCAGGTAAATGTAACTTCCATACTAATTATGACAGGTAACAGTAACTTCGATACTAATTATGACAGGAAACTGTAACTTCGATACTAATTATGACAAGTAATTGTAACTTCGATACTAATTATGACAAGTAACTGTAACTTCGATACTAATTATGACAGGAAACTGTAACTTCGTTACTAATTCTGACAAGTCTCTGTTATTTCGTTACAAATTTTGGCAGGTAACTGTAACTTCGATACTAATTATGACAGGTAACAGTAACTTCGATACTAATTATGTCAAGTAACTGTAACTTCGATACTAATTATGACAGGTAACTGAAACTTCGTTACTAATTATGACAGGTAACAGTAATTTCGATACAAATTATGGCAGGTAACTGTAACTTCGATACTAATTATGACAGGTAACAGTAACTTCGATACTAATTATGTCAAGTAACTGTAACTTCGATACTAATTATGACAGGTAACTGAAACTTCGTTACTAATTATGACAAGTAACTATAACGTCGATGCAAATTATGACAGGTAACTGTAACTTCGTTACTAATTATGACAAGTAACTGTAATTTCGATACAAATTATGGCAGGTAACTGTAACTTCGATACTAATTATGACAGGTAACAGTAACTTCGATACTAAATATGTCAAGTAACTGTAACTTCGATACTAATTATGACAAGTAATTGTAACTTCGATACTAATTACGACAAGTAACTATAACTTCGATGCAAATTATGACAGGTAACTGTGACTTCGTTACTAATTATGACAGGTAACAGTAACGTCGATACTAATTATGACAAGTAACTATAACGTCGATGCAAATTATGACAGGTAACTGTAACTTCGTTACTAATTATGACAAGTAACTGTAATTTCGATACAAATTATGGCAGGTAACTGTAACTTCGATACTAATTATGACAGGTAACAGTAACTTCGATACTAATTATGTCAAGTAACTGTAACTTCGATACTAATTATGACAGGTAACTGAAACTTCGTTACTAATTATGACAAGTAACTTTAATTTCGATACTAATTATGGCGGGTAACTGTAACTTCGTTACTAATTATGAAAAGTCCCTGTAATTTCGATAAAAATTGTGGCAGGTAACTGTAACTTCGATACTAATTATGACAGGTAACTGTAACTTCGTTACTAATTATGACAAGTAACTTTAATTTCGATACTAATTATGGCAGGTAACTGTAACTTCGTTACTAATTATGAAAAGTCCCTGTAATTTCGATACTAATTATGTCAAGTAACTGTAACTTCGATACTAATTATGACAAGTAATTGTAACTTCGATACTAATTACGACAAGTAACTATAACTTCGATGCAAATTATGACAGGTAACTGTGACTTCGTTACTAATTATGACAGGTAACAGTAACGTCGATACTAATTATGACATGTAACAGTACCTTCGATGCTAAATATGACAGGTAACTGTAACTTCGATACTAATTATGACAAGTAACTGTCATTTCGATACAAATTTTGGCAGGTAACTGTAACTTCGATACTAATTATGACAGGTAACAGTAACTTCGATACTAATTATGACAAGTAACTGTAACTTCGATACTAATTATGACAGGTAACTGTAACTTCGTTACTAATTATGACAAGTAACGGTAATTTCGTTGCAATTTATGGCAGGTAATTGTAATTTCGATACTAATTATGACAGGTAACAGTAACTTCGATACTAATTATGACAAGTAACAGTAACTTCGATACTAATTATGACAAGTAACTGTAACTTCGATACTAATTATGAGAGGTAACTGTAACTTCGTTACTAATTATGACAAGTAACTGTAATTTCGATACAAATTATGGCAGGTAACTGTAACTTCGATACTAATTATGACAGGTAACAGTAACTTCGATACTAATTATGACAAGTAAATATAACTTCGATACAAATTATGACAGGTAACTGTAACTTCGATACTAATTGTGACAAGAAACTCTAACTTCGTTACTAATTATGACAAGTAACTGTAATTTTGATAAAAAAGTATGGTAGGTAACTGTAACTTCAATACTAATTATGACAGGTAACAGTAACGTCGATACTATTTATGACAAGCAACAGTACCTTCGATGCTAATTATGACAGGTAACTTTAACTTCGATACTAATTATGACAAGGAACTGTAATTTCGATACAAATTATGGCAGGTAACTGTAACTTCGTTACTAATTATGACAAGTAACTGTAATTTCGATACAAATTTTGGCAGGAAACTGTAACTTCGATACTAATTATGACAAGTCCCTGTAATTTCGATACAAATTATGGCAGGTAACTGTAACTTCCATATTAATTATGACAGGTAACAGTAACTTCGATACTAATTATGACAGGAAACTGTAACTTCGTTACTAATTATGACAAGTAACTGTAATTTCGATACAAATTATGACAGGTAACTGTAACTTCGTTACTAATTATGACAAGTAACAATACCTTCGATGCTAATTATGACAGGTAACTGTAACTTCGATATTATTATGACAAGGAACTGTAATTTCGATACAAATTATGGCAGGTAATGTAACTTCGTTACTAATTATGACAAAGAAACTGTAATTTCGATCCAAATTTTGGCAGGTAACTGTAACATCGATACTAATTATGACAGGTAACAGTAACTTCGATACTAATTATGTCAAGTAACAGTAACTTCGATACTAATTATGACAGGTAACTGTAACTTCGTTACTAATTATGACAAGTAACTGTAATTTTGATACAAATTATGGCAGGTAACTGTAACTTCGATACTAATTATGACAGGTAACAGTAACTTCGTTACTAATTATGACAAGTAACTATAACTTCGATACAAATTATGACAGGTAACTGTAACTTCGATACTAATTATGACAAGAAACCCTAACTTCGTTACTAATTATGACAAGTTACTGTAATTTTGATTTAAAAAAATTGGTAGGTAACTGTAACTTTGATACTAATTATGACAAGTAACTATAACGTCGATGCAAATTATGACAGGTAACTGTAACTTCGTTACTAATTATGACAAGTAACTGTAATTTCGATACAAATTATGGCAGGTAACTGTAACTTCGATACTAATTATGACAGGTAACAGTAACTTCGATACTAATTATGACAAGTAACTATAACTTCGATACAAATTATTTCAGGTAACTGTAACTTCGATACTAATTATGACAAGAAACTCTAACTTCGTTACTAATTATGACAAGTAACTGTAATTTTGATAAAAAATTATGGTAGATAACTGTAACTTCAATACTAATTATGACAGGTAACAGTAACGTCGATACTAATTATGACAAGTAACAGTACCTTGGATGCTAATTATGACCAGTAACTGTAACTTCGATACTAATTATGACAAGGAACAGTAATTTCGATACAAATTATGGCAGGTAACTGTAACTTCGTTACTAATTATGACAAGTAACTGTAATTTCGATACAAACTTTGGCCGGTAACTGTAACTTCGATACTAATTATGACAAGTCCTTGTAATTTCGATACAAATTATGGCAGGTAACTGTAACTTCCATACTAATTATGACAGGTAACAGTAACTTCGATACTAATTATGACAGGAAACTGTAACTTCGATACTAATTATGACAAGTAATTGTAACTTCGATACTAATTATGACAAGTAACTGTAACTTCGATACTAATTATGACAGGAAACTGTAACTTCGTTACTAATTATGACAAGTAACTGTATTTTCGTTACAAATTATAGCAGGTAATTGTAATTTCGATACTAATTATGACAGGTAACAGTAACTTCGATACTAATTATGACAAGTAACAGTAACTTCGATACTAATTATTACAAGTAACTGTAACTTCAATACTAATTATGACTGGTAACTGTAACTTCGTTACTAATTATGACAAGTAACTGTAATTTCGATACAAATTTTGGCAGGTAACTGTAACTTCGGTATTAATTGTGACAGGTAACAGTAACTTCGATACTAATTAGGTCAAGTAACTGTAACTTCGATACTAATTATGACAGGTAACTGTAACTTCGTTACTAATTATGACAAGTAACTTTAATTTCGATACTAATTATGACAGGAAACTGCAACTTCGTTACTAATTATGACAAGTAACTGTAATTTCGATACAAATCATGACAGGTAACTGTAACTTCGTTACTAATTATGACAAGTAACTGTAATTTCGATACAAATTATGGCAGGTAACAGTACCTTCGATAGTAATTATGACTGGTAACTGTAACTTCGATACTAATTACGACAAGAAACTGTAATTTCGATACTAATTATGGCAGGTAACTGTAAGTTCAGTACTAAATATGACAGGTAACAGTAACTTCGATACTAATTATGACAAGTAACTATAACTTCGATACAAATTATGACAGGTAACTGTAACTTCGATACTAATTATGACAAGAAACTCTACCTTCGTTACATATTATGACAAATAACTGTAATTTTGATAAAAATTATGGTAGGTAACTGTAACTTCAATACTAATTATGACAGGTAACAGTAACTTCGATACTATTTATGACAAGTAACTGTAACCTCGATAACATTTATGACAGGTAACAGTAACTTCGATACTAATTATGACATTTAACTATAATTTCGATACAAATTATGGCAGGTAACTGTAACTTCGTTACTAATTATGACAAGTCCCTGTAATTTCGACATAAATTATGGCAGGTAACTGTAACTTCGATACTAATTATGACAAGTAACTGTAACTTCAATACTAATTATGACAGGTAACTGCAACTTCGTTACTAATTATGACAAGTAACTGTAGTTTCGATAGAAATTTTAGCAGGTAACTGTAACTTCGATACTAATTATGACAGGTAACAGTAACTTCGATACTAATTATGACAAGTAACTGTAACCTCGATAATAATTATGACAGGTAACTGTAACTTCGTTACTAATTATGACAAGAAACTCTAACTTCCTTACTAATTATGACAAGTAACTGTAATTTTGATAAAAAAATATGGTAGGTAACTGTAACTTCAATACTAATTATGACAGGTAACAGTAACGTCGATACTAATTATGACAAGTAACAGTACCTTCGATGCTAATTATGACAGGTAACTGTAACTTCGATACTAATTATGACAATGAACTGTAATTTCGATACAAATTATGGCAGGTAACTGTAACTTCGTTACTAATTATGACAAGTAACTGTAATTTCGATACAAATTTTGGCAGGTAACTGTAACTTCGATACTAATTATGACAAGTCCCTGTTATTTCGATACAAATTATGGCAGGTAACTGTAACTTCCATACTAATTATGACAGGTAACAGTAACTTCGATACTAATTATGACAGGAAACTGTAACTTCGTTCCTAATTATGACAAGTAACTGTAATTCTATACAAATTATGACAGGTAACTGTAACTTCGTTACTAATTATGACAAGTAACTGTAATTTCGATACAAATTATGGCAGGTAACAGTAACTTCGATACTAATTAGACAGGTAACAGTAACTTCGATACTAATTATGACAGGAAACTCTACCATCGTTACTAATTATGACATGTAACTGTAATTTTGATAAAAAATTATGGTAGGTAACTGTAACATCAATACTAATTATGTCAGGTAACAGTAACGTCGATACTATTTATGACAAGTAACAGTACCTTCGATGCTAATTATGACAGGTAACTTTAACTTCGATACTAATTATGACAAGGAACTGTAATTTCGATACAAATTATGGCAGGTAACAGTAACTTCGATACTAATTAGACAGGTAACAGTAACTTCGATACTAATTATGACAGGTAACTGTAACTTCGTTACTAATTATGACAAGTAACTTTAATTTCGATACTAATTATGGCAGGTAACTGTAACTTCGTTACTAATTATGACAAGTCCCTGTAATTTCTATACAAATTATGGCAGGTAACTGTAATTTCGATACTAATTATGACAAGTAACTGTAACTTCGATACTAATTATGACAGGTAACTGTATCTTCGTTACTAATTATGACAAGTAACTGTAATTTCGATACAAATTTTGGCAGGTAACTGTAACTTCGATACTAATTATGACAGGTAACAGTAACTTCGATTCTAATTATGACAAGTAACTGTAACTTCGATACTAATTATGACAGGTAACTGTAACTTCGTTTCTAATTATGACAAGTAACTGTAACTTCGATACAAATTTAGGCAGGTAACCGTAACTTCGATACTAATTATGACAGGTAACAGTAACTTCGATACTAATTATGACAAGTAAATATAACTTCGATACAAATTATGACAGGTAACTGTAACTTCGATACTAATTGTGACAAGAAACTCTAACTTCGTTACTAATTATGACAAGTAACTGTAATTTTGATAAAAAATTATGGTAGGTAACTGTAACTTCAATACTAATTATGACAGGTAACAGTAACGCCGATACTATTTATGACAAGTAACAGTACCTTCGATGCTAATTATGACAGGTAACTTTAACTTCGATACTAATTATGACAAGGAACTGTAATTTCGATACAAATTATGGCAGGTAACTGTAACTTCGTTACTAATTATGACAAGTAACTGTAATTTCGATACAAATTTTGGCAGGAAACTGTAACTTCGATACTAATTATGACAAGTCCCTGTAATTTCGATACAAATTATGGCAGGTAACTGTAACTTCCATACTAATTAATGACAGGTAACAGTAACTTCGATACTAATTATGACAGGAACCTGTAACTTCGTTACTAATTATGACAAGTAACTGTAATTTCGATACAAATTATGACAGGTAACTGTAACTTCGTTACTAATTATGACAAGTAACAATACCTTCGATGCTAATTATGACAGGTAACTGTAACATCGATACTAATTATGACAGGTAACAGTAACTTCGATACTAATTATGTCAAGTAACAGTAACTTCGATACTAATTATGACAGGTAACTGTAACTTCGTTACTAATTATGACAAGTAACTGTAATTTTGATACAAATTATGGCAGGTAACTGTAACATCGATACTAATTATGACAGGTAACAGTAACTTCGTTACTAATTATGACAAGTAACTATAACTTCGATACAAATTATGACAGGTAACTGTAACTTCGATACTAATTATGACAAGAAACCCTAACTTCGTTACTAATTATGACAAGTTACTGTAATTTTGATTTAAAAAAAATTGGTAGGTACTAATTATGACAAGAAACCCTAACTTCGTTACTAATTATGACAAGTAACTGTATTTTCGTTACAAATTATAGCAGGTAATTGTAATTTCGATACTAATTATGACAGGTAACAGTAACTTCGATACTAATTATGACAAGTAACAGTAACTTCGATACTAATTATTACAAGTAACTGTAACTTCAATACTAATTATGACTGGTAACTGTAACTTCGTTACTAATTATGACAAGTAACTGTAATTTCGATACAAATTTTGGCAGGTAACTGTAACTTCGGTATTAATTGTGACAGGTAACAGTAACTTCGATACTAATTATGTCAAGTAACTGTAACTTCGATACTAATTATGACAGGTAACTGTAACTTCGTTACTAATTATGACAAGTAACTTTAATTTCGATACTAATTATGACAGGAAACTGCAACTTCGTTACTAATTATGACAAGTAACTGTAATTTCGATACAAATCATGACAGGTAACTGTAACTTCGTTACTAATTATGACAAGTAACTGTAATTTCGATACAAATTATGGCAGGTAACAGTACCTTCGATAGTAATTATGACTGGTAACTGTAACTTCGATACTAATTACGACATGAAACTGTAATTTCGATACTAATTATGGCAGGTAACTGTAAGTTCAGTACTAAATATGACAGATAACAGTAACTTCGATACTAATTATGACAAGTAACTATAACTTCGATACAAATTATGACAGGTAACTGTAACTTCGATACTAATTATGACAAGAAACTCTACCTTCGTTACATATTATGACAAATAACTGTAATTTTGATAAAAATTATGGTAGGTAACTGTAACTTCAATACTAATTATGACAGGTAACAGTAACTTCGATACTATTTATGACAAGTAACTGTAACCTCGATAACAATTATGACAGGTAACAGTAACTTCGATACTAATTATGACATTTAACTATAACTTCGATACAAATTATGGCAGGTAACTGTAACTTCGTTACTAATTATGACAAGTCCCTGTAATTTCGACATAAATTATGGCAGGTAACTGTAACTTCGATACTAATTATGACAAGTAACTGTAACTTCAATACTAATTATGACAGGTAACTGCAACTTCGTTACTAATTATGACAAGTAACTGTAGTTTCGATAGAAATTTTAGCAGGTAACTGTAACTTCGATACTAATTATGACAGGTAACAGTAACTTCGATACTAATTATGACAAGTAACTGTAACCTCGATAATAATTATGACAGGTAACTGTAACTTCGTTACTAATTATGACAAGAAACTCTAACTTCCTTACTAATTATGACAAGTAACTGTAATTTTGATAAAAAATTATGGTAGGTAACTGTAACTTCAATACTAATTATGACAGGTAACAGTTACGTCGATACTAATTATGACAAGTAACAGTACCTTCGATTCTAATTATGACAGGTAACTGTAACTTCGATACTAATTATGACAATGAACTGTAATTTCGATACAAATTATGGCAGGTAACTGTAACTTCGTTACTAATTATGACAAGTAACTATAATTTCGATACAAATTATGGCAGGTAACAGTAACTTCGATACTAATTAGACAGGTAACAGTAACTTCGATACTAATTATGACAGGAAACTCTACCATCGTTACTAATTATGACATGTAACTGTAATTTTGATAAAAAATTATGGTAGGTAACTGTAACATCAATACTAATTATGTCAGGTAACAGTAACGTCGATACTATTTAAGACAAGTAACAGTACCTTCGATGCTAATTATGACAGGTAACTTTAACTTCGATACTAATTATGACAAGGAACTGTAATTTCGATACAAATTATGGCAGGTAACAGTAACTTCGATACTAATTAGACAGGTAACAGTAACTTCGATACTAATTATGACAGGTAACTGTAACTTCGTTACTAATTATGACAAGTAACTTTAATTTCGATACTAATTATGGCAGGTAACTGTAACTTCGTTACTAATTATGACAAGTCCCTGTAATTTCTATACAAATTATGGCAGGTAACTGTAACTTCGATACTAATTATGACAAGTAACTGTAACTTCGATACTAATTATGACAGGTAACTGTATCTTCGTTACTAATTATGACAAGTAACTGTAATTTCGATACAAATTTTGGCAGGTAACTGTAACTTCGATACTAATTATGACAGGTAACAGTAACTTCGATTCTAATTATGACAAGTAACTGTAACTTCGATACTAATTATGACAGGTAACTGTAACTTCGTTTCTAATTATGACAAGTAACTGTAACTTCGATACAAATTTAGGCAGGTAACCGTAACTTCGATACTAATTATGACAGGTAACAGTAACTTCGATACTAATTATGACAAGTAAATATAACTTCGATACAAATTATGACAGGTAACTGTAACTTCGATACTAATTGTGACAAGAAACTCTAACTTCGTTACTAATTATGACAAGTAACTGTAATTTTGATAAAAAATTATGGTAGGTAACTGTAACTTCAATACTAATTATGACAGGTAACAGTAACGCCGATACTATTTATGCCAAGTAACAGTACCTTCGATGCTAATTATGACAGGTAACTTTAACTTCGATACTAATTATGACAAGGAACTGTAATTTCGATACAAATTATGGCAGGTAACTGTAACTTCGTTACTAATTATGACAAGTAACTGTAATTTCGATACAAATTTTGGCAGGAAACTGTAACTTCGATACTAATTATGACAAGTCCCTGTAATTTCGATACAAATTATGGCAGGTAACTGTAACTTCCATACTAATTAATGACAGGTAACAGTAACTTCGATACTAATTATGACAGGAACCTGTAACTTCGTTACTAATTATGACAAGTAACTGTAATTTCGATACAAATTATGACAGGTAACTGTAACTTCGTTACTAATTATGACAAGTAACAATACCTTCGATGCTAATTATGACAGGTAACTGTAACTTCGATATTATTATGACAAGGAACTGTAATTTCGATACAAATTATGGCAGGTAATGTAACTTCGTTACTAATTATGACAAAGAAACTGTAATTTCGATACAAATTTTGGCAGGTAACTGTAACTTCGATACTAATTATGACAGGTAACAGTAACTTCGATACTAATTATGTCAAGTAACAGTAACTTCGATACTAATTATGACAGGTAACTGTAACTTCGTTACTAATTATGACAAGTAACTGTAATTTTGATACAAATTATGGCAGGTAACTGTAACATCGATACTAATTATGACAGGTAACAGTAACTTCGTTACTAATTATGACAAGTAACTATAACTTCGATACAAATTATGACAGGTAACTGTAACTTCGATACTAATTATGACAAGAAACCCTAACTTCGTTACTAATTATGACAAGTAACTGTAATTTTGATTTAAAAAAATTTGTAGGTAACTGTAACTTCAATACTAATTATGACAGGTAACAGTAACTTCGATACTAATTATGACAAGTAACTATAACTTCGATGCAAATTATGACAGGTAACTGTAACTTCGTTACTAATTATGACAAGTAACTGTAATTTCGATACAAATTATTGCAGGTAACTGTAACTTCGATACTAATTATGACAGGTAACAGTAACTTCGATACTAATTATGACAAGTAACTATAACTTCGATACAAATTATGACAGGTAACTGTAACTTCGATACTAATTATGACAATAAACTCTAACTTCGTTACTAATTATGACAAGTAACTGTAATTTTGATAAAAAATTATGGTAGATAACTGTAACTTCAATATTAATTATGACAGGTAACAGTAACGTCGATACTAATTATGACAAGTAACAGTACTTTGGATGCTAATTATGACCAGTAACTGTAACTTCGATACTAATTATGACAAGGACTGTAATTTCGATACAAATTATGGCAGGTAACTGTAACTTCGTTACTAATTATGACAAGTAACTGTAATTTCGATACAAACTTTGGCCGGTAACTGTAACTTCGATACTAATTATGACAAGTCCTAGTAATTTCGATACAAATTATGGCAGGTAACTGTAACTTCCATACTAATTATGACAGGAAACTGTAACTTCGATACTAATTATGACAAGTAATTGTAACTTCGATACTAATTATGACAAGTAACTGTAACTTCGATACTAATTATGACAGGAAACTGTAACTTCGTTACTAATTCTGACAAGTAACTGTTATTTCGTTACAAATTATAGCAGGTAATTGTAATTTCGATACTAATTATGACAGGTAACAGTAACTTCGATACTAATTATGACAAGTAACAGTAACTTCGATACTAATTATTACAAGTAACTGTAACTTCAATACTAATTATGACTGGTAACTGTATCGTCGTTACTAATTATGACAAGTAACTGTAATTTCGATACAAATTTTGGCAGGTAACTGTAACTTCGGTATTAATTATGACAGGTAACAGTAACTTCGATACTAATTATGTCAAGTAACTGTAACTTCGATACTAATTATGACAGGTAACTGAAACTTCGTTACTAATTATGACAAGTAACTTTAATTTCGATACTAATTATGGCAGGTAACTGTAACTTCGTTACTAATTATGATAAGTCCCTGTAATTTCGATACAAATTGTGGCAGGTAACTGTAACTTCGATACTAATTATGACAGGTAACAGTAACTTCGATACTAATTATGACAGGAAACTGCAACTTCGTTACTAATTATGACAAGTAACTGTAATTTTGATACAAATCATGACAGGTAACTGTAACTTCGTAACTAATTATGACAAGTCCCTGTAATTTCGACATAACTTATGGCAGGTAACTGTAACTTCGATACTAATTATGACAAGTAACTGTAACTTCGATACTAATTATGACAGGTAACTGCAACTTCGTTACTAATTATGACAAGTAACTGTAGTTTCGATAGAAATTTTAGCAGGTAACTGTAACTTCGATACTAATTATGACAGGTAACAGTAACTTCGATACTAATTATGACAGGTAACTGTAACTTCGTTACTAATTATGACAAGAAACTCTAACTTCGTTACTAATTATGACAAGTAACTGTAATTTTGATAAAAATTTATGGTAGGTAACTGTAACATCAATACTAATTATGACAGGTAACAGTAACGTCGATACTAATTATGACATGTAACAGTACCTTCGATGCTAATTATGACAAGTAACTTTAACTTCGATAACTGTAATTTCGATACAAATTATGACAGGTAACTGTAACTTCGTTACTAATTATGACAAGTAACAGTACATTCGATGCTAATTATGACAATGAACAGTAATTTCGATACAAATTATGGCAGGTAACTGTAACTTCGTTACTAATTATGAAAAGTAACTGTAATTTCGATACAAATTATGACAGGTAACTGTAACTTCGTTACTAATTATGACAAGTAACAGTACCTTCGATACTAATTATGACAATGAACTGTAATTTCGATACAAATTATGGCAGGTAACTGTAACTTCGTTACTAATTATGACAAGTAACTGTAATTTCGATACAAATGTTGGCAGGTAACTGTAACTACGATACTAATTATGACAAGTCCCTGTTATTTCCATACAAATTATGGCAGGTAACTGTAACTTCCATACTAATTATGACAGGTAACAGTAACTTCGATACTAATTATGACAGGAAACTGTAACTTCGTTACTAATCATGACAAGTAACTGTAATTTCGATACAAATTATGACAGGTAACTGTAACTTCGTTACTAATTATGACAAGTAACAGTACCTTCGAATCTAAAAATGACAGGTAACTGTAACTTCGATACTAATTATGACAAGGAACTGTAATTTCGATACAAATTACGGCAGGTAACTGTAACTTCGTTACTAATTATGACAAGTAACTGTAATTTCGATACAAATTTTGGCAGGTAACTGTAACTTCGATACTAATTATGACAGGTAACAGTAACTTCGATACTAATTATGACAAGTAACTGTAACTTCGATACTAATTATGACAGGTAACTGTAACTTCGTTACTAATTATGACAAGTAACTGTAATTTTGTTACAATTTATGGCAGGTAACTGTAACTTCGATACTAATTATGACAGATAACAGTAACTTCGTTACTAATTATGACAAGTAACTATAACTTCGATACAAATTATGACAGGTAACTGTAACTTCGATACTAATTATGACAAGAAACTCTAACTTCGTTACTAATTATGACAAGTAACTGTAATTTTGATTAAAAAAATTGGTAGGTAACTGTAACTTCAATACTAATTATGACAGGTAACAGTAACTTCGATACTAATTATGACAAGTAACTATAACTTCGATGCAAATTATGACAGGTAACTGTGACTTCGTTACTAATTATGACAGGTAACAGTAACGTCGATACTAATTATGACATGTAACAGTACCTTCGATGCTAAATATGACAGGTAACTGTAACTTCAATACTAATTATGACAAGTAACTGTCATTTCGATACAAATTTTGGCAGGTAACTGTAACTTCGATACTAATTATGACAGGTAACAGTAACTTCGATACTAATTATGACAAGTAACTGTAACTTCGATACTAATTATGACAGGTAACTGTAACTTCGTTACTAATTATGACAAGTAACGGTAATTTCGTTGCAATTTATGGCAGGTAATTGTAATTTCGATACTAATTATGACAGGTAACAGTAACTTCGATACTAATTATGACAAGTAACAGTAACTTCGATACTAATTATGACATGTAACTGTAACTTCGATACTAATTATGAGAGGTAACTGTAACTTCGTTACTAATTATGACAAGTAACTGTAATTTCGATACAAATTATGGCAGGTAACTGTAACTTCGATACTAATTATGACAGGTAACAATAACTTCGATACTAATTATGACAAGTAAATATAACTTCGATACAAATTATGACAGGTAACTGTAACTTCGATACTAATTGTGACAAGAAACTCTAACTTCGTTACTAATTATGACAAGTAACTGTAATTTTGATAAAAAATTATGGTAGGTAACTGTAACTTCAATACTAATTATGACAGGTAACAGTAACGTCGATACTAATTATGACAAGTAACAGTACCTTCGATTCTAATTATGACAGGTAACTGTAACTTCGATACTAATTATGACAATGAACTGTAATTTCGATACAAATTATGGCAGGTAACTGTAACTTCGTTACTAATTATGACAAGTAACTGTAATTTCGATACAAATTATGGCAGGTAACAGTAACTTCGATACTAATTAGACAGGTAACAGTAACTTCGATACTAATTATGACAGGAAACTCTACCATCGTTACTAATTATGACATGTAACTGTAATTTTGATAAAAAATTATGGTAGGTAACTATAACATCAATACTAATTATGTCAGGTAACAGTAACGTCGATACTATTTAAGACAAGTAACAGTACCTTCGATGCTAATTATGACAGGTAACTTTAACTTCGATACTAATTATGACAAGGAACTGTAATTTCGATACAAATTATGGCAGGTAACAGTAACTTCGATACTAATTAGACAGGTAACTGTAACTTCGATACTAATTATGACAGGTAACTGTAACTTCGTTACTAATTATGACAAGTAACTTTAATTTCGATACTAATTATGGCAGGTAACTGTAACTTCGTTACTAATTATGACAAGTCCCTGTAATTTCTATACAAATTATGGCAGGTAACTGTAACTTCGATACTAATTATGACAAGTAACTGTAACTTCGATACTAATTATGACAGGTAACTGTATCTTCGTTACTAATTATGACAAGTAACTGTAATTTCGATACAAATTTTGGCAGGTAACTGTAACTTCGATACTAATTATGACAGGTAACAGTAACTTCGATTCTAATTATGACAAGTAACTGTAACTTCGATACTAATTATGACAGGTAACTGTAACTTCGTTTCTAATTATGACAAGTAACTGTAACTTCGATACAAATTTAGGCAGGTAACCGTAACTTCGATACTAATTATGACAGGTAACAGTAACTTCGATACTAATTATGACAAGTAAATATAACTTCGATACAAATTATGACAGGTAACTGTAACTTCGATACTAATTGTGACAAGAAACTCTAACTTCGTTACTAATTATGACAAGTAACTGTAATTTTGATAAAAAATTATGGTAGGTAACTGTAACTTCAATACTAATTATGACAGGTAACAGTAACGCCGATACTATTTATGCCAAGTAACAGTACCTTCGATGCTAATTATGACAGGTAACTTTAACTTCGATACTAATTATGACAAGGAACTGTAATTTCGATACAAATTATGGCAGGTAACTGTAACTTCGTTACTAATTATGACAAGTAACTGTAATTTCGATACAAATTTTGGCAGGAAACTGTAACTTCGATACTAATTATGACAAGTCCCTGTAATTTCGATACAAATTATGGCAGGTAACTGTAACTTCCATACTAATTAATGACAGGTAACAGTAACTTCGATACTAATTATGACAGGAACCTGTAACTTCGTTACTAATTATGACAAGTAACTGTAATTTCGATACAAATTATGACAGGTAACTGTAACTTCGTTACTAATTATGACAAGTAACAATACCTTCGATGCTAATTATGACAGGTAACTGTAACTTCGATATTATTATGACAAGGAACTGTAATTTCGATACAAATTATGGCAGGTAATGTAACTTCGTTACTAATTATGACAAAGAAACTGTAATTTCGATACAAATTTTGGCAGGTAACTGTAACTTCGATACTAATTATGACAGGTAACAGTAACTTCGATACTAATTATGTCAAGTAACAGTAACTTCGATACTAATTATGACAGGTAACTGTAACTTCGTTACTAATTATGACAAGTAACTGTAATTTTGATACAAATTATGGCAGGTAACTGTAACATCGATACTAATTATGACAGGTAACAGTAACTTCGTTACTAATTATGACAAGTAACTATAACTTCGATACAAATTATGACAGGTAACTGTAACTTCGATACTAATTATGACAAGAAACCCTAACTTCGTTACTAATTATGACAAGTAACTGTAATTTTGATTAAAAAAAATTTGTAGGTAACTGTAACTTCAATACTAATTATGACAGGTAACAGTAACTTCGATACTAATTATGACAAGTAACTATAACTTCGATGCAAATTATGACAGGTAACTGTAACTTCGTTACTAATTATGACAAGTAACTGTAATTTCGATACAAATTATTGCAGGTAACTGTAACTTCGATACTAATTATGACAGGTAACAGTAACTTCGATACTAATTATGACAAGTAACTATAACTTCGATACAAATTATGACAGGTAACTGTAACTTCGATACTAATTATGACAATAAACTCTAACTTCGTTACTAATTATGACAAGTAACTGTAATTTTGATAAAAAATTATGGTAGATAACTGTAACTTCAATATTAATTATGACAGGTAACAGTAACGTCGATACTAATTATGACAAGTAACAGTACTTTGGATGCTAATTATGACCAGTAACTGTAACTTCGATACTAATTATGACAAGGACTGTAATTTCGATACAAATTATGGCAGGTAACTGTAACTTCGTTACTAATTATGACAAGTAACTGTAATTTCGATACAAACTTTGGCCGGTAACTGTAACTTCGATACTAATTATGACAAGTCCTAGTAATTTCGATACAAATTATGGCAGGTAACTGTAACTTCCATACTAATTATGACAGGTAACAGTAACTTCGATACTAATTATGACAGGAAACTGTAACTTCGATACTAATTATGACAAGTAATTGTAACTTCGATACTAATTATGACAAGTAACTGTAACTTCGATACTAATTATGACAGGAAACTGTAACTTCGTTACTAATTCTGACAAGTAACTGTTATTTCGTTACAAATTATAGCAGGTAATTGTAATTTCGATACTAATTATGACAGGTAACAGTAACTTCGATACTAATTATGACAAGTAACAGTAACTTCGATACTAATTATTACAAGTAACTGTAACTTCAATACTAATTATGACTGGTAACTGTATCGTCGTTACTAATTATGACAAGTAACTGTAATTTCGATACAAATTTTGGCAGGTAACTGTAACTTCGGTATTAATTATGACAGGTAACAGTAACTTCGATACTAATTATGTCAAGTAACTGTAACTTCGATACTAATTATGACAGGTAACTGAAACTTCGTTACTAATTATGACAAGTAACTTTAATTTCGATACTAATTATGGCAGGTAACTGTAACTTCGTTACTAATTATGATAAGTCCCTGTAATTTCGATACAAATTGTGGCAGGTAACTGTAACTTCGATACTAATTATGACAGGTAACAGTAACTTCGATACTAATTATGACAGGAAACTGCAACTTCGTTACTAATTATGACAAGTAACTGTAATTTTGATACAAATCATGACAGGTAACTGTAACTTCGTAACTAATTATGACAAGTCCCTGTAATTTCGACATAACTTATGGCAGGTAACTGTAACTTCGATACTAATTATGACAAGTAACTGTAACTTCGATACTAATTATGACAGGTAACTGCAACTTCGTTACTAATTATGACAAGTAACTGTAGTTTCGATAGAAATTTTAGCAGGTAACTGTAACTTCGATACTAATTATGACAGGTAACAGTAACTTCGATACTAATTATGACAGGTAACTGTAACTTCGTTACTAATTATGACAAGAAACTCTAACTTCGTTACTAATTATGACAAGTAACTGTAATTTTGATAAAAATTTATGGTAGGTAACTGTAACATCAATACTAATTATGACAGGTAACAGTAACGTCGATACTAATTATGACATGTAACAGTACCTTCGATGCTAATTATGACAAGTAACTTTAACTTCGATAACTGTAATTTCGATACAAATTATGACAGGTAACTGTAACTTCGTTACTAATTATGACAAGTAACAGTACATTCGATGCTAATTATGACAATGAACAGTAATTTCGATACAAATTATGGCAGGTAACTGTAACTTCGTTACTAATTATGAAAAGTAACTGTAATTTCGATACAAATTATGACAGGTAACTGTAACTTCGTTACTAATTATGACAAGTAACAGTACCTTCGATACTAATTATGACAATGAACTGTAATTTCGATACAAATTATGGCAGGTAACTGTAACTTCGTTACTAATTATGACAAGTAACTGTAATTTCGATACAAATGTTGGCAGGTAACTGTAACTACGATACTAATTATGACAAGTCCCTGTTATTTCCATACAAATTATGGCAGGTAACTGTAACTTCCATACTAATTATGACAGGTAACAGTAACTTCGATACTAATTATGACAGGAAACTGTAACTTCGTTACTAATCATGACAAGTAACTGTAATTTCGATACAAATTATGACAGGTAACTGTAACTTCGTTACTAATTATGACAAGTAACAGTACCTTCGATGCTAAAAATGACAGGTAACTGTAACTTCGATACTAATTATGACAAGGAACTGTAATTTCGATACAAATTACGGCAGGTAACTGTAACTTCGTTACTAATTATGACAAGTAACTGTAATTTCGATACAAATTTTGGCAGGTAACTGTAACTTCGATACTAATTATGACAGGTAACAGTAACTTCGATACTAATTATGACAAGTAACTGTAACTTCGATACTAATTATGACAGGTAACTGTAACTTCGTTACTAATTATGACAAGTAACTGTAATTTTGTTACAATTTATGGCAGGTAACTGTAACTTCGATACTAATTATGACAGATAACAGTAACTTCGTTACTAATTATGACAAGTAACTATAACTTCGATACAAATTATGACAGGTAACTGTAACTTCGATACTAATTATGACAAGAAACTCTAACTTCGTTACTAATTATGACAAGTAACTGTAATTTTGATTAAAAAAATTGGTAGGTAACTGTAACTTCAATATTAATTATGACAGGTAACAGTAACTTCGATACTAATTATGACAAGTAACTATAACTTCGATGCAAATTATGACAGGTAACTGTGACTTCGTTACTAATTATGACAGGTAACAGTAACGTCGATACTAATTATGACATGTAACAGTACCTTCGATGCTAAATATGACAGGTAACTGTAACTTCAATACTAATTATGACAAGTAACTGTCATTTCGATACAAATTTTGGCAGGTAACTGTAACTTCGATACTAATTATGACAGGTAACAGTAACTTCGATACTAATTATGACAAGTAACTGTAACTTCGATACTAATTATGACAGGTAACTGTAACTTCGTTACTAATTATGACAAGTAACGGTAATTTCGTTGCAATTTATGGCAGGTAATTGTAATTTCGATACTAATTATGACAGGTAACAGTAACTTCGATACTAATTATGACAAGTAACAGTAACTTCGATACTAATTATGACATGTAACTGTAACTTCGATACTAATTATGAGAGGTAACTGTAACTTCGTTACTAATTATGACAAGTAACTGTAATTTCGATACAAATTATGGCAGGTAACTGTAACTTCGATACTAATTATGACAGGTAACAATAACTTCCATACTAATTATGACAAGTAAATATAACTTCGATACAAATTATGACAGGTAACTGTAACTTCGATACTAATTGTGACAAGAAACTCTAACTTCGTTACTAATTATGACAAGTAACTGTAATTTTGATAAAAAATTATGGTAGGTAACTGTAACTTCAATACTAATTATGACAGGTAACAGTAACGTCGATACTATTTATGACAAGTAACAGTACCTTCGATGCTAATTATGACAGGTAACTTTAACTTCGATACTAATTATGACAAGGAACTGTAATTTCGATACAAATTATGGCAGGTAACTGTAACTTCGTTACTAATTATGACAAGTAACTGTAATTTCGATACAAATTTTGGCAGGAAACTGTAACTTCGATACTAATTATGACAAGTCCCTGTAATTTCGATACAAATTATGGCAGGTAACTGTAACTTCCATATTAATTATGACAGGTAACAGTAACTTCGATACTAATTATGACAGGAAACTGTAACTTCGTTACTAATTATGACAAGTAACTGTAATTTCGATACAAATTATGTCAGGAAACTGTAACTTCGTTACTAATTATGACAAGTAACAATACCTTCGATGCTAATTATGACAGGTAACTGTAACTTCGATATTATTATGACAAGGAACTGTAATTTCGATACAAATTATGGCAGGTAATGTAACTTCGTTACTAATTATGACAAAGAAACTGTAATTTCGATCCAAATTTTGGCAGGTAACTGTAACTTCGATACTAATTATGACAGGTAACAGTAACTTCGATACTAATTATGTCAAGTAACAGTAACTTCGATACTAATTATGACAGGTAACTGTAACTTCGTTACTAATTATGACAAGTAACTGTAATTTTGATACAAATTATGGCAGGTAACTGTAACTTCGATACTAATTATGACAGGTAACAGTAACTTCGTTACTAATTATGACAAGTAACTATAACTTCGATTCAAATTATGACAGGTAACTGTAACTTCGATACTAATTATGACAAGAAACCCTAACTTCGTTACTAATTATGACAAGTAACTGTAATTTTGATTTAAAAAAAATTGGTAGGTAACTGTAACTTCGATACTAATTATGACAAGTAACTATAACGTCGATGCAAATTATGACAGGTAACTGTAACTTCGTTACTAATTATGACAAGTAACTGTAATTTCGATACAAATTATGGCAGGTAACTGTAACTTCGATACTAATTATGACAGGTAACAGTTACTTCGATACTAATTATGACAAGTAACTATAACTTCGATACAAATTATGACAGGTAACTGTAACTTCGATACTAATTATGACAAGAAACTCTAACTTCGTTACTAATTATGACAAGTAACTGTCATTTTGATAAAAAATTATGGTAGATAACTGTAACTTCAATATTAATTATGACAGGTAACAGTAACGTCGATACTAATTATGACAAGTAACAGTACCTTGGATGCTAATTATGACCAGTAACTGTAACTTCGATACTAATTATGACAAGGAACTGAAATTTCGATACAAATTATGGCAGGTAACTGTAACTTCGTTACTAATTATGACAAGTAACTGTAATTTCGATACAAACTTTGGCCGATAACTGTAACTTCGATACTAATTATGACAAGTCCTTGTAATTTCGATACAAATTATGGCAGGTAAATGTAACTTCCATACTAATTATGACAGGTAACAGTAACTTCGATACTAATTATGACAGGAAACTGTAACTTCGATACTAATTATGACAAGTAATTGTAACTTCGATACTAATTATGACAAGTAACTGTAACTTCGATACTAATTATGACAGGAAACTGTAACGTCGTTACTAATTCTGACAAGTCTCTGTTATTTCGTTACAAATTATAGCAGGTAATTGTAATTTCGATACTAATTATGACAGGTAACAGTAACTTCGATACTAATTATGACAAGTAACAGTAACTTCGATACTAATTATTACAAGTAACTGTAACTTCAATACTAATTATGACTGGTAACTGTAACGTCGTTACTAATTATGACAAGTAACTGTAATTTCGATACAAATTTTGGCAGGTAACTGTAACTTCGGTGTTAATTATGACAGGTAACAGTAACTTCGATACTAATTATGTCAAGTAACTGTAACTTCGATACTAATTATGACAGGTAACTGAAACTTCGTTACTTATTATGACAAGTAACTTTAATTTCGATACTAATTATGGCAGGTAACTGTAACTTCGTTACTAATTATGAAAAGTCCCTGTAATTTCGATAAAAATTGTGGCAGGTAACTGTAACTTCGATACTAATTATGACAGGTAACAGTAACTTCGATACTAATTATGACAGGAAACTGCAACTTCGTTACTAATTATGACAAGTAACTGTAATTTCGATACAAATCATGACAGGTAACTGTAACTTCGTTACTAATTATGACAAGTAACTGTAATTTCGATACAAATTATGGCAGGTAACAGTACCTTCGATACTTATTATGACTGGTAACTGTAACTTCGATACTAATTACGACAAGGAACTGTAATTTCGATACTAATTATGGCAGGTAACTGTAACTTCTGTACTAAATATGACAGGTAACAGTAACTTCGATACTAATGATGACAAGTAACTATAACTTCGATACAAATTATGACAAGTAACTGTAACATCGATACTAATTATGACAAGAAACTCTACCTTCGTTACTTATTATGACAAATAACTGTAATTTTGATAAAAATTATGGTAGGTAACTGTAACTTCAATACTAATTATGATAGGTAACAGTAACTTGGATACTATTTATGACAAGTAACTCTAACCTCGATAACAATTATGACAGGTAACTGTAACTTCGTTACTAATTATGACAATTAACTGTAATTTCGATACAAATTATGGCAGGTAACTGTAACTTCGATACTAATTATGACAGGTAACAGTAACTTCGATACTAATTATGACATTTAACTATAACTTCGATACAAATTATGGCAGGTAACTGTAACTTCGTTACTAATTATGACAAGTCCCTGTAATTTCGACATAAATTATGGCAGGTAACTGTAACTTCGATACTAATTATGACAAGTAACTGTAACATCGATACTAATTATGACAGGTAACTGCAACTTCGTTACTAATTATGACAAGTAACTGTAGTTTCGATAGAAATTTTAGCAGGTAACTGTAACTTCGATACTAATTATGACAGGTAACAGTAACTTCGATAACTGTAATTTCGATACAAATTATGACAGGTAACTGTAACTTCGTTACTAATTATGACAAGTAACAGTACCTTCGATGCTAATTATGACAAGTAACTGTAACCTCGATAATAATTATGACAGGTAACTGTAACTTCGTTACTAATTATGACAAGAAACTCTAACTTCGTTACTAATTATGACAAGTAACTGTAATTTTGATAAAAGATTATGGTAGGTAACTGTAACTTCAATACTAATTATGACAGGTAACAGTAACGTCGATACTAATTATGACAAGTAACAGTACCTTCGATGCTAATAATGACAAGTAACTGTAACTTCGATAACTGTAATTTCGATACAAATTATGACAGGTAACTGTAACTTCGTTACTAATTATGACAAGTAACAGCACCTTCGATGCTAATTATGACAATGAACTGTAATTTCGATACAAATTATGGCAGTTAACTGTAACTTCGTTACTAATTATGACAAGTAACTGTAATTTCGATACAAATTATGACAGGTAACTGTAACTTCGTTACTAATTATGACAAGTAACAGTACCTTCGATACTTATTATGACAATGAACTGTAATTTCGATACAAATTATGGCAGGTAACTGTAACTTCGTTACTAATTATGACAAGTAACTGTAATTTCGATACAAATTTTGGCAGGTAACTGTAACTTCGATACTAATTATGACAAGTCCCTGTTATTTCCATACAAATTACGGCAGGTAACTGTAACTTCCATACTAATTATGACAGGTAACAGTAACTTCGATACTAAGTATGACAGGAAACTGTAACTTCGTTACTAATCATGACAAGTAACTGTAATTTCGATACAAATTCTGACAGGTAACTGTAACTTCGTTACTAATTATGACAAGTAACAGTACCTTCGATGATAAATATGACAGGTAACTGTAACTTCGATACTAATTATGACAAGGAACTGTAATTTCGATACAAATTACGGCAGGTAACTGTAACTTCGTTACTAATTATGACAAGTAACTGTAATTTCGATACAAATTTTGGCAGGTAACTGTAACTTCGATACTAATTATGACAGGTAACAGTAACTTCGATACTAATTATGACAAGTAACTGTAACTTCGATACTAATTATGACAGGTAACTGTAACTTCGTTACTAATTATGACAAGTAACTGTAATTTTGTTACAATTTATGGCAGGTAACTGTAACTTCGATACTAATTATGACAGATAACAGTAACTTCGTTACTAATTATGACAAGTAACTATAACTTCGATACAAATTATGACAGGTAACTGTAACTTCGATACTAATTATGACAAGAAACTCTAACTTCGTTACTAATTATGACAAGTAACTGTAATTTTGATTAAAAAATTGGTAGGTAACTGTAACTTCAATACTAATTATGACAGGTAACAGTAACTTCGATACTAATTATGACAAGTAACTATAACTTCGATGCAAATTATGATAGGTAACTGTGACTTCGTTACTAATTATGACAGGTAACAGTAACGTCGATACTAATTATGACATGTAACAGTACCTTCGATGCTAAATATGACAGGTAACTGTAACTTCGATACTAATTATGACAAGTAACTGTAATTTCGATACAAATTTTGGCAGGTAACTGTAACTTCGATACTAATTATGACAGGTAACAGTAACTTCGATACTAATTATGACAAGTAACTGTAACTTCGATACTAATTATGACAGGTAACTGTAACTTCGTTACTAATTATGACAAGTAACGGTAATTTCGTTGCAATTTATGGCAGGTAATTGTAATTTCGATACTAATTATGACAGGTAACAGTAACTTCGATACTAATTATGGCAAGTAACAGTAACTTCGATACTAATTATGACAAGTAACTGTAACTTCGATACTAATTATGAGAGGTAACTGTAACTTCGTTACTAATTATGACAAGTAACTGTAATTAAGATACAAATTATGGCAGGTAACTGTAACTTCGATACTAATTATGACAGGTAACAGTAACTTCGATACTAATTATGACAAGTAACTATAACTTCGATACAAATTATGACAGACAACTGTAACTTCGATACTAATAATGACAAGAAAATCTAACTTCGTTACTAACTATGACAAGTAACTGTAATTTTGATAAAAAATTTAGGTAGGTAACTGTAACTTCAATACTAATTATGACAGGTAACAGTAACTTCGATACTAATTAGGACAGGTAACTGTAACTTCGTTAATAATTATGACAAGTAACTTTAATTTCAATACTAATTATGGCAGGTAAATCTAATTTCGTTACTAATTATGACAAGTCCCTGTAATTTCGATACAAATTATGACAGGTAACTGTAACTTCGATACTTATTATGACAGGTAACAGTAACTTCGATACTAATTATGACAAGTAACAGTAACTTCGATACTAATTATCACAAGTAACTGTAACTTCGATACTAATTATGACAGGTAACTGTAACTTCGTTACTAATTATGACAAGTAACAGTAATTTCGATACAAATTTTGGCAGGTAACTGTAACTGCGATACTAATTATGACAAGTAACTGTAATTTCGTTACAAATTGTGGCGGGAAATTGTAATTTCGATACTAATTATGACAGGTAACAGTAACTTCGATACTAATTATGACAAGTAACAGTAACTTCCATACTAATTATGACAAGTAACTGTAACTTCGATACTAATTATGACAAGTAACAGTAACTTCGATACTAATTATGACAGGTAACTGTAACTTCGTTACTAATTATGACAAGTAACTGTAAATTCGATACAAATTTTGGCAGGTAACAGTAACTTCGATACTAATTATGACAGGTAACTGTAACTTCGTTACTAATTATGACAAGTAACTGTAATTTTGATACAAATTATGGCAGGTAACTGTAACTTCGATACTAATTATGACTGGTAACACTATCTTCGATACTAATTATGACAATTAACTATAACTTCGGTACAAAATATGACAGGTAACTGTAACTTCGATACTAATTATGACAAGAAACTCTAAATTCGTTACTAATTATGACAAGTAAATGTAATTTTGTTAAAAATTATGGTAGGTAACTGTAACTTCAATACTAATTATGACAGGTAACAGTAACTTCGATACTAATTATGACAGGTAACTGTAACTTCGTTACTAATTATGACAAGTAACTTTAATTTCGATACTTATTATGGCAGGTAACTGTAACTTCGTTACTAATTATTACAAGTCCCTGTAATTTCGATACAAATTATGGCAGGTAACTGGAATTTCGATACTAATTATGACAGGTAACAGTAACTTCGATACTAATTATGACAGGAAACAGTATCTTCGTTACTAATTATGACAAGTAACTGTAATTTCGATACAAATTATGACAGGTTACTGTAACTTCGTTACTAATTATGACAAGTAACTGTAATTTCGATACAAATTATGGCAGGTAAGAGTAACTTCGATACTAATTAGACAGGTAACAGTAACTTCGATACTAATTATGACAGGAAACTCTACCTTCGTTACTAATTATGACAAGTAACTGTAATTTTGATAAAAAATTATGGTAGGTAACTGTAACTTCAATACTAATTATGACAGGTAACAGTTACTTCGATACTAATTATGACAGGTAACTGTAACTTCGTTACAAATGATGACAAGTAACTTTAATTTCAATACTAATTATGGCAGGTAACTGTAACTTCGTTACTAATTATGACAAGTAACTGTAATTTCGATACAAATTTTGGCGAATAACTGTAACTTCGATACTAATTATGACAAGTAACTGTAACTTCGATACTAATTATGACAGGTAACTGTATCTTCGTTACTAATTATGACAAGTAACTGTAATTTCGATACAAATTTTGGCAGGTAACTGTAACTTCGATACTAATTATGACAGGTAACAGTAACTTCGATTCTAATTATGACAAGTAACTGTAACTTCGATACTAATTATGACAGGTAACTGTAACATCGATTCTAATTATGACAAGTAACTGTAATTTCGATACAAATTATGGCAGGTAACTGTAACTTCGATACTAATTATGACAGGTAACAGTAACTTCGTTACTAATTATGACAAGTAACTATAACTTCGATACAAATTATGGCAGGTAACTGTAACTTCGATACTAATTATGACAGGTAACAGTAACTTCGATACTAATTATGACAAGTAACTGTAACTTCGATACTAATTATGACAGGTAACTGTAACTTCGTTACTAATTATGACAAGTAACTGTAATTTTGTTACAATTTATGGCAGGTAACTGTAACTTCGATACTAATTATGACAGATAACAGTAACTTCGTTACTAATTATGACAAGTAACTATAACTTCGATACAAATTATGACAGGTAACTGTAACTTCGATACTAATTATGACAAGAAACTCTAACTTCGTTACTAATTATGACAAGTAACTGTAATTTTGATTAAAAAAATTGGTAGGTAACTGTAACTTCAATACTAATTATGACAGGTAACAGTAACTTCGATACTAATTATGACAAGTAACTATAACTTCGATGCAAATTATGATAGGTAACTGTGACTTCGTTACTAATTATGACAGGTAACAGTAACGTCGATACTAATTATGACATGTAACAGTACCTTCGATGCTAAATATGACAGGTAACTGTAACTTCGATACTAATTATGACAAGTAACTGTAATTTCGATACAAATTTTGGCAGGTAACTGTAACTTCGATACTAATTATGACAGGTAACAGTAACTTCGATACTAATTATGACAAGTAACTGTAACTTCGATACTAATTATGACAGGTAACTGTAACTTCGTTACTAATTATGACAAGTAACGGTAATTTCGTTGCAATTTATGGCAGGTAATTGTAATTTCGATACTAATTATGACAGGTAACAGTAACTTCGATACTAATTATGACAGGAAACAGTATCTTCGTTACTAATTATGACAAGTAACTGTAATTTCGATACAAATTATGACAGGTTACTGTAACTTCGTTACTAATTGTGACAAGTAACTGTAATTTCGATACAAATTATGGCAGGTAAGAGTAACTTCGATACTAATTAGACAGGTAACAGTAACTTCGATACTAATTATGACAGGAAACTCTACCTTCGTTACTAATTATGACAAGTAACTGTAATTTTGATAAAAAATTATGGTAGGTAACTGTAACTTCAATACTAATTATGACAGGTAACAGTTACTTCGATACTAATTATGACAGGTAACTGTAACTTCGTTACAAATGATGACAAGTAACTTTAATTTCGATACTAATTATGGCAGGTAACTGTAACTTCGTTACTAATTATGACAAGTAACTGTAATTTCGATACAAATTTTGGCAGGTAACTGTAACTTCGATACTAATTATGACAGGTAACAGTAACTTCGATACTAATTATGACAAGTAACTGTAACTTCGATACTAATTATGACAGGTAACTGTAACTTCGTTACTAATTATGACAAGTAACTGTAATTTTGTTACAATTTATGGCAGGTAACTGTAACTTCGATACTAATTATGACAGATAACAGTAACTTCGTTACTAATTATGACAAGTAACTTTAATTTCGATACTAATTATGGCAGGTAACTGTAACATAGTTGCTAATTATGACAAGTATCACTACCTTCGATGCTAATTATGACAGGTAACTGTAACTTCGATACTAATTATGACAAGGAACTGTAATTTCGATACAAATTATGGCAGGTAACTGTAACTTCGATACTAATTATGACAGGTAAGAGTAACTTCGATACTAATTATGACAGGAAACTCTACCTTCGTTACTAATTATGACAAGTAACTGTAATTTTGATAAAAAATTATGGTAGGTAACTGTAACTTCAATACTAATTATGACAGGTAACAGTTACTTCGATACTAATTATGACATGTAACTGTAACTTCGTTACTAATTATGACAAGTAACTTTAATTTCGATACTTATTATGGCAGGTAACTGTAACATAGTTGCTAATTATGACAAGTATCACTACCTTCGATGCTAATTATGACAGGTAACTGTAACTTCGATACTAATTATGACAAGGAACTGTAATTTCGATACAAATTATGGCAGGTAACTGTAACTTCGTTACTAATTAAGACAAGTAACTGTAATTTCGATACAAATTTTGGCTGGTAACTGTAACTTCGATACTAATTATGACAGGTAGCAGTAACTTCGATACTAATTATGACAAGTACTTGTAACTTCGATACTAATTATGACAGGTAACTGTAACTTCGATACTAATTATGACAAGTTACTGTAATTTCGACAAAAATTATGACAGGTAACATTAACTTCGATAATAATTATGACAAGTAACTGGAACTTCGTTATTAATTATGACAAGTAACTCTAATTTCGATACAAATTATACCAGGTAACTGTAACTTCGATACTAATTATGACAGGTAACAGTAACGTCGATACTAATTATGACAAGTAACTGTAACTTCGATACTAATTATGACAGGTAACGGTAACTTCGATACTAATTATGACAAGTAACTCTAACTTCGTTACTAATTATGACAAGTAACTGTAATTATGATAAAAAATTATGGCAGGTAACAGTAACTTCGATATTAATTATGAGAGGTAACAGTAACTTCGATACTAATTATGACAGGTAACAGCATCTTCGTTACTAATTATGACAAGTAACTGTAATTTCGATACTAATTATGGCAGGGAACTGTAACTTCGCTACTAATTATGAGAAGTAACTTTAATTTCGATACAAATTATGGCAGGTAACTGTAATTTCGATACTAATTATGACAGGTAACAGTAACATCGATACTAATTATGACAAGTAACTGTAACTTCGATACTAATTATGACAGGTAACTGAAACTTCGTTACTAATTATGACAAGTAACTGTAATTTCGATACAAATTATGGCAGTTAACTGTAACGTCGGTACTTATTATGACAGGTAACAGTAATTTCGATACTAATTATGACAGGTAGCAGTAACTTCGATACTAATTATGACAAGTAACTGTAATTTCGATACAAATTATGGCAGGTGAGAGTAACTTCGATACTAATTAGACAGGTAACAGTAACTTCGATACTAATTATGACAGGAAACTCTACCTTCGTTACTAATTATGACAAGTAACTGTAATTTTGATAAAAAATTATGGTAGGTAACTGTAACTTCAATACTAATTATGACAGGTAACAGTTACTTCGATACTAATTATGACAGGTAACTGTAACTTCGTTACTAATTATGACAAGTAACTTTAATTTCGATACTAATTATGGCAGGTAACTGTAACTTCGTTACTAATTATGACAAGTAACTGTAATTTCGATACAAATTTTCGCAGGTAACTGTAACTTCGATACTAATTATGACAGGTAACAGTAACTTCGTTACTAATTATGACAAGTAACTGTAATTTCGTTACTAATTATGACAAGTAACTGTAAATTCGATACAAATTTTGGCAGGTAACAGTAACTTCGATACTAATTATGACAGGTAACTGTAACTTCGTTACTAATTATGACAAGTAACTGTAATTTTGATACAAATTATGGCAGGTAACTGTAACTTCGATACTAATTATGACTGGTAACACTATCTTCGATACTAATTATGACAATTAACTATAACTTCGGTACAAAATATGACAGGTAACTGTAACTTCGATACTAATTATGACAAGAAACTCTAAATTCGTTACTAATTATGACAAGTAACTGTAATTTTGTTAAAAATTATGGTAGGTAACTGTAACTTCAATACTAATTATGACAGGTAACAGTAACTTCGATACTAATTATGACAGGTAACTGTAACTTCGTTACTAATTATGACAAGTAACTTTAATTTCGATACTTATTATGGCAGGTAACTGTAACTTCGATACTAATTATTACAAGTCCCTGTAATTTCGATACAAATTATGGCAGGTAACTGGAATTTCGATACTAATTATGACAGGTAACAGTAACTCCGATACTAATTATGACAGGAAACAGTATCTTCGTTACTAATTATGACAAGTAACTGTAATTTCGATACAAATTATGACAGGTTACTGTAACTTCGTTACTAATTATGACAAGTAACTGTAATTTCGAAACAAATTATGGCAGGTAAGAGTAACTTCGATACTAATTAGACAGGTAACAGTAACTTCGATACTAATTATGACAGGAAACTCTACCTTCGTTACTAATTATGACAAGTAACTGTAATTTTGATAAAAAATTATGGTAGGTTACTGTAACTTCAATACTAATTATGACAGGTAACAGTTACTTCGATACTAATTATGACAGGTAACTGTAACTTCGTTACTAATTATGACAAGTAACTTTAATTTCGATACTAATTATGGCAGGTAACTGTAACTTCGTTACTAATTATGACAAGTAACTGTAATTTCGATACAAATTTTGGCAGGTAACTGTAACTTCGATACTAATTATGACAGGTAACAGTAACTTCGTTACTAATTATGACAAGTAACTGTAATTTCGATACAAATTTTGGCAAATAACTGTAACTTCGATACTAATTATGACAAGTAACTGTAACTTCGATACTAATTATGACAGGTAACTGTATCTTCGTTACTAATTATGACAAGTAACTGTAATTTCGATACAAATTTTGGCAGGTAACTGTAACTTCGATACTAATTATGACAGGTAACAGTAACTTCGATTCTAATTATGACAAGTAACTGTAACTTCGATACTAATTATGACAGGTAACTGTAACTTCGTTTCTAATTATGACAAGTAACTGTAATTTCGATACAAATTATGGCAGGTAACTGTAACTTCGATACTAATTATGACAGGTAACAGTAACTTCGATACTAATTATGACAAGTAACTATAACTTCGATACAAATTATGACAGGTAACTGTAACTTCGATACTAATTATGACAAGAAACTCTAACTTCGTTACTAATTATGACAAGTAACTGTAATTTTGATAAAAAATTATGGTAGGTAACTGTAACTTCAATACTAATTATGACAGGTAACAGTAACGTCGATACTAATTATGACAAGTATCAGTACCTTCGATGCTAATTATGAGAGGTAACTTTAACTTCGATACTAATTATGACAAGGAACTGTAATTTCGATACAAATTATGGCAGGTAACGGTAACTTCGTTACTAATTATGACAAGTAACTGTAATTTCGATACAAATTATGGCAGTTAACTGTAACTTCCATACTAATTATGACAGATAACATTAACTTCGATACTAATTATGACAGGAAACTGTAACTTCGTTACTAATTATGACAAGGAACTGTAATTTCGATACTAATTATGACAGGAAACTGTAACTTCGTTACTAATTATGACAAGTATCTGTAATTTCGTTACAAATTATAGCAGGTAATTGTAATTTCGATACTAATTATGACAGGTAACAGTAACTTCGATACATATTATGACAAGTAACAGTAACTTCGATACTAATTATGACAAGTAACTGTATCTTCAATACTAATTATGAATGGTAACTGTAACTTCGTTACTAATTATGACAAGTAACTGTAATTTCGATACAAATTTTGGCAGGTAACTGTAACTTCGGTACTAATTATGACAGGTAACAGTAACTTCGATACTAATTATGTCAAGTAACTGTATCTTCGATACTAATTATGACAGGTAACTGTAACTTCGTTACTAATTATGACAAGTAACTTTAATTTCGATACGAATTATGGCAGATAACTGTAACTTCGTTACTAATTATGACAAGTCCCTGTAATTTCGATACAAATTATGGCAGGTAACTGTAACTTCGATACTAATTATGACAGGTAACAGTTACTTGGATACTAATTATGACAGGAAACTGTAACTTCGTTACTAATTATGAAAAGTAACTGTAATTTCGATACAAATTATGACAGGTAACAGTAACTTCGTTACTAATTATGACAAGTAACTGTAATTTCGATACAAATTATGGCAGGTAACAGTACCTTCGATACTAAATATGACTGGTAACTGTAACTTCGATACTAATTACGACAAGGAACTGTAATTTCGATACTAATTATGGCAGGTAACTGTAACTTCGATAATAAATATGACAGGTAAAAGTAACTTCGATACTAATTATGACAAGTAACTATAACTTCGATACAAATTATGACAGACAACTGTAACTTCGATACTAATAATGACAAGAAAATCTAACTTCGTTACTATGACAAGTAACTGTAATTTTGATAAAAAAAATTGGTAGGTAACTGTAACTTCAATACTAATTATGACAGGTAACAGTAACTTCGATACTAATTAGGACAGGTAACTGTAACTTCGTTACTAATTATGACAAGTAACTTTAATTTCAATACTAATTATGGCAGGTAAATCTAATTTCGTTACTAATTATGACAAGTCCCTGTAATTTCGATACAAATTATGACAGGTAACTGTAACTTCGATACTTATTATGACAGGTAACAGTAACTTCGATACTAATTATGACAAGTAACAGTTACTTGGATACTAATTATCACAAGTAACTGTAACTTCGATACTAATTATGACAGGTAACTGTAACTTCGTTACTAATTATGACAAGTAACAGTAATTTCGATACAAATTTTGGCAGGTAACTGTAACTTCGATACTAATTATGACAAGTAACTGTAATTTCGTTACAAATTGTGGCGGGAAATTGTAATTTCGATACTAATTATGACAGGTAACAGTAACTTCGATACTAATTATGACAAGTAACAGTAACTTCCATACTAATTATGACAAGTAACTGTAACTTCGATACTAATTATGACAAGTAACAGTAACTTCGATACTAATTATGACAGGTAACTGTAACTTCGTTACTAATTATGACAAGTAACTGTAAATTCGATACAAATTTTGGCAGGTAACAGTAACTTCGATACTAATTATGACAGGTAACTGTAACTTCGTTACTAATTATGACAAGTAACTGTAATTTTGATACAAATTATGGCAGGTAACTGTAACTTCGATACTAATTATGACTGGTAACACTATCTTCGATACTAATTATGACAATTAACTATAACTTCGGTACAAGATATGACAGGTAACTGTAACTTCGATACTAATTATGACAAGAAACTCTAAATTCGTTACTAATTATGACAAGTAACTGTAATTTTGTTAAAAATTATGGTAGGTAACTGTAACTTCAATACTAATTATGACAGGTAACAGTAACTTCGATACTAATTATGACAGGTAACTGTAACTTCGTTACTAATTATGACAAGTAACTTTAATTTCGATACTTATTATGGCAGGTAACTGTAACTTCGTTACTAATTATTACAAGTCCCTGTAATTTCGATACAAATTATGGCAGGTAACTGGAATTTCGATACTAATTATGACAGGTAACAGTAACTTCGATACTAATTATGACAGGAAACAGTATCTTCGTTACTAATTATGACAAGTAACTGTAATTTCGATACAAATTATGACAGGTTACTGTAACTTCGTTAATAATTATGACAAGTAACTGTAATTTCGATACAAATTATGGCAGGTAAGAGTAACTTCGATACTAATTAGACAGGTAACAGTAACTTCGATACTAATTATGACAGGAAACTCTACCTTCGTTACTAATTATGACAAGTAACTGTAATTTTGATAAAAAATTATGGTAGGTAACTGTAACTTCAATACTAATTATGACAGGTAACAGTTACTTCGATACTAATTATGACAGGTAACTGTAACTTCGTTACTAATTATGACAAGTAACTTTAATTTCGATACTAATTATGGCAGGTAACTGTAACTTCGTTACTAATTATGACAAGTAACTGTAATTTCGATACAAATTTTGGCAGGTAACTGTAACTTCGATACTAATTATGACAGGTAACAGTAACATCGTTACTAATTATGACAAGTAACTGTAATTTCGATACAAATTTTGGCAAATAACTGTAACTTCGATACTAATTATGACAAGTAACTGTAACTTCGATACTAATTAGACAGGTAACTGTATCTTCGTTACTAATTATGACAAGTAACTGTAATTTCGATACAAATTTTGGCAGGTAACTGTAACTTCGATACTAATTATGACAGGTAACAGTAACTTCGATTCTAATTATGACAAGTAACTGTAACTTCGATACTAATTATGACAGGTAACTGTAACTTCGATTCTAATTATGACAAGTAACTGTAATTTCGATACAAATTATGGCAGGTAACTGTAACTTCGATACTAATTATGACAGGTAACAGTAACTTCGATACTAATTATGACAAGTAACTATAACTTCGATACAAATTATGACAGGTAACTGTAACTTCGATACTAATTATGACAAGAAACTCTAACTTCGTTACTAATTATGACAAGTAACTGTAATTTTGATAAAAAATTATGGTAGGTAACTGTAACTTCAATACTAATTATGACAGGTAACAGTAACGTCGATACTAATTGTGACAAGTAACAGTACCTTCGATGATAATTATGACAGGTAACTTTAACTTCGATACTAATTATGACAAGGAACTGTAATTTCGATACTAATTATGGCAGGTAACTGTAACTTCGTTACTAATTATAACAAGTAACTGTAATTTCGATACAAATTTTGGCAGGAAACTGTAACTTCGATACTAATTATTACAAGTCCCTGTAATTTCGATACAAATTATGGCAGGTAACTGTAACTTCCATACTAATTATGACAGATAACATTAACTTCGATACTAATTATGACAGGAAACTGTAACTTCGTTACTAATTATGACAAGGAACTGTAATTTCGATACTAATTATGAGGAAACTGTAACTTCGTTACTAATTATGACAAGTATCTGTAATTTCGTTACAAATTATAGCAGGTAATTGTAATTTCGATACTAATTATGACAGGTAACAGTAACTTCGATACATATTATGACAAGTAACAGTAACTTCGATACTAATTATGACAAGTAACTGTAACTTCAATACTAATTATGAATGGTGACTGTAACTTCGTTACTAATTATGACAAGTAACTGTAATTTCGATACAAATTTTGGCAGGTAACTGTAACTTCGGTACTAATTATGACAGGTAACAGTAACTTCGATACTAATTATGTCAAGTAACTGTATCTTCGATACTAATTATGACAGGTAACTGTAACTTCGTTACTAATTATGACAAGTAACTTTAATTTCGATACTAATTATGGCAGATAACTGTAACTTCGTTACTAATTATGACAAATCCCTGTAATTTCGATACAAATTATGGCAGGTAACTGTAACTTCGATACTAATTATGACAGGTAACAGTTACTTGGATACTAATTATGACAGGAAACTGTAACTTCGTTACTAATTATGAAAAGTAACTGTAATTTCGATACAAATTATGACAGGTAACAGTAACTTCGTTACTAATTATGACAAGTAACTGTAATTTCGATACAAATTATGGCAGGTAACAGTACCTTCGATACTAAATATGACTGGTAACTGTAACTTCGATACTAATTACGACAAGGAACTGTAATTTCGATACTAATTATGGCAGGTAACTGTAACTTCGATACTAATTATGACAAGAAGCTCTACCTTCGTTACTAATTATGACAAGTAACTGTAATTTTGATAAATATTATGGTACGTAACTGTAACGTCAATACTAATTATGACAGGTAACAGTAACTTCGATACTATTTATGACAAGTAACTGTAACCTCGATAACAATTATGACAGGTAGCTGTAAATTCGTTAATAATTATGACAATTAACTGTAATTTCGATACAAATTATGGCAGGTAACTGTAACTTCGATACTAATTATGACAGGTAAGAGTATCTTCGATACTAATTATGACATTTAACTATAACTTCGATACAAATTACGGCAGGTAACTGTAACATCGTTACTAATTATGACAAGTCCCTGTAATTTCGACATAAATTATGGCAGGTAACTGTAACTTCGATACTAATTATGACAAGTAACTGTAACTTCGATACTAATTATGACAGGTAACTGCAACTTCGTTACTAATTATGACAAGTAACTGTAGTTTCGATAGAAATTTTAGCAGGTAACTGTAACTTCGATACTAATTATGACAGGTAACAGTAACTTCGATACTAATTATGACAAGTAACTGTAACCTCGATAATAATTATGACAGGTGACTGTAACTTCGTTACTAATTATGACAAGTAACTGTAATTTCGATACAAATTATGGCAGGTAACTGTAACTTCGATACTAATTATGACAGGTAAGAGTAACTTCGATACTAATTATGACATTTAACTATAACTTCGATACAAATTATGACAGGTAGCTGTATCTTCGATACTAATTATGACAAGAAACTCTAACTTCGTTACTAATTATGACAAGTAACTGTAATTTTGATAAAAAATTATGGTAGGTAACTGTAACTTCAATACTAATTATGACAGGTAACAGTAACTTCGATACTAATTATGACACGTAACTGTAACTTCGTTATCAATTACGACAAGTAACTTTAATTTCAATACTAATTATGGCAGGTAACTGTAACTTCGTTGCTAATTATGACAACTCCCTGTAATTTCGATACAAATTATGGCAGGTAACTGTAACTTCCACTATAATTATGACAGGTAACAGTACCTTCGATACTAATTATGACAGGAAACTGTAACTTCGTTACTAATTATGACAAGTAACTGTAATTTCGATACAAATTATGACAGATAACTGTAACATAGTTGCTAATTATGACAAGTATCACTACCTTCGATGCTAATTATGACAGGTAACTGTAACTTCGATACTAATTATGACAAGGAACTGTAATTTCGATACAAATTATGGCAGGTAACTGTAACTTCGTTACTAATTATGACAAGTAACTGTAATTTCGATACAAATTTTGGCTGGTAACTGTAACTTCGATACTAATTATGACAGGTAGCAGTAACTTCGATACTAATTATGACAAGTACTTGTAACTTCGATACTAATTATGACAGGTAACTGTAACTTCGATACTAATTATGACAAGTTACTGTAATTTCGACAAAAATTATGACAGGTAACATTAACTTCGATAATAATTATGACAAGTAACTGGAACTTCGTTACTAATTATGACAAGTAACTCTAATTTCGATACAAATTATACCAGGTAACTGTAACTTCGATACTAATTATGACAGGTAACAGTAACGTCGATACTAATTATGACAAGTAACTGTAACTTCGATACTAATTATGACAGGTAACGGTAACTTCGATACTAATTATGACAAGTAACTCTAACTTCGTTACTAATTATGACAAGTAACTGTAATTATGATAAAAAATTATGGCAGGTAATAGTAACTTCGATATTAATTATGAGAGGTAACAGTAACTTCGATACTAATTATGACAGGTAACAGCATCTTCGTTACTAATTATGACAAGTAACTGTAATTTCGATACTAGTTATGGCAGGGAACTGTAACTTCGCTACTAATTATGAGAAGTAACTTTAATTTCGATACAAATTATGGCAGGTAACTGTAATTTCGATACTAATTATGACAGGTAACAGTAACTTCGATACTAATATTGACAAGTAACTGTAACTTCGATACTAATTATGACAGGTAACTGTAACTTCGTTACTAATTATGACAAGTAACTGTAATTTCGATACAAATTATGGCAGGTAACTGTAACTTCGGTACTTATTATGACAGGTAACAGTAATTTCGATACTAATTATGACAGGTAGCAGTAACTTCGATACTAATTATGACAAGTAACTGTAATTTCGATACAAATTATGGCAGGTGAGAGTAACTTCGATACTAATTAGACAGGTAACAGTAACTTCGATACTAATTATGACAGGAAACTCTACCTTCGTTACTAATTATGACAAGTAACTGTAATTTTGATAAAAAATTATGGTAGGTAACTGTAACTTCAATACTAATTATGACAGGTAACAGTTACTTCGATACTAATTATGACAGGTAACTGTAACTTCGTTACTAATTATGACAAGTAACTTTAATTTCGATACTAATTATGGCAGGTAACTGTAACTTCGTTACTAATTATGACAAGTAACTGTAATTTCGATACAAATTTTGGCAGGTAACTGTAACTTCGATACTAATTATGACAGGTAACAGTAACTTCGTTACTAATTATGACAAGTAACTGTAATTTCGTTACTAATTATGACAAGTAACTGTAAATTCGATACAAATTTTGGCAGGTAACAGTAACTTCGATACTAATTATGACAGGTAACTGTAACTTCGTTACTAATTATGACAAGTAACTGTAATTTTGATACAAATTATGGCAGGTAACTGTAACTTCGATACTAATTATGACTGGTAACACTATCTTCGATACTAATTATGACAATTAACTATAACTTCGGTACAAAATATGACAGGTAACTGTAACTTCGATACTAATTATGACAAGAAACTCTAAATTCGTTACTAATTATGACAAGTAACTGTAATTTTGTTAAAAATTATGGTAGGTAACTGTAATTTCAATACTAATTATGACAGGTAACAGTAACTTCGATACTAATTATGACAGGTAACTGTAACTTCGTTACTAATTATGACAAGTAACTTTAATTTCGATACTTATTATGGCAGGTAACTGTAACTTCGATACTAATTATTACAAGTCCCTGTAATTTCGATACAAATTATGGCAGGTAACTGGAATTTCGATACTAATTATGACAGGTAACAGTAATTTCGATACTAATTATGACAAGTAACTGTAACTTCGATACTAATTATGACAGGTAACTGTATCTTCGTTACTAATTATGACAAGTAACTGTAATTTCGATACAAATTTTGGCAGGTAACTGTAACTTCGATACTAATTATGACAGGTAACAGTAACTTCGATTCTAATTATGACAAGTAACTGTAACTTCGATACTAATTATGACAGGTAACTGTAACTTCGTTTCTAATTATGACAAGTAACTGTAATTTCGATACAAATTATGGCAGGTAACTGTAACTTCGATACTAATTATGACAGGTAACAGTAACTTCGATACTAATTATGACAAGTAACTATAACTTCGATACAAATTATGACAGGTAACTGTAACTTCGATACTAATTATGACAAGAAACTCTAACTTCGTTACTAATTATGACAAGTAACTGTAATTTTGATAAAAAATTATGGTAGGTAACTGTAACTTCAATACTAATTATGACAGGTAACAGTAACGTCGATACTAATTATGACAAGTAACAGTACCTTCGATGCTAATTATGACAGGTAACTTTAACTTCGATACTAATTATGACAAGGAACTGTAATTTCGATACAAATTATGGCAGGTAACTGTAACTTCGTTACTAATTATGACAAGTAACTGTAATTTCGATACAAATTTTGGCAGGAAACTGTAACTTCGATACTAATTATTACAAGTCCCTGTAATTTCGATACAAATTATGGCAGGTAACTGTAACTTCCATACTAATTATGACAGATAACATTAACTTCGATACTAATTATGACAGGAAACAGTAACTTCGTTACTAATTATGACAAGGAACTGTAATTTCGATACTAATTATGACAGAAAACTGTAACTTCGTTACTAATTATGACAAGTAACTTTAATTTCGATACTAATTATGGCAGATAACTGTAACTTCGTTACTATTTATGACAAGTCCCTGTAATTTCGATACAAATTATGGCAGGTAACTGTAACTTCGATACTAATTATGACAGGTAACAGTTACTTGGATACTAATTATGACAGGAAACTGTAACTTCGTTACTAATTATGAAAAGTAACTGTAATTTCGATTCAAATTATGACAGGTAACAGTAACTTCGTTACTAATTATGACAAGTAACTGTAATTTCGATACAAATTATGGCAGGTAACAGTACCTTCGATACTAATTATGACTGGTAACTGTAACTTCGATACTAATTACGACAAGGAACTGTAATTTCGATACTAATTATGGCAGGTAACTGTAACTTCGATAATAAATATGACAGGTAAAAGTAACTTCGATACTAATTATGACAAGTAACTATAACTTCGATACAAATTATGACAGGTAACTGTAACTTCGATACTAATTATGACAAGAAGCTCTACCTTCGTTACTAATTATGACAAGTAACTGTAATTTTGATAAATATTATGGTAGGTAACTGTAACTTCAATACTAATTATGACAGGTAACAGTAACTTCGATAGTATTTATGACAAGTAACTGTAACCTCGATAACAATTATGACAGGTAGCTGTAACTTCGTTAATAATTATGACAATTAACTGTAATTTCGATACAAATTATGGCAGGTAACTGTAACTTCGGTACTAATTATGACAGGTAAGAGTATCTTCGATACTAATTATGACATTTAACTATAACTTCGATACAAATTATGGCAGGTAACTGTAACATCGTTACTAATTATGACAAGTCCCTGTAATTTCGACATAAATTATGGCAGGTAACTGTAACTTCGATACTAATTATGACAAGTAACTGTAACTTCGATACTAATTATGACAGGTAACTGCAACTTCGTTACTAATTATGACAAGTAACTGTAGTTTCGATAGAAATTTTAGCAGGTAACTGTAACTTCGATACTAATTATGACAGGTAACATTAACTTCGATACTAATTATGACAAGTAACTGTAACCTCGATAATAATTATGACAGGTGACTGTAACTTCGTTACTAATTATGACAAGTAACTGTAATTTCGATACAAATTATGGCAGGTAACTGTAACTTCGATACTAATTATGACAGGTAAGAGTAACTTCGATACTAATTATGACATTTAACTATAACTTCGATACAAATTATGACAGGTAACTGTAACTTCGATACTAGTTATGACAAGAAACTCTAACTTCGTTACTAATTATGACAAGTAACTGTAATTTCGATACAAATTTTGGCTGGTAACTGTAACTTCGATACTAATTATGACAGGTAGCAGTAACTTCGATACTAATTATGACAAGTACTTGTAACTTCGATCTTCGATACTAATTATGACAGGTAACTGTAACTTCGATACTAATTATGACAAGTTACTGTAATTTCGACAAAAATTATGACAGGTAACATTAACTTCGATAATAATTATGACAAGTAACTGGAACTTCGTTACTAATTATGACAAGTAACTCTAATTTCGATACAAATTATACCAGGTAACTGTAACTTCGATACTAATTATGACAGGTAACAGTAACGTCGATACTAATTATGACAAGTAACTGTAACTTCGATACTAATTATGACAGGTAACGGTAAATTCGATACTAATTATGACAAGTAACTCTAACTTCGTTACTAATTATGACAAGTAACTGTAATTATGATAAAAAATTATGGCAGGTAACAGTAACTTCGATACTAATTATGAGAGGTAACAGTAACTTCGATACTAATTATGACAGGTAACAGCATCTTCGTTACTAATTATGACAAGTAACTGTAATTTCGATACTAATTATGGCAGGTAGCAGTAACTTCGATACTAATTATGACAAGTAACTGTAATTTCGATACAAAATATGGCAGGTGAGAGTAACTTCGATACTAATTAGGCAGGTAACAGTAACTTCGATACTAATTATGACAGGAAACTCTACCTTCGTTACTAATTATGACAAGTAACTGTAATTTCGATACAAATTATGGCAGGTAACTGTAACGTCGATACTTATTATGACAGGTAACAGTAATTTCGATACTAATTATGACAGGTAGCAGTAACTTCGATACTAATTATGACAAGTAACTGTAATTTCGATACAAAATATGGCAGGTGAGAGTAACTTCGATACTAATTAGACAGGTAACAGTAACTTCGATACTAATTATGACAGGAAACTCTACCTTCGTTACAAATTATGACAAGTAACTGTAATTTTGATAAAAAATTATGGTAGGTAACTGTAACTTCAATACTAATTATGACAGGTAACAGTTACTTCGATACTAATTATGACAGGTAACTGTAACTTCGTTACTAATTATGACAAGTAACTTTAATTTCGATACTAATTATGGCAGGTAACTGTAACTTCGTTACTAATTATGACAAGTAACTGTAATTTCGATACAAATTTTGGCAGGTAACTGTAACATCGATACTAATTATGGCAGGTAACAGTAACTTCGTTACTAATTATGACAAGTAACTGTAATTTCGATACAAATTTTGGCAGGTAACTGTAACTTCGATACTAATTATGACAAGTAACTGTAACTTCGATACTAATTATGACAGGTAACTGTATCTTCGTTATTATTATGACAAGTAACTGTAATTTCGATACAAATTTTGGCAGGTAACTGTAACTTCGATACTAATTATGACAGGTAACAGTAACTTCGATTCTAATTATGACAAGTAACTGTAACTTCGATACTAATTATGACAGGTAACTGTAACTTCGTTTCTAATTATGACAAGTAACTGTAATTTCGATACAAATTATGGCAGGTAACTGTAACTTCGATACTAATTATGACAGGTAACAGTAACTTCGATACTAATTATGACAAGTAACTATAACTTCGATACAAATTATGACAGGTAACTGTAACTTCGATACTAATTATGACAAGAAACTCTAACTTCGTTACTAATTATGACAAGTAACTGTAATTTTGATAAAAAATTATGGTAGGTAACTGTAACTTCAATACTAATTATGACAGGTAACAGTAACGTCGATACTAATTATGACAAGTAACAGTACCTTCGATGCTAATTATGACAGGTAACTTTAACTTCGATACTAATTATGACAAGGAACTGTAATTTCGATACAAATTATGGCAGGTAACTGTAACTTCGTTACTAATTATGACAAGTAACTGTAATTTCGATACAAATTTTGGCAGGAAACTGTAACTTCGATACTAATTATGACAAGTCCCTGTAATTTCGATACAAATTATGGCAGGTAACTGTAACTTCCATACTAATTATGACAGATAACAGTAACTTCGATACTAATTATGACAGGAAACTGTAACTTCGTTACTAATTATGACAAGGAACTGTAATTTCGATACTAATTATGACAGGAAACTGTAACTTCGTTACTGATTATGACAAGTATCTGTAATTTCGTTACAAATTATAGCAGGTAATTGTAATTTCGATACTAATTATGACAGGAAACAGTATCTTCGTTACTAATTATGACAAGTAATTTTAATTTCGATACTAATTATGGCAGGTAACTGTAACTTCGTTACTAATTATGACAAGTCCCTGTAATTTCGATACAAATTATGGCAGGTTACTGTAACTTCGATACTAATTATGACAGGTAACAGTTACTTCGATACTAATTATGACAGGAAACTGTAACTTCGTTACTAATTATGAAAAGTAACTGTAATTTCGATACAAATTATGACAGGTAACAGTAACTTCGTTACTAATTATGACAAGTAACTGTAATTTCGATACAAATTATGGAAGGTAACAGTACCTTCGATACTAATTATGACTGGTAACTGTAACTTCGATACTAATTACGACAAGGAACTGTAATTTCGATACTAATTATGGCAGGTAACTGTAACTTCGATAATAAATATGACAGGTAAAAGTAACTTCGATACTAATTATGACAAGTAACTATAACTTCGATACAAATTATGACAGGTAACTGTAACTTCGATACTAATTATGACAAGAAGCTCTACCTTCGTTACTAATTATGACAAGTAACTGTAATTTTGATAAATATTATGGTAGGTAACTGTAACTTCAATACTAATTATGACAGGTAACAGTAACTTCGATACTATTTATGACAAGTAACTGTAACCTCGATAACAATTATGACAGGTAACTGTAACTTCGTTAATAATTATGACAGGTAACAGTTACTTCGATACTAATTATGACAGGTAACTGTAACTTCGTTACTAATTATGACAAGTAACTTTAATTTCGATACTAATTATGGCAGGTAACTGTAACTTCGTTACTAATTATGACAAGTAACTGTAATTTCGATACAAATTTTGGCAGGTAACTGTAACATCGATACTAATTATGACAGGTAACAGTAACTTCGTTACTAATTATGACAAGTAACTGTAATTTCGATACAAATTTTGGCAGGTAACTGTAACTTCGATACTAATTATGACAAGTAACTGTAACTTCGATACTAATTATGACAGGTAACTGTATCTTCGTTATTATTATGACAAGTAACTGTAATTTCGATACAAATTTTGGCAGGTAACTGTAACTTCGATACTAATTATGACAGGTAACAGTAACTTCGATTCTAATTATGACAAGTAACTGTAACTTCGATACTAATTATGACAGGTAACTGTAACTTCGTTTCTAATTATGACAAGTAACTGTAATTTCGATACAAATTATGGCAGGTAACTGTAACTTCGATACTAATTATGACAGGTAACAGTAACTTCGATACTAATTATGACAAGTAACTATAACTTCGATACAAATTATGACAGGTAACTGTAACTTCGATACTAATTATGACAAGAAACTCTAACTTCGTTACTAATTATGACAAGTAACTGTAATTTTGATAAAAATTATGGTAGGTAACTGTAACTTCAATACTAATTATGACAGGTAACAGTAACGTCGATACTAATTATGACAAGTAACAGTACCTTCGATGCTAATTATGACAGGTAACTTTAACTTCGATACTAATTATGACAAGGAACTGTAATTTCGATACAAATTATGGCAGGTAACTGTAACTTCGTTACTAATTATGACAAGTAACTGTAATTTCGATACAAATTTTGGCAGGAAACTGTAACTTCGATACTAATTATGACAAGTCCCTGTAATTTCGATACAAATTATGGCAGGTAACTGTAACTTCCATACTAATTATGACAGATAACAGTAACTTCGATACTAATTATGACAGGAAACTGTAACTTCGTTACTAATTATGACAAGGAACTGTAATTTCGATACTAATTATGACAGGAAACTGTAACTTCGTTACTAATTATGACAAGTATCTGTAATTTCGTTACAAATTATAGCAGGTAATTGTAATTTCGATACTAATTATGACAGGAAACAGTATCTTCGTTACTAATTATGACAAGTAATTTTAATTTCGATACTAATTATGGCAGGTAACTGTAACTTCGTTACTAATTATGACAAGTCCCTGTAATTTCGATACAAATTATGGCAGGTTACTGTAACTTCGATACTAATTATGACAGGTAACAGTTACTTCGATACTAATTATGACAGGAAACTGTAACTTCGTTACTAATTATGAAAAGTAACTGTAATTTCGATACAAATTATGACAGGTAACAGTAACTTCGTTACTAATTATGACAAGTAACTGTAATTTCGATACAAATTATGGAAGGTAACAGTACCTTCGATACTAATTATGACTGGTAACTGTAACTTCGATACTAATTACGACAAGGAACTGTAATTTCGATACTAATTATGGCAGGTAACTGTAACTTCGATAATAAATATGACAGGTAAAAGTAACTTCGATACTAATTATGACAAGTAACTATAACTTCGATACAAATTATGACAGGTAACTGTAACTTCGATACTAATTATGACAAGAAGCTCTACCTTCGTTACTAATTATGACAAGTCCCTGTAATTTCGACATAAATTATGGCAGGTAACTGTAACTTCGATACTAATTATGACAAGTAACTGTAACTTCGATACTAATTATGACAGGTAACTGCAACTTCGTTACTAATTATGACAAGTAACTGTAGTTTCGATAGAAATTTTAGCAGGTAACTGTAACTTCGATACTAATTATGACAGGTAACAGTAACTTCGATATTAATTATGACAAGTAACTGTAACCTCGATAATAATTATGACAGGTGACTGTAACTTCGTTACTAATTATGACAAGTAACTGTAATTTCGATACAAATTATGGCAGGTAACTGTAACTTCGATACTAATTATGACAGGTAAGAGTATCTTCGATACTAATTATGACATTTAACTATAACTTCGATACAAATTATGACAGGTAACTGTAACTTCGATACTAATTATGACAAGAAACTCTAACTTCGTTACTAATTATGACAAGTAACTGTAATTTTGATAAACAATTATGGTAGGTAACTGTAACTTCAATACTAATTATGACAGGTAACAGTAACTTCGATACTAATTTTGACACGTAACTGTAACTTCGTTACTAATTACGACATGTAACTTTAATTTCAATACTAATTATGGCAGTTAACTGTAACTTCGTTACTAATTATGACAAGTCCCTGTAATTTCGATACAAATTATGGCAGGTAACTGTAACTTCCATAATAATTATGACAGGTAACAGTAACTTCGATACTAATTATGACAGGAAACTGTAACTTCGTTACTAATTATGACAAGTAACTGTAATTTCGATACAAATTATGACTTATTTGCTAATTATGACAAGTATCACTACCTTCGATGCTAATTATGACAGGTAACTGTAACTTCGATACTAATTATGACAAGGAACTGTAATTTCGATACAAATTATGGCAGGTAACTGTAACTTCATTACTAATTATGACAAGTAACTGTAATTTCGATACAAATTTTGGCAGGTAACTGTAACTTCGATACTAATTATGACAGGTAGCAGTAACTTCGATACTAATTATGACAAGTACTTGTAACATCGATACTAATTATGACAGGTAACTGTAACTTCGATACTAATTATGACAAGTTACTGTAATTTCGACAAAAATTATGACAGGTAACATTAACTTCGATAATAATTATGACAAGTAACTGGAACTTCGTTACTAATTATGACAAGTAACTCTAATTTCGATACAAATTATACCAGGTAACTGTAACTTCGATACTAATTATGACAGGTAACAGTAACTTCGATACTAATTATGACAAGTAACTGTAACTTCGATACTAATTATGACAGGTAACTGTAACTTCGATACTAATTATGACAAGTAACTCTAACTTCGTTACTAATTATGACAAGTAACTGTAATTATGATAAAAAATTATGGCAGGTAACAGTAACTTCGATACTAATTATGACAGGTAACAGTAACATCGATACTAATTATGACAGGTAACAGCATCTTCGTTACTAATTATGACAAGTAACTGTAATTTCGATACTAATTATGGCAGGTAACTGTAACTTCGCTACTAATTATGAGAAGTAACTTTAATTTCGATACAAATTATGGCAGGTAACTGTAATTTCGATACTAATTATGACAGGTAACAGTAACTTTGATACTAATTATGACAAGTAACTGTAACTTCGGAAGCCTCCGTGGCTTAGGCGGCAGCACGCCGGCCTCTCACCACTGGGTCCGTGGTTCAAATCCCGGTCACTCCATGTGAGATCTGTGCTCGACAAAACGGAGGCAGACAGGTTTTTCTCCGGGTACTCCGGTTTTCCCTGTCAACATTTCATTCCAGCAACACTCTCCACTTTCATTTCATTTCATCTGTCATTCATTTAATCATTGCCCCAGAGGAGTGCGTCAGGCCTCGGCAGCCGGCACAGTTCATATCCTCGCCGCTAGATGGGGGCTTCATTCATTCCATTCCTGACCCGGTCGGAGACTGGAAGCAGGCAGTGGATTTTCATTTTCAACTGTAACTTCGATACTAATTATGACAGGAAACTGTAACTTCGTTGCTAATTATGACAAGTAACTGTAATTTCGATACAAATTATGGCAGGTAACTGTAACGTCGATACTTATTATGACAGGTAACAGTAATTTCGATAATAATTATGACAGGTAGCAGTAACTTCGATACTAATTATGACAAGTAACTGTAACTTCGTTGCTAATTATGGCAAGTAACTGTAATTTCGATACAAATTATGGCAGGTAACTGTAACTTCGATACTAATTATGACAGGTAACTGTAACATCGATACTAATTTTGACAAATAACTGTAATTTGGATACAAATTATGTCAGGTAACTGTAAATTCGTTACTAATTATGACAAGTAACTGAAATTTCGATACAAATGATCGCAGGTAACTGTAACTTCGATACTAATTATGACAGGTAACAGTAACTTCGATACTAATTATGACAGAAAACAGTAACTTCGATACTAAATATGACAGGTAACAGTAACTTCGATACTAATTATGGCAGGTAACTCTAACTTCGATACTAATGATGAAAGGTAACTGTAACTACGTTACTAATTATGGCAAGTAACTGTATTATCGATACAAATTATGGCAGGTAACTGTAACTTCGATACTTATTATGACAGGTAACAGTAACTTCGATACTAATTATGACAAGTAACAGTAACTTCGATACCAATTATGCCAGGGAACTGTTACTTCGATATTAATAATGACAATTAACTCTAACTTCGTTACTAATTATGACAAGTAACTGTAATTTTCATAGAAAATTATGGCAGGTAACTCTAACTTCGATACTAATTATGACAGGTAACAGTAACTTCGATACTAATTATGACAGGTAACTGCAACTTCGTTACTAATTATGACAAGTAACTGTAATTTCGATACAAATTATGGCAGGTAATTGTAACTTCGATACTAATTATGACAGGTAACAGTACCTTCGATACTAATTATGACAGGTAACAGTAACTTCGATGCTAATTATGACAAGTAACTGTAACTTCGTTGCTAATCATGGCAAGTAACAGTAATTTCGATACAAATTATGGCAGGTAACTGTAACTTCGATACAAATTATGACAGGTAACTGTAACTTCGATACTAATTTTGACAAATAACTGTAATTTGGATACAAATTATGACAGGTAACTGTAAATTCGTTACTAATTATGACAAGTAACTGTAATTTCGATACAAATGATGGCAGGTAACTGTAACTTCGATACAAATTATGACAGGTAACAGTAACTTCGATACTTATTATGACAGAAAACAGTTACTTCGATACTATATATGACAGGTAACAATAACTTCGATACTAATTATGGCAGGTAATTCTAACTTCGATACTAATGATGACAGGTAACTGTAACTACGTTACTAATTATGACAAGTAACTGTAATTTCGATACAAATTATGGCAGGTAACTGAAACTTCGATACTAATTATGACAGGTAACAGTAACTTCGATACTAATTATGACAAGTAACTGTAACTTCGATACCAATTATGACAGGTAACTGTAACTTCGATACTAATTATGACAAGAAACTCTAACTTCGTTACTAATTATGACAAGTAACTGTAATTTTGATAAAAAATTATGGTAGGTAACTGTAACTTCAATACTAATTATGACAGGTAACAGTAACGTCGATACTAATTATGACAAGTAACAGTACCTTCGATGCTAATTATGACAGGTAACTGTAACTTCGATACTAATTATGACAAGGAACTGTAATTTCGATACAAATTATGGCAGGTAACTGTAGCTTCGATACTAATTATGACAAGTGCCTGTAATTTCGATACAGATTATGGCAGGTAACTGTAACTTCCATACTAATTATGACAGGTAACAGTAACTTCGTTACTAATTATGACAAGTAACTGTAATTTCGATACAAATTATGACAGGTAACTGTAACTTCGTTACTAATTATGACAAGTAACACTACCTTCGATGCTAATTATGACAGGTAATTGTAACTTCGATACTAATTATGACAAGGAACTGTAATTTCGATACAAATTATGGCAGGTAATGTAACTTCGTAACTAATTATGACAAGTAACTGTAATTTCGATACAAATTTTGGCAGGTAACTGTAACTTCGATACTAATTATGACAGGTAACAGCAACTTCGATACTAATTATGTCAAGTAACAGTAACTTCGATACTAATTATGACAGGAAACTGTAACTTCGTTAATAATTATGACAAGTAACTGTAATTTTGATACAAATTATGGCAGGTAACTGTAACTTCGATACTAATTATGACAGGTAACAGTAACTTCGTCACTAATTATGACAAGTTACTATAACTCCGATACAAATTATGGCAGGTAACTGTAACTTCGATACTAATTATGACAAGAAACTCTAACTTCGTTACTAATTATGACAAGTAACTGTATTTTTGATTTTAAAAAATTGGTAGGTAATTGTAACTTCAATACTAATTATGACAGGTAACAGTAACTTCGATACTAATTACGACAAGTAACTATAACTTCGATGCAAATTATGACAGGTAACTGTAACTTCGTTACTAATTATGACAAGTAACTGTAATTTCGATACAAATTATGGCAGGTAACTGTAACTTCGATACTAATTATGACAGGTAACAGTAACTTCGATACTAATTATGGCAAGTTACTATAACTTCGATACTAATTATGACAGGTAACTGTAACTTTGATACCAATTATGACAAGAAACTCTAAGTTCGTTACTAATTATGACAAGTAACTGTAATTTTGATAAAAAATTATGGTAGATAACTGTAACTTCAATACTAATTATGACAGGTAACAGTAACGTCGATACTAATTATGTCAAGTAACAGTACCTTCGATGCTAATTATGACCTGTAACTGTAACTTCGATACTAATTATGACAAGGAACTGTAATTTCGATACAAATTAAGGCAGGTAACTGTAACTTCGTTACTAATTATGACAAGTAACTGTAATTTCGATACAAATTTTGGCAGGTAGCTGTAACTTCGATACTAATTATGACAAGTCCTTGTAATTTCGATACAAATTATGGCAGGTAACTGTAACTTCCATACTAATTATGACAGGTAACAGTAACTTCGATACTAATTATGACATGTAACAGTACCTTCGATGCTAATTATGGCAGGTAACTGTATCTTCGATACTAATTATGACAAGTAACTGTAACTTCGATACTAATTATGACAGGTAACTGTAACTTCGTTACTAATTATGACATAGTAACTGTAATTTCGTTGCAAATTATGGCAGGTAATTGTATTTTCGATACTAATTATGACAGGTAACAGTAACTTCGATACTAATTATGACAAGTAACAGTAACTTCGATACTAATTATGACAAGTAACTGTAACTTCGATACTAATTATGATAGGTAACTGTAACTTCGTTACTAATTATGACAAGTAACTGTAATTTCGATACAAATTATGGCAGGTAACTGTAACTTCGATACTAATTATGACAGGTAACAGTAACTTCGATACTAATTATGACAAGTAACTATAACTTCGATACAAATTATGTCAGACAACTGTAACTTCGATACTAATTATGACAAGAAACTCTAACTTCGTTACTAACTACGACAAGTAACTGTAATTTTGATAAAAAATTTTGGTAGGTAACTGTAACTTCAATAATAATTATGACAGGTAACAGTAACTTCGATACTAATTAGGACAGGTAACTGTAACTTCGTTACTAATTATGACAAGTAACTTTAACTTCAATACTAATTATGGCAGGTAACTGTAACTTCGTTACTACTTATGACAAGTCCCTGTACTTTCGATACAAATTATGACAGGTAACTGTAACTTCGATACTTATTATGACAGGTAACAGTAACTTCGATACTAATTATGACAAGTAACAGTAACTTCGATACTAATTATCACAAGGAACTGTAACTTCGATACTAATTATGACAGGTGACTGTATCTTCGTTACTAATTATGACAAGTAACAGTAATATCGATACAAATTTTGGCAGGTAATTGTAACTTCGATACTAATTATGACAAGTAACTGTAATTTCTTTACAAATTGTGGCGGGTAATTGTAATTTCGATACTAATTATGACAGGTAACAGTAACTTCGATACTAATTATGACAAGTAACTATAACTTCGATGCAAATTATGACAGGTAACTGTAACTTCGTTACTAATTATGACAAGTAACTGTAATTTCGATACAAATTATGGCAGGTAACTGTATCTTCGATACTAATTATGACAGGTAACGGTAACTTCGATACTAATTATGACAAGTTACTATAACTTCGATACTAATTATGACAGGTAACTGAAACTTCGATACCAATTATGACAAGAAAATCTAACTTCGTTACTAATTATGACAAGTAACTGTAATTTTGATAAAAAATTATGGTAGATAACAGTAACTTCAATACTAATTATGACAGGTAACAGTAACGTCGATACTAATTATGTCAAGTAACAGTACCTTCGATGCTAATTATGACCGGTAACTGTAACTTCGATACTAATTATGACAAGGAACTGTAATTTCGATACAAATTATGGCAGTTAACTGTAACGTCGTTACTAATTATGACAAGTAACTGTAATTTCGATACAAATTTTAGCAGGTAGCTGTAACTTCGATACTAATTATGACAAGTCCTTGTAATTTCGATACAAATTATGGCAGGTAACTGTAACTTCCATACTAATTATGACAGGTAACAGTAACTTCGATACTTATTATGACAGGATACTGTAATTTCGATACTAATTATTACAAGTAATTGTAACTTCGATACTAATTATGACAGGAAACTGTAACTTCGTTACTTATTATGACAGGTAACTGTAATTTCGTTACAAATTATAGCAGGTAATTGTAATTTCGATACTAATTATGACAGGTAACAGTAACTTCGATACTAATTATGACAATTAACAGTAACTTCGATACTAATTATGACAAGTAACTGTAACTTCGATACTTATTATGACTGGTAACTGTAACTTCGTTACTAATTATGACAAGTAACTTTAATTTCGATACTAATTATGGCAGGTAACTGTAACTTCGTTACTAATTATGACAAGTACCTGTAATTTCGATGCAAATTATGGCAGGTAACTGTAACTTCGATACTAATTATGACAGGTAACAGTAACATCGATACTAATTATGACTGGAAACTGTAACTTCGTTACTAATTACGACAAGTAACTGTAATTTCTTTGCAAATTGTGGCGGGTAATTGTAATTTCGATACTAATTATGACAGGTAACAGTAACTTCGATACTAATTATGACAAGTAACTATAACTTCGATGCAAATTATGACAGGTAACTGTAACTTCGTTACTAATTATGACAAGTAACTGTAATTTCGATACAAATTATGGCAGGTAACTGTATCTTCGATACTAATTATGACAGGTAACGGTAACTTCGATACTAATTATGACAAGTTACTATAACATCGATACTAATTATGACAGGTAACTGAAACTTCGATACCAATTATGACAAGAAACTCTAACTTCGTTACTAATTATGACAAGTAACTGTAATTTTGATAAAAAATTATGGTAGATAACTGTAACTTCAATACTAATTATGACAGGTAACAGTAACGTCGATACTTATTATGTCAAGTAACAGTACCTTCGATGCTAATTATGACCGGTAACTGTAACTTCGATACTAATTATGACAAGGAACTGTAATTTCGATACAAATTATGGCAGGTAACTGTAACTTCGTTACTAATTATGACAAGTAACTGTAATTTCGATACAAATTTTAGCAGGTAGCTGTAACTTCGATACTAATTATGACAAGTCCTTGTAATTTCGATACAAATTATGGCAGGTAACTGTAACTTCCATACTAATTATGACAGGTAACAGTAATTTCGATACTTATTATGACAGGATACTGTAATTTCGATTCTAATTATGACAAGTAATTGTAACTTCGATACTAATTATGACAGGAAACTGTAACTTTGTTACTAATTATGACAGGTAACTGTAATTTCGTTACAAATTATAGCAGGTAATTGTAATTTCGATACTAATTATGACAGGTAACAGTAACTTCGATACTAATTATGACAATTAACAGTAACTTCGATACTAATTATGACAAGTAACTGTAACTTCGATACTTAGTATGACTGGTAACTGTAACTTCGATAATAATTATGACAAGTAACTGTAATTTTGATACAAATTATGGCAGGTAACTGTAACTTCGATAGTAATTATGACAGGTAACAGTAACTTCGTCACTAATTATGACAAGTTACAATAACTTCGATACAAATTATGGCAGGTAACTGTAACTTCCATACTAATTATGACAGGTAACAGTAACTTCGATACTAATTATGACAGGAAACTGTAACTTCGTTACTAATTATGACAAGTAACTGTAATTTCGATACAAATTATGACAGGTAACTGTAACTTCGTTACTAATTATGACAAGTAACACTACCTTCGATGCTAATTATGACAGGTAATTGTAACTTCGATACTAATTATGACAAGGAACTGTAATTTCGATACAAATTATGGCAGGTATTGTAACTTCGTAACTAATTATGACAAGTAACTGTAATATCGATACAAATTTTGGCAGGTAACTGTAACTTCGATACTAATTATGACAGGTAACAGCAACTTCGATACTAATTATGTCAAGTAACAGTAACTTCGATACTAATTATGACAGGTTACTGTAACTTCGATAATAATTATGACAAGTAACTGTAATTTTGATACAAATTATGGCAGGTAACTGTAACTTCGATACTAATTATGACAGGTAACAGTAACTTCGTCACTAATTATGACAAGTTACAATAACTTCGATACAAATTATGGCAGGTAACTGTAACTTCGATACTAATTATGACAAGAATCTCTAACTTCGTTACTAATTATGACAAGTAACTGTAATTTTGATTTAAAAAAATTGGTAGGTAACTGTAACTTCAATACTAATTATGACAGGTAACAGTAACTTCGATACTAATTATGACAAGTAACTATAAATTCGATGCAAATTATGACAGGTAACTGTAACTTCGTTACTAATTATGACAAGTAACTGTAATTTCGATACAAATTATGGCAGGTAACTGTAACTTCGATACTAATTATGACAGGTAACAGTAACTTCGATACTAATTATGACAAGTTACTATAACTTCGATACTAATTATGACAGGTAACTGAAACTTCGATACCAATTATGACAAGAAACTCTAACTTCGTTACTAATTATGACAAGTAACTGTAATTTTGATAAAAAATTATGGTAGATAACTGTAACTTCAATACTAATTATGACAGGTAACAGTAACGTCGATACTAATTATGTCAAGTAACAGTACCTTCGATGCTAATTATGACCGGTAACTGTAACTTCGATACTAATTATGACAAGGAACTGTAATTTCGATACAAATTATGGCAGGTAACTGTAACGTCGTTACTAATTATGACAAGTAACTGTAATTTCGATACAAATTTTAGCAGGTAGCTGTAACTTCGATACTAATTATGACAAGTCCTTGTAATTTCGATACAAATTATGGCAGGTAACTGTAACTTCCATACTAATTATGACAGGTAACAGTAACTTCGATACTTATTATGACAGGATACTGTAATTTCGATACTAATTATGACAAGTAATTGTAACTTCGATACTAATTATGACAGGAAACTGTAACTTCGTTACTTATTATGACAGGTAACTGTAATTTCGTTACAAATTATAGCAGGTAATTGTAATTTCGATACTAATTATGACTGGTAACAGTAACTTCGATACTAATTATGACAATTAACAGTAACTTCGATACTAATTATGACAAGTAACTGTAACTTCGATACTTATTATGACTGGTAACTGTAACTTCGTTACTAATTATGACAAGTAACTTTAATTTCGATACTAATTATGGCAGGTAACTGTAACTTCGTTACTAATTATGACAAGTCCCTGTAATTTCGATGCAAATTATGGCAGGTAACTGTAACTTCGATACTAATTATGACAGGTAACAGTAACTTCGATACTAATTATGACTGGAAACTGTAACTTCGTTACTAATTACGACAAGTAACTGTAATTTCTTTGCAAATTGTGGCGGGTAATTGTAATTTCGATACTAATTATGACAGGTAACAGTAACTTCGATACTAATTATGACAAGTAACTATAACTTCGATGCAAATTATGACAGGTAACTGTAACTTCGTTACTAATTATGACAAGTAACTGTAATTTCGATACAAATTATGGCAGGTAACTGTATCTTCGATACTAATTATGACAGGTAACGGTAACTTCGATACTAATTATGACAAGTTACTATAACTTCGATACTAATTATGACAGGTAACTGAAACTTCGATACCAATTATGACAAGAAACTCTAACATCGTTACTAATTATGACAAGTAACTGTAATTTTGATAAAAAATTATGGTAGATAACTGTAACTTCAATACTAATTATGACAGGTAACAGTAACGTCGATACTTATTATGTCAAGTAACAGTACCTTCGATGCTAATTATGACCGGTAACTGTAACTTCGATACTAATTATGACAAGTAACTGTAATTTCGATACAAATTATGGCAGGTAACTGTAACTTCGTTACTAATTATGACAAGTAACTGTAATTTCGATACAAATTTTAGCAGGTAGCTGTAACTTCGATAATAATTATGACAAGTCCTTGTAATTTCGATACAAATTATGGCAGGTAACTGTAACTTCCATACTAATTATGACAGGTAACAGTAACTTCGATACTTATTATGACAGGATACTGTAATTTCGATACTAATTATGACAAGTAATTGTAACTTCGATACTAATTATGACAGGAAACTGTAACTTCGTTACTAATTATGACAGGTAACTGTAATTTCGTTACAAATTATAGCAGGTAATTGTAATTTCGATACTAATTATGACAGGTAACAGTTACTTCGATACTAATTATGACAATTAACAGTAACTTCGATACTAATTATGACAAGTAACTGTAACTTCGATACTTATTATGACTGGTAACTGTAACTTCGTTACTAATTATGACAAGTAACTTTAATTTCGATACTAATTATGGCAGGTAACTGTAACTTCGTTACTAATTATGACAAGTCCCTGTAATTTCGATGCAAATTATGGCAGGTAACTGTAACTTCGATACTCATTATGACAGGTAACAGTAACGTCGATACTAATTATGACAAGAAACAGTACCTTCGATGCTAATTATGACAGGTAACTTTAACTTCGATACTAATTATGACAAGGAACTGTAATTTCGATACAAATTATGGCAGGTAACTGTAACTTCGTTACTAATTATGACAAGTCCCTGTAATTTCGATACAGATTATGGCAGGTAATTGTAACTTCCATACTAATTATGACAGGTAACAGTAACTTCGATACTAATTATGACAGGAAACTGTAACTTCGTTACTAATTATGACAAGTAACTGTAATTTCGATACAAATTATGACAGGTAACTGTAACTTCGTTACTAATTATGACAAGTAACACTACCTTCGATGCTAATTATGACAGGTAATTGTAACTTCGATACTAATTATGACAAGGAACTGTAATTTCGATACAAATTATGGCAGGTAATGTAACTTCGTAACTAATTATGACAAGTAACTGTAATTTCGATACAAATTTTGGCAGGTAACTGTAACTTCGATACTAATTATGACAGGTAACAGCAACTTCGATACTAATTATGTCAAGTAACAGTAACTTCGATACTAATTATGGCAGGTAACTGTAACTTCGTTAATAATTATGACAAGTAACTGTAATTTTGATACAAATTATGGCAGGTAACTGTAACTTCGATACTAATTATGACAGGTAACAGTAACTTCGTCACTAATTATGACAAGTTACAATAACTTCGATACAAATTATGGCAGGTAACTGTAACTTCGATACTAATTATGACAAGAATCTCTAACTTCGTTACTAATTATGACAAGTAACTGTAATTTTGATTTAAAAAAATTGGTAGGTAACTGTAACTTCAATACTAATTATGACAGGTAACAGTAACTTCGATACTAATTATGACAAGTAACTATAACTTCGATGCAAATTATGACAGGTAACTGTAACTTCGTTACTAATTATGACAAGTAACTGTAATTTCGATACAAATTATGGCAGGTAACTGTAACTTCGATACTAATTATGACAGGTAACAGTAACTTCGATACTAATTATGACCAGTTACTATAACTTCGATACTAATTATGACAGGTAACTGTAACTTCGATACCAATTGTGACAAGAAACTCTAACTTCGTTACTAATTATGACAAGTAACTGTAATTTTGATAAAAAATTATGGTAGATAACTGTAACTTCAATACTAATTATGACAGGTAACAGTAACGTCGATACTAATTATGTCAAGTAACAGTACCTTCGATGCTAATTATGACCAGTAACTGTAACTTCGATACTAATAATGACAAGGAACTGTAATTTCGATACAAATTAAGGCTGGTAACTGTAACTTCGTTACTAATTATGACAAGTAACTGTAATTTCGATACAAATTTTGGCAGGTAGCTGTAACTTCGATACTAATTATGACAAGTCTTTGTAATTTCGATACAAATTATGGCAGGTAACTGTAACTTCCATACTAATTATGACAGGTAACAGTAACTTCGATACTAATTATGACATGTAACAGTACCTTCGATGCTAATTATGGCAGGTAACTGTAACTTCGATACTAATTATGACAAGTAACTGTAACTTCGATACTAATTATGACAGGTAACTGTAACTTCGTTACTAATTATGACAAGTAACTGTAATTTCGTTGCAAATTATGGCAGGTAATTGTATTTTCGATACTAATTGTGACAGGTAACAGTAAACTTCGATACTAATTATGACAAGTAACAGTAACTTCGATACTAATTATGACAAGTAACTGTAACTTCGATACTAATTATAAGAGGTAACTGTAACTTCGTTACTAATTATGACAAGTAACTGTAATTTCGATACAAATTATGGCAGGTAACTGTAACTTCGATACTAATTATGACAGGTAACAGTAACTTCGATACTAATTATGACAAGTAACTATAACTTCGATACAAATTATGTCAGACAACTGTAACTTCGATACTAATTATGACAAGAAACTCTAACTTCGTTACTAACTACGACAAGTAACTGTAATTTTGATAAAAAAAATTGGTAGGTAACTGTAACTTCAATAATAATTATGACAGGTAACAGTAACTTCGATACTAATTAGGACAGGTAACTGTAACTTCGTTACTAATTATGACAAGTAACTTTAACTTAAATACTAATTATGGCAGGTAACTGTAACTTCGTTACTAATTATGACAAGTCCCTGTAATTTCGATACAAATTATGACAGGTAACTGTAACTTCGATACTTATTATGACAGGTAACAGTAACTTCGATACTAATTATGACAAGTAACAGTAACTTCGATACTAATTATCACAAGCAACTGTAACTTCGATACTAATTATGACAGGTAACTGTATCTTCGTTACTAATTATGACAAGTAACAGTAATATCGATACAAATTTTGGCAGGTAACTGTAACTTCGATACTAATTATGACAAGTAACCGTAATTTCTTTACAAATTGTGGCGGGTAATTGTAACTTCCATACTAATTATGACAGGTAACAGTAACTTCGATACTTATTATGACAGGATACTGTAATTTCGATACTAATTATGACAAGTAATTGTAACTTCGATACTAATTATGACAGGAAACTGTAACTTCGTTACTAATTATGACAGGTAACTGTAATTTCGTTACAAATTATAGCAGGTAATTGTAATTTCGATACTAATTATGACAGGCAACAGTAACTTCGATACTAATTATGACAATTAACAGTAACTTCGATACTAATTATGGCAAGTAACTGTAACTTCGATATTTATTATGACTGGTAACTGTAACTTCGTTACTAATTATGACAAGTAACTTTAATTTCGATACTAATTATGGCAGGTAACTGTAACTTCGTTACTAATTATGACAAGTCCCTGTAATTTCGATGCAAATTATGGCAGGTAACTGTAACTTCGATACTAATTATGACAGGTAACAGTAACTTCGATACTAATTATGACTGGACACTGTAACTTCGTTACTAATTACGACAAGTAACTGTAATTTCGATACAAATTATGACAGGTAACTGTAACTTCGTTACTAATTATGACAAGTAACTGTAATTTCGATACAAATTATGGCAGGTAACAGTACCTTCGATACTAATTATGACTGGTAACTGAAACTTCGATATTAATTACGACAAGGAACTGTAATTTCGATACTAATTATGGCAGGTAACTGTAACTTCGATACTAAATATGACAGGTAACAGTAACTTCGATACTAATTATGACAAGTAACTATAACTTCGATACAAATTATGACAGGTAACTGTAACTTTGATACTAATTATGACAAGAAACTCTACCTTCGTTACTAATTATGACAAGTAACGGTAATTTTGATAAAAATTATGGTAGGTAACTGTAACTTCAACACTAATTATGACAGGTAACAGTAACTTCGATACAATTTATGACAAGTAACTGTAACCTCGATAATAATTATGACAGGTAACTGTAACTTCGTTACTAATTATGACAATAAACTGTAATTTCGATACAAATTATGGCAGGTAACTGTAACTTCGATACTAATTATGACAGGTAACAGTAACTTCGATACTAATTATGACATTTAACTATAACTTCGATACAAATTATGGCAGGTAACTGTAACTTCGTTACTAATTATGACAAGTCCCTGTAATTTCGACATAAATTATGGCAGGTAACTGTAACTTGGATACTAATTATGACAAGTATCTGTAACTTCGATACTAATTATGACAGGTAACTGTAACTTCGTTACTAATTATGACAAGTAACTGTAGTTTCGATAGAAATTTTAGCAGGTAACTGTAACTTCGATACTAATTATGACAGGTAACAGTAACTTCGATACTAACTATGACAGGTAACAGTAACTTCGATACTAATTATGACAAGTAACTATAACTTCGATACAAATTATGTCAGACAACTGTAACTTCGATACTAATTATGACAAGAAACTCTAACTTCGTTACTAACTACGACAAGTAACTGTGATTTTGATAAAAAAATTTGGTAGGTAACTGTAACTTCAATAATAATTATGACAGGTTACAGTAACTTCGATACTAATTAGGACAGGTAACTGTAACTTCGTTACTAATTATGACAAGTAACTTTAACTTCAATATTAATTATGGCAGGTAACTGTAACTTCGTTACTAATTATGACAAGTCCCTGTAATTTCGATACAAATTATGACAGGTAACTGTAACTTCGATACTTATTATGACAGGTAACAGTAACTTCGATACTAATTATGACAAGTAACAGTAACTTCGATACTAATTATCACAAGGAACTGTAACTTCGATACTAATTATGACAGGTAACTGTATCTTCGTTACTAATTATGAAAAGTAACAGTAATATCGATACAAATTTTGGCAGGTAACTGTAACTTCGATACTAATTATGACAAGTAACTGTAATTTCTTTACAAATTGTGGCGGGTAATTGTAATTTCGATACTAATTATGACAGGTAACCGTAACTTCGATACTAATTATGACAAGTAACTATAACTTCGATGCAAATTATGACAGGTAACTGTAACTTCGTTACTAATTATGACAAGTAACTGTAATTACGATACAAATTTTAGCAGGTAGCTGTAACTTCGATACTAATTATGACAAGTCCTTGTAATTTCGATACAAATTATGGCAGGTAACTGTAACTTCCATACTAATTATGACAGGTAACAGTAATTTCGATACTTATTATGACAGGATACTGTAATTTCGATACTAATTATGACAAGTAATTGTAACTTCGATACTAATTATGACAGGAAACTGTAACTTCGTTACTAATTATGACAAGTAACTGTAATTTCGATACAAATTATGGCAGGTAACAGTACCTTCGATACTAATTATGACCGGTAATTGTAACTTCGATATTAATTACGACAAGGAACTGTAATTTCGATAGTAATTATGGCAGGTAACTGTAACTTCGATACTAAATATGACAGGTAACAGTAACTTCGATACTAATTATGACTAGTAACTATAACTTCGATACAAATTATGACAGGTAACTGTAACTTTGATACTAATGATGACAAGAAACTCTACCTTCGTTACTAATTATGACAAGTAACGGTAATTTTGATAAAAAATATGGTAGGTAACTGTAACTTCAATACTAATTATGACAGGTAACAGTAACTTCGATACAATTTATGACAAGTAACTGTAACCTCGATAATAATTATGACAGGTAACTGTAACTTCGTTACTAATTATGACAATAAACTGTAATTTCGATACAAATTATGGCAGGTAACTGTAACTTCGATACTAATTATGACAGGTAACAGTAACTTCGATACTAATTATGACATTTAACTATAACTTCGATACAAATTATGGCAGGTAACTGTAACTTCGTTACTAATTATGACAAGTAACTGTAGTTTCGATAGAAATTTTAGCAGGTAACTGTAACTTCGATACTAATTATGACAGGTAACAGTAACTACGATACTAATTATGACAAGTAACTGTAATTTTGTTACAATTTATGGCAGGTAACTGTAACTTCGATACTAATTATGACAGATAACAGTAACTTCTTTACTAATTATGACACGTAACTATAACTTCGATACAAATTATGACAGGTAACTGTAACTTCGATATTAATTATGACAAGAAACTCTAACTTCGTTACTAATTATGACAAGTAACTGTAATTTTGATTAAAAAAATTGGTAGGTAACTGTAACTTCAATACTAATTATGACAGGTAACAGTAACGTCGATACTAATTATGACAAGTAACTATAACTTCGATGCCAATTATGACAGGTAACTGTGACTTCGTTACTAATTATGACAGGTAACAGTAACGACGATACTAATTATGATATGTAACAGTACCTTCGATGCTAATTATGGCAGGTAACTGTAACTTCGATACTAATTATGACAAGTAACTGTAACTTCGATACTAATTATGACAGGTAACTGTAACTTCGTTACTAATTATGACAAGTAACTGTAATTTCGTTGCAAATTATGGCAGGTAATTGTAATTTCGATACTAATTATGACAGGTAACAGAAACTTCGATACTGATTATGACAAGTAACAGTAACTTCGATACTAATTATGACAAGTAACTGTAACATCGATACTAATTATGAGAGGTAACTGTAACTTCGTTACTAATTATGACAAGTAACTGTAATTTCGATACAAATTATGGCAGGTAACTGTAACTTCGATATTAATTATGACAGGTAACAGTAACTTCGATACTAATTATGACAAGTAACTATAACTTCGATACAAATTATGACAGACAACTGTAACTTCGATACTAATTATGACAAGAAACTCTAACTTCGTTACTAACTACGACAAGTAACTGTAATTTTGATAAAAAAATTTGGTAGGTAACTGTAACTTCAATAATAATTATGACAGGTAACAGTAACTTCGATACTAATTAGGACAGGTAACTGTAACTTCGTTACTAATTATGACAAGTAACTTTAATTTCAATACTAATTATGGCAGGTAACTGTAACTTCGTAACTAATTATGACAAGTCCCTGTAATTTCGATACAAATTATGACAGGTAATTGTAACTTCGATACTTATTATGACAGGTAACAGTAACTTCGATACTAATTATGACAAGTAACAGTAACTTCGATACTAATTATCACAAGTAACTGTAACTTCGATACTTAATTAGACAGGTAACTGTATCTTCGTTACTAATTATGACAAGTAACAGTAATGTCGATACAAATGTTGGCAGGTAACTGTAACTTCGATACTAATTATGACAAGTAACTGTAATTTCGTTACAAATTGTGGCGGGTAATTGTAATTTCGATACTAATTATGACACGTAACAGTAACTTCGATACTAATTATGACAAGTAACTATAACTTCGATGCAAATTATGACAGATAATTGTAACTTCGTTACTAATTATGACAAGTAACAGTAATTTCGATACAAATTATGGCAGGTAACTGTAACTGCGATACTAATTATGACAGGTAACTGTAACTTCGATACCAATTATGACAAGAAACTCTAACTTCGTTACTAATTATGACAAGTAACTGTAATTTTGATAAAAAATTATGGTAGATAACTGTAACTTCAATACTAATTATGACAGGTAACAGTAACGTCGATACGAATTATGTCAAGTAACAGTACCTTCGATGCTAATTATGACCGGTAACTGTAACTTCGATACTAATTATGACAAGGAACTGTAATTTCGATACAAATTATGGCAGGTAACTGTTACTTCGTTACTAATTATGACAAGTAACTGTAATATCGATACAAATTTTAGCAGGCAGCTGTAACTTCGATACTAATTATGACAAGTCCTTGTAATTTCGATACAAATTATGGCAGGTAACTGTAACCTCCATACTAATTATGACAGGTAACAGTAACTTCGATACTAATTATGACAGGAAACTGTAACTTCGTTACTAATTATGACAAGTAACTGTAATTTCGATACAAATTATGACAGGTAACTGTAACTTCGTTACTAATTATGACAAGTAACACTACCTTCGATGCTAATTATGACAGGTAATTGTAACTTCGATACTAATTATGACAAGGAACTGTAATTTCGATACAAATTATGGCAGGTAATGTAACTTCGTAACTAATTATGACAAGTAACTGTAATTTCGATACAAATTTTGGCAGGTAACTGTAACTTCGATACTAATTATGACAGGTAACAGCAACTTCGATACTAATTATGTCAAGTAACAGTAACTTCGATACTAATTATGACAGGTTACTGTAACTTCGATAATAATTATGACAAGTAACTGTAATTTTGATACAAATTATGGCAGGTAACTGTAACTTCGATACTAATTATGACAGGTAACAGTAACTTCGTCACTAATTATGACAAGTTACAATAACTTCGATACAAATTATGGCAGGTAACTGTAACTTCGATACTAATTATGACAAGAATCTCTAACTTCGTTACTAATTATGACAAGTAACTGTAATTTTGATTTAAAAAAATTGGTAGGTAACTGTAACTTCAATACTAATTATGACAGGTAACAGTAACTTCGATACTAATTATGACAAGTAACTATAACTTCGATGCAAATTATGACAGGTAACTGTAACTTCGTTACTAATTATGACAAGTAACTGTAATTTCGATACAAATTATGGCAGGTAACTGTAACTTCGATACTAATTATGACAGGTAACAGTAACTTCGATACTAATTATGACAAGTTACTATAACTTCGATACTAATTATGACAGGTAACTGAAACTTCGATACCAATTATGACAAGAAACTCTAACTTCGTTACTAATTATGACAAGTAACTGTAATTTTGATAAAAAATTATGGTAGATAACTGTAACTTCAATACTAATTATGACAGGTAACAGTAACGTCGATACTAATTATGTCAAGTAACAGTACCTTCGATGCTAATTATGACCGGTAACTGTAACTTCGATACTAATTATGACAAGGAACTGTAATTTCGATACAAATTATGGCAGGTAACTGTAACGTCGTTACTAATTATGACAAGTAACTGTAATTTCGATACAAATTTTAGCAGGTAGCTGTAACTTCGATACTAATTATGACAAGTCCTTGTAATTTCGATACAAATTATGGCAGGTAACTGTAACTTCCATACTAATTATGACAGGTAACAGTAACTTCGATACTTATTATGACAGGATACTGTAATTTCGATACTAATTATGACAAGTAATTGTAACTTCGATACTAATTATGACAGGAAACTGTAACTTCGTTACTTATTATGACAGGTAACTGTAATTTCGTTACAAATTATAGCAGGTAATTGTAATTTCGATACTAATTATGACTGGTAACAGTAACTTCGATACTAATTATGACAATTAACAGTAACTTCGATACTAATTATGACAAGTAACTGTAACTTCGATACTTATTATGACTGGTAACTGTAACTTCGTTACTAATTATGACAAGTAACTTTAATTTCGATACTAATTATGGCAGGTAACTGTAACTTCGTTACTAATTATGACAAGTCCCTGTAATTTCGATGCAAATTATGGCAGGTAACTGTAACTTCGATACTAATTATGACAGGTAACAGTAACTTCGATACTAATTATGACTGGAAACTGTAACTTCGTTACTAATTACGACAAGTAACTGTAATTTCTTTGCAAATTGTGGCGGGTAATTGTAATTTCGATACTAATTATGACAGGTAACAGTAACTTCGATACTAATTATGACAAGTAACTATAACTTCGATGCAAATTATGACCGGTAACTGTAACTTCGATACTAATTATGACAAGGAACTGTAATTTCGATACAAATTATGGCAGGTAACTGTTACTTCGTTACTAATTATGACAAGTAACTGTAATATCGATACAAATTTTAGCAGGCAGCTGTAACTTCGTTACTAATTATGACAAGTCCCTGTAATTTCGATACAGATTATGGCAGGTAATTGTAACTTCCATACTAATTATGACAGGTAACAGTAACTTCGATACTAATTATGACAGGAAACTGTAACTTCGTTACTAATTATGACAAGTAACTGTAATTTCGATACAAATTATGACAGGTAACTGTAACTTCGTTACTAATTATGACAAGTAACACTACCTTCGATGCTAATTATGACAGGTAATTGTAACTTCGATACTAATTATGACAAGGAACTGTAATTTCGATACAAATTATGGCAGGTAATGTAACTTCGTAACTAATTATGACAAGTAACTGTAATTTCGATACAAATTTTGGCAGGTAACTGTAACTTCGATACTAATTATGACAGGTAACAGCAACTTCGATACTAATTATGTCAAGTAACAGTAACTTCGATACTAATTATGGCAGGTAACTGTAACTTCGTTAATAATTATGACAAGTAACTGTAATTTTGATACAAATTATGGCAGGTAACTGTAACTTCGATACTAATTATGACAGGTAACAGTAACTTCGTCACTAATTATGACAAGTTACAATAACTTCGATACAAATTATGGCAGGTAACTGTAACTTCGATACTAATTATGACAAGAATCTCTAACTTCGTTACTAATTATGACAAGTAACTGTAATTTTGATTTAAAAAAATTGGTAGGTAACTGTAACTTCAATACTAATTATGACAGGTAACAGTAACTTCGATACTAATTATGACAAGTAACTATAACTTCGATGCAAATTATGACAGGTAACTGTAACTTCGTTACTAATTATGACAAGTAACTGTAATTTCGATACAAATTATGGCAGGTAACTGTAACTTCGATACTAATTATGACAGGTAACAGTAACTTCGATACTAATTATGACCAGTTACTATAACTTCGATACTAATTATGACAGGTAACTGTAACTTCGATACCAATTGTGACAAGAAACTCTAACTTCGTTACTAATTATGACAAGTAACTGTAATTTTGATAAAAAATTATGGTAGATAACTGTAACTTCAATACTAATTATGACAGGTAACAGTAACGTCGATACTAATTATGTCAAGTAACAGTACCTTCGATGCTAATTATGACCAGTAACTGTAACTTCGATACTAATAATGACAAGGAACTGTAATTTCGATACAAATTAAGGCTGGTAACTGTAACTTCGTTACTAATTATGACAAGTAACTGTAATTTCGATACAAATTTTGGCAGGTAGCTGTAACTTCGATACTAATTATGACAAGTCTTTGTAATTTCGATACAAATTATGGCAGGTAACTGTAACTTCCATACTAATTATGACAGGTAACAGTAACTTCGATACTAATTATGACATGTAACAGTACCTTCGATGCTAATTATGGCAGGTAACTGTAACTTCGATACTAATTATGACAAGTAACTGTAACTTCGATACTAATTATGACAGGTAACTGTAACTCCGTTACTAATTATGACAAGTAACTGTAATTTCGTTGCAAATTATGGCAGGTAATTGTATTTTCGATACTAATTGTGACAGGTAACAGTAAACTTCGATACTAATTATGACAAGTAACAGTAACTTCGATACTAATTACGACAAGTAACTGTAACTTCGATACTAATTATAAGAGGTAACTGTAACTTCGTTACTAATTATGACAAGTAACTGTAATTTCGATACAAATTATGGCAGGTAACTGTAACTTCGATACTAATTATGACAGGTAACAGTAACTTCGATACTAATTATGACAAGTAACTATAACTTCGATACAAATTATGTCAGACAACTGTAACTTCGATACTAATTATGACAAGAAACTCTAACTTCGTTACTAACTACGACAAGTAACTGTAATTTTGATAAAAAAATTTGGTAGGTAACTGTAACTTCAATAATAATTATGACAGGTAACAGTAACTTCGATACTAATTAGGACAGGTAACTGTAACTTCGTTACTAATTATGACAAGTAACTTTAACTTAAATACTAATTATGGCAGGTAACTGTAACTTCGTTACTAATTATGACAAGTCCCTGTAATTTCGATACAAATTATGACAGGTAACTGTAACTTCGATACTTATTATGACAGGTAACAGTAACTTCGATACTAATTATGACAAGTAACAGTAACTTCGATACTAATTATCACAAGCAACTGTAACTTCGATACTAATTATGACAGGTAACTGTATCTTCGTTACTAATTATGACAAGTAACAGTAATATCGATACAAATTTGGCAGGTAACTGTAACTTCGATACTAATTATGACAAGTAACTGTAATTTCTTTACAAATTGTGGCGGGTAATTGTAACTTCCATACTAATTATGACAGGTAACAGTAACTTCGATACTTATTATGACAGGATACTGTAATTTCGATACTAATTATGACAAGTAATTGTAACTTCGATACTAATTATGACAGGAAACTGTAACTTCGTTACTAATTATGACAGGTAACTGTAATTTCGTTACAAATTATAGCAGGTAATTGTAATTTCGATACTAATTATGACAGGCAACAGTAACTTCGATACTAATTATGACAATTAACAGTAACTTCGATACTAATTATGGCAAGTAACTGTAACTTCGATATTTATTATGACTGGTAACTGTAACTTCGTTACTAATTATGACAAGTAACTTTAATTTCGATACTAATTATGGCAAGTAACTGTAACTTCGTTACTAATTATGACAAGTCCCTGTAATTTCGATGCAAATTATGGCAGGTAACTGTAACTTCGATACTAATTATGACAGGTAACAGTAACTTCGATACTAATTATGACTGGACACTGTAACTTCGTTACTAATTACGACAAGTAACTGTAATTTCGATACAAATTATGACAGGTAACTGTAACTTCGTTACTAATTATGACAAGTAACTGTAATTTCGATACAAATTATGGCAGGTAACAGTACCTTCGATACTAATTATGACTGGTAACTGAAACTTCGATATTAATTACGACAAGGAACTGTAATTTCGATACTAATTATGGCAGGTAACTGTAACTTCGATACTAAATATGACAGGTAACAGTAACTTCGATACTAATTATGACAAGTAACTATAACTTCGATACAAATTATGACAGGTAACTGTAACTTTGATACTAATTATGACAAGAAACTCTACCTTCGTTACTAATTATGACAAGTAACGGTAATTTTGATAAAAATTATGGTAGGTAACTGTAACTTCAACACTAATTATGACAGGTAACAGTAACTTCGATACAATTTATGACAAGTAACTGTAACCTCGATAATAATTATGACAGGTAACTGTAACTTCGTTACTAATTATGACAATAAACTGTAATTTCGATACAAATTATGGCAGGTAACTGTAACTTCGATACTAATTATGACAGGTAACAGTAACTTCGATACTAATTATGACATTTAACTATAACTTCGATACAAATTATGGCAGGTAACTGTAACTTCGTTACTAATTATGACAAGTCCCTGTAATTTCGACATAAATTATGGCAGGTAACTGTAACTTGGATACTAATTATGACAAGTATCTGTAACTTCGATACTAATTATGACAGGTAACTGTAACTTCGTTACTAATTATGACAAGTAACTGTAGTTTCGATAGAAATTTTAGCAGGTAACTGTAACTTCGATACTAATTATGACAGGTAACAGTAACTTCGATACTAACTATGACAGGTAACAGTAACTTCGATACTAATTATGACAAGTAACTATAACTTCGATACAAATTATGTCAGACAACTGTAACTTCGATACTAATTATGACAAGAAACTCTAACTTCGTTACTAACTACGACAAGTAACTGTGATTTTGATAAAAAAATTTGGTAGGTAACTGTAACTTCAATAATAATTATGACAGGTTACAGTAACTTCGATACTAATTAGGACAGGTAACTGTAACTTCGTTACTAATTATGACAAGTAACTTTAACTTCAATATTAATTATGGCAGGTAACTGTAACTTCGTTACTAATTATGACAAGTCCCTGTAATTTCGATACAAATTATGACAGGTAACTGTAACTTCGATACTTATTATGACAGGTAACAGTAACTTCGATACTAATTATGACAAGTAACAGTAACTTCGATACTAATTATCACAAGGAACTGTAACTTCGATAATAATTATGACAGGTAACTGTATCTTCGTTACTAATTATGAAAAGTAACAGTAATATCGATACAAATTTTGGCAGGTAACTGTAACTTCGATACTAATTATGACAAGTAACTGTAATTTCTTTACAAATTGTGGCGGGTAATTGTAATTTCGATACTAATTATGACAGGTAACCGTAACTTCGATACTAATTATGACAAGTAACTATAACTTCGATGCAAATTATGACAGGTAACTGTAACTTCGTTACTAATTATGACAAGTAACTGTAATTTCGATACAAATTATGGCAGGTAATTGTAACTTCGATACTAATTATGACAGGTAACGGTAACTTCGATACTAATTATGACAAGTTACTATAACTTCGATACTAATTATGACAGGTAACTGTAACTTCGATACCAATTATGACAAGAAACTCTAACTTCGTTACTAATTATGACAAGTAACTGTAATTTTGATAACAAATTATGGTAGATAACTGTAACTTCAATACTAATTATGACAGGTAACAGTAACGTCGATACTAATTATGTCAAGTAACAGTACCTTCGATGCTAATTATGACCGGTAACTGTAACTTCGATACTAATTATGACAAGGAACTGTAATTTCGATACAAATTATGGCAGGTAACTGTAACTTCGTTACTAATTATGACAAGTAACTGTAATTACGATACAAATTTTAGCAGGTAGCTGTAACTTCGATACTAATTATGACAAGTCCTTGTAATTTCGATACAAATTATGGCAGGTAACTGTAACTTCCATACTAATTATGACAGGTAACAGTAATTTCGATACTTATTATGACAGGATACTGTAATTTCGATACTAATTATGACAAGTAATTGTAACTTCGATACTAATTATGACAGGAAACTGTAACTTCGTTACTAATTATGACAAGTAACTGTAATTTCGATACAAATTATGGCAGGTAACAGTACCTTCGATACTAATTATGACCGGTAATTGTAACTTCGATATTAATTACGACAAGGAACTGTAATTTCGATAGTAATTATGGCAGGTAACTGTAACTTCGATACTAAATATGACAGGTAACAGTAACTTCGATACTAATTATGACTAGTAACTATAACTTCGATACAAATTATGACAGGTAACTGTAACTTTGATACTAATGATGACAAGAAACTCTACCTTCGTTACTAATTATGACAAGTAACGGTAATTTTGATAAAAAATATGGTAGGTAACTGTAACTTCAATACTAATTATGACAGGTAACAGTAACTTCGATACAATTTATGACAAGTAACTGTAACCTCGATAATAATTATGACAGGTAACTGTAACTTCGTTACTAATTATGACAATAAACTGTAATTTCGATACAAATTATGGCAGGTAACTGTAACTTCGATACTAATTATGACAGGTAACAGTAACTTCGATACTAATTATGACATTTAACTATAACTTCGATACAAATTATGGCAGGTAACTGTAACTTCGTTACTAATTATGACAAGTAACTGTAGTTTCGATAGAAATTTTAGCAGGTAACTGTAACTTCGATACTAATTATGACAGGTAACAGTAACTACGATACTAATTATGACAAGTAACTGTAATTTTGTTACAATTTATGGCAGGTAACTGTAACTTCGATACTAATTATGACAGATAACAGTAACTTCTTTACTAATTATGACACGTAACTATAACTTCGATACAAATTATGACAGGTAACTGTAACTTCGATATTAATTATGACAAGAAACTCTAACTTCGTTACTAATTATGACAAGTAACTGTAATTTTGATAAAAAAAATTGGTAGGTAACTGTAACTTCAATACTAATTATGACAGGTAACAGTAACGTCGATACTAATTATGACAAGTAACTATAACTTCGATGCCAATTATGACAGGTAACAGTAACTTCGATACTAATTATGACAGGTAACAGTAACGACGATACTAATTATGATATGTAACAGTACCTTCGATGCTAATTATGGCAGGTAACTGTAACTTCGATACTAATTATGACAAGTAACTGTAACTTCGATACTAATTATGACAGGTAACTGTAACTTCGTTACTAATTATGACAAGTAACTGTAATTTCGTTGCAAATTATGGCAGGTAATTGTAATTTCGATACTAATTATGACAGGTAACAGAAACTTCGATACTGATTATGACAAGTAACAGTAACTTCGATACTAATTATGACAAGTAACTGTAACTTCGATACTAATTATGAGAGGTAACTGTAACTTCGTTACTAATTATGACAAGTAATTGTAATTTCGATACAAATTATGGCAGGTAACTGTAACTTCGATATTAATTATGACAGGTAACAGTAACATCGATACTAATTATGACAAGTAACTATAACTTCGATACAAATTATGACAGACAACTGTAACTTCGATACTAATTATGACAAGAAACTCTAACTTCGTTACTAACTACGACAAGTAACTGTAATTTTGATAAAAAAAATTGGTAGGTAACTGTAACTTCAATAATAATTATGACAGGTAACAGTAACTTCGATACTAATTAGGACAGGTAACTGTAACTTCGTTACTAATTATGACAAGTAACTTTAATTTCAATACTAATTATGGCAGGTAACTGTAACTTCGTAACTAATTATGACAAGTCCCTGTAATTTCGATACAAATTATGACAGGTAATTGTAACTTCGATACTTATTATGACAGGTAACAGTAACTTCGATACTAATTATGACAAGTAACAGTAACTTCGATACTAATTATCACAAGTAACTGTAACTTCGATACTTAATTAGACAGGTAACTGTATCTTCGTTACTAATTATGACAAGTAACAGTAATGTCGATACAAATGTTGGCAGGTAACTGTAACTTCGATACTAATTATGACAAGTAACTGTAATTTCGTTACAAATTGTGGCGGGTAATTGTAATTTCGATACTAATTATGACAGGTAACAGTAACTTCGATACTAATTATGACAAGTAACTATAACTTCGATGCAAATTATGACAGATAATTGTAACTTCGTTACTAATTATGACAAGTAACAGTAATTTCGATACAAATTATGGCAGGTAACTGTAACTGCGATACTAATTATGACAGGTAACTGTAACTTCGATACCAATTATGACAAGAAACTCTAACTTCGTTACTAATTATGACAAGTAACTGTAATTTTGATAAAAAATTATGGTAGATAACTGTAACTTCAATACTAATTATGACAGGTAACAGTAACGTCGATACGAATTATGTCAAGTAACAGTACCTTCGATGCTAATTATGACCGGTAACTGTAACTTCGATACTAATTATGACAAGGAACTGTAATTTCGATACAAATTATGGCAGGTAACTGTTACTTCGTTACTAATTATGACAAGTAACTGTAATATCGATACAAATTTTAGCAGGCAGCTGTAACTTCGATACTAATTATGACAAGTCCTTGTAATTTCGATACAAATTATGGCAGGTAACTGTAACCTCCATACTAATTATGACAGGTAACAGTAACTTCGATACTAATTATGACAGGATACTGTAACTTCGATACTAATTATGACAAGTAATTGTAACATCGATACTAATTATGACAAGTAACTGTAACTTCGATACTAATTATGACAGGAAACTGTAACTTCGTTACTAATTATGACAAGTAACTGTAATTTCGTTACAAATTATAGCAGGTAATTGTAATTTCGATACTAATTATGACAGGTAACAGTAACTTCGATACTAATTATGACAATTAACAGTAACGTCGATACTAATTATGACAAGTAACTGTAACTTCGATACTTATTTTGACTGGTAACTGTAACTTCGTTACTAATTATGACAAGTTACTGTAATTTTGATACAAATTTTGGCAGGTAACTGTAACTTCGATACTAATTATGACAGGTAACAATAACTTCGATACTAATTATGTCAAGTAACTGTAACTTGGATACTAATTTTGAGAATTAACAGTAACTTCGATACTAATTATGACAAGTAACTGTAACTTCGATACTTATTATGACTGGTAACTGTAACTTCGTTACTAATTATGACAAGTAACTTTAATTTCGATACTAATTATGGCAGGTAACTGTATCTTCGATACTAATTATGACAAGAAACTCTACCTTCGTTACTAATTATGACAAGTAACTGTAATTTTGATAAAAATTATGGTAGGTAACTGTAACTTCAATACTAATTATGACAGGTAACAGTAACGTCGATACTAATTATGTCAAGTAACAGTACCTTCGATGCTAATTATGACCGGTAACTGTAACTTCGATACTAATTATGACAAGGAACTGTAATTTCGATACAAATTATGGCAGGTAACTGTAACTTCGTTACTAATTATGACAAGTAACTGTTATTTCGATACAAATTATGGCAGGTAACTGTAACTTCGATACTAATTATGACAGGTAACAGTAATTTCGATACTAATTATGACAGGAAACTGTAACTTCGTTACTAATTACGACAAGTAACTGTAATTTCGATACAAATTATGACAGGTAACTGTAACTTCGTTACTAATTAAGACAAGTAACTGTAATTTCGATACAAATTATGGCTGGTAACAGTACCTTCGATACTTATTATGACTGGTAACTGTAACTTCGATACTAATTACGACAAGGAACTGTAATTTCGATACTAATTATGGCAGGTAACTGTAACTTCGATACTAAATATGACAGGTAACAGTAACTTCGATACTAATTATGACAAGTAAATATAACTTCGATACAAATTATGACAGGTAACTGTAACTTCGATACTTATTATGACAGGTAACAGTAACTTCGATACTAATTATGACAAGTAACAGTAACTTCGATACTAATTATCACAAGGAACTGTAACTTCGATACTAATTATGACAGGTAACTGTATCTTCGATACTAATTATGACAAGTAACTATAACTTCGATGCAAATTATGACAGGTAACTGTAACTTCGTTACTAATTATGACAAGTAACTGTAATTTCGATACAAATTATGGCAGGTAACTGTATCTTCGATACTAATTATGACAGGTAACGGTAACTTCGATACTAATTATGACAAGTTACTATAACTTCGATACTAATTATGACAGGTAACTGAAACTTCGATACCAATTATGACAAGAAACACTAACTTCGTTACTAATTATGACAAGTAACTGTAATTTTGATAAAAAATTATGGTAGATAACTGTAACTTCAATACTAATTATGACAGGTAACAGTAACGTCGATACTAATTATGTCAAGTAACAGTACCTTCGATGCTAATTATGACCGGTAACTGTAACTTCGATACTAATTATGACAAGGAACTGTAATTTCGATACAAATTATGGCAGGTAACTGTTACTTCGTTACTAATTATGACAAGTAACTGTAATTTCGATACAAATTTTAGCAGGTAGCTGTAACTTCGATACTAATTATGACAAGTCCTTGTAATTTCGATACAAATTATGGCAGGTAACTGTAACATCCATACTAATTATGACAGGTAACAGTAACTTCGATACTTATTATGACAGGATACTGTAATTTCGATACTAATTATGACAAGTAATTGTAACTTCGATACTAATTTTGACAGGAAACTGTAACTTCGTTACTAATTATGACAGGTAACTGTAATTTCGTTACAAATTATAGCAGGTAATTGTAATTTCGATACTAATTATGACAGGTAACAGTAACTTCGATACTAATTATGACAATTAACAGTAACTTCGATACTAATTATGACAAGTAACTGTAACTTCGATACTTATTATGACTGGTAACTGTAACTTCGTTACTAATTATGACAAGTAACTTTAATTTCGATACTAATTATGGCAGGTAACTGTAACTTCGTTACTAATTATGACAAGTCCCTGTAATTTCGATGCAAATTATGGCAGATAACTGTAACTTCGATACTAATTATGACAGGTAACAGTAACTTCGATACTAATTATGACTGGAAACTGTAACTTCGTTACTAATTACGACAAGTAACTGTAATTTCGATACAAATTATGACAGGTAACTGTAACTTCGTTACTAATTATGACAAGTAACTGTAATTTAGATACAAATTATGGCAGGTAACAGTACCTTCGATACTAATTATGACTGGTAACTGAAACTTCGATATTAATTACGACAAGGAACTGTAATTTCGATACTAATTATGGCAGGTAACTGTAACTTCGATACTAAATATGACAGGTAACAGTAACTTCGATACTAATTATGACAAGTAACTATAACTTCGATACAAATTATGACAGGTAACTGTAACTTTGATACTAATTATGACAAGAAACTCTACCTTCGTTACTAATTATGACAAGTAACGGTAATTTTGATAAAAATTATGGTAGGTAACTGTAACTTCAATACTAATTATGACAGGTAACAGTAACTTCGATACAATTTATGACAAGTAACTGTAACCTCGATAATAATTATGACAGGTAACTGTAACTTCGTTACTAATTATGGCAATAAACTGTAATTTCGATACAAATTATGGCAGGTAACTGTAACTTCGATACTAATTATGACAGGTAACAGTAACTTCGATACTAATTATGACATTTAACTATAACTTCGATACAAATTATGGCAGGTAACTGTAACTTCGTTACTAATTATGACAAGTAACTATAATTTCGATACTAATTATGGCAGGTAACTGTATCTTCGATACTAATTATGACAAGAAACTCTACCTTCGTTACTAATTATGACAAGTAACTGTAATTTTGATAAAAATTATGGTAGGTAACTGTAACTTCAATACTAATTATGACAGGTAACAGTAACGTCGATACTAATTATGACAGGTAACAGTAACTTCGATACTAATTATGACAGGTAACAGTAACTTCGATACTAATTATGACAAGTAACTATAACTTCGATACAAATTATGTCAGACAACTGTAACTTCGATACTAATTATGACAAGAAACTCTAACTTCGTTACTAACTACGACAAGTAACTGTGATTTTGATAAAAAAAATTGGTAGGTAACTGTAACTTCAATAATAATTATGACAGGTTACAGTAACTTCGATACTAATTAGGACAGGTAACTGTAACTTCGTTACTAATTATGACAAGTAACTTTAACTTCAATACTAATTATGGCAGGTAACTTTAACTTCGTTACTAATTATGACAAGTCCCTGTAATTTCGATACAAATTATGACAGGTAACTGTAACTTCGATACTTATTATGACAGTTAACAGTAACTTCGATACTAATTATGACAAGTAACAGTAACTTCGATACTAATTATCACAAGGAACTGTAACTTCGATACTAATTATGACAGGTAACTGTATCTTCGTTACTAATTATGACAAGTAACTGTAATTTTGATAAAAATTATGGTAGGTAACTGTAACTTCAATACTAATTATGACAGGTAACAGTAACGTCGATACTAATTATGTCAAGTAACAGTACCTTCGATGCTAATTATGACCGGTAACTGTAACTTCGATACTAATTATGACAAGGAACTGTAAATTCGATACAAATTATGGCAGGTAACTGTAACTTCGTTACTAATTATGACAAGTAACTGTAATTTCGATACAAATTATGGCAGGTAACTGTAACTTCGATACTAATTATGACAGGTAACAGTAATTTCGATACTAATTATGACAGGAAACTGTAACTTCGTTACTAATTACGACAAGTAACTGTAATTTCGATACAAATTATGACAGGTAACTGTAACTTCGTTACTAATTAAGACAAGTAACTGTAATTTCGATACAAATTATGGCTGGTAACAGTACCTTCGATACTTATTATGACTGGTAACTGTAACTTCGATACTAATTACGACAAGGAACTGTAATTTCGATACTAATTATGGCAGGTAACTGTAACTTCGATACTAAATATGACAGGTAACAGTAACTTCGATACTAATTATGACAAGTAAATATAACTTCGATACAAATTATGACAGGTAACTGTAACTTCGATACTTATTATGACAGGTAACAGTAACTTCGATACTAATTATGACAAGTAACAGTAACTTCGATACTAATTATCACAAGGAACTGTAACTTCGATACTAATTATGACAGGTAACTGTATCTTCGATACTAATTATGACAAGTAACTATAACTTCGATGCAAATTATGACAGGTAACTGTAACTTCGTTACTAATTATGACAAGTAACTGTAATTTCGATACAAATTATGGCAGGTAACTGTATCTTCGATACTAATTATGACAGGTAACGGTAACTTCGATACTAATTATGACAAGTTACTATAACTTCGATACTAATTATGACAGGTAACTGAAACTTCGATACCAATTATGACAAGAAACTCTAACTTCGTTACTAATTATGACAAGTAACTGTAATTTTGATAAAAAATTATGGTAGATAACTGTAACTTCAATACTAATTATGACAGGTAACAGTAACGTCGATACTAATTATGTCAAGTAACAGTACCTTCGATGCTAATTATGACCGGTAACTGTAACTTCGATACTAATTATGACAAGGAACTGTAATTTCGATACAAATTATGGCAGGTAACTGTTACTTCGTTACTAATTATGACAAGTAACTGTAATTTCGATACAAATTTTAGCAGGTAGCTGTAACTTCGATACTAATTATGACAAGTCCTTGTAATTTCGATACAAATTATGGCAGGTAACTGTAACATCCATACTAATTATGACAGGTAACAGTAACTTCGATACTTATTATGACAGGATACTGTAATTTCGATACTAATTATGACAAGTAATTGTAACTTCGATACTAATTATGACAGGAAACTGTAACTTCGTTACTAATTATGACAGGTAACTGTAATTTCGTTACAAATTATAGCAGGTAATTGTAATTTCGATACTAATTATGACAGGTAACAGTAACTTCGATACTAATTATGACAATTAACAGTAACTTCGATACTAATTATGACAAGTAACTGTAACTTCGATACTTATTATGACTGGTAACTGTAACTTCGTTACTAATTATGACAAGTAACTTTAATTTCGATACTAATTATGGCAGGTAACTGTAACTTCGTTACTAATTATGACAAGTCCCTGTAATTTCGATGCAAATTATGGCAGATAACTGTAACTTCGATACTAATTATGACAGGTAACAGTAACTTCGATACTAATTATGACTGGAAACTGTAACTTCGTTACTAATTACGACAAGTAACTGTAATTTCGATGCAAATTATGACAGGTAACTGTAACTTCGTTACTAATTATGACAAGTAACTGTAATTTAGATACAAATTATGGCAGGTAACAGTACCTTCGATACTAATTATGACTGGTAACTGAAACTTCGATATTAATTACGACAAGGAACTGTAATTTCGATACTAATTATGGCAGGTAACTGTAACTTCGATACTAAATATGACAGGTAACAGTAACTTCGATACTAATTATGACAAGTAACTATAACTTCGATACAAATTATGACAGGTAACTGTAACTTTGATACTAATTATGACAAGAAACTCTACCTTCGTTACTAATTATGACAAGTAACGGTAATTTTGATAAAAATTATGGTAGGTAACTGTAACTTCAATACTAATTATGACAGGTAACAGTAACTTCGATACAATTTATGACAAGTAACTGTAACCTCGATAATAATTATGACAGGTAACTGTAACTTCGTTACTAATTATGGCAATAAACTGTAATTTCGATACAAATTATGGCAGGTAACTGTAACTTCGATACTAATTATGACAGGTAACAGTAACTTCGATACTAATTATGACATTTAACTATAACTTCGATACAAATTATGGCAGGTAACTGTAACTTCGTTACTAATTATGACAAGTAACTATAATTTCGATACTAATTATGGCAGGTAACTGTATCTTCGATACTAATTATGACAAGAAACTCTACCTTCGTTACTAATTATGACAAGTAACTGTAATTTTGATAAAAATTATGGTAGGTAACTGTAACTTCAATACTAATTATGACAGGTAACAGTAACGTCGATACTAATTATGACAGGTAACAGTAACTTCGATACTAATTATGACAGGTAACAGTAACTTCGATACTAATTATGACAAGTAACTATAACTTCGATACAAATTATGTCAGACAACTGTAACTTCGATACTAATTATGACAAGAAACTCTAACTTCGTTACTAACTACGACAAGTAACTGTGATTTTGATAAAAAAAATTGGTAGGTAACTGTAACTTCAATAATAATTATGACAGGTTACAGTAACTTCGATACTAATTAGGACAGGTAACTGTAACTTCGTTACTAATTATGACAAGTAACTTTAACTTCAATACTAATTATGGCAGGTAACTGTAACTTCGTTACTAATTATGACAAGTCCCTGTAATTTCGATACAAATTATGACAGGTAACTGTAACTTCGATACTTATTATGACAGTTAACAGTAACTTCGATACTAATTATGACAAGTAACAGTAACTTCGATACTAATTATCACAAGGAACTGTAACTTCGATACTAATTATGACAGGTAACTGTATCTTCGTTACTAATTATGACAAGTAACAGTAATATCGATACAAATTTTGGCAGGTAACTGTAACTTCGATACTAATTATGACAAGTAACTGTAATTTCTTTACAAATTGTGGCGGGTAATTGTAATTTCGATACTAATTATGACAGGTAACAGTAACTTCGATACTAATTATGACAAGTAACTATAACTTCGATGCAAATTATGACAGGTAACTGTAACTTCGTTACTAATTATGACAAGTAACTGTAATTTCGATACAAATTATGGCAGGTAATTGTAACTTCGATACTAATTATGACAGGTAACAGTAACTTCGATACTAATTATGACAATTAACAGTAACTTCGATACTAATTATGACAGGTAACTGTAACTTCGATAATAATTATGACAAGGAACTGTAATTTCGATACAAATTATGGCAGGTAACTGTAACATCGTTACTAATTATGACAAGTAACTGTAATTTCGTTACAAATTATGACAGGTAATTGTAATTTCGATACTAATTAAGACAGGTAACTGTAACTTCGTTACTTATTATGACAAGTAACTGGAATTTCGATGCAAATTATGGCAGGTAACAGTACCTTCGGTACTAATTATGACAGGTAACTGTAACTTCGATACTAATTATGACAAGTAACAGTACCTTCGATGCTAATTATGACAGGTAACTGTAACTGCGATACTAATTATGACAAGGAACTGTAATTTCGATACAAATTATGGCAGGTAACTGTAACTTCGTTACTAATTATGACAAGTAACTGTAATTTCGTTACAAATTATGGCAGGTAATTGTAATTTCGATACTAATTATGACAGGTAACAGTAACTTCGATACTAATTATGACAAGTAACAGTTACTTCGATACTAATTATGACAAGTAATTGTAACTTCGATACTAATAATGACAGGTAACTGTAACTTCGTTACTAATTAACAAGTAACTGTAATTTCGATACAAATTTTGGCAGGTAACTGTAACTTCGATACTAATTATGACAGGTAACAGTAACTTCGATACTAATTATGACAAGTAACTGTAACTTCGATACTAATTATTACAGGTAACTGTAACTTCGTTACTAATTATAACAAGTAACTGTAATTTCGATACAAATTATGGCGGGTAACTGTAACTTCGATACTAATTATGACAGGTAACTGTAACCTCGATACTAATTATGACAAGTAACTATAACTTCGATACAAATTATGACAGGTAACTGTAACTTCGATACTAATTATGACAAGAAACTATATCTTCGTTACTAATTATGACAAGTAACTGTAATTCTGATTAAAAATTATGGTGGTAACTGTAACTTCAATACTAATTATGACAGGTAAGAGTAACTTCGATACTAATTATGACAAGTAACAGTACCTTCGATGCTTATTATGACAGGTAACTGTAACTTCGATACTAATTATGACAAGGAACCGTAATTTCGATACAAATTATGGCAGGTAACAGTAACTTCGTTTCTAATTATGACAAGTAACTGTAATTTCGATACAAATTTTGGCAAAGTAACTGTAACTTCGATACTAATTATGAAAAGTCCCTGTAATTTCGATACAAATTATGGGAGATAACTGTATCTTCCATACTGATTATGACAGGTAACAGTAACTTCGATACTAATTATGACAGGAAACTGTAACTTCGTTACTAATTATGACAAGCAACTGTAATTTCGATACAAAATATGACAGGTGACTGTAACTTCGTTACTAATTACGACAAGTAACAGTACCTCCGATGCTAATTATGACAGGTAACTGTAACTTCGATACTAATTATGACAAGGAACAGTAATTTCGATACATATTGTGGCAGGTAACTGTAACTTCGATACTAATTATGACAGGTAACAGTAACTTCGATACTAATTATGACAAGTAACTGCAACATCGATACTAATTATGACAGGTAACTGGAACTTCGTTACTAATTATGACAAGTAACTCTAATTTCGATACAAATTATGGCAGGTAACTGTAACTTCGATACTAATTATGGCAGGTAACTGTAACTTCGATACTAATTATGAGAGGTAACAGGAACTTCGATGCTAATTATGACAGGTAACTGTAACTTCGTTACTAATTATGACAAGTAACAGTAATTTCATTACAAATTATGGCAGATAACAGTACCTTCGATATTAATTATGACAGGTAACTGTAACTTCAATACTAATTATGACAAGGAACTGTAATTTCGATACAAATTATGGCAGGTAACTGTAACTTTGATACTAATTATGACAGGTAACAGTAACTTCGATACTAATTACGACAAGTAACTGTAACTTCGTTACTAATTATGACAAGTCCCTGTAATTTCGATACTAATTATGGCAGGTAACTGTAACTTCCATAATAATTATGACAGGTAACAGTATCTTCGATACTAATTATGACAGGAAACTGTAACTTCGTTACTAATTATAACAAGTAACTGTAATTTCGATACAATTTATGACAGATAACTGTAATTTAGTTACTAATTATTACAAGTAACAGTACCTTCGATGCTAATTATGACAGGTAACTGTAACTTCGATACTAATTATGACAAGGAACTGTAATTTCGATACAAATTATGGCAGGTACTGTAACTTCGTTACTAATTATGACAAGTGACTGTTATTTCGATACAAATTTTGGCAGGTAACTTTAACTTCGATAATAATTATGACAGGTAGCAGTAACTTCGATAATAATTATGACAAGTAACTGTAACTTCGATACTATTTATGACAGGTAACTGTAACTACGATACTAATTATGACAAGTAACTGTAATTTCGATAAAAATTATGACAGGTAACAGTAACATCGATAATAATTATGACAAGTAACTGGAACTTTATTACTAATTATGACAAGTAACTGTAATTTCGATACAAATTATGGCAGGTAACTGTAACATCGATGCTAATTATGACAGGTAACGGTAACTTCGATACTAATTATGACAAGTAACTGTAACTTCGATACTAATTATGACAGGTGACTGTAACTTCGATACTAATTATGACAAGTAACTCTAACTTCGTTACTAATTATGACAAGTAACTGTAATTACGATAAAAAATTATGGCAGGTAACTGTAATTTCGATACTAATTATGAGAGGTTACAGTAACTTCGATACTAATTATGACAGGTAACAGCAACTTCGTTACTAATTAAGACAAGTAACTGTAATTTCGATACTAATTATGACAGGTAAATATTACTTCGTTACTAATTATGAGAAGTAACTTTAATTTCGATACAAATTATGGCAGGTAACTGTAATTTCGATACTAATTATGACAGGTAACAGTAACTTCGGTACTAATTATGACAAGGAACTGTAATTTCGATACAAATTATGGCAGGTAACTGTAACTTCGTTACTAATTATGACAAGTCCCTGTAATTTCGATACAAATTATGGCAGGTAACTGTAATTTCGATACTAATTATGACAGGAAACTGTAACTTCGTTACTAATTATGACAATTAACTGTAATTTCGAAACAAATTATGACAGGTAACTGTAACTTCGTTACTAATTATGACAAGTAACTGTAATTTCGATACAAATTATGGCAGGTAACAGTTACTTCGATACAAATTAAACAGGTAACAGAAACTTCGATACTAATTATGACAGGAAACTCTACCTTCGTTACTAATTATGACAAGTAACTGTAATTTTGATAAAAAATTATGGTAGGAAACTGTAACTTCAATACTAATTATGACAGGTAACAGTAACTTCGATACTAATTATGACAGGTACTGTAACTTCGTTACTAATTATGACAAGTAACTTTAATTTCGATACTAATTATGGCAGGTAACTGTAACTTCGTTACTAATTATGACAAGTCCCTGTAATTTCGATACAAATTATGGCAGATAACTGTAACTTCGATACTAATTATGACAAGTAAATGTAACTTCGATATTAATTATGACAGGTAACTGTAACTTCGTTACTAATTATGACTAGTAACTGAAATTTCGATACAAATTTTGCCAGGTAACTGTAACTTCGATACTAATTATGACAGGTAACAGTAACTTCGATTCTAATTATGACAAGTAACAATACCTTCGATGCTAATTATGACAGGTAACTGTAACTTTAAAAACCGCAGATCGGTTAATCTACGCAGTAATAATCATTAGTAATCTACGCGCTAAAATTATGGTGGGAGTTTGATATGGCCACCAAAAATTTCGACTTGGAGGGGGAGATCCATGGATGGATGTTCTTATTCCAGCAGACTTTGAAGAGTGAGGAAGTGTTTATACTGGGTTAACGGAGATCCCATGGCTTAGTCCGAGTGGAACGACTGTCGACTTGTGGAGACGCGAGGATAGCTAGGTGGAACGTAGGAGATCACCGCACTTCCATTCTACGTGAAGTTGCGAGAAACATTGAATTGATTATATCTCTCATATCATTGAGATCTGAATTTAAATAAGCGAATATATATAAAGAACAGGTCGCATACTACATTCTGTGAAAAGTCTAGCGTTTTAAAATTCACCGTTTTGATAATATAAGCCTGTTAAGTCAGATTTTCAAATGTGTGGGAAATAAAACTGAATATCATTTTAATTTGCAACGTGAAGTTGACGAACGCAGTTCAAGTGAACAGTAGCGGAGAACTTTTAATATTGGCGCAACACATAAACAGTAACAGAATGACTATTGTTATTCTTGAAAGGTTTTCATTCACTTAATTAACATTGTTGATATGATGAACTAAATAGTCATGCGCCAGAGACATATTCGATAGCAGGAGTTAAGATACAACGATGGAGCTTCGTTAGACAACGTATTCTTGAATACAGACGTAGTGTACGGTCCATCTTGTACACTTTCGTCAGTCTACGAACACTTATATAACATCAATTAGCAATGGAAATATTTCATTCACCATTTATATGAATATTTCTATAAATTATTCCAATGATGAGGCTGATACATATTTACGACGGAGAATGAAGATTCTACAGAAGAGATTTGTCAAGATGCTAGGGAGGGTAGCCCAGCAACACAGAAAAATTTGCCAGAAGGATGTCGTTCTAGCCCAGGCGAATGTTGGTGAATTCCAGAGAGGGACGTTTCCTATCTCTGAGGTCGCAGATCCGAGGTTCGAATGCAGATCCATCTCAGTGTCTTGTACTGAGGAAATATCTAAAGTATTGTGGGAATACTTACATAGATCTTCAAGTTTTCGTCCAAATAAGGTAGCAGTGTATCTCATTTGTAGTATAGAGCTTGATTAGTGACATCCTGAGCCAACGATCTTATTCCATATTTTTATATTTTCACATTTCATGTATTTCAGTATTTTCATGTATTTTACACTTCAGATGTGTGTTGAGATTTTTATGCTTGAAGATTATTTAGGAGATGATTGCCTTTCATCTATTTTTCAATTTTATTCTACGGATCAGTTGTGGAACTGACATTAAACATTTTGTTTGAGGAATTTAATTGCCTCATAGAAGACTAGTCGTTTCGACTCTCGAATTTGTAATAATTTATTTTAAACCAAGTATTCTGACATTGTGTCATAGCTTCGAATTACATTCTTATTAAATTTAATTTGAGCACTTTAATGTAACAACATCTAACTTCAAGAACAGAAGAAACATCGAATGATATTGTTATATCATTATTGAACATAAACTGTCGACGATCTAGGAAATACTAGTCGTTTGATAAGACCGAAGTCTTAATCCCTATAATCATTCTTTGTGTAGAGTGGAAAAACATTACGACATTGACGAACCTTTTTATTCTTTGTAAATATGTTAGAAGAATTACCTTTTGATAGAAGATTATGTTTCGTGGTGTCGTTGTTGTTGCTTCATATTTGTGACTGTTTTGAATCTAAATTGCATTTTGTAAGTATTTTCTAACTAAATTGCATTTTGTAAATATTGTCAATTCAAATAACAGTACAGTAAGTATGTAGTTAGTTTTAGTTGTAAGTAGGTAGTTAGTTTGTCTATTAGATATATGTCATTGTTCTATTAGACTGTGGTGTGTGAGTGTGTCTGGTAGCAGTTGCATTGTTTATTAGTTATAGTTCATTGTTTCAGTAGACTGTGATGTGTGAGGGTGCATGTGAGTGTGCCTGGTGACAGACTGTTTTAGTGGTAGTATTTGTTGTTGGTGGAACTTTAGTATTTTTTTCGTTAGTAGAATTTTGGTATTTAATTGTTAGTACGGTAGACGGTTAGTATTTTTGTTAGTAGAATTGCTCTTTACTTATTCTGAAAGGGAGTAGCAGCCTTTCAGAATAAATCAATTCTTTACTAGTCTTATTGACGGTTAAGATATTGATAATATAAGCCAAATAATGGCTACACTGCGTCCTGCTGCACGGCTGAAAGCAACGGGAAACTACAGCCGTATGCTATTCCCGAGGATATGCACCTCTCTATGCATAATTACATGTGATGATGGCCTCCTCCCTTGTAAAATTTCAATCCGGAGGTAAACTAGTCCCCCGTTCGGATCTCCGGGTGGGGACTACTCGAGAGGGGGTTAACATCACAGAAGTGACAAAGAGGAAATCTGACATTCTACGGATCGGAGCGTGGAATGTTAGAAGTCTGCTAGGAAGTGGAAGGTTAGAAAACTTAGAAAGGGAAATGGATAGGTTGAGGTTGGATTTGGTTGGGATTAGTGAAATGCGCTGGCAGGAAGAACAGGACTTTTGGTCAGGAGACTATAGGGTCATTAGCACTAAATCAAACAATGGCCAAGCAGGGGTTGGCCTCATATTGAGTAGGAAACTTGGACAGCGGGTGGAATATTATGAGCAATATAGTGAACGGATTATTGTAGCAAAAATCAATACTAAACCTACCTGCACCACAGTGGTACAAGTCTATATGCCTACCAGTCAAGCTGATGATGAGGATGTTGAAAAGGTCTACGAAGAAATAGACGAAATTCTGAGGTATATCAAGGGTGATGAGAATGTTATAGTAATGGGAGATTGGAATGCTGTGGTAGGAAAAGGGAGAGAAGGGAAGATAGTAGGAGGTTTCGGATTAGGTGAAAGGAATGATCGAGGAAGCAGGCTGGTAGAATTCTGCACCGAGCATGAGTTGGTCATAGCTAACACCTTATTCAATAACCACAATAGAAGAATATACACATGGATGAGACCAGGAGATACAGGGCGTTACCAAATCGACTTCATTATGGTCAAGCAGAGGTTTCGAAACCAGATTTTGGATTGTAAAACATATCCTGGTGCTGACATAAACTCTGACCACAATCTGGTTGTAATGAAATGCAGATTAAAGTTGAAGAAACTGAAGAAAAGTCAAAAGCCAAAAAGGTGGGCAATAGACAGACTGAAAGAGAAGGATGTAAACGAAAGATTCAAGAAGAGTATAAAGGAAGGACTAATGAAAAACCCTAAACAAACTTCAATTGCAGACGAATGGGCACTTTTGAAGAATGAAATAACAAAATCCGCAGAAGAAAACATTGGTAGGAAAGAAAGAATAGGTAGAAAACCGTGGATCACTCAGGATATACTAGAATTGATGGATGAAAGGCGGAAACACAAGAATGTAAGAGATGAAAAGGGGAAAGCAGAATACAGACGTCTGAGAAATGAGGTTAACAAGAAGTGCAAGGAAGCAAAAGAAGAATGGTTGAAAGAGAAATGTGCAGGTATAGAAAATTGTCTGAAATTAGGAAAAGTAGACACAGCTTATCGAAGGATTAAGAATAGTTTTGGGGAAAAGAAGACTAAGTGCTGTAATATTAAGGACAAAAATGGAAAGCCTCTAACAGATAGGGAAGAAAAGGTTGAGAGATGGAAAGCTTACATAGAGAGTTTGTATAAGGGAAAGGAGATTGAGAATCATGTAATGGAAAGGGAGGAGGAAATTGATGAGGATGCGAAAGGAGATTTAATATTGAGATCAGAATTTGATAGAGCTTTGGAAGACTTAAGCAGGAACAAAGCACCAGGCATAGATGATATACCGATTGAGTTGCTACGCTGCATAGGAGATGAAGGTCTGATCAGGTTATTTCACTTGGTGTGTAGGATTTATGAGACAGGTGAGGTACCCCCTGATTTCAAGAAGAATGTAATCATCCCTATACCAAAGAAAGTGGGAGCTGACAGATGTGAAGATTACCGTACAATCAGCTTGATTACTCATGCTTCAAAGATCCTGTCTAGAATAATTTACAAGAGGATTGAAAGCCAGATAGAAACGGAGTTGGGTGAAGACCAATTTGGTTTCAGGAGAAATGTAGGAACAAGGGAAGCTGTACTAAGTCTTAGGCTGATTTTGGAAGGTAGAATAAGGAAAGATAAGAGAACGTTCATGGCTTTTGTAGACTTAGAAAAGGCTTTTGATAACGTTGATTGGACTAAATTGTTTGACATTTTGAAATCCATTGGAATAAAGTACAGGGATAGGAGGGTGATATACAATCTATACAGAAACCAGACAGCAGTCATTCGAGTTGAAGGACATGAGAGAGAAGCTGGTATTCAGAAAGGTGTAAGGCAAGGCTGCAACTTATCACCCATACTTTTCAATCTTTACATTGAACAAGCAATGAAGGAAATTAGAGAAAAATGTAAAGTGGGAGTGAAGATTCAAGGAGAAATAATTTCAACTCTGAGATTTGCTGATGACATAGTCATCTTGGCCGACAAGCCTGAGGATTTGAATGAGTTTTTGAATGGTATGGACTCAGTCTTACGGAAAGAATTCATGATGAAAATTAATAAATGTAAAACAAAAATACTGGAATGCAGCCGAAATAAATCAGAAACCTCTATGGAGATCAAATTGGCAGGTGAAAAGCTGAAGGAAGTAGGAGACTTCTGTTACTTAGGAAGCAGAATAACCAGTGATGGACGAAGCAAAGAGGATATAAAAAGTAGGTTGGCTCAGGCAAAGAAAGCATTTCTACAAAAAAGGAATCTGCTGACATCGAATATAGATTTAGGTATTAGGAAGTCATTTTTGAAAGCCTTTGTCTGGAGTGTGGCGCTCTATGGAAGTGAAACTTGGACTATTGGTGCAGCAGAAAAGAGGAGAATTGAAGCATTTGAAATGTGGTGTTACAGGAGAATGATGAAGATCAGATGGGTAGATAGGGTTACAAACGAAGAGGTATTAAGACGAGTGGGAGAGGAGAGATGTTTCTGGCGACTGCTAATGAAGAGAAGAGATAGGTTGGTAGGACACATACTAAGACATCCAGGAATAGCAAGCTTAGTTATGGAAGGAAGGGTCGAGGACAAGAACTGTAGGGGTAGACCAAGGTTAGAATATGTTAAACAGATTGCCTTGGATGTAGGGTGTGGTAGCTATGTAGAGATGAAACGTTTAGCTCAGGACAGGGAGGCATGGAGAGCTGCATCAAACCAGTCAAAAGGCTGAAGACTCAAACAACAACTGTAACTTCGGTACTAATTATGACAAGGAACTGTAATTTCGATACAAATTATGGCAGGTAACTGTAACTTCGTTACTAATTATGACAAGTAACTGTAATTTCGATACAAATTTTGGCAGGTAACTGTAACTTCGATACTAATTATGACAAGTCCCTGTAATTTCGATACAAATTATGGCAGGTAACTGTAACTTCGTTCCTAATTATGACAAGTCCCTGTAATTTCGATACAAATTAAGGCAGGTAACTGTAACTTCGTTACTAATTACGACAAGTAACTGTAATTTTGTTACAAATTATAGCAGGTAATTGTAATTTCGATATTAATTATGACAGGTAACTGTAACTTCGTTACTAATTATCAAAAGTAACTGTAATTTTGTTACAAATTATAGCAGGTAATTGTAATTTCGATACTAATTATGACAGGTAACAGTAACTTCGATACTAATTATGTCAAGTAACAGTAACTTCGATACTAATTATGACAAGTAACTGTAACTTCGATACTAATTATGACAGGTAACTGTAACTTCGTTACTAATTATGACAAGTAACAGTGATTTCTATACAAATTTTGGCAGGTAACTGTAACTTCGACACTAATTATGACAGGTAACAGTAACTTCGATACTAATTATGACATGTAACTGTATCTTCGATACTAATTACGACAGGCAACTGTAACTTCGTTACTAAATATGACAAGTAACTTTAATTTCGATACATATCATGGCAGGTAACTGTAACTTCGTTACTAATTATGACAAGTCCCGGTAATTTCGATACAAATTATGGCAGGTTACTGTAACTTCGATACTAATTATGACAGGTAACAGTAACTTCGATACTAATTATGACAGGAAACTGTAACTTCGTTACTAATTCTGACAAGTAACTGTAATTTCGATACAAATTATGACAGGTAACTGTAACTTCGTTACTAATTATGACAAGTAACTGTAATTTCGATATAAAATTATGGCAGGTAACAGTACCTTCGATACTAATTATGACTGGTAACTGTAACTTCGATACTAATTATGACAAGGAACTGTAATTTCGATACAAATTATGGCAGGTAACTGTAACTTCGATACTAATTATGACAGGTAACAGTAACTTCGATAATAATTATGACAAGTAACTATAACATCGATACAAATTATGACAGGTAACTGTAACTTCGATACTAATTATGACAAGAAACTCTACCTTCGTTACTAATTATGACAAGTAACTGTAATTTTGAAAAAAATTATGGTAGCTAACTGTAACTTCAATACTATTTATGACAGGTAACAGTAACTTCGATACTAATTATGACAGGGAACTGTCACTTCGTTACTAATTATGACAAGTAACTTTAATTTCAATACTAATTATGGCAGGTAACTGTAACTTCGATACTAATTATGACGGGTAACAGTATCTTCGATACTAATTATGACAAGTAACTGTGACTTCGATACTAATTATGACAGGTAACTGTTACTTCCTTACTAATTATGACATGTAACTGTAATTTCGATACAAATTATGGCGGGTAACTGTAACTTCGATACTAATTATGACAGGTTACAGTAACCTCGATACTGATTAAGATAAGTAACTATAACTTCGATACAAATGATGACAGGTAACTGTAACATCGATACTAATTATGACAAGAAACTCTAACTTCGTTACTAATTATGACAACTAACTTTAATTTTGATTAAAAATTATGGTAGGTAACTGTAACTTCAATACTAATTAAGACAGGTAACAGTAACTTCGATACTAATTATGACAGGGAACTGTCACTTCGTTACTAATTATGACAAGTAACTGTAATGTCGATACAATTTATGACAGATAACTGTAACTTAGTTACTAATTATGACAAGTAACAGTACCTTCGATGCTAATTATGACAGGTAACTGTAACTTCGATACTAATTATGACAAGGAACTGTAATTTCGATACAAATTATGGCAGGTACTGTAACTTCGTTACTAATTATGACAAGTAACTGTAATTTCGATACAAATTTTGGCAGGTAACTGTAACTTCGATACTAATTATGACAGGTAGCAGTAACTTCGATACTAATTATGACAAGTAACTGTAACTTCGATACTAATTATGACAGGTAACTGTAACTTCGATACTATTTATGACAAGTAACTGTAATTTCGATAAAAATTATGACAGGTAACAGTAACTTCGATAATAATTATGACAAGTAACTGGAACTTTGTTACTAATTATGAGAAGTAACTGTAATTTCGATAAAAATTATGGCAGGTTACTGTAACTTCGATACTAATTATGACAGGTAACAGTAACTTCGATACTAATTATGACAAGTAACTGTAACTTCGATACTAATTATGACAGGTAACTGTAACTTCGATAATAATTATGACAAGTAACTGAAACTTCGATACTAATTATGACAGGTAACTGTAACTACGATACTAATTATGACAAGTAACTGTAATTTCGATAAAAATTATGACAGGTAACAGAAACTTCGATAATAATTATGACAAGTAACTGGAACTTTGTTACTAATTATGACAAGTAACTGTATTTTCGATACAAATTTTGGCAAAGTAACTGTAACTTCGATACTAATTATGAAAAGTCCCTGTAATTTCGATACAAATTATGGGAGGTAACTGTATCTTCCATACTGATTATGACAGGTAACAGTAACTTCGATACTAATTATGACAGGAAACTGTAACTTCGTTACTAATTATGACAAGTAACTGTAATTTCGATACAAAATATGACAGGTGACTGTAACTTCGTTACTAATTACGACAAGTAACAGTACCTCCGATGCTAATTATGACAGGTAACTGTAACTTCGATACTAATTATGACAAGGAACAGTAATTTCGATACATATTGTGGCAGGTAACTGTAACTTCGATACTAATTATGACAGGCAACAGTAACTTCGATACTAAATATGACAAGTAACTGCAACATCGATACTAAATATGACAGGTAACTGGAACTTCGTTACTAATTATGACAAGTAACTCTAATTTCGATACAAATTATGGCAGGTAACTGTAACTTCGATACTAATTATGGCAGGTAACTGTAACTTCGATACTAATTATGAGAGGTAACAGGAACTTCGATGCTAATTATGACAGGTAACTGTAACTTCGTTACTAATTATGACAAGTAACAGTAATTTCGTTACAAATTATGGCAGGTAACAGTACCTTCGATATTAATTATGACAGGTAACTGTAACTTCAATACTAATTATGACAAGGAACTGTAATTTCGATACAAATTATGGCAGGTAACTGTAACTTTGATACTAATTATGACAGGTAACAGTAACTTCGATACTAATTACGACAAGTAACTGTAACTTCGTTACTAATTATGACAAGTCCCTGTAATTTCGATACAAATTATGGCAGGTAACTGTAACTTCCATAATAATTATGACAGGTAACAGTATCTTCGATACTAATTATGACAGGAAACTGTAACTTCGTTACTAATTATAACAAGTAACTGTAATTTCGATACAATTTATGACAGATAACTGTAATTTAGTTACTTATTATTACAAGTAACAGTACCTTCGATGCTAATTATGACAGGTAACTGTAACTTCGATACTAATTATGACAAGGAACTGTAATTTCGATACAAATTATGGCAGGTACTGTAACTTCGTTACTAATTATGACAAGTGACTGTAATTTCGATACAAATTTTGGCAGGTAACTTTAACTTCGATAATAATTATGACAGGTAGCAGTAACTTCGATAATAATTATGACAAGTAACTGTAACTTCGATACTATTTATGACAGGTAACTGTAACTACGATACTAATTATGACAAGTAACTGTAATTTCGATAAAAATTATGACAGGTAACAGTAACTTCGATAATAATTATGACAAGTAACTGGAACTTTGTTACTAATTATGACAAGTAACTGTAATTTCGATACAAATTATGGCAGGTAACTGTAACATCGATACTAATTATGACAGGTAACGGTAACTTCGATACTAATTATGACAAGTAACTGTAACTTCGATACTAATTATGCCAGGTGACTGTAACTTCGATACTAATTATGACAAGTAACTCTAACTTCGTTACTAATTATGACAAGTAACTGAAATTATGATAAAAAATTATGGCAGGTAACTGTAATTTCGATACTAATTATGAGAGGTTACAGTAACTTCGATACTAATTATGACAGGTAACAGCAACTTCGTTACTAATTAAGACAAGTAACTGTAATTTCGATACTAATTATGGCAGGTAAATATTACTTCGTTACTAATTATGAGAAGTAACTTTAATTTCGATACAAATTATGGCAGGTAACTGTAATTTCGATACTAATTATGACAGGTAACAGTAACTTCGGTACTAATTATGACAAGGAACTGTAATTTCGATACAAATTATGGCAGGTAACTGTAACTTCGTTAGTAATTATGACAAGTCCCTGTAATTTCGATACAAATTATGGCAGGTAACTGTAATTTCGATACTAATTATGACAGGAAACTGTAACTTCGTTACTAATTATGACAATTAACTGTAATTTCGATACAAATTATGACAGGTAACTGTAACTTCGTTACTAATTATGACAAGTAAATGTAATTTCGATACAAATTATGGCAGGTAACAGTTACTTCGATACAAATTAGACAGGTAACAGAAACTTCGATACTAATTATGACAGGAAACTCTTCCTTCGTTACTAATTATCACAAGTAACTGTAATTTTGATAAAAAATTATGGTAGGAAACTGTAACTTCAATACTAATTATGACAGGTAACAGTAACTTCGATACTAATTATGACAGGTACTGTAACTTCGTTACTTATTATGACAAGTAACTTTAATTTCGATACTAATTATGGCAGGTAACTGTAACTTCGTTACTAATTATGACAAGTCCCTGTAATTTTGATACAAATTATGGCAGATAACTGTAACTTCGATACTAATTATGACAAGTAAATGTAACTTCGATATTAATTATGACAGGTAACTGTAACTTCGTTACTAATTATGACTAGTAACTGAAATTTCGATACAAATTTTGCCAGGTAACTGTAACTTCGATACTAATTATGACAGGCAACAGTAAATTCGATTCTAATTATGACAAGTAACAATACCTTCGATGCTAATTATGACAGGTAACTGTAACTTCGATACTAATTATGACAAGGAACTGTAATTTCGATACAAATTATGGCAGGTAACTGTAACTTCGTTACTAATTATGACAAGTAACTGTAATGTCGATACAATTTATGACAGATAACTCTAACTTATATTACTAATTATGACAAGTAACAGTACCTTCGATGCTAATTATGACAGGTAACTGTAACTTCTATACTAATTATGACAAGGAACTGATTCGATACAAATTATGGCAGGTACTGTAACTTCGTTACTAATTATGACAAGTAACTGTAATTTCGATACAAATTTTGGCAGGTAACTGTAACTTCGATACTAATTATGACAGGTAGCAGTAACTTCGATACTAATTATGACAAGTAACTGTAACTTCGATACTAATTATGACAGGTAACTGTAATTTCGATACTATTTATGACAAGTAACTGTAATTTCGATAAAAATTATGACAGGTAACAGTAACTTCGATAATAATTATGACAAGTAACTGGAACTTTGTTACTAATTATGAGAAGTAACTGTAATTTCGATACAAATTATGGCAGGTAACTGTAACTTCGATACTAATTATGACAAGTAACAGTACCTTCGATGCTAATTATGACAGGTAACTGTAACTTCGATACTAATTATGACAAGGAACTGTAATTTCGATACAAATTATGGCAGGTACTGTAACTTCGTTACTAATTATGACAAGTAACTGTAATTTCGATACAAATTTTGGCAGGTAACTGTAACTTCGATACTAATTATGACAGGTAGCAGTAACTTCGATACTAATTATGACAAGTAACTGTAACTTCGATACTAATTATGACAGGTAACTGTAACTTCGATACTATTTATGACAAGTAACTGTAATTTCGATAAAAATTATGACAGGTAACAGTAACTTCGATAATAATTATGACAAGTAACTGGAACTTTGTTACTAATTATGAGAAGTAACTGTAATTTCGATAAAAATTATGGCAGGTAACTGTAACTTCGATACTAATTATGACAGGTAACAGTAACTTCGATACTAATTATGACAAGTAACTGTAACTTCGATACTAATTATGACAGGTAACTGTAACTTCGATAATAATTATGACAAGTAACTGAAACTTCGATACTAATTATGACAGGTAACTGTAACTACGATACTAATTATGACAAGTAACTGTAATTTCGATAAAAATTATGACAGGTAACAGAAACTTCGATAATAATTAAGACAAGTAACTGGAACTTTGTTACTAATTATGACAAGTAACTGTAATTTCGATACAAATTTTGGCAAAGTAACTGTAACTTCGATACTAATTATGAAAAGTCCCTGTAATTTCGATACAAATTATGGCAGATAACTGTAACTTCGATACTAATTATGACAAGTAAATGTAACTTCGATATTAATTATGACAGGTAACTGTAACTTCGTTACTAATTATGACTAGTAACTGAAATTTCGATACAAATTTTGCCAGGTAACTGTAACTTCGATACTAATTATGACAGGCAACAGTAACTTCGATTCTAATTATGACAAGTAACAATACCTTCGATGCTAATTATGACAGGTAACTGTAACTTCGATACTAATTATGACAAGGAACTGTAATTTCGATACAAATTATGGCAGGTAACTGTAACTTCGTTACTAATTATGACAAGTAACTGTAATGTCGATACAATTTATGACAGATAACTCTAACTTAGTTACTAATTATGACAAGTAACAGTACCTTCGATGCTAATTATGACAGGTAACTGTAACTTCTATACTAATTATGACAAGGAACTGATTCGATACAAATTATGGCAGGTACTGTAACTTCGTTACTAATTATGACAAGTAACTGTAATTTCGATACAAATTTTGGCAGGTAACTGTAACTTCGATACTAATTATGACAGGTAGCAGTAACTTCGATACTAATTATGACAAGTAACTGTAACTTCGATACTAATTATGACAGGTAACTGTAACTTCGATACTATTTTTGACAAGTAACTGTAATTTCGATAAAAATTATGACAGGTAACAGTAACTTCGATAATAATTATGACAAGTAACTGGAACTTTGTTACTAATTATGAGAAGTAACTGTAATTTCGATACAAATTATGGCAGGTAACTGTAACTTCGATACTAATTATGACAAGTAACAGTACCTTCGATGCTAATTATGACAGGTAACTGTAACTTCGATACTAATTATGACAAGGAACTGTAATTTCGATACAAATTATGGCAGGTACTGTAACTTCGTTACTAATTATGACAAGTAACTGTAATTTCGATACATATTTTGGCAGGTAACTGTAACTTCGATACTAATTATGACAGGTAGCAGTAACTTCGATAATAATTATGACAAGTAACTGTAACTTCGATACTATTTATGACAGGTAACTGTAACTACGATACTAATTATGACAAGTAACTGTAATTTCGATAAAAATTATGACAGGTAACAGTAACTTCGATAATAATTATGACAAGTAACTGGAACTTTGTTACTAATTATGACAAGTAACTGTAATTTCGATACAAATTATGGCAGGTAACTGTAACATCGATACTAATTATGACAGGTAACGGTAACTTCGATACTAATTATGACAAGTAACTGTAACTTCGATACTAATTATGACAGGTGACTGTAACTTCGATACTAATTATGACAAGTAACTCTAACTTCGTTACTAATTATGACAAGTAACTGAAATTATGATAAAAAATTATGGCAGGTAACTGTAATTTCGATACTAATTATGAGAGGTTACAGTAACTTCGATACTAATTATGACAGGTAACAGCAACTTCGTTACTAATTAAGACAAGTAACTGTAATTTCGATACTAATTATGGCAGGTAAATATTACTTCGTTACTAATTATGAGAAGTAACTTTAATTTCGATACAAATTATGGCAGGTAACTGTAATTTCGATACTAATTATGACAGGTAACAGTAACTTCGGTACTAATTATGACAAGGAACTGTAATTTCGATACAAATTATGGCAGGTAACTGTAACTTCTTTAGTAATTATGACAAGTCCCTGTAATTTCGATACAAATTATGGCAGGTAACTGTAATTTCGATACTAATTATGACAGGAAACTGTAACTTCGTTACTAATTTTGACAATTAACTGTAATTTCGATACAAATTATGACAGGTAACTGTAACTTCGTTACTAATTATGACAAGTAACTGTAATTTCGATACAAATTATGGCAGGTAACAGTTACTTCGATACAAATTAGACAGGTAACAGAAACTTCGATACTAATTATGACAGGAAACTCTACCTTCGTTACTAATTATCACAAGTAACTGTAATTTTGATAAAAAATTATGTTAGGAAACTGTAACATCAATACTAATTATGACAGGTAACAGTAACTTCGATACTAATTATGACAGGTACTGTAACTTCGTTACTTATTATGACAAGTAACTTTAATTTCGATACTAATTAAGGCAGGTAACTGTAACTTCGTTACTAATTATGACAAGTCCCTGTAATTTCGATACAAATTATGGCAGATAACTGTAACTTCGATACTAATTATGACAAGTAAATGTAACTTCGATATTAATTATGACAGGTAACTGTAACTTCGTTACTAATTATGACTAGTAACTGAAATTTCGATACAAATTTTGCCAGGTAACTGTAACTTCGATACTAATTATGACAGGCAACAGTAACTTCGATTCTAATTATGACAAGTAACAATACCTTCGATGCTAATTATGACAGGTAACTGTAACTTCGATACTAATTATGACAAGGAACTGTAATTTCGATACAAATTATGGCAGGTAACTGTAACTTCGTTACTAATTATGACAAGTAACTGTAATGTCGATACAATTTATGACAGATAACTCTAACTTAGTTACTAATTATGACAAGTAACAGTACCTTCGATGCTAATTATGACAGGTAACTGTAACTTCTATACTAATTATAACAAGGAACTGATTCGATACAAATTATGGCAGGTACTGTAACTTCGTTACTAATTATGACAAGTAACTGTAATTTCGATACAAATTTTGGCAGGTAACTGTAACTTCGATACTAATTATGACAGGTAGCAGTAACTTCGATACTAATTATGACAAGTAACTGTAACTTCGATACTAATTATGACAGGTAACTGTAACTTCGATACTATTTATGACAAGTAACTGTAATTTCGATAAAAATTATGACAGGTAACAGTAACTTCGATAATAATTATGACAAGTAACTGGAACTTTGTTACTAATTATGAGAAGTAACTGTAATTTCGATACAAATTATGGCAGGTAACTGTAACTTCGATACTAATTATGGCAAGTAACAGTACCTTCGATGCTAATTATGACAGGTAATTGTAACTTCGATACTAATTATGACAAGGAACTGTAATTTCGATACAAATTATGGCAGGTACTGTAACTTCGTTACTAATTATGACAAGTAACTGTAATTTCGATACAAATTTTGGCAGGTAACTGTAACTTCGATACTAATTATGACAGGTAGCAGTAACTTCGATACTAATTATGACAAGTAACTGTAACTTCGATACTAATTATGACAGGTAACTGTAACTTCGATACTATTTATGACAAGTAACTGTAATTTCGATAAAAATTATGACAGGTAACAGTAACTTCGATAATAATTATGACAAGTAACTGGAACTTTGTTACTAATTATGAGAAGTAACTGTAATTTCGATAAAAATTATGGCAGGTAACTGTAACTTCGATACTAATTATGACAGGTAACAGTAACTTCGATACTAATTATGACAAGTAACTGTAACTTCGATACTAATTATGACAGGTAACTGTAACTTCGATAATAATTATGACAAGTAACTGAAACTTCGATACTAATTATGACAGGTAACTGTAACTACGATACTAATTATGACAAGTAACTGTAATTTCGATAAAAATTATGACAGGTAACAGAAACTTCGATAATAATCAAGACAAGTAACTTGAACTTTGTTACTAATTATGACAAGTAACTGTAATTTCGATACAAATTTTGGCAAAGTAACTGTAACTTCGATACTAATTATGAAAAGTCCCTGTAATTTCGATACAAATTATGGGAGGTAACTGTATCGTCCATACTGATTATGACAGGTAACAGTAACTTCGATACTAATTATGACAGGAAACTGTAACTTCGTTACTAATTAAGACAAGTAACTGTAATTTCGATACAAAATATGACAGGTGACTGTAACTTCGTTACTAATTACGACATGTAACAGTACATCCGATGCTAATTATGACAGGTAACTGTAACTTCGATACTAATTATGACAAGGAACAGTAATTTCGATATATATTGTGGCAGGTAACTGTAACTTCGAAACTAATTATGACAGGTAACAGTAACTTCGATACTAATTATGACAAGTAACTGCAACATCGATACTAATTATGACAGGTAACTGGAACTTCGTTACTAATTATGACAAGTAACTCTAATTTCGATACAAATTATGGCAGGTAACTGTAACTTCGATACTAATTATGGCAGGTAACTGTAACTTCGATACTAATTATGAGAGGTAACAGGAACTTCGATGCTAATTATGACAGGTAACTGTAACTTCGTTACTAATTATGACAAGTAACAGTAATTTCGTTACAAATTATGGCAGGTAACAGTACCTTCGATATTAATTATGACAGGTAACTGTAACTTCAATACTAATTATGACAAGGAACTGTAATTTCGATACAAATTATGGCAGGTAACTGTAACTTTGATACTAATTATGACAGGTAACAGTAACTTCGATACTATATACGACAAGTAACTGTAACTTCGTTGCTAATTATGACAAGTCCCTGTAATTTCGATACGAATTATGGCAGGTAACTGTAACTTCCATAATAATTATGACAGGTAACAGTATCTTCGATACTAATTATGACAGGAAACTGTAACTTCGTTACTAATTATAACAAGTAACTGTAATTTCGATACAATTTATGACAGATAAATGTAATTTAGTTACTTATTGTTACAAGTAACAGTACCTTCGATGCTAATTATGACAGGTAACTGTAACTTCGATACTAATTATGACAAGGAACTGTAATTTCGATACAAATTATGGCAGGTGCTGTAACTTCGTTACTAATTATGACAAGTGACTGTAATTTCGATACAAATTTTGGCAGGTAACTTTAACTTCGATAATAATTATGACAGGTAGCAGTAACTTCGATAATAATTATGACAAGTAACTGTAACTTCGATACTATTTATGACAGGTAACTGTAACTACGGTACTAATTATGACAAGTAACTGTAATTTCGATAAAAATTATGACAGGTAACAGTAACTTCAATAATAATTATGACAAGTAACTGGAACTTTGTTACTAATTATGACAAGTAACTGTAATTTCGATACAAATTATGGCAGGTAACTGTAACATCGATACTAATTATGACAGGTAACGGTAACTTCGATACTAATTATGACAAGTAACTGTAACTTCGATACTAATTATGACAGGTGACTGTAATTTCGATACTAATTATGGCAGGTAAATATTACTTCGTTACTAATTATGAGAAGTAACTTTAATTTCGATACAAATTATGGCAGGTAACTGTAATTTTGATACTAATTATGACAGGTAACAGTAACTTCGGTACTAATTATGACAAGGAACTGTAATTTCGATACAAATTATGGCAGGTAACTGTAACTTCGTTACTAATTATGGCAAGTCCCTGTAATTTCGATACAAATTATGGCAGGTAACTGTAATTTCGATACCAATTATGACAGGAAACTGTAACTTCGTTACTAATTATGACAATTAACTGTAATTTCGATACAAATTATGACAGGTAACTGTAACTTCGTTACTAATTATGACAAGTAACTGTAATTTCGATACAAATTATGGCAGGTAACAGTTACTTCGATACAAATTAGACAGGTAACAGAAACTTCGATACTAATTATGACAGGAAACTCTACCTTCGTTACTAATTATGACAAGTAACTGTAGTTTTGATAAAAAATTATGGTAGGAAACTGTAACTTCAATACTAATTATGACAGGTAACAGTAACTTCGATACTAATTATGACAGGTGCTGTAACTTCGTTACTAATTATGACAAGTAACTTTAATTTCGATACTAATTATGGCAGGTAACTGTAACTTCGTTACTAATTATGACAAGTCCCTGTAATTTCGATACAAATTATGGCAGATAACTGTAACTTCGATACTAATTATGACAAGTAAATGTAACTTCGATATTAATTATGACAGGTAACTGTAACTTCGTTACTAATTATGACTAGTAACTGAAATTTCGATACAAATTTTGCCAGGTAACTGTAACTTCGATACTAATTATGACAGGTAACAGTAACTTCGATTCTAATTATGACAAGTAACAATACCTTCGATGCTAATTATGACAGGTAACTGTAACTTCGATACTATTTATGACAAGTAACTGTAATTTCGATACAAATTATGGCAGGTAACTGTAACTTCGTTACTAATTATGACAAGTAAATGTATTGTCGATACAATTTATGACAGATAACTCTAACTTAGTTACTAATTATGACAAGTAACAGTACCTTCGATGCTAATTATGACAGGTAACTGTAACTTCTATACTAATTATGACAAGGAACTGATTCGATACAAATTATGGCAGGTACTGTAACTTCGTTACTAATTATGACAAGTAACTGTAATTTCGATACAAATTTTGGCAGGTAACTGTAACTTCGATACTAATTATGACAGGTAGCAGTAACTTCGATACTAATTATGACAAGTAACTGTAACTTCGATACTAATTATGACAGGTAACTGTAACTTCGATACTATTTATGACAAGTAACAGTAATTTCGATAAAAATTATGACAGGTAACAGTAACTTCGATAATAATTATGACAAGTAACTGGAACTTTGTTACTAATTATGAGAAGTAACTGTAATTTCGATACAAATTATGGCAGGTAACTGTAACTTCGATACTAATTATGACAGGTAACAGTAACTTCGATACTAATTATGACAGGTAACAGTATCTTCGATACTAATTATGACAAGGAACTGTAATTTCGATACAAATTATGGCAGGTAACTGTAATTTCGATACTAATTATGACAGGTATCTGTAACTTCGATACTAATTATGACAAGTAACTTTAATTTCGATACTAATTATGGCAGGTAACTGTAACTTCGTTACTAATTATGACAAGTCCCTGTAATTTCGATACAAATTATGGCAGATAACTGTAACTTCGATACTAATTATGACAAGTAAATGTAACTTCGATATTAATTATGACAGGTAACAGTAACTTCGATTCTAATTATGACAAGTAACAATACCTTCGATGCTAATTATGACAGGTAACTGTAACTTCGTTTCTAATTATGACAAGTAACAATACCTTCGATGCTAATTATGACAGGTAACTGTAACTTCGATACTAATTATGACAAGGAACTGTAATTTCGATACAAATTATGGCAGGTAACTGTAACTTCGTTACTAATTATGACAAGTAACTGTAATTTCGATACAAATTTTGGCAGGTAACTGTAATTTCGATACTAATTATGACAAGTCCCTGTAATTTCGATACAAATTATGGCAGGTAACTGTAACTTCGTTCCTAATTATGACAAGTCCCTGTAATGTCGATACAAATTATGGCAGGTAACTGTAACTTCGTTACTAATTATGACAAGTAACAGTAACTTCGATACTAATTATGACAAGTAACTGTAACTTCGATACTAATTATGACAGGTAACTGTAACTTCGTTACTAATTATGACAAGTAACTGTGATTTTTATACAAATTTTGGCAGGTAACTGTAACTTCGATACTAATTATGACAGGTAACAGTAACTTCGATACTAATTATGACATGTAACTGTATCATCGATACTAATTATGACAGGCAACTGTAACTTCGTTACTAAATTTGACAAGTAACTTTAATTTCGATACATATTATGGCAGGTAACTGTAACTTCGTTACTAATTATGACAAGTCCCTGTAATTTCGATACAAATTATGGCAGGTTACTGTAACTTCGATACTAATTATGACAGGTAACAGTAACTTCGATACTAATTATGACAGGAAACTGTAACTTCGTTACTAATTCTGACAAGTAACTGTAATTTCGATACAAATTATGACAGGTAACTGTAACTTCGTTACTAATTATGACAAGTAACTGTAATTTCGATATAAAATTATGGCAGGTAACAGTACCTTCGATACTAATTATGACTGGTAACTGTAACTTCGATACTAATTATGACAAGGAACTGTAATTTCGATACAAATTATGGCAGGTAACTGTAACTTCGATACTAATTATGACAGGTAACAGTAACTTCGATACTAATTATGACAAGTAACTATAACATCGATACAAATTATGAGATGTAACTGTAACTTCGATACTAATTATGACAAGAAACTCTACCTTCGTTACTAATTATGACAAGTAACTGTAATTTTGAAAAAAATTATGGTAGGTAACTGTAACTTCAATACTAATTATGACAGGTAACAGTAACTTCGATACTAATTATGACAGGGAACTGTCACTTCGTTACTAATTATGACAAGTAACTTTAATTTCAATACTAATTATGGCAGGTAACTGTAACTTCGATACTAATTATGACAGGTAACAGTATCTTCGATACTAATTATGACAAGTAACTGTAACTTCGATACTAATTATGACAGGTAACTATAACTTCCTTACTAGTTATGACAAGTAACTGTAATTTCGATACAAATTATGGCGGGTAACTGTAACTTCGATACTAATTATGACAGGTAACAGTAACCTCGATACTAATTATGACAAGTAACTATAACTTCGATACAAATTATGACAGGTAACTGTAACTTCGATACTAATTATGACAAGAAACTCTAACTTCGTTACTAATTATGACAAGTAACTGTAATTTTGATAAAAATTTATGGTAGGTAACTGTAACTTCAATACTAATTAAGACAGGTAACAGTAACTTCAATACTAATTATGACAGGGAACTGTCACTTCGTTACTAATTATGACAAGTAACTTTAATTTCAATACTAATTATGGCAGGTAACTGTAACTTCGTTACTAATTATGACAAGTCCCTGTAATTTCGATACAAATTATGGCAGGTAACTGTAACTTCCATAATAATTATGACAGGTAACAGTATCTTCGATACTAATTATGACAGGAAACTGTAACTTCGTTACTAATTATGACAAGTAACTGTAATGTCGATACAATTTATGACAGATAACTGTAACTTAGTTACTAATTATGACAAGTAACAGTACCTTCGATGCTAATTATGACAGGTAACTGTAACTTCTATACTAATTATGACAAGGAAATGATTCGATACAAATTATGGCAGGTACTGTAACTTCGTTACTAATTATGACAAGTAACTGTAATTTCGATACAAATTTTGGCAGGTAACGGTAACTTCGATACTAATTATGACAGGTAGCAGTAACTTCGATACTAATTATGACAAGTAACTGTAACTTCGATACTAATTATGACAGGTAACTGTAACTTCGATATTATTTATGACAATTAACTGTAATTTCGATAAAAATTATGACAGGTAACAGTAAATCGATAATAATTATGACAAGTAACTGGAACTTTGTTACTAATTATGAGAAGTAACTGTAATTTCGATACAAATTATGGCAGGTAACTGTAACTTCGATACTAATTATGACAGGTAACAGTAACTTCGATACTAATTATGACAGGTAACAGTATCTTCGATACTAATTATGACAAGGAACTGTAATTTCGATACAAATTATGGCAGGTAACTGTAATTTCGATACTAATTATGACAGGTATCTGTAACTTCGATACTAATTATGACAGGAAACTCTACCTTCGTTACTAATTATGATAAGTAACTGTAATTTTGATAAAAAATTATGGTAGGTAACTGTAACTTCAATACTAATGATGACAGGTAAGAGTAACTTCGATACTAATTATGACAGGTAACTGTAACTTCGTTACTAATTATGACAAGTAACTTTAATTTCGATACTAATTATGGCAGGTAACTGTAACCTCGTTACTAATTATGACAAGTCCCTGTAATTTCGAAAAAATTATGGCAGGTAACTGTAACTTCGATACTAATTATGACAAGTAAATGTAACTTCGATATTAATTAAGACAGGTAACTGTAACTTCGTTACTAATTATGACAAGTAACTGTAATTTCGATACAAATTTTGGCAGGTAACTGTAACTTCGATACTAATTATGACAGTTAACAGTAACTTCGATTCTAATTATGACAAGTAACTGTAACTTCGATACTAATTATGACAGGTAACTGTAACTTCGTTACTAATTATGACAAGTAACTGTAATTTCGATACAAATTATGGCAGGTAACTGTAACATCGATACTAATTATGACAGGTAACAGTAACTTCGATACAAATTATGACAAGTAACTATAACTTCGATACAAATTATGACAGGTAACTGTAACGTCGAAACTAATTATGACAAGAAACTCTAACTTCGTTACTAATTATGACAAGTAACTGTAATTTTGATAAAAAAATTATGGTAGGTAATTGTAACTTCAATACTAATTATGACAGGTAACAGTAACGTCGATACTAATTATGACAAGTAACAGTACCTTCGATGCTAATTATGACAGGTAACTGTAACTTCGATACTAATTATGACAAGGAACTGTAATTTCGATACAAATTATGGCAGGTAACTGTAAATTCGTTACTAATTATGACAAGTAACTGTCATTTTGATAAAAAATTATGGTAGGTAACTGTAACATCAATACTAATTATGACAGGTAACAATAACTTCGATACTAATTATGACTGGAAACTGTAACTTCGTTACTAATTATGACAAGTAACTGTAATTTCGATACAAATTATGACAGGTAACTGTAACTTCGTTACTAATTATTACAAGTAACTGGAATTTCGATGCAAATTATGGCAGGTAACAGTACCTTCGGTACTAATTATGACAGGTAACTTTAACTTCGATACTAATTATGACAAGCAACTGTAATTTCGATACAAATTATGGCAGGTAACTGTAACTTCGTTACTAATTATGACAAGTAACTGTAATTTCGTTACAAATTATGGCAGGTAATTGTAATTTCGATACTAATTATGACAGGTAACAGTAACTTCGATACTAATTATGACAAGTAACAGTAACTTCGATACTTATTATGACAAGTAATTGTAACTTCGATACTAATAATGACAGGTAACTGTAACTTCGATACTAATTATGACAGGTAACAGTAACTTCGATACTAATTATGACAAGTAACTGCAACATCGATACTAATTATGACAGGTAACTGTAACTTCATTACTAATTATGACAAGAAACTGTAACATCGATACTAATTAGGACAGGTAACTGTAACTTCGATACTTATTATGACAAGTAACTGTAACTTCGATACTAATTATGACAAGTAACTGTAACTTCGATACTAATTGTGACAGGTAACAGTAACATCGATATTAATTATGACAGGTAACTGTAACTTCGTTACTAATTATGACAAGTAACTGTAGTTTCGATAGAAATTTTAGCAGGTAACTGTAACTTTGATGCTAATTATGACAGGTAACAGTAACTTCGATACTAATTATGACAAGTAACTGTAACTTCTTTACTAATTATGACAAGTAACTCTATTTTTGATAAAAAATTATGGCAGGTAACTGTAACTTCGATACTAATTATGACAGGTAACAGTATCTTCGATACTAATTATGACAAGTAACTATAACTTCGATACAAATTATGACAGGTAACTGTAACTTCGATACTAATTATGACAAGAAACTCTAACTTCGTTGCTAATAATGACAAGTAACTGTAATTTTGACAAAAAATTATGGTAGGTAACTGTAACATCAATACTAATAATGACAGGTAACAATAACTTCGATACTAATTATGACAGGTAACCGTTACTTCGTTACTAATTATGACATGTCCCTGTAATTTCGATACAAATTATGGCAGGTAACTGTAATTTCGATACTAATTATGACAGTCAACAGTAACTTCGATACTAATTATGACTGGAAACTGTAACTTTGTTACTAATTATGACATGTAACTGTAATTTCGATACAAATTATGACAGGTAACTGTAACTTCGTTACTAATTATGACAAGTAACTGGAATTTCGATGCAAATTATGGCAGGTAACAGTACCTTCGGTACTAATTATGACAGGTAACTGTAACTTCGATACTAATTATGGCAAGGAACTGTAATTTCGATACAAATTATGGCAGGTAAGTGTAACTTCGATACTAATTATGACAGGTGACAGTAACTTCGATACTAATTATGACAAGTAACTATAACTTCGATACAAATTATGACCGGTAACAGTAACTTCGATACTAATTATGACAAGAAACTCTACCTTCGTTACTAATTATGACAAGTAACTGTAATTTTGATAAAAAATTATGGTAGGTAACTGTAACTTCAATACTAATTATGACAGGTAACAGTAACTTCGATACTAATTATGACAGGGAACTGTCACTTCGTTACGAATTACGACAAGTAACTTTAATTTCAATACTAATTATGGCAGGTAACTGTAACTTCGTTACTAATTATGACAAGTCCCTGTAATTTCGATACAAATTATGGCAGCTAACTGTAACTTCCATAATAATTATGACAGGTAACAGTATCTTCGATACTAATTATGACAGGAAACTGTAACTTCGTTACTAATTATGACAAGTAACTGTAATGTCGATACAATTTATGACAGATAACTGTATCTTAGTTACTATTTAAGACAAGTAACAGTACCTTCGATGCTAATTATGACAGGTAACTGTAACTTCGATACTAATTATGACAAGGAACTGTAATTTCGATACAAATTATGGCAGGTACTGTAACTTCGTTACTAACTATGACAAGTAACTGTAATTTCGATACAAATTTTGGCAGGTAACTGTAACTTCGATACTAATTATGACAGGTAACTGTAACTTCGATACTAATTATGACAAGTAACTGTAACTGCGATACTAATTATGACAGGTAACTGTAACTTCGATACTATTTATGACAAGTAACTGTAATTTCGATAAAAATTATGACAGGTAACAGTAACTTCGATAATAATTATGACAAGTAACTGGAACTTTGTTACTAATTATGAGAAGTAACTGTAATTTCGATACAAATTATGGCAGGTAACTGTAACTTCGATACTAATTATGACAGGTAACAGTAACTTCGATACTAATTATGACAAGTAACTGTAACTTCGATACTAATTATGACAGGTAACTGTAACTTCGATACTAATTATGACAAGTAACTCTAACTTCGTTACTAATTATTACAAGTAACTGTAAATATGATAAAAAATTATGGTAGGTAACTGTTACTTCGATACTAATTATGAGAGGTAACAGTAACTTCGATACTAATTATGACAGGTAACAGCAACTTCGTTACTAATTATGACAAGTAACTGTAATTTCGATACTAATTATGGCAGGTAAATGTAACTTCGTTACTAATTATGAGAAGTAACTTTAATTTCGATACAAATTATGACAGGTAACTGTACCTTTGTTACTAATTATGACAAGTAACTGTAATTTCGATACAAAATATGTCAGGTAACTGTAATTTCGATACTAATTATGACAGGTATCAGTATCTTCGATACTAATTATGACAAGGAACTGTAATTTCGATACAAATTATGGCTGGTAACTGTAATTTCGATACTTATTATGACAGGTATCTGTAACTTCGATACTAATTATGACAGGAAACTGTAACTTCGTTCCTAATTATGACAATTAACTGTAATTTCGATACAAATTATGACAGGTAACTGTACCTTTGTTACTAATTATGACAAGTAACTGTAATTTCGATACAAATTATGGCAGGTAACAGTAACTTAGATACTAATTAGACAGGTAACAGTAACATCGATACTAATTATGACAGGAAACTCTACCTTCATTACTAATTATGACAAGTAACTGTAATTTTGATAAAAAATTATGGTAGGTAACTGTAACTCAATACTAATGATGACAGGTAACAGTAACTTCGATACTAATTATGACAGGTAACTGTAACTTCGTTACTAATTATGACAAGTAACTGTAATTTCGATACAAATTTTGGCAGGTAACTGTAACTTCGATACTAATTATGACAGGTAACAGTAACTTCGATTCTAATTATGACAAGTAACTGTAACTTCGATACTAATTATGACAGGTAACTGTAACTTCGTTACTAATTATGACAAGTAACTGTAATTTCGATACAAATTATGGCAGGTAACTGAAACATCGATACTAATTATGACAGGTAACCGTAACGTCGATACTAATTATGACAAGTAACTATAACTTCGATACAAATTATGACAGGTAACTGTAACGTCGAAACTAATTATGACAAGAAACTCTAACTTCGTTACTAATTATGACAAGTTACTGTAATTTTGATAAAAAAAGTTATGGTAGGTAATTGTAACTTCAATACTAATTATGACAGGTAACAGTAACGTCGAAACTAATTAAGACAAGTAACAGTACCTTCGATGCTAATTATGACAGGTAACTTTAACTTCGATACTAATTATGACAAGGAACTGTAATTTCGATACAACTTATGGCAGGTATCTGTAACTTCGTTACTAATTATGACAAGTAACTGTAATTTTGATAAAAAATTATGGTAGGTAACTGTATCATCAATACTAATTATGACAGGTAACAAAACTTCGATACTAATTATGACAGGTAACCGTTACTTCGTTACTAATTATGACATGTCCCTGTAATTTCGATACAAATTATGCCAGGTGACTGTAATTTCGATACTACATATGACAGTCAACAGTAACTTCGATACTAATTATGACTGGAAACTGTAAGTTCGTTACTAATTATGACAAGTAACAGTAATTTCGATACAAATTATGACAGGTAACTTTAACTTCGTTACTAATTATGACAAGTAACTGGAATTTCGATGCAAATTATGGCAGGTAACAGTACCTTCGGTACTAATTATGACAGGTAACTGTAACTTCGATACTAATTATGACAAGGAACTGTAATTTCGATACAAATTATGGCAGGTAACTGTAACTTCGATACTAGTTATGACAGGTGACAGTAACTTCGATACTAATTATGACAAGTAACTATAACTTCGATACAAATTATGACAGGTAACAGTAACTTCGATACTAATTATGACAAGAAACTCTACCTTCGTTACTAATTATGACAAGTAACTGTAATTTTGATAAAAAATTATGGTAGGTAACTGTAACTTCAATACTAATTATGACAGGTAACAGTAACTTCGATACTTATTATGACAGGGAACTGTCACTTCGTTACTAATTATGACAAGTAACTTTAATTTCAATACTAATTATGGCAGGTAACTGTAACTTCGTTACTAATTATGACAAGTCCCTGTAATTTCGATACAAATTTTGGCAGGTAACTGTAACTTCCATAATAATTATGACAGGTAACAGTATCGTCGATACTAATTATGACAGGAAACTGTAACTTCGTTACTAATTATGACAAGTAACTGTAATGTCGATACAATTTATGACAGATAACTGTAACTTAGTTACTAATTATGACAAGTAACAGTACCTTCGATGCTAATTATGACAGGTAACTGTAACTTCGATACTAATTATGACAAGGAACTGTAATTTCGATACAAATTATGGCAGGTACTGTAACTTCGTTACTAATTATGACAAGTAACTGTAATTTCGATACAAATTTTGGCAGGTAACTGTAACTTCGATACTAATTATGACAGGTAGCAGTAACTTCGATAATAATTATGACAAGTAACTGTAACTTCGATACTAATTATGACAGGTAACTGTAACTTCGATACTATTTATGACAAGTAACTGTAATTTCGATAAAAATTATGACAGGTAACAATAACTTCGATAATAATTATGACAAGTAACTGGAACTTTGTTACTAATTAAGAGAAGTAACTGTAATTTCGATACAAATTATGGCAGGTAACTGTAACTTCGATACTAATTATGACAGGTAACAATAACTTCGATACTAATTATGACAAGTAACTGTAACTTCGATACTAATTATGACCGGTAACTGTAACTTCGATACTAATTATGACAAGTAACTCTAACTTCGTTACTAATTATTACAAGTAACTTTTATTAGGATAAAAAATTATGGCAGGTAACTGTTACTTCGATACTAATTATGAGAGGTAACAGTAATTTCGATACTAATTATGACAGGTAACAGCAACTTCGTTACTATTTATGACAAGTAACTGTAATTTCGATACTAATTAAGGCAGGTAAATGTAACTTCGTTACTAATTATGACAAGTAACTGTAATTTCGTTACAAATTATGGCAGGTAATTGTAATTTCGATACTAATTATGACAGGTAACAGTAACTTCGATACTAATTATGACAAGTAACAGTAACTTCGATACTTATTATGACAAGTAATTGTAACTTCGATACTAATAATGACAGGTAACTGTAACTTCGATACTAATTATGACAGGTAACAGTAACTTCGATACTAATTATGACAAGTAACTGCAACATCGATACTAATTATGACAGGTAACTGTAACTTCATTACTAATTATGACAAGAAACTGTAACATCGATACTAATTAGGACAGGTAACTGTAACTTCGATACTTATTATGACAAGTAACTGTAACTTCGATACTAATTATGACAAGTAACTGTAACTTCGATACTAATTGTGACAGGTAACAGTAACATCGATATTAATTATGACAGGTAACTGTAACTTCGTTACTAATTATGACAAGTAACTGTAGTTTCGATAGAAATTTTAGCAGGTAACTGTAACTTTGATGCTAATTATGACAGGTAACAGTAACTTCGATACTAATTATGACAAGTAACTGTAACTTCTTTACTAATTATGACAAGTAACTCTATTTTTGATAAAAAATTATGGCAGGTAACTGTAACTTCGATACTAATTATGACAGGTAACAGTATCTTCGATACTAATTATGACAAGTAACTATAACTTCGATACAAATTATGACAGGTAACTGTAACTTCGATACTAATTATGACAAGAAACTCTAACTTCGTTGCTAATAATGACAAGTAACTGTAATTTTGACAAAAAATTATGGTAGGTAACTGTAACATCAATACTAATAATGACAGGTAACAATAACTTCGATACTAATTATGACAGGTAACCGTTACTTCGTTACTAATTATGACATGTCCCTGTAATTTCGATACAAATTATGGCAGGTAACTGTAATTTCGATACTAATTATGACAGTCAACAGTAACTTCGATACTAATTATGACTGGAAACTGTAACTTCGTTACTAATTATGACAAGTAACTGTAATTTCGATACAAATTATGACAGGTAACTGTAACTTCGTTACTAATTATGACAAGTAACTGGAATTTCGATGCAAATTATGGCAGGTAACAGTACCTTCGGTACTAATTATGACAGGTAACTGTAACTTCGATACTAATTATGGCAAGGAACTGTAATTTCGATACAAATTATGGCAGGAAAGTGTAACTTCGATACTAATTATGACAGGTGACAGTAACTTCGATACTAATTATGACAAGTAACTATAACTTCGATACAAATTATGACAGGTAACAGTAACTTCGATACTAATTATGACAAGAAACTCTACCTTCGTTACTAATTATGACAAGTAACTGTAATTTTGATAAAAAATTATGGTAGGTAACTGTAACTTCAATACTAATTATGACAGGTAACAGTAACTTCGATACTAATTATGACAGGGAACTGTCACTTCGTTACTAATTACGACAAGTAACTTTAATTTCAATACTAATTATGGCAGGTAACTGTAACTTCGTTACTAATTATGACAAGTCCCTGTAATTTCGATAGAAATTATGGCAGCTAACTGTAACTTCCATAATAATTATGACAGGTAACAGTATCTTCGATACTAATTATGACAGGAAACTGTAACTTCGTTACTAATTATGACAAGTAACTGTAATGTCGATACAATTTATGACAGATAACTGTATCTTAGTTACTATTTATGACAAGTAACAGTACCTTCGATGCTAATTATGACAGGTAACTGTAACTTCGATACTAATTATGACAAGGAACTGTAATTTCGATACAAATTATGGCAGGTACTGTAACTTCGTTACTAACTATGACAAGTAACTGTAATTTCGATACAAATTTTGGCAGGTAACTGTAACTTCGATATTAATTATGACAGGTAACTGTAACTTCGATACTAATTATGACAAGTAACTGTAACTGCGATACTAATTATGACAGGTAACTGTAACTTCGATACTATTTATGACAAGTAACTGTAATTTCGATAAAAATTATGACAGGTAACAGTAACTTCGATAATAATTATGACAAGTAACTGGAACTTTGTTACTAATTATGAGAAGTAACTGTAATTTCGATACAAATTATGGCAGGTAACTGTAACTTCGATACTAATTATGACAGGTAACAGTAACTTCGATACTAATTATGACAAGTAACTGTAACTTCGATACTAATTATGACAGGTAACTGTAACTTCGATACTAATTATGACAAGTAACTCTAACTTCGTTACTAATTATTACAAGTAACTGTAAATATGATAAAAAATTATGGTAGGTAACTGTTACTTCGATACTAATTATGAGAGGTAACAGTAACTTCGATACTAATTATGACAGGTAACAGCAACTTCGTTACTAATTATGACAAGTAACTGTAATTTCGATACTAATTATGGCAGGTAAATGTAACTTCGTTACTAATTATGAGAAGTAACTTTAATTTCGATACAAAATATGTCAGGTAACTGTAATTTCGATACTAATTATGACAGGTATCAGTATCTTCGATACTAATTATGACAAGGAACTGTAATTTCGATACAAATTATGGCTGGTAACTGTAATTTCGATACTTATTATGACAGGTATCTGTAACTTCGATACTAATTATGACAGGAAACTGTAACTTCGTTCCTAATTATGACAATTAACTGTAATTTCGATACAAATTATGACAGGTAACTGTACCTTTGTTACTAATTATGACAAGTAACTGTAATTTCGATACAAATTATGGCAGGTAACAGTAACTTAGATACTAATTAGACAGGTAACAGTAACATCGATACTAATTATGACAGGAAACTCTACCTTCATTACTAATTATGACAAGTAACTGTAATTTTGATAAAAAATTATGGTAGGTAACTGTAACTTCAATACTAATGATGACAGGTAACAGTAACTTCGATACTAATTATGACAGGTAACTGTAACTTCGTTACTAATTATGACAAGTAACTGTAATTTCGATACAAATTTTGGCAGGTAACTGTAACTTCGATACTAATTATGACAGGTAACAGTAACTTCGATTCTAATTATGACAAGTAACTGTAACTTCGATACTAATTATGACAGGTAACTGTAACTTCGTTACTAATTATGACAAGTAACTGTAATTTCGATACAAATTATGGCAGGTAACTGAAACATCGATACTAATTATGACAGGTAACCGTAACGTCGATACTAATTATGACAAGTAACTATAACTTCGATACAAATTATGACAGGTAACTGTAACGTCGAAACTAATTATGACAAGAAACTCTAACTTCGTTACTAATTATGACAAGTTACTGTAATTTTGATAAAAAAAGTTATGGTAGGTAATTGTAACTTCAATACTAATTATGACAGGTAACAGTAACGTCGAAACTAATTAAGACAAGTAACAGTACCTTCGATGCTAATTATGACAGGTAACTTTAACTTCGATACTAATTATGACAAGGAACTGTAATTTCGATACAACTTATGGCAGGTATCTGTAACTTCGTTACTAATTATGACAAGTAACTGTAATTTTGATAAAAAATTATGGTAGGTAACTGTATCATCAATACTAATTATGACAGGTAACAATAACTTCGATACTAATTATGACAGGTAACCGTTACTTCGTTACTAATTATGACATGTCCCTGTAATTTCGATACAAATTAGGGCAGGTAACTGTAATTTCGATACTACATATGACAGTCAACAGTAACTTCGATACTAATTATGACTGGAAACTGTAACTTCGTTACTAATTATGACAAGTAACAGTAATTTCGATACAAATTATGACAGGTAACTTTAACTTCGTTACTAATTATGACAAGTAACTGGAATTTCGATGCAAATTATGGCAGGTAACAGTACCTTCGGTACTAATTATGACAGGTAACTGTAACTTCGATACTAATTATGACAAGGAACTGTAATTTCGATACAAATTATGGCAGGTAACTGTAACTTCGATACTAGTTATGACAGGTGACAGTAACTTCGATACTAATTATGACAAGTAACTATAACTTCGATAGAAATTATGACAGGTAACAGTAACTTCGATACTAATTATGACAAGAAACTCTACCTTCGTTACTAATTATGACAAGTAACTGTAATTTTGATAAAAAATTATGGTAGGTAACTGTAACTTCAATACTAATTATGACAGGTAACAGTAACTTCGATACTTATTATGACAGGGAACTGTCACTTCGTTACTAATTATGACAAGTAACTTTAATTTCAATACTAATTATGGCAGGTAACTGTAACTTCGTTACTAATTATGACAAGTCCCTGTAATTTCGATACAAATTATGGCAGGTAACTGTAACTTCCATAATAATTATGACAGGTAACAGTATCGTCGATACTAATTATGACAGGAAACTGTAACTTCGTTACTAATTATGACAAGTAACTGTAATGTCGATACAATTTATGACAGATAACTGTAACTTAGTTACTAATTATGACAAGTAACAGTACCTTCGATGCTAATTATGACAGGTAACTGTAACTTCGATACTAATTATGACAAGGAACTGTAATTTCGATACAAATTATGGCAGGTACTGTAACTTCGTTACTAATTATGACAAGTAACTGTAATTTCGATACAAATTTTGGCAGGTAACTGTAACTTCGATACTAATTATGACAGGTAGCAGTAACTTCGATAATAATTATGACAAGTAACTGTAACTTCGATACTAATTATGACAGGTAACTGTAACTTCGATACTATTTATGACAAGTAACTGTAATTTCGATAAAAATTATGACAAGTAACAGTAACTTCGATAATAATTATGACAAGTAACTGGAACTTTGTTACTAATTATGAGAAGTAACTGTAATTTCGATACAAATTATGGCAGGTAACTGTAACTTCGATACTAATTATGACAGGTAACAATAACTTCGATACTAATTATGACAAGTAACTGTAACTTCGATACTAATTATGACAGGTAACTGTAACTTCGATACTAATTATGAGAGGTAACAGTAACTTCGATACTAATTATGACAGGTAACAGCAACTTCGTTACTAATTATGACAAGTAACTGTAATTTCGATACTAATTAAGGCAGGTAAATGTAACTTCGTTACTAATTATGAGAAGTAACTTTAATTTCGATACAAATTATTGCAGGTAACTGTAATTTCGATACTAATTATGACAGGTAACAGTATCTTCGATACTAATTATTACAAGGAACTGTAATTTCGATACAAATTATGGCGGGTAACTGTAATTTCGATACTAATTATGACAGGTATCTGTAACTTCGATACTAATTATGACAGGAAACTGTAACTTCGTTACTAATTATGACAATTAACTGTAATTTCGATACAAATTATGACAGGTAACTGTACCTTTGTTACTAATTATGACAAGTAACTGTAATTTCGATACAAATTATGGCAGGTAACAGTAACTTAGATACTAATTAGACAGGTAACAGTAACTTGGATACTAATTATGACAGGAAACTCTACCTTCGTTACTAATTATGACAAGTAACTGTAATTTTGATAAAAAATTATGGTAGGTAACTGTAACTTCAATACTAATGATGACAGGTAACAGTAACTTCGATACTAATTATGACAGGTAACTGTAACTTCGTTACAAATTATGACAAGTAACATTAATTTCGATACTAATTATGGCAGGTAACTGTAACTTCGTTACTAATTATGACAAGTCCCTGTAATTTCGATAAAAATTATGGCAGGTAACTGTAACTTCGATACTAATTATGACAAGTAAATGTAACTTCGATATTAATTATGACAGGTAACTGTAACATCGTTACTAATTATGACAAGTAACTGTAATTTCGATACAAATTTTGGCAGGTAACTTTAACTTCGATACTAATTATGACAGGTAACTGTAACTTCGTTACTAATTATGACAAGTAACTGTAATTTCGATACAAATTATGGCAGGTAACTGGAACATCGATACTAATTATGACAGGTAACCGTAACTTCGATACTAATTATGACAAGTAACTATAACTTCGATACAAATTATGACAGGTAACTGTAACGTCGAAACTAATTATGACAAGAAACTCTAACTTCGTTACTAATTATGACAAGTAACTTTAAATTTGATAAAAAAATTATGGTAGGTAATTGTAACTTCAATACTAATTATGACAGGTAACAGTAACGTCGATACTAATTATGACAAGTAACAGTACCTTCGATGCTAATTATGACAGGTAACTGTAACTTCGTATCTAATTATGACAAGGAACTGTAATTTCGATACAAATTATGGCAGGTAACTGTAACTTCGTTACTAATTATGACAAGTAACTGTAATTTTGATAAAAAATTATGGTAGGTAACTGTAACATCAATACTAATTATGACAGGTAACAATAACTTCGATACTAATTATGACAGGTAACCGTTACTTCGTTACTAATTATGACATGTCCCTGTAATTTCGATACAAATTATGGCAGGTAACTGTAATTTCGATACTAATTATGACAGTCAACAGTAACTTCGATACTAATTATGACTGGAAACTGTAACTTCGTTACTAATTATTACAAGTAACTGTAATTTCGATACTAATTATGACAGGTAACTGTAACTTCGTTACTAATTATGACAAGTAACTGGAATTTCGATGCAAATTATGGCAGGTAACAGTACCTTCGGTACTAATTATGACAGGTAACTGTAACTTCGATACTAATTATGACAAGGAACTGTAATTTCGATACAAATTATGGCAGGTAACTGTAACTTCTTTACTAATTATGACAAGTAACTGTAATTTCGTTACAAATTATGGCAGGTAATTGTAATTTCGATACTAATTATGACAGGTAACAGTAACTTCGATACTAATTATGACAAGTAACAGTAACTTCGATACTAATTATGACATGTAATTGTAACTTCGATACTAATAATGACAGGTAACTGTAACTTCGTTACTACTTATGACAAGTAACTGTAATTTCGATGCAAATTTAGGCAGGTAACTGTAACTTCGATACTAATTATGACAGGTAACAGTAACTTCGATATTAATTATGACCAGTAACTGTAACCTCGATACTAATTATGACAGGTAACTGTAACTTCGTTACTAATTATGACAAGTAACTGTAATTTCGATACAAATTATGGCGCGTAACTGTAACTTCGATACTAATTATGACAGGTAACAGTAACCTCGATACTAATTATGACAAGTAACTATAACTGCGATACAAATTATGACAGGTAACTGTAACTTCGATACTAAATATGACAAGAAACTATATCTTCGTTACTAATTATGACAAGTAACTGTAATTTTGATAAAAAATTATGGTAGGTAACTGTAACTTCAATACTAATTATGACAAGTAAGAGTAACGTCGATACTAATTATGAAAAGTAACAGTACCTTCGATGCTAATTATGACAGGTAACTGTAACTTCGATACTAATTATGACAAGGAACTGTAATTTTAATACAAATTATGGCAGGTAACTGTAACTTCGTTTCTAATTATGACAAGTAACTGTAATTTCGATACAAATTTTGGCAGGTAACTGTAACTTCGATACTAATTATGACAAGTCCCTGTAATTTCCATACAAATTATGGGAGGTAACTGTATCTTCCATACTAATTATGACAGGTAACAGTAACTTCGATACTAATTATGACAGGAAACTGTAACTTCGTTACTAATTATGACAAGTAACTGTAATTTCGATACAAATTATGACAGGTGACTGTAACTTCGTTACTAATTACGACAAGTAACAGTACCTCCGATGCTAATTATGACAGGTAACTGTAACTTCGATACTAATTATGACAAGGAACAGTAATTTCGATACATATTGTGACAGGTAACAGTAACTTCGATACTAATTATGACAAGTAACTGTAACATCGATATTAATTATGACGGGTAACTGGAACTTCGTTACTAATTATGACAAGTAACTGTAATTTCGATACAAATTATGGCAGGTAATTGTAACTTCGATACTAATTATGGCAGGTAACTGTAACTTCGATACTAATTATGAGAGGTAACAGGAACTTCGATGCTAATTATGACAGGTAACTGTAACTTCGTTACTAATTATGACAAGTAACTGTAATTTCGTTACAAATTATGGCAGGTAACAGTACCTTAGATATTAATTATGACAGGTAACTGTAACTTCAATACTAATTATGAAAAGGAACTGTAATTTCGAAACAAATTATGGCAGGTAACTGTAACTTTGATACTAATTATGACAGGTAACAGTAACTTCGATACTAATTACGACAAGTAACTGTAACTTCGTTACTAATTATGACAAGTAACTCTATTTTTGATAAAAAATTATGGCAGGTAACTGTAACTTCGATACTAATTAATACAGGTACCAGTAACTTCGATACTAATTATGACAGGTTACTGTAACATCGTTACTAATTATGTCATGTAACTGTAACTTCGATACTAATTATGACAAGTAACTGTAACTTCGATACTAATTGTGACAGGTAACAGTAACTTCGATATTAATTATGACATGTTACAGTAACTTCGATACTAATTATGACAAGTAATTGTAATTTCGATACAAATTTTGGCAGGTAACTGTAACTTCGATACTTATTATGACAGGTAACTGCAACTTCATTACTAATTATGACAAGAAACTGTAACATCGATACTAATTAGGACAGGTAACTGTAACTTCGATACTAATTATGACAGGTAACTGTAACTTCGATACTAATTATGACAAGTAACTGTAACTTCGATACTAATTGTGACAGGCAACAGTAACATCGATATTAATTATGACAGGTAACTGTAACTTCGTTACTAATTATGACAAGTAACTGTAGTTTCGATAGAAATTTTAGCAGGTAACTGTAACTTTGATGCTAATTATGACAGGTAACAGTAACTTCGATACTAATCATGACAAGTAACTGTAACTTCGTTACTAATTATGACAAGTAACTCTATTTTTGATAAAAAATTATGGCAGGTATTTGTAACTTCGATACTAATTATGACAGGTAACAGTATCTTCGATACTAATTATGACAAGTAACTATAACTTCGATACAAATTATGACAGGTAACTGTAACTCCGATACTACTTATGACAAGAAACTCTAACTTCGTTGCTAATAATGACAAGTAACTGTAATTTTGATAAAAAATTATGGTAGGTAACTGTAACATCAATACTAATTATGACAGGTAACAACAACTTCGATACTAATTATGACAGGTAACCGTTACATCGTTACTAATTATGACATGTCCCTGTAATTTCGATACAAATTATGGCAGGTAACTGTAATTTCGATACTAATTATGACAGTCAACAGTAACTTCGATACTAATTATGACTGGAAACTGTAACTTCGTTACTAATTATGACAAGTAACTGTAATTTCGATACAAATTATGACAGGTAACTGTAACATCGTTACTAATTATGACAAGTAACTGGAATTTCGATGCAAATTATGGCAGGTAGCAGTACCTTCGGTACTAATTATGACAGGTAATTGTAACTTCGTTACTAATTATGACAAGTAACTTTAATTTCGATACTAATTATGGCAGGTAACTGTAACTTCGTTACTGATTATGACAAGTCCCTGTAATTTCGATAAAAATTATGGCAGGTAACTGTAACTTCGATACTAATTATGACAAGTAAATGTATCTTCGATATTAATTAAGACAGGTAACTGTAACTTCGTTACTAATTATGACAATTAACTGTAATTTCGGTTCAAATTTTGGCAGGTAACTGTAACTTCGATACTAATTATGACAGGTAACAGTAACTTCGATTCTAATTATGACAAGTAACTGTAACTTCGATACTAATTATGACAAGTAACTGTAATTTCGATACAAATTATGGCAGGTAACTGTAACTTCAATACTAATTATGACAGGTAACAGTAACATCGATACTAATTATGACAAGTAACTATAACTTCGATACAAATTATGACAGGTAACTGTAACTTCGATACTAATTATGACAAGAAACTCTAACTTCGATACTAATTATGACAAGTAACTGTAATTTTGATAAAAAATTATGGTAGGTAACTGTAACTTCAATACTAATTATGACAGGTAACAGTAACTTCGATACTAATTATGACAAGTAACTATAACTTCGATGCAAATTATGACAGGTAACTGTAACTTCGATACTAATTATGACAAGAAGCTCTAACTTCGTTACTAATTATGACAAGTAACTGTAATTTTGATAAAAAATTATGGTAGGTAACTGTAACTTCAATACTAATTATGACAGGTAACAGTAACTTCGATACTAATTATGACAGGTAACTGTAACTTCGTTACTAATTATGACAAGTTACTTTAATTTCGATACTAATTATGGCTGGTAACTGTAACTTCGTTACTAATTATGACAAGTCCCTGTAATTTCCTTAAAAATTATGGCAGGTAACTGTAACTTCGATACTAATTATGACAAGTAAATGTAACTTCGATATTAATTATGACAGGTAACTGTAACTTCGTTACTAATTATGACAAATAAATGTAATTTCGATACAAATTTTGGCAGGTAACTGTAACTTCGATACTAATTATGACAGGTAACAGTTACTTCGATTCTAATTATGACAAGTAACAGTAACTTCGATACTAATTATGACAAGTAATTTTAACTTCGATACTAATAATGACAGGTAACTGTAACTTCGTTACTAATTATGACAAGTAACTGTAATTTCGATACAAATTTTGGCAGGTAACTGTAACTTCGATACTAATTATGACAGGTAACAGTAACTTCGATACTAAGTATGACAAGTAACTGTTACTTCGAAACTAATTATGACAGGTAACTGTAACTTCGTTACTAATTATGACAAGCAACTGTAATTTCGATACAAATTATGGCGGGTAACTGTAACTTCGATACTAATTATGACAGGTAACAGTAACCTCGATACTAATTATGACAAGTAACTATAACTTCGATTCAAATTATGACAGGTAACTGTAACTTCGATACTAATTATGACAAGAAACTCTAACTTCGTTACTAATTATGACAAGTAACTGTAATTTTGATAAAAAATTATGGTAGGTAACTGTAGCTTCAATACTAATTATGACAGGTAACAGTAACTTCGATACTAATTATGACAGGGAACTGTCACTTCGTTACTAATTATGACAAGTAACTGTAATTTCGATACAAATTATGACAGGTGACTGTAACTTCGTTACTAATTACGACAAGTAACAGTACCTCCGATGCTAATTATGACAGGTAACTGTAACTTCGATACTAATTATGACAAGGAACAGTAATTTCGATACATATTGTGGCAGGTAAATGTAACTTCGATACTAATTATGACAGGTATTAGTAACTTCGATACTAATTATGACAAGTAACTGTAACATCGATACTAATTATGACGGGTAACTGGAACTTCGTTACTAATTATGACAAGTAACTGTAACTTCGATACAAATTATGGCAGGTAACTGTAACTTCGATACTAATTATGGCAGGTAACTGTAACTTCGATACTAATTATGAGAGGTAACAGGAACTTCGATGCTATTTATGACAGGTAACTGTTACTTCGTTACTAATTATGACAAGTAACTGTAATTTTGTTACAAATTATGGCAGGTAACAGTACCTTCGATAGTAATTATGACAGGTAACTGTAACTTCAATACTAATTATGACAAGGAACTGTAATTTCGATACAAATTATGGCTGGTAACTGTAACTTCGATACTAATTATGACAAGAAACTCTTACTTCGTTGCTAATAATGACAAGTAACTGTAATATTGATAAAGAATTATGGTAGGTAACTGTAACATCAATACTAATTATGACAGGTAACAATAACTTCGATACTAATTATGACAGGTAACCGTTACTTCGTTACTAATTATGACATGTCCCTGTAATTTCGATACAAATTATGGCAGGCAACTGTAATTTCGATACTAATTATGACAGTCAACAGTAACTTCGATACTAATTATGACAAGAAACTCTACCTTCGTTACCAATTATGACAAGTAACTGTAATTTTGATAAAAAATTATGGTAGGTAACTGTAACTTCAATACTAATTATGACAGGTAACAGTAACTTCGATACTAATTATGACAGGGAACTCCCACTTCGTTACTAATTATGACAAGTAACTTTAATTTCAATACTAATTATGGCAGGTAACTGTAACTTCGTTACTAATTATGACAAGTCCCTGTAATTTCGATACAAATTATGGCAGGTAACTGTAACTTCCATAATAATTATGACAGGTAACAGTATCTTCGATACTAATTATGACAGGAAACAGTAACTTCGTTACTAATTATGACATGTAACTGTAATGTCGATACAATTTATGACAGATAACTGTAACTTAGTTACTAATTATGACAAGTAACAGTACCTTCGATGCTAATTATGACAGGTAACTGTAACTTCGATACTAATTATGACAAGGAACTGTAATTTTGATACAAATTATGGCAGGTACTTTAACTTCGTTACTAATTATCACAAGTAACTGTAATTTCGATACAAATTTTGGCAGGTAACTGTAACTTCGATACTAATTATAACAGGTAGCAGTAACTTCGATACTAATTATGACAAGTAACTGTAACTTCGATACTAATTATGACAGGTAACTGTAACTTCGATACTATTTATGACAAGTAACTGTAATTTCGATAAAAATTATGACAGGTAACAGTAACTTCGATAATAATTATGACAAGTAACTGGAACTTTGTTACTAATTATGAGAAGTAACTGTAATTTCGATACAAATTATGGCAGGTAACTGTAACTTCGATACTAATTATGACAGGTAACAGTAACTTCGATACTAATTATGACAAGTAACTGTAACTTCGATACTAATTATGACAGGTAACTGTAACTTCGATACTTATTATGACAAGTAACTCTAACTTCGTTACTAATTATTACAAGTAACTGTAATTATGATAAAAAATTATGGCAGGTAACTGTAACGTCGATACTAATTACGAGAGGTAACAGTAACTTCGATACTAATTATGACAGGTAACAGCAACTTCGTTACTAATTATGACAAGTAACTGTAATTTCGATACTAATTATGGCAAGTAAATGTAACTTCGTTACTAATTATGAGAAGTAACTTTAATTTCGATACAAATTATGGCAGGTAACTGTAATTTCGATACTAATTATGACAGGTAACAGTATCTTCGATACTAATTATGACAAGGAACTGTAATATCGATACAAATTATGGCAGGTAACTGTAATTTCGATACTAATTATGACAGGTATCTGTAACTTCGATACTAATTATGACAGGAAACTGTAACTTCGTTACTAATTATGACAATTAACTGTAATTTCGATACAAATTATGACAGGTAACTGTAACTTTGTTACTAATTATGACAAGTAACTGTAATTTCGATACAAATTATGGCAGGTAACAGTAACTTAGATACTAATTAGACAGGTAACAATAACTTCGATACTAATTATGACAGGAAACTCTACCTTCGTTACTAATTAAGACAAGTAACTGTAATTTTAATAAAAAATTATGGTAGGTAACTGTTACTTCAATACTAATGATGACAGGTAACAGTAACTTCGATACTAATTATGACAGGTAACTGTAACTTCGTTACTAATTATGACAAGTAACTTTAATTTCGATACTAATTATGGCAGGTAACTGTAACTTCGTTACTAATTATGACAAGTCCCTGTAATTTCGATAAAAATTATGGCAGGTAACTGTAACTTCGATACTAATTATGACAAGTAAATGTAACTTCGATATTAATTATGACAGGTAACTGTAACTTCGTTACTAATTATGACAAGTAACTGTATTTTCGATACAAATTTTGGCAGGTAACTGTAACTTCGATACTAATTATGACAGGTAACAGTAACTTCGATTCTAATTATGACAAGTAACTGTAACTTCGATACTAATTATGACAGGTAACTGTAACTTCGTTAATAATTATGACAAGTAACTGTAATTTCGATACAAATTATGGCAGGTAACTGTAACATCGATACTAATTATGACAGGTAACAGTAACTTCGATACTAATTATGACAAGTAACTATAACTTCGATACAAATTATGACAGGTAACTGTAACGTCGAAACTAATTATGACAAGAAACTTTAACATCGTTACTAATTATGACAAGTAACTGTAATTTTGATAAAAAATTATGGTAGTTAATTGTAACTTCAATACTAATTATGACAGGTAACAGTAACGTCGATACTAATTATGACAAGTAGCAGTACCTTCGATGCTAATTATGACAGGTAACTGTAACTTCGATACTAATTATGACAAGGAACTGTAATTTGGATACAAATTATGGCAGGTAACTGTAACTTCGTTACTAATTATGACAAGTAACTGTAATTTTGATAAAAAATTATGGTAGGTAACTGTAACATCAATACTAATTATGACAGGTAACAATAACTTCGATACTAATTATGACAGGTAACCGTTACTTCGTTACTAATTATGACATGTCCCTGTAATTTCGATACAAATTATGGCAGGTAACTGTAATTTCGATACTAATTATGACAGTCAACAGTAACTTCGATACTAATTATTACTGGAAACTGTAACTTCGTTACTAATTATGACAAGTAACTGTAATTTCGATACAAATTATGACAGGTAACTGTAACTTCGTTACTAATTACGACAAGTAACTGGAATTTCGATGCAAATTAGGGCAGGTAACAGTACCTTCGGTACTAATTATGACAGGTAACTGTAACTTCGATGCTAATTATGACAAGGAACTGTAATTTCGATACAAATTATGGCAGGTAACTGTAACTTCGTTATTAATTATGACAAGTAACTGTAATTTCGTTACAAATTATGGCAGGTAATTGTAATTTCGATACTAATTATGACAGGTAACAGTAACTTCGATACTAATTATGACAAGTAACAGTAACTTCGATACTAATTATGACATGTAATTGTAACTTCGATACTAATAATGACTGGTAACTGTAACTTCGTTACTAATTATGACAAGTAACTGTAATTTCGATACAAATTTAGGCAGGTAACTGTAACTTCGATACTAATTATGACAGGTAACAGTAACTTCGATACTAATTATGACAAGTAACTGTCACTTCGATACTAATTATGACAGGTAACTGTAACTTCGTTACTAATTATGACAAGTAACTGTAATTTCGATACAAATTATGGCGGGTAACTGTAACTTCAATACTAATTATGACAGGTGACAGTAACCTCGATATTAATTATGACAAGTAACTATAACTTCGATACAAATTATGACAGGTAACTGTAACTTCGATACTAATAATGACTGGTAACTGTAACTTCGTTACTAATTATGACAAGTAACTGTAATTTCGATACAAATTTAGGCAGGTAACTGTAACTTCGATACTAAATATGACAGGTAACAGTAACTTCGATACTAATTATGACAAGTAAATGTAACTTCGATATTAATTATGACAGGTAACTGTAACTTCGTTACTAATTATGACAAGTAACTGTATTTTCGATACAAATTTTGGCAGGTAACTGTAACTTCGATACTAATTATGACAGGTAACAGTAACTTCGATTCTAATTATGACAAGTAACTGTAACTTCGATACTAATTATGACAGGTAACTGTAACTTCGTTAATAATTATGACAAGTAACTGTAATTTCGATACAAATTATGGCAGGTAACTGTAACATCGATACTAATTATGACAGGTAACAGTAACTTCGATACTAATTATGACAAGTAACTATAACTTCGATACAAATTATGACAGGTAACTGTAACGTCGAAACTAATTATGACAAGAAACTTTAACATCGTTACTAATTATGACAAGTAACTGTAATTTTGATAAAAAATTATGGTAGTTAATTGTAACTTCAATACTAATTATGACAGGTAACAGTAACGTCGATACTAATTATGACAAGTAGCAGTACCTTCGATGCTAATTATGACAGGTAACTGTAACTTCGATACTAATTATGACAAGGAACTGTAATTTGGATACAAATTATGGCAGGTAACTGTAACTTCGTTACTAATTATGACAAGTAACTGTAATTTTGATAAAAAATTATGGTAGGTAACTGTAACATCAATACTAATTATGACAGGTAAGGGTAACGTCGATACTAATTATGACAAGTAACAGTACCTTCGATGCTAATTATGACAGGTAACTGTAACTTCGATACTAAATAAGACAAGGAACTGTAATTTTGATACAATTTATGGCAGGTAACTGTAACTTCGTTTCTAATTATGACAAGTAACTGTAATTTCGATTCAAATTTTGGCAGGTAACTGTAACTTCGATACTAATTATGACAAGTCCCTGTAATTTCGATACAAATTATGGGAGGTAACTGTATCTTCCATACTAATTATGACAGGCAACAGTAACTTCGATACTAATTATGACAGGAAACTGTAACTTCGTTACTAATTATGACAAGTAACTGCAATTTCGATACAAATTATGACAGGTGACTGTAACTTCGTTACTAATTACGACAAGTACCAGTACCTCCGATGCTATTTATGACAAGTAACTGTAACTTCGATACTTATTATGACAAGGAACAGTAATTTCGATACATATTGTGGCAGGTAACTGTAACTTCGATACTAATTATGACAGGTAACAGTAACTTCGATACTAATTATGACAAGTAACTGTAACATCGATATTAATTATGACGGGTAACTGGAACTTCGTTACTAAATATGACAAGTAACTGTAATTTCGATACAAATTATGGCAGGTAACTGTAACTTCGATACTAATTATGGCAGGTAACTGTAACTTCGATACTAATTATGAGAGGTAAAAGGAACTTCGATGCTAATTATGACAGGTAACTGTAACTTCGTTACTAATTACGACAAGTACCAGTACCTCCGATGCTATTTATGACAAGTAACTGTAACTTCGATACTAATTATGACAAGTAACTGTAACATCGATATTAATTATGACAGGTAACTGTAACTTCAATACTAATTATGACAAGGAACTGTAATTTCGATACAAATTATGGCAGGTAACTGTAACTTCGATACTAATTGTGACAGGTAAAAGTAACTTCGATATTAATTATGACAAGTTACAGTAACTTCGATACTAATTATGACAAGTAATTGTAATTTCGATACAAATTTTGGCAGGTAACGGTAACTTCGATACTTATTATGACAGGTAACTGTAACTTCATTACTAATTATGACAAGAAACTGTAACATCGATACTAATTAGGACAGGTAACTGTAACTTCGATACTAATTATGACAAGTAACTGTAACTTCGATACTAATTATGACAAGTAACTGTAACTTCGATACTAATTGTGACAGGTAACAGTAACATCGATATTAATTATGACAGGTAACTGTAACTTCGTTACTAATTATGACAAGTAACTGTAGTTTCGATAGAAATTTTAGCAGGTAACTGTAACTTTGATGCTAATTATGACAGGTAACAGTATCTTCGATACTAATTATGACAAGTAACTCTATTTTTGATAAAAAATTATGGCAGGTAACTGTAACTTCGATACTTATTATGACAGGTAACAGTATCTTCGATACTAATTATGACAAGTAACTATAACTTCGATACAAATTATGACAGGTAACTGTAACTTCGATACTAATTATGACAAGAAACTCTAACTTCGTTGCTAATAATGACAAGTAACTGTAATTTTGATAAAAAATTATGGTAGGTAACTGTAACATCAATACTAATTATGACAGGTAACAATAACTTCGATACTAATTATGACAGGTAACCGTTACTTCGTTACTAATTATGACATTTCCCTGTAATTTCGATACAAATTATGGCAGGTAACTGTAATTTCGATACTAATTATGACAGTCAACAGAAACTTCGATACTAATTATGACAAGTTACTGTAACTTCGTTACTAATTATGACAAGTAACTCTATTTTTGATAAAAAATTATGGCAGGTAACTGTAACTACGATACTAATTATGACAGGTAACAGTATCTTCGATACTAATTATGACAAGTAACTATAACTTCGATACAAATTATGACAGGTTACTGTAACTTCGATACCAATTATGACAAGAAACTGTAATTTCGATACAAATTATGGCAGGTAACTGTAACTTCGATACTAATTATGACAGGTGACAGTAACTTCGATACTAATTATGACAAGTAACTATAACTTCGATACAAATTATGACAGGTAACAGTAACTTCGATACTAATTATGACAAGAAACTCTACCTTCGTTACTAATTATGACAAGTAACTGTAATTTTGATAAAAAATTATGGTAGGTAACTGTAACTTCAATACTAATTAGACAGGTAACAGTTACTTCGATACTAATTATGACGGGAAACTCTACTTTCGTTACTAATTATGACAAGTAACTGTAATTTTGATAAAAAAAATTATGGTAGGTAACTGTAACTTCAATACTAATTATGACAGGTAACAGTAACTTCGATACTAATTATGACAGGTAACTGTAACTTCGTTACTAATTATGACAAGTAACTTTAATTTCGATACTAATTATGGCAGGTAACTGTAACATCGATACTAATTATGACAGGTAGCAGTAACTTCGATACTAATTATGACAAGTAACTGTAACATCGATACTAATTATGACAGGTAACTGTAACTTCGATACTATTTATGACAAGTAACTGTAATTTCGATAAAAATTATGACAGGTAACAGTAACTTCGATAATAATTATGACAAGTAACTGGAACTTTGTTACTAATTATGAGAAGTAACTGTAATTTCGATACAAATTATGGCAGGTAACTGTAACTTCGATACTAATTATGACAGGTAACAGTAACTTCGATACTAATTATGACAAGTAACTGTAACTTCGATACTTATTATGACAGGTAACTGTAACTTCGATACTTATTATGACAAGTAACTCTAACTTCGTTACTAATTATTACAAGTAACTGTAATTATGATAAAAAATTATGGCAGGTAGCTGTAACCTCGATACTAATTACGAGAGGTAATTGTAACTTCGATACTAATTATGACAGGTAACAGCAACTTCGTTACTAATTATGACAAGTAACTGTAATTTCGATACTAATTATGGCAAGTAAATGTAACTTCGTTACTAATTATGAGAAGTAACTTTAATTTCGATTCAAATTATGGCAGGTAACTGTAATTTCGATACTAATTATGACAGGTAACAGTATCTTCGATACTAATTATGACAAGGAACTGTAATATCGATACAAATTATGGCAGGTAACTGTAATTTCGATACTAATTATGACAGGTATCTGTAACTTCGATACTAATTATGACAGGAAACTGTAACTTCGTTACTAATTATGACAATTAACTGTAATTTCGATACAAATTATGACAGGTAACTGTAACTTTGTTACTAATTATGACAAGTAACTGTAATTTCGATACAAATTATGGCAGGTAACAGTAACTTAGATACTAATTAGACAGGTAACAATAACTTCGATACTAATTATGACAGGAAACTCTACCTTCGTTACTAATTAAGACAAGTAACTGTAATTTTGATAAAAAATTATGGTAGGTAACTGTTACTTCAATACTAATGATGACAGGTAACCGTAACTTCGATACTAATTATGACAAGTAACTGTAACTTCGTTACTAATTATGACAAGTCCCTGTAATTTCGATAAAAATTATGGCAGGTAACTGTAACTTCGATACTAATTATGACAAGTAAATGTAACTTCGATATTAATTATGACAGGTAACTGTAACTTCGTTACTAATTATGACAAGTAACTGTATTTTCGATACAAATTTTGGCAGGTAACTGTAACTTCGGTACTAATTATGACAGGTAACAGTAACTTCGATTCTAATTATGACAAGTAACTGTAACTTCGATACTAATTATGACAGGTAACTGTAACTTCGTTAATAATTATGACAAGTAACTTTAATTTCGATACAAATTATGGCAGGTAACTGTAACATCGATACTAATTATGACAGGTAACAGTAACTTCGATACTAATTATGACAAGTAACTATAACTTCGATACAAATTATGACAGGTAACTGTAACTTCGATACTAATTATGACAAGGAACTGTAATTTCGATAAAATTATGGCAGGTAACTGTAACTTCGTTACTAATTATGACAAGTAACTGTAATTTTGATAAAAAATTATGGTAGGTAACTGTAACATCAATACTAATTATGACAGGTAACAATAACTTCGATACTAATTATGACAGGTAACCGTTACTTCGTTACTAAATATGACATGTCCCTGTAATTTCGATACAAATTATGGCAGGTAACTGTAATTTCGATACTAATTATGACAGTCAACAGTAACTTCGATACTAATTATGACTGGAAACTGTATCTTCGTTACTAATTATGACAAGTAACTGTAATTTCGATACAAATTATGACAGGTAACTGTAACTTCGTTACTAATTATGACAAGTAACTGGAATTTTGATGCAAATTATGGCAGGTAACAGTACCTTCGGTACTAATTATGACAGGTAACTGTAACTTCGATACTAATTATGACAAGGAACTGTAATTTCGATACAAATTATGGCAGGTAACTGTAACTTCGTTATTAATTATGACAAGTAACTGTAATTTCGTTACAAATTATGGCAGGTAATTGTAATTTCGATACTAATTATGACAGGTAACAGTAACTTCGATACTTATTATGACAAGTAACAGTAACTTCGATATTAATTATGACATGTAATTGTAACTTCGATACTAATAATGACTGGTAACTGTAACTTCGTTACTAATTAGGACAAGTAACTGTAATTTCGATACAAATTTTGGCAGGTAACTGTAACTTCGATACTAATTATGACAGGTAACAGTAACTTCGATACTAATTATGACAAGTAACTGTAACTTCGATACTAATTATGACAGGTAACTGTAACTTCGTTACTAATTATGACAAGTAACTGTAATTTCGATACAAATTATGGCGGGTAACTGTAACTTCGATACTAATTATGACAGGTGACAGTAACCTCGATATTAATTATGACAAGTAACTATAACTTCGATACAAATTATGACAGGTAACTGTAACTTCGATACTAATTATGACAAGAAACTAATTCTTCGTTACTCATTATGACAAGTAACTGTAATTTTGATAAAAAATTATGGTAGGTAACTGTAACATCAATACTAATTATGACAGGTAAGGGTAACGTCGATACTAATTATGACAAGTAACAGTACCTTCGATGCTAATTATGACAGGTAACTGTAACTTCGATACTAAATATGACAAGGAACTGTAATTTTGATACAATTTATGGCAGGTAACTGTAACTTCGTTTCTAATTATGACAAGTAACTGTAATTTCGATACAAATTTTGGCAGGTAACTGTAACTTCGATACTAATTATGACAAGTCCCTGTAATTTCGATACAAATTATGGGAGGTAACTGTATCTTCCATACTAATTATGACAGGCAACAGTAACTTCGATACTAATTATGACAGGAAACTGTAACTTCGTTACTAATTATGACAAGTAACTGTAATTTCGATACAAATTATGTCAGGTGACTGTAACTTCGTTACTAATTACGACAAGTACCAGTACCTCCGATGCTATTTACGACAAGTAACTGTAACTTCGATACTTATTATGACAAGGAACAGTAATTTCGATACATATTGTGGCAGGTAACTGTAACTTCGATACTAATTATGACAGGTAACAGTAACTTCGATACTAATTATGACAAGTAACTGTAACATCGATATTAATTATGACGGGTAACTGGAACTTCGTTACTAATTATGACAAGTAACTGTAATTTCGATACAAATTATGGAAGGTAACTGTAACTTCGATACTAATTATGGCAGGTAACTGTAACTTCGATACTAATTATGAGAGGTAAAAGGAACTTCGATGCTAATTATGACAGGTAACTGTAACTTCTTTACTAATTACGACAAGTACCAGTACCTCCGATGCTATTTATGACAAGTAACTGTAACTTCGATACTAATTATGACAAGTAACTGTAACATCGATATTAATTATGACAGGTAACTGTAACATCAATACTAATTATGACAAGGAACTGTAATTTCGATACAAATTATGGCAGGTAACTGTAACTTTGATACTAATTATGACAGGTAACAGTAACTTCGATACTAATTACGACAAGTAACTGTAACTTCGTTACTAATTATGACAAGTAACTCTATTTTTGATAAAAAATTATGGCAGGTAACTGTAACTTCGATACTAATTAATAAAGGTACCAGTAACATCGATACTAATTATGACAGGTTACTGTAACATCGTTACTAATTATGTCAAGTAACTGTAACTTCGATACTAATTATGACAAGTAACTGTAACTTCGATACTAATTGTGACAGGTAAAAGTAACTTCGATATTAATTATGACAAGTTACAGTAACTTCGATACTAATTATGACAAGTAATTGTAATTTCGATACAAATTTTGGCAGGTAACGGTAACTTCGATACTTATTATGACAGGTAACTGTAACTTCATTACTAATTATGACAAGAAACTGTAACATCGATACTAATTAGGACAGGTAACTGTAACTTCGATACTAATTATGACAAGTAACTGTAACTTCGATACTAATTATGACAAGTAACTGTTACTTCGATACTAATTGTGACAGGTAACAGTAACATCGATATTAATTATGACAGGTAACTGTAACTTCGTTACTAATTATGACAAGTAACTGTAGTTTCGATAGAAATTTTAGTAGGTAACTGTAACTTTGATGCTAATTATGACAGGTAACAGTATCTTCGATACTAATTATGACAAGTAACTCTAACTTCGTTACTAATTATGACAAGTCACTCTATTTTTGATAAAAAATTATGGCAGGTAACTGTAACTTCGATACTTATTATGACAGGTAACAGTATCTTCGATACTAATTATGACAAGTAACTATAACTTCGATACAAATTTTGACAGGTAACTGTAAATTCGATACTAATTATGACAAGAAACTCTAACTTCGTTGCTAATAATGACAAGTAACTGTAATTTTGATAAAAAATTATGGTAGGTAACTGTAACATCAATACTAATTATGACAGGTAACAATAACTTCGATACTAATTATGACAGGTAACCGTTACTTCGTTACTAATTATGACATTTCCCTGTAATTTCGATACTAATTATGACAGTCAACAGAAATTTCGATACTAATTATGACAAGTAACTGTAACTTCGTTACTAATTATGACAAGTAACTCTATTTTTGATAAAAAATTATGGCAGGTAACTGTAACTACGATACTAATTATGACAGGTAACAGTATCTTCGATACTAATTATGACAAGTAACTATAACTTCGATACAAATTATGACAGGTAACTGTAACTTCGATACCAATTATGACAAGAAACTGTAATTTCGATACAAATTATGGCAGGTAACTGTAACTTCGATACTAATTATGACAGGTGACAGTAACTTCGATACTAATTATGACAAGTAACTATAACTTCGATACAAATTATGACAGGTAACAGTAACTTCGATACTAATTATGACAAGAAACTCTACCTTCGTTACTAATTATGACAAGTAACTGTAATTTTGATAAAAAATTATGGTAGGTAACTGTAACTTCAATACTTATTAGACAGGTAACAGTTACTTCGATACTAATTATGACGGGAAACTCTACCTTCGTTACTAATTATGACAAGTAACTGTAATTTTGATAAAAAAAATTATGGTAGGTAACTGTAACTTCGATACTAATTATGACAGGTAACAGTAACTTCGATACTAATTATGACAGGTAACTGTAACTTCGTTACTAATTATGACAAGTAACTTTAATTTCGATACTAATTATGGCAGGTAACTGTAACTTCGTTACTAATTATGACAAGTCCCTGTAATTTCAATAAAAATTATGGCAGGTAACTGTAACTTCGATACTAATTATGACAAGTAAATGTAACTTCGATATTAATTATGACAGGTAACTGTAACTTCGTTACTAATTATGACAAGTAACTGTAATTTCGATACAAATTTTGGCAGGTAACTGTAACTTCGATACTAATTATGACAGGTAACAGTAACTTCGATTCTAATTATGACAAGTAACTGTAACTTCGATACTAATTATGACAGGTAACTGTAACTTCGTTACTAATTATGACAAGTTACTTTAATTTCGATACTAATTATGGCAGGTAACTGTAACTTCGTTACTAATTATGACAAGTCCCTGTAATTTCGATATAAATTACGGCAGGTAACTGTAACTTCAATACTAATTATGACAGGTAACAGTAACATCGATACTAATTATGACAAGTAACTATAACTTCGATACAAATTATGACAGGTAACTGTAACTTCGATACTAATTATGACAAGAAACTCTAACTTCGTTACTAATTATGACAAGTAACTGTAATTTTGATAAAAAATTATGGTAGGTAACTGTAACTTCAATACTAATTATGACAGGTAAAAGTAACTTCGATACTAATTATGACAGTAACTGTAACTTCGTTACTAATTATGACAAGTTACTTTAATTTCGATACTAATTATGGCAGGTAACTGTAACTTCGTTACTAATTATGACAAGTCCCTGTAATTTCGATAAAAATTATGGCAGGTAACTGTAACTTCGATACTAATTATGACAAGTAAATGTAACTTCGATATTAATTATGACAGGTAACTGTAACTTCGTAACTAATTATGACAAGTAACTGTAATTTCGATACAAATTTTGGCAGGTAACTGTAACTTCGATACTAATTATGACAGGTAACAGTAACTTCGATTCTAATTATGACAAGTAACAGTAACTTCGATACTAATTATGACAAGTAATTTTAACTTCGATACTAATAATGACAGGTAACTGTAACTTCGTTACTAATTATGACAAGTAACTGTGATTTCGATACAAATTTTGGCAGGTAACTGTAACTTCGATACTAATTATGACATATTACAGTAACTTCGATACTAATTATGACAAGTAACTGTTACTTCGATACTAATTATGGCAGGTAACTGTAACTTCGTTACTAATTATGACAAGTAACTGTAATTTCGATACAAATTATGGCGGGTAACTGTAACTTCGATACTAATTATGACAGGTAACAGTAACCTCGATACTAATTATGACAGGTAACTGTAACTTCGATACTAATTATGACAAGGAACTGTAATTTCGATACAAATTATGGCAGGTAACTGTAACTTCGTTTCTAATTATGACAAGTAACTGTATTTTCGATACAAATTTTGGCAGGTAACTGTAATATCGATACTAATTACGACACGTCCCTGTAATTTCGATACAAATTATGGGAGGTAACTGTAACTTCCATACTAATTATGACAGGTAACAGTAACTTCGATACTAATTATGACAGGAAACTGTAACTTCGTTACTAATTATGACAAGTAACTGTAATACAAATTATGACAGGTGACTGTAACTTCGTTACTAATTACGACAAGTAACAGTACCTTCGATGCTAATTATGACAGGTAACTGTAACTTCGATACTAATTATGACAAGGAACAGTTATTTCGATACAAATTGTGGCAGGTAACTGTAACATCGATACTAATTATGACAAGTAACTGTAACTTCAATACTACTTATGACAGGTAAATGGAACTTCGTTACTAATTATGACAAGTAACTGTAATTTCGATACAAATTATGGCAGGTAACTGTAACTTCGATACTAATTATGGCAGGTAACTGTAAATTCGATACTAATTATAAGAGGTAACAGGAACTTCGATGCTAATTATGACAGGTAACTGTAACTTGGTTACTAATTATGACAAGTAACTGTAATTTCGTTACAAATTATGGCAGGTAACAGTACCTTCGATATTAATTTTGACAGGTAACTGTAACTTCAATACGAATTATGACAAGGAACTGTAATTTCGATACAAATTATGGCAGGTAACTGTAACCTTGATACTAATTATGACAGGTAACAGTAACTTCGATACTAATTACGACAAGTAACTGTAACTTCGTTACTAATTATGACAAGTAACTCTATTTTTGATAAAAAATTATGGCAGGTAACAGTTACTTCGATACTAATTAATACAGGTAACAGTAACTTCGATACTAAATATGACAGGTTACTGTAACATCGTTACTAATTATGTCAAGTAACTGTAACTTCGATACTAATTATGACAAGTAACTGTAACTTCGATACTAATTGTGACAGGTAACAGTAACTTCGATATTAATTATGACAAGTAACAGTAACTTCGATACTAATTATGACAAGTAATTGTAATTTCGATACAAATTTTGGCACGTAACTGTAACTTCGATACTTATTATGACAGGTAACTGTAACTTCATTACTAATTATGACAAGAAACTGTAACTTCGATACTAATTAGGACAGGTAACTGTAACTTCGATACTAATTATGACAAGTAACTGTAACTTCGATACTAATTATGACAAGTAACTGTAACTTCGATACTAATTGTGACAGGTAACAGTAACATCGATATTAATTATGACAGGTAACTGTAACTTCGTTACTAATTATGTCAAGTAACAGTAGTTTCGATAGAAATTTTAGCAGGTAACTGTAACTTTGATACTAATTAAGACAGGTAACAGTAACTTCGATACTAATTATGACAAGTAACTGTAAATTCGTTACTAATTAAGACAAGTAACTCTATTTTTGATAACAAATTATGGCAGGTAACTGTAACTACGATACTAATTATGACAGGTAACAGTATCTTCGATACTAATTATGACAAGTAACTATAACTTCGATACAAATTATGACAGGTAACTGTAACTTCGATACCAATTATGACAAGAAACTCTGACTTCGTTACTAATTATGACAAGTAACTGTAATTTTGATAAAAAATTATGGTAGGTAACTGTAACATCAATACTAATTATGACAGGTAACAGTAACTTCGATACTAATTATGACAGGTAACTGTTACTTCGTTACTAATTATGACAAGTCCTTGTAATTTCGATACTAATTATGGCAGGTAACTGTAATTTCGATACTAATTATGACAGGATAACAGGTAACTGTAACTTCGTTACTAATTATGACAAGTAACTGGAATTTCCATGCAAATTATGGCAGGTAACAGTACCTTCGGTACTAATTGTGACAAGTAACTGTAATTTTGATAAAAATTATGGTAGGTAATTGTAACTTCAATACAAATTATGACAGGTAAGAGTAACGTCGATACTAATTATGGCAAGTCCCTGTAATTTCGATAAATTATGGCAGGTAACTGTAACTTCGATACTAATTATGACAAGGAACTGTAATTTCGATACAAATTATGGGAGGTAACTGTATCTTCCATACTGATTATGACAGGTAACAGTAACTTCGATACTAATTATGACAGGAAACTGTAACTTCGTTACTAATTATGACAAATAACTGTAATTTCGAGACAAAATATGACAGGTGACTGTAACTTCGTTACTAATGACGACAAGTAACAGTACCTCCGATGCTAATTATGACAGGTAACTGTAACTTCGATACTAATTATGACAAGGAAGAGTAATTTCGATACATATTGTGGCAGGTAACTGTAACTTCGATACTAATTATGACAGGTAACAGTAACTTCGATACTAATTATGACAAGTAACTGTAACATCGATACTAATTATGACAGGTAACTGGAACTTCGTTACTAATTATGACAAGTAACTGTAATTTCGATACAAATTATGGCAGGTAACTGTAACTTCGATACTAATTATGGCAGGTAACTGTAACTTCGATACTAATTATGAGAGGTAACAGGAACTTCGATGCTAATTATGACAGGTAACTGTAACTTCGTTACTAATTATGACAAGTAACTGTAATTTAGTTACAAATTATGGCAGAAAACAGTACCTTCGATATTAATTATGACAGGTAACTGTAACTTCAATACTAATTATGACAAGGAACTGTAATTTCGATACAAATTATGGCAGGTAACTGTAACTTTGATACTAATTATGACAGGTTACAGTAACTTCGATACTAAATACGACAAGTAACTGTAACTTCGTTACTAATTATGACAAGTCCCTGTAATTTCGATACAAATTATGGCAGGTAACTGTAACTTCCATAATAATTATGACAGGTAACAGTATCTTCGTTACTAATTATGACAGGAAACTGTAACTTCGTTACTAATTATAACAAGTAACTGTAATTTCGATACAATTTATGACAGATAACTGTAACTTAGTTACTAATTATTACAAGTAACAGTACCTTCGATGCTAATTATGACAGGTAACTGTAACTTCGATACTAATTATGACAAGGAACTGTAATTTCGATACAAATTATGGCAGGTACTGTAACTTCGTTACTAATTATGACAAGTGACTGTAATTTCGATACAAATTTTGGCAGGTAACTGTAACTTCGATACTAATTATGACAGGTAGCAGTAACTTCGATAATAATTATGACAAGTAACTGTAACTTCGATACTAATTATGACAGGTAACTGTAACTACGATACTAATTATGACAAGTAACTGTAATTTCGATAAAAATGATGACAGGTTTCAGTAACTTCGATAATAATTATGACAAATAACTGGAACTTTGTTACTAATTATGACAAGTAACTGTAATATCGATACAAATTATGGCAGGTAACTGTAACTTCGATACTAATTATGACAGGTAACAGTAACTTCGATACTAATTATGACAAGTAACTGTAACTTCGATAATAATTATGACAGGTAACTGTAACTTCGATACTAATTATGACAAGTAACTCTAACTTCGTTACTAATTATGACAAGTAACTGTAATTATGATAAAAATTATGGCAGGTAACTGTAATTTCGATACTAATTATGAGAGGAGACAGTAACTTCGATACTAATTATGACAGGTAACAGCAACTTCGTTACTAATTAAGACAAGTAACTGTAATTTCGATACTAATTATGGCAGGTAAATATTACTTCGTTACTAATTATGAGAAGTAACTTTAATTTCGATACAAATTATGGCAGGTAACTGTAATTTCGATACTAATTATGACAGGTAACAGTAACTTCGATACTAATTATGACAAGGAACTGTAATTTCGATACAAATTATGGCAGGTAACAGTAACTTCGTTACTAATTATGACAAGTCCCTGTAATTTCGATACAAATTATGGCAGGTAACTGTAATTTCGATACTAATTATGACAGGTAACAGTAACTTCGATACTAATTATGACAGGAAACTCTACCTTCGTTACTAATTATGACAAGTAACTGTAATTTTGATAAAAAATTATGGTAGGAAACTGTAACATCAATACTAATTATGACAGGTAACAGTAACATCGATACTAATTATGACAGGTACTGTAACTTCGTTACTAATTATGACAAGTAAATGTAACTTCGATATTAATTATGACAGGTAACTGTAACTTCGTTACTAATTATGACTAGTAACTGTAATTTCGATACAAATTTTGCCAGGTAACAGTAACTTCGTTACTAATTATGACAGGTAACAGTAACTTCGATTCTAATTATGACAAGTAACAATACCTTCGATGCTAATTATGACAGGTAACTGTAACTTCGACACTAATTATGACAAGTAACTGCAATTTCGATACAAATTTTGCCAGGTAACTGTAACTTCGATACTAATTATGACAAGTCCCTGTAATTTCGATACAAATTATGGCAGGTAACTGTAACTTCGTTCCTAATTATGACAAGTCCCTGTAATTTCGATACAAATTATGGCAGGTAACTGTAACTTCGTTACTTATTACGACAAGTAACTGTAATTTCGTTACAAATTATAGCAGGTAATTGTAATTTCGATATTAATTATGACAGGTAACTGTAACTTCGTTACTAATTATGACAAGTAACTGTAATTTCGTTACAAATTATAGCAGGTAATTGTAATTTCGATACTAATTATGACAGGTAACAGTAACTTCGATACTAATTATGACAAGTAACAGTAACTTCGATACTAATTATGACAAGTAACTGCAACTTCGATACTAATTATGACAGGTAACTGTAACTTCGTTACTATTTATGACAAGTAACTGTGATTTCTATACAAATTTTGCCAGGTAACTGTAACTTCGATACTAATTATGACAGGTAACAGTAACTTCGATACTAATTATGACATGTAACTGTAACTTCGATACTAATTATGACAGGCAACTGTAACTTCGTTACTAAATATGACAAGTAACTTTAATTTCGATACATATTATGGCAGGTAACTGTAACTTCGTTACTAATTATGACAAGTCCCTGTAATTTCGATACAAATTATGGCAGGTTACTGTAACTTCGATACTAATTATGACAGGTAACAGTAACTTCGATACTAATTATGACAGGAAACTGTAACTTCGTTACTAATTCTGACAAGTAACTGTAATTTCGATACAAATTATGACAGGTAACTGTAACTTCGTTACTAATTATGACAAGTAACTGTAATTTCGATACAAATTATGGCAGGTAACAGTACCTTCGATACTAATTATGACTGGTAACTGTAACTTCGATACTAATTATGACAAGGAACTGTAATTTCGATACAATTTATGGCAGGTAACTGTAACTTCGTTTCTAATTATGACAAGTAACTGTATTTTCGATACAAATTTTGGCAGGTAACTGTAACTTCGATACTAATTACGACAAGTCCCTGTAATTTCGATACAAATTATGGGAGGTAACTGTAACTTCCATACTAATTATGACAGGTAACAGTAACTTCGATACTAATTATGACAGGAAACTGTAACTTCGTTACTAATTATGACAAGTAACTGTAATACAAATTATGACAGGTGACTGTAACTTCGTTACTAATTACGACAAGTAACAGTACCTTCGATGCTAATTATGACAGGTAACGGTAACTTCGATACTAATTATGACAAGGAACAGTTATTTCGATACAAATTGTGGCAGGTAACTGTAACATCGATACTAATTATGACAGGTAACTGTAACTTCGATACTAATTATGACAAGTAACTGTAACTTCAATACTACTTATGACAGGTAAATGGAACTTCGTTACTAATTATGACAAGTAACTGTAATTTCGTTACAAATTATGGCAGGTAACAGTACCTTCGATATTAATTATGACAGGTAACTGTAACTTCAATACTAATTATGACAAGGAACTGTAATTTCGATACAAATTATGGCAGGTAACTGTAACCTTGATACTAATTATGACAGGTAACAGTAACTTCGATACTAATTACGACAAGTAACTGTAACTTCGTTACTAATTATGACAAGTAACTCTATTTTTGATAAAAAATTATGGCAGGTAACTGTAACTTCGATACTAATTAATACAGGTAACAGTAACTTCGATACTAAATATGACAGGTTACTGTAACATCGTTACTAATTATGTCAAGTAACTGTAACTTCGATACTAATTATGACAAGTAACTGTAACTTCGATACTAATTGTGACAGGTAACAGTAACTTCGATATTAGTTATGACAAGTAACAGTAACTTCGATACTAATTATGACAAGTAATTGTAATTTCGATACAAATTTTGGCACGTAACTGTAACTTCGATACTTATTATGACAGGTAACTGTAACTTCATTACTAATTATGACAAGAAACTGTAACTTCGATACTAATTAGGACAGGTAACTGTAACTTCGATACTAATTATGACAAGTAACTGTAACTTCGATAGTAATTATGACAAGTAACTGTAACTTCGATACTAATTGTGACAGGTAACAGTAACTTCGATACTAATTATGACAAGTAACTGTAAATTCGTTACTAATTAAGACAAGTAACTCTATTTTTGATAACAAATTATGGCAGGTAACTGTAACTACGATACTAATTATGACAGGTAACAGTATCTTCGATACTAATTATGACAAGTAACTATAACTTCGATACAAATTATGACAGGTAACTGTAACTTCGATACCAATTATGACAAGAAACCCTAACTTCGTTACTAATTATGACAAGTATCTGTAATTTTGATAAAAAATTATGGTAGGTAACTGTAACATCAATACTAATTATGACAGGTAACAGTAACTTCGATACTAATTATGACAGGTAACTGTTACTTCGTTACTAATTATGACAAGTCCCTGTAATTTCGATACTAATTATGGCAGGTAACTGTAATTTCGATACTAATTATGACAGGATAACAGGTAACTGTAACTTCGTTACTAATTATGACAAGTAACTGGAATTTCCATGCAAATTATGGCAGGTAACAGTACCTTCGGTACTAATTATGACAAGTAACTGTAATTTTGATAAAAAAGATTATGGTAGGTAATTGTAACTTCAATACTAATTATGACAGGTAAGAGTAACGTCGATACTAATTATGACAAGTCCCTGTAATTTCGATAAATTATGGCAGGTAACTGTAACTTCGATACTAATTATGACAAGGAACTGTAATTTCGATACAAATTATGGGAGGTAACTGTATCTTCCATACTGATTATGACAGGTAACAGTAACTTCGATACTAATTATGACAGGAAACTGTAACATCGTTACTAATTATGACAAGTAACTGTAATTTCGAGACAAAATATGACAGGTGACTGTAACTTCGTTACTAATGACGACAAGTAACAGTACATCCGATGCTAATTATGACAGGTAACTGTAACTTCGATACTAATTATGACAAGGAACAGTAATTTCGATACATATTGTGGCAGGTAACTGTAACTTCGATACTAATTATGACAGGTAACAGTAACTTCGATACTAATTATGACAAGTAACTGTAACATCGATACTAATTATGACAGGTAACTGGAACTTCGTTACTAATTATGACAAGTAACTGTAATTTCGATACAAATTATGGCAGGTAACTGTAACTTCGATACTAATTATGAGAGGTAACAGGAACTTCGATGCTAATTATGACAGGTAACTGTAACTTCGTTACTAATTATGACAAGTAACTGTAATTTAGTTACAAATTATGGCAGAAAACAGTACCTTCGATATTAATTATGACAGGTAACTGTAACTTCAATACTAATTATGACAAGGAACTGTAATTTCGATACAAATTATGGCAGGTAACTGTAACTTTGATACTAATTATGACAGGTTACAGTTACTTCGATACTAATTACGACAAGTAACTGTAACTTCGTTACTAATTATGACAAGTCCGTGTAATTTCGATACAAATTATGGCAGGTAGCTGTAACTTCCATAATAATTATGACAGGTAACAGTAACTTCGATACTAATTATGACAAGTAACAGTAACTTCGATACTAATTATGACAAGTAACTGCAACTTCGATACTAATTATGACAGGTAACTGTAACTTCGTTACTATTTATGACAAGTAACTGTGATTTCTATACAAATTTTGGCAGGTAACTGTAACTTCGATACTAATTATGACAGGTAACAGTAACTTCGATACTAATTATGACATGTAACTGTAACTTCGATACTAATTATGACAGGCAACTGTAACTTCGTTACTAAATATGACAAGTAACTTTAATTTCGATACATATTATGGCAGGTAACTGTAACTTCGTTACTAATTATGACAAGTCCCTGTAATTTCGATACAAATTATGGCAGGTTACTGTAACTTCGATACTAATTATGACAGGTAACAGTAACTTCGATACTAATTATGACAGGAAACTGTAACTTCGTTACTAATTCTGACAAGTAACTGTAATTTCGATACAAATTATGACAGGTAACTGTAACTTCGTTACTAATTATGACAAGTAACTGTAATTTCGATACAAATTATGGCAGGTAACAGTACCTTCGATACTAATTATGACTGGTAACTGTAACTTCGATACTAATTATGACAAGGAACTGTAATTTCGATACAATTTATGGCAGGTAACTGTAACTTCGTTTCTAATTATGACAAGTAACTGTATTTTCGATACAAATTTTGGCAGGTAACTGTAACTTCGATACTAATTACGACAAGTCCCTGTAATTTCGATACAAATTATGGGAGGTAACTGTAACTTCCATACTAATTATGACAGGTAACAGTAACTTCGATACTAATTATGACAGGAAACTGTAACTTCGTTACTAATTATGACAAGTAACTGTAATACAAATTATGACAGGTGACTGTAACTTCGTTACTAATTACGACAAGTAACAGTACCTTCGATGCTAATTATGACAGGTAACGGTAACTTCGATACTAATTATGACAAGGAACAGTTATTTCGATACAAATTGTGGCAGGTAACTGTAACATCGATACTAATTATGACAGGTAACTGTAACTTCGATACTAATTATGACAAGTAACTGTAACTTCAATACTACTTATGACAGGTAAATGGAACTTCGTTACTAATTATGACAAGTAACTGTAATTTCGTTACAAATTATGGCAGGTAACAGTACCTTCGATATTAATTATGACAGGTAACTGTAACTTCAATACTAATTATGACAAGGAACTGTAATTTCGATACAAATTATGGCAGGTAACTGTAACCTTGATACTAATTATGACAGGTAACAGTAACTTCGATACTAATTACGACAAGTAACTGTAACTTCGTTACTAATTATGACAAGTAACTCTATTTTTGATAAAAAATTATGGCAGGTAACTGTAACTTCGATACTAATTAATACAGGTAACAGTAACTTCGATACTAAATATGACAGGTTACTGTAACATCGTTACTAATTATGTCAAGTAACTGTAACTTCGATACTAATTATGACAAGTAACTGTAACTTCGATACTAATTGTGACAGGTAACAGTAACTTCGATATTAGTTATGACAAGTAACAGTAACTTCGATACTAATTATGACAAGTAATTGTAATTTCGATACAAATTTTGGCACGTAACTGTAACTTCGATACTTATTATGACAGGTAACTGTAACTTCATTACTAATTATGACAAGAAACTGTAACTTCGATACTAATTAGGACAGGTAACTGTAACTTCGATACTAATTATGACAAGTAACTGTAACTTCGATAGTAATTATGACAAGTAACTGTAACTTCGATACTAATTGTGACAGGTAACAGTAACTTCGATACTAATTATGACAAGTAACTGTAAATTCGTTACTAATTAAGACAAGTAACTCTATTTTTGATAACAAATTATGGCAGGTAACTGTAACTACGATACTAATTATGACAGGTAACAGTATCTTCGATACTAATTATGACAAGTAACTATAACTTCGATACAAATTATGACAGGTAACTGTAACTTCGATACCAATTATGACAAGAAACCCTAACTTCGTTACTAATTATGACAAGTATCTGTAATTTTGATAAAAAATTATGGTAGGTAACTGTAACATCAATACTAATTATGACAGGTAACAGTAACTTCGATACTAATTATGACAGGTAACTGTTACTTCGTTACTAATTATGACAAGTCCCTGTAATTTCGATACTAATTATGGCAGGTAACTGTAATTTCGATACTAATTATGACAGGATAACAGGTAACTGTAACTTCGTTACTAATTATGACAAGTAACTGGAATTTCCATGCAAATTATGGCAGGTAACAGTACCTTCGGTACTAATTATGACAAGTAACTGTAATTTTGATAAAAAAAAATTATGGTAGGTAATTGTAACTTCAATACTAATTATGACAGGTAAGAGTAACGTCGATACTAATTATGACAAGTCCCTGTAATTTCGATAAATTATGGCAGGTAACTGTAACTTCGATACTAATTATGACAAGGAACTGTAATTTCGATACAAATTATGGGAGGTAACTGTATCTTCCATACTGATTATGACAGGTAACAGTAACTTCGATACTAATTATGACAGGAAACTGTAACATCGTTACTAATTATGACAAGTAACTGTAATTTCGAGACAAAATATGACAGGTGACTGTAACTTCGTTACTAATGACGACAAGTAACAGTACCTCCGATGCTAATTATGACAGGTAACTGTAACTTCGATACTAATTATGACAAGGAACAGTAATTTCGATACATATTGTGGCAGGTAACTGTAACTTCGATACTAATTATGACAGGTAACAGTAACTTCGATACTAATTATGACAAGTAACTGTAACATCGATACTAATTATGACAGGTAACTGGAACTTCGTTACTAATTATGACAAGTAACTGTAATTTCGATACAAATTATGGCAGGTAACTGTAACTTCGATACTAATTATGAGAGGTAACAGGAACTTCGATGCTAATTATGACAGGTAACTGTAACTTCGTTACTAATTATGACAAGTAACTGTAATTTAGTTACAAATTATGGCAGAAAACAGTACCTTCGATATTAATTATGACAGGTAACTGTAACTTCAATACTAATTATGACAAGGAACTGTAATTTCGATACAAATTATGGCAGGTAACTGTAACTTTGATACTAATTATGACAGGTTACAGTTACTTCGATACTAATTACGACAAGTAACTGTAACTTCGTTACTAATTATGACAAGTCCGTGTAATTTCGATACAAATTATGGCAGGTAGCTGTAACTTCCATAATAATTATGACAGGTAACAGTAACTTCGATACTAATTATGACAAGTAACTGCAACTTCGATACTAATTATGACAGGTAACTGTAACTTCGTTACTATTTATGACAAGTAACTGTGATTTCTATACAAATTTTGGCAGGTAACTGTAACTTCGATACTAATTATGACAGGTAACAGTAACTTCGATACTAATTATGACATGTAACTGTAACTTCGATACTAATTATGACAGGCAACTGTAACTTCGTTACTAAATATGACAAGTAACTTTAATTTCGATACATATTATGGCAGGTAACTGTAACTTCGTTACTAATTATGACAAGTCCCTGTAATTTCGATACAAATTATGGCAGGTTACTGTAACTTCGATACTAATTATGACAGGTAACAGTAACTTCGATACTAATTATGACAGGAAACTGTAACTTCGTTACTAATTCTGACAAGTAACTGTAATTTCGATACAAATTATGACAGGTAACTGTAACTTCGTTACTAATTATGACAAGTAACTGTAATTTCGATACAAATTATGGCAGGTAACAGTACCTTCGATACTAATTATGACTGGTAACTGTAACTTCGATACTAATTATGACAAGGAACTGTAATTTCGATACAATTTATGGCAGGTAACTGTAACTTCGTTTCTAATTATGACAAGTAACTGTATTTTCGATACAAATTTTGGCAGGTAACTGTAACTTCGATACTAATTACGACAAGTCCCTGTAATTTCGATACAAATTATGGGAGGTAACTGTAACTTCCATACTAATTATGACAGGTAACAGTAACTTCGATACTAATTATGACAGGAAACTGTAACTTCGTTACTAATTATGACAAGTAACTGTAATACAAATTATGACAGGTGACTGTAACTTCGTTACTAATTACGACAAGTAACAGTACCTTCGATGCTAATTATGACAGGTAACGGTAACTTCGATACTAATTATGACAAGGAACAGTTATTTCGATACAAATTGTGGCAGGTAACTGTAACATCGATACTAATTATGACAGGTAACTGTAACTTCGATACTAATTATGACAAGTAACTGTAACTTCAATACTACTTATGACAGGTAAATGGAACTTCGTTACTAATTATGACAAGTAACTGTAATTTCGTTACAAATTATGGCAGGTAACAGTACCTTCGATATTAATTATGACAGGTAACTGTAACTTCAATACTAATTATGACAAGGAACTGTAATTTCGATACAAATTATGGCAGGTAACTGTAACCTTGATACTAATTATGACAGGTAACAGTAACTTCGATACTAATTACGACAAGTAACTGTAACTTCGTTACTAATTATGACAAGTAACTCTATTTTTGATAAAAAATTATGGCAGGTAACTGTAACTTCGATACTAATTAATACAGGTAACAGTAACTTCGATACTAAATATGACAGGTTACTGTAACATCGTTACTAATTATGTCAAGTAACTGTAACTTCGATACTAATTATGACAAGTAACTGTAACTTCGATACTAATTGTGACAGGTAACAGTAACTTCGATATTAGTTATGACAAGTAACAGTAACTTCGATACTAATTATGACAAGTAATTGTAATTTCGATACAAATTTTGGCACGTAACTGTAACTTCGATACTTATTATGACAGGTAACTGTAACTTCATTACTAATTATGACAAGAAACTGTAACTTCGATACTAATTAGGACAGGTAACTGTAACTTCGATACTAATTATGACAAGTAACTGTAACTTCGATAGTAATTATGACAAGTAACTGTAACTTCGATACTAATTGTGACAGGTAACAGTAACTTCGATACTAATTATGACAAGTAACTGTAAATTCGTTACTAATTAAGACAAGTAACTCTATTTTTGATAACAAATTATGGCAGGTAACTGTAACTACGATACTAATTATGACAGGTAACAGTATCTTCGATACTAATTATGACAAGTAACTATAACTTCGATACAAATTATGACAGGTAACTGTAACTTCGATACCAATTATGACAAGAAACCCTAACTTCGTTACTAATTATGACAAGTATCTGTAATTTTGATAAAAAATTATGGTAGGTAACTGTAACATCAATACTAATTATGACAGGTAACAGTAACTTCGATACTAATTATGACAGGTAACTGTTACTTCGTTACTAATTATGACAAGTCCCTGTAATTTCGATACTAATTATGGCAGGTAACTGTAATTTCGATACTAATTATGACAGGATAACAGGTAACTGTAACTTCGTTACTAATTATGACAAGTAACTGGAATTTCCATGCAAATTATGGCAGGTAACAGTACCTTCGGTACTAATTATGACAAGTAACTGTAATTTTGATAAAAAAAATTATGGTAGGTAATTGTAACTTCAATACTAATTATGACAGGTAAGAGTAACGTCGATACTAATTATGACAAGTCCCTGTAATTTCGATAAATTATGGCAGGTAACTGTAACTTCGATACTAATTATGACAAGGAACTGTAATTTCGATACAAATTATGGGAGGTAACTGTATCTTCCATACTGATTATGACAGGTAACAGTAACTTCGATACTAATTATGACAGGAAACTGTAACATCGTTACTAATTATGACAAGTAACTGTAATTTCGAGACAAAATATGACAGGTGACTGTAACTTCGTTACTAATGACGACAAGTAACAGTACCTCCGATGCTAATTATGACAGGTAACTGTAACTTCGATACTAATTATGACAAGGAACAGTAATTTCGATACATATTGTGGCAGGTAACTGTAACTTCGATACTAATTATGACAGGTAACAGTAACTTCGATACTAATTATGACAAGTAACTGTAACATCGATACTAATTATGACAGGTAACTGGAACTTCGTTACTAATTATGACAAGTAACTGTAATTTCGATACAAATTATGGCAGGTAACTGTAACTTCGATACTAATTATGAGAGGTAACAGGAACTTCGATGCTAATTATGACAGGTAACTGTAACTTCGTTACTAATTATGACAAGTAACTGTAATTTAGTTACAAATTATGGCAGAAAACAGTACCTTCGATATTAATTATGACAGGTAACTGTAACTTCAATACTAATTATGACAAGGAACTGTAATTTCGATACAAATTATGGCAGGTAACTGTAACTTTGATACTAATTATGACAGGTTACAGTTACTTCGATACTAATTACGACAAGTAACTGTAACTTCGTTACTAATTATGACAAGTCCGTGTAATTTCGATACAAATTATGGCAGGTAGCTGTAACTTCCATAATAATTATGACAGGTAACAGTATCTTCGATACTAATTATGACAGGAAACTGTAACTTCGTTACTAATTATAACAAGTAACTGTATTTTCGATACAATTTATGACAGATAACTGTAACTTAGTTACTAATTATTACAAGTAACAGTACCTTCGATGCTAATTATGACAGGTAACTGTAACTTCGATACTAATTATGACAAGGAACTGTAATTTCGATACAAATTATGGCAGGTACTGTAACTTCGTTACTAATTATGACAAGTGACTGTAATTTCGATACAAATTTTGGCAGGTAACTGTAACTTCGATACTAATTATGACAGGTAGCAGTAACTTCGATAATAATTATGACAAGTAACTGTAACTTCGATACTAATTATGACAGGTAACTGTAACTACGATACTAATTATGACAAGTAACTGTAATTTCGATAAAAATGATGACAGGTTTCAGTAACTTCGATAATAATTATGACAAATAACTGGAACTTTGTTACTAATTATGACAAGTAACTGTAATATCGATACAAATTATGGCAGGTAACTGTAACTTCGATACTAATTATGACAGGTAACAGTAACTTCGATACTAATTATGACAAGTAACTGTAACTTCGATACTAATTATGACAGGTAACTGTAACTTCGATACTAATTATGACAAGTAACTCTTACTTCGTTACTAATTATGACAAGTAACTGTAATTATGATAAAAATTATGGCAGGTAACTGTAATTTCGATACTAATTATGAGAGGTGACAGTAACTTCGATACTAATTATGACAGGTAACAGCAACTTCGTTACTAATTAAGACAAGTAACTGTAATTTCGATACTAATTATGGCAGGTAAATATTACTTCGTTACTAATTATGAGAAGTAACTTTAATTTCGATACAAATTATGGCAGGTAACTGTAATTTCGATACTAATTATGACAGGTAACAGTAACTTCGATACTAATTATGACAAGGAACTGTAATTTCGATACAAATTATGGCAGGTAACTGTAACTTCGTTACTAATTATGACAAGTCCCTGTAATTTCGATACAAATTATGGCAGGTAACTGTAATTTCGATACTAATTATGACAGGTAACAGTAACTTCGATACTAATTATGACAGGAAACTGTAACTTCGTTACTAATTATGACAATTAACTGTAATTTCGATACAAATTATGACAGGTAACTGTAACTTCGTTACTAATTATCACAAGTAACTGTAATTTCGATACAAATTATGGCAGGTAACAGTAACTTCGATACTAATTAGACAGGTAACAGAAACTTCGATACTAATTATGACAGGAAACTCTACCTTCGTTACTAATTATGACAAGTAACTGTAATTTTGATAAAAAATTATGGTAGGAAACTGTAACATCAATACTAATTATGACAGGTAACAGTAACTTCGATACTAATTATGACAGGTACTGTAACTTCGTTACTAATTATGACAAGTAAATGCAACTTCGATATTAATTATGACAGGTAACTGTAACTTCGTTACTAATTATGACTAGTAACTGTAATTTCGATACAAATTTTGCCAGGTAACAGTAACTTCGTTATTAATTATGACAGGTAACAGTAACTTCGATTCTAATTATGACAAGTAACAATACCTTCGATGCTAATTATGACAGGTAACTGTAACTTCGATACTAATTATGACAAGGGACTGTAATTTCGATACAAATTATGGCTGGTAACTGTAACTTCGTTACTAATTATGACAAGTAACTGTAATTTCGATACAAATTTTGGAAGGTAACTGTAACTTCGATACTAATTATGACAAGTCCCTGTAATTTCGATACAAATTATGGCAGGTAACTGTAACTTCGTTCCTAATTATGACAAGTCCCTGTAATTTCGATACAAATTATGGCAGGTAACTGTAACTTCGTTACTAATTACGACAAGTAACTGTAATTTCGTTACAAATTATAGCAGGTAATTGTAATTTCGATACTAATTATGACAGGTAACTGTAACTTCGTTACTAATTATGACAAGTAACTGTAATTTCGTTACAAATTATAGCAGGTAATTGTAATTTCGATACTAATTATGACAGGTAACAGTAACTTCGATACTAATTATGACAAGTAACAGTAACTTCGATACTAATTATGACAAGTAACTGCAACTTCGATACTAATTATGACAGGTAACTGTAACTTCGTTATTATTTATGACAAGTAACTGTGATTTCTATACAAATTTTGGCAGGTAACTGTAACTTCGATACTAATTATGACAGGTAACAGTAACTTCGATACTAATTATGACATGTAACTGTAACTTCGATACTAATTATGACAGGCAACTGTAACTTCGTTACTAAATATGACAAGTAACTTTAATTTCGATACATATTATGGCAGGTAACTGTAACTTCGTTACTAATTATGACAAGTCCCTGTAATTTCGATACAAATTATGGCAGGTTACTGTAACTTCGATACTAATTATGACAGGTAACAGTAACTTCGATACTAATTATGACAGGAAACTGTAACTTCGTTACTAATTCTGACAAGTAACTGTAATTTCGATACAAATTATGACAGGTAACTGTAACTTCGTTACTAATTATGACAAGTAACTGTAATTTCGATACAAATTATGGCAGGTAACAGTACCTTCGATACTAATTATGACTGGTAACTGTAACTTCGATACTAATTATGACAAGGAACTGTAATTTCGATACAATTTATGGCAGGTAACTGTAACTTCGATACTAATTATGACAGGTAACAGTAACTTCGATACTAATTATGACAGGTAACTGTAACTTCGTTACTAATTATGACAAGTAACTTTAATTTCGATACTAATTATGGCAGGTAACTGTAACTTCGTTACTAATTATGACAAGTCCCTGTAATTTCAATAAAAATTATGGCAGGTAACTGTAACTTCGATACTAATTATGACAAGTAAATGTAACTTCGATATTAATTATGACAGGTAACTGTAACTTCGTTACTAATTATGACAAGTAACTGTAATTTCGATACAAATTTTGGCAGGTAACTGTAACTTCGATACTAATTATGACAGGTAACAGTAACTTCGATTCTAATTATGACAAGTAACTGTAACTTCGATACTAATTATGACAGGTAACTGTAACTTCGTTACTAATTATGACAAGTTACTTTAATTTCGATACTAATTATGGCAGGTAACTGTAACTTCGTTACTAATTATGACAAGTCCCTGTAATTTCGATATAAATTACGGCAGGTAACTGTAACTTCAATACTAATTATGACAGGTAACAGTAACATCGATACTAATTATGACAAGTAACTATAACTTCGATACAAATTATGACAGGTAACTGTAACTTCGATACTAATTATGACAAGAAACTCTAACTTCGTTACTAATTATGACAAGTAACTGTAATTTTGATAAAAAATTATGGTAGGTAACTGTAACTTCAATACTAATTATGACAGGTAAAAGTAACTTCGATACTAATTATGACAGTAACTGTAACTTCGTTACTAATTATGACAAGTTACTTTAATTTCGATACTAATTATGGCAGGTAACTGTAACTTCGTTACTAATTATGACAAGTCCCTGTAATTTCGATAAAAATTATGACAGGTAACTGTAACTTCGATACTAATTATGACAAGTAAATGTAACTTCGATATTAATTATGACAGGTAACTGTAACTTCGTAACTAATTATGACAAGTAACTGTAATTTCGATACAAATTTTGGCAGGTAACTGTAACTTCGATACTAATTATGACAGGTAACAGTAACTTCGATTCTAATTATGACAAGTAACAGTAACTTCGATACTAATTATGACAAGTAATTTTAACTTCGATACTAATAATGACAGGTAACTGTAACTTCGTTACTAATTATGACAAGTAACTGTGATTTCGATACAAATTTTGGCAGGTAACTGTAACTTCGATACTAATTATGACATATTACAGTAACTTCGATACTAATTATGACAAGTAACTGTTACTTCGATACTAATTATGGCAGGTAACTGTAACTTCGTTACTAATTATGACAAGTAACTGTAATTTCGATACAAATTATGGCGGGTAACTGTAACTTCGATACTAATTATGACAGGTAACAGTAACCTCGATACTAATTATGACAGGTAACTGTAACTTCGATACTAATTATGACAAGGAACTGTAATTTCGATACAAATTATGGCAGGTAACTGTAACTTCGTTTCTAATTATGACAAGTAACTGTATTTTCGATACAAATTTTGGCAGGTAACTGTAATATCGATACTAATTACGACACGTCCCTGTAATTTCGATACAAATTATGGGAGGTAACTGTAACTTCCATACTAATTATGACAGGTAACAGTAACTTCGATACTAATTATGACAGGAAACTGTAACTTCGTTACTAATTATGACAAGTAACTGTTATACAAATTATGACAGGTGACTGTAACTTCGTTACTAATTACGACAAGTAACAGTACCTTCGATGCTAATTATGACAGGTAACTGTAACTTCGATACTAATTATGACAAGGAACAGTTATTTCGATACAAATTGTGGCAGGTAACTGTAACATCGATACTAATTATGACAAGTAACTGTAACTTCAATACTACTTATGACAGGTAAATGGAACTTCGTTACTAATTATCACAAGTAACTGTAATTTCGATACAAATTATGGCAGGTAACTGTAACTTCGATACTAATTATGGCAGGTAACTGTAAATTCGATACTAATTATGAGAGGTAACAGGAACTTCGATGCTAATTATGACAGGTAACTGTAACTTGGTTACTAATTATGACAAGTAACTGTAATTTCGTTACAAATTATGGCAGGTAACAGTACCTTCGATATTAATTTTGACAGGTAACTGTAACTTCAATACGAATTATGACAAGGAACTGTAATTTCGATACAAATTATGGCAGGTAACTGTAACCTTGATACTAATTATGACAGGTAACAGTAACTTCGATACTAATTACGACAAGTAACTGTAACTTCGTTACTAATTATGACAAGTAACTCTATTTTTGATAAAAAATTATGGCAGGTAACAGTAACTTCGATACTAATTAATACAGGTAACAGTAACTTCGATACTAAATATGACAGGTTACTGTAACATCGTTACTAATTATGTCAAGTAACTGTAACTTCGATACTAATTATGACAAGTAACTGTAACTTCGATACTAATTGTGACAGGTAACAGTAACTTCGATATTAATTATGACAAGTAACAGTAACTTCGATACTAATTATGACAAGTAATTGTAATTTCGATACAAATTTTGGCACGTAACTGTAACTTCGATACTTATTATGACAGGTAACTGTAACTTCATTACTAATTATGACAAGAAACTGTAACTTCGATACTAATTAGGACAGGTAACTGTAACTTCGATACTAATTATGACAAGTAACTGTAACTTCGATACTAATTATGACAAGTAACTGTAACTTCGATACTAATTGTGACAGGTAACAGTAACATCGATATTAATTATGACAGGTAACTGTAACTTCGTTACTAATTATGTCAAGTAACAGTAGTTTCGATAGAAATTTTAGCAGGTAACTGTAACTTTGATACTAATTATGACAGGTAACAGTAACTTCGATACTAATTATGACAAGTAACTGTAAATTCGTTACTAATTAAGACAAGTAACTCTATTTTTGATAACAAATTATGGCAGGTAACTGTAACTACGATACTAATTATGACAGGTAACAGTATCTTCGATACTAATTATGACAAGTAACTATAACTTCGATACAAATTATGACAGGTAACTGTAACTTCGATACCAATTATGACAAGAAACTCTGACTTCGTTACTAATTATGACAAGTAACTGTAATTTTGATAAAAAATTATGGTAGGTAACTGTAACATCAATACTAATTATGACAGGTAACAGTAACTTCGATACTAATTATGACAGGTAACTGTTACTTCGTTACTAATTATGACAAGTCCTTGTAATTTCGATACTAATTATGGCAGGTAACTGTAATTTCGATACTAATTATGACAGGATAACAGGTAACTGTAACTTCGTTACTAATTATGACAAGTAACTGGAATTTCCATGCAAATTATGGCAGGTAACAGTACCTTCGGTACTAATTGTGACAAGTAACTGTAATTTTGATAAAAATTATGGTAGGTAATTGTAACTTCAATACAAATTATGACAGGTAAGAGTAACGTCGATACTAATTATGGCAAGTCCCTGTAATTTCGATAAATTATGGCAGGTAACTGTAACTTCGATACTAATTATGACAAGGAACTGTAATTTCGATACAAATTATGGGAGGTAACTGTATCTTCCATACTGATTATGACAGGTAACAGTAACTTCGATACTAATTATGACAGGAAACTGTAACTTCGTTACTAATTATGACAAATAACTGTAATTTCGAGACAAAATATGACAGGTGACTGTAACTTCGTTACTAATGACGACAAGTAACAGTACCTCCGATGCTAATTATGACAGGTAACTGTAACTTCGATACTAATTATGACAAGGAAGAGTAATTTCGATACATATTGTGGCAGGTAACTGTAACTTCGATACTAATTATGACAGGTAACAGTAACTTCGATACTAATTATGACAAGTAACTGTAACATCGATACTAATTATGACAGGTAACTGGAACTTCGTTACTAATTATGACAAGTAACTGTAATTTCGATACAAATTATGGCAGGTAACTGTAACTTCGATACTAATTATGACAAGTAAATGTAACTTCGATATTAATTATGACAGGTAACTGTAACTTCGTAACTAATTATGACAAGTAACTGTAATTTCGATACAAATTTTGGCAGGTAACTGTAACTTCGATACTAATTATGACAGGTAACAGTAACTTCGATTCTAATTATGACAAGTAACAGTAACTTCGATACTAATTATGACAAGTAATTTTAACTTCGATACTAATAATGACAGGTAACTGTAACTTCGTTACTAATTATGACAAGTAACTGTGATTTCGATACAAATTTTGGCAGGTAACTGTAACTTCGATACTAATTATGACATATTACAGTAACTTCGATACTAATTATGACAAGTAACTGTTACTTCGATACTAATTATGGCAGGTAACTGTAACTTCGTTACTAATTATGACAAGTAACTGTAATTTCGATACAAATTATGGCGGGTAACTGTAACTTCGATACTAATTATGACAGGTAACAGTAACCTCGATACTAATTATGACAGGTAACTGTAACTTCGATACTAATTATGACAAGGAACTGTAATTTCGATACAAATTATGGCAGGTAACTGTAACTTCGTTTCTAATTATGACAAGTAACTGTATTTTCGATACAAATTTTGGCAGGTAACTGTAATATCGATACTAATTACGACACGTCCCTGTAATTTCGATACAAATTATGGGAGGTAACTGTAACTTCCATACTAATTATGACAGGTAACAGTAACTTCGATACTAATTATGACAGGAAACTGTAACTTCGTTACTAATTATGACAAGTAACTGTTATACAAATTATGACAGGTGACTGTAACTTCGTTACTAATTACGACAAGTAACAGTACCTTCGATGCTAATTATGACAGGTAACTGTAACTTCGATACTAATTATGACAAGGAACAGTTATTTCGATACAAATTGTGGCAGGTAACTGTAACATCGATACTAATTATGACAAGTAACTGTAACTTCAATACTACTTATGACAGGTAAATGGAACTTCGTTACTAATTATCACAAGTAACTGTAATTTCGATACAAATTATGGCAGGTAACTGTAACTTCGATACTAATTATGGCAGGTAACTGTAAATTCGATACTAATTATGAGAGGTAACAGGAACTTCGATGCTAATTATGACAGGTAACTGTAACTTGGTTACTAATTATGACAAGTAACTGTAATTTCGTTACAAATTATGGCAGGTAACAGTACCTTCGATATTAATTTTGACAGGTAACTGTAACTTCAATACGAATTATGACAAGGAACTGTAATTTCGAAACAAATTATGGCAGGTAACTGTAACCTTGATACTAATTATGACAGGTAACAGTAACTTCGATACTAATTACGACAAGTAACTGTAACTTCGTTACTAATTATGACAAGTAACTCTATTTTTGATAAAAAATTATGGCAGGTAACAGTAACTTCGATACTAATTAATACAGGTAACAGTAACTTCGATACTAAATATGACAGGTTACTGTAACATCGTTACTAATTATGTCAAGTAACTGTAACTTCGATACTAATTATGACAAGTAACTGTAACTTCGATACTAATTGTGACAGGTAACAGTAACTTCGATATTAATTATGACAAGTAACAGTAACTTCGATACTAATTATGACAAGTAATTGTAATTTCGATACAAATTTTGGCACGTAACTGTAACTTCGATACTTATTATGACAGGTAACTGTAACTTCATTACTAATTATGACAAGAAACTGTAACTTCGATACTAATTAGGACAGGTAACTGTAACTTCGATACTAATTATGACAAGTAACTGTAACTTCGATACTAATTATGACAAGTAACTGTAACTTCGATACTAATTGTGACAGGTAACAGTAACATCGATATTAATTATGACAGGTAACTGTAACTTCGTTACTAATTATGTCAAGTAACAGTAGTTTCGATAGAAATTTTAGCAGGTAACTGTAACTTTGATACTAATTATGACAGGTAACAGTAACTTCGATACTAATTATGACAAGTAACTGTAAATTCGTTACTAATTAAGACAAGTAACTCTATTTTTGATAACAAATTATGGCAGGTAACTGTAACTACGATACTAATTATGACAGGTAACAGTATCTTCGATACTAATTATGACAAGTAACTATAACTTCGATACAAATTATGACAGGTAACTGTAACTTCGATACCAATTATGACAAGAAACTCTGACTTCGTTACTAATTATGACAAGTAACTGTAATTTTGATAAAAAATTATGGTAGGTAACTGTAACATCAATACTAATTATGACAGGTAACAGTAACTTCGATACTAATTATGACAGGTAACTGTTACTTCGTTACTAATTATGACAAGTCCTTGTAATTTCGATACTAATTATGGCAGGTAACTGTAATTTCGATACTAATTATGACAGGATAACAGGTAACTGTAACTTCGTTACTAATTATGACAAGTAACTGGAATTTCCATGCAAATTATGGCAGGTAACAGTACCTTCGGTACTAATTGTGACAAGTAACTGTAATTTTGATAAAAATTATGGTAGGTAATTGTAACTTCAATACAAATTATGACAGGTAAGAGTAACGTCGATACTAATTATGGCAAGTCCCTGTAATTTCGATAAATTATGGCAGGTAACTGTAACTTCGATACTAATTATGACAAGGAACTGTAATTTCGATACAAATTATGGGAGGTAACTGTATCTTCCATACTGATTATGACAGGTAACAGTAACTTCGATACTAATTATGACAGGAAACTGTAACTTCGTTACTAATTATGACAAATAACTGTAATTTCGAGACAAAATATGACAGGTGACTGTAACTTCTTTACTAATGACGACAAGTAACAGTACCTCCGATGCTAATTATGACAGGTAACTGTAACTTCGATACTAATTATGACAAGGAAGAGTAATTTCGATACATATTGTGGCAGGTAACTGTAACTTCGATACTAATTATGACAGGTAACAGTAACTTCGATACTAATTATGACAAGTAACTGTAACATCGATACTAATTATGACAGGTAACTGGAACTTCGTTACTAATTATGACAAGTAACTGTAATTTCGATACAAATTATGGCAGGTAACTGTAACTTCGATACTAATTATGGCAGGTAACTGTAACTTCGATACTAATTATGAGAGGTAACAGGAACTTCGATGCTAATTATGACAGGTAACTGTAACTTCGTTACTAATTATGACAAGTAACTGTAATTTAGTTACAAATTATGGCAGAAAACAGTACCTTCGATATTAATTATGACAGGTAACTGTAACTTCAATACTAATTATGACAAGGAACTGTAATTTCGATACAAATTATGGCAGGTAACTGTAACTTTGATACTAATTATGACAGGTTACAGTAACTTCGATACTAAATACGACAAGTAACTGTAACTTCGTTACTAATTATGACAAGTCCCTGTAATTTCGATACAAATTATGGCAGGTAACTGTAACTTCCATAATAATTATGACAGGTAACAGTATCTTCGTTACTAATTATGACAGGAAACTGTAACTTCGTTACTAATTATAACAAGTAACTGTAATTTCGATACAATTTATGACAGATAACTGTAACTTAGTTACTAATTATTACAAGTAACAGTACCTTCGATGCTAATTATGACAGGTAACTGTAACTTCGATACTAATTATGACAAGGAACTGTAATTTCGATACAAATTATGGCAGGTACTGTAACTTCGTTACTAATTATGACAAGTGACTGTAATTTCGATACAAATTTTGGCAGGTAACTGTAACTTCGATACTAATTATGACAGGTAGCAGTAACTTCGATAATAATTATGACAAGTAACTGTAACTTCGATACTAATTATGACAGGTAACTGTAACTACGATACTAATTATGACAAGTAACTGTAATTTCGATAAAAATGATGACAGGTTTCAGTAACTTCGATAATAATTATGACAAATAACTGGAACTTTGTTACTAATTATGACAAGTAACTGTAATATCGATACAAATTACGGCAGGTAACTGTAACTTCGATACTAATTATGACAGGTAACAGTAACTTCGATACTAATTATGACAAGTAACTGTAACTTCGATAATAATTATGACAGGTAACTGTAACTTCGATACTAATTATGACAAGTAACTCTAACTTCGTTACTAATTATGACAAGTAACTGTAATTATGATAAAAATTATGGCAGGTAACTGTAATTTCGATACTAATTATGAGAGGAGACAGTAACTTCGATACTAATTATGACAGGTAACAGCAACTTCGTTACTAATTAAGACAAGTAACTGTAATTTCGATACTAATTATGGCAGGTAAATATTACTTCGTTACTAATTATGAGAAGTAACTTTAATTTCGATACAAATTATGGCAGGTAACTGTAATTTCGATACTAATTATGACAGGTAACAGTAACTTCGATACTAATTATGACAAGGAACTGTAATTTCGATACAAATTATGGCAGGTAACTGTAACTTCGTTACTAATTATGACAAGTCCCTGTAATTTCGATACAAATTATGGCAGGTAACTGTAATTTCGATACTAATTATGACAGGTAACAGTAACTTCGATACTAATTATGACAGGAAACTCTACCTTCGTTACTAATTATGACAAGTAACTGTAATTTTGATAAAAAATTATGGTAGGAAACTGTAACATCAATACTAATTATGACAGGTAACAGTAACATCGATACTAATTATGACAGGTACTGTAACTTCGTTACTAATTATAACAAGTAAATGTAACTTCGATATTAATTTTGACAGGTAACTGTAACTTCGTTACTAATTATGACTAGTAACTGTAATTTCGATACAAATTTTGCCAGGTAACAGTAACTTCGTTACTAATTATGACAGGTAACAGTAACTTCGATTCTAATTATGACAAGTAACAATACCTTCGATGCTAATTATGACAGGTAACTGTAACTTCGACACTAATTATGACAAGTAACTGCAATTTCGATACAAATTTTGCCAGGTAACTGTAACTTCGATACTAATTATGACAAGTCCCTGTAATTTCGATGCAAATTATGGCAGGTAACTGTAACTTCGTTCCTAATTATGACAAGTCCCTGTAATTTCGATACAAATTATGGCAGGTAACTGTAACTTCGTTACTTATTACGACAAGTAACTGTAATTTCGTTACAAATTATAGCAGGTAATTGTAATTTCGATATTAATTATGACAGGTAACTGTAACTTCGTTACTAATTATGACAAGTAACTGTAATTTCGTTACAAATTATAGCAGGTAATTGTAATTTCGATACTAATTATGACAGGTAACAGTAACTTCGATACTAATTATGACAAGTAACAGTAACTTCGATACTAATTATGACAAGTAACTGCAACTTCGATACTAATTATGACAGGTAACTGTAACTTCGTTACTATTTATGACAAGTAACTGTGATTTCTATACAAATTTTGGCAGGTAACTGTAACTTCGATACTAATTATGACAGGTAACAGTAACTTCGATACTAATTATGACATGTAACTGTAACTTCGATACTAATTATGACAGGCAACTGTAACTTCGTTACTAAATATGACAAGTAACTTTAATTTCGATACATATTATGGCAGGTAACTGTAACTTCGTTACTAATTATGACAAGTCCCTGTAATTTCGATACAAATTATGGCAGGTTACTGTAACTTCGATACTAATTATGACAGGTAACAGTAACTTCGATACTAATTATGACAGGAAACTGTAACTTCGTTACTAATTCTGACAAGTAACTGTAATTTCGATACAAATTATGACAGGTAACTGTAACTTCGTTACTAATTATGACAAGTAACTGTAATTTCGATACAAATTATGGCAGGTAACAGTACCTTCGATACTAATTATGACTGGTAACTGTAACTTCGATACTAATTATGACAAGGAACTGTAATTTCGATACAATTTATGGCAGGTAACTGTAACTTCGTTTCTAATTATGACAAGTAACTGTATTTTCGATACAAATTTTGGCAGGTAACTGTAACTTCGATACTAATTACGACAAGTCCCTGTAATTTCGATACAAATTATGGGAGGTAACTGTAACTTCCATACTAATTATGACAGGTAACAGTAACTTCGATACTAATTATGACAGGAAACTGTAACTTCGTTACTAATTATGACAAGTAACTGTAATACAAATTATGACAGGTGACTGTAACTTCGTTACTAATTACGACAAGTAACAGTACCTTCGATGCTAATTATGACAGGTAACGGTAACTTCGATACTAATTATGACAAGGAACAGTTATTTCGATACAAATTGTGGCAGGTAACTGTAACATCGATACTAATTATGACAGGTAACTGTAACTTCGATACTAATTATGACAAGTAACTGTAACTTCAATACTACTTATGACAGGTAAATGGAACTTCGTTACTAATTATGACAAGTAACTGTAATTTCGTTACAAATTATGGCAGGTAACAGTACCTTCGATATTAATTATGACAGGTAACTGTAACTTCAATACTAATTATGACAAGGAACTGTAATTTCGATACAAATTATGGCAGGTAACTGTAACCTTGATACTAATTATGACAGGTAACAGTAACTTCGATACTAATTACGACAAGTAACTGTAACTTCGTTACTAATTATGACAAGTAACTCTATTTTTGATAAAAAATTATGGCAGGTAACTGTAACTTCGATACTAATTAATACAGGTAACAGTAACTTCGATACTAAATATGACAGGTTACTGTAACATCGTTACTAATTATGTCAAGTAACTGTAACTTCGATACTAATTATGACAAGTAACTGTAACTTCGATACTAATTGTGACAGGTAACAGTAACTTCGATATTAGTTATGACAAGTAACAGTAACTTCGATACTAATTATGACAAGTAATTGTAATTTCGATACAAATTTTGGCACGTAACTGTAACTTCGATACTTATTATGACAGGTAACTGTAACTTCATTACTAATTATGACAAGAAACTGTAACTTCGATACTAATTAGGACAGGTAACTGTAACTTCGATACTAATTATGACAAGTAACTGTAACTTCGATAGTAATTATGACAAGTAACTGTAACTTCGATACTAATTGTGACAGGTAACAGTAACTTCGATACTAATTATGACAAGTAACTGTAAATTCGTTACTAATTAAGACAAGTAACTCTATTTTTGATAACAAATTATGGCAGGTAACTGTAACTACGATACTAATTATGACAGGTAACAGTATCTTCGATACTAATTATGACAAGTAACTATAACTTCGATACAAATTATGACAGGTAACTGTAACTTCGATACCAATTATGACAAGAAACCCTAACTTCGTTACTAATTATGACAAGTATCTGTAATTTTGATAAAAAATTATGGTAGGTAACTGTAACATCAATACTAATTATGACAGGTAACAGTAACTTCGATACTAATTATGACAGGTAACTGTTACTTCGTTACTAATTATGACAAGTCCCTGTAATTTCGATACTAATTATGGCAGGTAACTGTAATTTCGATACTAATTATGACAGGATAACAGGTAACTGTAACTTCGTTACTAATTATGACAAGTAACTGGAATTTCCATGCAAATTATGGCAGGTAACAGTACCTTCGGTACTAATTATGACAAGTAACTGTAATTTTGATAAAAAAAATTATGGTAGGTAATTGTAACTTCAATACTAATTATGACAGGTAAGAGTAACGTCGATACTAATTATGACAAGTCCCTGTAATTTCGATAAATTATGGCAGGTAACTGTAACTTCGATACTAATTATGACAAGGAACTGTAATTTCGATACAAATTATGGGAGGTAACTGTATCTTCCATACTGATTATGACAGGTAACAGTAACTTCGATACTAATTATGACAGGAAACTGTAACATCGTTACTAATTATGACAAGTAACTGTAATTTCGAGACAAAATATGACAGGTGACTGTAACTTCGTTACTAATGACGACAAGTAACAGTACCTCCGGTGCTAATTATGACAGGTAACTGTAACTTCGATACTAATTATGACAAGGAACAGTAATTTCGATACATATTGTGGCAGGTAACTGTAACTTCGATACTAATTATGACAGGTAACAGTAACTTCGATACTAATTATGACAAGTAACTGTAACATCGATACTAATTATGACAGGTAACTGGAACTTCGTTACTAATTATGACAAGTAACTGTAATTTCGATACAAATTATGGCAGGTAACTGTAACTTCGATACTAATTATGAGAGGTAACAGGAACTTCGATGCTAATTATGACAGGTAACTGTAACTTCGTTACTAATTATGACAAGTAACTGTAATTTAGTTACAAATTATGGCAGAAAACAGTACCTTCGATATTAATTATGACAGGTAACTGTAACTTCAATACTAATTATGACAAGGAACTGTAATTTCGATACAAATTATGGCAGGTAACTGTAACTTTGATACTAATTATGACAGGTTACAGTTACTTCGATACTAATTACGACAAGTAACTGTAACTTCGTTACTAATTATGACAAGTCCGTGTAATTTCGATACAAATTATGGCAGGTAGCTGTAACTTCCATAATAATTATGACAGGTAACAGTATCTTCGATACTAATTATGACAGGAAACTGTAACTTCGTTACTAATTATAACAAGTAACTGTATTTTCGATACAATTTATGACAGATAACTGTAACTTAGTTACTAATTATTACAAGTAACAGTACCTTCGATGCTAATTATGACAGGTAACTGTAACTTCGATACTAATTATGACAAGGAACTGTAATTTCGATACAAATTATGGCAGGTACTGTAACTTCGTTACTAATTATGACAAGTGACTGTAATTTCCATACAAATTTTGGCAGGTAACTGTAACTTCGATACTAATTATGACAGGTAGCAGTAACTTCGATAATAATTATGACAAGTAACTGTAACTTCGATACTAATTATGACAGGTAACTGTAACTACGATACTAATTATGACAAGTAACTGTAATTTCGATAAAAATGATGACAGGTTTCAGTAACTTCGATAATAATTATGACAAATAACTGGAACTTTGTTACTAATTATGACAAGTAACTGTAATATCGATACAAATTATGGCAGGTAACTGTAACTTCGATACTAATTATGACAGGTAACAGTAACTTCGATACTAATTATGACAAGTAACTGTAACTTCGATACTAATTATGACAGGTAACTGTAACTTCGATACTAATTATGACAAGTAACTCTAACTTCGTTACTAATTATGACAAGTAACTGTAATTATGATAAAAATTATGGCAGGTAACTGTAATTTCGATACTAATTATGAGAGGTGACAGTAACTTCGATACTAATTATGACAGGTAACAGCAACTTCGTTACTAATTAAGACAAGTAACTGTAATTTCGATACTAATTATGGCAGGTAAATATTACTTCGTTACTAATTATGAGAAGTAACTTTAATTTCGATACAAATTATGGCAGGTAACTGTAATTTCGATACTAATTATGACAGGTAACAGTAACTTCGATACTAATTATGACAAGGAACTGTAATTTCGATACAAATTATGGCAGGTAACTGTAACTTCGTTACTAATTATGACAAGTCCCTGTAATTTCGATACAAATTATGGCAGGTAACTGTAATTTCGATACTAATTATGACAGGTAACAGTAACTTCGATACTAATTATGACAGGAAACTGTAACTTCGTTACTAATTATGACAATTAACTGTAATTTCGATACAAATTATGACAGGTAACTGTAACTTCGTTACTAATTATCACAAGTAACTGTAATTTCGATACAAATTATGGCAGGTAACAGTAACTTCGATACTAATTAGACAGGTAACAGAAACTTCGATACTAATTATGACAGGAAACTCTACCTTCGTTACTAATTATGACAAGTAACTGTAATTTTGATAAAAAATTATGGTAGGAAACTGTAACATCAATACTAATTATGACAGGTAACAGTAACTTCGATACTAATTATGACAGGTACTGTAACTTCGTTACTAATTATGACAAGTAAATGCAACTTCGATATTAATTATGACAGGTAACTGTAACTTCGTTACTAATTATGACTAGTAACTGTAATTTCGATACAAATTTTGCCAGGTAACAGTAACTTCGTTATTAATTATGACAGGTAACAGTAACTTCGATTCTAATTATGACAAGTAACAATACCTTCGATGCTAATTATGACAGGTAACTGTAACTTCGATACTAATTATGACAAGGGACTGTAATTTCGATACAAATTATGGCTGGTAACTGTAACATCGTTACTAATTATGACAAGTAACTGTAATTTCGATACAAATTTTGGAAGGTAACTGTAACTTCGATACTAATTATGACAAGTCCCTGTAATTTCGATACAAATTATGGCAGGTAACTGTAACTTCGTTCCTAATTATGACAAGTCCCTGTAATTTCGATACAAATTATGGCAGGTAACTGTAACTTCGTTACTAATTACGACAAGTAACTGTAATTTCGTTACAAATTATAGCAGGTAATTGTAATTTCGATACTAATTATGACAGGTAACTGTAACTTCGTTACTAATTATGACAAGTAACTGTAATTTCGTTACAAATTATAGCAGGTAATTGTAATTTCGATACTAATTATGACAGGTAACAGTAACTTCGATACTAATTATGACAAGTAACAGTAACTTCGATACTAATTATGACAAGTAACTGCAACTTCGATACTAATTATGACAGGTAACTGTAACTTCGTTATTATTTATGACAAGTAACTGTGATTTCTATACAAATTTTGGCAGGTAACTGTAACTTCGATACTAATTATGACAGGTAACAGTAACTTCGATACTAATTATGACATGTAACTGTAACTTCGATACTAATTATGACAGGCAACTGTAACTTCGTTACTAAATATGACAAGTAACTTTAATTTCGATACATATTATGGCAGGTAACTGTAACTTCGTTACTAATTATGACAAGTCCCTGTAATTTCGATACAAATTATGGCAGGTTACTGTAACTTCGATACTAATTATGACAGGTAACAGTAACTTCGATACTAATTATGACAGGAAACTGTAACTTCGTTACTAATTCTGACAAGTAACTGTAATTTCGATACAAATTATGACAGGTAACTGTAACTTCGTTACTAATTATGACAAGTAACTGTAATTTCGATACAAATTATGGCAGGTAACAGTACCTTCGATACTAATTATGACTGGTAACTGTAACTTCGATACTAATTATGACAAGGAACTGTAATTTCGATACAATTTATGGCAGGTAACTGTAACTTCGATACTAATTATGACAGGTAACAGTAACTTCGATACTAATTATGACAAGTAACTATAACATCGATACAAATTATGACAGGTAACTGTAACTTCGATACTAATTATGACAAGAAACTCTACCTTCGTTACTAATTATGACAAGTAACTGTAATTTTGAAAAAAATTATGGTAGGTAACTGTAACTTCTGTCCGAGGCTCGTTCAATTTTTGAAAGCATTTGGTATCATCCACTACTGGCTTGCTGGGCCTATCGTAGCTTCACCAGAGCCCCGTTAGCCGTCACTTTTCAGGGTTCCTGTAGGACCTTCACAGCTACCGTAACGGTCCCGGGGCACACGAAGTCCCCACTGTACTTCGCCCCTACAGGCGATCCCCTACTTTGTGCCGTTGCCCGTCTCCCACGACGTGGACGAGGGGTTGGACTTATGGGGATACAGTGGTTGTACCGAGTGATGAGGACAGCATGGAAGGAAAGGAAGACCCCTGAGGACTGGAAAAAAGGAATAATTGTCCCGATCTTCAAGAAAGGTAGTAGAACAGATTGCAGAAACTATCGGGGAATAACACTGATGAGTCATTGTGCAAAGATCTTCGAGAAAGTTTTGGAAAAGAGAATTAGGACAAGGATAGAAGGAGGGATGAGGGAAGAACAACATGGCTTCAGAGCAGGAAGGTCCACAGTGGATTTGATTTTTGCTGTAAGGCAGCTACAAGAACAGCACTATGAGTATGGAACAGATCTACTGATGGCCTTCCTGGATATTGAGAAAGCATATGACAGTGTATGCAGAAACAAAGTGTGGAAGTCCCTGGAGGATAGAGGAGTAGAGAAATGGACTATAAAGAGGATAAAGGAGATGTACAAGGGAAGCGTGAGCTGCGTGAAAGTGGGAGGAGAGAGATCAGACTGGTTGGAGCAGAGAAACGGCCTGAAACAAGGAAGTGCCTTGTCACCGTTACTTTTCATTGTGGTGATGGATGACATAATGACCCGAGTGGCACAAGTAATTGGGGAAGGAAAGATGAAAGCAATGGTGTTTGCAGATGATTTGATGATTTGGGGAAACAAGGAGGAGGAGGTACAGGAACAGTTGAACGTGTGGGAAGGAATAATACAAGGATATGGGATGAAATTTAGCATAAATAAGAGTGAGATGGTGATCACAACAAGGAAGAAGGAAAGAACCACAACGGGAATAACAATTGGTGGGGAACAGCTGAAGAAAGTGGAGAGTTTCAAGTATCTGGGAAGCCTGATACAAGAGAATGGAAGAAACGATAGAGAAATAAATGAGCGGGGGAGACAGGCAGAAGCATTTCGGAGGAGTGTGAGAAGCATGTTATGGAGCAAGGATGTCCCTCAGAACAGCAAAAAGATCATATATCGGACGTACTATGTCCCTATCCTGACGTATGCCTCGGAGACATGGGTTATGAAAGGAAGGGAGAAGAGCAAAATACAGGCCAGTGAGATGAGGTTCTTGAGAAGCAGTATTAGAGCAACAAAGATGGACAGAATAAGAAATGAGAGGACCAGAGAATTAATGAAGGAGGAACCATTACAGGATGGTATAGAGAAGTCTAGACTTAGATGGTATGGACATGTGAAACGAATGGAGGAGAAGAGGATACCCAGGAGGATACACGAGACGAAGTGGGAAGGAAAGAGACCGAGAGGAAGACCGAGAGACAGGTGGCTGAAGGGGGTGGAAGAAAGCGTGAAGAAGAGAGGAGAAGACTGGACAAGGGTGGTGGCTGAGAGATGGTGGGAAGACAGAAGACGTTGGAGAGGCTTGTGTTCCAAACAGACCCGGCCAGTGGCTGGAAACTGTGCAAGATGATGATGATGATGATGAACTGTAACTTCAATACTAAGTATGACAGGTAACAGTAACTTCGTTACTAATTATGACAAGTAACTATAACATCGATACAAATTATGACAGGTAACTGTAACTTCGATACTAATTATGACAAGAAACTGTAATTTCGATACAAATTATGGCAGGTAACAGTACCTTCGATACTAATTATGACTGGTAACTGTAACTTCGATACTAATTGTGACATGGAACTGTAATTTCGATACAAATTATGGCAGGTAACTGTAACTTCGATACCAATTATGACAGGTAACAGTAACTTCGATACTAATTATGACAAGTAACTATAACATCGATACTAATTATGACAGGGAACTGTCACTTCGTTACTAATTATGACAAGTAACTTTAATTTCAATACTAATTATGGCAGGTAACTGTAACTTCGATACTAATTATGACAGGTAACAGTATCTTCGATACTAATTATGACAAGTAACTGTAACTTCGATACTAATTATGACAGGTAACTGTAACTTCCTTACTAATTATGACAAGTAACTGTAATTTCGATACAAATTATGTCGGGTAACTGTAACTTCGATACTAATTATGACAGGTAACAGTAACCTCGATACTAATTATGACAAGTAACTATAACTTCGATACAAATTATGACAGGTAACTGTAACTTCGATACTAATTATGACAAGAAACTCTAACTTCGTTACTAATTATGACAAGTAACTGTAATTTTGATAAAAAATTATGGTAGGTAACTGTAACTTCAATACTAATTATGACAGGTAACAGTAACTTCGATTCTAATTATGACAGGGAACTGTCACTTCGTTACTAATAATGGCAAGTAACTTTAATTTCAATACTAATTATGGCAGGTAACTGTAACTTCGTTACTAATTATGACAAGTCCCTGTAATTTCGATACAAATTATGGCAGGTAACTGTAACTTCCATAATAATTATGACAGGTAACAGTATATTCGATACTAATTATGACAGGAAACTGTAACTTCGTTACTAATTATGACAAGTAACTGTAATGTCGATACAATTTATGACAGATAACTGTAACTTAGTTACTAATTATGACAAGTAACAGTAACTTCGATGCTAATTATGACAGGTAACTGTAACTTCGATACTAATTATGACAAGGAACTGTAATTTCGATACAAATTATGGCAGGTACTGTAACTTCGTTACTAATTATGACAAGTAACTGTAATTTCGATACAAATTTTGGCAGGTAACTGTAAGTTCGATACTAATTATGACAGGTAGCAGTAACTTCGATACTACTTATGACAAGTAACTGTAACTTCGATACTAATTATGACAGGTAATTGTAACTTCGATACAATTTATGACAAGTAACTGTAATTTCGATAAAAATTATGACAGGTAACAGTAACTTCGATAATAATTATGACAAGTAACTGGAACTTTGTTACTAATTATGAGAAGTAACTGTAATTTCGATACAAATTATGGCAGGTAACTGTAACTTCGATACTAATTATGACAGGTAACAGTAACTTCGATACTAATTATGACAAGTAACTGTAACTTCGATACTAATTATGACAAGTAACTGTAACTTCGATACTAATTATGACAAGTAACTCTAACTTCGGTACTAATTATTACAAGTAACTGTAATTATGATAAAAAATTATGGCAGGTAACTGTAACTTCGATACTAATTATGAGAGGTAACAGTAACTTCGATACTAATTATGACAGGTAACAGCAACTTCGTTACTAATTATGACAAGTAACTGTAATTTCGATACAAATTATGGCAGGTACTGTAACTTCGTTACTAATTATGACAAGTAACTGTAATTTCGATACAAATTTTGGCAGGTAACTGTAAGTTCGATACTAATTATGACAGGTAGCAGTAACTTCGATACTACTTATGACAAGTAACTGTAACTTCGATACTAATTATGACAGGTAATTGTAACTTCGATACAATTTATGACAAGTAACTGTAATTTCGATAAAAATTATGACAGGTAACAGTAACTTCGATAATAATTATGACAAGTAACTGGAACTTTGTTACTAATTATGAGAAGTAACTGTAATTTCGATACAAATTATGGCAGGTAACTGTAACTTCGATACTAATTATGACAGGTAACAGTAACTTCGATACTAATTATGACAAGTAACTGTAACTTCGATACTAATTAAGACAAGTAACTGTAACTTCGATACTAATTATGACAAGTAACTCTAACTTCGTTACTAATTATTACAAGTAACTGTAATTATGATAAAAAATTATGGCAGGTAACTGTAACTTCGATACTAATTATGAGAGGTAACAGTAACTTCGATACTAATTATGACAGGTAACAGCAACTTCGTTACTAATTATGACAAGTAACTGTAATTTCGATACTAATTATGGCAGGTAAATGTAACTTCGTTACTAATTATGAGATGTAACTTTAATTTCGATACAAATTATGGCAGGTAACTGTAATTTCGATACTAATTATGACAGGTAACAGTATCTTCGATACTAATTATGACAAGGAACTGTAATTTCGATACAAATTATGGCAGGTAACTGTAATTTCGATACTAATTATGACAGGTATCTGTAACTTCGATACTAATTATGACAGGAAACTGTAACTTCGTTACTAATTATGACAATTAACTGTAATTTCGATACAAATTATGACAGGTAACTGTACCTTTGTTACTAATTATGACAAGTAACTGTAATTTCGATACAAGTTATGGCAGGTAACAGTAACTTAGATACTAATTAGACAGGTAACAGTAACTTCGATACTAATTATGACAGGAAACTCTACCTTCGTTACTAATTATGACAAGTAACTGTAATTTTGATAAAAAATTATGGTAGGTAACTGTAACTTCAATACTAATGATGACAGGTAACAGTAACTTCGATACTAATTTTGACAGGTAACTGTAACTTCGTTACTAATTATGACAAGTAACTTTAATTTCGATACTAATTATGGCAGGTAACTGTAACTTCGTTACTAATTATGACAAGTCCCTGTAATTTCGATAAATTATGGCAGGTAACTGTAACTTCGATACTAATTATGACAAGTAAATGTAACTTCGATATTAATTATGACAGGTAACTTTAACTTCGTTACTAATTATGACAAATAACTGTAATTTCGATACATATTTTGGCAGGTAAATGTAACTTCGATACTAATTATGACAGGTAACAGTAACTTCGATTCTAATTATGACAAGTAACTGTAACTTCGATACTAATTATGACAGGTAACTGTAACCTCGTTACTAATTATGACAAGTAACTGTAATTTCGATACAAATTATGGCAGGTAACTGTAACTTCCATACTAATTATGACAGGTAACAGTAACTTCGATACTAATTATGACAAGTAACTATAACTTCGATACAAATTATGACAGGTAACTGTAACGTCGAAACTAATTATGACAAGAAAATCTAACTTCGTTACTAATTATGACAAGTTACTGTAATTTTGATTAAAAAATTATGGTAGGTAATTGTAACTTCAATACTAATTATGACAGGTAACAGTAACGTCGATACTAATTATGACTAGTAACAGTACCTTCGATGCTAATTATGACAGGTAACTGTAATTTCGATACAAATTATGACAAGGAACTGTAATTTCGATACAAATTATGGCAGGTAACTGTAACTTCGTTACTAATTATGACAATAACTGTAATTTTGATAAAAAATTATGGTAGGTAACTGTAACATCAATACTAATTATGACAGGTAACAATAACTTCGATACTAATTATGACAGGTAACCGTTACTTCGTTACTAATTATGACATGTCCCTGTAATTTCGATACAAATTATGGCATGTAACTGTAATTTCGATACTAATTATGACAGTCAACAGTAACTTCGATACTAATTATGACTGGAAACTGTAACTTCGTTACTAATTATGACAAGTAACTGTAATTTCGATACAAATTATGACAGGTAACTGTAACTTCGTTACTAATTATGACAAGTAACTGGAATTTCGATGCAAATTATGGCAGGTAACAGTACCTTCGGTACTAATTATGACAGGTAACTGTAATTTCGATACTAATTATGACAAGGAACTGTAAATTCGATACAAATTATGGCAGGTAACTGTAACTTCGTTACTAATTATGACAAGTAACTGTAATTTCGTTACAAATTATGGCAGGTAATTGTAATTTCGATACTAATTATGACAGGTAACAGTAACTTCGATACTAATTATGACAAGTAACAGTAACTTCGATACTAATTATGACAAGTAATTGTAACTTCGATACTAATAATGACAGGTAACTGTAACTTCGTTACTAATTATGACAAGTAACTGTAATTTCGATACAAATTTTGGCAGGTAACTGTAACTTCGATACTAATTATGACAGGTAACAGTAACTTCGATACTAATTATGACAAGTAACTGTAACTTCGATACTAGTTATGACAGGTAACTGTAACTTCGTTACTAATTATGACAAGTAACTGTAATTTCGATTCAAATTATGGCGGGTAACTGTAACTTCGATACTAATTATGACAGGTAACAGTAACCTCCATACTAATTATGACAAGTAACTATAACTTCGATACAAATTATGACAGGTAACTGTAACTTCGATACTAATTATGACAAGAAACTATATCTTCGTTACTAATTATGACAAGTAACTGTAATTTTGATAAAAAATTATGGTAGGTAACTGTAACTTCAATACTAATTATGACAGGTAAGAGTAACGTCGATACTAATTATGACAAGTAACAGTACCTTCGATGCTAATTATGACAGGTAACTGTAACTTCGATACTAATTATGACAAGGAACAGTAATTTCGATACAAATTATGGCAGGTAACTGTATCTTCGATACTAATTATGGCAGGTAACTGTAACTTCGATACTAATTATGACAAGTCCCTGTAATTTCGATACAAATTATGGGAGGTAACTGTATCTTCCATACTAATTATGACAGGTAACAGTAACTTCGATACTAATTATGACAGGAAACTGTAACTTCATTACTAATTATGACAAGTAACTGTAATTTCGATACAAATTATGACAGGTGACTGTAACTTCGTTACTAATTACGACAAGTAACAGTACCTCCGATGCTAATTATGACAGGTAACTGTAACTTCGATACTAATTATGACAAGGAACAGTAATTTCGATACATATTGTGGCAGGTAACTGTAACTTCGATACTAATTATGACATGTAACAGTAACTTCGATACTAATTATGACAAGTAACTGTAACATCGATACTAATTATGACGGGTAACTGGAACTTCGTTACTAATTATGGCAAGTAACTGTAATTTCGATACAAATTATGGCAGGTAACTGTATCTTCGATACTAATTATGGCAGGTAACTGTAACTTCGATACTAATTATGAGAGGTAACAGGAACGTCGATGCTAATTATGACAGGTAACTGTAACTTCGTTACTAATTATGACAAGTAACTGTAATTTCGTTACAAATTATGGCAGGTAACATTACCTTCGATATTAATTATGACAGGTAACTGTAACTTCAATACTAATTATGACAAGGAACTGTAATTTCGATGCAAATTATGGCAGGTAACTGTAACTTCGATACTAATTAATACAGGTACCAGTAACTTCGATACTAATTATTACAGGTTACTGTAACATCGTTACTAATTATGTCAAGTAACTGTAACTTTGATACTAATTATGACAAGTAACTGTAACTTCGATACTAATTGTGACAGGTAACAGTAACTTCGATATTAATTATGACAAGTTACAGTAACTTCGATACTAATTATGACAAGTAATTGTAATTTCGATACAAATTTTGGCAGGTAACTGTAACTTCGATACTTATTATGACAGGTAACTGTAACTTCATTATTAATTATGACAAGAAACTGTAACATCGATACTAATTAGGACAGGTAACTGTAACTTCGATACTAATTATGACAAGTAACTGTAACTTCGATACTAATTATGACAAGTAACTGTAACTTCGATACTAATTGTGACAGGTAACAGTAACATCGATATTAATTATGACAGGTAACTGTAACTTCGTTACTAATTATGACAAGTAACTGTAGTTTCGATAGAAATTTAGGCAGGTAACTGTAACTTGGATGCTAATTATGACAGGTAACAGTAACTTCGATACTAATTATGACAAGTAACTGTAACTTCGTTACTAATTATGACAAGTAACTCTATATTTGATAAAAATTTATGGCAGGTAACTGTAACTTCGATACTAATTATGACAGGTAACAGTATCTTCGATACTAATTATGACAAGTAACTATAACTTCGATACAAATTATGACAGGTAACTGTAACTTCGATACTAATTATGACAAGAAACTCTAACTTCGTTGCTAATAATGACAAGTAACTGTAATTTTGATAAAAAATTATGGTAGGTAACTGTAACATCAATACTAATTATGACAGGTAACAATAACTTCGATACTAATTATGACAGGTAACCGTTACTTCGTTACTAATTATGACATGTCCCTGTAATTTCGATACAAATTATGGCAGGTAACTGTAATTTCGATACTAATTATGAGAGGTGACAGTAACTTCGATACTAATTATGACAGGTAACAGTAACTTCGATACTAATTATGACAAGGAACTGTAATTTTGATACAAATTATGGCAGGTAACTGTAACTTCGTTACTAATTATGACAAGTCCCTGTAATTTCGATACAAATTATGGCAGGTAACTGTAATTTCGATACTAATTATGACAAGTAACAGTAACTTCGATACTAATTATGACAGGAAACTGTAACTTCGTTACTAATTATGACAATTAACTGTAATTTCGATACAAATTATGACAGGTAACTGTAACTTCGTTACTAATTATCACAAGTAACTGTAATTTCGATACAAATTATGGCAGGTAACAGTAACTTCGATACTAATTAGACAGGTAACAGAAACTTTGATACTATTTATGACAGGAAACTCTACCTTCGTTACTAATTATGACAAGTAACTGTAATTTTGATAAAAAATTATGGTAGGAAACTGTAACATCAATACTAATTATGACAGGTAACAGTAACTTCGATACTAATTATGACAGGTACTGTAACTTCGTTACTAATTATGACAAGTAAATGTAACTTCGATATTAATTATGACAGGTAACTGTAACTTCGTTACTAATTATGACTAGTAACTGTAATTTCGATACAAATTTTGCCAGGTAACAGTAACTTCGTTACTAATTATGACAGGTAACAGTAACTTCGATTCTAATTATGACAAGTAACAATACCTTCGATGCTAATGATGACAGGTAACTGTAACTTCGATACTAATTATGACAAGGAACTGTAATTTCGATACAAATTATGGCAGGTAACTGTAACTTCGTTACTAATTATGACAAGTAACTGTAATTTCGATACAAATTTTGGCAGGTAACTGTAACTTCGATACTAATTATGACAAGTCCCTGTAATTTCGATACAAATTATGGCAGGTAACTGTAACTTCGTTACTAATTACGACAAGTAACTGTAATTTCGTTACAAATTATAGCAGGTAATTGTAATTTCGATACTAATTATGACAGGTAACTGTAACTTCGTTACTAATTATGACAAGTAACTGTAATTTCGTTACAAATTATAGCAGGTAATTGTAATTTCGATACTAATTATGACAGGTAACAGTAACTTCGATACTAATTATGACAAGTAACAGTAACTTCGATACTAATTATGACAAGTAACTGCAACTTCGATACTAATTATGACAGGTAACTGTAACTTCGTTACTATTTATGACAAGTAACTGTGATTTCTAAACAAATTTTGGCAGGTAACTGTAACTTCGATACTAATTATGACAGGTAACAGTAACTTCGATACTAATTATGACATGTAACTGTAACTTCGATACTAATTATGACAGGCAACTGTAACTTCGTTACTAAATATGACAAGTAACTTTAATTTCGATACATATTATGGCAGGTAACTGTAACTTCGTTACTAATTATGACAAGTCCCTGTAATTTCGATACAAATTATGGCAGGTTACTGTAACTTCGATACTAATTATGACAGGTAACAGTAACTTCGATACTAATTATGACAGGAAACTGTAACTTCGTTACTAATTCTGACAAGTAACTGTAATTTCGATACAAATTATGACAGGTAACTGTAACTTCGTTACTAATTATGACAAGTAACTGTAATTTTGATACAAATTATGGCAGGTAACAGTACCTTCGATACTAATTATGACTGGTAACTGTAACTTCGATACTAATTATGACAAGGAACTGTAATTTCGATACAATTTATGGCAGGTAACTGTAACTTCGATACTAATTATGACAGGTAACAGTAACTTCGATACTAATTATGACAAGTAACTATAACATCGATACAAATTATGACAGGTAACTGTAACTTCGATACTAATTATGACAAGAAACTCTACCTTCGTTACTAATTATGACAAGTAACTGTAATTTTGAAAAAAATTATGGTAGGTAACTGTAACTTCTGTCCGAGGCTCGTTCAATTTTTGAAAGCATTTGGTATCATCCACTACTGGCTTGCTGGGCCTATCGTAGCTTCACCAGAGCCCCGTTAGCCGTCACTTTTCAGGGTTCCTGTAGGACCTTCACAGCTACCGTAACGGTCCCGGGGCACACGAAGTCCCCACTGTACTTCGCCCCTACAGGCGATCCCCTACTTTGTGCCGTTGCCCGTCTCCCACGACGTGGACGAGGGGTTGGACTTATGGGGATACAGTGGTTGTACCGAGTGATGAGGACAGCATGGAAGGAAAGGAAGACCCCTGAGGACTGGAAAAAAGGAATAATTGTCCCGATCTTCAAGAAAGGTAGTAGAACAGATTGCAGAAACTATCGGGGAATAACACTGATGAGTCATTGTGCAAAGATCTTCGAGAAAGTTTTGGAAAAGAGAATTAGGACAAGGATAGAAGGAGGGATGAGGGAAGAACAACATGGCTTCAGAGCAGGAAGGTCCACAGTGGATTTGATTTTTGCTGTAAGGCAGCTACAAGAACAGCACTATGAGTATGGTACAGATCTACTGATGGCCTTCCTGGATATTGAGAAAGCATATGACAGTGTATGCAGAAACAAAGTGTGGAAGTCCCTGGAGGATAGAGGAGTAGAGAAATGGACTATAAAGAGGATAAAGGAGATGTACAAGGGAAGCGTGAGCTGCGTGAAAGTGGGAGGAGAGAGATCAGACTGGTTGGAGCAGAGAAACGGCCTGAAACAAGGAAGTGCCTTGTCACCGTTACTTTTCATTGTGGTGATGGATGACATAATGACCCGAGTGGCACAAGTAATTGGGGAAGGAAAGATGAAAGCAATGGTGTTTGCAGATGATTTGATGATTTGGGGAAACAAGGAGGAGGAGGTACAGGAACAGTTGAACGTGTGGGAAGGAATAATACAAGGATATGGGATGAAATTTAGCATAAATAAGAGTGAGATGGTGATCACAACAAGGAAGAAGGAAAGAACCACAACGGGAATAACAATTGGTGGGGAACAGCTGAAGAAAGTGGAGAGTTTCAAGTATCTGGGAAGCCTGATACAAGAGAATGGAAGAAACGATAGAGAAATAAATGAGCGGGGGAGGCAGGCAGAAGCATTTCGGAGGAGTGTGAGAAGCATGTTATGGAGCAAGGATGTCCCTCAGAACAGCAAAAAGATCATATATCGGACGTACTATGTCCCTATCCTGACGTATGCCTCCGAGACATGGGTTATGAAAGGAAGGGAGAAGAGCAAAATACAGGCCAGTGAGATGAGGTTCTTGAGAAGCAGTATTAGAGCAACAAAGATGGACAGAATAAGAAATGAGAGGACCAGAGAATTAATGAAGGAGGAACCATTACAGGATGGTATAGAGAAGTCTAGACTTAGATGGTATGGACATGTAAAACGAATGGAGGAGAAGAGGATACCCAGGAGGATACACGAGACGAAGTGGGAAGGAAAGAGACCGAGAGGAAGACCGAGAGACAGGTGGCTGAAGGGGGTGGAAGAAAGCGTGAAGAAGAGAGGAGAAGACTGGACAAGGGTGGTGGCTGAGAGATGGTGGGAAGACAGAAGACGTTGGAGAGGCTTGTGTTCCAAACAGACCCGGCCAGTGGCTGGAAACTGTGCAAGATGATGATGATGATGATGAACTGTAACTTCAATACTAAGTATGACAGGTAACAGTAACTTCGTTACTAATTATGACAAGTAACTATAACATCGATACAAATTATGACAGGTAACTGTAACTTCGATACTAATTATGACAAGAAACTGTAATTTCGATACAAATTATGGCAGGTAACAGTACCTTCGATACTAATTATGACTGGTAACTGTAACTTCGATACTAATTATGACAAGGAACTGTAATTTCGATACAAATTATGGCAGGTAACTGTAACTTCGATACTAATTATGACAGGTAACAGTAACTTCGATACTAATTATGACAAGTAAATATAACATCGATACTAATTATGACAGGGAACTGTCACTTCGTTACTAATTATGACAAGTAACTTTAATTTCAATACTAATTATGGCAGGTAACTGTAACTTCGATACTAATTATGACAGGTAACAGTATCTTCGATACTAATTATGACAAGTAACTGTAACTTCGATACTAATTATGACAGGTAACTGTAACTTCCTTACTAAATATGACAAGTAACTGTAATTTCGATACAAATTATGGCGGGTAACTGTAACTTCGATACTAATTATAACAGGTAACAGTAACATCGATATTAATTATGGCAGGTAACTGTAATTTCGTTACATATTATGAAAAGTCCCTGTAATTTCGATAAAAATTATGGCAGGTAACTGTAACTTCGATACTAATTATGACAAGTAAATGTAACTTCGATATTAATTATGACAGGTAACTGTAACTTCGGTACTAATTATGACAAGTAACTGTTATTTCGATGCAAATTTTGGCAGGTAACTGTATCTTCGATACTAATTATGACAGGTAACAGTAACTTCGATTCTAATTATGACAAGTAACTGTAACTTCGATACTAATTATGACAGGTAACTGTAAGTTCGTTATCAATTATGACACGTAACTGTAATTTCGATACAAATTATGGCAGGTAACTGTAACTTCAATACTAATTATGACAGGTAACAGTAACTTCGATACTAATTATGACAAGTAACTATAACTTCGATACAAATTATGACAGGTAACTGTAACTTCGATACTAATTATGACAAGAAACTCTAACTTCGTTACTAATTATGACAAGTAACTGAAATTTTGATAAAATTTATGGTAGGTAACTGTAACTTCAATACTAATTATGACAGGTAACAGTAACGTCGATACTAATTATGACAAGTAACAGTAACTTCGATACTAATTATGACAAGTAATTTTAACTTCGATACTAATAATGACAGGTAACTGTAACTTCGTTACTAATTATGACAAGTAACTGTAATTTCGGTACAAATTTTGGCACGTAACTGTAACTTCGATACTAATTATGACAGGTAACAGTAACTTCGATACTAATTATGACAAGTAACTGTTACTTCGATACTAATTATGACAGGTAACTGTAACTTCGTTACTAATTATGACAAGTAACTGTAATTTCGATACAAATTATGGCGGGTAACTGTAACTTCGATACTAATTATGACAGGTAACAGTAACCTCGATACTAATTATGACAAGTAACTATAACTTCGATACAAATTATGACAGGTAACTGTAACTTCGATACTAACTATGACAAGAAACTCTAACTTCGTTACTAATTATGGCAAGTAACTGTAATTTTGTTAAAAAATTATGGTAGGTAACTGTAACTTCAATACTAATTATGACAGGTAACAGTAACTTCGATACTAATTATGACAGGGAACTGTCACTTCGTTACTAATTATGACAAGTAACTTTAATTTCAATACTAATTATGGCAGGTAACTGTAACTTCGTTACTAATTATGACAAGTCCCTGTAATTTCGATACAAATTATGGCAGGTAACTGTAACTTCCATAATAATTATGACAGGTAACAGTATCTTCGATACTAATTATGACAGAAAACTGTAACTTCGTTACTAATTATGACAAGTAACTGTAATTTCGATACAATTTATGACAGATAACTGTAACTTAGTTACTAATCATGACAAGTAACAGTACCTTCGATGCTAATTATGACAGGTAACTGTAACTTCGATACTAATTATGACAAGGAACTGTAATTTCGATACAAATTATGGCAGGTAACTGTAACTTCGTTTCTAATTATGACAAGTAACTGTAATTTCGATACAAATTTTGGGAGGTAACTGTAACTTCGATACTAATTACGACAATTCCCTGTAATTTCGATACAAATTATGGGAGGTAACTGTAACTTCCATACTAATTATGACAGGTAACAGTAACTTCGATACTAATTATGACAGGGAACTGTAACTTCGTTACTAATTATGACAAGTAACTGTAATACAAATTATGACAGGTGACTGTAACTTCGTTACTAATTACGACAAGTAACAGTACCTTCGATGCTAATTATGACAGGTAACTGTAACTTCGATACTAATTATGACAAGGAACAGTAATTTAGATAGAAATTGTGGCAGGTAACTGTAACTTCGATACTAATTATGACAGGTAACAGTAACTTCGATACTAATTATGACAAGTAACTGTAACTTCGATACTACTTATGACAGGTAACTGGAACTTCGTTACTAATTATGACAAGTAACTGTAATTTCGATACAAATTATGGCAGGTAACTGTAACTTCGATACTAATTATGGCAGGTAACTGTAACTTCGATACTAATTATGAGAGGTAACAGGAACTTCGATGCTAATTATGACAGGTAACTGTAACTTCGTTGCTAATTATGACAAGTAACTGTAATTTCGTTACAAATTATGGCAGGTAACAGAACCTTCGATATTAATTATGACAGGTAACTGTAACTTCAATACTAATTATGACAAGGAACTGGAATTTCGATACAAATTATGGCAGGTAACTGTAACTTTGATACTAATTATGACAGGTAACAGTAACTTCGATACTAATTACGACAAGTAACTCTAACTTCGTTACTAATTATGACAAGTAACTCTATTTTTTATAAAAAATTATGGCAGGTAACTGTAACTTCGATACTAATTAATACAGGTAAAAGTAACTTCGATACTAAATATGACAGGTTACTGTAACATCGTTACTAATTATGTCAAGTAACTGTAACTTCGATACTAATTATGACAAGTAACTGTAACTTCGATACTAATTGTGACAGGTAACCGTAACTTCGATATTAATTATGACAAGTAACAGTAACCTCGATACTAATTATGACAAGTAATTGTAATTTCGATACAAATTTTGGCAGGTAACTGTAACTTCGATACTTATTATGACAGGTAACTGTAACTTCATTACTAATTAGGACAAGAAACTGTAACTTCGATACTAATTAGGACAGGTAACTGTAACTTCGATACTTATTCTGACAAGTAACTGTAACTTCGATACTAATTATGACAAGTAACTGTAACTTCGATACTAATTGTGACAGGTAACAGTAACATCGATATTAATTATGACAGGTAACTGTAACTTCGTTACTAATTATGTCAAGTAACTGTAGTTTCGATAGAAATTTTAGCAGGTAACTGTAACTTTGATACTAATTATGACAGGTAACAGTAACTTCGATACTAATTATGACAAGTAACTGTAACTTCGTTACTAATTATGACAAGTAACTCTATTTTTGATAAAAAATTATGGCAGGTAACTGTAACTACGATACTAATTATGACAGGTAACAGTATCTTCGATACTAATTATGACAAGTAACTATAACTTCGATACAAATTATGACAGGTAACTGTAACCTCGATACCAATTATGACAAGAAACTCTAACTTCGTTACTAATTATGACAAGTAACTGTAATTTTGATAAAAATTATGGTAGGTAACTGTAACATCAATACTAATTTTGACAGGTAACAGTAACTTCGATACTAATTATGACAGGTAACTGTTACTTCGTTACTAATTATGACAAGTCCCTGTAATTTCGATACAAATTATGGCAGGTAACTGTAATTTCGATACTAATTATGACAGGATGACAGGTAACTGTAACTTCGTTACTAATTATGACAAGTAACTGTAACTTCCATACTAATTATGGCAAGGAACTGTAATTTCGATACAAATTATGGCAGGTAACTGTAACATAGATACTAATTATGACAGGTGACAGTAACTTCGATACTTATTATGACAAGTAACTATAACATCGATACAAATTATGACAGGTAACTGTAACTTCGATACTAATTATGACAAGAAACTCTACCTTCGTTACTAATTATGACAAGTAACTGTAATTTTGAAAAAAATTATGGTAGGTAACTGTAACTTCAATACTAATTATGACAGGTAACAGTAACTTCGTTACTAATTATGACAAGTAACTATAACATCGATACAAATTATGACAGGTAACTGTAACTTCGATACTAATTATGACAAGAAACTGTAATTTCGATACAAATTATGGCAGGTAACAGTACCTTCGATACTAATTATTACTGGTAACTGTAACTTCGATACTAATTATGAAAAGGAACTGTAATTTCGATACAAATTATGGCAGGTAACTTTAACTTCGATACTAATTATGACAGGTAACAGTAACTTCGATACTAATTATGACAAGTAACTATAACATCGATACTAATTATGACAGGGAACTGTCACTTCGTTACTAATTATGACAAGTAACTTTAATTTCAATACTAATTATGGCAGGTAACTGTAACTTCGATACTAATTATGACAGGTAACAGTATATTCGATACTAATTATGACATGTAACTGTAACTTCGATACTAATTATGACAGGTAACTGTAACTTCCTTACTATTTATGACAAGTAACTGTAATTTCGATACAAATTATGGCGGGTAACTGTAACTTCGATACTAATTATGACAGGTAACAGTAACCTCGATACTAATTATGACAAGTAACTATAAATTCGATACAAATTATGACAGGTAACTGTAACTTCGATACTAATTATGACAAGAAACTCTAACTTCGTTACTAATTATGACAAGTAACTGTAATTTTGATAAAAATTATGGTAGGTAACTGTAACTTCAATACTAATTAAGACAGGTAACAGTAACTTCGATTCTAATTATGACAGGGAACTGTCACTTCGTTACTAATTATGGCAAGTAACTTTAATTTCAATACTAATTATGGCAGGTAACTGTAACTTCGTTACTAATTATGACAAGTCCCTGTAATTTCGATACAAATTATGGCAGGTAACTGTAACTTCCATAATAATTATGACAGATAACAGTATCTTCGATACTAATTATGACAGGAAACTGTAACTTCGTTACTAATTATGACAAGTAACTGTAATGTCGATACAATTTATGACAGGTAACTGTAACTTAGTTACTAATTATGACAAGTAACAGTAACTTCGATGCTAATTATGACACGTAACTGTAACTTCGATACTAATTATGACAAGGAACTGTAATTTCGATACATATTATGGCAGGTACTGTAACTTCGTTACTAATTATGACAAGTAACTGTAATTTCGATACAAATTTTGGCAGGTAACTGTAAGTTCGATACTAATTATGACAGGTAGCAGTAACTTCGATACTAATTATGACAAGTAACTGTAACTTCGATACTAATTATGACAGGTAATTGTAACTTCGATACAATTTATGACAAGTAACTGTAATTTCGATAAAAATTATGACAGGTAACAGTAACTTCGATAATAATTATGACAAGTTACTGGAACTTTGTTACTAATTATGAGATGTAACTGTAATTTCGATACAAATTAAGGCAGTAAACTGTAACTTCGATACTAATTATGACAGGTAACAGTAACTTCGATACTAATTATGACAAGTAACTGTAACTTCGATACTAATTATGACAAGTAACTGTAACTTCGATACTAATTATGACAAGTAACTCTAACTTCGTTACTAATTATTACAAGTAACTGTAATTATGATAAAAAATTATGGCAGGTAACTGTAACTTCGATACTAATTATGAGAGGTAACAGCAACTTCGTTACTAATTATGACAAGTAACTGTAATTTCGATACTAATTATGGCTGGTAAATGTAACTTCGTTACTAATTATGAGAAGTAACTTTAATTTCGATACAAATTATGGCAGGTAACTGTAATTTCGATACTAATTACGACAGGTAACAGTATCTTCGATACTAATTATGACAAGGAACTGTAATTTCGATACAAATTATGGCAGGTAACTGTAATTTCGATACTAATTATGACAGGTATCTGTAACTCCGATACTAATTATGAGAGGTAACAGCAACTTCGTTACTAATTATGACAAGTAACTGGAATTTCGATGCAAATTATGGCAGGTAACAGTACCTTCGGTACTAATTATGACAGGTAACTGTAATTTCGATACTAATTATGACAAGGAACTGTAAATTCGATACAAATTATGGCAGGTAACTGTAACTTCGTTACTAATTATGACAAGTAACTGTAATTTCGTTACAAATTATGGCAGGTAATTGTAATTTCGATACTAATTATGACAGGTAACAGTAACTTCGATACTAATTATGACAAGTAACAGTAACTTCGATACTAATTATGACAAGTAATTGTAACTTCGATACTAATAATGACAGGTAACTGTAACTTCGTTACTAATTATGACAAGTAACTGTAATTTCGATACAAATTTTGGCAGGTAACTGTAACTTCGATACTAATTATGACAGGTAACAGTAACTTCGATACTAATTATGACAAGTAACTGTAACTTCGATACTAGTTATGACAGGTAACTGTAACTTCGTTACTAATTATGACAAGTAACTGTAATTTCGATTCAAATTATGGCGGGTAACTGTAACTTCGATACTAATTATGACAGGTAACAGTAACCTCCATACTAATTATGACAAGTAACTATAACTTCGATACAAATTATGACAGGTAACTGTAACTTCGATACTAATTATGACAAGAAACTATATCTTCGTTACTAATTATGACAAGTAACTGTAATTTTGATAAAAAATTATGGTAGGTAACTGTAACTTCAATACTAATTATGACAGGTAAGAGTAACGTCGATACTAATTATGACAAGTAACAGTACCTTCGATGCTAATTATGACAGGTAACTGTAACTTCGATACTAATTATGACAAGGAACAGTAATTTCGATACAAATTATGGCAGGTAACTGTATCTTCGATACTAATTATGGCAGGTAACTGTAACTTCGATACTAATTATGACAAGTCCCTGTAATTTCGATACAAATTATGGGAGGTAACTGTATCTTCCATACTAATTATGACAGGTAACAGTAACTTCGATACTAATTATGACAGGAAACTGTAACTTCATTACTAATTATGACAAGTAACTGTAATTTCGATACAAATTATGACAGGTGACTGTAACTTCGTTACTAATTACGACAAGTAACAGTACCTCCGATGCTAATTATGACAGGTAACTGTAACTTCGATACTAATTATGACAAGGAACAGTAATTTCGATACATATTGTGGCAGGTAACTGTAACTTCGATACTAATTATGACATGTAACAGTAACTTCGATACTAATTATGACAAGTAACTGTAACATCGATACTAATTATGACGGGTAACTGGAACTTCGTTACTAATTATGGCAAGTAACTGTAATTTCGATACAAATTATGGCAGGTAACTGTATCTTCGATACTAATTATGGCAGGTAACTGTAACTTCGATACTAATTATGAGAGGTAACAGGAACGTCGATGCTAATTATGACAGGTAACTGTAACTTCGTTACTAATTATGACAAGTAACTGTAATTTCGTTACAAATTATGGCAGGTAACATTACCTTCGATATTAATTATGACAGGTAACTGTAACTTCAATACTAATTATGACAAGGAACTGTAATTTCGATGCAAATTATGGCAGGTAACTGTAACTTCGATACTAATTAAGACAGGTACCAGTAACTTCGATACTAATTATTACAGGTTACTGTAACATCGTTACTAATTATGTCAAGTAACTGTAACTTTGATACTAATTATGACAAGTAACTGTAACTTCGATACTAATTGTGACAGGTAACAGTAACTTCGATATTAATTATGACAAGTTACAGTAACTTCGATACTAATTATGACAAGTAATTGTAATTTCGATACAAATTTTGGCAGGTAACTGTAACTTCGATACTTATTATGACAGGTAACTGTAACTTCATTATTAATTATGACAAGAAACTGTAACATCGATACTAATTAGGACAGGTAACTGTAACTTCGATACTAATTATGACAAGTAACTGTAACTTCGATACTAATTATGACAAGTAACTGTAACTTCGATACTAATTGTGACAGGTAACAGTAACATCGATATTAATTATGACAGGTAACTGTAACTTCGTTACTAATTATGACAAGTAACTGTAGTTTCGATAGAAATTTAGGCAGGTAACTGTAACTTGGATGCTAATTATGACAGGTAACAGTAACTTCGATACTAATTATGACAAGTAACTGTAACTTCGTTACTAATTATGACAAGTAACTCTATATTTGATAAAAATTTATGGCAGGTAACTGTAACTTCGATACTAATTATGACAGGTAACAGTATCTTCGATACTAATTATGACAAGTAACTATAACTTCGATACAAATTATGACAGGTAACTGTAACTTCGATACTAATTATGACAAGAAACTCTAACTTCGTTGCTAATAATGACAAGTAACTGTAATTTTGATAAAAAATTATGGTAGGTAACTGTAACATCAATACTAATTATGACAGGTAACAATAACTTCGATACTAATTATGACAGGTAACCGTTACTTCGTTACTAATTATGACATGTCCCTGTAATTTCGATACAAATTATGGCAGGTAACTGTAATTTCGATACTAATTATGAGAGGTGACAGTAACTTCGATACTAATTATGACAGGTAACAGTAACTTCGATACTAATTAAGACAAGGAACTGTAATTTTGATACAAATTATGGCAGGTAACTGTAACTTCGTTACTAATTATGACAAGTCCCTGTAATTTCGATACAAATTATGGCAGGTAACTGTAATTTCGATACTAATTATGACAAGTAACAGTAACTTCGATACTAATTATGACAGGAAACTGTAACTTCGTTACTAATTATGACAATTAACTGTAATTTCGATACAAATTATGACAGGTAACTGTAACTTCGTTACTAATTATCACAAGTAACTGTAATTTCGATACAAATTATGGCAGGTAACAGTAACTTCGATACTAATTAGACAGGTAACAGAAACTTTGATACTATTTATGACAGGAAACTCTACCTTCGTTACTAATTATGACAAGTAACTGTAATTTTGATAAAAAATTATGGTAGGAAACTGTAACATCAATACTAATTATGACAGGTAACAGTAACTTCGATACTAATTATGACAGGTACTGTAACTTCGTTAAAATTATGACAAGTAAATGTAACTTCGATATTAATTATGACAGGTAACTGTAACTTCGTTACTAATTATGACTAGTAACTGTAATTTCGATACAAATTTTGCCAGGTAACAGTAACTTCGTTACTAATTATGACAGGTAACAGTAACTTCGATTCTAATTATGACAAGTAACAATACCTTCGATGCTAATGATGACAGGTAACTGTAACTTCGATACTAATTATGACAAGGAACTGTAATTTCGATACAAATTATGGCAGGTAACTGTAACTTCGTTACTAATTATGACAAGTAACTGTAATTTCGATACAAATTTTGGCAGGTAACTGTAACTTCGATACTAATTATGACAAGTCCCTGTAATTTCGATACAAATTATGGCAGGTAACTGTAACTTCGTTACTAATTACGACAAGTAACTGTAATTTCGTTACAAATTATAGCAGGTAATTGTAATTTCGATACTAATTATGACAGGTAACTGTAACTTCGTTACTAATTATGACAAGTAACTGTAATTTCGTTACAAATTATAGCAGGTAATTGTAATTTCGATACTAATTATGACAGGTAACAGTAACTTCGATACTAATTATGACAAGTAACAGTAACTTCGATACTAATTATGACAAGTAACTGCAACTTCGATACTAATTATGACAGGTAACTGTAACTTCGTTACTATTTATGACAAGTAACTGTGATTTCTAAACAAATTTTGGCAGGTAACTGTAACTTCGATACTAATTATGACAGGTAACAGTAACTTCGATACTAATTATGACATGTAACTGTAACTTCGATACTAATTATGACAGGCAACTGTAACTTCGTTACTAAATATGACAAGTAACTTTAATTTCGATACATATTATGGCAGGTAACTGTAACTTCGTTACTAATTATGACAAGTCCCTGTAATTTCGATACAAATTATGGCAGGTTACTGTAATTTCGATACTAATTATGACAGGTAACAGTAACTTCGATACTAATTATGACAGGAAACTGTAACTTTGTTACTAATTCTGACAAGTAACTGTAATTTCGATACAAATTATGACAGGTAACTGTAACTTCGTTACTAATTATGACAAGTAACTGTAATTTTGATACAAATTATGGCAGGTAACAGTACCTTCGATACTAATTATGACTGGTAACTGTAACTTCGATACTAATTATGACAAGGAACTGTAATTTCGATACAATTTATGGCAGGTAACTGTAACTTCGATACTAATTATGACAGGTAACAGTAACTTCGATACTAATTATGACAAGTAACTATAACATCGATACAAATTATGACAGGTAACTGTAACTTCGATACTAATTATGACAAGAAACTCTACCTTCGTTACTAATTATGACAAGTAACTGTAATTTTGAAAAAAATTATGGTAGGTAACTGTAACTTCTGTCCGAGGCTCGTTCAATTTTTGAAAGCATTTGGTATCATCCACTACTGGCTTGCTGGGCCTATCGTAGCTTCACCAGAGCCCCGTTAGCCGTCACTTTTCAGGGTTCCTGTAGGACCTTCACAGCTACCGTAACGGTCCCGGGGCACACGAAGTCCCCACTGTACTTCGCCCCTACAGGCGATCCCCTACTTTGTGCCGTTGCCCGTCTCCCACGACGTGGACGAGGGGTTGGACTTATGGGGATACAGTGGTTGTACCGAGTGATGAGGACAGCATGGAAGGAAAGGAAGACCCCTGAGGACTGGAAAAAAGGAATAATTGTCCCGATCTTCAAGAAAGGTAGTAGAACAGATTGCAGAAACTATCGGGGAATAACACTGATGAGTCATTGTGCAAAGATCTTCGAGAAAGTTTTGGAAAAGAGAATTAGGACAAGGATAGAAGGAGGGATGAGGGAAGAACAACATGGCTTCAGAGCAGGAAGGTCCACAGTGGATTTGATTTTTGCTGTAAGGCAGCTACAAGAACAGCACTATGAGTATGGTACAGATCTACTGATGGCCTTCCTGGATATTGAGAAAGCATATGACAGTGTATGCAGAAACAAAGTGTGGAAGTCCCTGGAGGATAGAGGAGTAGAGAAATGGACTATAAAGAGGATAAAGGAGATGTACAAGGGAAGCGTGAGCTGCGTGAAAGTGGGAGGAGAGAGATCAGACTGGTTGGAGCAGAGAAACGGCCTGAAACAAGGAAGTGCCTTGTCACCGTTACTTTTCATTGTGGTGATGGATGACATAATGACCCGAGTGGCACAAGTAATTGGGGAAGGAAAGATGAAAGCAATGGTGTTTGCAGATGATTTGATGATTTGGGGAAACAAGGAGGAGGAGGTACAGGAACAGTTGAACGTGTGGGAAGGAATAATACAAGGATATGGGATGAAATTTAGCATAAATAAGAGTGAGATGGTGATCACAACAAGGAAGAAGGAAAGAACCACAACGGGAATAACAATTGGTGGGGAACAGCTGAAGAAAGTGGAGAGTTTCAAGTATCTGGGAAGCCTGATACAAGAGAATGGAAGAAACGATAGAGAAATAAATGAGCGGGGGAGGCAGGCAGAAGCATTTCGGAGGAGTGTGAGAAGCATGTTATGGAGCAAGGATGTCCCTCAGAACAGCAAAAAGATCATATATCGGACGTACTATGTCCCTATCCTGACGTATGCCTCCGAGACATGGGTTATGAAAGGAAGGGAGAAGAGCAAAATACAGGCCAGTGAGATGAGGTTCTTGAGAAGCAGTATTAGAGCAACAAAGATGGACAGAATAAGAAATGAGAGGACCAGAGAATTAATGAAGGAGGAACCATTACAGGATGGTATAGAGAAGTCTAGACTTAGATGGTATGGACATGTAAAACGAATGGAGGAGAAGAGGATACCCAGGAGGATACACGAGACGAAGTGGGAAGGAAAGAGACCGAGAGGAAGACCGAGAGACAGGTGGCTGAAGGGGGTGGAAGAAAGCGTGAAGAAGAGAGGAGAAGACTGGACAAGGGTGGTGGCTGAGAGATGGTGGGAAGACAGAAGACGTTGGAGAGGCTTGTGTTCCAAACAGACCCGGCCAGTGGCTGGAAACTGTGCAAGATGATGATGATGATGATGAACTGTAACTTCAATACTAAGTATGACAGGTAACAGTAACTTCGTTACTAATTATGACAAGTAACTATAACATCGATACAAATTATGACAGGTAACTGTAACTTCGATACTAATTATGACAAGAAACTGTAATTTCGATACAAATTATGGCAGGTAACAGTACCTTCGATACTAATTATGACTGGTAACTGTAACTTCGATACTAATTATGACAAGGAACTGTAATTTCGATACAAATTATGGCAGGTAACTGTAACTTCGATACTAATTATGACAGGTAACAGTAACTTCGATACTAATTATGACAAGTAAATATAACATCGATACTAATTATGACAGGGAACTGTCACTTCGTTACTAATTATGACAAGTAACTTTAATTTCAATACTAATTATGGCAGGTAACTGTAACTTCGATACTAATTATGACAGGTAACAGTATCTTCGATACTAATTATGACAAGTAACTGTAACTTCGATACTAATTATGACAGGTAACTGTAACTTCCTTACTAAATATGACAAGTAACTGTAATTTCGATACAAATTATGGCGGGTAACTGTAACTTCGATACTAATTATAACAGGTAACAGTAACATCGATATTAATTATGGCAGGTAACTGTAATTTCGTTACATATTATGAAAAGTCCCTGTAATTTCGATAAAAATTATGGCAGGTAACTGTAACTTCGATACTAATTATGACAAGTAAATGTAACTTCGATATTAATTATGACAGGTAACTGTAACTTCGGTACTAATTATGACAAGTAACTGTTATTTCGATGCAAATTTTGGCAGGTAACTGTATCTTCGATACTAATTATGACAGGTAACAGTAACTTCGATTCTAATTATGACAAGTAACTGTAACTTCGATACTAATTATGACAGGTAACTGTAAGTTCGTTATCAATTATGACACGTAACTGTAATTTCGATACAAATTATGGCAGGTAACTGTAACTTCAATACTAATTATGACAGGTAACAGTAACTTCGATACTAATTATGACAAGTAACTATAACTTCGATACAAATTATGACAGGTAACTGTAACTTCGATACTAATTATGACAAGAAACTCTAACTTCGTTACTAATTATGACAAGTAACTGAAATTTTGATAAAATTTATGGTAGGTAACTGTAACTTCAATACTAATTATGACAGGTAACAGTAACGTCGATACTAATTATGACAAGTAACAGTAACTTCGATACTAATTATGACAAGTAATTTTAACTTCGATACTAATAATGACAGGTAACTGTAACTTCGTTACTAATTATGACAAGTAACTGTAATTTCGGTACAAATTTTGGCACGTAACTGTAACTTCGATACTAATTATGACAGGTAACAGTAACTTCGATACTAATTATGACAAGTAACTGTTACTTCGATACTAATTATGACAGGTAACTGTAACTTCGTTACTAATTATGACAAGTAACTGTAATTTCGATACAAATTATGGCGGGTAACTGTAACTTCGATACTAATTATGACAGGTAACAGTAACCTCGATACTAATTATGACAAGTAACTATAACTTCGATACAAATTATGACAGGTAACTGTAACTTCGATACTAACTATGACAAGAAACTCTAACTTCGTTACTAATTATGGCAAGTAACTGTAATTTTGTTAAAAAATTATGGTAGGTAACTGTAACTTCAATACTAATTATGACAGGTAACAGTAACTTCGATACTAATTATGACAGGGAACTGTCACTTCGTTACTAATTATGACAAGTAACTTTAATTTCAATACTAATTATGGCAGGTAACTGTAACTTCGTTACTAATTATGACAAGTCCCTGTAATTTCGATACAAATTATGGCAGGTAACTGTAACTTCCATAATAATTATGACAGGTAACAGTATCTTCGATACTAATTATGACAGAAAACTGTAACTTCGTTACTAATTATGACAAGTAACTGTAATTTCGATACAATTTATGACAGATAACTGTAACTTAGTTACTAATCATGACAAGTAACAGTACCTTCGATGCTAATTATGACAGGTAACTGTAACTTCGATACTAATTATGACAAGGAACTGTAATTTCGATACAAATTATGGCAGGTAACTGTAACTTCGTTTCTAATTATGACAAGTAACTGTAATTTCGATACAAATTTTGGGAGGTAACCGTAACTTCGATACTAATTACGACAATTCCCTGTAATTTCGATACAAATTATGGGAGGTAACTGTAACTTCCATACTAATTATGACAGGTAACAGTAACTTCGATACTAATTATGACAGGGAACTGTAACTTCGTTACTAATTATGACAAGTAACTGTAATACAAATTATGACAGGTGACTGTAACTTCGTTACTAATTACGACAAGTAACAGTACCTTCGATGCTAATTATGACAGGTAACTGTAACTTCGATACTAATTATGACAAGGAACAGTAATTTAGATAGAAATTGTGGCAGGTAACTGTAACTTCGATACTAATTATGACAGGTAACAGTAACTTCGATACTAATTATGACAAGTAACTGTAACTTCGATACTACTTATGACAGGTAACTGGAACTTCGTTACTAATTATGACAAGTAACTGTAATTTCGATACAAATTATGGCAGGTAACTGTAACTTCGATACTAATTATGGCAGGTAACTGTAACTTCGATACTAATTATGAGAGGTAACAGGAACTTCGATGCTAATTATGACAGGTAACTGTAACTTCGTTGCTAATTATGACAAGTAACTGTAATTTCGTTACAAATTATGGCAGGTAACAGAACCTTCGATATTAATTATGACAGGTAACTGTAACTTCAATACTAATTATGACAAGGAACTGGAATTTCGATACAAATTATGGCAGGTAACTGTAACTTTGATACTAATTATGACAGGTAACAGTAACTTCGATACTAATTACGACAAGTAACTCTAACTTCGTTACTAATTATGACAAGTAACTCTATTTTTTATAAAAAATTATGGCAGGTAACTGTAACTTCGATACTAATTAATACAGGTAAAAGTAACTTCGATACTAAATATGACAGGTTACTGTAACATCGTTACTAATTATGTCAAGTAACTGTAACTTCGATACTAATTATGACAAGTAACTGTAACTTCGATACTAATTGTGACAGGTAACCGTAACTTCGATATTAATTATGACAAGTAACAGTAACCTCGATACTAATTATGACAAGTAATTGTAATTTCGATACAAATTTTGGCAGGTAACTGTAACTTCGATACTTATTATGACAGGTAACTGTAACTTCATTACTAATTAGGACAAGAAACTGTAACTTCGATACTAATTAGGACAGGTAACTGTAACTTCGATACTTATTCTGACAAGTAACTGTAACTTCGATACTAATTATGACAAGTAACTGTAACTTCGATACTAATTGTGACAGGTAACAGTAACATCGATATTAATTATGACAGGTAACTGTAACTTCGTTACTAATTATGTCAAGTAACTGTAGTTTCGATAGAAATTTTAGCAGGTAACTGTAACTTTGATACTAATTATGACAGGTAACAGTAACTTCGATACTAATTATGACAAGTAACTGTAACTTCGTTACTAATTATGACAAGTAACTCTATTTTTGATAAAAAATTATGGCAGGTAACTGTAACTACGATACTAATTATGACAGGTAACAGTATCTTCGATACTAATTATGACAAGTAACTATAACTTCGATACAAATTATGACAGGTAACTGTAACCTCGATACCAATTATGACAAGAAACTCTAACTTCGTTACTAATTATGACAAGTAACTGTAATTTTGATAAAAATTATGGTAGGTAACTGTACCATCAATACTAATTTTGACAGGTAACAGTAACTTCGATACTAATTATGACAGGTAACTGTTACTTCGTTACTAATTATGACAAGTCCCTGTAATTTCGATACAAATTATGGCAGGTAACTGTAATTTCGATACTAATTATGACAGGATGACAGGTAACTGTAACTTCGTTACTAATTATGACAAGTAACTGTAACTTCCATACTAATTATGGCAAGGAACTGTAATTTCGATACAAATTATGGCAGGTAACTGTAACATAGATACTAATTATGACAGGTGACAGTAACTTCGATACTTATTATGACAAGTAACTATAACATCGATACAAATTATGACAGGTAACTGTAACTTCGATACTAATTATGACAAGAAACTCTACCTTCGTTACTAATTATGACAAGTAACTGTAATTTTGAAAAAAATTATGGTAGGTAACTGTAACTTCAATACTAATTATGACAGGTAACAGTAACTTCGTTACTAATTATGACAAGTAACTATAACATCGATACAAATTATGACAGGTAACTGTAACTTCGATACTAATTATGACAAGAAACTGTAATTTCGATACAAATTATGGCAGGTAACAGTACCTTCGATACTAATTATTACTGGTAACTGTAACTTCGATACTAATTATGAAAAGGAACTGTAATTTCGATACAAATTATGGCAGGTAACTTTAACTTCGATACTAATTATGACAGGTAACAGTAACTTCGATACTAATTATGACAAGTAACTATAACATCGATACTAATTATGACAGGGAACTGTCACTTCGTTACTAATTATGACAAGTAACTTTAATTTCAATACTAATTATGGCAGGTAACTGTAACTTCGATACTAATTATGACAGGTAACAGTATATTCGATACTAATTATGACATGTAACTGTAACTTCGATACTAATTATGACAGGTAACTGTAACTTCCTTACTATTTATGACAAGTAACTGTAATTTCGATACAAATTATGGCGGGTAACTGTAACTTCGATACTAATTATGACAGGTAACAGTAACCTCGATACTAATTATGACAAGTAACTATAAATTCGACACAAATTATGACAGGTAACTGTAACTTCGATACTAATTATGACAAGAAACTCTAACTTCGTTACTAATTATGACAAGTAACTGTAATTTTGATAAAAATTATGGTAGGTAACTGTAACTTCAATACTAATTAAGACAGGTAACAGTAACTTCGATTCTAATTATGACAGGGAACTGTCACTTCGTTACTAATTATGGCAAGTAACTTTAATTTCAATACTAATTATGGCAGGTAACTGTAACTTCGTTACTAATTATGACAAGTCCCTGTAATTTCGATACAAATTATGGCAGGTAACTGTAACTTCCATAATAATTATGACAGATAACAGTATCTTCGATACTAATTATGACAGGAAACTGTAACTTCGTTACTAATTATGACAAGTAACTGTAATGTCGATACAATTTATGACAGGTAACTGTAACTTAGTTACTAATTATGACAAGTAACAGTAACTTCGATGCTAATTATGACACGTAACTGTAACTTCGATACTAATTATGACAAGGAACTGTAATTTCGATACATATTATGGCAGGTACTGTAACTTCGTTACTAATTATGACAAGTAACTGTAATTTCGATACAAATTTTGGCAGGTAACTGTAAGTTCGATACTAATTATGACAGGTAGCAGTAACTTCGATACTAATTATGACAAGTAACTGTAACTTCGATACTAATTATGACAGGTAATTGTAACTTCGATACAATTTATGACAAGTAACTGTAATTTCGATAAAAATTATGACAGGTAACAGTAACTTCGATAATAATTATGACAAGTTACTGGAACTTTGTTACTAATTATGAGATGTAACTGTAATTTCGATACAAATTAAGGCAGTAAACTGTAACTTCGATACTAATTATGACAGGTAACAGTAACTTCGATACTAATTATGACAAGTAACTGTAACTTCGATACTAATTATGACAAGTAACTGTAACTTCGATACTAATTATGACAAGTAACTCTAACTTCGTTACTAATTATTACAAGTAACTGTAATTATGATAAAAAATTATGGCAGGTAACTGTAACTTCGATACTAATTATGAGAGGTAACAGCAACTTCGTTACTAATTATGACAAGTAACTGTAATTTCGATACTAATTATGGCTGGTAAATGTAACTTCGTTACTAATTATGAGAAGTAACTTTAATTTCGATACAAATTATGGCAGGTAACTGTAATTTCGATACTAATTACGACAGGTAACAGTATCTTCGATACTAATTATGACAAGGAACTGTAATTTCGATACAAATTATGGCAGGTAACTGTAATTTCGATACTAATTATGACAGGTATCTGTAACTTCGATACTAATTATGACAGGAAACTGTAACTTCGTTACTAATTATGACAATTAACTGTAATTTCGATACAAATTATGACAGGTAACTGTACCTTTGTTACTAATTATGTCAAGTAACTGTAATTTCGATACAAATTATGGCAGGTAACAGTAACTTAGATACTAATTAGACAGGTAACAGTAACTTCGATATTAATTATGACAGGAAACTCTACCTTCGTTACTATTTATGACAAGTAACTGTAATATTGATATAAAATTATGGTAGGTAACTGTAACTTCAATACTAATGATGACAGGTAACAATAACTTCGATACTAATTATGACAGGTAACTGTAACTTCGTTACTAATTATGACAAGTAACTTTAATTTCGATACTAATTATGGCAGGTAACTGTAACTTCGTTACTAATTAGGACAAGTCCCTGTAATTTCGATAAAAATTATGGCAGGTAACTGTAATTCGATACTAATTATGACAAGTAAATGTAACTTCGATATTAATTATGACATGTAACTGTAACTTCGTTACTAATTATGACAAGTAACTGTAATTTCGATACAAATTATGGCAGGTAACTCTAACATCGATACTAATTATGACAGGTAACTGTAACTTCGATACTAATTATGACAAGTAACTATAACTTCGATACAAATTATGACAGGTAACTGTAACGTCGAAACTAATTATGATAAGAAAATCTAACTTCGTTACTAATTATGACAAGTAACTGTAATTTTGATAAAAAAAATTATGGTAGGTAATTGTAACTTCAATACTAATTATGACAGGCAACAGTAACGTCGATACTAATTATGACAAGTAACAGTACCTTCGATGCTAATTATGACAGGTATCTGTAACTTCGATACTAATTATGACAAGGAACTGTAATTTCGATACAAATTACGGCAGGTAACTGTAACTTCGTTACTATTTATGACATGTAACGGTAATTTTGATAAAAAATTATGGTAGGTAACTGTAACATCAATACTAATTATGACAGGTAACAATAACTTCGATACTAATTATGACAGGTAACCGTTACTTCGTTACTAATTATTACATGTCCTGTAATTTCGATACAAATTATGGCATGTAACTGTAATTTCGATACTAATTATGACAGTCAACAGTAACTTCGATACTAATTATGACTGGAAACTGTAACTTCGTTACTAATTATGACAAGTAACTGTAATTTCGATACAAATTATGACAGGTAACTGTAACTTCGTTACTAATTATGACAAGTAACTGGAATTTCGATGCAAATTATGGCAGGTAACAGTACCTTCGGTACTAATTATGACAGGCAACTGTAACTTCGATACTAAGTATGACAAGGAACTGTAATTTCGATACAAATTATGGCAGGTAACTGTAACTTCGTTACTAATTATGACAGGTAACAGTAACTTCGATACTAATTATGACAAGTAACAGTAACTTCGATACTAATTATGACAAGTAATTGTAACTACGATACTAATAATGACAGGTAACTGTAACTTCGTTACTAATTATGACAAGTAACTGTAATTTCGATACAAATTTTGGCAGGTAACTGTAACTTCGATACTAATTATCACAGGTAACAGTAACTTCGATACTAATTATGACAAGTAACTGTAACTTCGATACTAGTTATGACAGGTAACTGTAACTTCGTTACTAATTATGACAAGTAACTGTAATTTCGATTAAAATTATGGCGGGTAACTGTAACTTCGATACTAATTATGACAGGTAACAGTAACCTCGATACTAATTATGACAAGTAACTATAACTTCGATACAAATTATGACAGGTAACTGTAACTTCGATACTAATTATGACAAGAAACTATATCTTCGTTACTAATTATGACAAGTAACTGTAATTTTGATAAAAAATTATGGTAGGTAACTGTAACTTCAATACTAATTATGACAGGTAAGAGTAACGTCGATATTAATTATGACAAGTAACAGTACCTTCGATGCTAATTATGACAGGTAACTCTAACTTGGATACTAATTATGACAAGGAACTGTAATTTCGATACAAATTATGGCAGGTAACTGTAACTTCGTTTCTAATTATGACAAGTACCTGTAATTTCGATACAATTTTTGGCAGGTAACTGTAACTTCGATACTAATTATGACAAGTCCCTGTAATTTTGATACAAATTATGGGAGGTAACTGTTTCTTCCATACTAATTATGACAGGTAACAGTAACTTCGATACTAATTATGACAAGTAACTGTAATTTCGATACAAATTATGACAGGTGACTGTAACTTCGTTACTAATTTCGACAAGTAACAGTACCTCCGATGCTAATTATGACAGGTAACTGTAACTTCGATACTAATTATGACAAGGAACAGTAATTTCGATACATATTGTGGCACGTAACTGTAACTTCGATACTAATTATGACAGGTAACAGTAACTTCGATACTAATTATGACAAGTAACTGTAACATCGATACTAATTATGACGGGTAACTGGAACTTCGTTACTAATTATGACAAGTAACTGTAATTTCAATACAAATTATGGCAGGTAACTGTAACTTCGATACTAATTATGGCAGGTAACTGTAACTTCGATACTAATTATGAGAGGTAACAGGAACTTCGATGCTAATTATGACAGGTAACTGTAACTTCGATACTAATTATGACAAGTAACTGTAATTTCGTTACAAATTATGGCAGGTAACAGTACCTTCGATATTAATTATGACAGGTAACTGTAACTTCGATACTAATTATGACAGGAAACTGTAACTTCGTTACTAATTATGACAAGTAACTGTAATTTCGATACAAATTATGACAGGTGACTGTAACTTCGTTACTAATTACGACAAGTAACAGTACCTCCGATGCTAATTATGACAGGTAACTGTAACTTCGATACTAATTATGACAAGGAACAGTAATTTCGATACATATTGTGGCACGTAACTGTAACTTCGATACTAATTATGACAGGTAACAGTAACTTCGATACTAATTATGACAAGTAACTGTAACATCGATACTAATTATGACGGGTAACTGGAACTTCGTTACTAATTATGACAAGTAACTGTAATTTCGATACAAATTATGGCAGGTAACTGTAACTTCGATACTAATTAATACAGGTACCAGTATCTTCGATATTAATTATGACAGGTTACTGTAACATCGTTACTAATTATGTCAAGTAACTGTAACTTCGATACTAATTATGACAAGTTACTGTAACTTCGATACTAATTGTGACAGGTAACAGTAACTTCGATATTAATTATGACAAGTTACAGTAACTTTGATACTAATTATGACAAGTAATTGTAATTTCGATACAAATTTTGGCAGGTAACTGTAACTTCGATACTTATTATGACAGGTAACTGTAACTTCATTACAAATTATGACAAGAAACTGTAACATCGATACTAATTAGGACAGGTAACTGTTACTTCGATACTAATTATGACAAGTAACTGTAGTTTCGATAGAAATTTTAGCAGGTAACTGTAACTTGGATGCTAATTATGACAGGTAACAGTAACTTCGATACTAATTATGACAAGTAACTGCAACTTCGTTACTAATTATGACAAGTAACTCTATTTTTGATAAAAAATTATGGCAGGTAACTGTAACATCGATACTAATTATGACAGGTAACAGTATCTTCGATACTAATTATGACAAGTAACTATAACTTCGATACAAATTATGACAGGCAACTGTAACTTCGATACTAATTATGACAAGAAACTCTAACTTCGTTACTAATTATGACAAGTAACTGAAATTTTGATAAAAAATTATGGTAGGTAACTGTAACTTCAATACTAATTATGACAGGTAAAAGTAACGTCGATACTAATTATGACAAGTAACAGTAACTTCGATACTAATTATGACAAGTAATTTTAACTTCGATACTAATAATGACAGGTAACTGTAACTTCGTTACTAATTATGACAAGTAACTGTAATTTCGGTACAAATTTTGGCAGGTAACTGTAACTTCGATACTAATTATGACAGGTAACAGTAACTTCGATACTAATTATGACAAGTAACTGTTACTTCGATACTAATTATGACAGGTAACTGTAACTTCGTTACTAATTATGACAAGTAACTGTAATTTCGATTCAAATTATGGCGGGTAACTGCAACTTCGATACTAATTATGACAGGTAACAGTATCTTCGGTACTAATTATGACAGGAAACTGTAACTTCGTTACTAATTATGACAAGTAACTGTAATTTCGATACAATTTATGACAGATAACTGTAACTTAGTTACTAATTATGACAATTAACAGTACCTTCGATGCTAATTATGACAGGTAACTGTAACTTCGTTACTAATTATGACAAGGAACTGTAATTTCGATACAAATTATGGCAGGTAACTGTAACTTCGTTTCTAATTATGACAAGTAACTGTAATTTCGATACAAATTATGGCAGGTAACTGTAACTTCGTTTCTAATTATGACAAGTAACTGTAACTTCAATACTAATTATGACAGGTAACAGTAACTTCGATACTAATTATGACAGGGAACTGTCACTTCGTTACTAATTATGACAAGTAACTTTAATTTCAATACTAATTATGGCAGGTAACTGTAACTTCGTTACTAATTATGACAAGTCCCTGTAATTTCGATACAAATTATGGCAGGTAACTGTAACTTCCATAATAATTATGACAGGTAACAGTATCTTCGGTACTAATTATGACAGGAAACTGTAACTTCGTTACTAATTAGGACAAGTAACTGTAATTTCGATACAAATTATGACAGGTGACTGTAACTTCGTTACTAATTACGACAAGTAACAGTACCTCCGATGCTAATTATGACAGGTAACTGTAACTTCGATACTAATTATGACAAGGAACAGTAATTTCGATACATATTGTGGCACGTAACTGTAACTTCGATACTAATTATGACAGGTAACAGTAACTTCGATACTAATTATGACAAGTAACTGTAACATCGATACTAATTATGACGGGTAACTGGAACTTCGTTACTAATTATGACAAGTAACTGTAATTTCGATACAAATTATGGCAGGTAACTGTAACTTCGATACTAATTAATACAGGTACCAGTATCTTCGATATTAATTATGACAGGTTACTGTAACATCGTTACTAATTATGTCAAGTAACTGTAACTTCGATACTAATTATGACAAGTTACTGTAACTTCGATACTAATTGTGACAGGTAACAGTAACTTCGATATTAATTATGACAAGTTACAGTAACTTCGATACTAATTATGACAAGTAATTGTAATTTCGATACAAATTTTGGCAGGTAACTGTAACTTCGATACTTATTATGACAGGTAACTGTAACTTCATTACAAATTATGACAAGAAACTGTAACATCGATACTAATTAGGACAGGTAACTGTTACTTCGATACTAATTATGACAAGTAACTGTAGTTTCGATAGAAATTTTAGCAGGTAACTGTAACTTGGATGCTAATTATGACAGGTAACAGTAACTTCGATACTAATTATGACAAGTAACTGCAACTTCGTTACTAATTATGACAAGTAACTCTATTTTTGATAAAAAATTATGGCAGGTAACTGTAACATCGATACTAATTATGACAGGTAACAGTATCTTCGATACTAATTATGACAAGTAACTATAACTTCGATACAAATTATGACAGGCAACTGTAACTTCGATACTAATTATGACAAGAAACTCTAACTTCGTTACTAATTATGACAAGTAACTGAAATTTTGATAAAAATTTATGGTAGGTAACTGTAACTTCAATACTAATTATGACAGATAAAAGTAACGTCGATACTAATTATGACAAGTAACAGTAACTTCGATACTAATTATGACAAGTAATTTTAACTTCGATACTAATAATGACAGGTAACTGTAACTTCGTTACTAATTATGACAAGTAACTGTAATTTCGGTACAAATTTTGGCAGGTAACTGTAACTTCGATACTAATTATGACAGGTAACAGTAACTTCGATACTAATTATGACAAGTAACTGTTACTTCGATACTAATTATGACAGGTAACTGTAACTTCGTTACTAATTATGACAAGTAACTGTAATTTCGATTCAAATTATGGCGGGTAACTGCAACTTCGATACTAATTATGACAGGTAACAGTATCTTCGGTACTAATTATGACAGGAAACTGTAACTTCGTTACTAATTATGACAAGTAACTGTAATTTCGATACAATTTATGACAGATAACTGTAACTTAGTTACTAATTATGACAAATAACAGTACCTTCGATGCTAATTATGACAGGTAACTGTAACTTCGTTACTAATTATGACAAGGAACTGTAATTTCGATACAAATTATGGCAGGTAACTGTAACTTCGTTTCTAATTATGACAAGTAACTGTAATTTCGATACAAATTATGGCAGGTAACTGTAACTTCGTTTCTAATTATGACAAGTAACTGTAACTTCAATACTAATTATGACAGGTAACAGTAACTTCGATACTAATTATGACAGGGAACTGTCACTTCGTTACTAATTATGACAAGTAACTTTAATTTCAATACTAATTATGGCAGGTAACTGTAACTTCGTTACTAATTATGACAAGTCCCTGTAATTTCGATACAAATTATGGCAGGTAACTGTAACTTCCATAATAATTATGACAGGTAACAGTATCTTCGGTACTAATTATGACAGGAAACTGTAACTTCGTTACTAATTAGGAGAAGTAACTGCAATTTCGATACAATTTATGACAGATAACTGTAACTTAGTTACTAATTATGACAAGTAACAGTACCTTCGATGCTAATTATGACAGGTAACTGTAACTTCGATACTAATTATGACAAGGAACTGTAATTTCGATACAAATTATGGCAGGTAACTGTAACTTCGTTTCTAATTATGACAAGTAACTGTAATTTCGATAAAAATTTTGGCAGGTAACTGTAACTTCGATACTAATTACGACAATTCCCTGTAATTTCGATACAAATTATGGGAGGTAACTGTAACTTCCATACTAATTATGACAGGTAACAGTAACTTCGATACTAATTATGACAGGAAACTGTAACTTCGTTACTAATTATGACAAGTAACTGTAATACAAATTATGACAGGTGACTGTAACTTCGTTACTAATTACGACAAGTAACAGTACCTTCGATGCTAATTATGACAGGTAACTGTAACTTCGATACTAATTATGACAAGGAACAGTAATTTCGATACAAATTGTGGCAGGTAACTGTAACTTCGATACTAATTATGACAGGTAACAGTAACTTCGATACTAATTATGACAAGTAACTGTAACTTCGATACTACTTATGACAGGTAACTGGAACTTCGTTACTAATTATGACAAGTAACTGTAATTTCGATACAAATTATGGCAGGTAACTGTAACTTCGATACTAATTATGGCAGGTAACTGTAACTTCGATACTAATTATGAGAGGTAACAGGAACTTCGATGATAATTATGACAGGTAACTGTAACTTCGTTGCTAATTATGACAAGTAACTGTAATTTCGTTACAAATTATGGCAGGTAACAGTACCTTCGATATTAATTATGACAGGTAACTGTAACTTCAAAACTAATTATGACAAGGAACTGTAATTTCGATACAAATTATGGCAGCTAACTGTAACTTTGATACTAATTATGACCGGTAACAGTTACTTCGATACTAATTACGACAAGTAACTGTAACTTCGTTACTAATTATGACAAGTAACTCTATTTTTTATAAAAAATTATGGCAGGTAACTGTAACTTCGATAATAATTAATACAGGTAACAGTAACTTCGATAATAAATATGACAGGTTACTGTAACATCGTTACTAATTATGTCAAGTAACTGTAACTTCGATACTAATTATGACAAGAAACTGTAATTTCGATACAAATTATGGCAGGTAACAGTACCTTCGATACTAATTATTACTGGTAACTGTAACTTCGATACTAATTATGAAAAGGAACTGTAATTTCGATACAAATTATGGCAGGTAACTTTAACTTCGATACTAATTATGACAGGTAACAGTAACTTCGATACTAATTATGACAAGTAACTATAACATCGATACTAATTATGACAGGGAACTGTCACTTCGTTACTAATTATGACAAGTAACTTTAATTTCAATACTAATTATGGCAGGTAACTGTAACTTCGATACTAATTATGACAGGTAACAGTATATTCGATACTAATTATGACATGTAACTGTAACTTCGATACTAATTATGACAGGTAACTGTAACTTCCTTACTATTTATGACAAGTAACTGTAATTTCGATACAAATTATGGCGGGTAACTGTAACTTCGATACTAATTATGACAGGTAACAGTAACCTCGATACTAATTATGACAAGTAACTATAAATTCGATACAAATTATGACAGGTAACTGTAACTTCGATACTAATTATGACAAGAAACTCTAACTTCGTTACTAATTATGACAAGTAACTGTAATTTTGATAAAAATTATGGTAGGTAACTGTAACTTCAATACTAATTAAGACAGGTAACAGTAACTTCGATTCTAATTATGACAGGGAACTGTCACTTCGTTACTAATTATGGCAAGTAACTTTAATTTCAATACTAATTATGGCAGGTAACTGTAACTTCGTTACTAATTATGACAAGTCCCTGTAATTTCGATACAAATTATGGCAGGTAACTGTAACTTCCATAATAATTATGACAGATAACAGTATCTTCGAACCTAATTATGACAGGAAACTGTAACTTCGTTACTAATTATGACAAGTAACTGTAATGTCGATACAATTTATGACAGGTAACTGTAACTTAGTTACTAATTATGACAAGTAACAGTAACTTCGATGCTAATTATGACACGTAACTGTAACTTCGATACTAATTATGACAAGGAACTGTAATTTCGATACATATTATGGCAGGTACTGTAACTTCGTTACTAATTATGACAAGTAACTGTAATTTCGATACAAATTTTGGCAGGTAACTGTAAGTTCGATACTAATTATGACAGGTAGCAGTAACTTCGATACTAATTATGACAAGTAACTGTAACTTCGATACTAATTATGACAGGTAATTGTAACTTCGATACAATTTATGACAAGTAACTGTAATTTCGATAAAAATTATGACAGGTAACAGTAACTTCGATAATAATTATGACAAGTTACTGGAACTTTGTTACTAATTATGAGATGTAACTGTAATTTCGATACAAATTAAGGCAGTAAACTGTAACTTCGATACTAATTATGACAGGTAACAGTAACTTCGATACTAATTATGACAAGTAACTGTAACTTCGATACTAATTATGACAAGTAACTGTAACTTCGATACTAATTATGACAAGTAACTCTAACTTCGTTACTAATTATTACAAGTAACTGTAATTATGATAAAAAATTATGGCAGGTAACTGTAACTTCGATACTAATTATGAGAGGTAACAGCAACTTCGTTACTAATTATGACAAGTAACTGTAATTTCGATACTAATTATGGCTGGTAAATGTAACTTCGTTACTAATTATGAGAAGTAACTTTAATTTCGATACAAATTATGGCAGGTAACTGTAATTTCGATACTAATTACGACAGGTAACAGTATCTTCGATACTAATTATGACAAGGAACTGTAATTTCGATACAAATTATGGCAGGTAACTGTAATTTCGATACTAATTATGACAGGTATCTGTAACTTCGATACTAATTATGACAGGAAACTGTAACTTCGTTACTAATTATGACAATTAACTGTAATTTCGATACAAATTATGACAGGTAACTGTACCTTTGTTACTAATTATGTCAAGTAACTGTAATTTCGATACAAATTATGGCAGGTAACAGTAACTTAGATACTAATTAGACAGGTAACAGTAACTTCGATATTAATTATGACAGGAAACTCTACCTTCGTTACTATTTATGACAAGTAACTGTAATATTGATATAAAATTATGGTAGGTAACTGTAACTTCAATACTAATGATGACAGGTAACAATAACTTCGATACTAATTATGACAGGTAACTGTAACTTCGTTACTAATTATGACAAGTAACTTTAATTTCGATACTAATTATGGCAGGTAACTGTAACTTCGTTACTAATTAGGACAAGTCCCTGTAATTTCGATAAAAATTATGGCAGGTAACTGTAATTCGATACTAATTATGACAAGTAAATGTAACTTCGATATTAATTATGACATGTAACTGTAACTTCGTTACTAATTATGACAAGTAACTGTAATTTCGATACAAATTATGGCAGGTAACTCTAACATCGATACTAATTATGACAGGTAACTGTAACTTCGATACTAATTATGACAAGTAACTATAACTTCGATACAAATTATGACAGGTAACTGTAACGTCGAAACTAATTATGATAAGAAAATCTAACTTCGTTACTAATTATGACAAGTAACTGTAATTTTGATAAAAAAAATTATGGTAGGTAATTGTAACTTCAATACTAATTATGACAGGCAACAGTAACGTCGATACTAATTATGACAAGTAACAGTACCTTCGATGCTAATTATGACAGGTATCTGTAACTTCGATACTAATTATGACAAGGAACTGTAATTTCGATACAAATTACGGCAGGTAACTGTAACTTCGTTACTATTTATGACATGTAACGGTAATTTTGATAAAAAATTATGGTAGGTAACTGTAACATCAATACTAATTATGACAGGTAACAATAACTTCGATACTAATTATGACAGGTAACCGTTACTTCGTTACTAATTATTACATGTCCTGTAATTTCGATACAAATTATGGCATGTAACTGTAATTTCGATACTAATTATGACAGTCAACAGTAACTTCGATACTAATTATGACTGGAAACTGTAACTTCGTTACTAATTATGACAAGTAACTGTAATTTCGATACAAATTATGACAGGTAACTGTAACTTCGTTACTAATTATGACAAGTAACTGGAATTTCGATGCAAATTATGGCAGTTAACAGTACCTTCGGTACTAATTATGACAGGCAACTGTAACTTCGATACTAAGTATGACAAGGAACTGTAATTTCGATACAAATTATGGCAGGTAACTGTAACTTCGTTACTAATTATGACAGGTAACAGTAACTTCGATACTAATTATGACAAGTAACAGTAACTTCGATACTAATTATGACAAGTAATTGTAACTACGATACTAATAATGACAGGTAACTGTAACTTCGTTACTAATTATGACAAGTAACTGTAATTTCGATACAAATTTTGGCAGGTAACTGTAACTTCGATACTAATTATCACAGGTAACAGTAACTTCGATACTAATTATGACAAGTAACTGTAACTTCGATACTAGTTATGACAGGTAACTGTAACTTCGTTACTAATTATGACAAGTAACTGTAATTTCGATTAAAATTATGGCGGGTAACTGTAACTTCGATACTAATTATGACAGGTAACAGTAACCTCGATACTAATTATGACAAGTAACTATAACTTCGATACAAATTATGACAGGTAACTGTAACTTCGATACTAATTATGACAAGAAACTATATCTTCGTTACTAATTATGACAAGTAACTGTAATTTTGATAAAAAATTATGGTAGGTAACTGTAACTTCAATACTAATTATGACAGGTAAGAGTAACGTCGATATTAATTATGACAAGTAACAGTACCTTCGATGCTAATTATGACAGGTAACTCTAACTTGGATACTAATTATGACAAGGAACTGTAATTTCGATACAAATTATGGCAGGTAACTGTAACTTCGTTTCTAATTATGACAAGTACCTGTAATTTCGATACAATTTTTGGCAGGTAACTGTAACTTCGATACTAATTATGACAAGGAACTGTAATTTCGATACATATTATGGCAGGTACTGTAACTTCGTTACTAATTATGACAAGTAACTGTAATTTCGATACAAATTTTGGCAGGTAACTGTAAGTTCGATACTAATTATGACAGGTAGCAGTAACTTCGATACTAATTATGACAAGTAACTGTAACTTCGATACTAATTATGACAGGTAATTGTAACTTCGATACAATTTATGACAAGTAACTGTAATTTCGATAAAAATTATGACAGGTAACAGTAACTTCGATAATAATTATGACAAGTTACTGGAACTTTGTTACTAATTATGAGATGTAACTGTAATTTCGATACAAATTAAGGCAGTAAACTGTAACTTCGATACTAATTATGACAGGTAACAGTAACTTCGATACTAATTATGACAAGTAACTGTAACTTCGATACTAATTATGACAAGTAACTGTAACTTCGATACTAATTATGACAAGTAACTCTAACTTCGTTACTAATTATTACAAGTAACTGTAATTATGATAAAAAATTATGGCAGGTAACTGTAACTTCGATACTAATTATGAGAGGTAACAGCAACTTCGTTACTAATTATGACAAGTAACTGTAATTTCGATACTAATTATGGCTTGTAAATGTAACTTCGTTACTAATTATGAGAAGTAACTTTAATTTCGATACAAATTATGGCAGGTAACTGTAATTTCGATACTAATTACGACAGGTAACAGTATCTTCGATACTAATTATGACAAGGAACTGTAATTTCGATACAAATTATGGCAGGTAACTGTAATTTCGATACTAATTATGACAGGTATCTGTAACTTCGATACTAATTATGACAGGAAACTGTAACTTCGTTACTAATTATGACAATTAACTGTAATTTCGATACAAATTATGACAGGTAACTGTACCTTTGTTACTAATTATGTCAAGTAACTGTAATTTCGATACAAATTATGGCAGGTAACAGTAACTTAGATACTAATTAGACAGGTAACAGTAACTTCGATATTAATTATGACAGGAAACTCTACCTTCGTTACTATTTATGACAAGTAACTGTAATATTGATATAAAATTATGGTAGGTAACTGTAACTTCAATACTAATGATGACAGGTAACAATAACTTCGATACTAATTATGACAGGTAACTGTAACTTCGTTACTAATTATGACAAGTAACTTTAATTTCGATACTAATTATGGCAGGTAACTGTAACTTCGTTACTAATTAGGACAAGTCCCTGTAATTTCGATAAAAATTATGGCAGGTAACTGTAATTCGATACTAATTATGACAAGTAAATGTAACTTCGATATTAATTATGACATGTAACTGTAACTTCGTTACTAATTATGACAAGTAACTGTAATTTCGATACAAATTATGGCAGGTAACTCTAACATCGATACTAATTATGACAGGTAACTGTAACTTCGATACTAATTATGACAAGTAACTATAACTTCGATACAAATTATGACAGGTAATTGTAACGTCGAAACTAATTATGATAAGAAAATCTAACTTCGTTACTAATTATGACAAGTAACTGTAATTTTGATAAAAAAAATTATGGTAGGTAATTGTAACTTCAATACTAATTATGACAGGCAACAGTAACGTCGATACTAATTATGACAAGTAACAGTACCTTCGATGCTAATTATGACAGGTATCTGTAACTTCGATACTAATTATGACAAGGAACTGTAATTTCGATACAAATTACGGCAGGTAACTGTAACTTCGTTACTATTTATGACATGTAACGGTAATTTTGATAAAAAATTATGGTAGGTAACTGTAACATCAATACTAATTATGACAGGTAACAATAACTTCGATACTAATTATGACAGGTAACCGTTACTTCGTTACTAATTATTACATGTCCTGTAATTTCGATACAAATTATGGCATGTAACTGTAATTTCGATACTAATTATGACAGTCAACAGTAACTTCGATACTAATTATGACTGGAAACTGTAACTTCGTTACTAATTATGACAAGTAACTGTAATTTCGATACAAATTATGACAGGTAACTGTAACTTCGTTACTAATTATGACAAGTAACTGGAATTTCGATGCAAATTATGGCAGGTAACAGTACCTTCAGTACTAATTATGACAGGCAACTGTAACTTCGATACTAAGTATGACAAGGAACTGTAATTTCGATACAAATTATGGCAGGTAACTGTAACTTCGTTACTAATTATGACAGGTAACAGTAACTTCGATACTAATTATGACAAGTAACAGTAACTTCGATACTAATTATGACAAGTAATTGTAACTACGATACTAATAATGACAGGTAACTGTAACTTCGTTACTAATTATGACAAGTAACTGTAATTTCGATACAAATTTTGGCAGGTAACTGTAACTTCGATACTAATTATCACAGGTAACAGTAACTTCGATACTAATTATGACAAGTAACTGTAACTTCGATACTAGTTATGACAGGTAACTGTAACTTCGTTACTAATTATGACAAGTAACTGTAATTTCGATTAAAATTATGGCGGGTAACTGTAACTTCGATACTAATTATGACAGGTAACAGTAACCTCGATACTAATTATGACAAGTAACTATAACTTCGATACAAATTATGACAGGTAACTGTAACTTCGATACTAATTATGACAAGAAACTATATCTTCGTTACTAATTATGACAAGTAACTGTAATTTTGATAAAAAATTATGGTAGGTAACTGTAACTTCAATACTAATTATGACAGGTAAGAGTAACGTCGATATTAATTATGACAAGTAACAGTACCTTCGATGCTAATTATGACAGGTAACTCTAACTTGGATACTAATTATGACAAGGAACTGTAATTTCGATACAAATTATGGCAGGTAACTGTAACTTCGTTTCTAATTATGACAAGTACCTGTAATTTCGATACAATTTTTGGCAGGTAACTGTAACTTCGATACTAATTATGACAAGTCCCTGTAATTTTGATACAAATTATGGGAGGTAACTGTTTCTTCCATACTAATTATGACAGGTAACAGTAACTTCGATACTAATTATGACAAGTAACTGTAATTTCGATACAAATTATGACAGGTGACTGTAACTTCGTTACTAATTACGACAAGTAACAGTACCTCCGATGCTAATTATGACAGGTAACTGTAACTTCGATACTAATTATGACAAGGAACAGTAATTTCGATACATATTGTGGCACGTAACTGTAACTTCGATACTAATTATGACAGGTAACAGTAACTTCGATACTAATTATGACAAGTAACTGTAACATCGATACTAATTATGACGGGTAACTGGAACTTCGTTACTAATTATGACAAGTAACTGTAATTTCAATACAAATTATGGCAGGTAACTGTAACTTCGATACTAATTATGGCAGGTAACTGTAACTTCGATACTAATTATGAGAGGTAACAGGAACTTCGATGCTAATTATGACAGGTAACTGTAACTTCGATACTAATTATGACAAGTAACTGTAATTTCGTTACAAATTATGGCAGGTAACAGTACCTTCGATATTAATTATGACAGGTAACTGTAACTTCGATACTAATTATGACAGGAAACTGTAACTTCGTTACTAATTATGACAAGTAACTGTAATTTCGATACAAATTATGACAGGTGACTGTAACTTCGTTACTAATTACGACAAGTAACAGTACCTCCGATGCTAATTATGACAGGTAACTGTAACTTCGATACTAATTATGACAAGGAACAGTAATTTCGATACATATTGTGGCACGTAACTGTAACTTCGATACTAATTATGACAGGTAACAGTAACTTCGATACTAATTATGACAAGTAACTGTAACATCGATACTAATTATGACGGGTAACTGGAACTTCGTTACTAATTATGACAAGTAACTGTAATTTCGATACAAATTATGGCAGGTAACTGTAACTTCGATACTAATTAATACAGGTACCAGTATCTTCGATATTAATTATGACAGGTTACTGTAACATCGTTACTAATTATGTCAAGTAACTGTAACTTCGATACTAATTATGACAAGTTACTGTAACTTCGATACTAATTGTGACAGGTAACAGTAACTTCGATATTAATTATGACAAGTTACAGTAACTTTGATACTAATTATGACAAGTAATTGTAATTTCGATACAAATTTTGGCAGGTAACTGTAACTTCGATACTTATTATGACAGGTAACTGTAACTTCATTACAAATTATGACAAGAAACTGTAACATCGATACTAATTAGGACAGGTAACTGTTACTTCGATACTAATTATGACAAGTAACTGTAGTTTCGATAGAAATTTTAGCAGGTAACTGTAACTTGGATGCTAATTATGACAGGTAACAGTAACTTCGATACTAATTATGACAAGTAACTGCAACTTCGTTACTAATTATGACAAGTAACTCTATTTTTGATAAAAAATTATGGCAGGTAACTGTAACATCGATACTAATTATGACAGGTAACAGTATCTTCGATACTAATTATGACAAGTAACTATAACTTCGATACAAATTATGACAGGCAACTGTAACTTCGATACTAATTATGACAAGAAACTCTAACTTCGTTACTAATTATGACAAGTAACTGAAATTTTGATAAAAAATTATGGTAGGTAACTGTAACTTCAATACTAATTATGACAGGTAAAAGTAACGTCGATACTAATTATGACAAGTAACAGTAACTTCGATACTAATTATGACAAGTAATTTTAACTTCGATACTAATAATGACAGGTAACTGTAACTTCGTTACTAATTATGACAAGTAACTGTAATTTCGGTACAAATTTTGGCAGGTAACTGTAACTTCGATACTAATTATGACAGGTAACAGTAACTTCGATACTAATTATGACAAGTAACTGTTACTTCGATACTAATTATGACAGGTAACTGTAACTTCGTTACTAATTATGACAAGTAACTGTAATTTCGATTCAAATTATGGCGGGTAACTGCAACTTCGATACTAATTATGACAGGTAACAGTATCTTCGGTACTAATTATGACAGGAAACTGTAACTTCGTTACTAATTATGACAAGTAACTGTAATTTCGATACAATTTATGACAGATAACTGTAACTTAGTTACTAATTATGACAAATAACAGTACCTTCGATGCTAATTATGACAGGTAACTGTAACTTCGTTACTAATTATGACAAGGAACTGTAATTTCGATACAAATTATGGCAGGTAACTGTAACTTCGTTTCTAATTATGACAAGTAACTGTAATTTCGATACAAATTATGGCAGGTAACTGTAACTTCGTTTCTAATTATGACAAGTAACTGTAACTTCAATACTAATTATGACAGGTAACAGTAACTTCGATACTAATTATGACAGGGAACTGTCACTTCGTTACTAATTATGACAAGTAACTTTAATTTCAATACTAATTATGGCAGGTAACTGTAACTTCGTTACTAATTATGACAAGTCCCTGTAATTTCGATACAAATTATGGCAGGTAACTGTAACTTCCATAATAATTATGACAGGTAACAGTATCTTCGGTACTAATTATGACAGGAAACTGTAACTTCGTTACTAATTAGGACAAGTAACTGTAATTTCGATACAAATTATGACAGGTGACTGTAACTTCGTTACTAATTACGACAAGTAACAGTACCTCCGATGCTAATTATGACAGGTAACTGTAACTTCGATACTAATTATGACAAGGAACAGTAATTTCGATACATATTGTGGCACGTAACTGTAACTTCGATACTAATTATGACAGGTAACAGTAACTTCGATACTAATTATGACAAGTAACTGTAACATCGATACTAATTATGACGGGTAACTGGAACTTCGTTACTAATTATGACAAGTAACTGTAATTTCGATACAAATTATGGCAGGTAACTGTAACTTCGATACTAATTAATACAGGTACCAGTATCTTCGATATTAATTATGACAGGTTACTGTAACATCGTTACTAATTATGTCAAGTAACTGTAACTTCGATACTAATTATGACAAGTTACTGTAACTTCGATACTAATTGTGACAGGTAACAGTAACTTCGATATTAATTATGACAAGTTACAGTAACTTCGATACTAATTATGACAAGTAATTGTAATTTCGATACAAATTTTGGCAGGTAACTGTAACTTCGATACTTATTATGACAGGTAACTGTAACTTCATTACAAATTATGACAAGAAACTGTAACATCGATACTAATTAGGACAGGTAACTGTTACTTCGATACTAATTATGACAAGTAACTGTAGTTTCGATAGAAATTTTAGCAGGTAACTGTAACTTGGATGCTAATTATGACAGGTAACAGTAACTTCGATACTAATTATGACAAGTAACTGCAACTTCGTTACTAATTATGACAAGTAACTCTATTTTTGATAAAAAAATTATGGCAGGTAACTGTAACATCGATACTAATTATGACAGGTAACAGTATCTTCGATACTAATTATGACAAGTAACTATAACTTCGATACAAATTATGACAGGCAACTGTAACTTCGATACTAATTATGACAAGAAACTCTAACTTCGTTACTAATTATGACAAGTAACTGAAATTTTGATAAAAAATTATGGTAGGTAACTGTAACTTCAATACTAATTATGACAGGTAAAAGTAACGTCGATACTAATTATGACAAGTAACAGTAACTTCGATACTAATTATGACAAGTAATTTTAACTTCGATACTAATAATGACAGGTAACTGTAACTTCGTTACTAATTATGACAAGTAACTGTAATTTCGGTACAAATTTTGGCAGGTAACTGTAACTTCGATACTAATTATGACAGGTAACAGTAACTTCGATACTAATTATGACAAGTAACTGTTACTTCGATACTAATTATGACAGGTAACTGTAACTTCGTTACTAATTATGACAAGTAACTGTAATTTCGATTCAAATTATGGCGGGTAACTGCAACTTCGATACTAATTATGACAGGTAACAGTATCTTCGGTACTAATTATGACAGGAAACTGTAACTTCGTTACTAATTATGACAAGTAACTGTAATTTCGATACAATTTATGACAGATAACTGTAACTTAGTTACTAATTATGACAAATAACAGTACCTTCGATGCTAATTATGACAGGTAACTGTAACTTCGTTACTAATTATGACAAGGAACTGTAATTTCGATACAAATTATGGCAGGTAACTGTAACTTCGTTTCTAATTATGACAAGTAACTGTAATTTCGATACAAATTATGGCAGGTAACTGTAACTTCGTTTCTAATTATGACAAGTAACTGTAACTTCAATACTAATTATGACAGGTAACAGTAACTTCGATACTAATTATGACAGGGAACTGTCACTTCGTTACTAATTATGACAAGTAACTTTAATTTCAATACTAATTATGGCAGGTAACTGTAACTTCGTTACTAATTATGACAAGTCCCTGTAATTTCGATACAAATTATGGCAGGTAACTGTAACTTCCATAATAATTATGACAGGTAACAGTATCTTCGGTACTAATTATGACAGGAAACTGTAACTTCGTTACTAATTAGGAGAAGTAACTGCAATTTCGATACAATTTATGACAGATAACTGTAACTTAGTTACTAATTATGACAAGTAACAGTACCTTCGATGCTAATTATGACAGGTAACTGTAACTTCGATACTAATTATGACAAGGAACTGTAATTTCGATACAAATTATGGCAGGTAATTGTAACTTCGTTTCTAATTATGACAAGTAACTGTAATTTCGATAAAAATTTTGGCAGGTAACTGTAACTTCGATACTAATTACGACAATTCCCTGTAATTTCGATACAAATTATGGGAGGTAACTGTAACTTCCATACTAATTATGACAGGTAACAGTAACTTCGATACTAATTATGACAGGAAACTGTAACTTCGTTACTAATTATGACAAGTAACTGTAATACAAATTATGACAGGTGACTGTAACTTCGTTACTAATTACGACAAGTAACAGTACCTTCGATGCTAATTATGACAGGTAACTGTAACTTCGATACTAATTATGACAAGGAACAGTAATTTCGATACAAATTGTGGCAGGTAACTGTAACTTCGATACTAATTATGACAGGTAACAGTAACTTCGATACTAATTATGACATGTAACTGTAACTTCGATACTACTTATGACAGGTAACTGGAACTTCGTTACTAATTATGACAAGTAACTGTAATTTCGATACAAATTATGGCAGGTAACTGTAACTTCGATACTAATTATGGCAGGTAACTGTAACTTCGATACTAATTATGAGAGGTAACAGGAACTTCGATGATAATTATGACAGGTAACTGTAACTTCGTTGCTAATTATGACAAGTAACTGTAATTTCGTTACAAATTATGGCAGGTAACAGTACCTTCGATATTAATTATGACAGGTAACTGTAACTTCAAAACTAATTATGACAAGGAACTGTAATTTCGATACAAATTATGGCAGCTAACTGTAACTTTGATACTAATTATGACCGGTAACAGTTACTTCGATACTAATTACGACAAGTAACTGTAACTTCGTTACTAATTATGACAAGTAACTCTATTTTTTATAAAAAATTATGGCAGGTAACTGTAACTTCGATAATAATTAATACAGGTAACAGTAACTTCGATAATAAATATGACAGGTTACTGTAACATCGTTACTAATTATGTCAAGTAACTGTAACTTCGATACTAATTATGACAAGAAACTGTAATTTCGATACAAATTATGGCAGGTAACAGTACCTTCGATACTAATTATTACTGGTAACTGTAACTTCGATACTAATTATGAAAAGGAACTGTAATTTCGATACAAATTATGGCAGGTAACTTTAACTTCGATACTAATTATGACAGGTAACAGTAACTTCGATACTAATTATGACAAGTAACTATAACATCGATACTAATTATGACAGGGAACTGTCACTTCGTTACTAATTATGACAAGTAACTTTAATTTCAATACTAATTATGGCAGGTAACTGTAACTTCGATACTAATTATGACAGGTAACAGTATATTCGATACTAATTATGACATGTAACTGTAACTTCGATACTAATTATGACAGGTAACTGTAACTTCCTTACTATTTATGACAAGTAACTGTAATTTCGATACAAATTATGGCGGGTAACTGTAACTTCGATACTAATTATGACAGGTAACAGTAACCTCGATACTAATTATGACAAGTAACTATAAATTCGATACAAATTATGACAGGTAACTGTAACTTCGATACTAATTATGACAAGAAACTCTAACTTCGTTACTAATTATGACAAGTAACTGTAATTTTGATAAAAATTATGGTAGGTAACTGTAACTTCAATACTAATTAAGACAGGTAACAGTAACTTCGATTCTAATTATGACAGGGAACTGTCACTTCGTTACTAATTATGGCAAGTAACTTTAATTTCAATACTAATTATGGCAGGTAACTGTAACTTCGTTACTAATTATGACAAGTCCCTGTAATTTCGATACAAATTATGGCAGGTAACTGTAACTTCCATAATAATTATGACAGATAACAGTATCTTCGAACCTAATTATGACAGGAAACTGTAACTTCGTTACTAATTATGACAAGTAACTGTAATGTCGATACAATTTATGACAGGTAACTGTAACTTAGTTACTAATTATGACAAGTAACAGTAACTTCGATGCTAATTATGACACGTAACTGTAACTTCGATACTAATTATGACAAGGAACTGTAATTTCGATACATATTATGGCAGGTACTGTAACTTCGTTACTAATTATGACAAGTAACTGTAATTTCGATACAAATTTTGGCAGGTAACTGTAAGTTCGATACTAATTATGACAGGTAGCAGTAACTTCGATACTAATTATGACAAGTAACTGTAACTTCGATACTAATTATGACAGGTAATTGTAACTTCGATACAATTTATGACAAGTAACTGTAATTTCGATAAAAATTATGACAGGTAACAGTAACTTCGATAATAATTATGACAAGTTACTGGAACTTTGTTACTAATTATGAGATGTAACTGTAATTTCGATACAAATTAAGGCAGTAAACTGTAACTTCGATACTAATTATGACAGGTAACAGTAACTTCGATACTAATTATGACAAGTAACTGTAACTTCGATACTAATTATGACAAGTAACTGTAACTTCGATACTAATTATGACAAGTAACTCTAACTTCGTTACTAATTATTACAAGTAACTGTAATTATGATAAAAAATTATGGCAGGTAACTGTAACTTCGATACTAATTATGAGAGGTAACAGCAACTTCGTTACTAATTATGACAAGTAACTGTAATTTCGATACTAATTATGGCTGGTAAATGTAACTTCGTTACTAATTATGAGAAGTAACTTTAATTTCGATACAAATTATGGCAGGTAACTGTAATTTCGATACTAATTACGACAGGTAACAGTATCTTCGATACTAATTATGACAAGGAACTGTAATTTCGATACAAATTATGGCAGGTAACTGTAATTTCGATACTAATTATGACAGGTATCTGTAACTTCGATACTAATTATGACAGGAAACTGTAACTTCGTTACTAATTATGACAATTAACTGTAATTTCGATACAAATTATGACAGGTAACTGTACCTTTGTTACTAATTATGTCAAGTAACTGTAATTTCGATACAAATTATGGCAGGTAACAGTAACTTAGATACTAATTAGACAGGTAACAGTAACTTCGATATTAATTATGACAGGAAACTCTACCTTCGTTACTATTTATGACAAGTAACTGTAATATTGATATAAAATTATGGTAGGTAACTGTAACTTCAATACTAATGATGACAGGTAACAATAACTTCGATACTAATTATGACAGGTAACTGTAACTTCGTTACTAATTATGACAAGTAACTTTAATTTCGATACTAATTATGGCAGGTAACTGTAACTTCGTTACTAATTAGGACAAGTCCCTGTAATTTCGATAAAAATTATGGCAGGTAACTGTAATTCGATACTAATTATGACAAGTAAATGTAACTTCGATATTAATTATGACATGTAACTGTAACTTCGTTACTAATTATGACAAGTAACTGTAATTTCGATACAAATTATGGCAGGTAACTCTAACATCGATACTAATTATGACAGGTAACTGTAACTTCGATACTAATTATGACAAGTAACTATAACTTCGATACAAATTATGACAGGTAACTGTAACGTCGAAACTAATTATGATAAGAAAATCTAACTTCGTTACTAATTATGACAAGTAACTGTAATTTTGATAAAAAAAATTATGGTAGGTAATTGTAACTTCAATACTAATTATGACAGGCAACAGTAACGTCGATACTAATTATGACAAGTAACAGTACCTTCGATGCTAATTATGACAGGTATCTGTAACTTCGATACTAATTATGACAAGGAACTGTAATTTCGATACAAATTACGGCAGGTAACTGTAACTTCGTTACTATTTATGACATGTAACGGTAATTTTGATAAAAAATTATGGTAGGTAACTGTAACATCAATACTAATTATGACAGGTAACAATAACTTCGATACTAATTATGACAGGTAACCGTTACTTCGTTACTAATTATTACATGTCCTGTAATTTCGATACAAATTATGGCATGTAACTGTAATTTCGATACTAATTATGACAGTCAACAGTAACTTCGATACTAATTATGACTGGAAACTGTAACTTCGTTACTAATTATGACAAGTAACTGTAATTTCGATACAAATTATGACAGGTAACTGTAACTTCGTTACTAATTATGACAAGTAACTGGAATTTCGATGCAAATTATGGCAGGTAACAGTACCTTCGGTACTAATTATGACAGGCAACTGTAACTTCGATACTAAGTATGACAAGGAACTGTAATTTCGATACAAATTATGGCAGGTAACTGTAACTTCGTTACTAATTATGACAGGTAACAGTAACTTCGATACTAATTATGACAAGTAACAGTAACTTCGATACTAATTATGACAAGTAATTGTAACTACGATACTAATAATGACAGGTAACTGTAACTTCGTTACTAATTATGACAAGTAACTGTAATTTCGATACAAATTTTGGCAGGTAACTGTAACTTCGATACTAATTATCACAGGTAACAGTAACTTCGATACTAATTATGACAAGTAACTGTAACTTCGATACTAGTTATGACAGGTAACTGTAACTTCGTTACTAATTATGACAAGTAACTGTAATTTCGATTAAAATTATGGCGGGTAACTGTAACTTCGATACTAATTATGACAGGTAACAGTAACCTCGATACTAATTATGACAAGTAACTATAACTTCGATACAAATTATGACAGGTAACTGTAACTTCGATACTAATTATGACAAGAAACTATATCTTCGTTACTAATTATGACAAGTAACTGTAATTTTGATAAAAAATTATGGTAGGTAACTGTAACTTCAATACTAATTATGACAGGTAAGAGTAACGTCGATATTAATTATGACAAGTAACAGTACCTTCGATGCTAATTATGACAGGTAACTCTAACTTGGATACTAATTATGACAAGGAACTGTAATTTCGATACAAATTATGGCAGGTAACTGTAACTTCGTTTCTAATTATGACAAGTACCTGTAATTTCGATACAATTTTTGGCAGGTAACTGTAACTTCGATACTAATTATGACAAGGAACTGTAATTTCGATACATATTATGGCAGGTACTGTAACTTCGTTACTAATTATGACAAGTAACTGTAATTTCGATACAAATTTTGGCAGGTAACTGTAAGTTCGATACTAATTATGACAGGTAGCAGTAACTTCGATACTAATTATGACAAGTAACTGTAACTTCGATACTAATTATGACAGGTAATTGTAACTTCGATACAATTTATGACAAGTAACTGTAATTTCGATAAAAATTATGACAGGTAACAGTAACTTCGATAATAATTATGACAAGTTACTGGAACTTTGTTACTAATTATGAGATGTAACTGTAATTTCGATACAAATTAAGGCAGTAAACTGTAACTTCGATACTAATTATGACAGGTAACAGTAACTTCGATACTAATTATGACAAGTAACTGTAACTTCGATACTAATTATGACAAGTAACTGTAACTTCGATACTAATTATGACAAGTAACTCTAACTTCGTTACTAATTATTACAAGTAACTGTAATTATGATAAAAAATTATGGCAGGTAACTGTAACTTCGATACTAATTATGAGAGGTAACAGCAACTTCGTTACTAATTATGACAAGTAACTGTAATTTCGATACTAATTATGGCTGGTAAATGTAACTTCGTTACTAATTATGAGAAGTAACTTTAATTTCGATACAAATTATGGCAGGTAACTGTAATTTCGATACTAATTACGACAGGTAACAGTATCTTCGATACTAATTATGACAAGGAACTGTAATTTCGATACAAATTATGGCAGGTAACTGTAATTTCGATACTAATTATGACAGGTATCTGTAACTTCGATACTAATTATGACAGGAAACTGTAACTTCGTTACTAATTATGACAATTAACTGTAATTTCGATACAAATTATGACAGGTAACTGTACCTTTGTTACTAATTATGTCAAGTAACTGTAATTTCGATACAAATTATGGCAGGTAACTGTAACTTCGTTACTAATTATGACAAGTAACTGTAATTTCGATACAATTTATGACAGATAACTGTAACTTAGTTACTAATTATGACAAATAACAGTACCTTCGATGCTAATTATGACAGGTAACTGTAACTTCGTTACTAATTATGACAAGGAACTGTAATTTCGATACTAGTTATGACAGGTAACTGTAACTTCGTTACTAATTATGACAAGTAACTGTAATTTTGATAAAAATTATGGTAGGTAACTGTAACTTCAATACTAATTAAGACAGGTAACAGTAACTTCGATTCAAATTATGACAGGTAACTGTAACTTCGTTACTAATTATCACAAGTAACTGTAATTTCGATACAAATTATGGCAGGTAACAGTAACTTCGATACTAATTAGACAGGTAACAGAAACTTTGATACTATTTATGACAGGAAACTCTACCTTCGTTACTAATTATGACAAGTAACTGTAATTTTGATAAAAAATTATGGTAGGAAACTGTAACATCAATACTAATTATGACAGGTAACAGTAACTTCGATACTAATTATGACAGGTACTGTAACTTCGTTACTAATTATGACAAGTAAATGTAACTTCGATACTAATTATGACAGGTAACAGTAACCTCGATACTAATTATGACAAGTAACTATAAATTCGATACAAATTATGACAGGTAACTGTAACTTCGATACTAATTATGACAAGAAACTCTAACTTCGTTACTAATTATGACAAGTAACTGTAATTTTGATAAAAATTATGGTAGGTAACTGTAACTTCAATACTAATTAAGACAGGTAACAGTAACTTCGATTCTAATTATGACAGGGAACTGTCACTTCGTTACTAATTATGGCAAGTAACTTTAATTTCAATACTAATTATGGCAGGTAACTGTAACTTCGTTACTAATTATGACAAGTCCCTGTAATTTCGATACAAATTATGGCAGGTAACTGTAACTTCCATAATAATTATGACAGATAACAGTATCTTCGAACCTAATTATGACAGGAAACTGTAACTTCGTTACTAATTATGACAAGTAACTGTAATGTCGATACAATTTATGACAGGTAACTGTAACTTAGTTACTAATTATGACAAGTAACAGTAACTTCGATGCTAATTATGACACGTAACTGTAACTTCGATACTAATTATGACAAGGAACTGTAATTTCGATACATATTATGGCAGGTACTGTAACTTCGTTACTAATTATGACAAGTAACTGTAATTTCGATACAAATTTTGGCAGGTAACTGTAAGTTCGATACTAATTATGACAGGTAGCAGTAACTTCGATACTAATTATGACAAGTAACTGTAACTTCGATACTAATTATGACAGGTAATTGTAACTTCGATACAATTTATGACAAGTAACTGTAATTTCGATAAAAATTATGACAGGTAACAGTAACTTCGATAATAATTATGACAAGTTACTGGAACTTTGTTACTAATTATGAGATGTAACTGTAATTTCGATACAAATTAAGGCAGTAAACTGTAACTTCGATACTAATTATGACAGGTAACAGTAACTTCGATACTAATTATGACAAGTAACTGTAACTTCGATACTAATTATGACAAGTAACTGTAACTTCGATACTAATTATGACAAGTAACTCTAACTTCGTTACTAATTATTACAAGTAACTGTAATTATGATAAAAAATTATGGCAGGTAACTGTAACTTCGATACTAATTATGAGAGGTAACAGCAACTTCGTTACTAATTATGACAAGTAACTGTAATTTCGATACTAATTATGGCTGGTAAATGTAACTTCGTTACTAATTATGAGAAGTAACTTTAATTTCGATACAAATTATGGCAGGTAACTGTAATTTCGATACTAATTACGACAGGTAACAGTATCTTCGATACTAATTATGACAAGGAACTGTAATTTCGATACAAATTATGGCAGGTAACTGTAATTTCGATACTAATTATGACAGGTATCTGTAACTTCGATACTAATTATGACAGGAAACTGTAACTTCGTTACTAATTATGACAATTAACTGTAATTTCGATACAAATTATGACAGGTAACTGTACCTTTGTTACTAATTATGTCAAGTAACTGTAATTTCGATACAAATTATGGCAGGTAACAGTAACTTAGATACTAATTAGACAGGTAACAGTAACTTCGATATTAATTATGACAGGAAACTCTACCTTCGTTACAATTTATGACAAGTAACTGTAATATTGATATAAAATTATGGTAGGTAACTGTAACTTCAATACTAATGATGACAGGTAACAATAACTTCGATACTAATTATGACAGGTAACTGTAACTTCGTTACTAATTATGACAAGTAACTTTAATTTCGATACTAATTATGGCAGGTAACTGTAACTTCGTTACTAATTAGGACAAGTCCCTGTAATTTCGATAAAAATTATGGCAGGTAACTGTAATTCGATACTAATTATGACAAGTAAATGTAACTTCGATATTAATTATGACATGTAACTGTAACTTCGTTACTAATTATGACAAGTAACTGTAATTTCGATACAAATTATGGCAGGTAACTCTAACATCGATACTAATTATGACAGGTAACTGTAACTTCGATACTAATTATGACAAGTAACTATAACTTCGATACAAATTATGACAGGTAACTGTAACGTCGAAACTAATTATGATAAGAAAATCTAACTTCGTTACTAATTATGACAAGTAACTGTAATTTTGATAAAAAAAATTATGGTAGGTAATTGTAACTTCAATACTAATTATGACAGGCAACAGTAACGTCGATACTAATTATGACAAGTAACAGTACCTTCGATGCTAATTATGACAGGTATCTGTAACTTCGATACTAATTATGACAAGGAACTGTAATTTCGATACAAATTACGGCAGGTAACTGTAACTTCGTTACTATTTATGACATGTAACGGTAATTTTGATAAAAAATTATGGTAGGTAACTGTAACATCAATACTAATTATGACAGGTAACAATAACTTCGATACTAATTATGACAGGTAACCGTTACTTCGTTACTAATTATTACATGTCCTGTAATTTCGATACAAATTATGGCATGTAACTGTAATTTCGATACTAATTATGACAGTCAACAGTAACTTCGATACTAATTATGACTGGAAACTGTAACTTCGTTACTAATTATGACAAGTAACTGTAATTTCGATACAAATTATGACAGGTAACTGTAACTTCGTTACTAATTATGACAAGTAACTGGAATTTCGATGCAAATTATGGCAGGTAACAGTACCTTCGGTACTAATTATGACAGGCAACTGTAACTTCGATACTAAGTATGACAAGGAACTGTAATTTCGATACAAATTATGGCAGGTAACTGTAACTTCGTTACTAATTATGACAGGTAACAGTAACTTCGATACTAATTATGACAAGTAACAGTAACTTCGATACTAATTATGACAAGTAATTGTAACTACGATACTAATAATGACAGGTAACTGTAACTTCGTTACTAATTATGACAAGTAACTGTAATTTCGATACAAATTTTGGCAGGTAACTGTAACTTCGATACTAATTATCACAGGTAACAGTAACTTCGATACTAATTATGACAAGTAACTGTAACTTCGATACTAGTTATGACAGGTAACTGTAACTTCGTTACTAATTATGACAAGTAACTGTAATTTCGATTAAAATTATGGCGGGTAACTGTAACTTCGATACTAATTATGACAGGTAACAGTAACCTCGATACTAATTATGACAAGTAACTATAACTTCGATACAAATTATGACAGGTAACTGTAACTTCGATACTAATTATGACAAGAAACTATATCTTCGTTACTAATTATGACAAGTAACTGTAATTTTGATAAAAAATTATGGTAGGTAACTGTAACTTCAATACTAATTATGACAGGTAAGAGTAACGTCGATATTAATTATGACAAGTAACAGTACCTTCGATGCTAATTATGACAGGTAACTCTAACTTGGATACTAATTATGACAAGGAACTGTAATTTCGATACAAATTATGGCAGGTAACTGTAACTTCGTTTCTAATTATGACAAGTACCTGTAATTTCGATACAATTTTTGGCAGGTAACTGTAACTTCGATACTAATTATGACAAGGAACTGTAATTTCGATACATATTATGGCAGGTACTGTAACTTCGTTACTAATTATGACAAGTAACTGTAATTTCGATACAAATTTTGGCAGGTAACTGTAAGTTCGATACTAATTATGACAGGTAGCAGTAACTTCGATACTAATTATGACAAGTAACTGTAACTTCGATACTAATTATGACAGGTAATTGTAACTTCGATACAATTTATGACAAGTAACTGTAATTTCGATAAAAATTATGACAGGTAACAGTAACTTCGATAATAATTATGACAAGTTACTGGAACTTTGTTACTAATTATGAGATGTAACTGTAATTTCGATACAAATTAAGGCAGTAAACTGTAACTTCGATACTAATTATGACAGGTAACAGTAACTTCGATACTAATTATGACAAGTAACTGTAACTTCGATACTAATTATGACAAGTAACTGTAACTTCGATACTAATTATGACAAGTAACTCTAACTTCGTTACTAATTATTACAAGTAACTGTAATTATGATAAAAAATTATGGCAGGTAACTGTAACTTCGATACTAATTATGAGAGGTAACAGCAACTTCGTTACTAATTATGACAAGTAACTGTAATTTCGATACTAATTATGGCTGGTAAATGTAACTTCGTTACTAATTATGAGAAGTAACTTTAATTTCGATACAAATTATGGCAGGTAACTGTAATTTCGATACTAATTACGACAGGTAACAGTATCTTCGATACTAATTATGACAAGGAACTGTAATTTCGATACAAATTATGGCAGGTAACTGTAATTTCGATACTAATTATGACAGGTATCTGTAACTTCGATACTAATTATGACAGGAAACTGTAACTTCGTTACTAATTATGACAATTAACTGTAATTTCGATACAAATTATGACAGGTAACTGTACCTTTGTTACTAATTATGTCAAGTAACTGTAATTTCGATACAAATTATGGCAGGTAAGAGTAACTTAGATACTAATTAGACAGGTAACAGTAACTTCGATATTAATTATGACAGGAAACTCTACCTTCGTTACTATTTATGACAAGTAACTGTAATATTGATATAAAATTATGGTAGGTAACTGTAACTTCAATACTAATGATGACAGGTAACAATAACTTCGATACTAATTATGACAGGTAACTGTAACTTCGTTACTAATTATGACAAGTAACTTTAATTTCGATACTAATTATGGCAGGTAACTGTAACTTCGTTACTAATTAGGACAAGTCCCTGTAATTTCGATAAAAATTATGGCAGGTAACTGTAATTCGATACTAATTATGACAAGTAAATGTAACTTCGATATTAATTATGACATGTAACTGTAACTTCGTTACTAATTATGACAAGTAACTGTAATTTCGATACAAATTATGGCAGGTAACTCTAACATCGATACTAATTATGACAGGTAACTGTAACTTCGATACTAATTATGACAAGTAACTATAACTTCGATACAAATTATGACAGGTAACTGTAACGTCGAAACTAATTATGATAAGAAAATCTAACTTCGTTACTAATTATGACAAGTAACTGTAATTTTGATAAAAAAAATTATGGTAGGTAATTGTAACTTCAATACTAATTATGACAGGCAACAGTAACGTCGATACTAATTATGACAAGTAACAGTACCTTCGATGCTAATTATGACAGGTATCTGTAACTTCGATACTAATTATGACAAGGAACTGTAATTTCGATACAAATTACGGCAGGTAACTGTAACTTCGTTACTATTTATGACATGTAACGGTAATTTTGATAAAAAATTATGGTAGGTAACTGTAACATCAATACTAATTATGACAGGTAACAATAACTTCGATACTAATTATGACAGGTAACCGTTACTTCGTTACTAATTATTACATGTCCTGTAATTTCGATACAAATTATGGCATGTAACTGTAATTTCGATACTAATTATGACAGTCAACAGTAACTTCGATACTAATTATGACTGGAAACTGTAACTTCGTTACTAATTATGACAAGTAACTGTAATTTCGATACAAATTATGACAGGTAACTGTAACTTCGTTACTAATTATGACAAGTAACTGGAATTTCGATGCAAATTATGGCAGGTAACAGTACCTTCGGTACTAATTATGACAGGCAACTGTAACTTCGATACTAAGTATGACAAGGAACTGTAATTTCGATACAAATTATGGCAGGTAACTGTAACTTCGTTACTAATTATGACAGGTAACAGTAACTTCGATACTAATTATGACAAGTAACAGTAACTTCGATACTAATTATGACAAGTAATTGTAACTACGATACTAATAATGACAGGTAACTGTAACTTCGTTACTAATTATGACAAGTAACTGTAATTTCGATACAAATTTTGGCAGGTAACTGTAACTTCGATACTAATTATCACAGGTAACAGTAACTTCGATACTAATTATGACAAGTAACTGTAACTTCGATACTAGTTATGACAGGTAACTGTAACTTCGTTACTAATTATGACAAGTAACTGTAATTTCGATTAAAATTATGGCGGGTAACTGTAACTTCGATACTAATTATGACAGGTAACAGTAACCTCGATACTAATTATGACAAGTAACTATAACTTCGATACAAATTATGACAGGTAACTGTAACTTCGATACTAATTATGACAAGAAACTATATCTTCGTTACTAATTATGACAAGTAACTGTAATTTTGATAAAAAATTATGGTAGGTAACTGTAACTTCAATACTAATTATGACAGGTAAGAGTAACGTCGATATTAATTATGACAAGTAACAGTACCTTCGATGCTAATTATGACAGGTAACTCTAACTTGGATACTAATTATGACAAGGAACTGTAATTTCGATACAAATTATGGCAGGTAACTGTAACTTCGTTTCTAATTATGACAAGTACCTGTAATTTCGATACAATTTTTGGCAGGTAACTGTAACTTCGATACTAATTATGACAAGTCCCTGTAATTTTGATACAAATTATGGGAGGTAACTGTTTCTTCCATACTAATTATGACAGGTAACAGTAACTTCGATACTAATTATGACAAGTAACTGTAATTTCGATACAAATTATGACAGGTGACTGTAACTTCGTTACTAATTACGACAAGTAACAGTACCTCCGATGCTAATTATGACAGGTAACTGTAACTTCGATACTAATTATGACAAGGAACAGTACTTTCGATACATATTGTGGCACGTAACTGTAACTTCGATACTAATTATGACAGGTAACAGTAACTTCGATACTAATTATGACAAGTAACTGTAACATCGATACTAATTATCACGGGTAACTGGAACTTCGTTACTAATTATGACAAGTAACTGTAATTTCAATACAAATTATGGCAGGTAACTGTAACTTCGATACTAATTATGGCAGGTAACTGTAACTTCGATACTAATTATGAGAGGTAACAGGAACTTCGATGCTAATTATGACAGGTAACTGTAACTTCGATACTAATTATGACAAGTAACTGTAATTTCGTTACAAATTATGGCAGGTAACAGTACCTTCGATATTAATTATGACAGGTAACTGTAACTTCGATACTAATTATGACAGGAAACTGTAACTTCGTTACTAATTATGACAAGTAACTGTAATTTCGATACAAATTATGACAGGTGACTGTAACTTCGTTACTAATTACGACAAGTAACAGTACCTCCGATGCTAATTATGACAGGTAACTGTAACTTCGATACTAATTATGACAAGGAACAGTAATTTCGATACATATTGTGGCACGTAACTGTAACTTCGATACTAATTATGACAGGTAACAGTAACTTCGATACTAATTATGACAAGTAACTGTAACATCGATACTAATTATGACGGGTAACTGGAACTTCGTTACTAATTATGACAAGTAACTGTAATTTCGATACAAATTATGGCAGGTAACTGTAACTTCGATACTAATTAATACAGGTACCAGTATCTTCGATATTAATTATGACAGGTTACTGTAACATCGTTACTAATTATGTCAAGTAACTGTAACTTCGATACTAATTATGACAAGTTACTGTAACTTCGATACTAATTGTGACAGGTAACAGTAACTTCGATATTAATTATGACAAGTTACAGTAACTTTGATACTAATTATGACAAGTAATTGTAATTTCGATACAAATTTTGGCAGGTAACTGTAACTTCGATACTTATTATGACAGGTAACTGTAACTTCATTACAAATTATGACAAGAAACTGTAACATCGATACTAATTAGGACAGGTAACTGTTACTTCGATACTAATTATGACAAGTAACTGTAGTTTCGATAGAAATTTTAGCAGGTAACTGTAACTTGGATGCTAATTATGACAGGTAACAGTAACTTCGATACTAATTATGACAAGTAACTGCAACTTCGTTACTAATTATGACAAGTAACTCTATTTTTGATAAAAAATTATGGCAGGTAACTGTAACATCGATACTAATTATGACAGGTAACAGTATCTTCGATACTAATTATGACAAGTAACTATAACTTCGATACAAATTATGACAGGCAACTGTAACTTCGATACTAATTATGACAAGAAACTCTAACTTCGTTACTAATTATGACAAGTAACTGAAATTTTGATAAAAAATTATGGTAGGTAACTGTAACTTCAATACTAATTATGACAGGTAAAAGTAACGTCGATACTAATTATGACAAGTAACAGTAACTTCGATACTAATTATGACAAGTAATTTTAACTTCGATACTAATAATGACAGGTAACTGTAACTTCGTTACTAATTATGACAAGTAACTGTAATTTCGGTACAAATTTTGGCAGGTAACTGTAACTTCGATACTAATTATGACAGGTAACAGTAACTTCGATACTAATTATGACAAGTAACTGTTACTTCGATACTAATTATGACAGGTAACTGTAACTTCGTTACTAATTATGACAAGTAACTGTAATTTCGATTCAAATTATGGCGGGTAACTGCAACTTCGATACTAATTATGACAGGTAACAGTATCTTCGGTACTAATTATGACAGGAAACTGTAACTTCGTTACTAATTATGACAAGTAACTGTAATTTCGATACAATTTATGACAGATAACTGTAACTTAGTTACTAATTATGACAAATAACAGTACCTTCGATGCTAATTATGACAGGTAACTGTAACTTCGTTACTAATTATGACAAGGAACTGTAATTTCGATACAAATTATGGCAGGTAACTGTAACTTCGTTTCTAATTATGACAAGTAACTGTAATTTCGATACAAATTATGGCAGGTAACTGTAACTTCGTTTCTAATTATGACAAGTAACTGTAACTTCAATACTAATTATGACAGGTAACAGTAACTTCGATACTAATTATGACAGGGAACTGTCACTTCGTTACTAATTATGACAAGTAACTTTAATTTCAATACTAATTATGGCAGGTAACTGTAACTTCGTTACTAATTATGACAAGTCCCTGTAATTTCGATACAAATTATGGCAGGTAACTGTAACTTCCATAATAATTATGACAGGTAACAGTATCTTCGGTACTAATTATGACAGGAAACTGTAACTTCGTTACTAATTAGGACAAGTAACTGTAATTTCGATACAAATTATGACAGGTGACTGTAACTTCGTTACTAATTACGACAAGTAACAGTACCTCCGATGCTAATTATGACAGGTAACTGTAACTTCGATACTAATTATGACAAGGAACAGTAATTTCGATACATATTGTGGCACGTAACTGTAACTTCGATACTAATTATGACAGGTAACAGTAACTTCGATACTAATTATGACAAGTAACTGTAACATCGATACTAATTATGACGGGTAACTGGAACTTCGTTACTAATTATGACAAGTAACTGTAATTTCGATACAAATTATGGCAGGTAACTGTAACTTCGATACTAATTAATACAGGTACCAGTATCTTCGATATTAATTATGACAGGTTACTGTAACATCGTTACTAATTATGTCAAGTAACTGTAACTTCGATACTAATTATGACAAGTTACTGTAACTTCGATACTAATTGTGACAGGTAACAGTAACTTCGATATTAATTATGACAAGTTACAGTAACTTCGATACTAATTATGACAAGTAATTGTAATTTCGATACAAATTTTGGCAGGTAACTGTAACTTCGATACTTATTATGACAGGTAACTGTAACTTCATTACAAATTATGACAAGAAACTGTAACATCGATACTAATTAGGACAGGTAACTGTTACTTCGATACTAATTATGACAAGTAACTGTAGTTTCGATAGAAATTTTAGCAGGTAACTGTAACTTGGATGCTAATTATGACAGGTAACAGTAACTTCGATACTAATTATGACAAGTAACTGCAACTTCGTTACTAATTATGACAAGTAACTCTATTTTTGATAAAAAATTATGGCAGGTAACTGTAACATCGATACTAATTATGACAGGTAACAGTATCTTCGATACTAATTATGACAAGTAACTATAACTTCGATACAAATTATGACAGGCAACTGTAACTTCGATACTAATTATGACAAGAAACTCTAACTTCGTTACTAATTATGACAAGTAACTGAAATTTTGATAAAAAATTATGGTAGGTAACTGTAACTTCAATACTAATTATGACAGGTAAAAGTAACGTCGATACTAATTATGACAAGTAACAGTAACTTCGATACTAATTATGACAAGTAATTTTAACTTCGATACTAATAATGACGGGTAACTGTAACTTCGTTACTAATTATGACAAGTAACTGTAATTTCGGTACAAATTTTGGCAGGTAACTGTAACTTCGATACTAATTATGACAGGTAACAGTAACTTCGATACTAATTATGACAAGTAACTGTTACTTCGATACTAATTATGACAGGTAACTGTAACTTCGTTACTAATTATGACAAGTAACTGTAATTTCGATTCAAATTATGGCGGGTAACTGCAACTTCGATACTAATTATGACAGGTAACAGTATCTTCGGTACTAATTATGACAGGAAACTGTAACTTCGTTACTAATTATGACAAGTAACTGTAATTTCGATACAATTTATGACAGATAACTGTAACTTAGTTACTAATTATGACAAATAACAGTACCTTCGATGCTAATTATGACAGGTAACTGTAACTTCGTTACTAATTATGACAAGGAACTGTAATTTCGATACAAATTATGGCAGGTAACTGTAACTTCGTTTCTAATTATGACAAGTAACTGTAATTTCGATACAAATTATGGCAGGTAACTGTAACTTCGTTTCTAATTATGACAAGTAACTGTAACTTCAATACTAATTATGACAGGTAACAGTAACTTCGATACTAATTATGACAGGGAACTGTCACTTCGTTACTAATTATGACAAGTAACTTTAATTTCAATACTAATTATGGCAGGTAACTGTAACTTCGTTACTAATTATGACAAGTCCCTGTAATTTCGATACAAATTATGGCAGGTAACTGTAACTTCCATAATAATTATGACAGGTAACAGTATCTTCGGTACTAATTATGACAGGAAACTGTAACTTCGTTACTAATTAGGAGAAGTAACTGCAATTTCGATACAATTTATGACAGATAACTGTAACTTAGTTACTAATTATGACAAGTAACAGTACCTTCGATGCTAATTATGACAGGTAACTGTAACTTCGATACTAATTATGACAAGGAACTGTAATTTCGATACAAATTATGGCAGGTAACTGTAACTTCGTTTCTAATTATGACAAGTAACTGTAATTTCGATAAAAATTTTGGCAGGTAACTGTAACTTCGATACTAATTACGACAATTCCCTGTAATTTCGATACAAATTATGGGAGGTAACTGTAACTTCCATACTAATTATGACAGGTAACAGTAACTTCGATACTAATTAAGACAGGAAACTGTAACTTCGTTACTAATTATGACAAGTAACTGTAATACAAATTATGACAGGTGACTGTAACTTCGTTACTAATTACGACAAGTAACAGTACCTTCGATGCTAATTATGACAGGTAACTGTAACTTCGATACTAATTATGACAAGGAACAGTAATTTCGATACAAATTGTGGCAGGTAACTGTAACTTCGATACTAATTATGACAGGTAACAGTAACTTCGATACTAATTATGACAAGTAACTGTAACTTCGATACTACTTATGACAGGTAACTGGAACTTCGTTACTAATTATGACAAGTAACTGTAATTTCGATACAAATTATGGCAGGTAACTGTAACTTCGATACTAATTATGGCAGGTAACTGTAACTTCGATACTAATTATGAGAGGTAACAGGAACTTCGATGATAATTATGACAGGTAACTGTAACTTCGTTGCTAATTATGACAAGTAACTGTAATTTCGTTACAAATTATGGCAGGTAACAGTACCTTCGATATTAATTATGACAGGTAACTGTAACTTCAAAACTAATTATGACAAGGAACTGTAATTTCGATACAAATTATGGCAGCTAACTGTAACTTTGATACTAATTATGACCGGTAACAGTTACTTCGATACTAATTACGACAAGTAACTGTAACTTCGTTACTAATTATGACAAGTAACTCTATTTTTTATAAAAAATTATGGCAGGTAACTGTAACTTCGATAATAATTAATACAGGTTACAGTAACTTCGATAATAAATATGACAGGTTACTGTAACATCGTTACTAATTATGTCAAGTAACTGTAACTTCGATACTAATTATGACAAGAAACTGTAATTTCGATACAAATTATGGCAGGTAACAGTACCTTCGATACTAATTATTACTGGTAACTGTAACTTCGATACTAATTATGAAAAGGAACTGTAATTTCGATACAAATTATGGCAGGTAACTTTAACTTCGATACTAATTATGACAGGTAACAGTAACTTCGATACTAATTATGACAAGTAACTATAACATCGATACTAATTATGACAGGGAACTGTCACTTCGTTACTAATTATGACAAGTAACTTTAATTTCAATACTAATTATGGCAGGTAACTGTAACTTCGATACTAATTATGACAGGTAACAGTATATTCGATACTAATTATGACATGTAACTGTAACTTCGATACTAATTATGACAGGTAACTGTAACTTCCTTACTATTTATGACAAGTAACTGTAATTTCGATACAAATTATGGCGGGTAACTGTAACTTCGATACTAATTATGACAGGTAACAGTAACCTCGATACTAATTATGACAAGTAACTATAAATTCGATACAAATTATGACAGGTAACTGTAACTTCGATACTAATTATGACAAGAAACTCTAACTTCGCTACTAATTATGACAAGTAACTGTAATTTTGATAAAAATTATGGTAGGTAACTGTAACTTCAATACTAATTAAGACAGGTAACAGTAACTTCGATTCTAATTATGACAGGGAACTGTCACTTCGTTACTAATTATGGCAAGTAACTTTAATTTCAATACTAATTATGGCAGGTAACTGTAACTTCGTTACTAATTATGACAAGTCCCTGTAATTTCGATACAAATTATGGCAGGTAACTGTAACTTCCATAATAATTATGACAGATAACAGTATCTTCGAACCTAATTATGACAGGAAACTGTAACTTCGTTACTAATTATGACAAGTAACTGTAATGTCGATACAATTTATGACAGGTAACTGTAACTTAGTTACTAATTATGACAAGTAACAGTAACTTCGATGCTAATTATGACACGTAACTGTAACTTCGATACTAATTATGACAAGGAACTGTAATTTCGATACATATTATGGCAGGTACTGTAACTTCGTTACTAATTATGACAAGTAACTGTAATTTCGATACAAATTTTGGCAGGTAACTGTAAGTTCGATACTAATTATGACAGGTAGCAGTAACTTCGATACTAATTATGACAAGTAACTGTAACTTCGATACTAATTATGACAGGTAATTGTAACTTCGATACAATTTATGACAAGTAACTGTAATTTCGATAAAAATTATGACAGGTAACAGTAACTTCGATAATAATTATGACAAGTTACTGGAACTTTGTTACTAATTATGAGATGTAACTGTAATTTCGATACAAATTAAGGCAGTAAACTGTAACTTCGATACTAATTATGACAGGTAACAGTAACTTCGATACTAATTATGACAAGTAACTGTAACTTCGATACTAATTATGACAAGTAACTGTAACTTCGATACTAATTATGACAAGTAACTCTAACTTCGTTACTAATTATTACAAGTAACTGTAATTATGATAAAAAATTATGGCAGGTAACTGTAACTTCGATACTAATTATGAGAGGTAACAGCAACTTCGTTACTAATTATGACAAGTAACTGTAATTTCGATACTAATTATGGCTGGTAAATGTAACTTCGTTACTAATTATGAGAAGTAACTTTAATTTCGATACAAATTATGGCAGGTAACTGTAATTTCGATACTAATTACGACAGGTAACAGTATCTTCGATACTAATTATGACAAGGAACTGTAATTTCGATACAAATTATGGCAGGTAACTGTAATTTCGATACTAATTATGACAGGTATCTGTAACTTCGATACTAATTATGACAGGAAACTGTAACTTCGTTACTAATTATGACAATTAACTGTAATTTCGATACAAATTATGACAGGTAACTGTACCTTTGTTACTAATTATGTCAAGTAACTGTAATTTCGATACAAATTATGGCAGGTAACAGTAACTTAGATACTAATTAGACAGGTAACAGTAACTTCGATATTAATTATGACAGGAAACTCTACCTTCGTTACTATTTATCACAAGTAACTGTAATATTGATATAAAATTATGGTAGGTAACTGTAACTTCAATACTAATGATGACAGGTAACAATAACTTCGATACTAATTATGACAGGTAACTGTAACTTCGTTACTAATTATGACAAGTAACTTTAATTTCGATACTAATTATGGCAGGTAACTGTAACTTCGTTACTAATTAGGACAAGTCCCTGTAATTTCGATAAAAATTATGGCAGGTAACTGTAATTCGATACTAATTATGACAAGTAAATGTAACTTCGATATTAATTATGACATGTAACTGTAACTTCGTTACTAATTATGACAAGTAACTGTAATTTCGATACAAATTATGGCAGGTAACTCTAACATCGATACTAATTATGACAGGTAACTGTAACTTCGATACTAATTATGACAAGTAACTATAACTTCGATACAAATTATGACAGGTAACTGTAACGTCGAAACTAATTATGATAAGAAAATCTAACTTCGTTACTAATTATGACAAGTAACTGTAATTTTGATAAAAAAAATTATGGTAGGTAATTGTAACTTCAATACTAATTATGACAGGCAACAGTAACGTCGATACTAATTATGACAAGTAACAGTACCTTCGATGCTAATTATGACAGGTATCTGTAACTTCGATACTAATTATGACAAGGAACTGTAATTTCGATACAAATTACGGCAGGTAACTGTAACTTCGTTACTATTTATGACATGTAACGGTAATTTTGATAAAAAATTATGGTAGGTAACTGTAACATCAATACTAATTATGACAGGTAACAATAACTTCGATACTAATTATGACAGGTAACCGTTACTTCGTTACTAATTATTACATGTCCTGTAATTTCGATACAAATTATGGCATGTAACTGTAATTTCGATACTAATTATGACAGTCAACAGTAACTTCGATACTAATTATGACTGGAAACTGTAACTTCGTTACTAATTATGACAAGTAACTGTAATTTCGATACAAATTATGACAGGTAACTGTAACTTCGTTACTAATTATGACAAGTAACTGGAATTTCGATGCAAATTATGGCAGGTAACAGTACCTTCGGTACTAATTATGACAGGCAACTGTAACTTCGATACTAAGTATGACAAGGAACTGTAATTTCGATACAAATTATGGCAGGTAACTGTAACTTCGTTACTAATTATGACAGGTAACAGTAACTTCGATACTAATTATGACAAGTAACAGTAACTTCGATACTAATTATGACAAGTAATTGTAACTACGATACTAATAATGACAGGTAACTGTAACTTCGTTACTAATTATGACAAGTAACTGTAATTTCGATACAAATTTTGGCAGGTAACTGTAACTTCGATACTAATTATCACAGGTAACAGTAACTTCGATACTAATTATGACAAGTAACTGTAACTTCGATACTAGTTATGACAGGTAACTGTAACTTCGTTACTAATTATGACAAGTAACTGTAATTTCGATTAAAATTATGGCGGGTAACTGTAACTTCGATACTAATTATGACAGGTAACAGTAACCTCGATACTAATTATGACAAGTAACTATAACTTCGATACAAATTATGACAGGTAACTGTAACTTCGATACTAATTATGACAAGAAACTATATCTTCGTTACTAATTATGACAAGTAACTGTAATTTTGATAAAAAATTATGGTAGGTAACTGTAACTTCAATACTAATTATGACAGGTAAGAGTAACGTCGATATTAATTATGACAAGTAACAGTACCTTCGATGCTAATTATGACAGGTAACTCTAACTTGGATACTAATTATGACAAGGAACTGTAATTTCGATACAAATTATGGCAGGTAACTGTAACTTCGTTTCTAATTATGACAAGTACCTGTAATTTCGATACAATTTTTGGCAGGTAACTGTAACTTCGATACTAATTATGACAAGTCCCTGTAATTTTGATACAAATTATGGGAGGTAACTGTTTCTTCCATACTAATTATGACAGGTAACAGTAACTTCGATACTAATTATGACAAGTAACTGTAATTTCGATACAAATTATGACAGGTGACTGTAACTTCGTTACTAATTACGACAAGTAACAGTACCTCCGATGCTAATTATGACAGGTAACTGTAACTTCGATACTAATTATGACAAGGAACAGTAATTTCGATACATATTGTGGCACGTAACTGTAACTTCGATACTAATTATGACAGGTAACAGTAACTTCGATACTAATTATGACAAGTAACTGTAACATCGATACTAATTATGACGGGTAACTGGAACTTCGTTACTAATTATGACAAGTAACTGTAATTTCAATACAAATTATGGCAGGTAACTGTAACTTCGATACTAATTATGGCAGGTAACTGTAACTTCGATACTAATTATGAGAGGTAACAGGAACTTCGATGCTAATTATGACAGGTAACTGTAACTTCGATACTAATTATGACAAGTAACTGTAATTTCGTTACAAATTATGGCAGGTAACAGTACCTTCGATATTAATTATGACAGGTAACTGTAACTTCGATACTAATTATGACAGGAAACTGTAACTTCGTTACTAATTATGACAAGTAACTGTAATTTCGATACAAATTATGACAGGTGACTGTAACTTCGTTACTAATTACGACAAGTAACAGTACCTCCGATGCTAATTATGACAGGTAACTGTAACTTCGATACTAATTATGACAAGGAACAGTAATTTCGATACATATTGTGGCACGTAACTGTAACTTCGATACTAATTATGACAGGTAACAGTAACTTCGATACTAATTATGACAAGTAACTGTAACATCGATACTAATTATGACGGGTAACAGGAACTTCGTTACTAATTATGACAAGTAACTGTAATTTCGATACAAATTATGGCAGGTAACTGTAACTTCGATACTAATTAATACAGGTACCAGTATCTTCGATATTAATTATGACAGGTTACTGTAACATCGTTACTAATTATGTCAAGTAACTGTAACTTCGATACTAATTATGACAAGTTACTGTAACTTCGATACTAATTGTGACAGGTAACAGTAACTTCGATATTAATTATGACAAGTTACAGTAACTTTGATACTAATTATGACAAGTAATTGTAATTTCGATACAAATTTTGGCAGGTAACTGTAACTTCGATACTTATTATGACAGGTAACTGTAACTTCATTACAAATTATGACAAGAAACTGTAACATCGATACTAATTAGGACAGGTAACTGTTACTTCGATACTAATTATGACAAGTAACTGTAGTTTCGATAGAAATTTTAGCAGGTAACTGTAACTTGGATGCTAATTATGACAGGTAACAGTAACTTCGATACTAATTATGACAAGTAACTGCAACTTCGTTACTAATTATGACAAGTAACTCTATTTTTGATAAAAAATTATGGCAGGTAACTGTAACATCGATACTAATTATGACAGGTAACAGTATCTTCGATACTAATTATGACAAGTAACTATAACTTCGATACAAATTATGACAGGCAACTGTAACTTCGATACTAATTATGACAAGAAACTCTAACTTCGTTACTAATTATGACAAGTAACTGAAATTTTGATAAAAAATTATGGTAGGTAACTGTAACTTCAATACTAATTATGACAGGTAAAAGTAACGTCGATACTAATTATGACAAGTAACAGTAACTTCGATACTAATTATGACAAGTAATTTTAACTTCGATACTAATAATGACAGGTAACTGTAACTTCGTTACTAATTATGACAAGTAACTGTAATTTCGGTACAAATTTTGGCAGGTAACTGTAACTTCGATACTAATTATGACAGGTAACAGTAACTTCGATACTAATTATGACAAGTAACTGTTACTTCGATACTAATTATGACAGGTAACTGTAACTTCGTTACTAATTATGACAAGTAACTGTAATTTCGATTCAAATTATGGCGGGTAACTGCAACTTCGATACTAATTATGACAGGTAACAGTATCTTCGGTACTAATTATGACAGGAAACTGTAACTTCGTTACTAATTATGACAAGTAACTGTAATTTCGATACAATTTATGACAGATAACTGTAACTTAGTTACTAATTATGACAAATAACAGTACCTTCGATGCTAATTATGACAGGTAACTGTAACTTCGTTACTAATTATGACAAGGAACTGTAATTTCGATACAAATTATGGCAGGTAACTGTAACTTCGTTTCTAATTATGACAAGTAACTGTAATTTCGATACAAATTATGGCAGGTAACTGTAACTTCGTTTCTAATTATGACAAGTAACTGTAACTTCAATACTAATTATGACAGGTAACAGTAACTTCGATACTAATTATGACAGGGAACTGTCACTTCGTTACTAATTATGACAAGTAACTTTAATTTCAATACTAATTATGGCAGGTAACTGTAACTTCGTTACTAATTATGACAAGTCCCTGTAATTTCGATACAAATTATGGCAGGTAACTGTAACTTCCATAATAATTATGACAGGTAACAGTATCTTCGGTACTAATTATGACAGGAAACTGTAACTTCGTTACTAATTAGGACAAGTAACTGTAATTTCGATACAAATTATGACAGGTGACTGTAACTTCGTTACTAATTACGACAAGTAACAGTACCTCCGATGCTAATTATGACAGGTAACTGTAACTTCGATACTAATTATGACAAGGAACAGTAATTTCGATACATATTGTGGCACGTAACTGTAACTTCGATACTAATTATGACAGGTAACAGTAACTTCGATACTAATTATGACAAGTAACTGTAACATCGATACTAATTATGACGGGTAACTGGAACTTCGTTACTAATTATGACAAGTAACTGTAATTTCGATACAAATTATGGCAGGTAACTGTAACTTCGATACTAATTAATACAGGTACCAGTATCTTCGATATTAATTATGACAGGTTACTGTAACATCGTTACTAATTATGTCAAGTAACTGTAACTTCGATACTAATTATGACAAGTTACTGTAACTTCGATACTAATTGTGACAGGTAACAGTAACTTCGATATTAATTATGACAAGTTACAGTAACTTCGATACTAATTATGACAAGTAATTGTAATTTCGATACAAATTTTGGCAGGTAACTGTAACTTCGATACTTATTATGACAGGTAACTGTAACTTCATTACAAATTATGACAAGAAACTGTAACATCGATACTAATTAGGACAGGTAACTGTTACTTCGATACTAATTATGACAAGTAACTGTAGTTTCGATAGAAATTTTAGCAGGTAACTGTAACTTGGATGCTAATTATGACAGGTAACAGTAACTTCGATACTAATTATGACAAGTAACTGCAACTTCGTTACTAATTATGACAAGTAACTCTATTTTTGATAAAAAATTATGGCAGGTAACTGTAACATCGATACTAATTATGACAGGTAACAGTATCTTCGATACTAATTATGACAAGTAACTATAACTTCGATACAAATTATGACAGGCAACTGTAACTTCGATACTAATTATGACAAGAAACTCTAACTTCGTTACTAATTATGACAAGTAACTGAAATTTTGATAAAAAATTATGGTAGGTAACTGTAACTTCAATACTAATTATGACAGGTAAAAGTAACGTCGATACTAATTATGACAAGTAACAGTAACTTCGATACTAATTATGACAAGTAATTTTAACTTCGATACTAATAATGACAGGTAACTGTAACTTCGTTACTAATTATGACAAGTAACTGTAATTTCGGTACAAATTTTGGCAGGTAACTGTAACTTCGTTTCTAATTATGACAAGTAACTGTAATTTCGATACAAATTATGGCAGGTAACTGTAACTTCGTTTCTAATTATGACAAGTAACTGTAACTTCAATACTAATTATGACAGGTAACAGTAACTTCGATACTAATTATGACAGGGAACTGTCACTTCGTTACTAATTATGACAAGTAACTTTAATTTCAATACTAATTATGGCAGGTAACTGTAACTTCGTTACTAATTATGACAAGTCCCTGTAATTTCGATACAAATTATGGCAGGTAACTGTAACTTCCATAATAATTATGACAGGTAACAGTATCTTCGGTACTAATTATGACAGGAAACTGTAACTTCGTTACTAATTAGGAGAAGTAACTGCAATTTCGATACAATTTATGACAGATAACTGTAACTTAGTTACTAATTATGACAAGTAACAGTACCTTCGATGCTAATTATGACAGGTAACTGTAACTTCGATACTAATTATGACAAGGAACTGTAATTTCGATACAAATTATGGCAGGTAACTGTAACTTCGTTTCTAATTATGACAAGTAACTGTAATTTCGATAAAAATTTTGGCAGGTAACTGTAACTTCGATACTAATTACGACAATTCCCTGTAATTTCGATACAAATTATGGGAGGTAACTGTAACTTCCATACTAATTATGACAGGTAACAGTAACTTCGATACTAATTATGACAGGAAACTGTAACTTCGTTACTAATTATGACAAGTAACTGTAATACAAATTATGACAGGTGACTGTAACTTCGTTACTAATTACGACAAGTAACAGTACCTTCGATGCTAATTATGACAGGTAACTGTAACTTCGATACTAATTATGACAAGGAACAGTAATTTCGATACAAATTGTGGCAGGTAACTGTAACTTCGATACTAATTATGACAGGTAACAGTAACTTCGATACTAATTATGACAAGTAACTGTAACTTCGATACTACTTATGACAGGTAACTGGAACTTCGTTACTAATTATGACAAGTAACTGTAATTTCGATACAAATTATGGCAGGTAACTGTAACTTCGATACTAATTATGGCAGGTAACTGTAACTTCGATACTAATTATGAGAGGTAACAGGAACTTCGATGATAATTATGACAGGTAACTGTAACTTCGTTGCTAATTATGACAAGTAACTGTAATTTCGTTACAAATTATGGCAGGTAACAGTACCTTCGATATTAATTATGACAGGTAACTGTAACTTCAAAACTAATTATGACAAGGAACTGTAATTTCGATACAAATTATGGCAGCTAACTGTAACTTTGATACTAATTATGACCGGTAACAGTTACTTCGATACTAATTACGACAAGTAACTGTAACTTCGTTACTAATTATGACAAGTAACTCTATTTTTTATAAAAAATTATGGCAGGTAACTGTAACTTCGATAATAATTAATACAGGTAACAGTAACTTCGATAATAAATATGACAGGTTACTGTAACATCGTTACTAATTATGTCAAGTAACTGTAACTTCGATACTAATTATGACAAGTAACTGTAACTTCGATACTAATTGTGACAGGTAACAGTAACTTCGATATTAATTATGACAAGTAACAGTAACTTCGATACTAATTATGACAAGTAATTGTAATTTCGATACAAATTTTGGCAGGTAACTGTAACTTCGATACTTATTATGACAGGTAACTGTAACTTCATTACTAATTATGACAAGAAACTGTAACTTCGATACTAATTAGGACAGGTAACAGTAACTTCGATACTAATTCTGACAAGTAACTGTAACTTCGATACTAATTATGACAAGTAACTGTAACTTCGATACTAATAGTGACAGGTAACAGTAACATCGATATTAATTATGACAGGTAACTGTAACTTCGTTTCTAATTATGTCAAGTAACTGTAGTTTCGATAGAAATTTTAGCAGGTAACTGTAACTTTGATACTAATTATGACAGGTAACAGTAACTTCGATACTAATTATGACAAGTAACTGTAACTTCGTTACTAATTATGACAAGTAACTCTATTTTTGATAAAAAATTATGGCAGGTAACTGTAACTACGATACTAATTATGACAGGTAACAGTATCTTCGATACTAATTATGACAAGTAACTATAACTTCGATACAAATTATGACAGGTAACTGTAACCTCGATACCAATTATGACAAGAAACTCTAACTTCGTTACTAATTATGACAAGTAACTGTAATTTTGATAAAAAATTATGGTAGGTAACTGTAACATCAATACTAATTATGACAGGCAACAGTAACTTCGATACTAATTATGACAGGTAACTGTTACTTCGTTACTAATTATGACAAGTCCCTGTAATTTCGATACAAATTATGGCAGGTAACTGTAATTTCGATACTAATTATGACAGGATGACAGGTAACTGTAACTTCGTTACTAATTATGACAAGTAACTGGAATTTCGATGCAAATTATGGCAGTTAACAGTACCTTCGGTACTAATTATGGCAGGTAACTGTAACTTCGATACTAATTATGGCAAGGAACTGTAATTTCGATACAAATTATGGCAGGAAACTGTAACATCGATACTAATTATGACAGGTGACAGTAACTTCGATACTTATTATGACAAGTAACTATAACTTCGATACAAATTATGACAGGTAACAGTAACTTCGATACTAATTATGACAAGAAACTCTACCTTCGTTACTAATTATGACAAGTAACTGTAATTTTGATAAAAAATTATGGTAGGTAACTGTAACTTCAATACTTATTAGACAGGTAACAGTAACTTCGATACTAATTATGACGGGAAACTCTACCTTCGTTACTAATTATGACAAGTAACTGTAATTTTGATAAAAAATTATGGTAGGTAACTGTAACTTCAATACTAATTATGACAGGTAACAGTTACTTCGATACTAATTATGACAGGTAACTGTAACTGCCTTACTAATTATGACAAGTTACTTTAATTTCGATACTAATTATGGCAGGTAACTGTAACTTCGTTACTAATTATGACAAGTCCCTGTAATTTCGATAAATTATGGCAGGTAACTGTAAATTCGATACTAATTATGACAAGTAAATGTAACTTCGATATTAATTATGACAGGTAACTGTAACTTCGTTACTAATTATGACAAGTAACTGTAATTTCAATACAAATTTTGGCAGGTAACTGTAACTTCGATACTAATTATGACAGGTAACAGTAACTTCAATTCTAATTATGACAAGTAACTGTAACTTTGATACTAATTATGACAGGTAACTGTAACTTCGTTACTAATTATGACAAGTAACTGTAATTTCGATACAAATTATGGCAGGTAACTGTAACTTCATTACTAATTATGACAGGTAACAGTAATTTCGATACTAATTATGACAATAAACTATAATTTCGATACAAATTATGACAGGTAACTGTAACTTCGATACTAATTATGACAAGACACTCTAACTTCGTTACTAATTATTACAAGTAACTGTAATTTTGATAAAAATTATGGTAGGTAACTGTAACTTCACTACTAATTATGACAGGTAACAGTAACGTCGATACTAATTATGACAAGTAACAGTACCTTCGATGCTAATTATGACAAGTAACTGTAACTTCGATACTAATTATGACAAGGAACTGTAATTTCGATACAAATTATGGCAGGTAACTGTAACTTCGTTACTAATTATGACAAGTAACTGAAATTTCGTTACAAATTATGGCAGGTAATTGTAATTTCGATACTAATTATGACAGGTAACAGTAACTTCGATACTAATTATGACAAGTAACAGTAACTTCGATACTAATTATGACAAGTAATTGTAAATTCGATACTAATAATGACAGGTAACTGTAACTTCGTTACTAATTATGACAAGTAACTGTAATTTCGATACACATTTTGGCAGGTAACTGTAACTTCGATACTAATTATGACAGGTAACAGTAACTTCGATACTAATTATGACAAGTAACTGTTACTTCGATACTAATTATGACAGGTAACTGTAACTTCGTTACTAATTATGACATGTAAATGTAATTTCGATACAAATTATGGCGGGTAACTGTAACTTCGATACTAATTATGACAGGTAACAGTAACCTCGATACTAATTATGACAAGTAACTATAACTTCGATACAAATTATGACAGGTAACTGTGACTTCGATACTTATTATGACAAGTCCCTGTAATTTCGATACAAATTATGGCAGGTAACTGTAACTTCCATAATAATTATGACAGGTAACAGTATCTTCGATACTAATTATGACAGGAAACTGTAACTTCGTTACTAATTAAGACAAGTAACTGTAATTTCGATACAATTTATGACAGATAACTGTGACGTAGTTACTAATTATGACAAGTAACAGTACCATCGATGCTAATTATGACAGGTAACTGTAACTTCGATACTAATTATGACAAGGAACTGTAATTTCGATACAAATTATGGCAGGTACTGTAACTTCGTTACTAATTATGACAAGTAATTGTAATTTCGATACAAAATTTGGCAGGTAACTGTAACTTCGATACTAATTATGACAGGTAGCAGTAACTTCGATACTAATTATGACAAGTAACTGTAACCTCGATACTAATTATGACAGGTAACTGTAACTTCGATACTAATTATGACAAGTAACTGTAATTTCGATAAAAATTATGACAGGTAACAGAAACTTCGATAATAATTATGACAAGTAACTGGAACTTTGTTACTAATTATGACAAGTAACTGTAATTTCGATACAAATTATGGCAGGTAACTGTAACTTCGATACTAATTATGACAGGTAACAGTAACTTCGATACTAATTATGACAAGTAACTGTAACTTCGATTCTAATTATGACAGGTAACTGTAACTTCGATACTAATTATGACGAGTAACTGTAACTTCGTTACTAATTATGACAAGTAACTGTAATTATGATAAAAAATTATGGCAGGTAACTGTAACTTCGATACTAATTATGAGAGGTAACAGTAACTTCGATACTAATTATGACAGGTAACAGCAACTTCGTTACTAATTATGACAAGTAACTGTAATTTCGATACTAATTATGGCAGGTAAATGTAACTTCGTTACTAATTATGAGAAGTAACTTTAATTTCGATACAAATTATGGCAGGTAACTGTAATTTCGATAATAATTATGACAGGTAACAGTATCTTTGATACTAATTATTACAAGGAACTGTAATTTCGATACAAATTATGGCAGGTAACTGTAACTTCGTTACTAGTTATGACAAGTCCCTGTAATTTCGATACAAATTATGGCAAGTAACTGTAATTTCGATACTAATTATGACAGGTAACTGTAACTTCGATACTAATTATGACAGGAAACTGTAACTTCGTTACTAATTATGACAATTAACTGTAATTTCGATACAAATTATGACAGGTAACTGTAACTATGATACTAATTATGACAAGTAACTGTAATTTCGATACAAATTATGGCAGGTAACAGTACCTTCGATACTAATTAGACAGGTAACTGTAACTTCGATACTAATTATGACAGGAAACTCTACCTTCGTTACTAATTATGACAAGTAACTGTAATTTTGATAAAAAATTATGGTAGGTAACTGTAACTTGAATACTAGTTATGACAGGTAACATTAACTTCGATACTAATTATGACAGGTAACTGTAACTTCGTTACTAATTATGACAAGGAACTGTAATTTCGATACAAATTATGGCAGGTAACTGTAACTTCGTTACTAATTATGACAAGTACCTGTAATTTCGATAAAAATTACGGCAGGTAACTGTAACTTCGATACTAATTATGACAAGTAAATGTAACTTCGATATTAATTATGACAGGTAACTGTAACTTCGTTACTAATTATGACAAGTAACTGTAATTTCGATACAAATTTTGGCAGGTAACTGTAACATCGATATTAATTAAGACAGGTAACAGTAACTTCGATTCTAATTATGACAAGTAACTGTAACTTCGATACTTATTATGACAGGTAACTGTAACTTCGTTACTAATTATGACAAGTAACTGTAATTTCGATACAAATTATGGCAGGTAACGGTAACTTCGATACTAATTATGACAGGTAACAGTAACTTCTATACTAATTATGACAAGTAACTATAACTTCGATACAAATTATGACAGGTAACTGTAACTTCGATACTAATTATGACAAGAAACTCGAACTTCGTTACTAATAATGACAAGTAACTGTAATTTTGATAAAAAATTATGGTAGGTAACTGTAACTTCAATACTAATTATGACAGGTAACAGTAACGTCGATACTAATTATGACAAGTAACAGTACCTTCGATGATAATTATGACAGGTAACTGTAACTTCGATACTAATTATGACAAGGAACTGTAATTTCGATACTAATTATGGCAGGTAACTGTAACTTCGTTACTAATTATGACAAGTAACTGTAATTTCGTTACAAATTATGGCAGGTAATTGTAATTTCGATACAAATTATGACAGGTAACAGTGACTTTGATACTAATTATGACAAGTAACAATAACTTCGATACTAATTATGACAAGTAATTGTAACTTCGATACTAATAATGACAGGTAAATGGAACTTCGTTACTAATTATGACATGTAACTGTAATTTCGATACAAATTTTGGCAGGTAACTGTAACTTCGATACTAATTATGACAGGTAACAGTTACTTCGATACTAATTATGGCAGGGAACTGTCACTTCGTTACTAATTATGACAAGTAACTTTAATTTCAATACTAATTATGGCAGGTAACTGTAACTTCGTTACTAATTATGACAAGTCCATGTAATTTCGATACAAATTATGGCAGGTAACTGTAACTTCCATATTAATTATGACAGGTAACAGTATCTTCGATACTAATTATGACAGGAAACTGTAACATCGATACTTATTATGACAAGAAACTCAAACTTCGTTACTAATTATGACAAGTAACTGTAATTTTGATAGAAATTATGGTAGGTAACTGTAACTTTTATACTAATTATGACAGGTAACAGTAACTTCGATACTAATTATGACAAGGAACTGTAATTTCGATACAAATTATGGCAGGTACTGTAACTTCGTTACTAATTATGACAAGTAACTGTAATTTCGACACAAATTTTGGCAGGTAACTGTAACTTCGATACTAATTAAGACAGGTAACTGTAACTTCGACACTAATTATGACAAGTAACTGTAATTTCGATAAAAATTATGACAGGTAACAGAAACTTCGATAATAATTATGACAAGTAACTGGAACTTTGTTACTAATTATGACAAGTAACTGTAATTTCGATACAAATTATGGCAGGTAACTGTAACTTCGATACTAATTATGACAGGTAACAGTAACTTCGATACTAATTATGACAAGTAACTGTAACTTCGATACTAATTATGACAGGTAACTGTAACTTCGATACTAATTATGACAAGTAACTGTAACTTCGTTACTAATTATGACAAGTAACTGTAATTATGATAAAAAATTATGGCAGGTAACTGTAACTTCGATACTAATTATGAGAGGTAACAGTAACTTTGATACTAATTATGACAGGTAAGAGCAACTTCGTTACTAATTATGACAAGTAACTGTAATTTCGATACTAATTATGGCAGGTAAATATTACTTCGTTACTAATTATGAGAAGTAACTTTAATTTCGATACAAATTATGGCAGGTAACTGTAATTTCGATACTAATTATGACAGGTAACATTATCTTCGATACTAATTATGACAAGGAACTGTAATTTCGATACAAATTATGGCAGGTAACTGTAACTTCGTTACTAATTATGACAAGTCCCTGTAATTTCGATACAAATTATGGCAAGTAACTGTAATTTCGATACTAATTATGACAGGTAACTGTAACTTCGATACTAATTATGACAGGAAACTGTAACTTCGTTACTAATTATGACAATTAACTGTAATTTCGATACAAATTATGACAGGTAACTGTAACTTTGTTACTAATTATGACAAGTAACTGTAATTATGATAAAAAATTATGGCAGGTAACTGTAACTTCGATACTAATTATGAGAGGTAACAGTAACTTTGATACTAATTATGACAGGTAAGAGCAACTTCGTTACTAATTATGACAAGTAACTGTAATTTCGATACTAATTATGGCAGGTAAATATTACTTCGTTACTAATTATGAGAAGTAACTGTAAGTTCGATACAAATTATGGCAGGTAACAGTAACTTCGATACTAATTAGACAGGTAACTGTAACTTCGATACTAATTATGACAGGATACTCTACCTTCGTTACTAATTATGACAAGTAACTGTAATTTTGATAAAAAAATTATGGTAGGTAACTGTAACTTCAATACCTGTTATGACAGGTAACATTAACTTCGATACTAATTATGACAGGTAACTGTAACTTCGTTACTAATTATGACAAGTCCCTGTAATTTCGATAAAAATTACGGCAGGTAACTGTAACTTCGATACTAATTATGACAAGTAAATGTAACTTCGATATTAATTATGACAGGTAACTGTAACTTCGTTACTAATGATGACAAGTAACTGTAATTTCGATACAAATTTTGGCAGGTAACTGTAACTTCGATATTAATTAAGACAGGTAACAGTAACTTCGATTCTAATTATGACAAGTAACTGTAACTTCGATACTTATTATGACAGGTAACTGTAACTTCGTTACTAATTATGACAAGTAACTGTAATTTCGATACAAATTATGGCAGGTAACGGTAACTTCGATACTAATTATGACAGGTAACAGTAACTTCGATACTAATTATGACAAGTAACTATAACTTCGATACAAATTATGACAGGAAACTGTAACTTCGATACTAATTATGACAAGAAACTCTAACTTCGTTACTAAATATGACAAGTAACTGTAATTTTGATAAAAAATTATGGTAGATAACTGTAACTTCAATACTAATTATGACAGGTAACAGTAACGTCGATACTAATTATGACAAGTAACAGTACCTTCGATGCTAATTATGACAGGTAACTGTAATTTCGATACAAATTTTGGCAGGTAACTGTAACTTCCATACTAATTATGACAGGTAACAGTAACTTCGATACTAATTATGACAAGTAACTGTAATTTCGATACAAATTATGGCGGGTAACTGTAACTTCGATACTAATTTTGACAGGTGACAGTAATCTCGATACTAATTATGACAAGTAACTATAACTTCGATACAAATTATGACAGGTAACTGTAACTTCGGTACTAATTATGACAAGAAACTCTAACTTCGTTACTAATTTTGACAAGTAACTGTAATTTTGATAAAAAATTATGGTAGGTAACTGTAACTTCAATACTAATTATGACAGGTAAGAGTAACGTCGATACTAATTATGACAGGAAACTGTAACTTCGATACTAATTATGAGAAGGAACTGTAATTTCGATACAAATTATGGCAGGTAACTGTAACTTCGTTTCTAATTATGACAAGTAACTGTAATTTCGATTCAAATTTTGGCAAGTAACAGTAACTTCGATACTAATTATGACAAGTCCCTGTAATTTCGATACAAATTATGGCAGTTAACTGTAACTTCCATACTAATTATGACCGGTAACAGTGACTTCGATACTAATTATGACAAGTAACAGTAACTTCGATACTAATTATGACAAGTAATTGTAACTTCGATACTAGTAATGACAGGTAAATGTAACTTCGTTACTAATTATGACAAGTAACTGTAACTTCGATACTTATTATGACAGGTAACTGTAACTTCGTTACTAATTATGACAAGTAACTGTAATTTCGATACAAATTATGGCAGGTAACGGTAACTTCGATACTAATTATGACAGGTAACAGTAACTTCTATACTAATTATGACAAGTAACTATAACTTCGATACAAATTATGACAGGTAACTGTAACTTCGATAATAATTATGACAAGAAACTCGAACTTCGTTACTAATAATGACAAGTAACTGTAATTTTGATAAAAAATTATGGTAGGTAACTGTAACTTCAATACTAATTATGACAGGTAACAGTAACGTCGATACTAATTATGACAAGTAACAGTACCTTCGATGATAATTATGACAGGTAACTGTAACTTCGATACTAATTATGACAAGGAACTGTAATTTCGATACAAATTATGGCAGGTAACTGTAACTTCGTTACTAATTATGACAAGTAACTGTAATTTCGTTACAAATTATGGCAGGTAATTGTAATTTCGATACAAATTATGACAGGTAACAGTGACTTTGATACTAATTATGACAAGTAACAGTAACTTCGATACTAATTATGACAAGTAATTGTAACTTCGATACTAATAATGACAGGTAAATGGAACTTCGTTACTAATTATGACAAGTAACTGTAATTTCGATACAAATTTTGGCAGGTAACTGTAACTTCGATACTAATTATGACAGGTAACAGTAACTTCGATACTAATTATGACAAGTAACTGTTACTTCGGTACTAATTATGACAGGTAACTGTAACTTCGTTACTAATTATGACATGTAACTGCAATTTCGATACAAATTATGGCGGGTAACTGTAACTTCGATACTAATTATGACAGGTAACAGTAACCTCGATACTAATTATGACAAGTAACTATAACTTCGATACAAATTATGACAGGTAACTGTAACATCGATACTTATTATGACAAGAAACTCTAACTTCGTTACTAATTATGACAAGTAACTGTAATTTTGATAGAAATTATGGTAGGTAACTGTAACTTTTATACTAATTATGACAGGTAACAGTAACTTCGATACTAATTATGGCAGGGAACTGTCACTTCGTTACTAATTATGACAAGTAACTTTAATTTCAATACTAATTATGGCAGGTAACTGTAACTTCGTTACTAATTATGACAAGTCCCTGTAATTTCGATACAAATTATGGCAGGTAACTGTAACTTCCATATTAATTATGACAGGTAACAGTATCTTCGATACTAATTATGACAGGAAACTGTGACTTCGTTACTAATTAAGACAAGTAACTGTAATTTCGATACATTTATGACAGATAACTGTAACTTAGTTACTAATTATTACAAGTAACAGTACCATCGATGCTAATTATGACAGGTAACTGTAACTTCGATACTAATTATGACAAGGAACTGTAATTTCGATACAAATTATGGCAGGTACTGTAACTTCGTTACTAATTATGACAAGTAACTGTAATTTCGACACAAATTTTGGCAGGAAACTGTAACTTCGATATTAATTATGACAGGTAGCAGTAACTTCGATACTAATTATGACAAGTAACTGTAACTTCGATACTAATTAAGACAGGTAACTGTAACTTCGATACTAATTATGACAAGTAACTGTAATTTCGATAAAAATTATGACAGGTAACAGAAACTTCGATAATAATTATGACAAGTAACTGGAACTTTGTTACTAATTATGACAAGTAACTGTAATTTCGATTCAAATTATGCAGGTAACTGTAACTTCGATACTAATTCTGACAGGTAACAGTAACTTCGATACTAATTATGACAAGTAACTGTAATTTCGATACAAATTATGGCAGGTAACTGTAACTTCGATACAATTTATGACAGGTAACTGTAACTTCGATACTAATTATGACAAGAAACTCTAACTTCGTTACTAAATATGACAAGTAACTGTAATTTTGATAAAAAATTATGGTAGGTAACTGTAACTTCAATACTAATTATGACAGGTAACAGTAACGTCGATACTAATTATGACAAGTAACAGTACCTTCGATGCTAATGACGACAGGTAACTGTAACTTCGATACTAATTATGACAAGGAACTGTAATTTCGATACAAATTATGGCAGGTAACTGTAACCTCGTTACTAATTATGACAAGTAACTGTAATTTCGTTACAAATTATGGCAGGTAATTGTAATTTCGATACTAATTATGACAGGTAACAGTGACTTCGATACTAATTATGACAAGTAACAGTAACTTCGATACTAATTATGACAAGTAATTGTAACTTCGATACTAATAATGACAGGTAAATGTAACTTCGTTACTAATTATGACAAGTAACTGTAATTTCGACACAAATTTTGGCAGGTAACTGTAACTTCCATACTAATTATGACAGGTAACAGTAACTTCGATACTAATTATGACAAGTAACTGTAATTTCGATACAAATTATGGCGGGTAACTGTAACTTCGATACTAATTTTGACAGGTGACAGTAACCTCGATACTAATTATGACAAGTAACTATAACTTCGATACAAATTATGACAGGTAACTGTAACTTCGGTACTAATTATGACAAGAAACTCTAACTTCGTTACTAATTTTGACAAGTAACTGTAATTTTGATAAAAAATTATGGTAGGTAACTGTAACTTCAATACTAATTATGACAGGTAAGAGTAACGTCGATACTAATTATGACAGGAAACTGTAACTTCGATACTACTTATGAGAAGGAACTGTAATTTCGATACAAATTATGGCAGGTAACTGTAACTTCGTTTCTAATTATGACAAGTAACTGTAATTTCGATTCAAATTTTGGCAAGTAACAGTAACTTCGATACTAATTATGACAAGTCCCTGTAATTTCGATACAAATTATGGCAGTTAACTGTAACTTCCATACTAATTATGACCGGTAACAGTGACTTCGATACTAATTATGACAAGTAACAGTAACTTCGATACTAATTATGACAAGTAATTGTAACTTCGATACTAGTAATGACAGGTAAATGTAACTTCGTTACTAATTATGACAAGTAACTGTAATTTCGATACAAATTATGACATGTGACTGTAACTTCGTTACTAATTACGACAAGTAACAGTACCTTCGATGCTAATTATGACAGGTAACTGTAACTTCGATACTAATTATGACAAGGAACTGTAATTTCGATACAAATTATGGCAGGTAACTGTAACTTCGTTACTAATTATGACAAGCAACTGTAATTTCGATACAAATTGGGGCAGGTAACTGTAACTTCGATACTAATTATGACTGGTAACAGTAACTTCGATACTAATTATGACAAGTAACTGTAACTTCGACACTAATTATGACAGGTAACTGGAACTTCGTTACTAATTATGACCAGTAACTGTAATTTCGATTCAAATTATGGCAGGTAACTGTAACTTCGATACTAATTATGGCAGGTAACTGTAACTTCGATACTAATTATGAGAGGTAACAGGAACTTCGATGCTAATTATGACAGGTAACTGTAACTTCGTTACTAATTATGACAAGTAACTGTAATTTCGTTACAAATTATAGCAGGTAACAGTAACTTCGATACTAATTATGACAGGTAACTGTAACTTCAATACTAATTATGACAAGTAACTGTAACTTCGTTACTAATTATGACAAGTAACTCTATTTTTGATAAAAAATTATGGCAGGTAACTGTAACTTCGATACTAATTAATACAGGTAACAGTAACTTCGATACTAATTATGACAGGTTACTGTAACATCGTTACTAATTTTGTCAAGTAACAGTAACTTCGATACTAATTATGACAAGTAACTGTAACTTCGATACTAATTGTGACAGGTAACAGTAACTTCGATATTAATTATGACAAGTAACAGTAACTTCGATACTAATTACGACAAGTAATTGTAATTTCGATACAAATTTTGGCAGGTAACTGTAACTTCGATACTTATTATGACAGGTAACTGTAACTTCATTACTAATTATGACAAGAAACTGTAACTTCGATACTAATTATGACAGGTAACTGTAACTTCGATACTAATTATGACAAGTAACTGTAACTTCGATACTAATTATGACAAGTAACTGGAACTTCGATACTAATTGTGACATGTAGCAGTAACATCGATATTAATTATGACAAGTAACAGTAACTTCGATACTAATTATGACAAGTAATTGTAATTTCGATACAAATTTTGGCAGGTAACTGTAACTTCGATACAAAATATGACAGGTAACAGTAACTTTGATATTAATTATGACAAGTAACTGTAACTTCGATACTAATTATGGCAGGTAACTGTAACTTCGTTACTAATTATGGCAGGTAACTGTAACTTCGATACTTATTATGACAGGTATCAGTAACTTCGGTACTAATTATGACAAGTAACTGTAACTTCGATACTAATTATGACAGGTAACTGTAACTTCGTTACTAATTATGACAAGTAACTGTAATTACGTTACAAATTATGGCAGGTAATTGTAATTTCGATACTAATTATGACAGGTAACAGTAACTTCGATACTAATTATGACAAATAACTATAACTTCGATACAAAATTATGACAGGTAACTGTAACTTCGATACTAATTATGACAAGAAACTCTAACTTCGTTACTAAATATGACAAGTAACTGTAATTTTGATAAAAAATTATGGTAGGTAACTGTAACTTCAATACTAATTATGACAGGTAACAGTAACGTCGATACTAATTATGACAAGTAACAGTACCTTCGATGCTAATTTTGACAGGTAACTGTAACTTCGATACTAATTATGACAAGGAACTGTAATTTCGATACAAATTATGGCAGGTAACTGTAACCTCGTTACTAATTATGACAAGTAACTGTAATTTCGTTACAAATTATGGCAGGTAATTGTAATTTCGATACTAATTATGACAGGTAACAGTGACTTCGATACTAATTATGACAAGTAACAGTAACTTCGATACTAATTATGACAAGTAATTGTAACTTCGATACTAATAATGGCAGGTAAATGTAACTTCGTTACTAATTATGACAAGTAACTGTAATTTCGATACAAATTTTGGCAGGTAACTGTAACTTCCATACTAATTATGACAGGTAACAGTAACTTCGATACTAATTATGACAAGTAACTGTAACTTCGATACTAATTATGACAGGTAACTGTAACTTCGTTACTAATTATGACAAGTAACTGTAATTTCGATACAAATTATGGCGGGTAACTGTAACTTCGATACTAATTTTGACAGGTGACAGTAACCTCGATACTAATTATGACAAGTAACTATAACTTCGATACAAATTATGACAGGTAACTGTAACTTCGGTACTAATTATGACAAGAAACTCTAACTTCGTTACTAATTTTGACAAGTAACTGTAATTTTGATAAAAAAATTATGGTAGGTAACAGTAACTTCAATACTAATTATGACAGGTAAGAGTAACGTCGATACTAATTATGACAGGAAACTGTAACTTCGATACTAATTATGAGAAGGAACTGTAATTTCGATACAAATTATGGCAGGTAACTGTAACTTCGTTTCTAATTATGACAAGTAACTGTAATTTCGATTCAAATTTTGGCAAGTAACAGTAACTTCGATACTAATTATGACAAGTCCCTGTAATTTCGATACAAATTATGGCAGTTAACTGTAACTTCCATACTAATTATGACCGGTAACAGTGACTTCGATACTAATTATGACAAGTAACAGTAACTTCGATACTAATTATGACAAGTAATTGTAACTTCGATACTAGTAATGACAGGTAAATGTAACTTCGTTACTAATTATGACAAGTAACTGTAATTTCGATACAAATTATGACATGTGACTGTAACTTCATTACTAATTACGACAAGTAACAGTACCTTCGATGCTAATTATGACAGGTAACTGTAACTTCGATACTAATTATGACAAGGAACTGTAATTTCGATACAAATTATGGCAGGTAACTGTAACTTCGTTACTAATTATGACAAGTAACTGTAATTTCGATACAAATTGGGGCAGGTAACTGTAACTTTGATACAAATTATGACAGGTAACTTGAACTTCGATACTAATTATGACAAGAAACTCTAACTTCGTTACAAATTATGACAAGTAACTGTAATTTTGATAAAAAATTATGGTAGGTAACTGTAACTTCAATACTAATTATGACAGGTAACAGTAAATTCGATACTAATTATGACAGGTGACTGGTACTTCGTTACTAATTATGACAATTCCCTGTAATTTCGATACAAATTATGGCAGGTAACTGTAATTTCGATACTAATTATGACAGGATGACAGGTAACTGTAACATCGTTACTAATTATGACAAGTAACTGGAATTTCGATGCAAATTATGGCAGGTAACAGTACCTTCGGTACTAATTATGACAGGTAACTGTAACTTCGATACTAATTATGGCAAGGAACTGTAATTTCGATACAAATTATGGCAGGTAACTGTAACTTCGATACTAATTATGACAGGTGACAGTAACTTCGATACTAATTATGACAAGTAACTATAACTTCGATACAAATTATGACAGGTAACAGTAACTTCGATACTAATTATGACAAGAAACTCTACCTTCGTTACTAATTATGACAAGTATCTGTAATTTTGATAAAAAATTATGGTAGGTAACTGCAACTTCAATACATATTAGACAGGTAACAGTAACTTCGATACTAATTATGACGGGAAACTCTACCTTTGTTACTAATTATGACAAGTAACTGTAACTTCGACACTAATTATGACAAGTAACTGTAACTTCGATACTAATTGTGACAGGATACAGTAACATCGATATTAATTATGACAGGTAACTGTAACTTCGTTACTAATTATGACAAGTAACTGTAGTTTCGATAGAAATTTTAGCAGGTAACTGTAACTTTGATACTAATTATGACAGGTAACAGTAACTTCGATACTAATTATGACAAGTAACTGTAACTTCGTTACTAATTATGACAAGTAACTCTATTTTTGATAAAAAATTATGGCAGGTAACTGTAACTACGATAATAATTATGACAGGTAACAGTATCTTCGATACTAATTAGGACAAGTAACTATAACTTCGATACAAATTATGACAGGTAACTGTAACTTCGATACCAATTATGACAAGAAACTCAAACTTCGTTACTAATTATGACAAGTAACTGTAATTTTGATAAAAAATTATGGTAGGTAACTGTAACATCAATACTAATTATGACAGGTAACAGTAACTTCGATACTAATTATGACAGGTAACTGTTACTTCGTTACTAATTATGACAAGTCCCTGTAATTTCGATACATATTATGGCAGGTAACTGTAATTTCGATACTAATTATGACAGGATGACATGTAACTGTAACTTCGTTACTAATTATGACAAGTAACTGGAATTTCGATGCAAATTATGGCAGGTAACAGTACCTTCGGTACTAATTATGACAGGTAACTGTAACTTCGATACTAATTATGGCAAGGAACTGTAATTTCGATACAAATTATGGCAGGTAACTGTAACTTCGATACTAATTATGACAGGTGACAGTAACTTCGATACTAATTATGACAAGTAACTATAACTTCGATACAAATTATGACAGGTAACAGTAACTTCGATACTAATTATGACAAGAAACTCTACCTTCGTTACTAATTATGACAAGTATCTGTAATTTTGATAAAAAATTATGGTAGGTAACTGCAACTTCAATACATATTAGACAGGTAACAGTAACTTCGATACTAATTATGACGGGAAACTCTACCTTCGTTACTAATTATGACAAGTAACTGTAATTTTGATAAAAAATTATGGTAGGTAACTGTAACTTCAATACTAATTATGACAGGTAACAGTTACTTCGATACTAATTATGACAGGTAACTGTAACAGCGTTACTAATTATGACAAGTCCCTGTAATTTCGATAAATTATGGCAGGTAACTGTAACTTCGATACTAATTATGACAAGAAACTCTAACTTCGTTACAAATTATGACAAGTAACTGTAATTTTGATAAAAAATTATGGTAGGTAACTGTAACTTCAATACTAATTATGACAGGTAACAGTAACTTCGATACTAATTATGACAAGAAACTCTACCTTCGTTACTAATTATGACAAGTATCTGTAATTTTGATAAAAAATTATGGTAGGTAACTGCAACTTCAATACATATTAGACAGGTAACAGTAACTTCGATACTAATTATGACGGGAAACTCTACCTTCGTTACTAATTATGACAAGTAACTGTAATTTTGATAAAAAATTATGGTAGGTAACTGTAACTTCAATACTAATTATGACAGGTAACAGTTACTTCGATACTAATTATGACAGGTAACTGTAACAGCGTTACTAATTATGACAAGTCCCTGTAATTTCGATAAATTATGGCAGGTAACTGTAACTTCGATACTAATTATGACAAGAAACTCTAACTTCGTTACAAATTATGACAAGTAACTGTAATTTTGATAAAAAATTATGGTAGGTAACTGTAACTTCAATACTAATTATGACAGGTAACAGTAACTTCGATACTAATTATGACAAGAAACTCTACCTTCGTTACTAATTATGACAAGTATCTGTAATTTTGATAAAAAATTATGGTAGGTAACTGCAACTTCAATACATATTAGACAGGTAACAGTAACTTCGATACTAATTATGACGGGAAACTCTACCTTCGTTACTAATTATGACAAGTAACTGTAATTTTGATAAAAAATTATGGTAGGTAACTGTAACTTCAATACTAATTATGACAGGTAACAGTTACATCGATACTAATTATGACAGGTAACTGTAACAGCGTTACTAATTATGACAAGTCCCTGTAATGTCGATAAATTATGACAGGTAACTTGAACTTCGATACTAATTATGACAAGAAACTCTAACTTCGTTACAAATTATGACAAGTAACTGTAATTTTGATAAAAAATTATGGTAGGTAACTGTAACTTCAATACTAATTATGACAGGTAACAGTAAATTCGATACTAATTATGACAGGTGACTGGTACTTCGTTACTAATTATGACAAGTCCCTGTAATTTCGATACAAATTATGGCAGGTAACTGTAATTTCGATACTAATTATGACAGGATGACAGGTAACTGTAACATCGTTACTAATTATGACAAGTAACTGGAATTTCGATGCAAATTATGGCAGGTAACAGTACCTTCGGTACTAATTATGACAGGTAACTGTAACTTCGATACTAATTATGGCAAGGAACTGTAATTACGATACAAATTATGACAGGTAACTGTAACTTCGATACTAATTATGACAGGTGACAGTAACTTCGATACTAATTATGACAAGTAACTATAACTTCGACACAAATTATGACAGGTAACAGTAACTTCGATACTAATTATGACAAGAAACTCTACCTTCGTTACTAATTATGACAAGTAACTGTAATTTTGATAAAAATTATGGTAGGTAACTGTAACTTCAATACTTATTAGACAGGTAACAGTAACTTCGATACTAATTATGACGGGAAACTCTACCTTTGTTACTAATTATGACAAGTAACTGTAACTTCGACACTAATTATGACAAGTAACTGTAACTTCGATACTAATTGTGACAGGATACAGTAACATCGATATTAATTATGACAGGTAACTGTAACTTCGTTACTAATTATGACAAGTAACTGTAGTTTCGATAGAAATTTTAGCAGGTAACAGTAACTTTGATACTAATTATGACAGGTAACAGTAACTTCGATACTAATTATGACAAGTAACTGTAACTTCGTTACTAATTATGACAAGTAACTCTATTTTTGATAAAAAATTATGGCAGGTAACTGTAACTACGATAATAATTATGACAGGTAACAGTATCTTCGATACTAATTAGGACAAGTAACTATAACTTCGATACAAATTATGACAGGTAACTGTAACTTCGATACCAATTATGACAAGAAACTCAAACTTCGTTACTAATTATGACAAGTAACTGTAATTTTGATAAAAAATTATGGTAGGTAACTGTAACATCAATACTAATTATGACAGGTAACAGTAACTTCGATACTAATTATGACAGGTAACTGTTACTTCGTTACTAATTATGACAAGTCCCTGTAATTTCGATACAAATTATGGCAGGTAACTGTAATTTCGATACTAATTATGACAGGATGACATGTAACTGTAACTTCGTTACTAATTATGACAAGTAACTGGAATTTCGATGCAAATTATGGCAGGTAACAGTACCTTCGGTACTAATTATGACAGGTAACTGTAACTTCGATACTAATTATGGCAAGGAACTGTAATTTCGATACAAATTATGGCAGGTAACTGTAACTTCGATACTAATTATGACAGGTGACAGTAACTTCGATACTAATTATGACAAGTAACTATAACTTCGATACAAATTATGACAGGTAACAGTAACTTCGATACTAATTATGACAAGAAACTCTACCTTCGTTACTAATTATGACAAGTATCTGTAATTTTGATAAAAAATTATGGTAGGTAACTGCAACTTCAATACATATTAGACAGGTAACAGTAACTTCGATACTAATTATGACGGGAAACTCTACCTTCGTTACTAATTATGACAAGTAACTGTAATTTTGATAAAAAATTATGGTAGGTAACTGTAACTTCAATACTAATTATGACAGGTAACAGTTACTTCGATACTAATTATGACAGGTAACTGTAACAGCGTTACTAATTATGACAAGTCCCTGTAATTTCGATAAATTATGGCAGGTAACTGTAACTCCGATACTAATTATGACAAGTAAATGTAACTTCGATATTAATTATGACAGGTAACTTTAACTTCGTTACTAATTATGACAAATAACTGTAATTTCGATACATATTTTGGCAGGTAACTGTAACTTCGATACTAATTATGACAGGTAACAATAACTTCGATTCTAATTATGACAAGTAACTGTAACTTCGATACTAATTATGACAGGTAACTGTAACCTCGTTACTAATTATGACAAGTAACTGTAATTTCGATACAAATTATGGCAGGTAACTGTAACTTCAATACTAATTATGACAGGTAACTGTAACTTCGTTACTAATTATGACAAGTAACTGTAATTATGATAAAAAATTATGGCAGGTAACTGTAACTTCGATACTAATTATGAGAGGTAACAGTAACTTCGATACTAATTATGACAGGTAACAGCAACTTCGTTAATAATTATGACAAGTAACTGTAATTTCGATACTAATTATGACAAGTAACTGTAACTTCGTTACTAATTATGACAAGTAACTGTAATTATGATAAAAAATTATGGCACGTAACTGTAACTTCGATACTAATTATGAGAGGTAACAGTAACTTCGATACTAATTATGACAGGTAACTGCACCTTCGTTACTAATTATGACAAGTAACTGTAATTTCGATACTAATTATGACAGGTAACTGTAACTTCGTTACTAATTATGACAATTCCCTGCAATTTCGATACAAATTATGGCAAGTAACTGTAATTTCGATACTAATTATGACAGGTAACTGTAACTTCGATACTAATTATGACAGGAAACTGTAACTTCGATACTAATTATGACAAGTAACTGTAATTTCGATAAAAAATATGACAGGTAACAGTAACTTCGATAATAATTATGACAAGTAACTGGAACTTTGTTACTAATTATGACAAGTAACTGTAATTTCGATACAAATTATGGCAGTAAATGTAACTTCGATACTAATTATGACAGGTAACAGTAACTTCGATACTAATTATGACAAGTAACTGTAACTTCGATACTAATTATGACAAGTAACTGTAACTTCGATACTAATTATGACAAGTAACTGTAACTTCGTTACTAATTATGACAAGTAACTGTAATTATGATAAAAAATTATGGCAGGTAACTGTAACTTCGATACTAATTATGAGAGGTAACAGTAACTTCGATACTAATTATGACAGGTAACAGCAACTTCGTTACTAATTATGACAAGTAACTGTAATTTCGATACTAATTATGGCAGGTAAATGAAACTTCGTTACTAATTATGAGAAGTAACTTTAATTTCGATACAAATTATGGCAGGTAACTGTAATTTCGATACTAATTATGACAGGTAACAGTATCTTCGATACTAATTATGACAAGGAACTGTAATTTCTATACAAATTATGGCAGGTAACTGTAACTTCGTTACTAATTATGACAATTCCCTGCAATTTCGATACAAATTATGGCAAGTAACTGTAATTTCGATACTAATTATGACAGGTAACTGTAACTTCGATACTAATTATGACAGGAAACTGTAACTTCGTTACTAATTATGACAATTAACTGTAATTTCGATACAAATTATGACAGGTAACTGTAACTTCGTTACTAATTATGACAAGTCCCTGTAATTTCGATAAAAATTACGGCAGGTAACTGTAACTTCGATACTAATTATGACAAGTAAATGTAACTTCGATATTAATTATGACAGGTAACTGTAACTTCGTTACTAATTATGACAAGTAACTGTAATTTCGATACAAATTTTGGCAGGTAACTGTAACTTCGATATTAATTATGACAGGTAACAGTAACTTCGATTCTAATTATGACAAGTAACTGTAACTTCGATACTTATTATGACAGGTAACTGTAACTTCGTTACTAATTATGACAAGTAACTGTAATTTCGATACAAATTATGGCAGGTAACTGAAACTTCGATACTAATTATGACAGGTAACAGTAACTTCGATACTAATTATGACAAGTAATTATAACTTCGATACAAATTATGACAGGTAACTTTAACTTCGATACTAATTATGACAAGAAACTCTAACTTCGTTGTAATTATGACAAGTAACTGTAATTTTGATAAAAAATTATGGTAGGTAACTGTAACTTCAATACTAATTATGACAGGTAACAGTAACGTCGATACTAATTATGACAAGTAACAGTACCTTCGATGCTAATTATGACAGGTAACTGTAACTTCAATAATAATTATGACAGGTAACAGTAACGTCGATACTAATTATGACAGGTAACAGTAACTTCGATACTAATTATGACAAGTAACAGTAACTTCGATACTAATTATAACAAGTAATTGTAACTTCGATACTAATTATGACAAGTAACTCTAACTTCGATATTTATTATGACAGATAACTGTAACTTCGTTACTAATTATGACAAGTAACTGTAATTTCGATACAAATTATGGCGGGTAACTGTAACTTCGATACTAATTATGACAGGTAACAGTAACCTCGATACTAATTATGACAAGTAACTATAACTTCGATACAAATTATGACAGGTAACTGTAACTTCGGTACTAATTATGACAAGAAACTCTAACTTCGTTACTAATTTTGACCAGTAACTGTAATTTTGATAAAAAATTATGGTAGGTAACTGTAACTTCAATACTAATTATGACAGGTAAGAGTAACATCGATACTAATTATGACAGGAAACTGTAACTTCGATACTAATTATGACAAGGAACTGTAATTTCGATACAAATTATGGCAGGTAACTGTAACATCGTTTCTAATTATGACAAGTAACTGTAATTTCGATAAAAATTTTGGCAAGTAACAGTAACTTCGATACTAATTATGACCGGTAACAGTAACTTAGATACTAATTATGACAGGAAACTGTAACTTCGTTAATAATTATGACAAGTAACTGTAATTTCGATACAAATTATGACAGGTGACTGTAACTTCGTTACTAATTACGACAAGTAACAGTACCTTCGATGCTAATTATGACAGGTAATTTTAACTTCGATACTAATTATGACAAGGAACTGTAATTTCGATACAAATTATGGCAGGTAACTTTAACTTCGTTACTAATTATGACAAATAACTGTAATTTCGATACAAATTGTGGCAGGTAACTGTAACTTCGATACTAATTATGACAGGTAACAGTAACTTCTATACTAATTATGACAAGTAACTGTAACTTCGATACTAATTATGACAGGTAACTGGAACTTCGTTACTAATTATGACAAGTAACTGTAATTTCGATACAAATTATGGCAGGTAACTGTAACTTCGATACTAATTATGGCAGGTAACTGTAACTTCGATACTAATTATGAGAGGTAACAGGAACTTCGATGCTAATTATGACAGGTAACTGTAACTTCGTTACTAATTAGGCAAGTAACTGTAATTTCGTTACAAATTATGGCAGGTAACAGTACCTTTGATACTAATTATGACAGGTAACTGTAACTTCAATACTAATTATGAGAATTAACTGTAACTTCGTTACTAATTATGACAAGTAACTCTATTTTTGATAAAAAATTATGGCAGGTAACTGTAACTTCGATACTAATTAATACAGGTAACAGTAACTTCGATACTAATTATGACAGGTTACTGTAACATCGTTACTAATTTTGTCAAGTAACTGTAACTTCGATACTAATTATGACAAGTAACTGTAACTTCGATACTAATTGTGACAGGTAACAGTAACTTCGATATTAATTATGACACGTAACAGTAACTTCGATACTAATTATGACAAGTAATTGTAATTTCGATACAAATTTTGGCAGGTAACTGTAACTTCGATACTTATTATGACAGGTAACTGTAACTTCATTACTAATTATGACAAGAAACTGTAACTTCGATACTAATTATGACAGGTAACTGTAACTTCGATACTAATTATGACAAGAAACTGTAACTTCGATACTAATTATGACAACTAACTGTAACTTCGATACTAATTGTGACAGGTAGCAGTAACATCGATATTAATTATGACAAGTAACAGTAACTTCGATACTAATTATGACAAGTAATTGTAATTTCGATACAAATTTTGGCAGGTAACTGTAACTTCGTTACTAATTATGACAAGTAACAGTAATTTCGATACAAATTATGGCAGGTAACTGTAACTTCGATACTAATTATGACAGGTAACAGTAACTTCGATACTAATTAAGGCAGGTAACTGTAACTTCGATACTAATTATGACAGGTATCAGTAACTTCGGTACTAGTTATGACAAGTAACTGTAACTTTGATACTAATTATGACAGGTAACTGTAACTTCGTTACTAATTATGACAAGTTACTGTAATTACGTTACAAATTATGGCAGGTAATTGTAATTTCGATACTAATTATGACAGGTAACAGTAACTTCGATACTAATTAGGACAAGTAACAGTAACTTCGATACTAATTATGACAAGTAACTGTAACTTCGATACTAATTATGACAGGTAACTGTTACTTCGTTACTAATTATGACAAGTAACTGTAATTTCGATACAAATTTTGGCAGGTAACGGTAACATCGATACTAATTATGACAGGTAACAGTAACTTCGATACTAATTAAGACAAGCAACTGTAACATCCATACTAATTATGACAGGTAACTGTAACTTCGTTACTAATTATGAAAAGTAACTGTAATTTCGATACAAATTATGGCAGGTAACTGTAACTTCGATATTAATTATGACAGGTAACAGTATCTTCGATACTAATTATGACAAGTAACTATAACTTCGATACAAATTATGACAGGTAACTTGAACTTCGATACTAATTATGACAAGAAACTCTAACTTCGTTACTAATTATGACAAGTAACTGTAATTTTGATAAAAAATTATGGTAGGTAACTGTTACTTCGTTACTTATTATGACAAGTCCCCGTAATTTCGATACAAATTATGGCAGGTAACTGTAATTTCGATACTAATTATGACAGGTAACAGTAACTTCGATACTAATTATGACAGGTAACTGTAACTTCGTTACTAATTATGACAAGTAACTGTAATTTCGATACAAATTATGGCGGGTAACTGTAACTTCGATACTAATTATGACAAGTAACTATAACTTCGATACAAATTATGACAGGTAACTGTAACTTCGGTACTAATTATGACAAGAAACTCTAACTTCGTTACTAATTTTGACAAGTAACTGTAATTTTGATAAAAAATTATGGTAGGTAACTATAACTTCAATACTAATTATGACAGGTAAGAGTAACGTCGATACTAATTATGACAGGAAACTGTAACTTCGATACTAATTATGAGAAGGAACTGTAATTTCGATACAAATTATGGCAGGTAACTGTAACTTCGTTTCTAATTATGACAAGTAACTGTAATTTCGATTCAAATTTTGGCAAGTAACAGTAAGTTCGATACTAATTATGACAAGTCCCTGTAATTTCGATACAAATTATGACAGTTAACTGTAACTTCCATACTAATTATGACCGGTAACAGTGACTTCGATACTAATTATGACAAGTAACAGTAACTTCGATACTAATTATGACAAGTAATTGTAACTTCGATACTAATAATGACAGGTAAATGTAACTTCGTTACTAATTATGACAAGTAACTGTAATTTCGATACAAATTATGACATGTGACTGTAACTTCGTAACTAATTACGACAAGTAACAGTACCTTCGATGCTAATTATGACAGGTAACTGTAACTTCGATACTAATTATGACAAGGAAATGTAATTTCGATACAAATTATGGCAGGTAACTGTAACTTCGTTACTAATTATGACAAGTAACTGTAATTTCGATACAAATTGTGGCAGGTAACTGTAACTTCGATACTAATTATGACAGGTAACAGTAACTTCGATACTAATTATGACAAGTAACTGTAACTTCGATACTAATTATGACAGGTAACTGGAACTTCGTTACTAATTATGACAAGTAACTGTAATTTCGATTCAAATTATGGCAGGTAACAGTAACTTCGATACTAATTATGACAAGTAACAGTAACTTCGATACTAATTATGACAAGTAATTGTAACTTCGATACTAATTATGACAAGTAACTCTAACTTCGATATTTATTATGACAGGTAACTGTAACTTCGTTACTAATTATGACAAGTAACTGTAATTTCGATACAAATTATGGCGGGTAACTGTAACTTCGATACTAATTATGACAGGTAACAGTAACCTCGATACTAATTATGACAAGTAACTATAACTTCGATACAAATTATGACAGGTAACTGTAACTTCGGTACTAATTATGACAAGAAACTGTAATTTCGATACAAATTATGGCAGGTAACTGTAACTTCGTTACTAATTATGACAAGTAACTGTAATTTCGATACAAATTGTGGCAGGTAACTGTAACTTCGATACTAATTATGACAGGTAACAGTAACTTCGATACTAATTATGACAAGTAACTGTAACTTCGATACTAATTATGACAGGTAACTGGAACTTCGTTACTAATTATGACAAGTAACTGTAATTTCGATACAAATTATGACAGGTGACTGTAACTTCGTTACTAATTACGACAAGTAACAGTACCTTCGATGCTAATTATGACAGGTAATTTTAACTTCGATACTAATTATGACAAGGAACTGTAATTTCGATACAAATTATGGCAGGTAACTTTAACTTCGTTACTAATTATGACAAATAACTGTAATTTCGATACAAATTGTGGCAGGTAACTGTAACTTCGATACTAATTATGACAGGTAACAGTAACTTCTATACTAATTATGACAAGTAACTGTAACTTCGATACTAATTATGACAGGTAACTGGAACTTCGTTACTAATTATGACAAGTAACTGTAATTTCGATACAAATTATGGCAGGTAACTGTAACTTCGATACTAATTATGGCAGGTAACTGTAACTTCGATACTAATTATGAGAGGTAACAGGAACTTCGATGCTAATTATGACAGGTAACTGTAACTTCGTTACTAATTAGACAAGTAACTGTAATTTCGTTACAAATTATGGCAGGTAACACTACCTTTGATACTAATTATGACAGGTAACTGTAATTTCAATACTAATTATGAGAAGTAACTGTAACTTCGTTACTAATTATGACAAGTAACTCTATTTTTGATTAAAAATTATGGAAGGTAACTGTAACTTCGATACTAATTAATACAGGTAACAGTAACTTCGATACTAATTATGACAGGTTACTGTAACATCGTTACTAATTTTGTCAAGTAACTGTAACTTCGATACTAATTATGACAAGTAACTGTAACTTCGATACTAATTGTGACAGGTAACAGTAACTTCGATATTAATTATGACAAGTAACAGTAACTTCGATACTTATTATGACAAGTAATTGTAATTTCGATACAAATTTTGGCAGGTAACTGTAACTTCGATACTTATTATGACAGGTAACTGTAACTTCATTACTAATTATGACAAGAAACTGTAACTTCGATACTAATTATGACAGGTAACTGTAACTTCGATACTAATTATGACAAGAAACTGTAACTTCGATACTAATTATGACAACTAACTGTAACTTCGATACTAATTGTGACAGGTAGCAGTAACATCGATATTAATTATGACAAGTAACAGTAACTTCGATACTAATTATGACAAGTAATTGTAATTTCGATACAAATTTTGGCAGGTAACTGTAACTTCGTTACTAATTATGACAAGTAACAGTAATTTCGATACAAATTATGGCAGGTAACTGTAACTTCGATACTAATTATGACAGGTAACAGTAACTTCGATACTAATTATGGCAGGTAACTGTAACTTCGATACTAATTATGACAGGTATCAGTAACTTCGGTACTAGTTATGACAAGTAACTGTAACTTCGATACTAATTATGACAGGTAACTGTAACTTCGTTACTAATTATGACAAGTTACTGTAATTACGTTACAAATTATGGCAGGTAATTGTAATTTCGATACTAATTATGACAGGTAACAGTAACTTCGATACTAATTAGGACAAGTAACAGTAACTTCGATACTAATTATGACAAGTAACTGTAACTTCGATACTAATTATGACAGGTAACTGTTACTTCGTTACTAATTATGACAAGTAACTGTAATTTCGATACAAATTTTGGCAGGTAACGGTAACATCGATACTAATTATGACAGGTAACAGTAACTTCGATACTAATTAAGACAAGCAACTGTAACATCCATACTAATTATGACAGGTAACTTGAACTTCGATACTAATTATGACAAGAAACTCTAACTTCGTTACTAATTATGACAAGTAACTGTAATTTTGATAAAAAATTATGGTAGGTAACTGTTACTTCGTTACTTATTATGACAAGTCCCCGTAATTTCGATACAAATTATGGCAGGTAACTGTAATTTCGATACTTATTATGACAGGTAACAGTAACTTCGATACTAATCATGACAGGTAACTGTAACTTCGTTACTAATTATGACAAGTAACTGTAATTTCGATACAAATTATGGCGGGTAACTGTAACTTCGATACTAATTATGACAAGTAACTATAACTTCGATACAAATTATGACAGGTAACTGTAACTTCGGTACTAATTATGACAAGAAACTCTAACTTCGTTACTAATTTTGACAAGTAACTGTAATTTTGATAAAAAATTATGGTAGGTTACTGTAACTTCAATACTAATTATGACAGGTAAGAGTAACGTCGATACTAATTATGACAGGAAACTGTAACTTCGATACTAATTATGAGAAGGAACTGTAATTTCGATACAAATTATGGCAGGTAACTGTAACTTCGTTTCTAATTATGACAAGTAACTGTAATTTCGATTCAAATTTTGGCAAGTAACAGTAAGTTCGATACTAATTATGACAAGTCCCTGTAATTTCGATACAAATTATGGCAGTTAACTGTAACTTCCATACTAATTATGACCGGTAACAGTGACTTCGATACTAATTATGACAAGTAACAGTAACTTCGATACTAATTATTACAAGTAATTGTAACTTCGATACTAATAATGACAGGTAAATGTAACTTCGTTACTAATTATGACAAGTAACTGCAATTTCGATACAAATTATGACATGTGACTGTAACTTCGTAACTAATTACGACAAGTAACAGTACCTTCGATGCTAATTATGACAGGTAACTGTAACTTCGATACTAATTATGACAAGGAACTGTAATTTCGATACAAATTATGGCAGGTAACTGTAACTTCGTTACTAATTATGACAAGTAACTGTAATTTCGATACAAATTGTGGCAGGTAACTGTAACTTCGATACTAATTATGACAGGTAACAGTAACTTCGATACTAATTATGACAAGTAACTGTAACTTCGATACTAATTATGACAGGTAACTGGAACTTCGTTACTAATTATGACAAGTAACTCTAATTTCGATTCAAATTATGGCAGGTAACAGTAACTTCGATACACATTATGACAAGTAACAGTAACTTCGATACTAATTATGACAAGTAATTGTAACTTCGATACTAATTATGACAAGTAACTCTAACTTCGATATTTATTATGACAGGTAACTGTAACTTCGTTACTAATTATGACAAGTAACTGTAATTTCGATACAAATTATGGCGGGTAACTGTAACTTTGATACTAATTATGACAGGTAACAGTAACCTCGATACTAATTATGACAAGTAACTATAACTTCGATACAAATTATGACAGGTAACTGTAACTTCGGTACTAATTATGACAAGAAACTTTAACATCGTTACTAATTTTGACCAGTAACTGTAATTTTGATAAAAAATTATGGTAGGTAACTGTAAATTCAATACTAATTATGACAGGTAAGAGTAACATCGATACTAATTATGACAGGAAACTGTAACTTCGATATTAATTATGACAAGGAACTGTAATTTCGATACAAATTATGGCAGGTAACTGTAACATCGTTTCTAATTATGACAAGTAACTGTAATTTCGATAAAAATTTTGGCAAGTAACAGTAACTTCGATACTAATTATGACCGGTAACAGTAACTTAGATACTAATTATGACAGGAAACTGTAACTTCGTTAATAATTATGACAAGTAACTGTAATTTCGATACAAATTATGACAGGTGACTGTAACTTCGTTACTAATTACGACAAGTAACAGTACCTTCGATGCTAATTATGACAGGTAATTTTAACTTCGATACTAATTATGACAAGGAACTGTAATTTCGATACAAATTATGGCAGGTAACTTTAACTTCGTTACTAATTATGACAAATAACTGTAATTTCGATACAAATTGTGGCAGGTAACTGTAACTTCGATACTAATTATGACAGGTAACAGTAACTTCTATACTAATTATGACAAGTAACTGTAACTTCGATACTAATTATGACAGGTAACTGGAACTTCGTTACTAATTATGACAAGTAACTGTAATTTCGATACAAATTATGGCAGGTAACTGTAACTTCGATACTAATTATGGCAGGTAACTGTAACTTCGATACTAATTATGAGAGGTAACAGGAACTTCGATGCTAATTATGACAGGTAACTGTAACTTCGTTACTAATTAGACAAGTAACTGTAATTTCGTTACAAATTATGGCAGGTAACAGTACCTTTGATACTAATTATGACAGGTAACTGTAACTTCAATACTAATTATGACAAGTAACTGTAACTTCGTTACTAATTATGACAAGTAACTCTATTTTTGATAAAAAATTATGGCAGGTAACTGTAACTTCGATACTAATTAATACAGGTAACAGTAACTTCGATACTAATTATGACAGGTTACTGTAACATCGTTACTAATTTTGTCAAGAAACTGTAACTTCGATACTAATTATGACAAGTAACTGTAACTTGGATACTAATTGTGACAGGTAACAGTTACTTCGATATTAATTATGACAAGTAACAGTAACTTCGATACTAATTATGACAAGTAATTGTAATTTCGATACAAATTTTGGCAGGTAACTGTAACTTCGATACTTATTATGACAGGTAACTGTAACTTCATTACTAATTATGACAAGAAACTGTAACTTCGATACTAATTATGACAGGTAACTGTAACTTCGATACTAATTATGACAAGAAACTGTAACTTCGATACTAATTATGACAACTAACTGTAACTTCGATACTAATTGTGACAGGTAGCAGTAACATCGATATTAATTATGACAAGTAACAGTAACTTCGATACTAATTATGACAAGTAATTGTAATTTCGATACAAATTTTGGCAGGTAACTGTAACTTCGTTACTAATTATGACAAGTAACTGTAATTTCAATACAAATTATGGCAGGTAACTGTAACTTAGATACAAATTATGACAGGTAACAGTAACTTCGATACTAATTATGACAAGCAACTATAACTTCGATACAAATTATGACAGGTAACTGTAACTTCGATACTAATTATGACAAGAAACTCTAACTTCGTTACTAATTATGACAAGTAACAGTAATTTCGATACAAATTATGGCAGGTAACTGTAACTTCGATACTAATTATGACAAGTAACAGTAACTTCGATACTAATTATGGCAGGTAACTGTAACTTCGATACTAATTATGACAGGTATCAGTAACTTCGGTACTAGTTATGACAAGTAACTGTAACTTCGATACTAATTATGACAGGTAACTGTAACTTCGTTACTAATTATGACAAGTTACTGTAATTACGTTACAAATTATGGCAGGTAATTGTAATTTCGATACTAATTATGACAGGTAACAGTAACTTCGATACTAATTAGGACAAGTAACAGTAACTTCGATACTAATTATGACAAGTAACTGTAACTTCGATACTAATTATGACAGGTAACTGTTACTTCGTTACTAATTATGACAAGTAACTGTAATTTCGATACAAATTTTGGCAGGTAACGGTAACATCGATACTAATTATGACAGGTAACAGTAACTTCGATACTAATTAAGACAAGCAACTGTAACTTCCATACTAATTATGACAGGTAACTGTAACTTCGTTACTAATTATGAAAAGTAACTGTAATTTCGATATAAATTATGGCAGGTAACTGTAACTTCGATATTAATTATGACAGGTAACAGTATCTTCGATACTAATTATGACAAGTAACTATAACTTCGATACAAATTATGACAGGTAACTTGAACTTCGATACTAATTATGACAAGAAACTCTAACTTCGTTACTAATTATGACAAGTAACTGTAATTTTGATAAAAAATTATGGTAGGTAACTGTTACTTCGTTACTTATTATGACAAGTCCCCGTAATTTCGATACAAATTATGGCAGGTAACTGTAATTTCGATACTAATTATGACAGGTAACAGTAACTTCGATACTAATTATGACAGGTAACTGTAACTTCGTTACTAATTATGACAAGTAACTGTAATTTCGATACAAATTATGGCGGGTAACTGTAACTTCGATACTAATTATGACAAGTAACTATAACTTCGATACAAATTATGACAGGTAACTGTAACTTCGGTACTAATTATGACAAGAAACTCTAACTTCGTTACAAATTTTGACAAGTAACTGTAATTTTGATAAAAAATTATGGTAGGTAACTGTAACTTCAATACTAATTATGACAGGTAAGAGTAACGTCGATACTAATTATGACAGGAAACTGTAACTTCGATACTAATTATGAGAAGGAACTGTAATTTCGATACAAATTATGGCAGGTAACTGTAACTTCGTTTCTAATTATGACAAGTAACTGTAATTTCGATTCAAATTTTGGCAAGTAACAGTAACTTCGATACTAATTATGACAAGTCCCTGTAATTTCGATACAAATTATGGCAGTTAACTGTAACTTCCATACTAATTATGACCGGTAACAGTGACTTCGATACTAATTATGACAAGTAACAGTAACTTCGATACTAATTATGACAAGTAATTGTAACTTCGATACTAATAATGACAGGTAAATGTAACTTCGTTACTAATTATGACAAGTAACTGTAATTTCGATACAAATTATGACATGTGACTGTAACTTCGTTACTAATTACGACAAGTAACAGTACCTTTGATGCTAATTATGACAGGTAACTCTAACTTCGATACTAATTATGACAAGGAACTGTAATTTCGATACAAATTATGGCAGGTAACTGTAACTTCGTTACTAATTATGACAAGTAACTGTAATTTCGATACAAATTGTGGCAGGTAACTGTAACTTCGATACTAATTATGACAGGTAACAGTAACTTCGATACTAATTATGACAAGTAACTGTAACTTCGATACTAATTACGACAGGTAACTGGAACTTCGTTACTAATTATGACAAGTAACTGTAATTTCGATTCAAATTATGGCAGGTAACTGTAACTTCGATACTAATTATGGCAGGTAACTGTAACTTCGATACTAATTATGAGAGGTAACAGGAACTTCGATGCTAATTATGACAGGTAACTGTAACTTCGTTACTAATTATGACAAGTAACTGTAATTTCGTTACAAATTATGGCAGGTAACAGTACCTTCGATACTAATTATGACAGGTAACTGTAACTTCAATACTAATTATGACAAGTAACTGTAATTTCGTTACAAATTATGGCAGGTAACAGTACCTTCGATACTAATTATGACAGGTAACTGTAACTTCAACACTAATTATGACAAGTAACAGTAACTTCGATACTAATCATGACAAGTAATTGTAATTTCGATACAAATTTTGGCAGGTAACTGCAACTTCGATACTTATTATGACAGGTAACTGTAACTTCATTACTAATTATGACAAGAAACTGTAACTTCGATACTAATTATGACAGGTAACTGTAACTTCGATACTAATTATGACAAGTAACTGTAACTTCGATACTAATTATGACAAGTAACTGGAACTTCGATACTAATTGTGACAGGTAGCAGTAACATCGATATTAATTATGACAAGTAACAGTAACTTCGATACTAATTATGACAAGTAATTGTAATTTCGATACAAATTTTGGCAGGTAACTGTAACTTCGATACGAATTATGACAGGTAACAGTAACTTTGATATTAATTATGACAAGTAACTGTAACTTCGATACTAATTATGGCAGGTAACTGTAACTTCGTTACTAATTATGGCAGGTAACTGTAACTTCGATACTAATTATGACAGGTATCAGTAACTTCGGTACTAATTATGACAAGTAACTGTAACTTCGATACTAATTATGACAGGTAACTGTAACTTCGTTACTAATTATGACAAGTAACTGTAATTACGTTACAAATTATGGCAGTTAATTGTAATTTCGATACTAATTATGACAGGTAACGGTAACTTCGATACTAATTAGGACTAGTAACAGTTACTTCGATACTAATTATGACATGTAACTGTAACTTCGATACTAATTATGACAGGTTACTGTAACTTCGTTACTAATTATGACAAGTAACTGTAATTTCGATACAAATTTTGGCAGGTAACGGTAACATCGATACTAATTATGACAGGTAACAGTAACTTCGATACTAATTAAGACAAGTAACTGTAACTTCCATACTAATTATGACAGGTAACTGTAACTTCGTTACTAATTGTGAAAAGTAACTGTAATTTTGATACAAATTATGGCAGGTAACTGTAACTTCGATACAAATTATGACAGGTAACAGTATCTTCGATACTAATTATGACAAGTAACTATAACTTCGATACAAATTATGACAGGTAACTTGAACTTCGATACTAATGATGACAAGAAACTCTAACTTCGTTACTAATTATGACAAGTAACTGTAATTTTGATAAAAAATTATGGTAGGTAACTGTAACATCAATACTAATTATGACAGGTAACAGTAAATTCGATACTAATTATGACAGGTAACTGTTACTTTGTTACTAATTATGACAAGTCCCTGTAATTTCGATACAAATTATGGCAGGTAACTGTAATTTCGAAACTAATTATGACAGGTAACAGTAACTTCGATACTAATTATGACAGGAGACTGTAACTTCGTTACTAATTATGACAAGTAACTGTAATTTCGATACAAATTATGACAGTTAACTGTAACATCGACTCGAAATATAACATGTAACTGGAATTTCGATGCAAATTATGGCAGGTAACAGTACCTTCGGTACTAATTATGACAGGTAACTGTAACTTCGATACTAATTATGGCAAGGAATTGTAATTTGATACAAATTATGGCAGGTAACTGTAACTTCGATACTAATTATGACAGGTGAAAGTAACTTCGATACTAATTATAACAAGTAACTATAACTTCGATACAAATTATGACAGGTAACTTTAACTTCGATACCAATTATGACAAGAAACTCTAACTTCGTAACTAATTATGACATGTAACTGTAATTTTGATAAAAAATTATGGTAGGTAACTGTAACATCAATACTAATTATGACAGGTAACAGTAACTTCGATACCAATTATGACAGGTAACTGTAACTTCGATACTAATTATGACAAGTAACTGTAACTTCGATACTTATTGTGACAGGTAACAGTAACTTCGATATTAATTATGACAAGTAACTGTAATTTTGATAAAAAATTATGGTAGGTAACTGTAACATCAATACTAATTATGACAGGTAACAGTAACTTCGATACTAATTATGACAGGTAACTGTTACTTCGTTACTAATTATGACAAGTCCCTGTAATTTCGATACAAATTATGGCAGGTAACTGTAATTTCGATACTTATTATGACAGGATGACAGGTAACTGTAACTTCGTTACTAATTATGACAAGTAACTGGAATTTCGATGCAAATTATGGCAGGTAACAGTAATTTCGATACTAATTATGACAGGATGACAGGTAACTGTAACTTCGTTACTAATTATGAAAAGTAATTGTAATTTCGATACAAATTTTGGCAGGTAAATGTAACTTCGATACTTATTATGACAGGTAACTGTAACTTCATTACTAATTATGACAAGAAACTGTAACTTCGTTACTAATTATGACAAGTAACTGTAATTTTGATAAAAAATTATGGTAGGTAACTGTAACATCAATACTAATTATGACAGGTAACAGTAACTTCGATACTAATTATGACAGGTAACTGTTACTTCGTTACTAATTATGACAAGTAATTTCGATACAAATTATGGCAGGTAACTGTAATTTCGATACTAATTATGACAGGATGACAGGTAACTGTAACTTCGTTACTAATTATGACAAGTAACTGGAATTTCGATGCAAATTATGGCAGGTAACAGTACCTTCGGTACTAATTATGACAGGTAACTGTAACTTCGATACTAATTATGGCAAGGAACTGTAATTTCGATACAAATTATGGCAGGTAACTGTAACTTCGATACTAATTATGACAGGTGACAGTAACTTCGATACTAATTATGACAAGTAACTATAACTTCGATACAAATTATGACAGGTAACAGTAACTTCGATACTAATTATGACAAGAAACTCTACCTTCGTTACTAATTATGACAAGTAACTGTAATTTTGATAAAAAATTATGGTAGGTAACTGTAACTTCAATACTTATTAGACAGGTAACAGTAACTTCGATACTAATTATGACGGGAAACTCTACCTTCGTTGCTAATTATGACAAGTAACTGTAATTTTGATAAAAAATTATGGTAGGTAACTGTAACTTCAATACTAATTATGACAGGTAACAGTTACTTCGAAGCTAATTATGACAGGTAATTTTAACTTCGATACTAATTATGACAAGGAACTGTAATTTCGATACAAATTATGGCAGGTAACTTTAACTTCGTTACTAATTATGACAAATAACTGTAATTTCGATACAAATTGTGGCAGGTAACTGTAACTTCGATACTAATTATGACAGGTAACAGTAACTTCTATACTAATTATGACAAGTAACTGTAACTTCGATACTAATTATGACAGGTAACTGGAACTTCGTTATTAATTATGACAAGTAACTGTAATTTCGATACAAATTATGGCAGGTAACTGTAACTTCGATACTAATTATGGCAGGTAACTGTAACTTCGATACTAATTATGAGAGGTAACAGGAACTTCGATGCTAATTATGACAGGTAACTGTAACTTCGTTACTAATTAGACAAGTAACTGTAATTTCGTTACAAATTATGGCAGGTAACACTACCTTTGATACTAATTATGACAGGTAACTGTAACTTCAATACTAATTATGAGAAGTAACTGTAACTTCGTTACTAATTATGACAAGTAACTCTATTTTTGATAAAAAATTATGGCAGGTAACTGTAACTTCGATACTAATTAATACAGGTAACAGTAACTTCGATACTAATTATGACAGGTTACTGTAACATCGTTACTAATTTTGTCAAGTAACTGTAACTTCGATACTAATTATGACAAGTAACTGTAACTTCGATACTAATTGTGACAGGTAACAGTATCTTCGATATTAATTATGACAAGTAACAGTAACTTCGATACTTATTATGACAAGTAATTGTAATTTCGATACAAATTTTGGCAGGTAACTGTAACTTCGATACTTATTATGACAGGTAACTGTAACTTCATTACTAATTATGACAAGAAACTGTAACTTCGATACTAATTATGACAGGTAACTGTAACTTCGATACTAATTATGACAAGAAACTGTAACTTCGATACTAATTATGACAACTAACTGTAACTTCGATACTAATTGTGACAGGTAGCAGTAACATCGATATTAATTATGACAAGTAACAGTAACTTCGATACTAATTATGACAAGTAATTGTAATTTCGATACAAATTTTGGCAGGTTACTGTAACTTCGTTACTAATTATGACAAGTAACAGTAATTTCGATACAAATTATGGCAGGTAACTGTAACTTCGATACTAATTATGACAGGTAACAGTAACTTCGATACTAATTATGGCAGGTAACTATAACTTCGATACTAATTATGACAGGTATCAGTAACTTCGGTACTAGTTATGACAAGTAACTGTAACTTCGATACTAATTATGACAGGTAACTGTAACTTCGTTACTAATTATGACAAGTTACTGTAATTACGTTACAAATTATGGCAGGTAATTGTAATTTCGATACTAATTATGACAGGTAACAGTAACTTCGATACTAATTAGGACAAGTAACAGTAACTTCGATACTAATTATGACAAGTAACTGTAACTTCGATACTAATTAAGACAAGCAACTGTAACATCCATACTAATTATGACAGGTAACTGTAACTTCGTTACTAATTATGAAAAGTAACTGTAATTTCGATACAAATTATGGCAGGTAACTGTAACTTCGATATTAATTATGACAGGTAACAGTATCTTCGATACTAATTATGACAAGTAACTATAACTTCGATACAAATTATGACAGGTAACTTGAACTTCGATACTAATTATGACAAGAAACTCTAACTTCGTTACTAATTATGACAAGTAACTGTAATTTTGATAAAAAATTATGGTAGGTAACTGTTACTTCGTCACTTATTATGACAAGTCCCCGTAATTTCGATACAAATTATGGCAGGTAACTGTAATTTCGATACTTATTATGACAGGTAACAGTAACTTCGATACTAATTATGACAGGTAACTGTAACTTCGTTACTAATTATGACAAGTAACTGTAATTTCGATACAAATTATGGCGGGTAACTGTAACTTCGATACTAATTATGACAAGTAACTATAACTTCGATACAAATTATGACAGGTAACTGTAACTTCGGTACTAATTATGACAAGAAACTCTAACTTCGTTACTAATTTTGACAAGTAACTGTAATTTTGATAAAAAATTATGGTAGGTAACTGTAACTTCAATACTAATTATGACAGGTAAGAGTAACGTCGATACTAATTATGACAGGAAACTGTAACTTCGATACTAATTATGAGAAGGAACTGTAATTTCGATACAAATTATGGCAAGTAACTGTAACTTCGTTTCTAATTATGACAAGTAACTGTAATTTCGATTCAAATTTTGGCAAGTAACAGTAAGTTCGATACTAATTATGACAAGTCCCTGTAATTTCGATACAAATTATGGCAGTTAACTGTAACTTCCATACTAATTATGACCGGTAACAGTGACTTCGATACTAATTATGACAAGTAACAGTAACTTCGATACTAATTATGACAAGTAATTGTAACTTCGATACTAATAATGACAGGTAAATGTAACTTCGTTACTAATTATGACAAGTAACTGCAATTTCGATACAAATTATGACATGTGACTGTAACTTCGTAACTAATTACGACAAGTAACAGTACCTTCGATGCTAATTATGACAGGTAACTGTAACTTCGATACTAATTATGACAAGGAACTGTAATTTCGATACAAATTATGGCAGGTAACTGTAACTTCGTTACTAATTATGACAAGTAACTGTAATTTCGATACAAATTGTGGCAGGTAACTGTAACTTCGATACTAATTATGACAGGTAACAGTAACTTCGATACTAATTATGACAAGTAACTGTAACTTCGATACTAATTATGACAGGTAACTGGAACTTCGTTACTAATTATGACAAGTAACTGTAATTTCGATTCAAATTATGGCAGGTAACAGTAACTTCGATACAAATTATGACAAGTAACAGTAACTTCGATACTAATTATGACAAGTAATTGTAACTTCGATACTAATTATGACAAGTAACTCTAACTTCGATATTTATTATGACAGGTAACTGTAACTTCGTTACTAATTATGACAAGTAACTGTAATTTCGATACAAATTATGGCGGGTAACTGTAACTTTGATACTAATTATGACAGGTAACAGTAACCTCGATACTAATTATGACAAGTAACTATAACTTCGATACAAATTATGACAGGTAACTGTAACTTCGGTACTAATTATGACAAGAAACTCTAACTTCGTTACTAATTTTGACCAGTAACTGTAATTTTGATAAAAAATTATGGTAGGTAACTGTAAATTCAATACTAATTATGACAGGTAAGAGTAACATCGATACTAATTATGACAGGAAACTGTAACTTCGATATTAATTATGACAAGGAACTGTAATTTCGATACAAATTATGGCAGGTAACTGTAACATCGTTTCTAATTATGACAAGTAACTGTAATTTCGATAAAAATTTTGGCAAGTAACAGTAACTTCGATACTAATTATGACCGGTAACAGTAACTTAGATACTAATTATGACAGGAAACTGTAACTTCGTTAATAATTATGACAAGTAACTGTAATTTCGATACAAATTATGACAGGTGACTGTAACTTCGTTACTAATTACGACAAGTAACAGTACCTTCGATGCTAATTATGACAGGTAATTTTAACTTCGATACTAATTATGACAAGGAACTGTAATTTCGATACAAATTATGGCAGGTAACTTTAACTTCGTTACTAATTATGACAAATAACTGTAATTTCGATACAAATTGTGGCAGGTAACTGTAACTTCGATACTAATTATGACAGGTAACAGTAACTTCTATACTAATTATGACAAGTAACTGCTATTCCCGAGGATATGCACCTCTCTATGCATAATTACATGTGATGATGGCCTCCTCCCTTGTAAAATTTCAATCCGGAGGTAAACTAGTCCCCCGTTCGGATCTCCGGGTGGGGACTACTCGAGAGGGGGTTAACATCACAGAAGTGACAAAGAGGAAATCTGACATTCTACGGATCGGAGCGTGGAATGTTAGAAGTCTGCTAGGAAGTGGAAGGTTAGAAAACTTAGAAAGGGAAATGGATAGGTTGAGGTTGGATTTGGTTGGGATTAGTGAAATGCGCTGGCAGGAAGAACAGGACTTTTGGTCAGGAGACTATAGGGTCATTAGCACTAAATCAAACAATGGCCAAGCAGGGGTTGGTCTCATATTGAGTAGGAAACTTGGACAGCGGGTGGAATATTATGAACAATATAGTGAACGGATTATTGTAGCAAAAATCAATACTAAACCTACCTGCACCACAGTGGTACAAGTCTATATGCCTACCAGTCAAGCTGATGATGATGATGTTGAAAAGGTCTACGAAGAAATAGACGAAATTCTGAGGTATATCAAGGGTGATGAAAATGTTATAGTAATGGGAGATTGGAATGCTGTGGTAGGAAAAGGAAGAGAAGGGAAAATAGTAGGAGATTTCGGATTAGGTGAAAGGAATGATCGAGGAACCAGGCTGCTAGAATTCTGCACCGAGCATGAGTTGGTCATAGCTAACACCTTATTCAATAACCACAATAGAAGAATATACACATGGATGAGACCAGGAGATACAGGGCGTTACCAAATCGACTTCATTATGGTCAAGCAGAGGTTTCGAAACCAGATTTTGGATTGTAAAGCATATCCTGGTGCTGACATAAACTCTGACCACAATCTGGTCGTAATGAAATGCAGATTAAAGTTGAAGAAACTGAAGAAAAGTCAAAAGCCAAAAAGGTGGGCAATAGTCAGACTGAAAGAGAAGGATGTAAACGAAAGATTCAAGAAGAGTATAAAGGAAGGACTAATGAAAAACCCTAAACAAACTTCAATTGCAGACGAATGGGCACTTTTGAAGAATGAAATAACAAAATCCGCAGAAGAAAACATTGGTAGGAAAGAAAGAATAGGTAGAAAACCGTGGATCACTCAGGATATACTAGAATTGATGGATGAAAGGCGGAAACACAAGAATGTAAGAGATGAGAAGGGGAAAGCAGAATACAGACGTCTGAGAAATGAGGTTAACAAGAAGTGCAAGGAAGCGAAAGAAGAATGGTTGAAAGAGAAATGTGCAGGTATAGAAAATTGTCTGAAATTAGGTAAAGTAGACACAGCTTATCGAAGGATTAAGAATACTTTTGGGGAAAAGAAGACTAAGTGCTGTAATATTAAGGACACAAATGGAAAGCCTCTAACAGATAGGGAAGAAAAGGTTGAGAGATGGAAAGCTTACATAGAGAGTTTGTATAAGGGAAAGGAGATTGAGAATCATGTAATGGAAAGGGAGGAGGAAATTGATGAGGATGCGAAGGGAGATTTAATATTGAGATCAGAATTTGATAGAGCTTTGGAAGACTTCAGCCGGAACAAAGCACCAGGCATAGATGATATACCGATTGAGTTGCTACGCTGCATAGGAGATGAAGGTCTGATCAGGTTATTTCACTTGGTGTGTAGGATTTATGAGACAGGTGAGGTACCCCCTGATTTCAAGAAGAATGTAATCATCCCTATACCAAAGAAAGTGGGAGCTGACAGATGTGAAGATTACCGTACAATCAGCTTGATTACTCATGCTTCAAAGATCCTGTCTAGGATAATTTACAAGAGGATTGAAAGCCAGATAGAAACGGAGTTGGGTGAAGACCAGTTTGGTTTCAGGAGAAATGTAGGAACAAGGGAAGCTGTACTAAGTCTTAGGCTGATTTTGGAAGGTAGAATAAGGAAAGATAAGAGAACGTTCATGGCTTTTGTAGACTTAGAAAAGGCTTTTGATAACGTTGATTGGACTAAATTGTTTGACATTTTGAAATCGATTGGAATAAAGTACAGGGATAGGAGGGTGATATACAATCTATACAGAAACCAGACAGCAGTCATTCGAGTTGAAGGACATGAGAGAGAAGCTGGTATTCAGAAAGGTGTAAGGCAAGGCTGCAACTTATCACCCATACTTTTCAATCTTTACATTGAACAAGCAATGAAGGAAATTAGAGAAAAATTTAAAGTGGGAGTGAAGATTCAAGGAGAAATAATTTCAACTCTGAGATTTGCTGATGACATAGTCATCTTGGCCGACAAGCCTGAGGATTTGAATGAGTTTTTGAATGGTATGGACTCCGTCTTACAGAAGGAATTCATGATGAAAATTAATAAATGTAAAACAAAAATACTGGAATGCAGCCGAAATAAATCAGAAACCTCTATGGAGATCAAATTGACAGGTGAAAAGCTGAAGGAAGTAGAAGACTTCTGTTACTTAGGAAGTAGAATAACCAGTGATGGACGAAGCAAAGAGGATATAAAAAGTAGGTTGGCTCAGGCAAAGAAAGCTTTTCAACAAAAAAGGAATCTGCTGACATCGAATATAGATTTAGGTATTAGGAAGTCAATTTTGAAAGCCTTTGTCTGGAGCGTGGCGCTCTATGGAAGTGAAACTTGGACTATTGGTGCAGCAGAAAAGAGGAGAATAGAAGCATTTGAAATGTGGTGTTACAGGAGAATGATGAAGATCAGATGGGTAGATAGGGTTACAAACATAGAGGTATTAAGACGAGTGGGGGAGGAGAGATGTTTCTGGCGACTGCTAATGAAGAGAAGAGATAGGTTGGTAGGACACATACTAAGACACCCAGGAATAGCAAGCTTAGTTATGGAAGGAAGGGTCGAGGACAAGAACTGTAGGGGTAGACCAAGGTTAGAATATGTTAAACAGATTGCCTCAGATGTAGGGTGTGGTAGTTATGTAGAGATGAGACGATTAGCTCAGGACAGGGAGGCATGGAGAGCTGCATCAAACCAGTCAAAAGACTGAAGACTCAAACAACAACTGTAACTTCGATACTAATTATGACAGGTAACTGGAACTTCGTTACTAATTATGACAAGTAACTGTAATTTCGATACAAATTATGGCAGGTAACTGTAACTTCGATACTAATTATGGCAGGTAACTGTAACTTCGATACTAATTATGAGAGGTAACAGGAACTTCGATGCTAATTATGACAGGTAACTGTAACTTCGTTACTAATTAGACAAGTAACTGTAATTTCGTTACAAATTATGGCAGGTAACAGTACCTTTGATACTAATTATGACAGGTAACTGTAACTTCAATACTAATTATGACAAGTAACTGTAACTTCGTTACTAATTATGACAAGTAACTCTATTTTTGATAAAAAATTATGGCAGGTAACTGTAACTTCGATACTAATTAATACAGGTAACAGTAACTTCGATACTAATTATGACAGGTTACTGTAACATCGTTACTAATTTTGTCAAGTAACTGTAACTTCGATACTAATTATGACAAGTAACTGTAACTTCGATACTAATTGTGACAGGTAACAGTAACTTCGATATTAATTATGACAAGTAACAGTAACTTCGATACTAATTATGACAAGTAATTGTAATTTCGATACAAATTTTGGCAGGTAACTGTAACTTCGATACTTATTATGACAGGTAACTGTAACTTCATTACTAATTATGACAAGAAACTGTAACTTCGATACTAATTATGACAGGTAACTGTAACTTCGATACTAATTATGACAAGAAACTGTAACTTCGATACTAATTATGACAACTAACTGTAACTTCGATACTAATTGTGACAGGTAGCAGTAACATCGATATTAATTATGACAAGTAACAGTAACTTCGATACTAATTATGACAAGTAATTGTAATTTCGATACAAATTTTGGCAGGTAACTGTAACTTCGTTACTAATTATGACAAGTAACTGTAATTTCAATACAAATTATGGCAGGTAACTGTAACTTAGATACAAATTATGACAGGTAACAGTAACTTCGATACTAATTATGACAAGCAACTATAACTTCGATACAAATTATGACAGGTAACTGTAACTTCGATACTAATTATGACAAGAAACTCTAACTTCGTTACTAATTATGACAAGTAACAGTAATTTCGATACAAATTATGGCAGGTAACTGTAACTTCGATACTAATTATGACAGGTAACAGTAACTTCGATACTAATTATGGCAGGTAACTGTAACTTCGATACTAATTATGACAGGTATCAGTAACTTCGGTACTAGTTATGACAAGTAACTGTAACTTCGATACTAATTATGACAGGTAACTGTAACTTAGTTACTAATTATGACAAGTTACTGTAATTACGTTACAAATTATGGCAGGTAATTGTAATTTCGATACTAATTATGACAGGTAACAGTAACTTCGATACTAATTAGGACAAGTAACAGTAACTTCGATACTAATTATGACAAGTAACTGTAACTTCGATACTAATTATGACAGGAGACTGTAACTTCGATACTAATTATGACAAGTAACTGTAATTTCGATTCAAATTATGGCAGGTAACAGTAACTTCGATACAAATTATGACAAGTAACAGTAACTTCGATACTAATTATGACAAGTAATTGTAACTTCGATACTAATTATGACAAGTAACTCTAACTTCGATATTTATTATGACAGGTAACTGTTACTTCGTTACTAATTATGACAAGAAACTCTAACTTCGTTACTAATTTTGTCAAGTAACTGTAATTTTGATAAAAAATTATGGTAGGTAACTGTAACTTCAATACTAATTATGACAGGTAAGAGTAACGTCGATACTAATTATGACAGGAAACTGTAACTTCGATACTAATTATGAGAAGGAACTGTAATTTCGATATAAATTATGGCAGGTAACTGTAACTTCGTTTCTAATTATGACAAGTAACTGTAATTTCGATTCAAATTTTGGCAAGTAACAGTAACTTCGATACTAATTATGACAAGTCCCTGTAATTTCGATACAAATTATGGCAGTTAACTGTAACTTCCATACTAATTATGACCGGTAACAGTGACTTCGATACTAATTATGACAAGTAACAGTAACTTCGATACTAATTATGACAAGTAATTGTAACTTCGATACTAATAATGACAGGTAAATGTAACTTCGTTACTAATTATGACAAGTAACTGTAATTTCGATACAAATTATGACATGTGACTGTAACTTCGTTACTAATTACGACAAGTAACAGTACCTTTGATGCTAATTATGACAGGTAACTGTAACTTCGATACTAATTATGACAAGGAACTGTAATTTCGATACAAATTATGGCAGGTAACTGTAACTTCGTTACTAATTATGACAAGTAACTGTAATTTCGATACAAATTGTGGCAGGTAACTGTAACTTCGATACTAATTATGACAGGTAACAGTAACTTCGATACTAATTATGACAAGTAACTGTAACTTCGATACTAATTATGACAGGTAACTGGAACTTCGTTACTAATTATGACAAGTAACTGTAATTTCGATTCAAATTATGGCAGGTAACTGTAACTTCGATACTAATTATGGCAGGTAACTGTAACTTCGATACTAATTATGAGAGGTAACAGGAACTTCGATGCTAATTATGACAGGTAACTGTAACTTCGTTACTAATTATGACAAGTAACTGTAATTTCGTTACAAATTATGGCAGGTAACAGTACCTTCGATACTAATTATGACAGGTAACTGTAACTTCAATACTAATTATGACAAGTAACTGTAATTTCGTTACAAATTATGGCAGGTAACAGTACCTTCGATACTAATTATGACAGGTAACTGTAACTTCAATACTAATTATGACAAGTAACAGTAACTTCGATACAAATTATGACAAGTAATTGTAATTTCGATACAAATTTTGGCAGGTAACTGTAACTTCGATACTTATTATGACAGGTAACTGTAACTTCATTACTAATTATGACAAGAAACTGTAACTTCGATACTAATTATGACAGGTAACTGTAACTTCGATACTAATTATGACAAGTAACTGTAACTTCGATACTAATTATGACAAGTAACTGTAACTTCGATACTAATTGTGACAGGTAGCAGTAACATCGATATTAATTATGACAAGTAACAGTAACTTCGATACTAATTATGACAAGTAATTGTAATTTCGATACAAATTTTGACAGGTAACTGTAACTTCGATACGAATTATGACAGGTAACAGTAACTTTGATATTAATTATGACAAGTAACTGTAACTTCGATACTAATTATGGCAGGTAACTGTAACTTCGTTACTAATTATGGCAGGTAACTGTAACTTCGATACTAATTATGACAGGTATCAGTAACTTCGGTACTAATTATGACAAGTAACTGTAACTTCGATACTAATTATGACAGGTAACTGTAACTTCGTTACTAATTATGACAAGTAACTGTAATTACGTTACAAATTATGGCAGTTAATTGTAATTTCGATACTAATTATGACAGGTAACGGTAACTTCGATACTAATTAGGACTAGTAACAGTTACTTCGATACTAATTATGACATGTAACTGTAACTTCGATACTAATTATGACAGGTTACTGTAACTTCGTTACTAATTATGACAAGTAACTGTAATTTCGATACAAATTTTGGCAGGTAACGGTAACATCGATACTAATTATGACAGGTAACAGTAACTTCGATACTAATTAAGACAAGTAACTGTAACTTCCATACTAATTATGACAGGTAACTGTAACTTCGTTACTAATTGTGAAAAGTAACTGTAATTTTGATACAAATTATGGCAGGTAACTGTAACTTCGATACTAATTATGACAGGTAACAGTATCTTCGATACTAATTATGACAAGTAACTATAACTTCGATACAAATTATGACAGGTAACTTGAACTTCGATACTAATGATGACAAGAAACTCTAACTTCGTTACTAATTATGACAAGTAACTGTAATTTTGATAAAAAATTATGGTAGGTAACTGTAACATCAATACTAATTATGACAGGTAACAGTAAATTCGATACTAATTATGACAGGTAACTGTTACTTTGTTACTAATTATGACAAGTCCCTGTAATTTCGATACAAATTATGGCAGGTAACTGTAATTTCGAAACTAATTATGACAGGTAACAGTAACTTCGATACTAATTATGACAGGAGACTGTAACTTCGTTACTAATTATGACAAGTAACTGTAATTTCGATACAAATTATGACAGGTAACTGTAACATCGACTCGAAATATAACATGTAACTGGAATTTCGATGCAAATTATGGCAGGTAACAGTACCTTCGGTACTAATTATGACAGGTAACTGTAACATCGATACTAATTATGGCAAGGAATTGTAATTTGATACAAATTATGGCAGGTAACTGTAACTTCGATACTAATTATGACAGGTGAAAGTAACTTCGATACTAATTATAACAAGTAACTATAACTTCGATACAAATTATGACAGGTAACTTTAACTTCGATACCAATTATGACAAGAAACTCTAACTTCGTTACTAATTATGACATGTAACTGTAATTTTGATAAAAAATTATGGTAGGTAACTGTAACATCAATACTAATTATGACAGGTAACAGTAACTTCGATACCAATTATGACAGGTAACTGTAACTTCGATACTAATTATGACAAGTAACTGTAACTTCGATACTTATTGTGACAGGTAACAGTAACTTCGATATTAATTATGACAAGTAACTGTAATTTTGATAAAAAATTATGGTAGGTTACTGTAACATCAATACTAATTATGACAGGTAACAGTAACTTCGATACTAATTATGACAGGTAACTGTTACTTCGTTACTAATTATGACAAGTCCCTGTAATTTCGATACAAATTATGGCAGGTAACTGTAATTTCGATACTTATTATGACAGGATGACAGGTAACTGTAACTTCGTTACTAATTATGACAAGTAACTGGAATTTCGATGCAAATTATGGCAGGTAACAGTAATTTCGATACTAATTATGACAGGATGACAGGTAACTGTAACTTCGTTACTAATTATGAAAAGTAATTGTAATTTCGATACAAATTTTGGCAGGTAAATGTAACTTCGATACTTATTATGACAGGTAACTGTAACTTCATTACTAATTATGACAAGAAACTGTAACTTCGTTACTAATTATGACAAGTAACTGTAATTTTGATAAAAAATTATGGTAGGTAACTGTAACATCAATACTAATTATGACAGGTAACAGTAACTTCGATACTAATTATGACAGGTAACTGTTACTTCGTTACTAATTATGACAAGTAATTTCGATACAAATTATGGCAGGTAACTGTAATTTCGATACTAATTATGACAGGATGACAGGTAACTGTAACTTCGTTACTAATTATGACAAGTAACTGGAATTTCGATGCAAATTATGGCAGGTAACAGTACCTTCGGTACTAATTATGACAGGTAACTGTAACTTCGATACTAATTATGGCAAGGAACTGTAATTTCGATACAAATTATGGCAGGTAACTGTAACTTCGATACTAATTATGACAGGTGACAGTAACTTCGATACTAATTATGACAAGTAACTATAACTTCGATACAAATTATGACAGGTAACAGTAACTTCGATACTAATTATGACAAGAAACTCTACCTTCGTTACTAATTATGACAAGTAACTGTAATTTTGATAAAAAATTATGGTAGGTAACTGTAACTTCAATACTAATTATGACAGGTAACAGTTACTTCGATACTAATTATGACAGGTAACTGTAACAGCGTTACTAATTATGACAAGTAACTTTAATTTCGATACTAATTATGGCAGGTAACTGTAACTTCGTTACTAATTATGACAAGTCCCTGTAATTTCGATAAATTATGGCAGGTAACTGTAACTTCGATACTAATTATGACAAGTAAATGTAACTTCGATATTAATTATGACAGGTAACTGTAACTTCGTTACTAATTATGACAAGTAACTGTAATTTCGATACAAATTTTGGCAGGTAACTGTAACTTCGATACTAATTATGACTGGTAACAGTAACTTCGATTCTAATTATGACAAGTAACTGTAACTTCGATACTAATTATGACAGGTAACTGTAACTTCGTTACTAATTATGACAAGTAACTGTAATTTCGATACAAATTATGGCAGGTAACTGTAACTTCAATACTAATTATGACAGGTTACAGTAACTTCGATACTAATTATGACAAGTAACTATAACTTCGATACTAATTATGACAGGTAACTGTAACTTCGTTACTAATTATGAAAAGTAACTGTAATTTCGATACAAATTATGGCAGGTAACTGTAACTTCGATACTAATTATGACAGGTAACAGTATCTTCGATACTAATTATGACAAGTAACTATAACTTCGATACAAATTATGACAGGTAACTTGAACTTCGATACTAATTATGACAAGAAACTCTAACTTCGTTACAAATTATGACAAGTAACTGTAATTTTGATAAAAAATTATGGTAGGTAACTGTAACTTCAATACTAATTATGACAGGTAACAGTAAATTCGATACTAATTATGACAGGTAACTGGTACTTCGTTACTAATTATGACAAGTCCCTGTAATTTCGATAAATTATGGCAGGTAACTGTAACTTCGATACTAATTATGACAAGTAAATGTAACTTCGATATTAATTATGACAGGTAACTGTAACTTCGTTACTAATTATGACAAGTTACTGTAATTTCGATACAAATTTTGGCAGGTAACTGTAACTTCGATACTAATTATGACTGGTAACAGTAACTTCGATTCTAATTATGACAAGTAACTGTAACTTCGATACTAATTATGACAGGTAACTGTAACTTCGTTACTAATTATGACAAGTAACTGTAATTTCGATACAAATTATGGCAGGTAACTGTAACTTCAATACTAATTATGACAGGTTACAGTAACTTCGATACTAATTATGACAAGTAACTATAACTTCGATACTAATTATGACAGGTAACTGTAACTTCGTTACTAATTATGAAAAGTAACTGTAATTTCGATACAAATTATGGCAGGTAACTGTAATTTCGATACTAATTATGACAGGATGACAGGTTACTGTAACTTCGTTACTAATTATGACAAGTAACTGGAATTTCGATGCAAATTAAGGCAGGTAACAGTACCTTCGGTACTAATTATGACAGGTAACTGTAACTTCGATACTAATTATGGCAAGGAACTGTAATTTCGATACAAATTATGGCAGGTAACTGTAACTTCGAAACTAATTATGACAGGTGACAGTAACTTCGATACTAATTATGACAAGTAACTATAACTTCGATACAAATTATGACAGGTAACAGTAACTTCGATACTAATTATGACAAGAAACTCTACCTTCGTTACTAATTATGACAAGTAACTGTAATCTTGATAAAAAATTATGGTAGGTAACTGTAACTTCAATACTTATTAGACAGGTAACAGTAACTTCGATACTAATTATGACGGGAAACTCTACCTTTGTTACTAATTATGACAAGTAACTGTAACTTCGACACTAATTATGACAAGTAACTGTAACTTCGATACTAATTGTGACAGGTAACAGTAACATCGATATTAATTATGACAGGTAACTGTAACTTCGTTACTAATTATGACAAGTAACTGTAGTTTCGATAGAAATTTTAGCAGGTAACTGTAACTTTGATACTAATTATGACAGGTAACAGTAACTTCGATACTAATTATGACAAGTAACTGTAACTTCGTTACTAATTATGACAAGTAACTGTAACTTCGTTACTAATTATGACAAGTAACTCTATTTTTAATAAAAAATTATGGCAGGTAACTGTAACTACGATAATAATTATGACAGGTAACAGTATCTTCGATACTAATTATGACAATTAACTATAACTTCGATACAAATTATGACAGGTAACTGTAACTTCGATACCAATTATGACAAGAAATTCTAACTTCGTTACTAAGTATGACAAGTAACTGTAATTTTGATAAAAAATTATGGTAGGTTACTGTAACATCAATACTAATTATGACAGGTAACAGTAACTTCGATACTAATTATGACAGGTAACTGTTACTTCGTTACTAATTATGACAAGTCCCTGTAATTTCGATACAAATTATGGCAGGTAACTGTAATTTCGATACTAATTATGACAGGATGACAGGTAACTGTAACTTCGTTACTAATTATGACAAGTAACTGGAATTTCGATGCAAATTATGGCAGGTAACAGTACCTTCGGTACTAATTATGACAGGTAACTGTAACTTCGATACTAATTATGGCAAGGAACTGTAATTTCGATACAAATTATGGCAGGTAACTGTAACTTCGATACTAATTATGACAGGTGACAGTAACTTCGATACTAATTATGACAAGTAACTATAACTTCGATACAAATTATGACAGGTAACAGTAACTTCGATACTAATTATGACAAGAAACTCTACCTTCGTTACTAATTATGACAAGTATCTGTAATTTTGATAAAAAATTATGGTAGGTAACTGCAACTTCAATACATATTAGACAGGTAACAGTAACTTCGATACTAATTATGACGGGAAACTCTACCTTCGTTACTAATTATGACAAGTAACTGTAATTTTGATAAAAAATTATGGTAGGTAACTGTAACTTCAATACTAATTATGACAGGTAACAGTTACTTCGATACTAATTATGACAGGTAACTGTAACAGCGTTACTAATTATGACAAGTAACTTAAATTTCGATACTAATTATGGCAGTTAACTGTAACTTCGTTACTAATTATGACAAGTCCCTGTAATTTCGATAAATTATGGCAGGTAACTGTAACTTCGATACTAATTATGACAAGTAAATGTAACTTCGACATTAATTATGACAGGTAACTTTAACTTCGTTACTAATTATGACAAATAACTGTAATTTCGATACATATTTTGGCAGGTAAATGTAACTTCGATACTAATTATGACAGGTAACAGTAACTTCGATTCTAATTATGACAAGTAACTGTAACTTCGATACTAATTATGACAGGTAACTGTAACCTCGTTACTAATTATGACAAGTAACTGTAATTTCGATACAAATTATGGCAGGTAACTGTAACTTCAATACTAATTATGACAGGTAACAGTAACTTCGATACTTATTATGACAAGTAACTATAACATCGATACAAATTATGACAGGTAACTGTAACTTCGATACTAATTATGACAAGAAACTCTAACTTCGTTACTAATTATGACAAGTAACTGTAATTTTGATAAAAAATTATGGTAGGTAACTGTAACTTCAATACTAATTATGACAGGTAACAGTAACGTCGATACTAATTATGACAAGTAACAGTACCTTCGATGCTAATTATGACAAGTAACTGTAACTTCGATACCAATTATGACAAGGCTCTGTAATTTCGATACAAATTATGGCAGGTAACTGTAACTTCGTTACTAATTATGACAAGTAACTGTAATTTCGTTACAAATTATGGCAGGTAATTGTAATTTCGATACTAATTATGACAGGTTACAGTAACTTCGATACTAATTATGACAAGTAACAGTAACTTCGATACTAATTATGACAAGTAATTGTAACTTCGATACTAATAATGACAGGTAACTGTAACTTCGTTACTAATTATGACAAGTAACTGTAATTTCGATACAAATTTTGGCAGGTAACTGTAACATCAATACTAATTATGACAGGTAACAGAACTTCGATACTAATTATGACAAGTAACTGTTACTTCGATACTAATTATGACAGGTAACTGTAACTTCGATACTAATTAGGACAAGAAACTCTAACTTCGTTACTAATTATGACAACTAACTGTAATTTTGATAAAAAATTATGGTAGGTAACTGTAACTTTTATACTAATTATGACAGGTAACAGTAACTTCGATACAAATTATGGCGGGTAACTGTAACTTCGTTACTAATTATGACAGGTAACAGTAACCTCGATACTAATTATGTCAAGTAACTATAACTTCGATACAAATTATGACAGGTAACTGTAACTTCGATACTAATTAGGACAAGAAACTCTAACTTCGTTACTAATTATGACAACTAACTGTAATTTTGATAAAAAATTATGGTAGGTAACTGTAACTTTTATACTAATTATGACAGGTAACAGTAACTTCGATACTAATTATGACAGAGAACTGTCACTTCGTTACTAATTATGACAAGTAACATTAATTTCAATACTAATTATGGCAGGTAACTGTAACTTCGTTACTAATTATGACAAGTCCCTGTAATTTCGATACAAATTATGGCAGGTAACTGTAACTTCCATAATAATTATGACAGGTAACAGTATCTTCGATACTAATTATGACAGGAAACAGTAACTTCGTTACTAATTATGACAAGTAACTGTAATTTCGATACAATTTATGACAGATAACTGTAACTTCGTTACTAATTATGACAAGTAACAGTACCATCGATGCTAGTTATGACAGGTAACTGTAACTTCGATACTAATTATGACAAGGAACTGTCATTTCGATACAAATTATGGCAGGTACTGTAACTTCGTTACTAATTATGACAAGTAACGGTAATTTCGATACAAATTTTGGCAGGTAACTGTAACTTCGATAATAATTATGACAAGTAACTGGAACTTTGTTACTAATTATGACAAGTAACTGTAATTTCGATACAAATTATGGCAGGTAACTGTAACTTCGATACTAATTATGACAGGTAACAGTAACTTCGATACTAATTATGACAAGTAACTGTAACTTCGATACTAATTATGAGAAGTAACTGTAACTTCGATACTCGTTATGACAAGTAACTGTAACTGCGATACTAATTATGACAAGTAACTGTAATTATGATAAAAAATTAAGGCAGGTAACTGTAACTTCGATACTAATTATGAGAGGTAACAGTAACTTCGATACTAATTATGACAGGTAACAGCAACTTCGTTACTAATTATGACAAGTAACTGTAATTTCGATACTAATTATGGCAGGTAAATGTAACTTCGTTACTAATTATAAGAAGTAACTTTAATTTCGATACAAATTATGGCAAGTAACTGTAATTTCGATACTAATTATGACAGGTAACAGTATCTTCGATACTAATTATGACAAGGAACTGTAATTTCGATACAAATTATGGCAGGTAACTGTAACTTCGTTACTAGTTATGACAATTCCCTGTAATTTCGATACAAATTATGGCAAGTAACTGTAATTTCGATACTAATTATGACAGGTAACTGTAACTTCGTTACTAATTATGACAATTAACTGTAATTTCGATACAAATTATGACAGGTAACTGTAACTTTGTTACTAATTATGACAAGTAACTGTAATTTCGATACAAATTATGGCAGGAATCAGTAACTTCGATACTAATTAGACAGGTAACTGTAACTTCGATACTAATTATGACAGGAAACTCTACCTTCGTTACTAATTATGACAAGTAACTGTAATTTTGATAAAAAATTATGGTAGGTAACTGTATCTTCAATACTAGTTATGACAGGTAACATTAACTTCGATACTAATTATGACAGGTAACTGTAACTTCGTTACTTATTATGACAAGTAACTTTAATTTCGATACTAATTATGGCAGGTAACTGTAACTTCGTTACTAATTATGACAAGTCCCTGTAATTTCGATAAAAATTACGGCAGGTAACTGTAACTTCGATTCTAATTATGACATGTAACTGTAACTTCGATACTTATTATGACAGGTAACTGTAACTTCGTTACTAATTATGACAAGTAACTGTAATTTCGATACAAATTATGGCAGGTAACTGTAACTTCGATACTAATTATGACAGGTAACAGTAACTTCGATACTAATTATGACAGGTAACAGTAACATCGATTCTAATTATGACAAGTAATTATAACTTCGATACAAATTATGACAGGTAACTTTAACTTCGATACTAATTATGACAAGAAACTCTAACTTCGTTACTAATTATGACAAGTAACTGTAATTTTGATAAAAAATTATGGTAGGTAACTGTAACTTCAATACTAATTATGACAGGTAACTGTAACGTCGATACTAATTATGACAAGTAACAGTACCTTCGATGCTACTTATGACAGGTAATTGTAACTTCGATACTAATAATGACAGGTTAATGTAACTTCGTTACTAATTATGACAAGTAACTGTAATTTCGATACAAATTTTGGCAGGTAACTGTAACTTCCATACTAATTATGACAGGTAACAGTAACTTCGATACTAATTATGACAAGTAACTGTAACTTCGATACTAATTATGACAGGTAACTGTAACTTCGTTACTAATTATGACAAGTAACTGTAATTTCCATACAAATTATGGCGGGTAACAGTAACTTCGATACTAATTATGACAGGTAACAGTAACCTCGATACTAATTATGACAAGTAACTATAACTTCGATACAAATTATGACAGGTAACTGTAACTTCGGTACTAATTATGACAAGAAACTCTAACTTCGTTACTAATTTTGACAAGTAACTGTAACTTCGTTACTAATTATGACAAGTAACTCTATTTTTAATAAAAAATTATGGCAGGTAACTGTAACTACGATAATAATTATGACAGGTAACAGTATCTTCGATACTAATTATGACAAGTAACTATAACTTCGATACAAATTATGACAGGTAACTGTAACTTCGATACCAATATGACAAGAAATTCTAACTTCGTTACTAAGTATGACAAGTAACTGTAATTTTGATAAAAAATTATGGTAGGTTACTGTAACATCAATACTAATTATGACAGGTAACAGTAACTTCGATACTAATTATGACAGGTAACTGTTACTTCGTTACTAATTATGACAAGTCCCTGTAATTTCGATACAAATTATGGCAGGTAACTGTAATTTCGATACTAATTATGACAGGATGACAGGTAACTGTAACTTCGTTACTAATTATGACAAGTAACTGGAATTTCGATGCAAATTATGGCAGGTAACAGTACCTTCGGTACTAATTATGACAGGTAACTGTAACTTCGATACTAATTATGGCAAGGAACTGTAATTTCGATACAAATTATGGCAGGTAACTGTAACTTCGATACTAATTATGACAGGTGACAGTAACTTCGATACTAATTATGACAAGTAACTATAACTTCGATACAAATTATGACAGGTAACAGTAACTTCGATACTAATTATGACAAGAAACTCTACCTTCGTTACTAATTATGACAAGTATCTGTAATTTTGATAAAAAATTATGGTAGGTAACTGCAACTTCAATACATATTAGACAGGTAACAGTAACTTCGATACTAATTATGACGGGAAACTCTACCTTCGTTACTAATTATGACAAGTAACTGTAATTTTGATAAAAAATTATGGTAGGTAACTGTAACTTCAATACTAATTATGACAGGTAACAGTTACTTCGATACTAATTATGACAGGTAACTGTAACAGCGTTACTAATTATGACAAGTAACTTAAATTTCGATACTAATTATGGCAGTTAACTGTAACTTCGTTACTAATTATGACAAGTCCCTGTAATTTCGATAAATTATGGCAGGTAACTGTAACTTCGATACTAATTATGACAAGTAAATGTAACTTCGACATTAATTATGACAGGTAACTTTAACTTCGTTACTAATTATGACAAATAACTGTAATTTCGATACATATTTTGGCAGGTAAATGTAACTTCGATACTAATTATGACAGGTAACAGTAACTTCGATTCTAATTATGACAAGTAACTGTAACTTCGATACTAATTATGACAGGTAACTGTAACCTCGTTACTAATTATGACAAGTAACTGTAATTTCGATACAAATTATGGCAGGTAACTGTAACTTCAATACTAATTATGACAGGTAACAGTAACTTCGATACTTATTATGACAAGTAACTATAACATCGATACAAATTATGACAAGTAACTGTAACTTCGATACTAATTATGACAAGAAACTCTAACTTCGTTACTAATTATGACAAGTAACTGTAATTTTGATAAAAAATTATGGTAGGTAACTGTAACTTCAATACTAATTATGACAGGTAACAGTAACGTCGATACTAATTATGACAAGTAACAGTACCTTCGATGCTAATTATGACAAGTAACTGTAACTTCGATACCAATTATGACAAGGAACTGTAATTTCGATACAAATTATGGCAGGTAACTGTAACTTCGTTACTAATTATGACAAGTAACTGTAATTTCGTTACAAATTATGGCAGGTAATTGTAATTTCGATACTAATTATGACAGGTTACAGTAACTTCGATACTAATTATGACAAGTAACAGTAACTTCGATACTAATTATGACAAGTAATTGTAACTTCGATACTAATAATGACAGGTAACTGTAACTTCGTTACTAATTATGACAAGTAACTGTAATTTCGATACAAATTTTGGCAGGTAACTGTAACTTCAATACTAATTATGACAGGTAACAGTAACTTCGATACTAATTATGACAAGTAACTGTTACTTCGATACTAATTATGACAGGTAACTGTAACTTCGTTACTAATTATGACAAGTAACTGTAATTTCGATACAAATTATGGCGGGTAACTGTAACTTCGTTACTAATTATGACAGGTAACAGTAACCTCGATACTAATTATGTCAAGTAACTATAACTTCGATACAAATTATGACAGGTAACTGTAACTTCGATACTAATTAGGACAAGAAACTCTAACTTCGTTACTAATTATGACAACTAACTGTAATTTTGATAAAAAATTATGGTAGGTAACTGTAACTTTTATACTAATTATGACAGGTAACAGTAACTTCGATACTAATTATGACAGGGAACTGTCACTTCGTTACTAATTATGACAAGTAACTTTAATTTCAATACTAATTATGGCAGGTAACTGTAACTTCGTTACTAATTATGACAAGTCCCTGTAATTTCGATACAAATTATGGCAGGTAACTGTAACTTCCATAATAATTATGACAGGTAACAGTATCTTCGATACTAATTATGACAGGAAACTGTAACTTCGTTACTAATTATGACAAGTAACTGTAATTTCGATGCAATTTATGACAGATAACTGTAACTTCGTTACTAATTATGACAAGTAACAGTACCATCGATGCTAGTTATGACAGGTAACTGTAACTTCGATACTAATTATGACAAGGAACTGTCATTTCGATACAAATTATGGCAGGTACTGTAACTTCGTTACTAATTATGACAAGTAACTGTAATTTCGATACAAATTTTGGCAGGTAACTTAGTTACTAATTATGACAAGTAACAGTACCATTGATGCTAATTATGACAGGTAACTGTAACTTCGATACTAATTATGACAAGTAACTGTAATTTCGATAAAAATTATGACAGGTAACAGTAACTTCGATAATTAACTGTAATCATGATAAAAATTATGGCAGGTAACTGTAACTTCGATACTAATTACGAGAGGTAACAGTAACATCGATACTAATTATGACAGGTAACAGCAACTTCGTTACTAACTATGACAAGTAACTGTAATTTCGATACTAATTATGGCAGGTAAATGTAACTTCGTTACTAATTATGAGAAGTAACTTTAATTTCGATACAAATTATGGCAGGTAACTGTAATTTCGATACTAATTATACAGGTAGCAGTTACTTCGATACTAATTATGACAAGTAACTGTAACTTCGATACTAATTATGACAGGTAACTGTAACTTCGATACTAATTATGACAAGTAACTGTAATTTCGATAAAAATTATGAGAGGTAACTGTACTTTCGATACTAATTATGACAGGTAACAGTATCTTCGATACTAATTATGACAAGGAACTGTAATTTCGATACAAATTATGGCAGGTAACTGTAACTTCGTTACTAATTATGACAATTCCCTGTAATTTCGATACAAATTATGGCTAGTAACTGTAATTTCGATACTAATTATGACAGGTAACTGTAACTTCGTTACTAATTATGACAAGTAACGGTAATTTCGATAAAAATTTTGGCAGGTAACTGTAACTTCGATAATAATTATGACAAGTAACTGGAACTTTGTTACTAATTATGACAAGTAACTGTAATTTCGATACAAATTATGGCAGGTAACTGTAACTTCGATACTAATTATGACAGGTAACAGTAACTTCGATACTAATTATGACAAGTAACTGTAACTTCGATACTAATTATGAGAAGTAACTGTAACTTCGATACTCGTTATGACAAGTAACTGTAACTGCGTTACTAATTATGACAAGTAACTGTAATTATGATAAAAAATTAAGGCAGGTAACTGTAACTTCGATACTAATTATGAGAGGTAAGAGTAACTTCGATACTAATTATGACAGGTAACAGCAACTTCGTTACTAATTATGACAAGTAACTGTAATTTCGATACTAATTATGGCAGGTAAATGTAACTTCGTTACTAATTATAAGAAGTAACTTTAATTTCGATACAAATTATGGCAAGTAACTGTAATTTCGATACTAATTATGACAGGTAACAGTATCTTCGATACTAATTATGACAAGGAACTGTAATTTCGATACAAATTATGGCAGGTAACTGTAACTTCGTTACTAGTTATGACAATTCCCTGTAATTTCGATACAAATTATGGCAAGTAACTGTAATTTCGATACTAATTATGACAGGTAACTGTAACTTCGTTACTAATTATGACAATTAACTGTAATTTCGATACAAATTATGACAGGTAACTGTAACTTTGTTACTAATTATGACAAGTAACTGTAATTTCGATACAAATTATGGCAGGTATCAGTAACTTCGATACTAATTAGACAGGTAACTGTAACTTCGATACTAATTATGACAGGAAACTCTACCTTCGTTACTAATTATGACAAGTAACTGTAATTTTGATAAAAAATTATGGTAGGTAACTGTATCTTCAATACTAGTTATGACAGGTAACATTAACTTCGATACTAATTATGACAGGTAACTGTAACTTCGTTACTTATTATGACAAGTAACTTTAATTTCGATACTAATTATGGCAGGTAACTGTAACTTCGTTACTAATTATGACAAGTCCCTGTAATTTCGATAAAAATTACGGCAGGTAACTGTAACTTCGATTCTAATTATGACAGGTAACAGTAACTTCGATACTAATTATGACAGGTAACAGTAACATCGATTCTAATTATGACAAGTAATTATAACTTCGATACAAATTATGACAGGTAACTTTAACTTCGATACTAATTATGACAAGAAACTCTAACTTCGTTACTAATTATGACAAGTAACTGTAATTTTGATAAAAAATTATGGTAGGTAACTGTAACTTCAATACTAATTATGACAGGTAACTGTAACGTCGATACTAATTATGACAAGTAACAGTACCTTCGATGCTACTTATGACAGGTAATTGTAACTTCGATACTAATAATGACAGGTTAATGTAACTTCGTTACTAATTATGACAAGTAACTGTAATTTCGATACAAATTTTGGCAGGTAACTGTAACTTCCATACTAATTATGACAGGTAACAGTAACTTCGATACTAATTATGACAAGTAACTGTAACTTCGATACTAATTATGACAGGTAACTGTAACTTCGTTACTAATTATGACAAGTAACTGTAATTTCGATACAAATTATGGCGGGTAACTGTAACTTCGATACTAATTATGACAGGTAACAGTAACCTCGATACTAATTATGACAAGTAACTATAACTTCGATACAAATTATGACAGGTAACTGTAACTTCGGTACTAATTATGACAAGAAACTCTAACTTCGTTACTAATTTTGACAAGTAACTGTAATTTTGATAAAAAATTATGGTAGGTAACTGTAACTTCAATACTAATTATGACAGGTAAGAGTAACATCGATACTAATTATGACAGGAAACTGTAACTTCGATGCTAATTATGACAAGGAACTGTAATTTCGATACAAATTATGGCAGGTAACTGTAACATCGTTTGTAATTATGACAAGTAACTGTAATTTCGATAAAAATTATGGCAAGTAACAGTAACTTCGATACTAATTATGACCGGTAACAGTAACTTCGATACTAATTATGACAGGAAACTGTAACTTCGTTAATAATTATGACAAGTAACTGTAATTTCGATACAAATTAATACAGGTGACTGTAACTTCGTTACTAATTACCACAAGTAACAGTACCTTCGATGCAAATTATGACAGGTAACTTTAACTTCGATACTAATTATGACAAGGAACTGTAATTTCGATACAAATTATGGCAGGTAACTGTAACTTCGTTACTAATTATGACAAGTCACTTTAATTTTGATAAAAAATTATGGTAGGTAACTGTATCTTCAATACTAGTTATGACAGGTAACATTAACTTCGATACTAATTATGACAGGTAACTGTAACTTCGTTACTTATTATGACAAGTAACTGTAACTTCGATACTTATTATGACAGGTAACTGTAACTTCGTTACTAATTATGACAAGTAACTGTAATTTCGATACAAATTATGGCAGGTAAATGTAACTTCGATACTAATTATGACAGGTAACAGTAACTTCGATACTAATTATGACAGGTAACAGTAACATCGATTCTAATTATGACAAGTAATTATAACTTCGATACAAATTATGACAGGTAACTTTAACTTCGATACTAATTATGACAAGAAACTCTAACTTCGTTACTAATTATGACAAGTAACTGTAATTTTGATAAAAAATTATGGTAGGTAACTGTAACTTCAATACTAATTATGACAGGTAACTGTAACGTCGATACTAATTATGACAAGTAACAGTACCTTCGATGCTACTTATGACAGGTAATTGTAACTTCGATACTAATAATGACAGGTTAATGTAACTTCGTTACTAATTATGACAAGTAACTGTAATTTCGATACAAATTTTGGCAGGTAACTGTAACTTCCATACTAATTATGACAGGTAACAGTAACTTCGATACTAATTATGACAAGTAACTGTAACTTCGATACTAATTATGACAGGTAACTGTAACTTCGTTACTAATTATGACAAGTAACTGTAATTTCGATACAAATTATGGCGGGTAACTGTAACTTCGATACTAATTATGACAGGTAACAGTAACCTCGATACTAATTATGACAAGTAACTATAACTTCGATACAAATTATGACAGGTAACTGTAACTTCGGTACTAATTATGACAAGAAACTCTAACTTCGTTACTAATTTTGACAAGTAACTGTAATTTTGATAAAAAATTATGGTAGGTAACTGTAACTTCAATACTAATTATGACAGGTAAGAGTAACATCGATACTAATTATGACAGGAAACTGTAACTTCGATGCTAATTATGACAAGGAACTGTAATTTCGATACAAATTATGGCAGGTAACTGTAACATCGTTTGTAATTATGACAAGTAACTGTAATTTCGATAAAAATTATGGCAAGTAACAGTAACTTCGATACTAATTATGACCGGTAACAGTAACTTCGATACTAATTATGACAGGAAACTGTAACTTCGTTAATAATTATGACAAGTAACTGTAATTTCGATACAAATTAAGACAGGTGACTGTAACTTCGTTACTAATTACGACAAGTAACAGTACCTTCGATGCTAATTATGACAGGTAACTTTAACTTCGATACTAATTATGACAAGGAACTGTAATTTCGATACAAATTATGGCAGGTAACTGTAACTTCGTTACTAATTATGACAAGTCACTGTAATTTCGATACAAATTGTGGCAGGTAACTGTAACTTCGATACTAATTATGACAGGTAACAGTAACTTCTATACTAATTATGACAAGTAACTGTAACTTCGATACTAATTATGACAGGTAACTGGAACTTCGTTACTAATTATGACAAGTAACTGTATTTTCGATACAAATTATGGCAGGTAACTGTAACTTCGATACTAATTATGGCAGGTAACTGTAACTTCGATACTAATTATGAGAGGTAACAGGAATTTCGATGCTAATTATGACAGGTAACTGTAACTTCGTTACTAATTAGACAAGTAACTGTAATTTCGTTACAAATTATGGCAGGTAACAGTACCTTCGATACTAATTATGACAGGTAACTGTAACTTCAATACTAATTATGACGGGAAACTCTACCTTTGTTACTAATTATGACAAGTAACTGTAACTTCGACACTAATTATGACAAGTAACTGTAACTTCGATACTAATTGTGACAGGTAACAGTAACATCGATATTAATTATGACAGGTAACTGTAACTTCTTTACTAATTATGACAAGTAACTGTAGTTTCGATAGAAATTTTAGCAGGTAACTGTAACTTTGATACTAATTATGACAGGTAACAGTAACTTCGATACTAATTATGACAAGTAACTGTAACTTCGTTACTAATTATGACAAGTAACTCTATTTTTGATAAAAAATTATGGCAGGTAACTGTAACTACGATAATAATTATGACAGGTAACAGTATCTTCGATACTAATTATGACAAGTTACTATAACTTCGATACAAATTATGACAGGTAACTGTAACTTCGATACCAATTATGACAAGAAATTCTAACTTCGTTACTAAGTATGACAAGTAACTGTAATTTTGATAAAAAATTATGGTAGGTAACTGTAACATCAATACTAATTATGACAGGTAACAGTAACTTCGATACTAATTATGACAGGTAACTGTTACTTCGTTACTAATTATGACAAGTCACTGTAATTTCGATACAAATTATGGCAGGTAACTGTAATTTCGATACTAATTATGACAGGATGACAGGTAACTGTAACTTCGTTACTAATTATGACAAGTAACTGGAATTTCGATGCAAATTATGGCAGGTAACAGTACCTTCGGTACTAATTATGACAGGTAACTGTAACTTCGGTACTAATTATGGCAAGGAACTGTAATTTCGATACAAATTATGGCAGGTAACTGTAACTTCGATACTAATTATGACAGGTGACAGTAACTTCGATACTAATTATGACAAGTAACTATAACTTCGATACAAATTATGACAGGTAACAGTAACTTCGATACTAATTATGACAAGAAACTCTACCTTCGTTACTAATTATGACAAGTATCTGTAATTTTGATAAAAAATTATGGTAGGTAACTGCAACTTCAATACATATTAGACAGGTAACAGTAACTTCGATACTAATTATGACGGGAAACTCTACCTTCGTTACTAATTATGACAAGTAACTGTAATTTTTATAAAAAATTATGGTAGGTAACTGTAACTTCAATACTAATTATGACAGGTAACAGTTACTTCGATACTAATTATGACAGGTAACTGTAACTGCGTTACTAATTATGACAAGTAACTTAAATTTCGATACTAATTATGGCAGTTAACTGTAACTTCGTTACTAATTATGACAAGTCCCTGTAATTTCGATAAATTATGGCAGGTAACTGTAACTTCGATACTAATTATGACAAGTAAATGTAACTTCGATATTAATTATGACAGGTAACTTTAACTTCGTTACTAATTATGACAAATAACTGTAATTTCGATACATATTTTGGCAGGTAAATGTAACTTCGATACTAATTATGACAGGTAACAGTAACTTCGATTCTAATTATTACAAGTAACTGTAAATTCGATACTAATTATGACAGGTAACAGTAACCTCGTTACTAATTATGACAAGTAACTGTAATTTCGATACAAATTATGGCAGGTAACAGTACCTTCGGTACTAATTATGACAGGTAACTGTAACTTCGGTACTAATTATGGCAAGGAACTGTAATTTCGATACAAATTATGGCAGGTAACTGTAACTTCGATACTAATTATGACAGGTGACAGTATCTTCGATACTAATTATGACAAGTAACTATAACTTCGATACAAATTATGACAGGTAACAGTAACTTCGATACTAATTATGACAAGAAACTCTACCTTCGTTACTAATTATGACAAGTATCTGTAATTTTGATAAAAAATTATGGTAGGTAACTGCAACTTCAATACATATTAGACAGGTAACAGTAACTTCGATACTAATTATGACAAGAAACTCTAACTTCGTTACTAATTATGACAACTAACTGTAATTTTGATAAAAAATTATGGTAGGTAACTGTAACTTCAATACTAATTATGACAGGTAACAGTAACGTCGATACTAATTATGACAAGAAACAGTACCTTCGATGCTAATTATGACAAGTAACTGTAACTTCGATACTAATTATGACAAGGAACTGTAATTTCGATACAAATTATGGCAGGTAACTGTAACTTCGTTACTAATTATGACAAGTAACTGTAATTTAGTTACAAATTATGGCAGGTAATTGTAATTTCGATACTAATTATGACAGGTTACAGTAACTTCGATACTAATTATGACAAGTAACAGTAACTTCGACACTAATTATGACAAGTAATTCTAACTTCGATACTAATAATGACAGGTAACTGTAACTTCGTTACTAATTATGACAAGTAACTGTAATTTCGATACAAATTTTGGCAGGTAACTGTAACTTCAATACTAATTATGACAGGTAACAGTAACTTCGATACTAATTATGACAAGTAACTGTTACTTCGATACTAATTATGACAGGTAACTGTAACTTCGTTACTAATTATGACAAGTAACTGTAATTTCGATACAAATTATGGCGGGTAACTGTAACTTCGTTACTAATTATGACAGGTAACAGTAACCTCGATACTAATTATGTCAAGTAACTATAACTTCGATACAAATTATGACAGGTAACTGTAACTTCGATACTAATTAGGACAAGAAACTCTAACTTCGTTACTAATTATGACAACTAACTGTAATTTTGATAAAAAATTATGGTAGGTAACTGTAACTTTTATACTAATTATGACAGGTAACAGTAACTTCGATACTAATTATGACAGGGAACAATCACATCGTTACTAATTATGACAAGTAACTTTAATTTCAATACCAATTATGGCAGGTAACTGTAACTTCGTTACTAATTATGACAAGTCCCTGTAATTTCGATACAAATTATGGCAGGTAACTGTAACTTCCATAATAATTATGACAGGTAACAGTATCTTCGATACTAATTATGACAGGAAACTGTAACTTCGTTACTAATTATGACAAGTAACTGTAATTTCGATACAATTTATGACAGATAACTGTAACTTCGTTACTAATTATGACAAGTAACAGTACCATCGATGCTAGTTATGACAGGTAACTGTAACTTCGATACTAATTATGACAAGGAACTGTCATTTCGATACAAATTATGGCAGGTACTGTAACTTCGTTACTAATTATGACAAGTAACTGTAATTTCGATACAAATTTTGGCAGGTAACTTAGTTACTAATTATGACAAGTAACAGTACCATTGATGCTAATTATGACAGGTAACTGTAACTTCGAAACTAATTATGACAAGTAACTGTAATTTCGATAAAAATTATGACAGGTAACAGTAACTTCGATAATTAACTGTAATCATGATAAAAATTATGGCAGGTAACTGTAACTTCGATACTAATTATGAGAGGTAACAGTAACATCGATACTAATTATGACAGGTAACAGCAACTTCGTTACTAACTATGACAAGTAACTGTAATTTCGATACTAATTATGGCAGGTAAATGTAACTTCGTTACTAATTATGAGAAGTAACTTTAATTTCGATACAAATTATGGCAGGTAACTGTAATTTCGATACTAATTATACAGGTAGCAGTTACTTCGATATTAATTATGACAAGTAACTGTAACTTCGATACTAATTATGACAGGTAACTGTAACTTCGATACTAATTATGACAAGTAACTGTAATTTCGATAAAAATTATGACAGGTAACTGTAATTTCGATACTAATTATGACAGGTAACAGTATCTTCGATACTAATTATGACAAGGAACTGTAATTTCGATACTAATTATGACAGGTAACTGTAACTTCGTTACTAATTATGACAAGTAACGGTAATTTCGATACAAATTTTGGCAGGTAACTGTAACTTCGATAATAATTATGACAAGTAACTGGAACTTTGTTACTAATTATGACAAGTAACTGTAATTTCGATACAAATTATGGCAGGTAACTGTAACTTCGATACTAATTATGACAGGTAACAGTAACTTCGATACTAATTATGACAAGTAACTGTAACTTCGATACTAATTATGAGAAGTAACTGTAACTTCGATACTCATTATGACAAGTAACTGTAACTGCGTTACTAATTATGACAAGTAACTGTAATTATGATAAAAAATTATGGCAGGTAACTGTAACTTCGATACTAATTATGAGAGGTAACAGTAACTTCGATACTAATTATGACGGGTAACAGCAACTTCGTTACTAATTATGACAAGTAACTGTAATTTCGATACTAATTATGGCAGGTAAATGTAACTTCGTTACTAATTATGAGAAGTAACTTTAATTTCGATACAAATTATGGCAAGTAACTGTAATTTCGATACTAATTATGACAGGTAACAGTATCTTCGATACTAATTATGACAAGGAACTGTAATTTCGATACAAATTATGGCAGGTAACTGTAACTTCGTTACTAATTATGACAATTCCCTGTAATTTCGATACAAATTATGGCAAGTAACTGTAATTTCGATACTAATTATGACAGGTAACTGTAACTTCGTTACTAATTATGACAATTAACTGTAATTTCGATACAAATTATGACAGGTAACTGTAACTTTGTTACTAATTATGACAAGTAACTGTAATTTCGATACAAATTATGGCAGGTAACAGTAACTTCGATACTAATTAGACAGGTAACTGTAACTTCGATACTAATTATGACAGGAAACTCTACCTTCGTTACTAATTATGACAAGTAACTGTAATTTTGATAAAAAATTATGGTAGTTATCTGTATCTTCAATACTAGTTATGACAGGTAACATTAACTTCGATACTAATTATGACAGGTAACTGTAACTTCGTTACTTATTATGACAAGTAACTTTAATTTCGATACTAATTATGGCAGGTAACTGTAACTTCGTTACTAATTATGACAAGTCCCTGTAAGTTCGATAAAAATTACGGCAGGTAACTGTAACTTCGATTCTAATTATGACATGTAACTGTAACTTCGATACTTATTATGACAGGTAACTGTAACTTCGTTACTAATTATGAAAAGTAACTGTAATTTCGATACAAATTATGGCAGGTAACTGTAACTTCGATACTAATTATGACAGGTAACAGTAACTTCGATACTAATTATGACAGGTAACAGTAACATCGATACTAATTATGACAAGTAATTATAACTTCGATACAAATTATGACAGGTAACTTTAACTTCGATACTAATTATGACAAGAAACTCTAACTTCGTTACTAATTATGACAAGTAACTGTAATTTTGATAAAAAATTATGGTAGGTAACTGTAACTTCAATACTAATTATGACAGGTAACAGTAACGTCGATACTAATTATGACAAGTAACAGTACCTTCGATGCTACTTATGACAGGTAATTGTAACTTCGATACTAATAATGACTGGTTAATGTAACTTCGTTACTAATTATGACAAGTAACTGTAATTTCGATACAAATTTTGGCAGGTAACTGTAACTTCCATACTAATTATGACAGGTAACAGTAACTTCGATACTAATTATGACAAGTAACTGTAACTTCGATACTAATTATGACAGGTAACTGTAACTTCGTTACTAATTATGACAAGTAACTGTAATTTCGATACAAATTATGGCGGGTAACGGTAACTTCGATACTAATTATGACAGGTAACAGTAACCTCGATACTAATTATGACAAGTAACTATAACTTCGATACAAATTATGACAGGTAACTGTAACTTCGGTACTAATTATGACAAGAAACTCTAACTTCGTTACTAATTTTGACAAGTAACTGTAATTTTGATAAAAAATTATGGTAGGTAACTGTAACTTCAATACTAATTACGACAGGTAAGAGTAACATCGATACTAATTATGACAGGAAACTGTAACTTCAATACTAATTATGACAAGTAACTGTAACTTCGTTACTAATTATGACAAGTAACTCTATTTTTGATAAAAAATTATGGCAGGTAACTCTAACTTCGATACTAATTAATACAGGTAACAGTAACTTCGATACTAATTATGACAGGTTACTGTAACATCGTTACTAATTTTGTCAAGTAACTGTAACTACGATACTAATTATGACAAGTAACTGTAACTTCGATACTAATTGTGACATGTAACAGTAACTTCGATATTAATTATGACAAGTAACAGTAACTTCGATACTAATTATGACAAGTAACTGTAATTTCGATACAAATTATGACAGGTGACTGTAACTTCGTTACTAATTACGACAAGTAACAGTACCTTCGATGCTAATTATGACAGGTAACTTGAACTTCGATACTAATTATGACAAGGAACTGTAATTTCGATACAAATTATGGCAGGTAACTGTAACTTCGTTACTAATTATGACAAGTCACTGTAATTTCGATACAAATTGTGGCAGGTAACTGTAACTTCGATACTAATTATGACAGGTAACAGTAACTTCTATACTAATTATGACAAGTAACTGTAACTTCGATACTAATTATGACAGGTAACTGGAACTTCGTTACTAATTATGACAAGTAACTGTAATTTCGATACAAATTATGGCAGGTACCTGTAACTTCGATACTAATTATGGCAGGTAACTGTAACTTCGATACTAATTATGAGAGGTAACAGGAATTTCGATGCTAATTATGACAGGTAACTGTAACTTCGTTACTAATTAGACAAGTAACTGTAATTTCGTTACAAATTATGGCAGGTAACAGTACCTTCGATACTAATTATGACAGGTAACTGTAACTTCAATACTAATTATGACAAGTAACTGTAACTTCGTTACTAGTTATGACAAGTAACTCTATTTTTGATAAAAAATTATGGCAGGTAACTATAACTTCGATACTAATTAATACAGGTAACAGTAACTTCGATACTAATTATGACAGGTTACTGTAACATCGTTACTAATTTTGTCAAGTAACTGTAACTACGATACTAATTATGACAAGTAACTGTAACTTCGATACTAATTGTGACATGTAACAGTAACTTCGATATTAATTATGACAAGTAACAGTAACTTCGATACTAATTATGACAAGTAATTGTAATTTCGATACAAATTTTGGCAGGTAACTGTAACTTCGATACTTATTATGACAGGTAACTGTAACTTCATTACTAATTATGACAAGAAACTGTAACTTCGATACTAATTATGACAAGTAACTGTAACTTCGATACTAATTATGACAACTAACTGTAACTTCGATACTAATTGTGACAGGTAGCAGTAACATCGATATTAATTATGACAAGTAACAGTAACTTCGATACTAATTATGACAAGTAATTGTAATTTCGATACAAATTTTGGCAGGTAACTGTAACTTCGATACTTATTATGACAGGTAACTGTAACTTCATTACTAATTATGACAAGTAACTGTAACTTCGATACTAATTATGACAGGTAACTGTAACTTCGTTACTAATTATGACAAGTAACTGTAATTTCGATACAAATTTTGGCAGGTAACGGTAACATCGATACTAATTATGACAGGTAAGAGTAACTTCGATACTAATTAAGACAAGCAACTGTAACTTCCATACTAATTATGACAGGTAACTGTAACTTCGTTACTAATTATGAAAAGTAACTGTAATTTCGATACAAATTATGGCAGGTAACTGTAACTTCGATACTAATTATGACAGGTAACAGTATCTTCGATACTAATTATGACAAGTAACTATAACTTCGATACAAATTATGACAGGTAAATTGAACTTCGATACTAATTATGACAAGAAACTCTAACTTCGTTACTAATTATGACAAGTAACTGTAATTTTGATAAAAAATTATGGTAGGTAACTGTTACTTCGTTACTAATTATGACAAGTCCCTGTAATTTCGATACAAATTATGGCAGGTAACTGTAATTTCGATACTAATTATGACAGGTAACAGTAACTTCGATACTAATTATGACAGGAAACTGTAACTTCGTTACTAATTATGACAAGAAACTGTAATTTCGATACAAATTATGACAGGTAACTGTAACATAGACTCTAAATATAACATGTAACTGGAATTTCGATGCAAATTATGGCAGGTAACAGTACCTTCGGTACTAATTATGACAGGTAACTGTAACTTCGATACTAATTATGGCAAGGAACTGTAATTTCGATACAAATAATGGCAGGTAACTGTAACTTCGATACTAATTATGACAGGTAACTGTAACTTCGTTACTAATTATGACAAGTAACTGTAATTTCGATACAAATTATGGCGGGTAACTGTAACTTCGATACTAATTATGACAAGTAACTATAACTTCGATACAAATTATGACAGGTAACTGTAACTTCGGTACTAATTATGACAAGAAACTCTAACTTCGTTACTAATTTTGACAAGTAACTGTAATTTTGATAAAAAATTATGGTAGGTAACTGTAACTTCAATACTAATTATGACAGGTAAGAGTAACGTCGATACTAATTATGACAGGAAACTGTAACTTCGATACTAATTATGAGAAGGAACTGTAATTTCGATACAAATTATGGCAGGTAACTGTAACTTCGTTTCTAATTATGACAAGTAATTGTAACTTCGATACTAATAATGACAGGTAAATGTAACTTCGTTACTAATTATGACAAGTAACTGTAATTTCGATACAAATTATGACATGTGACTGTAACTTCGTTACTAATTACGACAAGTAACAGTACCTTCGATGCTAATTATGACAGGTAACTGTAACTTCGATACTAATTATGACAAGGAACTGTAATTTCGATACAAATTATGGCAGGTAACTGTAACTTCGTTACTAATTATGACAAGTAACTGTAATTTCGATACAAATTGTGGCAGGTAACTGTAACTTCGATACTAATTATGACAGGTAACAGTAACTTCGATACTAATTATGACAAGTAACTGTAACTTCGATACTAATTATGACAGGTAACTGTAATTTCGTTACAAATTATGGCAGGTAACAGTAACTTCGATACTAATTATGGCAGGTAACTGTAACTTCGATACTAATTATGAGAGGTAACAGGAACTTCGATGCTAATTATGACAGGTAACTGTAACTTCGTTACTAATTATGACAAGTAACTGTAATTTCGTTACAAATTATGGCAGGTAACAGTACCTTCGATACTAATTATGACAGGTAACTGTAACTTCAATACTAATTATGACAAGTAACTGTAATTTCGTTACAAATTATGGCAGGTAACAGTACCTTCGATACTAATTATGACAGGTAACTGTAACTTCAATACTAATTATGACAAGTAACAGTAACTTCGATACTAATTATGACAAGTAATTGTAATTTCGATACAAATTTTGGCAGGTAACTGTAACTTCGATACTTATTATGACAGGTAACTGTAACTTCATTACTAATTGTGACAAGAAACTGTAACTTCGATACTAATTATGACAGGTAACTGTAACTTCGATACTAATTATGACAAGTAACTGTAACTTCGATACTAATTATGACAAGTAACTGGAACTTCGATACTAATTGTGACAGGTAGCAGTAACATCGATATTAATTATGACAAGTAACAGTAACTTCGATACTAATTATGACAAGTAATTGTAATTTCGATACAAATTTTGGCAGGTAACTGTAACTTCGATACGAATTATGACAGGTAACAGTAACTTTGATATTAATTATGACAAGTAACTGTAACTTCGATACTAATTATGGCAGGTAACTGTAACTTCGTTACTAATTATGGCAGGTAACTGTAACTTCGATACTAATTATGACAGGTATCAGTAACTTCGGTACTAATTATGACAAGTAACTGTAACTTCGATACTAATTATGACAGGTAACTGTAACTTCGTTACTAATTATGACAAGTAACTGTAACTACGTTACAAATTATGGCAGGTAATTGTAATTTCGATACTAATTATGACGGGTAACGGTAACTTCGATACTAATTAGGACTAGTAACAGTTACTTCGATACTAATTATGACATGTAACTGTAACTTCGATACTAATTATGACAGGTTACTGTAACTTCGTTACTAATTATGACAAGTAACTGTAATTTCGATACAAATTTTGGCAGGTAACGGTAACATCGATACTAATTATGACAGGTAACAGTAACTTCGATACTAATTAAGAAAAGTAACTGTAACTTCCATACTAATTATGACAGGTAACTGTAACATCGTTTCTAATTGTGAAAAGTAACTGTAATTTCGATACAAATTATGGCAGGTAACTGTAACTTCGATACTAATTATGACAGGTAACAGTATCTTCGATACTAATTATGACAAGTAACTATAACTTCGATACAAATTATGACAGGTAACTTGAACTTCGATACTAATGATGACAAGAAACTCTAACTTCGTTACTAATTATGACAAGTAACTGTAATTTTGATAAAAAATTATGGTAGGTAACTGTAACATCAATACTAATTATGACAGGTAACAGTAAATTCGATACTAATTATGACAGGTAACTGTTACTTTGTTACTAATTATGACAAGTCCCTGTAATTTCGATACAAATTATGGCAGGTAACTGTAATTTCGAAACTAATTATGACAGGTAACAGTAACTTCGATACTAATTATGACAGGAAACTGTAACTTCGTTACTAATTATGACAAGTAACTGTAATTTCGATACAAATTATGACAGGAAACTGTAACATCGACTCGAAATATAACATGTAACTGGAATTTCGAGGCAAATTATGGCAGGTAACAGTACCTTCGGTACTAATTATGACAGGTAACTGTAACTTCGATACTAATTATGGCAAGGAATTGTAATTTGATACAAATTATGGCAGGTAACTGTAACTTCGATACTAATTATGACAGGTGAAAGTAACTTCGATACTAATTATGACAAGTAACTATAACTTCGATACAAATTATGACAGGTAACTGTAACTTCGATACCAATTATGACAAGAAACTCTAACTTCGTTACTAATTATGACATGTAACTGTAATTTTGATAAAAAATTATGGTAGGTAACTGTAACATCAATACTAATTATGACAGGTAACAGTAACTTCGATACCAATTATGACAGGTAACTGTAACTTCGATACTAATTATGACAAGTAACTGTAACTTCGATACTTATTGTGACAGGTAACAGTAACTTCGATATTAATTATGACAAGTAACTGTAATTTTGATAAAAAATTATGGTAGGTAACTGTAACATCAATACTAATTATGACAGGTAACAGTAACTTCGATACTAATTATGACAGGTAACTGTTACTTCGTTACTAATTATGACAAGTCCCTGTAATTTCGATACAAATTATGGCAGGTAACTGTAATTTCGATACTAATTATGACAGGATGACAGGTAACTGTAACTTCGTTACTAATTATGACAAGTAACTGGAATTTCGATGCAAATTATGGCAGGTAACAGTAATTTCGATACTAATTATGACAGGATGACAGGTAACTGTAACTTCGTTACTAATTATGAAAAGTAATTGTAATTTCGATACAAATTTTGGCAGGTAAATGTAACTTCGATACTTATTATGACAGGTAACTGTAACTTCATTACTAATTATGACAAGAAACTGTAACTTCGTTACTAATTATGACAAGTAACTGTAATTTCGATACAAATTATGGCAGGTAACTGTAATTTCGATACTAATTATGACAGGATGACAGGTAACTGTAACTTCGTTATTAATTATGAAAAGTAATTGTAATTTCGATACAAATTTTGGCAGGTAAATGTAACTTCGATACTTATTATGACAGGTAACTGTAACTTCATTACTAATTATGACAAGAAACTGTAACTTCGTTACTAATTATGACAAGTAACTGTAATTTTGATAAAAAATTATGGTAGGTAACTGTAACATCAATACTAATTATGACAGGTAACAGTAACTTCGATACTAATTATGACAGGTAACTGTTACTTCGTTACTAATTATGACAAGTCCCTGTAATTTCGATACAAATTATGGCAGGTAACTGTAATTTCGATACTAATTATGACAGGATGACAGGTAACTGTAACTTCGTTACTAATTATGACAAGTAACTGGAATTTCGATGCAAATTATGGCAGGTAACAGTACCTTCGGTACTAATTATGACAGGTAACTGTAACTTCGATACTAATTATGGCAAGGAACTGTAATTTCGATACAAATTATGGCAGGTAACTGTAACTTCGATACTAATTATGACAGGTGACAGTAACTTCGATACTAATTATGACAAGTAACTATAACTTCGATACAAATTATGACAGGTAACAGTAACTTCGATACTAATTATGACAAGAAACTCTACCTTCGTTACTAATTATGACAAGTAACTGTAATTTTGATAAAAAATTATGGTAGGTAACTGTAACTTCAATACTTATTAGACAGGTAACAGTAACTTCGATACTAATTATGACGGGAAACTCTACCTTCGTTACTAATTATGACAAGTAACTGTAATTTTGATAAAAAATTATGGTAGGTAACTGTAACTTCAATACTAATTATGACAGGTAACAGTTACTTCGATACTAATTATGACAGGTAACTGTAACAGCGTTACTAATTATGACAAGTAACTTTAATTTCGATACTAATTATGGCAGGTAACTGTAACTTCGTTACTAATTATGACAAGTCCCTGTAATTTCGATAAATTATGGCAGGTAACTGTAACTTCGATACTAATTATGACAAGTAAATGTAACTTCGATATTAATTATGACAGGTAACTGTAACTTCGTTAATAATTATGACAAGTAACTGTAATTTCGATACAAATTTTGGCAGGTAACTGTAACTTCGATACTAATTATGACTGGTAACAGTAACTTCGATTCTAATTATGACAAGTAACTGTAACTTCGATACTAATTATGACAGGTAACTGTAACTTCGTTACTAATTATGAAAAGTAACTGTAATTTCGATACAAATTATGGCAGGTAACTGTAACTTCGATACTAATTATGACAGGTAACAGTATCTTCGATACTAATTATGACAAGTAACTATAACTTCGATACAAATTATGACAGGTAACTTGAACTTCGATACTAATTATGACAAGAAACTCTAACTTCGTTACAAATTATGACAAGTAACTGTAATTTTGATAAAAAATTATGGTAGGTAACTGTAACTTCAATACTAATTATGACAGGTAACAGTAAATTCGATACTAATTATGACAGGTAACTGGTACTTCGTTACTAATTATGACAAGTCCCTGTAATTTCGATACAAATTATGGCAGGTAACTGTAATTTCGATACTAATTATGACAGGATGACAGGTAACTGTAACTTCGTTACTAATTATGACAAGTAACTGGAATTTCGATGCAAATTATGGCAGGTAACAGTACCTTCGGTACTAATTATGACAGGTAACTGTAACTTCGATACTAATTATGGCAAGGAACTGTAATTTCGATACAAATTATGGCAGGTAACTGTAACTTCGATACTAATTATGACAGGTGACAGTAACTTCGATACTAATTATGACAAGTAACTATAACTTCGATACAAATTATGACAGGTAACAGTAACTTCGATACTAATTATGACAAGAAACTCTACCTTCGTTACTAATTATGACAAGTAACTGTAATCTTGATAAAAAATTATGGTAGGTAACTGTAACTTCAATACTTATTAGACAGGTAACAGTAACTTCGATACTAATTATGACGGGAAACTCTACCTTTGTTACTAATTATGACAAGTAACTGTAACTTCGACACTAATTATGACAAGTAACTGTAACTTCGATACTAATTGTGACAGGTAACAGTAACATCGATATTAATTATGACAGGTAACTGTAACTTCGTTACTAATTATGACAAGTAACTGTAGTTTCGATAGAAATTTTAGCAGGTAACTGTAACTTTGATACTAATTATGACAGGTAACAGTAACTTCGATGCTAATTATGACAAGTAACTGTAACTTCGTTACTAATTATGACAAGTAACTCTATTTTTGATCAAAAATTATGGCAGGTAACTGAAACTACGATAATAATTATGACAGGTAACAGTATCGTCGATACTAATTATGACAAGTAACTATAACTTCGATACAAATTATGACAGGTAACTGTAACTTCGATACCAATTATGACAAGAAATTCTAACTTCGTTACTAAGTATGACAAGTAACTGTAATTTTGATAAAAAATTATGGTAGGTAACTGTAACATCAATACTAATTATGACAGGTAACAGTAACTTCGATACTAATTATGACAGGTAACTGTTACTTCGTTACTAATTATGACAAGTCCCTGTAATTTCGATACAAATTATGGCAGGTAACTGTAATTTCGATACTAATTATGACAGGATGACAGGTAACTGTAACTTCGTTACTAATTATGACAAGTAACTGGAATTTCGATGCAAATTATGGCAGGTAACAGTACCTTCGGTACTAATTATGACAGGTAACTGTAACTTCGATACTAATTATGGCAAGGAACTGTAATTTCGATACAAATTATGGCAGGTAACTGTAACTTCGATACTAATTATGACAGGTGACAGTAACTTCGATACTAATTATGACAAGTAACTATAACTTCGATACAAATTATGACAGGTAACAGTAACTTCGATACTAATTATGACAAGAAACTCTACCTTCGTTACTAATTATGACAAGTATCTGTAATTTTGATAAAAAATTATGGTAGGTAACTGCAACTTCAATACATATTAGACAGGTAACAGTAACTTCGATACTAATTATGACGGGAAACTCTACCTTCGTTACTAATTATGACAAGTAACTGTAATTTTGATAAAAAATTATGGTAGGTAAGTGTAACTTCAATACTAATTATGACAGGTAACAGTTACTTCGATACTAATTATGACAGGTAACTGTAACAGCGTTACTAATTATGACAAGTAACTTAAATTTCGATACTAATTATGGCAGTTAACTGTAACTTCGTTACTAATTATGACAAGTCCCTGTAATTTCGATAAATTATGGCAGGTAACTGTAACTTCGATACTAATTATGACAAGTAAATGTAACTTCGATATTAATTATGACAGGTAACTTTAACTTCGTTACTAATTATGACAAATAACTGTAATTTCGATACATATTTTGGCAGGTAAATGTAACTACGATACTAATTATGACAGGTAACAGTAACTTCGATTCTAATTATGACAAGTAACTGTAAATTCGATACTAATTATGACAGGTAACTGTAACCTCGTTACTAATTATGACAAGTAACTGTAATTTCGATACAAATTATGGCAGGTAACTGTAACTTCAATACTAATTATGACAGGAACAGTAACTTCGATACTTATTATGACAAGTAACTATAACATCGATACAAATTATGACAGGTAACTGTAACTTCGATACTAATTATGACAAGAAACTCTAACTTCGTTACTAATTATGACAAGTAACTGTAATTTTGATAAAAAATTATGGTAGGTAACTGTAACTTCAATACTAATTATGACAGGTAACAGTAACGTCGATACTAATTATGACAAGTAACAGTACCTTCGATGCTAATTATGACAAGTAACTGTAACTTCGATACTAATTATGACAAGGAACTGTAATTTCGATACAAATTATGGCAGGTAACTGTAACTTCGTTACTAATTATGACAAGTAACTGTAATTTCGTTACAAATTATGGCAGGTAATTGTAATTTCGATACTAATTATGACAGGTTACAGTAACTTCGATACTAATTATGACAAGTAACAGTAACTTCGATACTAATTATGACAAGTAATTGTAACTTCGATACTAATAATGACAGGTAACGGTAACTTCGTTACTAATTATGACAAGTAACTGTAATTTCGATACAAATTTTGGCAGGTAACTGTAACTTCAATACTAATTATGACAGGTAACAGTAACTTCGATACTAATTATGACATGTAACTGTTACTTCGATACTAATTATGACAGGTAACTGTAACTTCGTTACTAATTATGACAAGTAACTGTAATTTCGATACAAATTATGGCGGGTAACTGTAACTTCGTTACTAATTATGACAGGTAACAGTAACCTCGATACTAATTATGTCAAGTAACTATAACTTCGATACAAATTATGACAGGTAACTGTATCTTCGATACTAATTAAGACAAGAAACTCTAACTTCGTTACTAATTATGACAACTAACTGTAATTTTGATAAAAAATTATGGTAGGTAACTGTAACTTTTATACTAATTATGACAGGTAACAGTAACTTCGATACTAATTATGACAGGGAACTGTAACTTCGTTACTAATTATGACAAGTCCCTGTAATTTCGATACAAATTATGGCAGGTAACTGTAACTTCCATAATAATTATGACAGGTAACAGTATCTTCGATACTAATTATGACAGGAAACTGTAACTTCGTTACTAATTATGACAAGTAACTGTAATTTCGATACAATTTATGACAGATAACTGTAACTTCGTTACTAATTATGACAAGTAACAGTACCATCGATGCTAGTTATGACAGGTAACTGTAACTTCGATACTAATTATGACAAGGAACTGTCATTTCGATACAAATTATGGCAGGTACTGTAACTTCGATACTAATTATGACAAGTAACTGTAATTTCGAAAAAAATTATGACAGGTAACAGTAACTTTGATAATTAACTGTAATCATGATAAAAATTATGGCAGGTAACTGTAACTTCGATACTAATTATGAGAGGTAACAGTAACATCGATACTAATTATGACAGGTAACAGCAACTTCGTTACTAACTATGACAAGTAACTGTAATTTTGATACTAATTATGGCAGGTAAATGTAACTTCGTTACTAATTATGAGAAGTAACTTTAATTTCGATACAAATTATGGCAGGTAACTGTAATTTCGATACTAATTATACAGGTAGCAGTTACTTCGATACTAATTATGACAAGTAACTGTAACTTCGATACTAATTATGACAGGTAACTGTAACTTCGATACTAATTATGACAAGTAACTCTAATTTCGATAAAAATTATGACAGGTAACTGTAATTTCGATACTAATTATGACAGGTAACAGTATCTTCGATACTAATTATGACAAGGAACTGTAATTTCGATACAAATTATGGCAGGTAACTGTAACTTCGTTACTAATTATGACAATTCCCTGTAATTTCGATACAAATTATGGCAAGTAACTGTAATTTCGATACTAATTATGACAGGTAACTGTAACTTCGTTACTAATTATGACAAGTAACGGTAATTTCGATACAAATTTTGGCAGGTAACTGTAACTTCGATAATAATTATGACAAGTAACTGGAACTTTGTTACTAATTATGACAAGTAACTGTAATTTCGATACAAATTATGGCAGGTAACTGTAACTTCGATACTAATTATGACAGGTAACAGTAACTTCGATACTAATTATGACAAGTAACTGTAACTTCGATACTAATTATGAGAAGTAACTGTAACTTCGATACTCATTATGACAAGTTACTGTAACTGCGTTACTAATTATGACAAGTAACTGTAATTATGATAAAAAATTATGGCAGGTAACTGTAACTTCGATACTAATTATGAGAGGTAACAGTAACTTCGATACTAATTATGACAGGTAACAGCAACTTCGTTACTAATTATGACAAGTAACTGTAATTTCGATACTAATTATGGCAGGTAAATGTAACTTCGTTACTAATTATGAGAAGTAACTTTAATTTCGATACAAATTATGGCAAGTAACTGTAATTTCGATACTAATTATGACAGGTAACAGTATCTTCGATACTAATTATGACAAGGAACTGTAATTTCGATACAAATTATGGCAGGTAACTGTAACTTCGTTACTAATTATGACAATTCCCTGTAATTTCGATACAAATTATGGCAAGTAACTGTAATTTCGATACTAATTATGACAGGTAACTGTAACTTCGTTACTAATTATGACAATTAACTGTAATTTCGATACAAATTATGACAGGTAACTGTAACTTTGTTACTAATTATGACAAGTAACTGTAATTTCGATACAAATTATGGCAGGTAACAGTAACTTCGATACTAATTAGACAGGTAACTGTAACTTCGATACTAATTATGACAGGAAACTCTACCTTCGTTACTAATTATGACAAGTAACTGTAATTTTGATAAAAAATTATGGTAGGTAACTGTATCTTCAATACTAGTTATGACAGGTAACATTAACTTCGATACTAATTATGACAGGTAACTGTAACTTCGTTACTTATTATGACAAGTAACTTTAATTTCGATACTAATTATGGCAGGTAACTGTAACTTCGTTACTAATTATGACAAGTCCCTGTAATTTCGATAAAAATTACGGCAGGTAACTGTAACTTCGATTCTAATTATGACATGTAACTGTAACTTCGATACTTATTATGACAGGTAACTGTAACTTCGTTACTAATTATGACAAGTAACTGTAATTTCGATACAAATTATGGCAGGTAACTGTAACTTCGATACTAATTATGACAGGTAACAGTAACTTCGATACAAATTATGACAGGTAACAGTAACATCGATACTAATTATGACAAGTAATTATAACTTCGATACAAATTATGACAGGTAACTTTAACTTCAATACTAATTATGACAAGAAATTCTAACTTCGTTACTAATTATGACAAGTAACTGTAATTTTGATAAAAAATTATGGTAGGTAACTGTAACTTCAATACTAATTATGACAGGTAACAGTAACGTCGATACTAATTATGACAAGTAACAGTACCTTCGATGCTACTTATGACAGGTAATTGTAACTTCGATACTAATAATGACTGGTTAATGTAACTTCGTTACTAATTATGACAAGTAACTGTAATTTCGATACAAATTTTGGCAGGTAACTGTAACTTCCATACTAATTATTACAGGTAACAGTAACTTCGATACTAATTATGACAAGTAACTGTAACTTCGATACAAATTATGACAGGTAACTGTAACTTCGTTACTAATTATGACAAGTAACTGTAATTTCGATACAAATTATGGCGGGTAACTGTAACTTCGATACTAATTATGACAGGTAACAGTAACCTCGATACTAATTATGACAAGTAACTATAACTTCGATACAAATTATGACAGGTAACTGTAACTTCGGTACTAATTATGACAAGAAACTCTAACTTCGTTACTAATTTTGACAAGTAACTGTAATTTTGATAAAAAATTATGGTAGGTAACTGTAACTTCAATACTAATTATGACAGGTAAGAGTAACATCGATACTAATTATGTCAGGAAACTGTAACTTCGATACTAATTATGACAAGGAACTGTAATTTCGATACAAATTATGGCAGGTAACTGTAACATCGTTTGTAATTATGACAAGTAACTGTAATTTCGATAAAAATTTTGGCAAGTAACAGTAACTTCGATACTAATTATGACCGGTAACAGTAACTTCGATACTAATTATGACAGGAAACTGTAACTTCGTTAACAATTATGACAAGTAACTGTAATTTCGATACAAATTATGACAGGTGACTGTAACTTCGTTACTAATTACGACAAGTAACAGTACCTTCGATGCTAATTATGACAGGTAACAGTAACTTCTATACTTATTATGACAAGTAACTGTAACTTCGATACTAATTATGACAGGTAACTGGAACTTCGTTACTAATTATGACAAGTAACTGTAATTTCGATACAAATTATGGCAGGTAACTGTAACTTCGATACTAATTATGGCAGGTAACTGTAACTTCGATACTAATTATGAGAGGTAACAGGAATTTCGATGCTAATTATGACAGGTAACTGTAACTTCGTTACTAATTAGACAAGTAACTGTAATTTCGTTACAAATTATGGCAGGTAACAGTACCTTCGATACTAATTATGACAGGTAACTGTAACTTCAATACTAATTATGACAAGTAACTCTATTTTTGATAAAAAATTATGGCAGGTAACTCTAACTTCGATACTAATTAATACAGGTAACAGTAACTTCGATACTAATTATGACAGGTTACTGTAACATCGTTACTAATTTTGTCAAGTAACTGTAACTACGATACTAATTATGACAAGTAACTGTAACTTCGATACTAATTGTGACATGTAACAGTAACTTCGATATTAATTATGACAAGTAACAGTAACTTCGATACTAATTTTGACAAGTAATTGTAATTTCGATACAAATTTTGGCATGTAACTGTAACTTCGATACTTATTATGACAGGTAACTGTAACTTCATTACTAATTATGACAAGAAACTGTAACTTCGATACTAATTATGACAAGTAACTGTAACTTCGATACTAATTATAACAACTAACTGTAACTTCGATACTAATTGTGACAGGTAGCAGTAACATCGATATTAATTATGACAAGTAACAGTAACTTCGATACTAATTATGACAAGTAATTGTAATTTCGATACAAATTTTGGCAGGTAACTGTAACTTCGATACCAATTATGACAGGTAACAGTAACTTTGATATTAATTATGACAAGTAACTGTAACTTCGATACTAATTATGGCAGGTAACTGTAACTTCGTTACTAATTATGACAAGTAACAGTAATTTCGATACAAATTATGGCAGGTAACTGTAACATCGATACTAATTATGACAGGTAACAGTAACTTCGATACTAATTATGGCAGGTAACTGTAACTTCGATACTAATTATGACAGGTATCAGTAACTTCGGTACTAGTTATGACAAGTAACTGTAACTTCGATACTAATTATGACAGGTAACTGTAACTTCGTTACTAATTATGACAAGTAACTGTAATTACGTTACAAATTATGGCAGGTAATTGTAATTTCGATACTAATTATGACAGGTAACAGTAATTTCGATACTAATTAGGACAAGTAACAGAAACTTCGATACTAATTATGACAAGTAACTGTAACTTCGATACTAATTATGACAGGTAACTGTAACTTCGTTACTAATTATGACAAGTAACTGTAATTTCGATACAAATTTTGGCAGGTAACGGTAACATCGATACTAATTATGACAGGTAAGAGTAACTTCGATACTAATTAAGACAAGCAACTGTAACTTCCATACTAATTATGACAGGTAACTGTAACTTCGTTACTAATTATGAAAAGTAACTGTAATTTCGATACAAATTATGGCAGGTAACTGTAACTTCGATACTAATTATGACAGGTAACAGTATCTTCGATACTAATTATGACAAGTAACTATAACTTCGATACAAATTATGACAGGTAAATTGAACTTCGATACTAATTATGACAAGAAACTCTAACTTCGTTACTAATTATGACAAGTAACTGAATTTTTGATAAAAAATTATGGTAGGTAACTGTTACTTCGTTACTAATTATGACAAGTCCCTGTAATTTCGATACAAATTATGGCAGGTAACTGTAATTTCGATACTAATTATGACAGGTAACAGTAACTTCGATACTAATTATGACAGGAAACTGTAACTTCGTTACTAATTATGACAAGAAACTGTAATTTCGATACAAATTATGACAGGTAACTGTAACATAGACTCTAAATATAACATGTAACTGGAATTTCGATGCAAATTATGGCAGGTAACAGTACCTTCGGTACTAATTATGACAGGTAACTGTAACTTCGATACTAATTATGGCAAGGAACTGTAATTTCGATACAAATTATGGCAGGTAACTGTAACTTCGATACTAATTATGACAGGTAACTGTAACTTCGTTACTAATTATGACAAGTAACTGTAATTTCGATACAAATTATGGCGGGTAACTGTAACTTCGATATTAATTATGACAAGTAACTATAACTTCGATACAAATTATGACAGGTAACTGTAACTTCGGTACTAATTATGACAAGAAACTCTAACTTCGTTACTAATTTTGACAAGTAACTGTAATTTTGATAAAAAATTATGCAAGGTAACTGTAACTTCAATACTAATTATGACAGGTAAGAGTAACGTCGATACTAATTATGACAGGAAACTGTAACTTCGATACTAATTATGAGAAGGAACTGTAATTTCGATACAAATTATGGCAGGTAACTGTAACTTCGATACTAATTATGACAGGTGACAGTAACTTCGATACTAATTATGACAAGTAACTATAACTTCGATACAAATTATGACAGGTAACAGTAACTTCGATACTAATTATGACAAGAAACTCTACCTTCGTTACTAATTATGACAAGTATCTGTAATTTTGATAAAAAATTATGGTAGGTAACTGCAACTTCAATACATATTAGACAGGTAACAGTAACTTCGATACTAATTATGACGGGAAACTCTACCTTCGTTACTAATTATGACAAGTAACTGTAATTTTGATAAAAAATTATGGTAGGTAAGTGTAACTTCAATACTAATTATGACAGGTAACAGTTACTTCGATACTAATTATGACAGGTAACTGTAACAGCGTTACTAATTATGACAAGTAACTTAAATTTCGATACTAATTATGGCAGTTAACTGTAACTTCGTTACTAATTATGACAAGTCCCTGTAATTTCGATAAATTATGGCAGGTAACTGTAACTTCGATACTAATTATGACAAGTAAATGTAACTTCGATATTAATTATGACAGGTAACTTTAACTTCGTTACTAATTATGACAAATAACTGTAATTTCGATACATATTTTGGCAGGTAAATGTAACTACGATACTAATTATGACAGGTAACAGTAACTTCGATTCTAATTATGACAAGTAACTGTAAATTCGATACTAATTATGACAGGTAACTGTAACCTCGTTACTAATTATGACAAGTAACTGTAATTTCGATACAAATTATGGCAGGTAACTGTAACTTCAATACTAATTATGACAGGAACAGTAACTTCGATACTTATTATGACAAGTAACTATAACATCGATACAAATTATGACAGGTAACTGTAACTTCGATACTAATTATGACAAGAAACTCTAACTTCGTTACTAATTATGACAAGTAACTGTAATTTTGATAAAAAATTATGGTAGGTAACTGTAACTTCAATACTAATTATGACAGGTAACAGTAACGTCGATACTAATTATGACAAGTAACAGTACCTTCGATGCTAATTATGACAAGTAACTGTAACTTCGATACTAATTATGACAAGGAACTGTAATTTCGATACAAATTATGGCAGGTAACTGTAACTTCGTTACTAATTATGACAAGTAACTGTAATTTCGTTACAAATTATGGCAGGTAATTGTAATTTCGATACTAATTATGACAGGTTACAGTAACTTCGATACTAATTATGACAAGTAACAGTAACTTCGATACTAATTATGACAAGTAATTGTAACTTCGATACTAATAATGACAGGTAACGGTAACTTCGTTACTAATTATGACAAGTAACTGTAATTTCGATACAAATTTTGGCAGGTAACTGTAACTTCAATACTAATTATGACAGGTAACAGTAACTTCGATACTAATTATGACATGTAACTGTTACTTCGATACTAATTATGACAGGTAACTGTAACTTCGTTACTAATTATGACAAGTAACTGTAATTTCGATACAAATTATGGCGGGTAACTGTAACTTCGTTACTAATTATGACAGGTAACAGTAACCTCGATACTAATTATGTCAAGTAACTATAACTTCGATACAAATTATGACAGGTAACTGTATCTTCGATACTAATTAAGACAAGAAACTCTAACTTCGTTACTAATTATGACAACTAACTGTAATTTTGATAAAAAATTATGGTAGGTAACTGTAACTTTTATACTAATTATGACAGGTAACAGTAACTTCGATACTAATTATGACAGGGAACTGTAACTTCGTTACTAATTATGACAAGTCCCTGTAATTTCGATACAAATTATGGCAGGTAACTGTAACTTCCATAATAATTATGACAGGTAACAGTATCTTCGATACTAATTATGACAGGAAACTGTAACTTCGTTACTAATTATGACAAGTAACTGTAATTTCGATACAATTTATGACAGATAACTGTAACTTCGTTACTAATTATGACAAGTAACAGTACCATCGATGCTAGTTATGACAGGTAACTGTAACTTCGATACTAATTATGACAAGGAACTGTCATTTCGATACAAATTATGGCAGGTACTGTAACTTCGATACTAATTATGACAAGTAACTGTAATTTCGAAAAAAATTATGACAGGTAACAGTAACTTTGATAATTAACTGTAATCATGATAAAAATTATGGCAGGTAACTGTAACTTCGATACTAATTATGAGAGGTAACAGTAACATCGATACTAATTATGACAGGTAACAGCAACTTCGTTACTAACTATGACAAGTAACTGTAATTTTGATACTAATTATGGCAGGTAAATGTAACTTCGTTACTAATTATGAGAAGTAACTTTAATTTCGATACAAATTATGGCAGGTAACTGTAATTTCGATACTAATTATACAGGTAGCAGTTACTTCGATACTAATTATGACAAGTAACTGTAACTTCGATACTAATTATGACAGGTAACTGTAACTTCGATACTAATTATGACAAGTAACTCTAATTTCGATAAAAATTATGACAGGTAACTGTAATTTCGATACTAATTATGACAGGTAACAGTATCTTCGATACTAATTATGACAAGGAACTGTAATTTCGATACAAATTATGGCAGGTAACTGTAACTTCGTTACTAATTATGACAATTCCCTGTAATTTCGATACAAATTATGGCAAGTAACTGTAATTTCGATACTAATTATGACAGGTAACTGTAACTTCGTTACTAATTATGACAAGTAACGGTAATTTCGATACAAATTTTGGCAGGTAACTGTAACTTCGATAATAATTATGACAAGTAACTGGAACTTTGTTACTAATTATGACAAGTAACTGTAATTTCGATACAAATTATGGCAGGTAACTGTAACTTCGATACTAATTATGACAGGTAACAGTAACTTCGATACTAATTATGACAAGTAACTGTAACTTCGATACTAATTATGAGAAGTAACTGTAACTTCGATACTCATTATGACAAGTTACTGTAACTGCGTTACTAATTATGACAAGTAACTGTAATTATGATAAAAAATTATGGCAGGTAACTGTAACTTCGATACTAATTATGAGAGGTAACAGTAACTTCGATACTAATTATGACAGGTAACAGCAACTTCGTTACTAATTATGACAAGTAACTGTAATTTCGATACTAATTATGGCAGGTAAATGTAACTTCGTTACTAATTATGAGAAGTAACTTTAATTTCGATACAAATTATGGCAAGTAACTGTAATTTCGATACTAATTATGACAGGTAACAGTATCTTCGATACTAATTATGACAAGGAACTGTAATTTCGATACAAATTATGGCAGGTAACTGTAACTTCGTTACTAATTATGACAATTCCCTGTAATTTCGATACAAATTATGGCAAGTAACTGTAATTTCGATACTAATTATGACAGGTAACTGTAACTTCGTTACTAATTATGACAATTAACTGTAATTTCGATACAAATTATGACAGGTAACTGTAACTTTGTTACTAATTATGACAAGTAACTGTAATTTCGATACAAATTATGGCAGGTAACAGTAACTTCGATACTAATTAGACAGGTAACTGTAACTTCGATACTAATTATGACAGGAAACTCTACCTTCGTTACTAATTATGACAAGTAACTGTAATTTTGATAAAAAATTATGGTAGGTAACTGTATCTTCAATACTAGTTATGACAGGTAACATTAACTTCGATACTAATTATGACAGGTAACTGTAACTTCGTTACTTATTATGACAAGTAACTTTAATTTCGATACTAATTATGGCAGGTAACTGTAACTTCGTTACTAATTATGACAAGTCCCTGTAATTTCGATAAAAATTACGGCAGGTAACTGTAACTTCGATTCTAATTATGACATGTAACTGTAACTTCGATACTTATTATGACAGGTAACTGTAACTTCGTTACTAATTATGACAAGTAACTGTAATTTCGATACAAATTATGGCAGGTAACTGTAACTTCGATACTAATTATGACAGGTAACAGTAACTTCGATACAAATTATGACAGGTAACAGTAACATCGATACTAATTATGACAAGTAATTATAACTTCGATACAAATTATGACAGGTAACTTTAACTTCAATACTAATTATGACAAGAAATTCTAACTTCGTTACTAATTATGACAAGTAACTGTAATTTTGATAAAAAATTATGGTAGGTAACTGTAACTTCAATACTAATTATGACAGGTAACAGTAACGTCGATACTAATTATGACAAGTAACAGTACCTTCGATGCTACTTATGACAGGTAATTGTAACTTCGATACTAATAATGACTGGTTAATGTAACTTCGTTACTAATTATGACAAGTAACTGTAATTTCGATACAAATTTTGGCAGGTAACTGTAACTTCCATACTAATTATTACAGGTAACAGTAACTTCGATACTAATTATGACAAGTAACTGTAACTTCGATACAAATTATGACAGGTAACTGTAACTTCGTTACTAATTATGACAAGTAACTGTAATTTCGATACAAATTATGGCGGGTAACTGTAACTTCGATACTAATTATGACAGGTAACAGTAACCTCGATACTAATTATGACAAGTAACTATAACTTCGATACAAATTATGACAGGTAACTGTAACTTCGGTACTAATTATGACAAGAAACTCTAACTTCGTTACTAATTTTGACAAGTAACTGTAATTTTGATAAAAAATTATGGTAGGTAACTGTAACTTCAATACTAATTATGACAGGTAAGAGTAACATCGATACTAATTATGTCAGGAAACTGTAACTTCGATACTAATTATGACAAGGAACTGTAATTTCGATACAAATTATGGCAGGTAACTGTAACATCGTTTGTAATTATGACAAGTAACTGTAATTTCGATAAAAATTTTGGCAAGTAACAGTAACTTCGATACTAATTATGACCGGTAACAGTAACTTCGATACTAATTATGACAGGAAACTGTAACTTCGTTAACAATTATGACAAGTAACTGTAATTTCGATACAAATTATGACAGGTGACTGTAACTTCGTTACTAATTACGACAAGTAACAGTACCTTCGATGCTAATTATGACAGGTAACAGTAACTTCTATACTTATTATGACAAGTAACTGTAACTTCGATACTAATTATGACAGGTAACTGGAACTTCGTTACTAATTATGACAAGTAACTGTAATTTCGATACAAATTATGGCAGGTAACTGTAACTTCGATACTAATTATGGCAGGTAACTGTAACTTCGATACTAATTATGAGAGGTAACAGGAATTTCGATGCTAATTATGACAGGTAACTGTAACTTCGTTACTAATTAGACAAGTAACTGTAATTTCGTTACAAATTATGGCAGGTAACAGTACCTTCGATACTAATTATGACAGGTAACTGTAACTTCAATACTAATTATGACAAGTAACTCTATTTTTGATAAAAAATTATGGCAGGTAACTCTAACTTCGATACTAATTAATACAGGTAACAGTAACTTCGATACTAATTATGACAGGTTACTGTAACATCGTTACTAATTTTGTCAAGTAACTGTAACTACGATACTAATTATGACAAGTAACTGTAACTTCGATACTAATTGTGACATGTAACAGTAACTTCGATATTAATTATGACAAGTAACAGTAACTTCGATACTAATTTTGACAAGTAATTGTAATTTCGATACAAATTTTGGCATGTAACTGTAACTTCGATACTTATTATGACAGGTAACTGTAACTTCATTACTAATTATGACAAGAAACTGTAACTTCGATACTAATTATGACAAGTAACTGTAACTTCGATACTAATTATAACAACTAACTGTAACTTCGATACTAATTGTGACAGGTAGCAGTAACATCGATATTAATTATGACAAGTAACAGTAACTTCGATACTAATTATGACAAGTAATTGTAATTTCGATACAAATTTTGGCAGGTAACTGTAACTTCGATACCAATTATGACAGGTAACAGTAACTTTGATATTAATTATGACAAGTAACTGTAACTTCGATACTAATTATGGCAGGTAACTGTAACTTCGTTACTAATTATGACAAGTAACAGTAATTTCGATACAAATTATGGCAGGTAACTGTAACATCGATACTAATTATGACAGGTAACAGTAACTTCGATACTAATTATGGCAGGTAACTGTAACTTCGATACTAATTATGACAGGTATCAGTAACTTCGGTACTAGTTATGACAAGTAACTGTAACTTCGATACTAATTATGACAGGTAACTGTAACTTCGTTACTAATTATGACAAGTAACTGTAATTACGTTACAAATTATGGCAGGTAATTGTAATTTCGATACTAATTATGACAGGTAACAGTAATTTCGATACTAATTAGGACAAGTAACAGAAACTTCGATACTAATTATGACAAGTAACTGTAACTTCGATACTAATTATGACAGGTAACTGTAACTTCGTTACTAATTATGACAAGTAACTGTAATTTCGATACAAATTTTGGCAGGTAACGGTAACATCGATACTAATTATGACAGGTAAGAGTAACTTCGATACTAATTAAGACAAGCAACTGTAACTTCCATACTAATTATGACAGGTAACTGTAACTTCGTTACTAATTATGAAAAGTAACTGTAATTTCGATACAAATTATGGCAGGTAACTGTAACTTCGATACTAATTATGACAGGTAACAGTATCTTCGATACTAATTATGACAAGTAACTATAACTTCGATACAAATTATGACAGGTAAATTGAACTTCGATACTAATTATGACAAGAAACTCTAACTTCGTTACTAATTATGACAAGTAACTGAATTTTTGATAAAAAATTATGGTAGGTAACTGTTACTTCGTTACTAATTATGACAAGTCCCTGTAATTTCGATACAAATTATGGCAGGTAACTGTAATTTCGATACTAATTATGACAGGTAACAGTAACTTCGATACTAATTATGACAGGAAACTGTAACTTCGTTACTAATTATGACAAGAAACTGTAATTTCGATACAAATTATGACAGGTAACTGTAACATAGACTCTAAATATAACATGTAACTGGAATTTCGATGCAAATTATGGCAGGTAACAGTACCTTCGGTACTAATTATGACAGGTAACTGTAACTTCGATACTAATTATGGCAAGGAACTGTAATTTCGATACAAATTATGGCAGGTAACTGTAACTTCGATACTAATTATGACAGGTAACTGTAACTTCGTTACTAATTATGACAAGTAACTGTAATTTCGATACAAATTATGGCGGGTAACTGTAACTTCGATATTAATTATGACAAGTAACTATAACTTCGATACAAATTATGACAGGTAACTGTAACTTCGGTACTAATTATGACAAGAAACTCTAACTTCGTTACTAATTTTGACAAGTAACTGTAATTTTGATAAAAAATTATGCAAGGTAACTGTAACTTCAATACTAATTATGACAGGTAAGAGTAACGTCGATACTAATTATGACAGGAAACTGTAACTTCGATACTAATTATGAGAAGGAACTGTAATTTCGATACAAATTATGGCAGGTAACTGTAACTTCGTTTCTAATTATGACAAGTAACTGTAATTTCGATTCAAATTTTGGCAAGTAACAGTAACTTCGATACTAATTATGACAAGTCCCTGTAATTTCGATACAAATTATGGCAGTTAACTGTAACTTCCATACTAATTATGACCGGTAACAGTGACTTCGATACTAATTATGACAAGTAACAGTAACTTCGATACTAATTATGACAAGTAATTGTAACTTCGATACTAATAATGACAGGTAAATGTAACTTCGTTACTAATTATGACAAGTAACTGTAATTTCGATACAAATTATGACATGTGACTGTAACTTCGTTACTAATTACGACAAGTAACAGTACCTTCGATGCTAATTATGACAGGTAACTGTAACTTCGATACTAATTATGACAAGGAACTGTAATTTCGATACAAATTATGGCAGGTAACTGTAACTTCGTTACTAATTATGACAAGTAACTGTAATTTCGATACAAATTGTGGCAGGTAACTGTAACTTCGATACTAATTATGACAGGTAACAGTAACTTCGATACTAATTATGACAAGTAACTGTAACTTCGATACTAATTATGACAGGTAACTGGAACTTCGTTACTAATTATGACAAGTAACTGTAATTTCGATTCAAATTATGGCAGGTAACTGCAACTTCGATACTAATTATGGCAGGTAACTGTAACTTCGATACTAATTATGAGAGGTAACAGGAACTTCGATGCTAATTATGACAGGTAACTGTAACCTCGTTACTAATTATGACAAGTAACTGTAATTTCGTTACAAATTATGGCAGGTAACAGTACCTTCGATACTAATTATGACAGGTAACTGTAACTTCAATACTAATTATGACAAGTAACTGTAATTTCGTTACAAATTATGGCAGGTAACAGTACCTTCGATACTAATTATGACAGGTAACTGTAACTTCAATACTAATTATGACAAGTAACAGTAACTTCGATACTAATTATGACAAGTAATTGTAATTTCGATACAAATTTTGGCAGGTAACTGTAACTTCGATACTTATTATGACAGGTAACTGTAACTTCATTACTAATTATGACAAGAAACTGTAACTTCGATACTAATTATGACAGGTAACTGTAACTTCGATACTAATTATGACAAGTAACTGTAACTTCGATACTAATTATGACATGTAACTGGAACTTCGATACTAATTGTGACAGGTAGCAGTAACATCGATATTAATTATGACAAGTAACAGTAACTTCGATACTAATTATGACAAGTAATTGTAATTTCGATACAAATTTTGGCAGGTAACTGTAACTTCGATACGAATTATGACAGGTAACAGTAACTTTGATATTAATTATGACAAGTAACTGTAACTTCGATACTAATTATGGCAGGTAACTGTAACTTCGTTACTAATTATGGCAGGTAACTGTAACTTCGATACTAATTATGACAGGTATCAGTAACTTCGGTACTAATTATGACAAGTAACTGTAACTTCGATACTAATTATGACAGGTAACTGTAACTTCGTTACTAATTATGACAAGTAACTGTAATTACGTTACAAATTATGGCAGGTAATTGTAATTTCGATACTAATTATGACAGGTAACGGTAACTTCGATACTAATTAGGACTAGTAACAGTTACTTCGATACTAATTATGACATGTAACTGTAACTTCGATACTAATTATGACAGGTTACTGTAACTTCGTTACTAATTATGACAAGTAACTGTAATTTCGATACAAATTTTGGCAGGTAACGGTAACATCGATACTAATTATGACAGGTAACAGTAACTTCGATACTAATTAAAACAAGTAACTGTAACTTCCATACTAATTATGACAGGTAACTGTAACTTCGTTACTAATTGTGAAAAGTAACTGTAATTTCGATACAAATTAAGGCAGGTAACTGTAACTTCGATACTAATTATGACAGGTAACAGTATCTTCGATACTAATTATGACAAGTAACTATAAGTTCGATACAAATTATGACAGGTAACTTGAACTTCGATACTAATGATGACAAGAAACTCTAACTTCGTTACTAATTATGACAAGTAACTGTAATTTTGTTAAAAAATTATGGTAGGTAACTGTAACATCAATACTAATTATGACAGGTAACAGTAAATTCGATACTAATTATGACAGGTAACTGTTACTTTGTTACTAATTATGACAAGTCCCTGTAATTTCGATACAAATTATGGCAGGTAACTGTAATTTCTAAACTAATTATGACAGGTAACAGTAACTTCGATACTAATTATGACAGAAACTGTAACTTCGTTACTAATTATGACAAGTAACTGTAATTTCGATACAAATTATGACAGGTAACTGTAACATCGACTCGAAATATAACATGTAACTGGAATTTCGATGCAAATTATGGCAGGTAACAGTACCTTCGGTACTAATTATGACAGGTAACTGTAACTTCGATACTAATTATGGCAAGGAATTGTAATTTGATACAAATTATGGCAGGTAACTGTAACTTCGATACTAATTATGACAGGTGAAAGTAACTTCGATACTAATTATGACAAGTAACTATAACTTCGATACAAATTATGACAGGTAACTGTAACTTCGATACCAATTATGACAAGAAACTCGTTACTAATTACTAATTACTAATTATGACATGTAACTGTAATTTTGATAAAAAATTTTGGTAGGTAACTGTAACATCAATACTAATTATGACAGGTAACAGTAACTTCGATACCAATTATGACAGGTAACTGTAACTTCGATACTAATTATGACAAGTAACTGTAACTTCGATACTTATTGTGACAGGTAACAGTAACTTCGATATTAATTATGACAAGTAACTGTAATTTTGATAAAAAGTTATGGTAGGTAACTGTAACATCAATACTAATTATGACAGGCAACAGTAACTTCGATACTAATTATGACAGGTAACTGTTACTTCGTTACTAATTATGACAAGTCCCTGTAATTTCGATACAAATTATGGCAGGTAACTGTAATTTCGATACTAATTATGACAGGATGACAGGTAACTGTAACTTCGTTACTAATTATGACAAGTAACTGGAATTTCGATGCAAATTATGGCAGGTAACAGTAATTTCGATACTAATTATGACAGGATGACAGGTAACTGTAACTTCGTTACTAATTATGAAAAGTAATTGTAATTTCGATACAAATTTTGGCAGGTAAATGTAACTTCGATACTTATTATGACAGGTAACTGTAACTTCATTACTAATTATGACAAGAAACTGTAACTTCGTTACTAATTATGACAAGTAACTGTAATTTCGATACAAATTATGGCAGGTAACTGTAATTTCGATACTAATTATGACAGGATGACAGGTAACTGTAACTTCGTTACTAATTATGAAAAGTAATTGTAATTTCGATACAAATTTTGGCAGGTAAATGTAACTTCGATACTTATTATGACAGGTAACTGTAACTTCATTACTAATTATGACAAGAAACTGTACCTTCGTTACTAATTATGACAAGTAACTGTAATTTTGATAAAAAATTATGGTAGGTAACTGTAACATCAATACTAATTATGACAGGTAACAGTAACTTCGATACTAATTATGACAGGTAACTGTTACTTCGTTACTAATTATGACAAGTCCCTGTAATTTCGATACAAATTATGGCAGGTAACTGTAATTTCGATACTAATTATGACAGGATGACAGGTAACTGTAACTTCGTTACTAATTATGACAAGTAACTGGAATTTCGATGCAAATTATGGCAGGTAACAGTACCTTCGGTACTAATTATGACAGGTAACTGTAACTTCGATACTAATTATGGCAAGGAACTGTAATTTCGATACAAATTATGGCAGGTAACTGTAACTTCGATACTAATTATGACAGGTGACAGTAACTTCGATACTAATTATGACAAGTAACTATAACTTCGATACAAATTATGACAGGTAACAGTAACTTCGATACTAATTATGACAAGAAACTCTACCTTCGTTACTAATTATGACAAGTAACTGTAATTTTGATAAAAAATTATGGTAGGTAACTGTAACTTCAATACTTATTAGACAGGTAACAGTAACTTCGATACTAATTATGACGGGAAACTCTACCTTCGTTACTAATTATGACAAGTAACTGTAATTTTGATAAAAAATTATGGTAGGTAACTGTAACTTCAATACTAATTATGACAGGTAACAGTTACTTCGATACTAATTATGACAGGTAACTGTAACAGCGTTACTAATTATGACAAGTAACTTTAATTTCGATACTAATTATGGCAGGTAACTGTAACTTCGTTACTAATTATGACAAGTCCCTGTAATTTCGATAAATTATGGCAGGTAACTGTAACATCGATACTAATTATGACAAGTAAATGTAACTTCGATATTAATTATGACAGGTAACTGTAACTTCGTTACTAATTATGACAAGTAACTGTAATTTCGATACAAATTTTGGCAGGTAACTGTAACTTCGATACTAATTATGACTGGTAACAGTAACTTCGATTCTAATTATGACAAGTAACTGTAACTTCGATACTAATTATGACAGGTAACTGTAACTTCGTTACTAATTATGACAAGTTACTGTAATTTCGATACAAATTATGGCAGGTAACTGTAACTTCAATACTAATTATGACAGGTTACAGTAACTTCGATACTAATTATGACAAGTAACTATAACTTCGATACTAATTATGACAGGTAACTGTAACTTCGTTACTAATTATGAAAAGTAACTGTAATTTCGATACAAATTATGGCAGGTAACTGTAACTTCGATACTAATTATGACAGGTAACAGTATCTTCGATACTAATTATGACAAGTAACTATAACTTCGATACAAATTATGACAGGTAACTTGAACTTCGATACTAATTATGACAAAAAAATCTAACTTCGTTACAAATTATGACAAGTAACTGTAATTTTGATAAAAAATTATGGTAGGTAACTGTAACTTCAATACTAATTATGACAGGTAACAGTAAATTCGATACTAATTATGACAGGTAACTGGTACTTCGTTACTAATTATGACAAGTCCCTGTAATTTCGATACAAATTATGGCAGGTAACTGTAATTTCGATACTAATTATGACAGGATGACAGGTAACTGTAACTTCGTTACTAATTATGACAAGTAACTGGAATTTCGATGCAAATTATGGCAGGTAACAGTACCTTCGGTACTAATTATGACAGGTAACTGTAACTTCGATACTAATTATGGCAAGGAACTGTAATTTCGATACAAATTATGGCAGGTAACTGTAACTTCGATACTAATTATGACAGGTGACAGTAACTTCGATACTAATTATGACAAGTAACTATAACTTCGATACAAATTATGACAGGTAACAGTAACTTCGATACTAATTATGACAAGAAACTCTACCTTCGTTACTAATTATGACAAGTTACTGTAATCTTGATAAAAATTATGGTAGGTAACTGTAACTTCAATACTTATTAGACAGGTAACAGTAACTTCGATACTAATTATGACGGGAAACTCTACCTTTGTTACTAATTATGACAAGTAACTGTAACTTCGACACTAATTATGACAAGTAACTGTAACTTCGATACTAATTGTGACAGGTAACAGTAACATCGATATTAATTATGACAGGTAACTGTAACTTCGTTACTAATTATGACAAGTAACTGTAGTTTCGATAGAAATTTTAGCAGGTAACTGTAACTTTGATACTAATTATGACAGGTAACAGTAACTTCGATACTAATTATGACAAGTAACTGTAACTTCGTTACTAATTATGACAAGTAACTCTATTTTTGATAAAAAATTATTGCAGGTAACTGTAACTACGATAATAATTATGACAGGTAACAGTATCTTCGATTCTAATTATGACAAGTAACTATAACTTCGATACAAATTATGACAGGTAACTGTAACTTCGATACCAATTATGACAAGAAATTCTAACTTCGTTACTAAGTATGACAAGTAACTGTAATTTTGAATAAAAATTATGGTAGGTAACTGTAACATCAATACTCATTATGACAGGTAACAGTAACTTCGATACTAATTATGACAGGTAACTGTTACTTCGTTACTAATTATGACAAGTCCCTGTAATTTCGATACAAATTATGGCAGGTAACTGTAATTTCGATACTAATTATGACAGGATGACAGGTAACTGTAACTTCGTTACTAATTATGACAAGTAACTGGAATTTCGATGCAAATTATGGCAGGTAACAGTACCTTCGGTACTAATTATGACAGGTAACTGTAACTTCGATACTAATTATGGCAAGGAACTGTAATTTCGATACAAATTATGGCAGGTAACTGTAACTTCGATACTAATTATGACAGGTGACAGTAACTTCGATACTAATTATGACAAGTAACTATAACTTCGATACAAATTATGACAGGTAACAGTAACTGCGATACTAATTATGACAAGAAACTTAAATTTCGATACTAATTATGGCAGTTAACTGTAACTTCGTTACTAATTATGACAAGTCCCTGTAATTTCGATAAATTATGGCAGGTAACTGTAACTTCGATACTAATTATGACAAGTAAATGTAACTTCGATATTAATTATGACAGGTAACTTTAACTTCGTTACTAATTATGACAAATAACTGTAATTTCGATACATATTTTGGCAGGTAAATGTAACTTCGATACTAATTATGACAGGTAACAGTAACTTCGATTCTAATTATGACAAGTAACTGTAACTTCGATACTAATTATGACAGGTAACTGTAACCTCGTTACTAATTATGACAAGTAACTGTAATTTCGATACAAATTATGGCAGGTAACTGTAACTTCAATACTAATTATGACAGGTAACAGTAACTTCGATACTTATTATGACAAGTAACTATAACATCGATACAAATTATGACAGGTAACTGTAACTTCGATACTAATTATGACAAGAAACTCTAACTTCGTTACTAATTATGACAAGTAACTGTAATTTTGATAAAAAATTATGGTAGGTAACTGTAACTTCAATACTAATTATGACAGGTAACAGTAACGTCGATACTAATTATGACAAGTAACAGTACCTTCGATGCTAATTATGACAAGTAACTGTAACTTCGATACTAATTATGACAAGGAACTGTAATTTCGATACAAATTATGGCAGGTAACTGTAACTTCGTTACTAATTATGACAAGTAACTGTAATTTCGTTACAAATTATGGCAGGTAATTGTATTTTCGATACTAATTATGACAGGTTACAGTAACTTCGATACTAATTATGACAAGTAACTGTTACTTCGATACTAATTATGACAGGTAACTGTAACTTTGTTACTAATTATGACAAGTAACTGTAATTTCGATACAAATTATGGCGGGTAACTGTAACTTCGTTACTAATTATGACAGGTAACAGTAACCTCGATACTAATTATGTCAAGTAACTATAACTTCGATACAAATTATGACAGGTAACTGTAACTTCGATACTAATTAGGACAAGAAACTCTAACTTCGTTACTAATTATGACAACTAACTGTAATTTTGATAAAACATTATGGTAGGTAACTGTAACTTTTATACTAATTATGACAGGTAACAGTAACTTCGATACTAATTATGACAGGGAACTGTCACTTCGTTACTAATTATGACAAGTAACTTTAATTTCAATACTAATTATGGCAGGTAACTGTAACTTCGTTACTAATTATGACAAGTCCCTGTAATTTCGATACAAATTATGGCAGGTAACTGTAACTTCCATAATAATTATGACAGGTAACAGTATCTTCGATACTAATTATGACAGGAAACTGTAACTTCGTTACTAATTATGACAAGTAACTGTAATTTCGATACAATTTATGACAGATAACTGTAACTTCGTTACTAATTATGACAAGTAACAGTACCACCGATGCTAGTTATGACAGGTAACTGTAACTTCGATACTAATTATGACAAGGAACTGTCATTTCGATACAAATTATGGCAGGTACTGTAACTTCGTTACTAATTATGACAAGTAACTGTAATTTCGATACAAATTTTGGCAGGTAACTTAGTTACTAATTATGACAAGTAACAGTACCATTGATGCTAATTATGACAGGTAACTGTAACTTCGATACTAATTATGACAAGTAACTGTAATTTCGATAAAAATTATGACAGGTAACAGTAACTTCGATAATTAACTGTAATCATGATAAAAATTATGGCAGGTAACTGTAACTTCGATACTAATTATGAGAGGTAACAGTAACATCGATACTAATTATGACAGGTAACAGCAACTTCGTTACTAACTATGACAAATAACTGTAATTTCGATACTAATTATGGCAGGTAAATGTAACTTCGTTACTAATTATGAGAAGTAACTTTAATTTCGATACAAATTATGGCAGGTAACTGTAATTTCGATACTAATTATACAGGTAGCAGTTACTTCGATACTAATTATGACAAGTAACTGTAACTTCGATACTAATTATGGCAGGTAACTGTAACTTCGATACAAATTATGACAAGTAACTGTAATTTCGATAAAAATTATGACAGGTAACTGTAATTTCGATACTAATTATGACAGGTAACAGTATCTTCGATACTAATTATGACAAGGAACTGTAATTTCGATACAAATTATGGCAGGTAACTGTAACTTCGTTACTAATTATGACAATTCCCTGTAATTTCGATACAAATTATGGCAAGTAACTGTAATTTCGATACTAATTATGACAGGTAACTGTAACTTCGTTACTAATTATGACAAGTAACGGTAATTTCGATACAAATTTTGGCAGGTAACTGTAACTTCGATAATAATTATGACAAGTAACTGGAACTTTGTTACTAATTATGACAAGTAACTGTAATTTCGATACAAATTATGGCAGGTAACTGTAACTTCGATACTAATTATGACAGGTAACAGTAACTTCGATACTAATTATGACAAGTAACTGTAACTTCGATACTAATTATGAGAAGTAACTGTAACTTCGATACTCATTATGACAAGTAACTGTAACTGCGTTACTAATTATGACAAGTAACTGTAATTATGATAAAAAATTATGGCAGGTAACTGTAACTTCGATACTAATTATGAGAGGTAACAGTAACTTCGATATTAATTATGACAGGTAACAGCAACTTCGTTACTAATTATGACAAGTAACTGTAATTTCGATACTAATTATGGCAGGTAAATGTAACTTCGTTACTAATTATGAGAAGTAACTTTAATTTCGATACAAATTATGGCAAGTAACTGTAATTTCGATACTAATTATGACAGGTAACAGTATCTTCGATACTAATTATGACAAGGAACTGTAATTTCGATACAAATTATGGCAGGTAACTGTAACTTCGTTACTAATTATGACAATTCCCTGTAATTTCGATACAAATTATGGCAAGTAACTGTAATTTCGATACTAATTATGACAGGTAACTGTAACTTCGTTACTAATTATGACAATTAACTGTAATTTCGATACAAATTATGACAGGTAACTGTAACTTTGTTACTAATTATGACAAGTAACTGTAATTTCGATACAAATTATGGCAGGTATCAGTAACTTCGATACTAATTAGACAGGTAACTGTAACTTCGATACTAATTATGACAGGAAACTCTACCTTCGTTACTAATTATGACAAGTAACTGTAATTTTGATAAAAAATTATGGTAGGTAACAGTATCTTCAATACTAGTTATGACAGGTAACATTAACTTCGATACTAATTATGACAGGTAACTGTAACTTCGTTACTTATTATGACAAGTAACTTTAATTTCGATACTAATTATGGCAGGTAACTGTAACTTCGTTACTAATTATGACAAGTCCCCGTAATTTCGATAAAAATTACGGCAGGTAACTGTAACTTCGATTCTAATTATGACATGTAACTGTAACTTCGATACTTATTATGACAGGTAACTGTAACTTCGTTACTAATTATGACAAGTAACTGTAATTTCGATACAAATTATGGCAGGTAACTTTAACTTCGATACTAATTATGACAGGTAACAGTAACATCGACACTAATTATGACAAGTAATTATAACTTCGATACAAATTATGACAGGTAACTTTAACTTCGATACTAATTATGACAAGAAACTCTAACTTCGTTACTAATTATGACAAGTAACTGTAATTTTGATAAAAAATTATGGTAGGTAACTGTAACTTCAATACTAATTATGACAGGTAACAGTAACGTCGATACTAATTATGACAAGTAACAGTACCTTCGATGCTACTTATGACAGGTAATTGTAACTTCGATACTAATAATGACAGGTTAATGTAACTTCGTTACTAATTATGACAAGTAACTGTAATTTCGATACAAATTTTGGCAGGTAACTGTAACTTCCATACTAATTATGACAGGTAACAGTAACTTCGATACTAATTATGACAAGTAACTGTAACTTCGATACTGATTATGAGAGGTAACTGTAACTTCGTTACTAATTATGACAGGTAACTGTAATTTCGATACAAATTATGGCGGGTAACTGTAACTTCGATACTAATTATGACAGGTAACAGTAACCTCGATACTAATTATGACAAGTAACTATAACTTCGATACAAATTATGACAGGTAACTGTAACTTCGGTACTAATTATGACAAGAAACTCTAACTTCGTTACTAATTTTGACAAGTAACTGTAATTTTGATAAAAAATTATGGTAGGTAACTGTAACTTCAATACTAATTATGACAGGTAAGAGTAACATCGATACTAATTATGACAGGAAACTGTAACTTCGATACTAATTATGACAAGGAACTGTAATTTCGATACAAATTATGGCAGGTAACTGTAACATCGTTTGTAATTATGACAAGTAACTGTAATTTCGATAAAAATTTTGGCAAGTAACAGTAACTTCGATACTAATTATGACCGGTAACAGTAACTTCGATACTAATTATGACAGGAAACTGTAACTTCGTTAATAATTATGACAAGTAACTGTAATTTCGATACAAATTATGACAGGTGACTGTAACTTCGTTACTAATTACGACAAGTAACAGTACCTTCGATGCTAATTATGACAGGTAACTTTAACTTCGATACTAATTATGACAAGGAACTGTAATTTCGATACAAATTATGGCAGGTAACTGTAACTTCGTTACTAATTATGAAAAGTCACTGTAATTTCGATACAAATTGTGGCAGGTAACTGTAACTTCGATACTAATTATGACAGGTAACAGTAACTTCTATACTAATTACGACAAGTAACTGTAACTTCGATACTAATTATGACAGGTAACTGGAACTTCGTTACTAATTATGACAAGTAACTGTAATTTCGATACAAATTATGGCAGGTAACTGTAACTTCGATACTAATTATGGCAGGTAACTGTAACTTCGATACTAATTATGAGAGGTAACAGGAATTTCGATGCTAATTATGACAGGTAACTGTAACTTCGTTACTAATTAGACAAGTAACTGTAATTTCGTTACAAATTATGGCAGGTAACAGTACCTTCGATACTAATTATGACAGGTAACTGTAACTTCAATACTAATTATGACGGGAAACTCTACCTTTGTTACTAATTATGACAAGTAACTGTAACTTCGACACTAATTATGACAAGTAACTGTAACTTCGATACTAATTTTGACAGGTAACAGTAACTACGATATTAATTATGACAGGTAACTGTAACTTCTTTACTAATTATGACAAGTAACTGTAGTTTCGATAGAAATTTTAGCAGGTAACTGTAACTTTGATACTAATTATGACAGGTAACAGTAACTTCGATACTAATTATGACAAGTAACTGTAACTTCGTTACTAATTATGACAAGTAACTCTATTTTTGATAAAAAATTATGGCAGGTAACTGTAACTACGATAATAATTATGACAGGTAACAGTATCTTCGATACTAATTATGACAAGTTACTATAACTTCGATACAAATTATGACAGGTAACTGTAACTTCGATACCAATTATGACAAGAAATTCTAACTTCGTTACTAAGTATGACAAGTAACTGTAATTTTGATAAAAAATTATGGTAGGTAACTGTAACATCAATACTAATTATGACAGGTAACAGTAACTTCGATACTAATTATGACAGGTAACTGTTACTTCGTTACTAATTATGACAAGTCCCTGTAATTTCGATACAAATTATGGCAGGTAACTGTAATTTCGATACTAATTATGACAGGATGACAGGTAACTGTAACTTCGTTACTAATTATGACAAGTAACTGGAATTTCGATGCAAATTATGGCAGGTAACAGTACCTTCGGTACTAATTATGACAGGTAACTGTAACTTCGATACTAATTATGGCAAGGAACTGTAATTTCGATACAAATTATGGCAGGTAACTGTAACTTCGATACTAATTATGACAGGTGACAGTAACTTCGATACTAATTATGACAAGTAACTATAACTTCGATACAAATTATGACAGGTAACAGTAACTTCGATACTAATTATGACAAGAAACTCTACCTTCGTTACTAATTATGACAAGTATCTGTAATTTTGATAAAAAATTATGGTAGGTAACTGCAACTTCAATACATATTAGACAGGTAACAGTAACTTCGATACTAATTATGACGGGAAACTCTACCTTCGTTACTAATTATGACAAGTAACTGTAATTTTGATAAAAAATTATGGTAGGTAACTGTAACTTCAATACTAATTATGAAAGGTAACAGTTACTTCGATACTAATTATGACAGGTAACTGTAACAGCGTTACTAATTATGACAAGTAACTTAAATTTCGATACTAATTATGGCAGTTAACTGTAACTTCGTTACTAATTATGACAAGTCCCTGTAATTTCGATAAATTATGGCAGGTAACTGTAACTTCGATACTAATTATGACAAGTAAATGTAACTTCGATATTAATTATGACAGGTAACTTTAACTTCGTTACTAATTATGACAAATAACTGTAATTTCGATACATATTTTGGCAGGTAAATGTAACTTCGATACTAATTATGACAGGTAACAGTAACTTCGATTCTAATTATGACAAGTAACTGTAACTTCGATACTAATTATGACAGGTAACTGTAACCTCGTTACTAATTATGACAAGTAACTGTAATTTCGATACAAATTATGGCAGGTAACTGTAACTTCAATACTAATTATGACAGGTAACAGTAACTTCGATACTTATTATGACAAGTAACTATAACATCGATACAAATTATGACAGGTAACTGTAACTTCGATACTAATTATGACAAGAAACTCTAACTTCGTTACTAATTATGACAAGAAACTGTAATTTTGATAAAAAATTATGGTAGGTAACTGTAACTTCAATACTAATTATGACAGGTAACAGTAACGTCGATACTAATTATGACAAGTAACAGTACCTTCGATGCTAATTATGACAAGTAACTGTAACTTCGATACTAATTATGACAAGGAACTGTAATTTCGATACAAATTATGGCAGGTAACTGTAACTTCGTTACTAATTATGACAAGTAACTGTAATTTCGTTACAAATTTTGGCAGGTAATTGTAATTTCGATACTAATTATGACAGGTTACAGTAACTTCGATACTAATTATGACAAGTAACAGTAACTTCGATACTAATTATGACAAGTTATTGTAACTTCGATACTAATAAGGACAGGTAACTGTAACTTCGTTACTAATTATGACAAGTAACTGTAATTTCGATACAAATTTTGGCAGGTAACTGTAACTTCAATACTAATTATGACAGGTAACAGTAACTTCGATACTAATTATGACAAGTAACTGTTACTTCGTTACTAATTATGACAGGTAACTGTAACTTCGTTACTAATTATGACAAGTAACTGTAATTTCGATACAAATTATGGCGGGTAACTGTAAATTCGTTACTAATTATGACAGGTAACAGTAACCTCGATACTAATTATGTCAAGTAACTATAACTTCGATACAAATTATGACAGGTAACTGTAACTTCGATACTAATTAGGACAAGAAACTCTAACTTCGTTACTAATTATGACAACTAACTGTAATTTTGATAAAAAATTATGGTAGGTAACTGTAACTTTTATACTAATTATGACAGGTAACAGTAACTTCGATACTAATTATGACAGGGAACTGTCACTTCGTTACTAATTATGACAAGTAACTTTAATTTCAATACCAATTATGGCAGGTAACTATAACATCGTTACTAATTATGACAAGTCCCTGTAATTTCGATACAAATTATGGCAGGTAACTGTAACTTCCATAATAATTATGACAGGTAACAGTATCTTCGATACTAAATATGACAGGAAACTGTAACTTCGTTACTAATTATGACAAGTAACTGTAATTTCGATACAATTTATGACAGATAACTGTAACTTCGTTACTAATTATGACAAGTAACAGTACCATCGATGCTAGTTATGACAGGTAACTGTAACTTCGATACTAATTATGACAAGGAACTGTCATTTCGATACAAATTATGGCAGGTACTGTAACTTCGTTACTAATTATGACAAGTAACTGTAATTCCGATACAAATTTTGGCAGGTAACTTAGTTACTAATTATGACAAGTAACAGTACCATTGATGCTAATTATGACAGGTAACTGTAACTTCGATACTAATTATGACAAGTAACTGTAATTTCGATAAAAATTATGACAGGTAACAGTAACTTCGATAATTAACTGTAATCATGATAAAAATTATGGCAGGTAACTGTAACTTCGATACTAATTATGAGAGGTAACAGTAACATCGATACTAATTATGACAGGTAACAGCAACTTCGTTACTAACTATGACAAGTAACTGTAATTTCGATACTAATTATGGCAGGTAAATGTAACTTCGTTACTAATTATGAGAAGTAACTTTAATTTTGATACAAATTATGGCAGGTAACTGTAATTTCGATACTAATTATACAGGTAGCAGTTACTTCGATACTAATTATGACAAGTAACTGTAACTTCGATACTAATTATGACAGGTAACTGTAACTTCGATACTAATTATGACAAGTAACTGTAATTTCGATAAAAATTATGACAGGTAACTGTAATTTCGATACTAATTATGACAGGTAACAGTATCTTCGATACTAATTATGACAAGGAACTGTAATTTCGATACAAATTATGGCAGGTAACTGTAACTTCGTTACTAATTATGACAATTACCTTTAATTTCGATACAAATTATGGCAAGTAACTGTAATTTCGATACTAATTATGACAGGTAACTGTAACTTCGTTACTAATTATGACAAGTAACGGTAATTTCGATACAAATTTTGGCAGGTAACTGTAACTTCGATAATAAATATGACAAGTAACTGGAACTTTGTTACTAATTATGACAAGTAACTGTAATTTCGATACAAATTATGGCAGGTCACTGTAACTTCGATACTAATTATGACAGGTAACAGTAACTTCGATACTAATTATGACAAGTAACTGTAACTTCGATACTAATTATGAGAAGTAACTGTAACTTCGATACTCATTATGACAAGTAACTGTAACTGCGTTACTAATTATGACAAGTAACTGTAATTATGATAAAAAATTATGGCAGGTAACTGTAACTTCGATACTAATTATGAGAGGTAACAGTAACTTCGATACTAATTATGACAGGTAACAGCAACTTCGTTACTAATTATGACAAGTAACTGTAATTTCGATACTAATTATGGCAGGTAAATGTAACTTCGTTACTAATTATGAGAAGTAACTTTAATTTCGATACAAATTATGGCAAGTAACTGTAATTTCGATACTAATTATGACAGGTAACAGTATCTTCGATACTAATTATGACAAGGAACTGTAATTTCGATACAAATTATGGCAGGTAACTGTAACTTCGTTACTAATTATGACAATTCCCTGTAATTTCGATACAAATTATGGCAAGTAACTGTAATTTCGATACTAATTATGACAGGTAACTGTAACTTCGTTACTAATTATGACAATTAACTGTAATTTCGATACAAATTATGACAGGTAACTGTAACTTTGTTACTAATTATGACAAGTAACTGTAATTTCGATACAAATTATGGCAGGTATCAGTAACTTCGATACTAATTAGACAGGTAACTGTAACTTCGATACTAATTATGACAGGAAACTCTACCTTCGTTACTAATTATGACAAGTAACTGTAATTTTGATAAAAAATTATGGTAGGTAACTGTATCTTCAATACTAGTTATGACAGGTAACATTAACTTCGATACTAATTATGACAGGTAACTGTAACTTCGTTACTTATTATGACAAGTAACTTTAATTTCGATACTAATTATGGCAAGTAACTGTAACTTCGTTACTAATTATGACAAGTCCCTGTAATTTCGATAAAAATTACGGCAGGTAACTGTAACTTCGATTCTAATTATGACATGTAACTGTAACTTCGATACTTATTATGACAGGTAACTGTAACTTCGTTACTAATTATGACAAGTAACTGTAATTTCGATACAAATTATGGCAGGTAACTGTAACTTCGATACTAATTATGACAGGTAACAGTAACTTCGATACTAATTATGACAGGTAACAGTAACATCGATACTAATTATGACAAGTAATTATAACTTCGATACAAATTATGACAGGTAACTTTAACTTCGATACTAATTATGACAAGAAACTCTAACTTCGTTACTAATTATGACAAGTAACTGTAATTTTGATAAAAAATTATGGTAGGTAACTGTAACTTCAATACTAATTATGACAGGTAACAGTAACGTCGATACTAATTATGACAAGTAACAGTACCTTCGATGCTACTTATGACAGGTGATTGTAACTTCGATACTAATAATGACAGGTTAATGTAACTTCGTTACTAATTATGGCAAGTAACTGTAATTTCGATACAAATTTTGGCAGGTAACTGTAACTTCCATACTAATTATGACAGGTAACAGTAACTTCGATACTAATTATGACAAGTAACTGTAACTTCGATACTAATTATGACAGGTAACTGTAACTTCGTTACTAATTATGACAAGTAACTGTAATTTCGATACAAATTATGGCGGGTAACTGTAACTTCGATACTAATTATGACAGGTAACAGTAACCTCGATACTAATTATGACAAGTAACTATAACTTCGATACAAATTATGACAGGTAACTGTAACTTCGGTACTAATTATGACAAGAAACTCTAACTTCGTTACTAATTTTGACAAGTAACTGTAATTTTGATAAAAATTATGGTAGGTAACTGTAACTTCAATACTAATTATGACAGGTAAGAGTAACATCGATACTAATTATGACAGGAAACTGTAACTTCGATACTAATTATGACAAGGAACTGTAATTTCGATACAAATTATGGCAGGTAACTGTAACATCGTTTGTAATTATGACAAGTAACTGTAATTTCGATAAAAATTTTGGCAAGTAACAGTAACTTCGATACTAATTATGACCGGTAACAGTAACTTCGATACTAATTATGACAGGAAACTGTAACTTCGTTAATAATTATGACAAGTAACTGTAATTTCGATACAAATTATGACAGGTGACTGTAACTTCGTTACTAATTACGACAAGTAACAGTACCTTCGATGCTAATTATGACAGGTAACGTTAACTTCGATACTAATTATGACAAGGAACTGTAATTTCGATACAAATTATGGCAGGTAACTGTAACTTCGTTACTAATTATGACAAGTCACTGTAATTTCGATACAAATTGTGGCAGGTAACTGTAACTTCGATACTAATTATGACAGGTAACAGTAACTTCTATACTAATTATGACAAGTAACTGTAACTTCGATACTAATTATGACAGGTAACTGGAACTTCGTTACTAATTATGACAAGTAACTGTAATTTCGATACAAATTATGGCAGGTAACTGTAACTTCGATACTAATTATGGCAGGTAACTGTAACTTCGATACTAATTATGAGAGGTAACAGGAATTTCGATGCTAATTATGACAGGTAACTGTAACTTCGTTACTAATTAGACAAGTAACTGTAATTTCGTTACAAATTATGGCAGGTAACAGTACCTTCGTTACTAATTATGACAGGTAACTGTAACTTCAATACTAATTATGACGGGAAACTCTACCTTTGTTACTAATTATGACAAGTAACTGTAACTTCGACACTAATTATGACAAGTAACTGTAACTTCGATACTAATTGTGACAGGTAACAGTAACATCGATATTAATTATGACAGGTAACTGTAACTTCTTTACTAATTATGACAAGTAACTGTAGTTTCGATAGAAATTTTAGCAGGTTACTGTAACTTTGATACTAATTATGACAGGTAACAGTAACTTCGATACTAATTATGACAAGTAACTGTAACTTCGTTACTAATTATGACAAGTAACTCTATTTTTGATAAAAAAAATTATGGCAGGTAACTGTAACTACGATAATAATTATGACAGGTAACAGTATCTTCGATACTAATTATGACAAGTTACTATAACTTCGATACAAATTATGACAGGTAACTGTAACTTCGATACCAATTATGACAAGAAATTCTAACTTCGTTACTAAGTATGACAAGTAACTGTAATTTTGATAAAAAATTATGGTAGGTAACTGTAACATCAATACTAATTATGACAGGTAACAGTAACTTCGATACTAATTATGACAGGTAACTGTTACTTCGTTACTAATTATGACAAGTCCCTGTAATTTCGATACAAATTATGGCAGGTAACTGTAATTTCGATACTAATTATGACAGGATGACAGGTAACTGTAACTTCGTTACTAATTATGACAAGTAACTGGAATTTCGATGCAAATTATGGCAGGTAACAGTACCTTCGGTACTAATTATGACAGGTAACTGTAACTTCGATACTAATTATGGCAAGGAACTGTAATTTCGATACAAATTATGGCAGGTAACTGTAACTTCGATACTAATTATGACAGGTGACAGTAACTTCGATACTAATTATGACAAGTAACTATAACTTCGATACAAATTATGACAGGTAACAGTAACTTCGATACTAATTATGACAAGAAACTCTACCTTCGTTACTAATTATGACAAGTATCTGTAATTTTGAAAAAAAATTATGGTAGGTAACTGCAACTTCAATACATATTAGCAGGTAACAGTAACTTCGATACTAATTATGACGGGAAACTCTACCTTCGTTACTAATTATGACAAGTAACTGTAATTTTGATAAAAAATTATTGTAGGTAACTGTAACTTCAATACTAATTATGACAGGTAACAGTTACTTCGATACTAATTATGACAGGTAACTGTAACAGCGTTACTAATTATGACAAGTAACTTAAATTTCATAAATAATTCATTCTTTTGGGCTAATGCCGTGTGTATTTTTAATTTAAAACCATACGTTTCGGAGAAACCTTGCCTCCTTTTTCAATGGAAATAAACAATGTGGCCAAAGAAAAAGGAGGCAAGGTTTCTCCGAAACGTATGGTTTTAAATTAAAAATACACACGGCATTAGCCCAAAAGAATGAATTATTTATATAATAATCCGGGCCGTGAAAGCCTTAATATGCAAACTTAAATTTCGATACTAATTATGGCAGTTAACTGTAACTTCGTTACTAATTATGACAAGTCCCTGTAATTTCGATAAATTATGGCAGGTAACTGTAACTTCGATACTAATTATGACAAGTAAATGTAACTTCGATATTAATTATGACAGGTAACTTTAACTTCGTTACTAATTATGACAAATAACTGTAATTTGGATACATATTTTGGCAGGTAAATGTAACTTCGATACTAATTATGACAGGTAACAGTAACTTCGATTCTAATTATGACAAGTAACTGTAACTTCGATACTAATTATGACAGGTAACTGTAACCTCGTTACTAATTATGACAAGTAACTGTAATTTCGATACAAATTATGGCAGGTAACTGTAACTTCAATACTAATTATGACAGGTAACAGTAACTTCGATACTTATTATGACAAGTAACTATAACATCGATACAAATTATGACAGGTAACTGTAACTTCGATACTAATTATGACAGGAAACAGTAACTTCGATACTAATTATGACTGGTTTCTGTAACATCATTACTAATTATGTCAAGTAACTGTAACTTCGATACTATTTATGACAAGGAACTGTAATTTCGATACAAATTATGGCAGGTAACTGTAACTTTGATACTAATTATGACAGGAAACAGTAACTTCGATACTAATTATGACAAGTAACTGTAACTTCGTTACTAATTATGACAAGTAACTCTAATTTTGATAAAAAATTATGGCAGGTAACTGTTACTTCGATACTAATTAATACAGGTAACAGTAACTTCGATACTAATTATGACTGGTTTCTGTAACATCGTTACTAATTATGTCAAGTAACTGTAACTTCGATACTAATTATGACAAATAACTGTAATTTCGATACTAATTTTGGCAGGTAACTGTAACATCGATACTAATTAAGACAGGTAACAGTAACTTCGATACTAATTATGACAAGTAACTGTAACTTCGATACTAATTATGACAGGTAACTGTAACTTCCTTACTAATTATGAAAAGTAACTATAATTTCGATAAAAATTATGGCAGGTAACTGTAACTTCGATACTAATTATTACAGGTAACATTAACTTCGATACTAATTATGGCAGGTAACTGTAACTTCGATACTAATTATGACAGGTAACAGTATCTTCGATACTAATTATGACAAGTAACTGTAACTTCGATACTAATTATGACAGGTAATTGTAACTTCGTTACTAATTATGACAAGTAACTGTAATTTCGATACTAATTTTGGCAGGTAACTGTAAATTCGATACTAATTATGACAGGTAACAGTAACTTCGATACTAATTATGACAAGTAACTGTAACATCGATACTAATTATGACAGGTAACTGTAACATCGTTACTAATTATGACAAGTAACTGTAATTTCAATACAAATTATGGCAAGTTACTGTAACTTCGATACAAATTATGAAAAGTAACTGTAATTTCGATACAAATTATGGCAGGTAACAGTAACTTCGATACTAATTATGACAGGTAACATTAACTTCGATACTAATTATGGCAGGTAACTGTAACTTCGATACTAATTATGACAGGTAACAGTATCTTCGATACTAATTATGACAAGTAACTGTAACATCGATACTAATTATGACAGGTAACTGTAACTTCGTTACTAATTATGACAAGTAACTGTAATTTCGTTACAAATTATGGCAGTTAATTGTAATTTCGATACTAATTATGACAGGTAACAGATACTTCGAACTAATTATGACAAGAAACAGTAACTTCGATACTAATTATGACAAGTAACTGTAACTTCGATACTAATTATGACTGGTAACTGTAACTTCGTTACTAATAATGACAAGTAACTGTAATTTCGATACAAATTTTGGCAGGTAACTGTAACTTCGATACTAATTATGACAGGTAACTGTAACTTCGATACTAATTATGACAAGTTACTGTAACTTCGATACTAATTATGACAGGTAACTGTAACTTCGTTACTAATTATGACAAGTAACTTTAATTTCGATACTTATTATGACAGGTAACTGTAACTTCGTTACTAATTATGACAAGTAACTTTAATATCGATACTAATTATGACAAGTAACTGTAACTTCGATACTAATTATGATAGGCAAACGTAACTTCGTTACGTATTATGACAGGTAACTGAAATTTCGTTACAAATTATGGCAGGTAATTGTAATTTCGATACTAATTATGACAGGTAACAGTAACTTCGAACTAATTATGACAAGTAACAGTAACTTCGATACTAATTATGACAAGTAACTGTAACTTCGATACTAATTATGACAGGTAACTGTAATTTCGACACTAATTATGACAGGTAACCGTAACTTCGATACTAATTGTGACAAGTAACTGTAACTTCGATACTTATTATGACAGGTAACAGTTACTTCGGTACTAATTATGACAGGAAACTGTAACTTCTTACTAATTATGACAAGTAACTGTAACTTCGATACAAATTATGGCAGGTAACTTTAACTTCGATACTAATTATGACAGGTAACAGTAACTTCGATACTAATTATGACAAGTAACTGTAACTTCGATAATAATTATGACAAGAAACTGTAACTTCGAATCTAATTACGACCGGTAACAGTAACATCGTTACTAATTATGACAAGTAACTGTAATTTCGATACAAATTATGGCAGGTAACTGTAACTTCGATACTAATTATGACAGGTAACAGTAACTTCGATACTAATTATGACAAGTAACTGTAACTTCGATACTAATAATGACAGGTAACTGTAACTTCGATACTATTTATGACAAGGAACTGTAATTTCGATACCAATTATGGCAGGTAACTGTAACTTTGATACTAATTATGACAGGAAACAGTAACTTCGATACTAATTATGACTGGTTTCTGTAACATCGTTACTAATTATGTCAAGTAACAGTAACTTCGATACTATTTATGACAAGGAACTGTAATTTCTATACAAATTATGGCAGGTAACTGTAACTTTGATACTAATTATGACAGGAAACAGTAACTTCGATACTAATTATGACAAGTAACTGTAACTTCGTTACTAATTATGACAAGTAACTCTAATTTTGATAAAAAATTATGGCAGGTAACTGTAACTTCGATACTAATTAATACAGGTAACAGTAACTTCAATACTAATTATGACTGGTTTCTGTAACATCGTTACTAATTATGTCAAGTAACTGTAACTTCGATACTAATTATGACAAGTAACTGTAATTTCGATACAAATTTTGGCAGGTAACTGTAACATCGATACTAATTATGACAGGTAACAGTAACTTCGATACTAATTATGACAAGTAACTGTAACTTCGATACTAATTATGACAGGTAACTGTAACTTCCTTACTAATTATGAAAAGTAACTATAATTTCGATAAAAATTATGGCAGGTAACTGTAACTTCGATACTAATTATTACAGGTAACATTAACTTCGATACTAATTATGGCAGGTAACTGTAACTTCGATACTAATTATGACAGGTAACAGTATCTTCGATACTAATTATGACAAGTAACTGTAACTTCGATACTAATTATGACAGGTAACTGTAACTTCGTTACTAATTATGACAAATAACTGTAATTTCGATACTAATTTTGGCAGGTAACTGTAAATTCGATACTAATTATGACAGGTAACAGTAACTTCGATACTAATTATGACAAGTAACTGTAACATCGATACTAATTATGACAGGTAACTGTAACATCGTTACTAATTATGACAAGTAACTGTAATTTCAATACAAATTATGGCAAGTTACTGTAACTTCGATACAAATTATGACAGGTAACAGTAACTTCGATACTAATTATGACAAGCAACTATTACTTCGATACAAATTATGACAGGTTACTGTAACTTCGATACTAATTATGACAAGAAACTCTAACTTCGTTACTAATTATGACAAGTAACCGTAATTTCGATACTAATTATGACAATTAACTGTAACTTCGATACTAATTAAGACAGGTAACTGTAACTTCGATACTAATTAATACAGGTAACAGTAACTTCGATACTTATTATGACTGGTTTATGTAACATCGTTACTAATTATGGCAAGTAACTGTAACTTCGATACTAATTATGAGAAGTAACTGTAATTTCGATACAAATTTTGGCAGGTAACTGTAACATCGATACTAATTATGACAGGTAACAGTAACTTCGATGCTAATTATGACAAGTAACTGTAACTTCGATACTAATTATGACAGGTAACTGTAACTTCGTTACTAATTATGAAAAGTAACTGTAATTTCGATACAAATTTTGGCAGGTAACTGTAACTTCGATACTAATTATGACAGGTAACTGTAACTTCGATACTAATTATGACAAGTAACTGTAACTTCGATACTAATTATGACAGGCAACTGTAACTTCGATACTCATTATGACAAATAACTGTAATTTCGATACAAATTATGGCAGGTAATTGTAATTTCAATACTAATTATGACAGGTAACAGTAACGTCGATAGTAATTATGACAAGTACCAGTAACTTCGATACTAATTATGACAAGTAACTGGAACTTCGAAACTAATTATGACAGGTAATTGTAACTTCGTTACTAATTATGACAAGTAACTGTAATTTCGATACTAATTTTGGCAGGTAACTGTAAATTCGATATTAATTATGACAGGTAACAGTAACTTCGATACTAATTATGACAAGTAACTGTAACTTCGATACTAATTATGACAGGTAACTGTAACTTCGTTACTAATTATGACAAGTAACTGTAATTTCAATACAAATTATGGCAGGTAACTGTAACTTCGATACAAATTATGACAGGTAACAGTAACTTCGATACTAATTATGACAAGCAACTATAACTTCGATACAAATTATGACAGGTAACTGTAACTTCGATACTAATTATGACATGAAACTCTAACTTCGTTAGTAATTATGACAAGTAACAGTAATTTTGATAAAAAATTAAGGTAGGTAACTGTAACTTCAATACTAATTATAACAGTTAACAGTAACTTCGATAATAATTATGACTGGTAACTGTAACTTCGTAAGTAATTATGACAAGTAACTTTAATTTCGATACTAATTATGGCAGGTAACTGTAACTTCGTTACTAATTATGACAAGTCCCAGTAATTTCGATACAAATTATGGCAGGTAACTGTAACTTCGATACTAATTATGTCAGGTAACAGTAACTTCGATACAAATTATGACAGGAAACTGTACCTTCGTTACTAATTATGACAAGTAACTGTAATTTCGATACAAATTATGACAGGTAAGTGTAACTTCGTTACTAATTATGACAAGTATCTGTAATTTCGATACAAATTATGACAGGTAACAGTACCTTCGATACTAATTATGACAGGTAACTGTAACTTCGATACTAATTATGACAAGGAACTGTAATTTCGATACAAATTAGGGAAGGTAACTGTAACTATGTTACTAATTATGACAGGTAACAGTAACGTCGATACTGATTATGACAAGTAACTGTAACTTCGTTACTTATTATGACAAGTAACTCTAATTTTGATAAAAAATTATGGCAGGTAACAGTAACTTCGATACTAATTAACACAGGTAACAGTCACTTCAATACTAATTATGACAGGTAACTGTAACATCGAAACTAATTATGAAAAGTAACTGTAACTTCGATACTTATTATGACAGGTAACGGTAACTTCATGACTAATTATGACAAGAAACTGTAACTTCGATACCAATAATGACAGGTAACTGTAACTTCGATACTATTTATGACAAGGAACTGTAATTTCGATACAAATTATGGCAGGTAACTGTAACTTTGATACTAATTATGACAGGAAACAGTAACTTCGATACTAATTATGACAAGTAACTGTAACTTCGTTACTAATTATAACAAGTAATTCTAATTTTGATAAAAAATTATGGCAGGTAACTGTAACTTCGATACTAATTAATACAGGTAACAGTAACTTCGATACTAATTATGACTGGTTTCTGTATCATCGTTACTAATTATGTCAAGTAACTCTAACGTCGATAAAAATTATGACAAGTAACTGTAATTTCGATCCAAATTTTGGCAGGTAACTGTAACTTCGATACTAATTATGACAGGTAACAGTAACTTCGATACTTATTATGACATGTAACTGTAACTTCGATAGTAATTATGACAGGTAACTGTAACTTCGTTACTAATTATGAAAAGTAACTCTAATTTCGATACAAATTTTGGCAGGTAACTGTAACTTCGATACTAATTATGACAGGTAACATTAAATTCGATACTAATTATGGCAGGTAACTGTAACATCGATACTAATTATGACAGGTAACAGTATCTTCGATACTAATTATGACAAGTAACTGTAACTTCGATACTAATTATGACAGGTAACTGTAACTTCGTTACTAATTATGACAAGTAACTGTAATTTCGTTACAAATTATGGCAGGTAATTGTAATTTCGATACTAATTATGACAGGTAACAATAACTTCGAACTAATTATGACAAGTAACAGTAACTTCGATACTAATTATGACAAGTAACTGTAACTTCGATACTAATTATGACAGGTAACTGTAACTTCGTTACTAATAATGACAAGTAACTGTAATTTCGATACAAATTTTGGCAGGTAACTGTAACTTCGATACTAAATATGACAGGTAACAGTAACTTCGATACTAATTATGACAAGTAACTGTAACTTCGATACTAATTATGACAGGTAACTGTAACTTCGTTACTAATTATGACAAGTAACTTTAATTTCGATACTTATTATGACAGGTAACTGTAACTTCGTTACTAATTATGACAAATAACTTTAATTTCGATACTAATTATGACAAGTAACTGTAACTTCGATACTAATTATGATAGGTAACTGTAACTTCGTTGCTAATTATGACAGGTAACTGAAATTTCGTTACAAATTATGGCAGGTAATTGTAATTTCGATACTAATTATGACAGGTAACAGTAACTTCGAACTAATTATGACAAGTAACAGTAACTTCGATACTAATTATGACAAGTAACTGTAACTTCGATACTAATTATGACAGGTAACTGTAACTTCGTTACTAATTATGACAAGTAACTGTAATTTCGATACAAATTTTGGCACGTAATTGTAACTTCGATACTAAATATGACAGGTAACAGTAACTTCGATACTAATTATGACAAGTAACTGTAACTTCGACACTAATTATGACAGGTAACCGTAACTTCGTTACTAATTATGACAAGTAACTGTAACTTCGATACTTATTATGACAGGTAACAGTAACTTCGGTACTAATTATGACAGGAAACTGTAACTTCGTTACTAATTATGACAAGTAACTGTAACTTCGATACAAATTATGGCAGGTAACTTTAACTTCGATACTAATTATGACAGGTAACAGTAACTTCGATACTAATTATGACAAGTAATTGTAACTTCGATACTAATTATGACAAGAAACTGTAACTTCGAATCTAATTACGACCGGTAACTGTAACATCGTTACTAATTATGACAAGTAACTGTAATTTCGATACAAATTATGGCAGGAAACTGTTTATTCGATACTAATTATGACAGGTAACAGTAACTTCGATACTAATTATGACAAGTAACTGTAACTTCGATACTAATTATCACAGGTAACTATAACTTCGATACTAATTATGACAATTAACTCTAACTTCGTTACTAATTATGACAAGTAACTGTAATTTCGATACAAATTATGGCAGGTAACTGTAATTTCGATACTAATTATGACAGGTAACAGTAACTTCGCTACTAATTATGACAAGTAACAGTAATTTCGTTACTAATTATGACAAGTAACTGTAATTTCGATTCAAATTATGGCAGGTAACTGTAACTTCGATAGTAATTATGACAGGTAACAGTAACTTCGATACTAATTATGTCAGGTAACTGTTACTTCGATATTAATTATGACAGTTAAGTATAACTTCGTTACTAATTATGACATGTAACTTTAATTTCGATACAAATTATGGCAGGTAACTGTAACTTCGATAGTTATTATGACAGGTAACTGTAACTTCGATACTAATTATGACAAGTAACTGTAACTTCGATACTAATTATGACAGGTAACTGTAACTTCGATACAAATTATGACAAATAACTGTAATTTCGATACAAATTATGGCAGGTAAATGTAATTTCGATACTAATTATGACAGGTAACAGTAACTTCGATACTAATTATGACAAGTACCAGTAACTTCGATACTAATTATGACAAGTAACTGGAACTTCGATACTAATTATGACAGGTAATTGCAACTTCGTTACTAATTATGACAAGTAACTGTATTTTCGATACTAATTTTGGCAGGTAACTGTAAATTCGATACTAATTATGACAGGTAACAGTAACTTCGATACTAATTATGACAAGTAACTGTAACTTCGATACTAATTATGACAGGTAACTGTAACTTCGTTACTAATTATGACAAGTAACTGTAATTTCAATACAAATTTTGGCAGGTAACTGTAAATTCGATACAAATTATGACAGGTAACAGTAACTTCGATACTAATTATGACAAGCAACTATAACTTCGATACAAATTACGACAGGTAACTGTAACTTCGATACTAATTATGACATGAAACTCTAACTTCGTTAGTAATTATGACAAGTAACAGTAATTTTGATAAAAAATGATGGTAGGTAAAAGTAACTTCAATACTAATTAAGACAGGTAACAGTAACATCGATACTAATTATGGCTGGTAAGTGTAACTTCGTAACTAATTATGACAAGTAACTTTAATTTCGATACTAATTATGGCAGGTAACTGTAACTTCGTTACTAATTATGAGAAGTCCCAGTAATTTCGATACAAATTATGACAGGAAAATGTAACTTCGATACTAATTATGTCAGGTAACAGTAACTTCGATACTAATTATGACAGGAAACTGTACCTTCGTTACTTATTATGACAAGAAACTGTAATTTCGATACAAATTATGACAGGTAAGTGTAACTTCGTTACTAATTATGACAAGTAACTGTAATTTCGATACAAACTATGGCAGGTAACAGTACCTTCGATACTAATTATGACAGGTAACTGTAACTTCGATACTAATTATGACAAGGAATTGTAATTTCGATACAAATTATGGCAGGTAACTGTAACTATGTTACTAATTATGACAGGTAACAGTAACGTCGATACTGATTATGACAAGTAACTGTAATTTCGTTACTAATTATGACAAGTAACTCTAATTTTGATAAAAAAATTGGCAGGTAACAGTAACTTCGATACTAATTAATACAGGTAACAGTCACTTCAATACTAATTATGACAGGTAACTGTAACTTCGAAACTAATCATGAAAAGTAACTGTAACTTGGATACTTATTATGACAGGTAACTGTAACTTCATGACTAATTATGACAAGAATCTGTCAATTCGATACCAATAATGACAGGTAACTGTAACGTCGATACTATTTATGACAAGGAACTGTAATTTCGATACAAATAATGGCAGGTAACTGTAACATTGGTTCTAATTATGACAGGAAGCAGTAACTTCGATACTAATTATGACAAGTAACTGTAACTTCGTTACTAATTATGACAAGTAACTCTAATTTTGATACAAAATTATGGCAGGTAACTGTAACTTCGATACTAATTAATACAGGTAACAGTAACTTCGATACTAATTATGACTGGTTTCTGTAACATCGTTAGTAATTATGTCAAGTAACTCTAACTTCGATACTAATTATGACAAGTAACTGTAATTTCGATACAAATTTTGGCAGGTAACAGTAACTTCGATACTAATTATGACAGGTAACAGTAACTTCGATACTAATTATGACATGTAACTGTAACTTCGATACTAATTATGACAGGTAACTGTAACTTCGTTACTAATTATAAAAAGTAACTCTAATTTCGATACAAATTTTGGCAGGTAACTGTAACTTCGATACTAATTATGACAGGTAACATTAACTTCGATACTTATTATGGCAGGTAACTGTAACTTCGATACTAATTATGACAGGTAACAGTATCTTCGATACTAATTATGACAAGTAACTGTAACTTCGATACTAATTATGACAGGTAACTGTAACTTCGTTACTAATTATGACAAGTAACTGTAATTTCGTTACAAATTATGGCAGGTAATTGTAATTTCGATACTAATTATGACAGGTAACAGTAACTTCGAACTAATTATGACATGTAACAGTAACTTCGATACTAATTATGACAAGTAACTGTAACTTCGATACTAATTATGACAGGTAACTGTAACTTCGTTACTAATTATGACAAGTAACTGTAATTTCGATACAAATTTTGGCAGGTAACTAAAACTTCGATACTAAATATGACAGGTAACAGTAACTTCGATACTAATTATGACAAGTAACTGTAACTTCGATACTAATTATGACAGGTAACTGTAACTTCGTTACTAATTATGAAAAGTAACTTTAATTTCGATACTTATTATGACAGGTAACTGTAACTTCGTTACTAATTATGACAAGTAACTTTAATTTCGATACTAATTATGACAAGTAACTGTAACTTCGAATCTAATTACGTCCGGTAACTGTAACATCGTTACTAATTATGACAAGTAACTGTAATTTCGATACAAATTATGGCAGGTAACTGTAACTTCGATACTAATTATGACAGGTAACAGTAACTTCGATACTAATTATGACAAGTAACTGTAACTTCGATACTAATTATCACAGGTAACTATAACTTCGATACTAATTATGACAATTAACTCTAACTTCGTTACTAATTATGACAAGTAATTGTAATTTTGATTAAAAAAATTATGGCATGTAACTGTAACATCGATACTAATTATGACAGGTAACAGTAACTTCGATACTAATTATGACAGGTAACTGCAACTTCGTTACTAATTATGACAAGTAACTGTAATTTCTATACTAATTATGGCAAGTAACTGTAACTTCTTTACTAATTATGACAAGTAACTGTAATTTCGATACAAATTATGGCAGGTAACTGTAATTTCGGTACTAATTATGACAGGTAACAGTAACTTCGCTACTAATTATGACAAGTAACAGTAATTTCGTTACTAATTATGACATGTAACTGTAATTTCGATTCAAATTATGGCAGGTAACTGTAACTTCGATACTAATTATGACAGGTAGCTGTAACTTCGATACTAATTATGACAAGTAACTGTAACTTCGATACTTATTATGACAGGTAACAGTAACTTCGATACTAATTATGTCAGGTAACTGTTACTTCGATATTAATTATGACAATTAAGTGTAACTTCGTTACTAATTATGACAAGTAACTTTAATTTCGATACAAATTATGGCAGGTAACTGTAACTTCGATACTAATTATGACAGGTAGCTGTAACTTCGATACTAATTATGACAGGTAACTGTAACTTCGATACTAATTATGACAAATAACTGTAATTTCGATACAAATTATGGCAGGTAAATGTAATTTCGATACTAATTATGACAGGTAAAAGTAACTTCGATACTAATTATGATAAGTACCAGTAACTTCGATACTAATTATGACAAGTAACTGGAACTTCGATACTAATTATGACAGGTAATTGTAACTTCGTTACTAATTATGACAAGTAACTGTATTTTCGATACTAATTTTGGCAGGTAACTGTAAATTCGTTACTAATTATGACAGGTAACAGTAACTTCGATACTAATTATGACAAGTAACTGTAACTTCGATACTAATTATGACAGGTAACTGTAACTTCGTTACTAATTATGACAAGTAACTGTAATTTCAATACAAATTATGGCAGGTTACTGTAACTTCGATACAAATTATGACAGGTAACAGTAACTTCGATACTAATTATGACAAGCAACTATAACTTCGATACAAATTATGACAGGTAACTGTAAGTTCGATACTAATTATGACAAGAGACTCTAAATTCGTTACTAATTATGATAAGTAACAGTAATTTTGATAAAAAATTAAGGTAGGTAACTGTAACTTTAATACTAATTATTAAAGGTAACAGTAACTTCGATACTTATTATGACTGGTAACTGTAACTTCGTAAATAATTATGAGAAGTAACTTTAATTTCGATACTAATTATGGCAGGTAACTGTAACTTCGTTACTAATTATGACAAGTCCCAATAATTTCGATAAAAATTATGGCAGGTAACTGTAACTTCGATACTAATTATGACAGGTAGCAGTAACTTCGATACTAATTATGAAAGGAAACTGTACCTTCGTTACTAGTTATGACAAGTAACTGTAATTTCGATACAAATTATGGCAGGTAATAAGAATTTCGATACTAATTATGACAGGTAACAGTAACTTCGAACTAATTATGACACGTAACAGTAACTTCGATACTAATTATGACAAGTAACTGTAACTTCGATACTAATTATGACAGGTAACTGTAACTTCGTTACTAATTATGACAAGTAACTTTAATTTCGAAACTTATTATGACAGGTAACTGTAACTTCGTTACTAATTATGACAAGTAACTTTAATTTCGATACTAATTATGACAAGTAACTGTAACTTCGATACTAATTATGATAGGTAACTGTAACTTCGTTACTAATTATGAGAGGTAACTGAAATTTCGTTACAAATTATGGCAGGTAATTGTAATTTCGATACTAATTATGACAGGTAACAGTAACTTCGAACTAATTATGACAAGTAACAGTAACTTCGATACTAATTATGACAAGTAACTGTAACTTCGATACTAATTATGACAAGTATCTGTAACTTCGTTACTAATTATGACAAGTAACTGTAATTTCGATACAAATTTTGGCACGTATCTGTAACTTCGATACTAAATATGACAGGTAACAGTTACTTCTATACTAATTATGACAAGTAACTGTAACTTCGACACTAATTATGACAGGTAACCGTAGCTTCGTTACTAATTATGACAAGTAACTGTTACTTCGATACTAATTATGACAGGTAACAGTAACTTCGGTACTAATTATGACAGGAAACTGCAACTTCGTTACTAATTATGACAAGTAACTGTAACTTCGATACAAATTATGGCAGGTAACTTTAACTTCGATACTAATTATGACAGGTAACAGTAACTTCGATACTAATTATGACAAGTAACTGTAACTTCGATACTAATTATGACAAGTAACTGTAACTTCGATACTAATTATGACAGGTAACTGTAACTTCGTTACTAATTATTACAAGTAACTGTAATTTCGATACAAATTTTGGCACTTAACTGTAACTTCGATACTAAATATGACAGGTAACAGTTACTTCGATACTAATTATGACAAGTAACTGTAACTTCGACACGAATTATGACAGGTAACCATAACTTCGTTACTAATTATGACATGTAACTGTAACTTCGATACTAATTATGACAGGTAACAGTAACTTCGGTAATAATTATGACAGGAAACTGTAACTTCGTTACTAATTATGACAAGTAACTGTAACTTCGATACAAATTATGGCAGGTAACTTTTACTTCGATACTAATTATGACAGGTAACAGTAACTTCGATACTAATTATTACAAGTAACTGTAACTTCGATACTAATTATGACAAGAAACTGTAACTTCGAATCTAATTACGTCCGGTAACTGTAACATCGTTACTAATTATGACAAGTAACTGTAATTTCGATACAAATTATGGCAGGTAACTGTAACTTCGATACTTATTATGACAGGTAACAGTAACTTCGCTACTAATTATGACAAGTAACAGTAATTTCGTTACTAATTATGACATGTAACTGTAATTTCGATTCAAATTATGGCAGGTAACTGTAACTTCGATACTTATTATGACAGGTAACAGTAACTTCGATACTAATTATGTCAGGTAACTGTTACTTCGATATTAATTATGACAATTAAGTGTAACTTCGTTACTGATTATGACAAGTAACTTTAATTTCGATACAAATTATGGCAGGTAACTGTAACTTCGATACTAATTATGACAGGTAGCTGTAACTTCGATACTAATTATGACAAGTAACTGTAACTTCGATACTAATTATGACAGGTAACTGTAACTTCGATACTAATTATGACAAATAACTGTAATTTCGATACAAATTATGGCAGGTAAATGTAATTTCGATACTAATTATGACAGGTAAAAGTAACTTCGATACTAATTATGACAAGTAACTGTAATTTCAATACAAATTATGGCAGGTTACTGTAACTTCGATACAAATTATGACAGGTAACAGTAACTTCGATACTAATTATGACAAGCAACTATAACTTCGATACAAATTATGACAGGTAACTGTAAGTTCGATACTAATTATGACAAGAAACTCTAAATTCGTTACTAATTATGACAAGTAACAGTAATTTTGATAAAAAATTAAGGTAGGTAACTGTAACTTTAATACTAATTATTAAAGGTAACAGTAACTTCGATACTTATTATGACTGGTAACTGTAACTTCGTAAATAATTATGAGAAGTAACTTTAATTTCGATACTAATTATGGCAGGTAACTGTAACTTCGTTACTAATTATGACAAGTCCCAATAATTTCGATAAAAATTATGGCAGGTAACTGTAACTTCGATACTAATTATGACAGGTAGCAGTAACTTCGATACTAATTATGAAAGGAAACTGTACCTTCGTTACTAGTTATGACAAGTAACTGTAATTTCGATACAAATTATGGCAGGTAATAGTAATTTCGATACTAATTATGACAGGTAACAGTAACTTCGAACTAATTATGACACGTAACAGTAACTTCGATACTAATTATGACAAGTAACTGTAACTTCGATACTAATTATGACAGGTAACTGTAACTTCGTTACTAATTATGACAAGTAACTTTAATTTCGAAACTTATTATGACAGGTAACTGTAACTTCGTTACTAATTATGACAAGTAACTTTAATTTCGATACTAATTATGACAAGTAACTGTAACTTCGATACTAATTATGATAGGTAACTGTAACTTCGTTACTAATTATGAGAGGTAACTGAAATTTCGTTACAAATTATGGCAGGTAATTGTAATTTCGATACTAATTATGACAGGTAACAGTTACTTCGAACTAATTATGACAAGTAACAGTAACTTCGATACTAATTATGACAAGTAACTGTAACTTCGATACAAATTTTGGCACGTATCTGTAACTTCGATACTTAATATGACAGGTAACAGTTACTTCTATACTAATTATGACAAGTAACTGTAACTTCGATACTAATTATGACAGGTAACCGTAGCTTCGTTACTAATTATGACAAGTAACTGTTACTTCGATACTAATTATGACAGGTAACAGTAACTTCGGTACTAATTATGACAGGAAACTGCAACTTCGTTACTAATTATGACAAGTAACTGTAACTTCGATACAAATTATGGCAGGTAACTTTAACTTCGATACTAATTATGACAGGTAACAGTAACTTCGATACTAATTATGACAAGTAACTGTCACTTCGATACTAATTATGACAAGAAACTGTAACTTCGAATCTAATTACGACCGGTAACTGTAACATCGTTACTAATTATGACAAGTAACTGTAATTTCGATACAAATTATGGCAGGTAACTGAAACTTCGATACTAATTATGACAGGTAACAGTAACTTCGATACTAATTATGACAAGTAACTGTAACTTCGATACTAATTATCACAGGTAACTATAACTTCGATACTAATTATGACAATTAACTCTAACTTCGTTACTAATTATGACAAGTAACTGTAATTTTGATAAAAAAATTATGTCATGTAACTGTAACATCGATACTAATTATGACAGGTTACAGTAACTTCGATACTAATTATGACAGGTAACTGCAACTTCGTTACTAATTATGACAAGTAACTGTAATTTCTATACTAATTATGTCAAGTAACTGTAACTTCTTTACTAATTATGACATGTAACTGTAATTTCGATAGAAATTATGGCAGGTAACTGTAATTTCGATACTAATTATGACAGGTAACAGTAACTTCGCTACTAATTATGAAAAGTAACAGTAATTTCGTTACTAATTATGACATATAACTGTAATTTCGATTAAAATTATGGCAGGTAACTGTAACTTCGATACTAATTATGACAGGTAACAGTAACTTCGATACAAATTATGTCAGGTAACTGTAACTTCGATACTAATTATGACAGGTAACTGTAACTTCGTTACTAATTATGACAAGTAACTGTAATTTCGTTACAAATTATGGCAGGTTATTGTAATTTCGATACTAATTATGACAGGTAACAGTAACTTCGAACTAATTATGACAAGTAACAGTAACTTCGATACTAATTAGACAAGTAACTGTAACTTCGATACTAATTATGACTGGTAACTGTAACATTGTTACTAATTATGACAAGTAACTGTAATTTCGATACAAATTATGGCAGGTAACTGTAACATCGATACTAATTATGACAGGTAACAGTAACTTCGATACTAATTATGACAAGTAACTATAACTTCGATACAAATTATGACAGGTTTCTGTAACATCGTTACTAATTATGTCAAGTAACTGTAACTTCGATACTAATTATGACAAGTAACTGTAATTTCGATACAAATTTTGGCAGGTAACTGTAACATCGATACTAATTATGACAGGTAACAGTAACTTCGATACTAATTATGTCAAGTAACTGTAACTTCGATACTAATTATGAGAGCTAACTGTAACTTCGTTACTAATTATGAAAAGTAACTGTAATTTCGATACAAATTATGGCAGGTAACTGTACCTTCGATACTAATTATGACAGGTAACATTAGCTTCGATAATAATTATGGCAGGTAACTGTAACTTCGATACTAATTATGACAAGTAACAGTATCTGCGATACTAATTATGACAAGTTACTGTAACTTCGATACTAATTATGACAGGTAACAGTAACTTCGATACTAACTATGACAAGTAACTGTAACTTCGATACTAATTATGACAGGTAACTGTAACTTCGTCACTAATTATGACAAGTAACTGTAACTTCGATACTAGTTATGACAGGTAACAGTAACTTCGGTACTAATTATGACAGGAAACTGTAACTTCGTTACTAATTATGACAAGTAACTGTAACTTCGATACAAATTATGGCAGGTAACTTTAACTTCGATACTAATTATGACAGGTAACAGTAACTTCGATACTAATTATTACAAGTAACTGTAACTTCGATACTAATTATGACAAGAAACTGTAACTTCGAATCTAATTACGTCCGGTAACTGTAACATCGTTACTAATTATGACAAGTAACTGTAATTTCGATACAAATTATGGCAGGTAACTGTAACATCGTTACTAATTATGTCAAGTAACTGTAACTTCGATACTAATTATGACAAGTAACTGTAATTTCGATACAAATTTTGGCAGGTAACTGTAACATCGATACTAATTATGACAGGTAACAGTAACTTCGATACTAATTATGTCAAGTAACTGTAACTTCGATACTAATTATGACAGCTAACTGTAACTTCGTTACTAATTATGAAAAGTAACTGTAATTTCGATACAAATTATGGCAGGTAACTGTACCTTCGATACTAATTATGACAGGTAACATTAGCTTCGATAATAATTATGGCAGGTAACTGTAACTTCGATACTAATTATGACAAGTAACAGTATCTGCGATACTAATTATGACAAGTTACTGTAACTTCGATACTAATTATGACAGGTAACAGTAACTTCGATACTTACTATGACAAGTAACTGTAACTTCGATACTAATTATGACAGGTAACTGTAACTTCGTCACTAATTATGACAAGTAACTGTAACTTCGATACTAGTTATGACAGGTAACAGTAACTTCGGTACTAATTATGACAGGAAACTGTAACTTCGTTACTAATTATGACAAGTAACTGTAACTTCGATACAAATTATGGCAGGTAACTTTAACTTCGATACTAATTATGACAGGTAACAGTAACTTCGATACTAATTATTACAAGTGACTGTAACTTCGATACTAATTATGACAAGAAACTGTAACTTCGAATCTAATTACGTCCGGTAACTGTAACATCGTTACTAATTATGACAAGTAACTGTAATTTCGATACAAATTATGGCAGGTAACTGTAACTTCGATACTAATTATGACAGGTAACAGTAACTTCGATACTAATTATGACAAGTAACTGTAACTTCGATACTAATTATCACAGGTAACTATAACTTCGATACTAATTATGACAATTAACTCTAACTTCGTTACTAATTATGACAAGTAATTGTAATTTTGATTAAAAAAATTATGGCATGTAACTGTAACATCGATACTAATTATGACAGGTAACAGTAACTTCGATACTAATTATGACAGGTAACTGCAACTTCGTTACTAATTATGACAAGTAACTGTAATTTCTATACTAATTATGGCAAGTAACTGTAACTTCTTTACTAATTATGACAAGTAACTGTAATTTCGATACAAATTATGGCAGGTAACTGTAATTTCGGTACTAATTATGACAGGTAACAGTAACTTCGCTACTAATTATGACAAGTAACAGTAATTTCGTTACTAATTATGACATGTAACTGTAATTTCGATTCAAATTATGGCAGGTAACTGTAACTTCGATACTTATTATGACAGGTAACAGTAACTTCGATACTAATTATGTCAGGTAACTGTTACTCCGATATTAATTATGACAATTAAGTGTAACTTCGTTACTAATTATGACAAGTAACTTTAATTTCGATACAAATTATGGCAGGTAACTGTAACTTCGATACTAATTATGACAGGTAGCTGTAACTTCGATACTAATTATGACAAGTAACTGTAACTTCGATACTAATTATGACAGGTAACTGTAACTTCGATACTAATTATGACAAATAACTGTAATTTCGATACAAATTATGGCAGGTAAATGTAATTTCGATACTAATTATGACAGGTAAAAGTAACTTCGATACTAATTATGACAAGTACCAGTAACTTCGATACTAATTATGACAAGTAACTGGAACTTCGATACTAATTATGACAGGTAATTGTAACTTCGTTACTAATTATGACAAGTAACTGTATTTTCGATACTAATTTTGGCAGGTAACTGTAAATTCGTTACTAATTATGACAGGTAACAGTAACTTCGATACTAATTATGACAAGTAACTGTAACTTCGATACTAATTATGACAGGTAACTGTAACTTCGTTACTAATTATGACAAGTAACTGTAATTTCAATACAAATTATGGCAGGTTACTGTAACTTCGATACAAATTATGACAGGTAACAGTAACTTCGATACTAATTATGACAAGCAACTATAACTTCGATACAAATTATGACAGGTAACTGTAAGTTCGATACTAATTATGACAAGAAACTCTAAATTCGTTACTAATTATGACAAGTAACAGTAATTTTGATAAAAAATTAAGGTAGGTAACTGTAACTTTAATACTAATTATTAAAGGTAACAGTAACTTCGATACTTATTATGACTGGTAACTGTAACTTCGTAAATAATTATGAGAAGTAACTTTAATTTCGATACTAATTATGGCAGGTAACTGTAACTTCGTTACTAATTATGACAAGTCCCAATAATTTCGATAAAAATTATGGCAGGTAACTGTAACTTCGATACTAATTATGACAGGTAGCAGTAACTTCGATACTAATTATGAAAGGAAACTGTACCTTCGTTACTAGTTATGACAAGTAACTGTAATTTCGATACAAATTATGGCAGGTAATAGTAATTTCGATACTAATTATGACAGGTAACAGTAACTTCGAACTAATTATGACACGTAACAGTAACTTCGATACTAATTATGACAAGTAACTGTAACTTCGATACTAATTATGACAGGTAACTGTAACTTCGTTACTAATTATGACAAGTAACTTTAATTTCGAAACTTATTATGACAGGTAACTGTAACTTCGTTACTAATTATGACAAGTAACTTTAATTTCGATACTAATTATGACAAGTAACTGTAACTTCGATACTAATTATGATAGTTAACTGTAACTTCGTTACTAATTATGAGAGGTAACTGAAATTTCGTTACAAATTATGGCAGGTAATTGTAATTTCGATACTAATTATGACAGGTAACAGTAACTTCGAACTAATTATGACAAGTAACAGTAACTTCGATACTAATTATGACAAGTAACTGTAACTTCGATACTAATTATGACAAGTATCTGTAACTTCGTTACTAATTATGACAAGTAACTGTAATTTCGATACAAATTTTGGCACGTATCTGTAACTTCGATACTAAATATGACAGGTAACAGTTACTTCTATACTAATTATGACAAGTAACTGTAACTTCGACACTAATTATGACAGGTAACCGTAGCTTCGTTACTAATTATGACAAGTAACTGTTACTTCGATACTAATTATGACAGGTAACAGTAACTTCGGTACTAATTATGACAGGAAACTGCAACTTCGTTACTAATTATGACAAGTAACTGTAACTTCGATACAAATTATGGCAGGTAACTTTAACTTCGATACTAATTATGACAGGTAACAGTAACTTCGATACTAATTATGACAAGTAACTGTAACTTCGATACTAATTATGACAAGTAACTGTAACTTCGATACTAATTATGACAGGTAACTGTAACTTCGTTACTAATTATGACAAGTAACTGTAATTTCGATACAAATTTTGGCACTTAACTGTAACTTCGATACTAAATATGACAGGTAACAGTTACTTCGATACTAATTATGACAAGTAACTGTAACTTCGACACGAATTATGACAGGTAACCGTAACTTCGTTACTAATTATGACATGTAACTGTAACTTCGATACTAATTATGACAGGTAACAGTAACTTCGGTAATAATTATGACAGGAAACTGTAACTTCGTTACTAATTATGACAAGTAACTGTAACTTCGATACAAATTATGGCAGGTAACTTTAACTTCGATACTAATTATGACAGGTAACAGTAACTTCGATACTAATTATTACAAGTAACTGTAACTTCGATACTAATTATGACAAGAAACTGTAACTTCGAATCTAATTACGTCCGGTAACTGTAACATCGTTACTAATTATGACAAGTAACTGTAATTTCGATACAAATTATGGCAGGTAACGGTAACTTCGATACTAATTATGACAGGTAACAGTAACTTCGATACTAATTATGACAAGTAACTGTAACTTCGATACTAATTATCACAGGTAACTATAACTTCGATACTAATTATGACAATTAACTCTAACTTCGTTACTAATTATGACAAGTAATTGTAATTTTGATTAAAAAAATTATGGCATGTAACTGTAACATCGATACTAATTATGACAGGTAACAGTAACTTCGATACTAATTATGACAGGTAACTGCAACTTCGTTACTAATTATGACAAGTAACTGTAATTTCTATACTAATTATGGCAAGTTACTGTAACTTCTTTACTAATTATGACAAGTAACTGTAATTTCGATACAAATTATGGCAGGTAACTGTAATTTCGGTACTAATTATGACAGGTAACAGTAACTTCGCTACTAATTATGACAAGTAACAGTAATTTCGTTACTAATTATGACATGTAACTGTAATTTCGATTCAAATTATGGCAGGTAACTGTAACTTCGATACTTATTATGACAGGTAACAGTAACTTCGATACTAATTATGTCAGGTAACTGTTACTTCGATATTAATTATGACAATTAAGTGTAACTTCTTTACTAATTATGACAAGTAACTTTAATTTCGATACAAATTATGGCAGGTAACTGTAACTTCGATACTAATTATGACAGGTAGCTGTAACTTCGATACTAATTATGACAAGTAACTGTAACTTCGATACTAATTATGACAGGTAACTGTAACTTCGATACTAATTATGACAAATAACTGTAATTTCGATACAAATTATGGCAGGTAATTGTAATTTCGATACTAATTATGACAGGTAAAAGTAACTTCGATACTAATTATGACAAGTACCAGTAACTTCGATACTAATTATGACAAGTAACTGGAACTTCGATACTAATTATGGCAGGTAATTGTAACTTCGTTACTAATTATGACAAGTAACTGTATTTTCGATACTAATTTTGGCAGGTAACTGTAAATTCGTTACTAATTATGACAGGTAACAGTAACTTCGATACTAATTATGACAAGTAACTGTAACTTCGATACTAATTATGACAGGTAACTGTAACTTCGTTACTAATTATGACAAGTAACTGTAATTTCAATACAAATTATGGCAGGTTACTGTAACTTCGATACAAATTATGACAGGTAACAGTAACTTCGATACTAATTATGACAAGCAACTATAACTTCGATACAAATTATGACAGGTAACTGTAAGTTCGATACTAATTATGACAAGAAACTCTAAATTCGTTACTAATTATGACAAGTAACAGTAATTTTGATAAAAAATTAAGGTAGGTAACTGTAACTTTAATACTAATTACTAAAGGTAACAGTAACTTCGATACTTATTATGACTGGTAACTGTAACTTCGTAAATAATTATGAGAAGTAACTTTAATTTCGATACTAATTATGGCAGGTAACTGTAACTTCGTTACTAATTATGACAAGTCCCAATAATTTCGATAAAAATTATGGCAGGGAACTGTAACTTCGATACTAATTATGACAGGTAGCAGTAACTTCGATACTAATTATGAAAGGAAACTGTACCTTCGTTACTAGTTATGACAAGTAACTGTAATTTCGATACAAATAATGGCAGGTAATAGTAATTTCGATACTAATTATGACAGGTAACAGTAACTTCGAACTAATTATGACACGTAACAGTAACTTCGATACTAATTATGACAAGTAACTGTAACTTCGATACTAATTATGACAGGTAACTGTAACTTCGTTACTAATTATGACAAGTAACTTTAATTTCGAAACTTATTATGACAGGTAACTGTAACTTCGTTACTAATTATGACAAGTAACTTTAATTTCGATACTAATTATGACAAGTAACTGTAACTTCGATACTAATTATGATAGGTAACTGTAACTTCGTTACTAATTATGAGAGGTAACTGAAATTTCGTTACAAATTATGGCAGGTAATTGTAATTTCGATACTAATTATGACAGGTAACAGTAACTTCGAACTAATTATGACAAGTAACAGTAACTTCGATACTAATTATGACAAGTAACTGTAACTTCGATACTAATTATGACAAGTATCTGTAACTTCGTTACTAATTATGACAAGTAACTGTAATTTCGATACAAATTTTGGCACGTATCTGTAACTTCGATACTAAATATGACAGGTAACAGTTACTTCTATACTAATTATGACAAGTAACTGTAACTTCGACACTAATTATGACAGGTAACCGTAGCTTCGTTACTAATTATGACAAGTAACTGTTACTTCGATACTAATTATGACAGGTAACAGTAACTTCGGTACTAATTATGACAGGAAACTGCAACTTCGTTACTAATTATGACAAGTAACTGTAACTTCGATACAAATTATGGCAGGTAACTTTAACTTCGATACTAATTATGACAGGTAACAGTAACTTCGATACTAATTATGACAAGTAACTGTAACTTCGATACTAATTATGACAAGTAACTGTAACTTCGATACTAATTATGACAGGTAACTGTAACTTCGTTACTAATTATGACAAGTAACTGTAATTTCGATACAAATTTTGGCACTTAACTGTAACTTCGATACTAAATATGACAGGTAACAGTTACTTCGATACTAATTATGACAAGTAACTGTAACTTCGACACGAATTATGACAGGTAACCGTAACTTCGTTACTAATTATGACATGTAACTGTAACTTCGATACTAATTATGACAGGTAACAGTAACTTCGGTAATAATTATGACAGGAAACTGTAACTTCGTTACTAATTATGACAAGTAACTGTAACTTCGATACAAATTATGGCAGGTAACTTTAACTTCGATACTAATTATGACAGGTAACAGTAACTTCGATACTAATTATTACAAGTAACTGTAACTTCGATACTAATTATGACAAGAAACTGTAACTTCGAATCTAATTACGTCCGGTAACTGTAACATCGTTACTAATTATGACAAGTAACTGTAATTTCGATACAAATTATGGCAGGTAACTGTAACTTCGATACTAATTATGACAGGTAACAGTAACTTCGATACTAATTATGACAAGTAACTGTAACTTCGATACTAATTATCACAGGTAACTATAACTTCGATACTAATTATGACAATTAACTCTAACTTCGTTACTAATTATGACAAGTAATTGTAATTTTGATTAAAAAAATTATGGCATGTAACTGTAACATCGATACTAATTATGACAGGTAACAGTAACTTCGATACTAATTATGACAGGTAACTGCAACTTCGTTACTAATTATGACAAGTAACTGTAATTTCTATACTAATTATGGCAAGTAACAGTAATTTCGTTACTAATTATGACATGTAACTGTAATTTCGATTCAAATTATGGCAGGTAACTGTAACTTCGATACTTATTATGACAGGTAACAGTAACTTCGATACTAATTATGTCAGGTAACTGTTACTTCGATATTAATTATGACAATTAAGTGTAACTTCGTTACTAATTATGACAAGTAACTTTAATTTCGATACAAATTATGGCAGGTAACTGTAACTTCGATACTAATTATGACAGGTAGCTGTAACTTCGATACTAATTATGACAAGTAACTGTAACTTCGATACTAATTAAGACAGGTAACTGTAACTTCGATACTAATTATGACAAATAACTGTAATTTCGATACAAATTATGGCAGGTAAATGTAATTTCGATACTAATTATGACAGGTAAAAGTAACTTCGATACTAATTATGACAAGTACCAATAACTTCGATACTAATTATGACAAGTAACTGGAACTTCGATACTAATTATGACAAGTAACTGTAACTTCGATACTAATTATGACAGGTAACTGTAACTTCGTTACTAATTATGACAAGTAACTGTAATTTCAATACAAATTATGGCAGGTTACTGTAACTTCGATACAAATTATGACAGGTAACAGTAACTTCGATACTAATTATGACAAGCAACTATAACTTCGATACAAATTATGACAGGTAACTATGACTAATTATGACAAGAAACTCTAAATTCGTTACTAATTATGACAAGTAACAGTAATTTTGATAAAAAATTAATGTAGGTAACTGTAACTTTAATACTAATTATTAAAGGTAACAGTAACTTCGATACTTATTATGACTGGTAACTGTAACTTCGTAAATAATTATGAGAAGTAACTTTAATTTCGATACTAAAATTATGACAGGTAACTGTAACTTCGTTACTAATTATGACAAGTAACTTTAATTTCGAAACTTATTATGACAGGTAACTGTAACTTCGTTACTAATTATGACAAGTAACTTTAATTTCGATACTAATTATGACAAGTAACTGTAACTTCGATACTAATTATGATAGGTAACTGTAACTTCGTTACTAATTATGAGAGGTAACTGAAATTTCGTTACAAATTATGGCAGGTAATTGTAATTTCGATACTAATTATGACAGGTAACAGTAACTTCGAACTAATTATGACAAGTAACAGTAACTTCGATACTAATTATGACAAGTAACTGTAACTTCGATACTAATTATGACAAGTATCTGTAACTTCGTTACTAATTATGACAAGTAACTGTAATTTCGATACAAATTTTGGCACGTATCTGTAACTTCGATACTAAATATGACAGGTAACAGTTACTTCTATACTAATTATGACAAGTAACTGTAACTTCGATACTAATTATGACAGGTAACCGTAGCTTCGTTACTAATTATGACAAGTAACTGTTACTTCGATACTAATTATGACAGGTAACAGTAACTTCGGTACTAATTATGACAGGAAACTGCAACTTCGTTACTAATTATGACAAGTAACTGTAACTTCGATACAAATTATGGCAGGTAACTTTAACTTCGATACTAATTATGACAGGTAACAGTAACTTCGATACTAATTATGACAAGTAACTGTAACTTCGATACTAATTATGACAAGAAACTGTAACTTCGAATCTAATTACGACCGGTAACTGTAACATCGTTACTAATTATGACAAGTAACTGTAATTTCGATACAAATTATGGCAGGTAACTGAAACTTCGATACTAATTATGACAGGTAACAGTAACTTCGATACTAATTATGACAAGTAACTGTAACTTCGATACTAATTATCACAGGTAACTATAACTTCGATACTAATTATGACAATTAACTCTAACTTCGTTACTAATTATGACAAGTAACTGTAATTTTGATTAAAAAAATTATGTCATGTAACTGTAACATCGATACTAATTATGACAGGTTACAGTAACTTCGATACTAATTATGACAGGTAACTGCAACTTCGTTACTAATTATGACAAGTAACTGTAATTTCTATACTAATTATGTCAAGTAACTGTAACTTCTTTACTAATTATGACATGTAACTGTAATTTCGATACAAATTATGGCAGGTAACTGTAATTTCGATACTAATTATGACAGGTAACAGTAACTTCGCTACTAATTATGAAAAGTAACAGTAATTTCGTTACTAATTATGACATATAACTGTAATTTCGATTAAAATTATGGCAGGTAACTGTAACTTCGATACTAATTATGACAGGTAACAGTAACTTCGATACAAATTATGTCAGGTAACTGTTACTTCGATATTAATTATGACAGTTAAGTGTAACTTCGTTACTAATTATGACAAGTAACTTTAATTTCGATACAAATTATGGCTGGTAACTGTAACTTCGAAACTAATTATGACAGGTAACTGTAACTTCGTTTCTAATTATGACAAGTAACTGTAATTTCAATACAAATTATGGCAGGTTACTGTAACTTCGATACAAATTATGACAGGTAACAATTACTTCGATACTAATTATGACAAGCAACTATAACTTCGATACAAATTATGACAGGTAACTGTAACTTCGATACTAATTATGACAAGAAACTCTAAATTCGTTACTAATTATGACAAGTAACAGTAATTTTGATAAAAAATTAAGGTAGGTAACTGTAACTTTAATACTAATTATTAAAGGTAACAGTAACTTCGATACTAATTATGACTGGTAACTGTAACTTCGTAAATAATTATGACAAGTAACCTTAATTTCGATACTAATTATGGCAGGTAACTGTAACTTCGTTACTAATTATGACAAGTCCCAATAATTTCGATACAAATTATGGCAGGTAACTGTAACTTCGATACTAATTATGTCACGTAACAGTAACTTCGATACTATTTATGACAGGAAACTGTACCTTCGTTACTAATTATGACAAGTAACTGTAATGTCGATACAAATTATGACAGGTAAGTGTAACTTCGTTACTAATTATGACAAGTAACTGTAATATCGATACAAATTATGGCAGGTAACAGTACCTTCGATACTAATTATGACAGGTAACTGTAACTTCGATACTAATTATGACAAGGAACTGTTATTTCGATACAAATTATGGCATGTAACTGTAACTATGATACTAATTATGACAGGCAACAGTAAAGTCGATACTAATTATGACAAGAAACTGTGACTTCGTTACTAATTATGACAAGTAACTCTAATTTTGATAAAAAATTATGGCAGGTAACAGTAACTTCGATACTAATTAATACAGGTAACAGTAACTTCGATACTAATTATGACAGGTAACTGTATCTTCGAAACTTATTATGAAAAGTAACTGTAACTTCGATACTTATAATGACAGGTAACTGTAACTTCATTACTAATTATGACAAGAAACTGTAACTTCGATACTAATAATGACAGGTAACTGTAACTTCGATAGCATTTATGACAAGGAACTTTAATTTCATTACAAATGATGGCAGGTAACTGTAACTTTGATACTAATTCTGAAAGGAAACAGTAACATCGATACTAATTATGACAAGTAACTGTAACTTCGTTACTAATTATGACAAGTAACTCTATTTTATGATAAAAAATTATGGCAGGTAACTGTAACTTCGATACTAATTAATACAGGTAACAGTAACTTCGATACTAATTATGACAGGTTTCTGTAACATCGTTACTAATTATGTCAAGTAACTGTAACTTCGATACTAATTATGACAAGTAACTTTAATTTCGATACAAATTTTGGCAGGTAACTGTAACATCGATACTAATTATGACAGGTAACAGTAACTTCGATACTAATTATGTCAAGTAACTGTAACTTCGATACTAATTATGACAGCTAACTGTAACTTCGTTACTAATTATGAAAAGTAACTGTAATTTCGATACAAATTATGGCAGGTAACTGTACCTTCGATACTAATTATGACAGGTAACATTAACTTCGATAATAATTATGGCAGGTAACTGTAACTTCGATACTAATTATGACAAGTAACAGTATCCGCGATACTAATTATGACAAGTTACTGTAACTTCGATACTAATTATGACAGGTAACTGTATTTTCGTTACTAATTATGACAAGTAACTGTAATTTCGTTACAAATTATGGCAGGTTATTGTAATTTCGATACTAATTATGACAGGTAACAGTAACTTCGAACTAATTATGACAAGTAACAGTAACTTCGATACTAATTAGACAAGTAACTGTAACTTCGATACTAATTATGACTGGTAACTGTAACATTGTTACTAATTATGACAAGTAACTGTAATTTCGATACAAATTTTGGCAGGTAAATGTAACTTCGATACTAAATATGACAGGTAACAGTAACTTCGGTACTAATTATGAAAAGTAACTGTAATTTCGATACAAATTATGGCAGGTAACTGTAACATCGATACTAATTATGACAGGTAACAGTAACTTCGATACTAATTATGACAAGTAACTATAACTTCGATACAAATTATGACAGGTTTCTGTAACATCGTTACTAATTATGTCAAGTAACTGTAACTTCGATACTAATTATGACAAGTATCTGTAATTTCGATACAAATTTTGGCAGGTAACTGTAACATCGATACTAATTATGACAGGTAACAGTAACTTCGATACTAATTATGTCAAGTAACTGTAACTTCGATACTAATTATGACAGCTAACTGTAACTTCGTTACTAATTATGAAAAGTAACTGTAATTTTGATACAAATTATGGCAGGTAACTGTACCTTCGATACTAATTATGACAGGTAACATTAACTTCGATAATAATTATGGCAGGTAACTGTAACTTCGATACTAATTATGACAAGTAACAATATCTGCGATACTAATTATGACAAGTTACTGTAACATCGATACTAATTATGACAGGTAACAGTAACTTCGATACTAACTATGACAAGTAACTGTAACTTCGATACTAATTATGACAGGTAACTGTAACTTCGTCACTAATTATGACAAGTAACTGTAACTTCGATACTAGTTATGACAGGTAACAGTAACTTCGGTACTAATTATGACAGGAAACTGTAACTTCGTTACAAATTATGACAAGTAACTGTAAATTCGATACAAATTATGACAGGTAACTGTAACTTCGATACTAATTATGACTAGTACCTGTAATTTCGATACAAATTATGGCAGGTAACAGTACATTCGATTCTAATTATGACAGGTAACTGTAACTTCGATACTAATTATGAAAAGGAACTGTAATTTCGATACAAATTATGGCAGGTAACTGTAACTTCGATACTAATTATGACAGGTAACAGTAACTTCGGTACTAATTATGACAAGTAACTATAACTTCGATACAAATTATGACAGGTAACTGTAACTTCGATACTAATTATGACAAGAATCTCTAACTTCGTTACTAATTATGACAAGTAACTGTAATTTTGATAAAAAATTATGGTAGGTAACTGTAACTTCAATACTAATTATGACAGGTAACAGTAACTTCGATACTTATTATGACAGGTAACTGTAACTTCGTTACTAATTATGACAAGTAACTTTAATTTCGATACTAATTATGGCAGGTAACTGTAACTTCGTTACTAATTATGACAAGTCCCTGTAATTTCGATACAAATTATGGCAGGTAACTGTAACTTCGATACTAATTATGACAAGTAACTGTAACTTCGATACTAATTATGACAGGTAACTGTAACTTCGTTACTAATTATGACAAGTAACTGTAATTTCGATACAAATTTTGGCAGGTAACTGTAACTTCGATACTAATTATGACAGGTAACAGTAACTTCGATACTAATTATGACACGTAACTGTAACTTCGATACTAATTATGACAGGTAACTGTAACTTCGATACTAATTATGAAAAGTAACTGTAATTTCGATACAAATTATGGCAGGTAACTGTACCTTCGATACTAATTATGACAGGTAACATTAACTTCGATAATAATTATGGCAGGTAACTGTAACTTCGATACTAATTATGACAAGTAACAATATCTGCGATACTAATTATGACAAGTTACTGTAACATCGATACTAATTATGACAGGTAACAGTAACTTCGATACTAACTATGACAAGTAACTGTAACTTCGATACTAATTATGACAGGTAACTGTAACTTCGTCACTAATTATGACAAGTAACTGTAACTTCGATACTAGTTATGACAGGTAACAGTAACTTCGGTACTAATTATGACAGGAAACTGTAACTTCGTTACAAATTATGACAAGTAATTGTAATTTTGATTAAAAAAATTATGGCATGTAACTGTAACATCGATACTAATTATGACAGGTAACAGTAACTTCGATACTAATTATGACAGGTAACTGCAACTTCGTTACTAATTATGACAAGTAACTGTAATTTCTATACTAATTATGGCAAGTAACTGTAACTTCTTTACTAATTATGACAAGTAACTGTAATTTCGATACAAATTATGGCAGGTAACTGTAATTTCGATACTAATTATGACAGGTAACAGTAACTTCGCTACTAATTATGACAAGTAACAGTAATTTCGTTACTAATTATGACATGTAACTGTAATTTCGATTCAAATTATGGCAGGTAACTGTAACTTCGATACTTATTATGACAGGTAACAGTAACTTCGATACTAATTATGTCAGGTAACTGTTACTTCGATATTAATTATGACAATTAAGTGTAACTTCGTTACTAATTATGACAAGTAACTTTAATTTCGATACAAATTATGGCAGGTAACTGTAACTTCGATACTAATTATGACAGGTAGCTGTAACTTCGATACTAATTATGACAAGTAACTGTAACTTCGATACTAATTATGACAGGTAACTGTAACTTCGATACTAATTATGACAAATAACTGTAATTTCGATACAAATTATGGCAGGTAAATGTAATTTCGATACTAATTATGACAGGTAAAAGTAACTTCGATACTAATTATGACAAGTACCAGTAACTTCGATACTAATTATGACAAGTAACTGGAACTTCGATACTAATTATGACAAGTAACTGTAACTTCGATACTAATTATGACAGGTAACTGTAACTTCGTTACTAATTATGACAAGTAACTGTAATTTCAATACAAATTATGGCAGGTTACTGTAACTTCGATACAAATTATGACAGGTAACAGTAACTTCGATACTAATTATGACAAGCAACAATAACTTCGATACAAATTATGACAGGTAACTGTAAGTTCGATACTAATTATGACAAGAAACTCTAAATTCGTTACTAATTATGACAAGTAACAGTAATTTTGATAAAAAATTAATGTAGGTAACTGTAACTTTAATACTAATTATTAAAGGTAACAGTAACTTCGATACTTATTATGACTGGTAACTGTAACTTCGTAAATAATTATGAGAAGTAACTTTAATTTCGATACTAATTATGGCAGGTAACTGTAACTTCGTTACTAATTATGACAAGTCCCAATAATTTCGATAAAAATTATGGCAGGTAACTGTAACTTCGATACTAATTATGACAGGTAGCAGTAACTTCGATACTAATTATGAAAGGAAACTGTACCTTCGTTACTAGTTATGACAAGAAACTGTAATTTCGATACAAATTATGGCAGGTAATAGTAATTTCGATACTAATTATGACAGTTAACAGTAACTTCGAACTAATTATGACACGTAACAGTAACTTCGATACTAATTATGACAAGTAACTGTAACTTCGATACTAATTATGACAGGTAACTGTAACTTCGTTACTAATTATGACAAGTAACTTTAATTTCGAAACTTATTATGACAGGTAACTGTAACTTCGTTACTAATTATGACAAGTAACTTTAATTTCGATACTAATTATGACAAGTAACTGTAACTTCGATACTAATTATGATAGGTAACTGTAACTTCGTTACTAATTATGAGAGGTAACTGAAATTTCGTTACAAATTATGGCAGGTAATTGTAATTTCGATACTAATTATGACAGGTAACAGTAACTTCGAACTAATTATGACAAGTAACAGTAACTTCGATACTAATTATGACAAGTAACTGTAACTTCGATACTAATTATGACAAGTATCTGTAACTTCGTTACTAATTATGACAAGTAACTGTAATTTCGATACAAATTTTGGCACGTATCTGTAACTTCGATACTAAATATGACAGGTAACAGTTACTTCTATACTAATTATGACAAGTAACTGTAACTTCGATACTAATTATGACAGGTAACCGTAGCTTCGTTACTAATTATGACAAGTAACTGTTACTTCGATACTAATTATGACAGGTAACAGTAACTTCGGTACTAATTATGACAGGAAACTGCAACTTCGTTACTAATTATGACAAGTAACTGTAACTTCGATACAAATTATGGCAGGTAACTTTAACTTCGATACTAATTATGACAGGTAACAGTAACTTCGATACTAATTATGACAAGTAACTGTAACTTCGATACTAATTATGACAAGAAACTGTAACTTCGAATCTAATTACGACCGGTAACTGTAACATCGTTACTAATTATGACAAGTAACTGTAATTTCGATACAAATTATGGCAGGTAACTGAAACTTCGATACTAATTATGACAGGTAACAGTAACTTCGATACTAATTATGACAAGTAACTGTAACTTCGATACTAATTATCACAGGTAACTATAACTTCGATACTAATTATGACAATTAACTCTAACTTCGTTACTAATTATGACAAGTAACTGTAATTTTGATAAAAAAATTATGTCATGTAACTGTAACATCGATACTAATTATGACAGGTTACAGTAACTTCGATACTAATTATGACAGGTAACTGCAACTTCGTTACTAATTATGACAAGTAACTGTAATTTCTATACTAATTATGTCAAGTAACTGTAACTTCATTACTAATTATGACATGTAACTGTAATTTCGATACAAATTATGGCAGGTAACTGTAATTTCGATACTAATTATGACAGGTAACAGTAACTTCGCTACTAATTATGAAAAGTAACAGTAATTTCGTTACTAATTATGACATATAACTGTAATTTCGATTAAAATTATGGCAGGTAACTGTAACTTCGATACTAATTATGACAGGTAACAGTAACTTCGATACAAATTATGTCAGGTAACTGTTACTTCGATATTAATTATGACAGTTAAGTGTAACTTCGTTACTAATTATGACAAGTAACTTTAATTTCGATACAAATTATGGCAGGTAACTGTAACTTCGAAACTAATTATGACAGGTAACTGTAACTTCGTTTCTAATTATGAAAAGTAACTGTAATTTCAATACAAATTATGGCAGGTTACTGTAACTTTGATACAAATTATGACAGGTAACAATTACTTCGATACTAATTATGACAAGCAACTATAACTTCGATACAAATTATGACAGGTAACTGTAACTTCGATACTAATTATGACAAGAAACTCTAAATTCGTTACTAATTATGACAAGTAACAGTAATTTTGATAAAAAATTAAGGTAGGTAACTGTAACTTTAATACTATTTATTAAAGGTAACAGTAACTTCGATACTAATTATGACTGGTAACTGTAACTTCGTAAATAATTATGACAAGTAACCTTAATTTCGATACTAATTATGGCAGGTAACTGTAACTTCGTTACTAATTATGACAAGTCCCAATAATTTCGATACAAATTATGGCAGGTAACTGTAACTTCGATACTAATTATGTCACGTAACAGTAACTTCGATACTATTTATGACAGGAAACTGTACCTTCGTTACTAATTATGACAAGTAACTGTAATGTCGATACAAATTATGACAGGTAAGTGTAACTTCGTTACTAATTATGACAAGTAACTGTAATATCGATACAAATTATGGCAGGTAACAGTACCTTCGATACTAATTATGACAGGTAACTGAAACTTCGATACTAATTATGACAAGGAACTGTTATTTCGATACAAATTATGGCATGTAACTGTAACTATGATACTAATTATGACAGGCAACAGTAAAGTCGATACTAATTATGACAAGAAACTGTGACTTCGTTACTAATTATGACAAGTAACTCTAATTTTGATAAAAAATTATGGCAGGTAACAGTAACTTCGATACTAATTAATACAGGTAACAGTAACTTCGATACTAATTATGACAGGTAACTGTATCTTCGAAACTTATTATGAAAAGTAACTGTAACTTCGATACTTATAATGACAGGTAACTGTAACTTCATTACTAATTATGACAAGAAACTGTAACTTCGATACTAATAATGACAGGTAACTGTAACTTCGATAGCATTTATGACAAGGAACTTTAATTTCATTACAAATGATGGCAGGTAACTGTAACTTTGATACTAATTATGAAAGGAAACAGTAACATCGATACTAATTATGACAAGTAACTGTAACTTCGTTACTAATTATGACAAGTAACTCTATTTTATGATAAAAAATTATGGCAGGTAACTGTAACTTCGATACTAATTAATACAGGTAACAGTAACTTCGATACTAATTATGACAGGTTTCTGTAACATCGTTACTAATTATGTCAAGTAACTGTAACTTCGATACTAATTATGACAAGTAACTGTAATTTCGATACAAATTTTGGCAGGTAACTGTAACATCGATACTAATTATGACAGGTAACAGTAACTTCGATACTAATTATGTCAAGTAACTGTAACTTCGATACTAATTATGACAGCTAACTGTAACTTCGTTACTAATTATGAAAAGTAACTGTAATTTCGATACAAATTATGGCAGGTAACTGTACCTTCGATACTAATTATGACAGGTAACATTAACTTCGATAATAATTATGGCAGGTAACTGTAACTTCGATACTAATTATGACAAGTAACAGTATCCGCGATACTAATTATGACAAGTTACTGTAACTTCGATACTAATTATGACAGGTAACTGTAACTTCGTTACTAATTATGACAAGTAACTGTAATTTCGTTACAAATTATGGCAGGTTATTGTAATTTCGATACTAATTATGACAGGTAACAGTAACTTCGAACTAATTATGACAAGTAACAGTAACTTCGATACTAATTAGACAAGTAACTGTAACTTCGATACTAATTATGACTGGTAACTGTAACATTGTTACTAATTATGACAAGTAACTGTAATTTCGATACAAATTTTGGCAGGTAAATGTAACTTCGATACTAAATATGACAGGTAACAGTAACTTCGGTACTAATTATGAAAAGTAACTGTAATTTCGATACAAATTATGGCAGGTAACTGTAACATCGATACTAATTATGACAGGTAACAGTAACATCGATACTAATTATGACAAGTAACTATAACTTCGATACAAATTATGACAGGTTTCTGTAACATCGTTACTAATTATGTCAAGTAACTGTAACTTCGATGCTAATTATGACAAGTATCTGTAATTTCGATACAAATTTTGGCAGGTAACTGTAACATCGATACTAATTATGACAGGTAACAGTAACTTCGATACTAATTATGTCAAGTAACTGTAACTTCGATACTAATTATGACAGCTAACTGTAACTTCGTTACTAATTATGAAAAGTAACTGTAATTTCGATACAAATTATGGCAGGTAACTGTACCTTCGATACTAATTATGACAGGTAACATTAACTTCGATAATAATTATGGCAGGTAACTGTAACTTCGATACTAATTATGACAAGTAACAATATCTGCGATACTAATTATGACAAGTTACTGTAACATCGATACTAATTATGACAGGTAACAGTAACTTCGATACTAACTATGACAAGTAACTGTAACTTCGATACTAATTATGACAGGTAACTGTAACTTCGTCACTAATTATGACAAGTAACTGTAACTTCGATACTAGTTATGACAGGTAACAGTTACTTCGGTACTAATTATGACAGGAAACTGTAACTTCGTTACTAATTATGACAAGTAACTGTAAATTCGATACAAATTATGACAGGTAACTGTAACTTCGTTACTAATTATGACTAGTACCTGTAATTTCGATACAAATTATGGCAGGTAACAGTACATTCGATTCTAATTATGACAGGTAACTGTAACTTCGATACTAATTATGAAAAGGAACTGTAATTTCGATACAAATTATGGCAGGTAACTGTAACTTCGATACTAATTATGACAGGTAACAGTAACTTCGGTACTAATTATGACAAGTAACTATAACTTCGATACAAATTATGACAGGTAACTGTAACTTCGATACTAATTATGACAAGAATCTCTAACTTCGTTACTAATTATGACAAGTAACTGTAATTTTGATAAAAAATTATGGTAGGTAACTGTAACTTCAATACTAATTATGACAGGTAACAGTAACTTCGATACTTATTATGACAGGTAACTGTAACTTCGTTACTAATTATGACAAGTAACTTTAATTTCGATACTAATTATGGCAGGTAACTGTAACTTCGTTACTAATTATGACAAGTCCCTGTAATTTCGATACAAATTATGGCAGGTAACTGTAACTTCGATACTAATTATGACAAGTAACTGTAACTTCGATACTAATTATGACAGGTAACTGTAACTTCGTTACTAATTATGACAAGTAACTGTAATTTCGATACAAATTTTGGCAGGTAACTGTAACTTCGATACTAATTATGACAGGTAACAGTAACTTCGATACTAATTATGACACGTAACTGTAACTTCGATACTAATTATGACAGGTAACTGTAACTTCGTTACTAATTATGACAAGTAACTGTAATTTCGATACAAATTATGGCAGGTAACTGTAACTTCGATACTAATTATGACTGGTAACAGTAACTTCGATACTAATTATGACAAGTAACTATAACTTCGATACAAATTATGACAGGTAACTGCAACTTCGATACTAATTATGACAAGAAACTCTAACTTCGTTACTAATTATGACAAGTAACTGTAATTTTGATTAAAAATTATGGTAGGTAACTGTAACTTCAATACTAATTATGACAGGTAACAGTAACTTCGATACTAACTATGACAGGTAACTGTAACTTCGTTACTTATTATAACAATTAACTGTAATTTCGATACAAATTTTGGCAGGTAACTGTCACTTCGATACTATTTATGACAAGTAACTGTAACTTCGATACTAATTATGACAGGTAACTGTAACTCCGTTACTAATTATGACAAGTAACTGTAATTTCGATACAAATTTTTGGCAGGTAACTGTCACTTCGATACTAATTATGACTGGTAACAGTTACTTCGTTAATAATTATGACAAGTAACTGTAACTTCGATACTAATTATGACAAGTAACTGTAACTTCGTTACTAATTATGACAAGTAACTGTAATTTCTATACAAATTATGGCAGGTAACTGTAACTTCGAAACTAATTATGAAAAGTAACTGTAACTTCGATACTTATTATGACAGGTTACTGTAACTTCATTACTAATTATGACAAGAAACTGTAACTTCGATACTAATAATGACAGGTAACTGTAACTTCGATACTAATTATGACAAGGAACTGTAATTTCGATACAAATTATGGCAGGTAACTGTAACTTTGATACTAATTATGACAGGAAACAGTAACATCGATACTAATTATGACAAGTAACTGTAACTTCGTTACTAATTATGACAAGTAACACTAATTTTGATAAAAAATTATGGCAGGTAACTGTAACGTCGATACTTATTAATACAGGTAACAGTTACTTCGATACTAATGATGTCAGGTTTCTGTAACATCGTTACTAATTATGTCAAGTAACTGTAACTTCGATACTAATTATGACAAGTAACTGTAATTTCGATACAAATTTTGGCAGGTAACTGTAACTTCGATACTAATTATGACAGGTAACAATAACTTCGATACTAATTATGACAAGTAACTGTAACTTCGATACTAATTATGACAGGTAACTGTAACTTCGTTACTAATTATGACAAGTAACTGTAATTTCAATACAAATTATGGCAGGTAACTGTAACTTCGATACTAATTATGACACGTAACATTAACTTCGATACTTATTATGGCAGGTAACTGTAACTTCGATACTAATTATGACAGGTAACAGTATCTTCGATACTAATTATGACAAGTAACTGTAACTTCGATACTAATTATGACAGGTAACTGTAACTTCGTTACTAATTATGACAAGTAACTGTAATTTCGTTACAAATTATGGCAGGTAATTGTAATTTCGATACTAATTATGACAGGTAACAGTAACTTAGAACTAATTATGACAAATAACAGTAACTTCGATACTTATTATGACAAGAAACTGTAACTTCGATACTAATTATGACAGGTAACTGTAACTTCGTTACTAATTATGACAAGTAACTGTAATTTCGATACAAATTTTGGCAGGTAACTGTAACTTCGATACTAAATATGACAGGTAACAGTAACTTCGATACTATTTATAACAAGTAACTGTAACTTCGATACTAATTATGACAGGTAACTGTAACTTCGTTACTAATTATGACAAGTAACTGTAATTTCGATACAAATTATGGCAGGTAACTGTAACTTCGAAATTAATTATGACAGGTAACAGTAACATCGATACTATTTATAACAAGTAACTGTAACTTCGATACTAAATATGACAGGTAACAGTAACTTCGATACTATTTATAACAAGTAACTGTAACTTCGATACTAATTATGACAAGTAACTATAACTTCGATACAAATTATGACAGGTAACTGTAATTTTGATAAAAAATTATGGTAGGTAACTGTAACTTCAATACTAATTATGACAGGTAACAGTAACTTCGATACTAATTATGACAGGTAACTGTAACTTCGTTACCAATTATGACAAGTAACTTTAATTTCGATACTAATTATGACAGGTAACTGTAACTTCGTTACTAATTATGACAAGTAACTTTACTTTCGATACTTATTATGACAAGTAACTGTAACTTCGATACTAATTATGACAGGTAACTGTAACTTCGTTACTAATTATGACAAGTAACTGTAACTTCGATACTAATTATGACAGGTAACTGTACCTTCGTTACTAATTATGACAAGTCACTGTAATTTCGATACAAATTTTGGCAGGTAACTGTAACTTCGATACTAAATATGACAAGTAACAGTAACTTCGATACAAATTATGACAAGTAACTGTAACTTCGATACTAATTATGACAGGTAACAGTAACTTCGTTACTAATTATGACAAGTAACTGTAACTTCGATACTAATTATGACAGGTAACAGTAACTTCGGTACTAATTATGACAGGAAACTGTAACTTCTTAACTAATTATGACTAGTAACTGTAATTTCGATACAAATTATGACAGGTAACAGTAACTTCGATACTTATTATGACAGGTAGCTGTAACTTCGTTACTAATTATGACAAGTAACTTTAATTTCGATACTAATTATGGCAGGTAACTGTAACATCGTTACTAATTATGACAAGTCCCTGTAATTTCGATACAAATTATGGCAGGTAACTGTAACTTCGATACTAATTATGACAAGTAACTGTAACTTCGATACTAATTATGACAGGTAACTGTAACTTCGTTACTAATTATGACAAGTAACTGTAATTTCGATACAAATTTTGGCAGGTAACTGTAACTTCGATACTAATTATGACAGGTAACAGTAACTTCGATACTAATTATGACACGTAACTGTAACTTCGATACTAATTATGACAGGTAACTGTAACTTCGTTACTAATTATGACAAGTAACTGTAATTTCGATACAAATTATGGCAGGTAACTGTAACTTCGATACTAATTATGACAGGTAACAGTAACTTCGATACTAATTATGACAAGTAATTATAACTTCGATACAAATTATGACAGGTAACTGCAACTTCGATACTAATTATGACAGGTAACTGTAACTTCGTTACTAATTATGACAAGTAACTGTAATTTCGATACAAATTATGGCAGGTAACTGTAACTTCGATACTAATTATGACAGGTAACAGTAACTTCGATACTAACTATGACAAGTAACTATAACTTCGATAATAATTATGACAAGTAACTGTAACTTCGATACTAATTATGACAGGTAACTGTAACTTCGTTACTAATTATGACGAGTAACTGTAATTTCAATACAAATTATGGCAGGTAACTGTAACTTCGATACTAATTATGACAGGTAACATTAACTTCGATACTTATTATGGCAGGTAACTGTAACTTCGATTCTAATTATGACAGGTAACAGTATCTTCGATACTAATTATGACAAGTAACTGTAACTTCGATACTAATTATGAAAGGTATCTGTAACTTCGTTACTAATTATGACAAGTAACTGTAATTTCGTTACAAATTATGGCTGGTAATTGTAATTTCGATACTAATTATGACAGGTAACAGTAACTTTGAACTAATTATGACAAGTAACAGTAACTTCGATACTTATTATGACAAGTAACTGTAACTTCGATACTAATTATGACAGGTAACTGTAACTTCGTTATTAATTATGACAAGTAACTGTAATTTCGATACAAATTTTGGCAGGTAACTGTAACTTCGATACTAAATATGACAGGTAACAGTAACTTCGATACTATTTATAACAAGTAACTGTAACTTCGATACTAATTATGACAGGTAACTGTAACTTCGTTACTAATTATGACAAGTAACTGTAATTTCGATACAAATTATGGCAGGTAACTGTAACTTCGAAATTAATTATGACAGGTAACAGTAACTTCGATACTATTTATAACAAGAAACTGTAACTTCGATACTAAATATGACAGGTAACAGTAACTTCGATACTATTTATAACAAGTAACTGTAACTTCGATACTAATTATGACATGTAACTATAACTTCGATACAAATTATGACAGGTAACTGTAATTTTGATAAAAAATTATGGTAGGTAACTGTAACTTCAATACTAATTATGACAGGTAACAGTAACTTCGATACTAATTATGACAGGTAACTGTAACTTCGTTACTAATTATGACAAGTAACTTTAATTTCGATACTAATTATGACAGGTAACTGTAACTTCGTTACTAATTATGACAAGTAACTTTACTTTCGATACTAATTATGACAAGTAACTGTAACTTCGATACTAATTATGACAGGTAACTGAAACTTCGTTACTAATTATGACAAGTAACTGTAATTTCGATACAAATTATGGCAGGTAATTGTAATTTCGATACTAATTATGACAGGTTACAGTAACTTCGAACTAATAATGACAAGTAACAGTAATTTCGATACTAATTATGACAAGTAACTGTAACTTCGATACTAATTATGACAGGTAACTGTACCTTCGTTACTAATTATGACAGGTAACTGTAACTTCGATACTAATTATGACAAGGAACTGTAATTTCGATACAAATTTCGGCAGGTAACTGTAACTTCGATACTAAATATGACAGGTAACAGTAACTTCGATACAAATTATGACAAGTAACTGTAACTTCGATACTAATTATGACAGGTAACAGTAACTACGTTACTAATTATGACAAGTAACTGTAACTTCGATACTAATTATGACAGGTAAAAGTAACTTCGGTACTAATTATGACAGGAAACTGTAACTTCGTTACTAATTATGACATGTAACTGTAATTTCGATACAAATGATGACAGGTAACTGTAACTTCCTTACTAATTATGACAAGTAACTGTAATTTCGATACAAATTATGGCAGGTAACAGTATCTTCGATACTAATTATGACAGGTAACTGTAACTTCGATACTAATTATGACAAGGAACTGTAATTTCGATACAAATTATGGCAGGTAACTGAAACTTCGATACTAATTATGACAGGTAACAGTAACTACGGTACTAATTATGACAATTAATTATAACTTCGATACAAATTATGACAGGTAACTGTAACTACGATACTATTTATGGCAAGAAACTCTACCTTCGTTACTAATTATGACAAGTAACTGTAATTTTGATAAAAAATTATGGTAGGAAACTGTAACTTCAATAATAATTATGACAGGTAACAGTAGCTTCGATACTTATTATGACAGGTAACTGTAACATCGTTACTAATTATGACAAGCAACTTTCATTTCGATACTAATTATGGCAGGTAACTGTAACTTCGTTACTAATTATGACAAGTCCCTGTAATTTCGAGACAAATTATGGCAGGTAACTGTAACTTCGATACTAAATATGACAAGTAACAGTAACTTCGATTCAAATTATGACAAGTAACTGTAACTTCGATACTAATTATGACAGGTAACAGTAACTTCGTTACTAATTATGACAAGTAACTGTAACTTCGATACTAATTATGACAGGTAACAGTAACTTCGGTACTAATTATGACAGGAAACTGTAACTTCTTAACTAATTATGACAAGTAACTGTAATTTCGATACAAATTATGACAGGTAACAGTAACTTCGATACTTATTATGACAGGTAACTGTAACTTCGTTACTAATTATGACAAGTAACTTTAATTTCGATACTAATTATGGCAGGTAACTGTAACTTCGTTACTAATTATGACAAGTCCCTGTAATTTCGATACAAATTATGGCAGGTAACTGTAACTTCGATACTAATTATGACAAGTAACTGTAACTTCGATACTAATTATGACAGGTAACTGTAACTTCGTTACTAATTATGACAAGTAACTGTAATTTCGATACAAATTTTGGCAGGTAACTGTAACTTCGATACTAATTATGACAGGTAACAGTAACTTCGATACTAATTATGACACGTAACTGTAACTTCGATACTAATTATGACAGGTAACTGTAACTTCGTTACTAATTATGACAAGTAACTGTAATTTCGATACAAATTATGGCAGGTAACTGTAACTTCGATACTAATTATGACAGGTAACAGTAACTTCGATACTAATTATGACAAGTAACTATAACTTCGATACAAATTATGACAGGTAACTGCAACTTCGATACTAATTATGACAGGTAACTGTAACTTCGTTACTAATTATGACAAGTAACTGTAATTTCGATACAAATTATGGCAGGTAACTGTAACTTCGATACTAATTATGACAGGTAACAGTAACTTCGATACTAACTATGACAAGTAACTATAACTTCGATAATAATTATGACAAGTAACTGTAACTTCGATACTAATTATGACAGGTAACTGTAACTTCGTTACTAATTATGACAAGTAACTGTAATTTCAATACAAATTATGGCAGGTAACTGTAACTTCGATACTAATTATGACAGGTAACATTAACTTCGATACTTATTATGGCAGGTAACTGTAACTTCGATACTAATTATGACAGGTAACAGTATCTTCGATACTAATTATGACAAGTAACTGTAACTTCGATACTAATTATGAAAGGTATCTGTAACTTCGTTACTAATTATGACAAGTAACTGTAATTTCGTTACAAATTATGGCAGGTAATTGTAATTTCGATACTAATTATGACAGGTAACAGTAACTTTGAACTAATTATGACAAGTAACAGTAACTTCGATACTTATTATGACAAGTAACTGTAACTTCGATACTAATTATGACAGGTAACTGTAACTTCGTTATTAATTATGACAAGTAACTGTAATTTCGATACAAATTTTGGCAGGTAACTGTAACTTCGATACTAAATATGACAGGTAACAGTAACTTCGATAATATTTATAACAAGTAACTGTAACTTCGATACTAATTATGACAGGTAACTGTAACTTCGTTACTAATTATGACAAGTAACTGTAATTTCGATACAAATTATGGCAGGTAACTGTAACTTCGAAATTAATTATGACAGGTAACAGTAACTTCGATACTATTTATAACAAGAAACTGTAACTTCGATACTAAATATGACAGGTAACAGTAACTTCGATACTATTTATAACAAGTAACTGTAACTTCGATACTAATTATGACATGTAACTATAACTTCGATACAAATTATGACAGGTAACTGTAATTTTGATAAAAAATTATGGTAGGTAACTGTAACTTCAATACTAATTATGACAGGTAACAGTAACTTCGATACTAATTATGACAGGTAACTGTAACTTCGTTACTAATTATGACAAGTAACTTTAATTTCGATACTAATTATGACAGGTAACTGTAACTTCGTTACTAATTATGACAAGTAACTTTACTTTCGATACTAATTATGACAAGTAACTGTAACTTCGATACTAATTATGACAGGTAACTGTAACTTCGTTACTAATTATGACAAGTAACTGTAATTTCGATACAAATTATGGCAGGTAATTGTAATTTCGATACTAATTATGACAGGTTACAGTAACTTCGAACTAATAATGACAAGTAACAGTAATTTCGATACTAATTATGACAAGTAACTGTAACTTCGATACTAATTATGACAGGTAACTGTACCTTCGTTACTAATTATGACAGGTAACTGTAACTTCGATACTAATTATGACAAGGAACTGTAATTTCGATACAAATTTCGGCAGGTAACTGTAACTTCGATACTAAATATGACAGGTAACAGTAACTTCGATACAAATTATGACAAGTAACTGTAACTTCGATACTAATTATGACAGGTAACAGTAACTACGTTACTAATTATGACAAGTAACTGTAACTTCGATACTAATTATGACAGGTAAAAGTAACTTCGGTACTAATTATGACAGGAAACTGTAACTTCGTTACTAATTATGACATGTAACTGTAAATTCGATACAAATGATGACAGGTAACTGTAACTTCCTTACTAATTATGACAAGTAACTGTAATTTCGATACAAATTATGGCAGGTAACAGTATCTTCGATACTAATTATGACAGGTAACTGTAACTTCGATACTAATTATGACAAGGAACTGTAATTTCGATACAAATTATGGCAGGTAACTGAAACTTCGATACTAATTATGACAGGTAACAGTAACTACGGTACTAATTATGACAATTAATTATAACTTCGATACAAATTATGACAGGTAACTGTAACTACGATACTATTTATGGCAAGAAACTCTACCTTCGTTACTAATTATGACAAGTAACTGTAATTTTGATAAAAAATTATGGTAGGAAACTGTAACTTCAATAATAATTATGACAGGTAACAGTAGCTTCGATACTTATTATGACAGGTAACTGTAACATCGTTACTAATTATGACAAGCAACTTTCAATTCGATACTAATTATGGCAGGTAACTGTAACTTCGTTACTAATTATGACAAGTCCCTGTAATTTCGAGACAAATTATGGCAGGTAACTGTAACTTCGATACTAATTATGACACGTAACTGTAACTCCGATACTAATTATGACAGGTAACTGTAACTTCGTTACTAATTATGACATGTAACTGTAATTTCGATACAAATTTTGGCAGGTAACTGTAACTTCGATACAAATTATGACAGGTAACAGTAACATCGATACTAATTATGACAAGTAACTGTAACTTCGATACAAATTATGACAGGTTACTGTAACTTCGTTACTAATTATGACAAGTTACTGTAATTTCGATACATATTATGGCAGGTAACTGTAACTTCAATACTAATTATGACAGTTAACAGTAACTTCGATAATAATTATGACAAGTATCTATAACTTCGATACAAATTATGACAGGTAAGTGTAACTTCGATAATAATTATGACAAGAAACTCTAACTTCGTTACTAATTATGACAAGTAACTGTAATTTTGATTAAAAATTATGGTAGGTAACTGTAACTTCAATACTAATTATGACAGGTAACAGTAACTTCGATACTAACTATGACAGGTAACTGTAACTTCGTTACTTATTATGACAAGTCCCTGTAATTTCGATACAAAATATGGCAGGTTACTGTAACTTCGATACTAATTATGACAAGTAACTGTAACTTCGATACTAATTATGACAGGTAACTGTAACTTCGTTACTAATTATGACAAGTTACTGTAATTTCGATACAAATTTTGGCAGGTAACTGTCACTTCGATACTAAATATGACAGGTAACAGTTACTTCGATACTAATTATGACAAGTAACTGTAACTTCGATACTAATTATGACAGGTAACTGTAACTTCGTTACTAATTATGACAAGTAACTGTAATTTCGATACAAATTATGGCAGGTAACTGAAACTTCGATACTAATTATGACAGGTAACAGTAACTTCGGTACTAATTATGACAAGTAACTATAACTTCGATACAAATTATGACAGGTAACTGTAACTTCGATACTAATTATGACAAGAAACTCTAACTTCGTTACTAATTATGACAAGTAACTGTAATTTTGATAAAAAATTATGGTAGGTAACTGTAACTTCAATACTAATTATGACAGGTAACAGTAACTTCGAAACTAATTATGAAAAGTAACTGTAACTTCGATACTTATTATGACAGGTAACTGTAACTTCATTACTAATTATGGCAAGAAGCTGTAACTTCAATACTAATAATGACAGGTAACTGTAACTTCGATACTAATTATGACAAGGAACTGCAATTTCGATACAAATTATGGCAGGTAACTGTAACTTTGTTACTAATTATGACAGGAAACAGTAACTTCGATACTAATTATGACAAGTAACTTTAACTTCGTTACTAATTATGACGAGTAACTCTAATTTTGATAAAAAATTATGGCAGGTTACTGTAACTTCGATACTAATTAATACAGGTAACAGTAACTTCGATACTAATGATGACAGGTTTCTGTAACATCGTTACTAATTATGTCAAGTAACTGTAACTTCGATACTAATTATGACAAGTAACTGTAATTTCGATACAAATTTTGGCAGGTAACTGTAACTTCGATACTAATTATGACAGGTAACAGTAACTTCGATACTAATTATGACAAGTAACTGTAACTTCGATACTAATTATGACAGGTAACTGTAACTTCGTTAATAATTATGACAAGTAACAGTAATTTCAATACAAATTATGGCAGGTAACTGTAACTTCGATACTAATTATGACAGGTAACATTAACTTCGATACTTATTATGGCAGGTAACTGTAACTTCGATACTAATTATGACAGGTAACAGTATCTTCGATACTAATTATGACAAGTAACTGTAACTTCGTTACTAATTATGACAGGTAACTGTAATTTCGTTACAAATTATGGCAGGTAATTGTAATTTCGATACAAATTATGACAGGTAACAGTAACTTTGAACTAATTATGGCAAGTAACAGTAACTTCGATACTTATTATGACAAGTAACTGTAACTTCGATTCTAATTATGACAGGTAACTGTAACTTCGTTACTAATTATGACAAGTAACTGTAATTTCGATACCAATTTTGGCAGGTAACTGTAACTTCGATACTAAATATGACAGGTAACAGTAACTTCGATACTAATTATAACAAGTAACTGTAACTTCGATACTAATTATGACAGGTAACTGTAACTTCGTTACTAATTATGACAAGTAACTGTAATTTCGATACAAATTATGGCAGGTAACTGTAACTTCGAAATTAATTATGACAGGTAACAGTAACTTCGATACTAATTATGACAAGTAACTATAACTTCGATGCAAATTATGACAGGTAACTGTAATTTTGTTAAAAATTATGGTAGGTAACTGTAACTTCAATACTAATTATGACAGGTAACAGTAACTTCGATACTAATTATGACAGGTAACTGTAACTTCGTTACTAATTATGACAAGTAACTTTAATTTCGATACTTATTATGACAAGTAACAGTAATTTCAATACAAATTATGGCAGGTAACTGTAACTTCGATACTAATTATGACAGGTAACATTAACTTCGATACTTATTATGGCAGGTAACTGTAACTTCGATACTAATTATGACAGGTAACAGTATCTTCGATACTAATAATGACAAGTAACTGTAACTTCGATACTAATTATGACAGGTAACTGTAACTTCGTTACTAATTATGACAAGTAACTGTAATTTCTATACAAATTTTGGCAGGTAACTGTTACTTCGATACTAAATATGACAGGTAACAGTAACTTCGATACTATTTATAACAAGTAACTGTAACTTCGATACTAATTATGAGAGGTAACTGTAACTTCGTTACTAATTATGACAAGTAACTGTAATTTCGATACAAATTATGGCAGGTAACAGTAACTTCGAAATTAATTATGACAGGTAACAGTAACTTCGATACTATTTATAACAAGTAACTGTAACTTCGATACTAAATATGACAGGTAACAGTAACTTCGATACTATTTATAACAAGTAACTGTAACTTCGATACTAATTATGACAAGTAACTATAACTTCGATACAAATTATGACAGGTATCTGTAATTTTGATAAAAAATTATGGTAGGTAACTGTAACTTCAATACTAATTATGACAGGTAACAGTTACTTCGATACTAATTATGACAGGTAACTGTAACTTCGTTACTAATTATGACAAGTAACTTTAATTTCGATACTAATTATGACAGGTAACTGTAACTTCGTTACTAATTATGACAAGTAACTTTAATTTCGATACTTATTATGACAAGTAACTGTAACTTCGATACTAATTATGACCGGTAACTGTAACTTCGTTACTAATTATGACAAGTAACTGTAATTTCGTTAAAAATTATGGCAGGTAATTGTAATTTCGATACTAATTATGACAGGTTACATTAACTTCGAACTAATTATGACAAGTAACTGTAACTTCGATACTAATTATGACAGGTAACTGTACATTCGTTACTAATTATGATAAGTCACTGTAATTTCGATACAAATTTCGGCAGGTAACTGTAACTTCGATACTAAATATGACAGGTAACAGTAACTTCGATACAAATTATGACAAGTAACTGTAACTTCGATACTAATTATGACAGGTAACAGTAACTTCGTTACTAATTATGACAAGTTACTGTAACTTCGATACTAATTATGACAGGTAACAGTCACTTCGGTACTAATTATGACAGGAAACTGTAACTTCGTTACTAATTATGACAAGTAACTATAATTTCGATACAAATTATGGCAGGTAACTGTAACTTCGTTACTAATTATGACAAGTAACTGTAATTTCGATACAAATTATGGCAGGTAACAGTATCTTCGATACTAATTATGACAGGTAACTGTAACTTCGATACTAATTATGACAAGGAACTGTAATTTCGATACAAATTATGGCAGGTAACTGTAACTTCGATACTTATTATGACAGGTAACAGTTACTTCGGTACTAATTATGACAATTAATTATAACTTCGATACAAATTATGACTGTAACTGTAACTTCGATACTAATTATGGCAAGAAACTCTAACTTCGTTACTAATTATGACAAGTAACTGTAATTTTGATAAAAAATTATGGTAGGTAACTGTAACTTCAATACTAATTATGACAGGTAACAGTAACTTCGATACTTATTATGACAGGTAACTGTAACATCGTTACTAATTATGACAAGCAACTTTCATTTCGATACTAATTATGGCAGGTAACTGTAACTTCGTTACTAATTATGACAAGTCCCTGTAATTTCGATACAAATTATGGCAGGTAATTGTAACTTCGATACTAATTATGACAAGTAACTGTAACTTCGATACTAATTATGACAGGTAAGTGTAACTTCGTTACTAATTATGACATGTAACTGTAATTTCGATACAAATTTTGGCAGGTAACTGTAACTTCGATACTAATTATGACAGGTAACAGTAACTTCGATACTAATTATGACAAGAATCTCTAACTTCGTTACTAATTATGACAAGTAACTGTAATTTTGATTAAAAATTATGGTAGGTAACTGTAACTTCAATACTAATTATGACAGGTAACAGTAACTTCGATACTAACTATGACAGGTAACTGTAACTTCGTTACTTATTATGACAAGTCCCTGTAATTTCGATACAAAATATGGCAGGTAACTGTAACTTCGATACTAATTATGATAAGTAACTGTAACTTCGATACTAATTATGACAGGTAACTGTAACTTCGTTACTAATTATGACAAGTTACTGTAATTTCGATACAAATTTTGGCAGGTAACTGTCACTTCGATACTAATTATGACAGGTAACAGTTACTTCGATACTAATTATGACAAGTAATTGTAACTTCGATACTAATTATGACAGGTAACTGTAACTTCGTTACTAATTATGACAAGTAACTGTAATTTCGATACAAATTATGGCAGGTAACTGTAACTTTGTTACTTATTATGACAGGAAACAGTAACTTCGATACTAATTATGACAAGTAACTGTAACTTCGTTACTAATTATGACGAGTAACTCTAATTTTGATAAAAAATTATGGCAGGTAACTGTAACTTCGATACTAATTAATACAGGTAACAGTAACTTCGATACTAATGATGACAGGTTTCTGTAACATCGTTACTAATTATGTCAAGTAACTGTAACTTCGATACTAATTATGACAAGTAACTTTAATTTCGATACAAATTTTGGCAGGTAACTGTAACTTCGATACTAAATATGACAGGTAACAGTAACTTCGATACTATTTATAACAAGTAACTGTAACTTCGATACTAATTATGAAAGGTAACTGTAACTTCGTTACTAATTATGACAAGTAACTGTAATTTCGATACAAATTATGGCAGGTAACAGTAACTTCGAAATTAATTATGACAGGTAACAGTAACTTCGATACTATTTATAACTAGTAACTGTAACTTCGATACTAAATATGACAGGTAACAGTAACTTCGATACTATTTATAACAAGTAACTGTAACTTCGATACTAATTATGACAAGTAACTATAACTTCGATACAAATTATGACAGGTATCTGTAATTTTGATAAAAAATTATGGTAGGTAACTGTAACTTCAATACTAATTATGACAGGTAACAATAACTTCGATACTAATTATGACAGGTAACTGTAACTTCGTTACAAATTATGACAAGTAACTTTAATTTCGATACTTATTATGACAGGTAACTGTAACTTCGTTAATAATTATGACAAGTAACTTTAATTTCGATACTAATTATGACAAGTAACTGTAACTTCGATACTAATTATGACAGGTAACTGTAACTTCGTTACTAATTATGACAAGTAACTGTAATTTCGTTACAAATTATGGCAGGTAATTGTAATTTCGATACTAATTATGACAGGTTACAGTAACTTCGAACTAATTATGACAAGTAACAGTAACTTCGATACTAATTATGACAAGTAACTGTAACTTCGATACTAATTATGACAGGTAACTGTACCTTCGTTACTAATTATGACAAGTTACTGTAATTTCGATACAAAAATTCGGCAGGTAACTGTAACTTCGATACTAAATATGACAGGCAACAGTAACTTCGATACAAATTATGACAAGTAACTGTAACTTCGATACTAATTATGACAGGTAACAGTAACTTCGTTACTAATTATGACAAGTAACTGTAACTTCGATACTAATTATGACAGGTAACAGTAACTTCGGTACTAATTATGACAGGAAACTGTAACTTCGTTACTAATTATGACAAGTAACTGTAATTTCGATACAAATTATGACAGGTAACTGTAACTTCGTTACTAATTATGACAAGTAACTGTAATTTCGATACAAATTATGGCAGGTAACTGTAACTTCGATACTAATTATGGCAAGAAACTCTAACTTCGTTACTAATTATGACAAGTAACTGTAATTTTGATAACAAATTATGGTAGGTAACTGTAACTTCAATACTAATTATGACAGGTAACAGTAACTTCGATACTTATTATGACAGGTAACTGTAACATCGTTACTAATTATGACAAGCAACTTTCATTTCGATACTAATTATGGCAGGTAACTGTAACTTCGTTACTAATTATGACAAGTCCCTGTAATTTCGATACAAATTATGGCAGGTAACTGTAACTTCGATACTAATTATGACAAGTAACTGTAACTTCGATACTAATTATGACAGGTAACTGTAACTTCGATGCAAATTATGACAGGTAACTGTAACTTCGTTACTAATTATGACAAGTTACTGTAATTTCGATACAAATTATGGCAGGTAACTGTAACTTCGATACTAATTATGACAGGTAACAGTAACTTCGATAATAATTATGACAAGTAACTATAACTTCGATACAAATTATGACAGGTAACTGTAACTTCGATACTAATTATGACAAGTAACTGTAATTTTGATTAAAAATTATGGTAGGTAACTGTAACTTCGTTACTAATTATGACAAGTTACTGTAATTTCGATACAAATTATGGCAGGCAACTGTAACTTCGATACTAATTATGACAGGTAACAGTAACTTCGATAATATTTATGACAAGTAACTATAACTTCGATACAAATTATGACAGGTAACTGTAACTTCGATACTAATTATGACAAGTAACTGTAATTTTGATTAAAAATTATGGTAGGTAACTGTAACTTCAATACTAATTATGACAGGTAACAGTAACTTCGATACTAACTATGACAGGTAACTGTAACTTCGTTACTTATTATGACAAGTCCCTGTAATTTCGATACAAAATATGGCAGGTAACTGTAACTTCGTTACTAATTATGACATGTTACTGTAATTTCGATACAAATTTTGGCAGGTATCTGTCACTTCGATACTAATTATGACAGGTAACAGTTACTTCGATACTAATTATGACAAGTAATTGTAACTTCGTTACTAATTATGACAGGTAACTGTAACTTCGTTACTTATTATGAAAAGTAACTGTAATTTCGATACAAATTATGGCAGGTAAATGAAACTTCGATACTAATTATGACAGGTAACAGTAACTTCGATACTAATTATGACAAGTAACTATAACTTCGCTACAAATTATGACAGGTAACTGTAACATCGATACTAATTATGACAAGAAACTCTAACTTCGTTACTAATTATGACAAGTAACTGTAATTTTGATAAAAAATTATCGTAGGTAACTGTAACTTCAATACTAATTATGACAGGTAACAGTAACTTCGAAACTAATTATGAAAAGTAACTGTAACTTCGATACTTATTATGACAGGTAACTGTAACTTCATTACTAATTATGACAAGAAGCTGTAACTTCGATACTTATAATGACAGGTAACTGTAACTTCGATACTAATTATGACAAGGAACTGTAATTTCGATACAAATTATGGCAGGTAACTGTAACTTTGATACTAATTATGACAGGAAACAGTAACTTCGATACTAATTATGACAAGTAACTGTAACTTCGTTACTAATTATGACGAGTAACTCTAATTTTGATAAAAAATTATGGCAGCTAACTGTAACTTCGATACTAATTAATACAGGTAACAGTAACTTCGATACTAATGATGACAGGTTTCTGTAACATCGTTACTAATTATGTCAAGTAACTGTAACTTCGATACTAATTATGACAAGTAACTGTAATTTCGATACAAATTTTGGCAGGTAACTGTAACTTCGATACTAATTATGACAGGTAACAGTAACTTCGATACTAATTATGACAAGTAACTGTAACTTCGATACTCATTATGACAGGTAACTGTAACTTCGTTACTAATTATGACAAGTAACAGTAATTTCAATACAAATTATGGCAGGTAACTGTAACTTCGATACTAATTATGACATCGTAACATTTACTTCGATACTTATTATGGCAGGTAACTGTAACTTCGATACGAATTATGACAGGTAACAGTATCTTCGATACTAATTATGACAAGTAACTGTAACTTCGTTGCTATTTATGACAAGTAACTGTAATTTCGTTACAAATTATGGCAGGTAATTGTAATTTCGATACTAATTATGACAGGTAACAGTAACTTTGAACTAATTATGACAAGTAACAGTAACTTCGATACTTATTATGACAAGTAACTGTAACTTCGATACTAATTATGACAGGTCTCTGTAACTTCGTTAATAATTATGACAAGTAACTGTAATTTCGATACAAATTTTGGCAGGTAACTGTAACTTCGATACTAAATATGACAGGTAACAGTAACTTCGATACTAATTATAACAAGTAACTGTAACTTCGATACTAATTATGACAGGTAACTGTAACTTCGTTACTAATTATGCCAAGTAACTGTAATTTCGATACAAATTATGGCAGGTAACTGTAACTTCGAAATTAATTATGACAGGTAACAGTAACTTCGATACTAATTATGACAAGTAACTATAACTTCGATGCAAATTATGACAGGTAACTGTAATTTTGGTAAAAAATTATGGTAGGTAACTGTAACTTATACTAATTATGACAGGTAAGAGTAACTTCGATACTAATTATGACAGGTAACTGTAACTTCGTTACTAATTATGACAAGTAACTTTAATTTCGATACTAATTATGACAGGTAACTGTAACTTCGTTATTAATTATGACAAGTAACTTTAATTTCGATACTAATTATGACAAGTAACTGTAACTTCGATACTAATTATGACAGGTAACCGTAACTTCGTTACTAATTATGACAAGTAACTGTAATTTCGTTACAAGTTATGGCAGGTAATTGTAATTTCGATACTAATTATGAGAAGTTACAGTAACTTCGAACTAATTATGACAAGTAACAGTAACTTCGATACTGATTATGACAAGTAACTGTAACTTCGATACTAATTATGACAGGTAACTGTACCTTCGTTACTAATTATGACAAGTCACTGTAATTTCGATACAAATTTCGGCAGGTAACTGTAACTTCGATACTAAATATGACAGGTAACAGTAACTTCGATACTAATTATGACAAGTAACTGTAACTTCGATACTAATTATGACAGGTAACTGTAACTTCGTTACTAATTATGACAAGTAACTGTAACTTCGATACTAATTATGACAGGTAACAGTAACTTCGTTACAAATTATGACAAGTAACTGTAATTTCGATACAAATTATGGCAGGTAACAGTATCTTCGATACTAATTATGACAGGTAACTGTAACTTCGATACTAATTATGACAAGGAACTGTAATTTCGATACAAATTATGGCAGGTAACTGTAACTTCGATACTAATTATGACAGGTAACAGTAACTTCGGTACTAATTATGACAAGTAATTATAACTTCGATACAAATTATGACAGTTTACTGTAACTTCGATACTAATTATGGCAAGAAACTCTAACTTCGTTACTAATTATTACAAGTAACTGTAATTTTGATAAAAAATTAAGGTAGGTAACTGTAACTTCAATACTAATTATGACAGGTAACAGTATCTTCGATACTTATTATGACAGGTAACTGTAACATCGTTACTAATTATGACAAGCAACTTTCATTTCGATACTAATTATGGCAGGTAACTGTAACTTCGTTACTAATTATGACAAGTCCCTGTAATTTCGATACAAATTATGGCAGGTAACAGTATCTTCGATACAAATTATGACAGGTAACTGTAACTTCGATACTAATTATGACAAGTAACTGTAACTTCGATACAAATTATGACAGGTAACTGTAACTTCGATACTAATTATGACAAGAAACTCTAACTTCGTTACTAATTATGACAAGTTACTGTAATTTCGATACAAATTATGGCAGGTAACTGTAACTTCGATACTAATTATGACAGGTAACAGTAACTTCGATAATAATTATGACAAGTAACTATAACTTCGATACAAATTATGACAGGTAACTGTAACTTCGATACTAATTATGACAAGAAACTCTAACTTCGTTACTAATTATGACAAGTATCTGTAATTTTGATAAAAAATTATGGTAGGTAAGTGTAACTTCAATACTAATTATGGCAGGTAACAGTATCTTCGAAACTAATTATGAAAAGTAACTGTAACATCGATACTTATTATGACAGGTAACTGTAACTTCATTACTAATTATGACAAGAAACTGTAACTTCGATACTAATAATGACAGGTAACTGTAACTTCGATACTAATTATGACAAGGAACTGTAAATTCGATACAAATTATGGCAGGTAACTGTAACTTTGATACTAATTATGACAGGAAACAGTAACTTCGATACTAATTATGACAAGTAACTGTAACTTCGTTACTAATTATGACAAGTAATTCTAATTTTGATAAGAACAATTATGGCAGGTAACTGTAACTTCGATACTAATTAATACAGGTAACAGTAACATCGATACTAATGATGACAGGTTTCTGTAACATCGTTACTAATTATGTCAAGTAACTGTAACTTCGATACTAATTATGACATGTAACTGTAATTTCGATACAAATTTTGGCAGGTAACTGTATCTTCGATACTAATTATGACAGTAAACAGTAACTTCGATACTTATTATGACAAGTAACTGTAACTTCGATACTAATTATGACAGGTAACTGTAACTTCGTTACTAATTATGACAAGTAACTGTAATTTCATTACAAATTATGGCAGGTAACTGTAACTTCGAAATTAATTATGACAGGTAACAGTAACTTCGATACTAATTATGACAAGTAACTATAACTTCGATACAAATTATGACAGGTAACTGTAATTTTGATAAAGAATTATGGTAGGTAACTGTAACTTCAATACTAATTATGACAGGTAACAGTAACTTCGATACTAATTATGACAGGTAACTGTAACTTCGTTACTAATTATGACAAGTAACTTTAATTTCGATACTAATTATGACAGGTAACTGTAACTTCGTTACTAATTATGACAAGTAACTTTAATTTCGATACTAATTATGACAAGTAACTGTAACTTCGATACTAATTATGACAGGTAACTATAACTTCGTTACTAATTATGACAAGTAACTGTAATTTCGTTACAAATTATGGCAGGTAATTGTAATTTCGATACTAATTATGACAGGTTACAGTAACTTCGAACTAAGTATGACAAGTAACAGTAACTTCGATACTAATTATGACAAGTAACTGTAACTTCGATACTAATTATGACAGGTAACTGTACCTTCGTTACTAATTATGACAAGTCACTGTAATTTCGATACAAATTTCGGCAGGTAACTGTAACTTCGATACTAAATATGACAGGTAACAGTAACTTCGATACTAATTATGACAAGTAACTGTAACTTCGATACTAATTATGACAGGTAACTGTAACTTCGTTACTAATTATGACAAGTAACTGTAACTTCGATACTAATTATGACAGGTAACAGTAACTTCGGTACTAATTATGACAGGAAACTGTAACTTCGTTACTAATTATGACAAGTAACTGTAATTTCGATACAAATTATGACAGGTAACTGTAACTTCGTTACTAATTATGACAAGTAACTGTAATTTCGATACAAATTATGGCAGGTAACAGTATCTTCGATACTAATTATGACAGGTAACTGTAACTTCGATACTAATTATGACAATGGACTGTAATTTCGATACAAATTATGGCAGGTAACTGTAACTTCAATACTAATTATGACAGGTAACAGTAACTTCGGTACTAATTATGACAAGTCCCTGTAATTTCGGTACAAATTATGGCAGTTAACTGTAACTTCGATACTAATTATGACAAGTAACTGTAACTTCGATACTAATTATGACAGGTAACTGTAACTTCGTTACTAATTATGCATGTAACTGTAATTTCGATACAAATTTTGGCAGGTAACTGTAACTTCGATACTAATTATGACAGGTAACAGTAACTTCGATACTATTTATGACAAGTAACTGTAACTTCGATACAAATTATGACAGGTAACTGTAACTTCGTTACTAATTATGATAAGTAACTGTAATTTCGATACAAATTATGGCAGGTAACTGTAACTTCGATACTAATTATGACAGGTAACAGTAACTTCGGTACTAATTATGACAAGTAACTTTAATTTCGATACTAATTATGGCAGGAAACTTTAACTTCGTTACTAATTATGACAAGTCCCTGTAATTTCGACACAAATTATGGCAGGTAACTGTAACTTCCATACTAATTATGACTGGTAACAGTAACTTCGATACTAATTATGACAGGAAAGTGTAACTTCGTTAATAATTATGACAAGTAACTGTAATTTCGATACAAATTATGACAGGTAACTGTAACTTCGTTACTAATTATGACAAGTAACAGTACCTTCGATACTAATTATGACAAGTAACTGTAATTTCGATACAAATTATGACAGGTAGCTGTAACTTCGATACTAATTATGACAAGAAACTCTAACTTCGTTACTAATTAAGACAAGTAACTGTAATTTTGATAAAAAATTATTGTAGGTAACTGTAACTTCAATACTAATTATGACAGGTTACAGTAACTTCGATACTTATTATGACAGGTAACTGTAACTTCGTTACTAATTATGACAAGTTTCTTTAATTTCGATACTAATTATGGCAGGTAACTGTAACTTCGTTACTAATTAAGACAAGTCCCTGTAATTTCGATACAAATTATGGCAGGTAACTGTAACTTCGATACTAATTATGACAAGTAACTGTAACTTCGATACTAATTATGACAGGTAACTGTAACTTCGTTACTAATTATGACAAGTAACTGTAATTTCGTTACAAATTATGGCAGGTAATTGTAATTTCGATACTTATTATGACAGGTTACAGTAGTTTCGAACTAAGTATGACAAGTAACAGTAACTTCGATACTAATTATGACAAGTAACTGTAACTTCGATACTAATTATGACAGGTAACTGTACCTTCGTTACTAATTATGACAAGTCACTGTAATTTCGATACAAATTTCGGCAGGTAACTGTAACTTCGATACTAAATATGACAGGTAACAGTAACTTCGATACTAATTATGACAAGTAACTGTAACTTCGATACTTATTATGACAGGTAACTGTAACTTCGTTACTAATTATGACAAGTAACTGTAACTTCGATACTAATTATGACAGGTAACAGTAACTTCGGTACTAATTATGACAGGAAACTGTAACTTCGTTACTAATTATGACAAGTAACTGTAATTTCGATACAAAATATGACAGGTAACTGTAACTTCGTTACTAATTAGACAAGTAACTGTAATTTCGATACAAATTATGGCAGGTAACAGTATCTTCGATACTAATTATGACAGGTAACTGTAACTTCGATACTAATTATGACAAGGAACTGTAATTTCCATATTAAGGCTTTCACGGCCCGGATTATTATATAAATAATTCATGCTTTTGGGCTAATGCCGTGTGTATTTTTAATTAAAACCATACGTTTCGGAGAAACCTTGCCTCCTTTTTCAATGGAAATAAACAATGTGGCCAAAGAAAGTATATCAATGAGATTACAAAAAATATAGATAAATTCCTCTGTTCGTCACCAGAGAGCAGCTGCCAGAAATAACTGTATGGACCATGGTGGAACGGCGGACAGAGTAGTAAGTAACAAGAAGGTAAAGGGGGCGGTGTGAAAATATAGAAACACCTCGAAGAATGAGGAGGGGGGGGAGGTGGGAGGGTTAGATGGATATAAGGAAACATAGACAAAAGGGAATACTAGCTGAACGATACCTAACGTCATACAGTCAACGGCGAAAAAACAGATGGAAACTCCTCCAGTGACGAACAAAGGAGATCAAATCCAGGCTCTGAGCCCTAGAGGGAAAATGTACAATTTTAAATATGTGAAGAACAGAGAGACTGAGAGGAACTATCTCCCTAGATCCTTAATAACTGGTAGCCAAGTGTCACTTAGCTGATAACCTGTGTCTCTGTTGAAATTATTGGGATTTTTACGAATTTCAACTGCCTCCCTTATAATTCTAGACCAGTTGTGCTTAACAAGGGCAAGCGCATTAGCATCCTTGAAACATACATCGTGCCCTGAAGACAAGGCATGTTCAGCTATAGCTGATTTGTCAGGTTGGTTTAGACGGATGTTCCTTTGATGCTCTTTGATGCGAGTGGCAATGGATCGTTTTGTTTGTCCAATGTAGACTTTTCCGCAAGTACATGGGACTTCATACACCCCAGGTTGTAGTATTGGGGACAATTTATCTTTGTTTAATGCTAAACGTTGACCGATTTTCGTCATAGTGCCGAAAACTGTTTTTATCTTGTGCTTGAGGAGAATCTTAACAACGCGGTCAGTGGTGTTGTGAATATAAGGGAGGTAAGCAGTTCCTCTCACGTCGGAGCTCTGAGAAGGTTGTCTATCCCTCCTTCTGGGATGTAGGGACCTATATATAGTGGATTCATTATAGCCATTACCCTTAAACATAGTTTGTAAGGCATGTAACTCTTCCTGAAGAGTTGATGCCTCACAAATACGTTCCGCTCTTTTGGCTAGAGTTGTTATAATTCCTTGTTTTTGTGCTGGGTGGTGGTGGGAGTCCGCATGTAAATAACGGTTAGTGTGAGTTGGCTTACGGTAGACGCTGTGCCCCATGGAGCCATCCGCTTTCCTCCTCACAAGAACATCCAAAAAAGGTAAGCATCCACCTGACTCTAGCTCCATTGTGAAGTGTATTGAAGGATGCAGCTGATTTAGGTGGTTCAGAAAGTGGTTCAGTTTCTCAGAAACCTCCTCCCACACCACGAACGTATCATCCACATACCTCCACCAAATCACAGGTTTGAAAGACGCCGAAGATATAGCCTCCCCCTCAAAATGTTCCATGAAAAAATTTGCCACGACAGGCGAGAGTGGACTTCCCATGGCCACACCATCAGTCTGCTCGTAATATTTACCATCCCACAAGAAATAGCTGGAACACAAGCAGTGGTGGAATAATCGGGCAATGTCCTCAGGAAACAAATCCTTGATGAGTGACATGACTGAGTCCACCGGCACTCTGGTAAACAAGGACTCTACATCAAAACTCACCAAAATAGCATTTGGTTGAACGGCGATGGTTGACAATTTTTCGACGAAATGGTCTAGAATCATAAGGGAGGCAGTTGAAATTCGTAAAAATCCCAATAATTTCAACAGAGACACAGGTTATTAGCTAAGTGACACTTGGCTACCAGTTATTAAGGATCTAGGGAGATAGTTCCTCTCAGTCTCTCTGTTCTTCACATATTTAAAATTGTACATTTTCCCTCTAGGGCTCAGAGCCTGGATTTGATCTCCTTTGTTCGTCACTGGAGGAGTTTCCATCTGTTTTTTCGCCGTTGACTGTATGACGTTAGGTATCGTTCAGCTAGTATTCCCTTTTGTCTATGTTTCCTTATATCCATCTAACCCTCCCACCTCCCCCCCCCCTCCTCATTCTTCGAGGTGTTTCTATATTTTCACACCGCCCCCTTTACCTTCTTGTTACTTACTACTCTGTCCGCCGTTCCACCATGGTCCATACAGTTAATT